>OX382356.1:19705465-21200614 GCA_947508005.1 Amphipoea lucens
TAATAATTGATTTATTTCAACGTTAATATTCAAGTTTTCACTTCTGCCGGCACTCCCGGAGTGCAACCCGTCTTTTTTTTTCTTTAATAATCTTAAGTTCATAAGTAATACTTGATAATTGAATAAAAACTTAAGAACAAAACCTAATCAACAACTTATAAACTTTAAGAAAACTTTCCTTAAAAAAAAAACAAATTTCCCACTTTAAATAACTTCGAGATTCATTAACTCTGATTATTTGCTTGAATAATGTTCACTTGAAAGCGTGTAGCATGAGTGCTACGAGGGTAAGCGATTGCTCGGTAAATTACACAGTCTTGTTAACTGAAAACATATTATAATAATAAAGAAAAACCTTCAGGAATCTCCTAGGACGGGTTGTTAAGAGATTGAATTGTTTTAGATACAAGCAATCAGTGTTATAACTTAGAGGTCACGCATCAGGGTGGCCCCTACGCCTTACAGCTACGGCGCCCCGCTGCGCGCGAGTGGACCGCATCTCGCGCCGCGTACGCTTACGTCCGCGAGCAAAATCCTCACAATCAATGTATAAATAATCGTTTACCAATGCGTCCGAAAACACGCAAACCACCGGCCGTAGTACGATATTTCAGGAAGGTATTCCCCCGTCCGTCAGACGAAACTTCAGCACATCCTATTTATAAGCGTCTATGTATAAATTCACTAAAAGTTAACACCACAACACACGTAACGAATATAAACTCGGAAAAGCCTCTATTAATAATCGACCGACTGACTTTGCTACCAAAAATAATAGTCTAATTGTGAAAAGTTTATGCGCGATGGGTCGTGGACCGAGGCTATCTTGGGGCGGCTAAACTTAGTGGTGCGTGCGAGCCAGATGGTAAAATTAGTGAGACGCCGTCTGCTGCTCCTCATGACGCCAGCGCAGCGTCCGCGTCCATTCACTCACCTCCCGCCACCCATCGCGACCGATACGTAAGTAACTGCCAAACTTATGACATTCCATTTACGAATTGGCCGCCATGTTGCCAGGGCGGCCATCTTATTGTCGCTCATTTATAATCCGGTATCACTCACCACTGATGAATTTGGTGTGATACACTGATTTACGTGGTGCATCCAACTCTCAACTTCTGACAGCCTTTTTCGCTGGCGTTTTGGCTGAATCTGCCGAGTTCCTGTCATCCTTATTAAGCGATTATCATCGTTATATTTTGTTTATTAAAATTGCTACAGAAAGCCGTGTAAATTGAAAAGGTTGTGCTCATTATTTCATTAAACTAACTCTGTATTTGACAATTGTTTTTAATAAAATTGCCTGCGTTTAACAAATTTATTTTATTTTTGCGAATAGCTATCATATCCAGCACCGTGTCTTTTATTCCTACCTATCTTCGTTCCAAATAAAATATGTTTTACGAGTAGTCATAAACATTAAACCACGATGCCTCGATTTGATTCCGGGTTTACGAAAGTATGAATTTTTTTTTTTCAAAAAAAAAACATTTACTTTCAAATAGTAATTAATGTTATAGTATAAAAACTTTCAAAACTACGTAAATAAAAAATTATAGCAGCCAAAAAGTGAAGTCAAGAATTTTTTTCGTGATATTTTTTATTTTTATTTTTCTTATTTTCACCACACATGCAGAAAATTTTATAGAAATTTATTGAAGCAACATGTGAAAGTAGATTCACTCGAATTTCAGGCCCTATTGAGTTTTGAAGCCTTTGACCCGGGGAAATGTGATGGAGCGGCAAATCAAAGGGTTTTTCAGGGCCTTTTGTTTTCAGCGGCCCATTAATGACGGGATAATTATATGAAATGTCCACTGGCCACAGTTTTGCCATTTTTGTGGCCCTTTTTATACGTCACTTTGTGTTTGAGTTGACCTCATGCTTAATTTGTTTGTGGTTGAACGGCTTACAACCCGTGTGAGAAGAATACGTTTTAGAAAATTTAAGTGAAAATATTGTTGAATATATGTATTTGTTATAACATCAAAAATGATCAAAGTTCATAATTATGAGAGTCTCTAATACGGCTGTTTATTATGTTATCTTATATAAATAATGAAAATTTCTGAAAGATAAATTATGTATAACTAAAGTGCTTCTGAATAATTTACTTTTACTTCGTAATGTTTACCTTTAAATTTTTAAACACTTTTATTACATTTTATGCAAAGAAAATCGTAACGATTTTTTAGATTCAATACTAAGTACCTACCAATAAAAAATTGTCACCTCGAATTGTTCAGGAAAATTACTAAAAAAACATAAAATCTTTGTTTCAGTTTTTCCATTCCTAATATTCTTAGCATTATGATGATCGCTCAGTTCGACTCATATGTGTTTTTACGCTATTGAATCCTTGAAATCGTTTCTATAAATAATACTGGCAACTTTCCAGCTATATAGTGATGTTAATAAAATGTATGAGATTTGGGCGGGTCGGTCAAAAAACTTGTGTAAACTCCGTCTTTTTACATTGTTGCTTATCGGAGAATGGATGAAATTAATAGGTTTTCTTTAATTCTTTCTTTCTTAAAATAGAATAATAAGTGTTTTTTACTGTACCACTGTAGGGCAAAGGCCTCATACAGAGAAGGCACGAGCATTGAGCATCACGCTTGCTCAAGATGGGTTGGCGATTTCAGACTTATATTTACTTTAAGGGCCCGTGGCTAAGTAATAACAGCCGCACAGGTCGATCGATCAGGTTAAGCTACGCTTGCCGCGGTTTTTCTGTGGATGAGTGACCATCTTTACATACCGAGACCCCTCCGTGCCTCGGAAAGCACGTTAAGCCGTTGGTCCGGGCTGTCATTCGTAGATCTTTGACAGTCGTTACGGGTAGTCAGAAGCGCGAAAATCTGATAACCAGTCTTACCACAGGGTATCGAATTACCCAGATAGGCAGTCACTCCATGTAAAATAGACGGTTAGACTGGAAGCCGACCCCAACATAGTTGGGAAAAAAGGCTAGGCACACATTTACTTTAAATCATTATTAATATGGCTATTATATCTCTCAACGTGAATTAGTTATACCTACATGTTGTGTGTATTATCATTGTTTGCTTATCCTGCATTCACGGCCCGACGATTCAACCGATCGTCTAGAAATTTTGGCACACTGATGGTTTGTGAGACAATGAAGGTATTACTTTTATCTAAAGCGATGCAAGTTGCAAGTCAAGTGGTTTTTAACTTAAGGTATCAAGCCTGACAGAGTTACTTGAATAAATTTTATTATTATTTTATTATAACTACATACAGATATACTAATATATTATCCGATCATCATTACAAAGGGCACGTTCGTGCAGAGTGCTGGCAATATCAAAATCCTATATTCAGATTTTGACATGGCTGTTTTAATCTGTGTGGACGTGAGATTTTGAAATCATCAACGAGTCACCGCCGGCTAAAGTCACTGCGTGCGTACCTAACATTGCTCTTGCTATTTACTTGGTACAATTTGGTAATTCTAGAAAGTGAACAGTAGTTTATGAGAAGAAAATAATATAACCAACGGTTCTAGAAGGCTATTTAATAGTCGATGACTCTATAGTACACAAGGCACATTGCTCGCAGAACAGATGGTCGATGGGGCCGAAAGGTTCTGGAGTGGCGACCACGTTCTGGAATACGTAGCGTCGGAAGGCCAAAGACAACGTGGACTGATGACTTGGTAAAGATCGCAGGAATCCGCTGGTTGCGGGAAGCATGGAACAGGTCGAAGTGGCGGTGCTTGGAGGCTTATGTCCAGTAGTGGAAGTCTTTTGGCTATAAAGATGATGATGATGGCTCTATCCTTCTAAGTTAAAAGCTTTTTTTCAACAACGAATACTTAGTTACGTCAGATGTTTGGTTCAGAATCTGCAAATCCAAATTTGCACATTCTGAACCAAACATCTGACATAACTAAGTATTCCTAAACAAAAGAAAACGTGCCCTGCCCTTTTCCACCTACATTTTACATAATACAACGTTAAAGTCGCTGACCTGCGGCATGGCAGGCTTCAAAAGTATTTGTAAGACTTCAAAACTTTACCCTCATCTAAAAACGTGACAAATAAAAAAAAAAAATTACAAAACAAACTTAAGGAATATGTTGCCAAACTCTACTCCAGTCAACTTGACGTTTTTATTTTTGAAAATTGTGTCGGAAGCTTAAAATGTTTGTTTTGACACCTTTTGATTAATTCATTATAATCTTCTTCTAAGTTCATCTAGCGTGGGCGAGAGGATAGCGAGCTTTAGGTCATTGATTTTTACATTCAATTGGAACTAACTATCTGTTTTAGGTGTTACCCATTTACAGGTCTAAGAATCCGGCTCGAAGGACCAAATTGTACTGGCAAGCAACGGCAGTACGTGGATGTGTTGCACGCGAAATCGTTATTAACTCCACAGTATTTTGGTAGCCCTACAATGACTTAAGTTAAGCCCGAAAGCTTGTAAGTAACCATCGGACCTATGGTAACAGGAAGTGGACCCCCACCTTTTCTCTGGACCTGTCCACCAAAACTGCCTTTAGCTAAACTTTATTACATCTGAAGGCCAATCCTCGTACTTAAAAAACGTTTAAATTTAAGTCGCAATCTCAATCAGCGACAATCAATGTCAAACACTGGTAAAAAATTTAGGGAAATAAGAGGGAGAATTTTGACAGATTGAGACTGAGATCAGACTGTGATCGTTCTTAAAATTACGGGAATTGCCCCCTGATCACCTGTCATTTGTTTCACTTTAACCGGTCAAGCGTCGCAGTTCGCCGATCGGCGACGAAACAATAGAAAATCAATCGTCTCATTAGCGGCGCTTGACAGATTAAAAATGTACAATCGTACGAAAACGAACTCCATAAATTCAAAACTGTCAACAAGAACTTCTTGCAAGTATGGGGTTACCTCTGTCGACAATGGCCGACTATTGATTGTCTACAACAACACACTACTTGCATATTCACTTCACCTCAGTGTACAGTCACGAACGTAAAAAAATATATTCTCGAAGAACACACGATAGGTTACGTTTCAATCACTGTAACCACGAAGGTACAATTACTTGTGTGCCCACTTATACTTAGCTTTTTATAGCCAGTGCACTATTTAAAAAAAGTGTATGTAAGTTATTTAAACGGAGAATAGGTTTTGAATTAAAAAGGCTTGTGGTTTTGCAAAGACGGTTGAGTAATTGAGACTTGAGTAATGGGCTGCAGTCAGAAGCAGGAAAGGTCAGATCGTCACTTGTTTTTTTATTAAGTACATACTAATATTTAGCCAGCCTTTATCATATAGTTACTTAGAAAGAATGAAAAATTGGTTTATTTTCATAATCAGCCTGTAATGTTCCTACTGCTGTTACACACGCCTCCTCTCTTCGAGAGGGGATGGGCTGTAATCTTCCACCCGGGCCCAGTGCGGGTTGGTAGATATCAAATGTCAGCGAATTTTTGATTCTAGGATATGCAGGTTTACTCACGATGTTTTCCTTCTCAGTTTTGAGACCAGTGGTGATGAAATGATTAACTCAAACTAAAGAACTTAGCTGGGTTCGAACCACGACATACATCTGCTTTCTACAAACATACGTGCCTTCAAATAGGTATTTTTTTATGCACATGGTACACGTAGACCTACTCCGACCTACTCTAGCTTTAACGTTCAGTATGTGCCTACTCTTAATAAAAACGAGGAAAATTATTTGTATTTTATCGTGTTCAGATATCGATATCCATACGTGATGGATATCATACAGAGTTTCGCTATTTTGTTTTGACCCTGTATTATTACTATACCAAACTTATTTTTGTGTGAACACGGCAAAAAACTAACAAACTTTTCTCTACATAACATATTGTATACCTACATGAATCTATGAGTTATAAGCTTTCAAACATTGCGTACGTACCCGTAATCCCGGCGTAATAACGGGTGGAAACATTTCGCAGATGAAGCTTACATCACTAAAACAACACACAACAGTTTTTATACCTACTGGTGACGTCATAAACTATGTGTGTTTTCCGATCAACAGAAGTCTTTCAAAAGTCCATGGTTTTAACTTGTTAATTTACGATTTATGCTATGAACATTTTCTTTAAGTATAGAGTAACGGTTTACCAACTTATTATTGAAGCTCATCTTTACATACCAAGACCCTCCGTGCCACGGAAAGCACGTTAAGCCGTTGGTCCCGTCTGTCATTCGTAGATCTTTGACAGTCGTTACGGGTCGTCAAAAGCCCGAAAGTCTGACAACCAGTCTTACCAAGGGGTATCGTATTACCCAGAAACTGAGTTGTGGAGGTCAGATAGGCAGTCGCTCCATGTAAAATACAGGTATTCAGCTGCATCCGGTTAGACTGGAAGCCGACCCCAACGTAGTTGGGAAAAGGCTAGGCAGATGATGATGTTTTGGTACCTAACTACCCACCCCAAAAGAATTGTATTAAACTAGATAGCTCAAAGAGAAAAACCTACAGAAAGAGGCTAAGGCTTAGTTCCGACCTTGTTAAACAGTCAAAAGTGAAGTACTTGATGTCGAAAAAGGTGCTGGAGAATTTATTGCGCCACTTCTTCTTCCTAGTGGTGAAAGGCGCACGTTTTGTGGGACTGTTTTATTTTGATTTTGGTGTAGTTGGCACGGCTCGAATTTCAGGAGCGTTCTCTCTGGAGCCTATACCACTAGTGTGCTGGATCCTGGACTTTTAATGTCTTTCAGGATCATTCTTAATTAATGTAGATAACGTGTACGAATACTAGGCGTTAAATTAACGGATAGTTTTCGAAACACAATACTGCGCTCTAAAAAAAAGATAGCTGACGTGGCTCAAAAGGCTGCTCAACTTAAATAGAACTGGGCAGGACATGTCTGCCGCATGCCGCACAAAATGTGGGCCCAAATAGCGCAGAATTGGTGCCCTGACACAGTGAGGCGGGGTCGCGGCAGACCACGTAGGGGACGAGCTGGATAGGTTCCATCAAAACTGGAGGGAGGACGCGCGGGCTCGCGATGGAAGGAGTGGAGGGAGGCCTTTGCTCAGGAGTGGGACAGCGCAGGCTAGTTAAAAAAAAACCAAGTTTGCTTATGACCACACGACTGAAGTGAAACTTCAAACGTATTTGGCTATGAGAGGAAGAGAGAAAGAAAATGTGCGCGCGCACTGCTTTTTCTTGCTTATATCCTTCACTCAACTCCCGTTCGCCTCGCCCGATCACACTTTTCGTAACGCTTACGTCACGCGTTCGCCAGCTTACTCCCCAAGTCAAGCGCGCGTAAAGAAGTTTTACTTAAAAAAAAAAAGTGTATGAAAAAGAATAAAAAATAATAACCACAACAGTCTTCAACGACCAACTTCGAAATGCACAAAACATGCATTTAGTATTCAAGTTCCTCCTACCAGACGGGCGACAGACTGAATAAACACTAACTTTCGTAGCTCCACGTCTGAAGTACAAGTGAAGGGTACGAAGTAGCATTTATCATTTATTCACGGTTTTACGAGTGTACGGTGTCAGCCTAAAGCCGATAGTTCCCGCGGATTTCCTGTTTCTAGACAAGACAGTGTTTGATTGTTTCGGTTTCGCGAGAAGGGAACTGCGCTCTGTTTTGTGATGTAATATGTACACCTATTAAGCTTTGTTGTATATGTGGTAGTGTAAAGATGTGTCTCTTCTAGTTTGTTGAGTTAGGTCAATGTGCAGTGTGGTTACTTTTGCCTGCCAATCGAGAATAAGAACAAAGTATTTGATAATGGATGTTTTTAGGATTCCGTACCCAAAGGCTAAAAACGGAACCCTATTACTAAGGGCGGTTACGCACTACGTCCGATCCGAATCCGAGAAAAAGTCCATAGTCGTATTTGCTCGGATCTAGTGCGCAACCCCTCATACATCTAGGACAATGGTCACTTCGGACCGGCATTTCTCGGATTCGGATCTGATGTAGTGCGAAACCGCTCTAAGACTCCACTGTCCGTCTGTCTGTCTGTCACCAGGCTGTGTCTCATGAACCATGATAGCTAGACAGTTGAAATTTTAAACTTGGTAGTACAACCCACTGTCTCTATATGCTATGTACTGTGTTGTTGTTTTTATGTACTAATAAACTTATTATTATTATTAAATTTTCACAGATGATGTATTTCTGTTGCCGCTATAACAACAAATACTAAAAACAGAATAAAATAAATATTTAAGGGGGCTCCCATACAACAGACGTGATTTTTTTTTATATATGTGGTGTTAAATATTGTACGGTGGTACGGAACACTTCGTGTGCAAGTCCGACTCGCACTTGGCCGATGTTTTAATCATCGTAATCATAATGGTTCATTTTAATTGTACATAATGACCGTATTGCAAGGGCAGGTTCGTGGTGGCTTAGGAAAAAGTTATCTGGAAGATATTGGGCGAAGCCTACTGGGCAAAGGACACTATCCTACTGGATAGCATCGACTATACAAAAAATTAAGAAACATCGTCTAAACATTATATTGTTGCTTCAACTTGTAGTATGTAATTAAATCGCACTGAGTGAATTGATCATGAAGTTTTTTGCCCCGTGGGCCTGTTCTGTATATAATATTACCGTGCCCGTGGGTCTGTTCTGCTCACACAACAATGAGCCAGGCGGGAAACAATTCTCTCTCATTTTTTTTTGTCAGACTATTTTTGTGTCCCACTGCTGGGCAAAGGCCTCCCCTTTTTTCTTCCAAACCCCCTGTCTCGTGCGATCTCTGGCCATGTTGGCCCTGCGAATGATATTAGATCGTCACGCCACCTTCGCCTTGGTCTACCTCGACGGCGATGTCCTGCCTCAGACGTCCAGTGAGTGACAATCTTTGCCCCCCCTTATACTCTCTCTCTAATTAATCATATAATTTAGTGATGTAAATTTCAGTCGTCCATCCTCTTGAAAAACATAAGGTGTTTTGAGTTATGAAAGAGTTTGGCCAAAAATTCCTTTATTATTCAGTTAAGGGACAGGCAAATAATTATATTAAATCCTATGGGTGTGTCAGCTTGAAATGTCTAATTACTTCTGATAAGGGTAGATCAAAAGATCTAATCAGGCATTTGAGTTATTTTCTGATTACTTTGAAAATCTGATTAAATATCAATCAAGCCATCTACGATCTGCGTTTTGATTGCCTTGCGCAACGCAAATTGAAATGTTAATCGGAACGCATGACTGTTCTTATTGCATCAGATTTTCTAAGTAATCGTCATCTTCTAGGTTATAAATTCCTCCTTTTTAGGGCAGTTTTCCTTGATTAGGGGAGACGCTAATCTTAGCCCACTTTCAAGCTCCTGTTTCTAGCTTAAGTATGTTATACGCAGGTATATGATTTATGGTTAAGTAACATTTATGACTTCGATTTTAAAAGCGGGATTTCAAGTCATTAACGCGTAAATTTTACAACCCCAACGTAACCTATGACTTTCAAAGAAAAAAACATGAATTTATGGTTGTTTACACAACACAATCTGTAGGCTTGTGGACGGCTCATTAAATACGACATCAAGAAGGAAAATGTGAGACGGGCTGCCAGTGACCACGGCTAGGTATGGCGGCAAAGATTAAAGAAAAAGGGGGGGAGAAGCGACAACGCTTTGTTGTGTTGTGATGACGAGTCTCGAATGTTCTAAAAAATTCTGCAAAGATTTTCTTGCAGTCAGAGCTACGTCTCGTCATATGATGACTAACATCGGTGATCCAAACAGTATATTTATTGCATAAGAAGAAAAAAGATAGCTTATTTCATTTCAACTTATATTCTACAACAAATTCATTGACAAATTTATTCAAACATTAGTTAAAAAATCCCCTAAAACATTTATATAAAATACCTGCAAATTCAACCACCCCACACAAAAGAATAAAATCAAATCAATCGTCGCGTCTACGCAATTCAGTGGAGAGCACGCGGGGCGGGCGGTGCGGGACAGAGCGGGCGCCGCCCAAAATAGCTCGCACGTGCCGCTCGCCGCCGGCTGCCCACGCGCATGCAAGATGGCCGCCGCGCCTGCGCGTGTGTGCGTGTGCGTTGCAAGCGATTGTGGCACGTAATGCGCGCTATATTGTTATGCATGGAAAATCTGTTAATGATGTCTCAGATTCAGCAGCGAGTGTGGTGTGGAAATTTTCGGTAGGCGTTGAGGTCTGTTTTTGTGCGGTATTTACTTGGTAGTTTGAATAGGTATGCAGAAAATTGTGGTTTCAAATGTTTTGTTTTTCACTGGAAGTAAATTAATTGAAGTTTTAAAGAAAGACAATTATAATGACGTATTATTGGTATTTAGTTAACGTCAAAGTATACCATTACGATAGTCAAAATTAGCGAAATAATCATTAAAACAAGTAAATGTCTACAAAAAGATTCTTATTAAAAAAAATTGGTTCTGCAGATGCGTCAATTTTGCTTTAACTAAATGGTATGACTACTAGCAGACTTGACATTCCAAGACGTTTCTTAATAAGCCCAAAATAAAAAACAAAGTCTCGAATGAAAGCTATAATATGAATCAATTTATCATCACATCCTGTAGGTATTCCAAACTCTCAAATCTTCGCACATGCTGCCACCGTCCCACCAGACGCTGCCGACATTTCAGGAAAGATTCGTGAATCATGCGCATACTTATTAACGAGAAAGTCTGTCTGTTTGACGGGACTTTAGAATTAAATAAATTGTTTAAGACAGTTTCTAGTTTGAGAGTATCACAGTGATGTGATAGGCAACGATCGTGTTTTGTTTGTTTTGAGTAACTGCATGTTTGGAAAGGTAAATAGAGCATCTGGAGATTCTGGTCTGTTTCAACGCTGAATTTACATTTTTTTTTTAAGTGAAGGCATTAAAAATGCTGCATCAAATAAACCTTTGACGTCAAAAAAAAAAACTAATTTCAAAAAGATGTTTTTATATAAATCAGCGATGTTATTTTAAGAAAACCGATGACATTTTACAAAATACCCATGTTAAATCTTAATTAACATAATACGAAATTATTTGACAAGCGCCTCCTGATGATTTACGCTGTTCACGATATGAAACAATAAGTTGATGTGGATTATAACTTTTGTTTTGGACGAACGCCGAGTAGGAATGTCATTATTGTCTGCTATTAGTCTTTGTTTTATGCTTCTGATTATGACATATCACCATCTCTATCTTTATACATCCCTCTCTTTCTTTCTTCTTTATCTCTTCAACTCATTTTGCCCACTGCTTCTCTCGTCTTTATCTTCAGCTATCCTCATCTTTCATTTTCTTATCGTATTGACTTCTTACTTTTGTTGTGTAAAGTTATTGACTAGCCATCAATATTTATAGGATGACAACCAGTTTTACCAAAGGGTATTGTGTGACCCAGTGTATTGTGGAGGTCAGATAGCCACATGCCATGCCATGTAAAATACTAATATTCAGCTGCATCCAATCACACTGGAAGCCAACCCCAACATAGTTGAAAAAGCTAGGCAAATGATCAGTAAGCTATATGGTCCGGTTTCCTCGAGTTTACCATCTCCATTTATACTCCTACTATAGTTTCGATTATGGCAAGCTGTTCGTATATATTATTATATTGTTAACTTATTGTGTCACTGTCTTATAAAGCATGTTTCTTGTCTGCAATGCTTTTGTTTTATTGAATTATTGGAGCGTTGGCAGACGATGGGCCGGCCACCTGTCCCTGCACTGTTAGTATCAACAAATACTTGTCTTTCGGATATATTATTATTGATGATACGTAGGTTCTGTTATGAGTATCAACAACGATAGGAATAATTTTCTCCTTATGGAATTGAGTAATTTTCTTGAGTCAATGCCATTTTTTTTAAACTGTGAAAATTTATCTCGAAAGAAGCAGTGAAAATGATTTTTTTTTTTGCCTGACCATAGTTCGTGAGCAAACTCAATTGCATTTCGTAGAAAGTACTTATAAAGGTACTTAATCTATGATTTGCGTAGTTGTGGCTTCAATGTAGCGAGTATCAAAGGACAGTCGCTACGTTGGAAGCCAAAGGAATTTTAAGTGCTTGATGAAATTAAAAGAATTCTGCAAGCCTTAAAAATGCAATTTTATAGCACGATAGTTATGATTGTCGAAGTAAATGCTGCACCTGTCCTAGCCTCCTTGACTCTTCGATGAAATGCAGACAATGTAAAACTTGGCTCAATATTATTTGGACCATGTAACATAAAATAAATAATTGATACGCTAAAACTTGTCATTATTTTTGTGTTCCAAGGTTAGAAAAGAATGACAATAAATTCTTATTACAGTCGTAAATGTTATCATTGCAAATTTTTACCGTAATTTAGTGTCAAAACATGAGAAAAACAATTTCAAATTTTCTTTTATCTTCGATATTTTTTATTATTCTTTTATTTGTATTATTTTATATAGTAGATACATGACCAAGCTTGTAAATGACATGTAAAATAAATAAATATTATATTAAACTAACAATCGAAATGTTTTTCCTTCCTCTATTTCCTTCGCCGGATTTGGGACTTTTTCCAAACAAGTACCAAATGTTTAGTACCTATAGGTACGCAATCATTTTCAGTTCTGATCCAACATTATTCAATAAGGTACCATTCTGTAACTCAGAGCACATAAGAAAGACCACCGTCTTTCTCAGTAACTACAAAAAATACATTTAATCAAACATTTAATTTCTTATATACCTGCATCGTAAGTTCACTGCTCTCCCAGGTACATACTCCGTAAGTCTCACACACACATCTTTAGCGTCGCGCATGCGCGGTGAAGCACGCGCACCGGCGCGCGCGCTTCTAAATATAGCCGCGCCTCCCGTCGAGCGACGTTACCAACCGCTGGAGATCTTGAAGATTCCTTAATTATTGTTTTTTTTTCTCTCTTTCTCACTGTTCGGTAACCTGATGATAGTTCAGATGTAGAACGGAGAAATAATTTTCCGACCACTGATGGAGTGTTTTTGTACTTCAGTGACTTTGAGTTATAGGTTAGAAATGTATTTTAAATGTCTTGTCTATTAAGGGTAGATATCTACCGTTTTGATACTAAGATAACAGTATGGGAATATAATTGAAGTATGCCATATATAAAACCGTGTTACAGCGTTTACCAAAGGAAGTGAAAAGCACACAAATGCTAAAAACATAAACTAGACCAAAAAAAGATCTAGTTCAAGAATGAATTGGAAAACATCCACCTCATACAAATTGTATTACCTACCTTGAAAGAATCCACTTTAAATTAATGAATAAACACTCATTCACCCGGATGGACTATCCGGCCAAAACCCGTTAATCGTCAGATCAGCCAGCGCTCCCGATCGCTTAGATTTTGGCAAATTACCACAAAATAGTTTAGGTACGTCACAATCCGGACGACAATTGTGTATCGACCTATTTGTTTGAAGTTTTGGTTGTGGATGACAACGTATAGACAGGAAAGAGACGATCATATACACTTTGGGATGAGATCATGAGGTTATGTTGCCAGATATATGTGGTAAGAATTGTGGGGGCTATAAAAAACCAGTCAAATGCGAGTTGGACTCGCGCACCGAGGGTTCCGTACAAATTTATAGGTATGTAAATAGTTATTCACACGAAAAAAATTTTTTTTTGTCATTTAACTACAAATTTACGGTTTTCGGATGTTTTCCTTTACTTGTGCTACATGACATTGCTTCTTGCCAAATTTCATGATTCTAGGTCAACGCGAAGTACCCTATAGGTTTTGATTCCGAAATTCCTCTGAAACTGTGCGGTTATTATACTTACGCCGCTTGAGGTTTTCCGCAGCCGCAGCAGCAGCACTAGCACAGCACGCCCGAGGTTGTCATGACCCTCGTGCAGCAGCTCTCGGATATTGGCCGTAAGGTGGATGATGCTGAAGTCGCAGAAATTTTATGGAGCGGTCTACCTCAGGAGTTCGAAACCGTGATTTAAGTACCTATTCAGCTCAGAAAATTATAAATCATCAACGGTATTAGACATTTGTGATCACTTGGTTGGACTTTATTTGTTTGTGCATCGGAAACGTTGAGTATGACATGCTACAAAAAGCACCACATCTTGACATTCTTCACGTGAATGGAGCAAAAACCAGTCAACAATATAAAGTGGAACCAGCACCCTAATTGTGTAACACACTATCAATCGGAATTTGAATCATTTTGAAGCCAATTGCTAATCCATTGCTTCATAAGTTCGAAAAATTTTTCTGCTCAACACGTAAATAACACAATGAATGTTGTTGAACTGTCAAAATGAAACCAATTTCGATTGATAAAATGTTACGCAATTGCCTCGCAGACTTTCGCTGTTTTGGCTAGTGTGTGTGTTTTTTGTTTTTATTGTTTATTAATCAAAACAAGAACAGTTTACAAGTGTTTTTTGAACATACCACATAAACCATCGCAGGTTTAACAGCAGTATGGCAGACACGGCAACTCGGTGCCACTACATATTAATGATTAATTAATGAGCAATTAGGTATAAGTAGGAACAGATTTTTTCTTCTAGGTCGCACTGTAATCTAGAAAATATTTTTTTTAATACCTTTGAACAGTTATTCGCATTTAACACATTGCAGATTTCCATAGGTAAATCACACTATCACACTAATATTATCACACTTCACACTTAATATTATAAAGGCGAAAGTTTGTGAGTGTGTGTGTGTGTTTATATGTTTGTTACTTCTTCACGCTCAAACGACCGGACCAATTTTGATGAAATTTGGTATAGAGATAGCTTGTGTCCCGGGAAAGGCCATAGGGTACTTTTTATCCCGATATTCCCACGGGATCGAGACTTATGCGGGTAAAACCGCGGGGCGCAGCTAGTCATTCATATATGATGGTAACATGCATTAGAAAGAAACCGTTAGAAACCCTGGTAACAGTAATAGACAAATTATTAGTTTAAGGTCTTCGTTTGGCAATTATATATATATCATAGATACTTTTATATTTTGTGAATGTGACAACGCTGTAGGCTTTGTAGACTGTTTTTGTAGACCATTTTCTATTTTATTAAGTAGGTACCTGGTACCTACTTGTTGACAGCGCTACACTATCAATGCTCTATTCATATTTACACTGTAATTTAAAAACATTTTAAAAGCCAATTATTTTTAAAAGAGTAACCGTGGAGTTTCTTGCCGGCTCTTCTCCATAGATAACGACCAATTGGAACCGTGCACCTAGCTTCTGTCGATTCAGAAGTGCCCATATGTAGGTTTATGTGAAATAAAATATTTTGATTTAGATTTTTTAACAGTTAGCTATAGAAACATACCAATTTTTGATTACTTAAATTTTTTTTTTGTTTTTTATTGTGATTTAGATGAGTTCTTATTGCATAAAACTCGACTCAAGTAATTGGGAAAAGACATTGGCTTCTGTAACCAAGTACTATACCTAGCGCAGGAGTCAGGGCCTCACTACTTTTTAAAAAATTATTTATGCTAATATTGAATTTATTATCTCCTTTATTTCACTATATATACATATAAATTATATTTTTAAATATTATAATAAAAAAAAATATATAAAAACATTTAAAAATATAAATAAAATATTATTATTATTATTAGTTATTATTATAATGAAAGTCTGAAAAGGTGAGCCGAGTCTGCAACAGTGGAATAAGGTATTTGAGTAAATTGACCTTTCCGTTTCACGCTGATTGAGAAAATCCTATAAATCTAAAGAGCGGAAAATGCGAAATATGAAAACCAGAGTACATACGCAGAACACCTCATCATTTACATACTGAAACACGGCTAACCTTGTAAAGGGAAGCTTGGTTACGTAATGCTGTTTACGATACTATGAGGAATCATCGTAAATTGTTTCTGTTTAATGGCGGCCAGTATTAATGGCAGCAAACAGTTTTATATGAGCTTCGGTTGCGATTTTGTTTGATTAGTCAGGTCTGTAGGTACCTGCGGGGTAATTGCGTAATACACTCGATAGCAATGGCTTCCATTTTGACAGTTCAACAACATTCATCGCGTTACTTACGTTGTTTAGCGGATTTTTCTTTCGAACATATGACGCAATGGATTTGCAATATCCTTCAAAATGATTCAGGTTGAGATTGACAGTGTTTTACGCAATTATGGTGCTGGTGCTAAATTATGTGAAATGAGATCATACGAGTGTAGTATCGACCATCATGTATAATGGAACTAAGGAAAATATTGAAGTTATGTGAATCGTCATAGCCGTAGCCAAAAAAAAAACAGTGGCACTCCGGGAGTGCCGACAGAAGTGAAAACAAAACACAAACAGAATTCTGTGCCATCACTCACTGACATATCGGATATATATTAAAACCGAGTAGGTACATCCCGAGGACCGCCGAACACATCCGAAGCGATGTCGATTACGGTAACAGTGGCGCGAGTTCAATAGTTTTTTCCCATGTCAAAAAATGCCCAACGCGCTTAAAGAAGTTTTCACTTCAAAAATAATTTGTATTTGAATTTACACACAATAAATTAAAAATTACAAAGACGCATCCTTCCTTCCTCCTTTTGTTGGTGTTGATTTTTGAGTGACCATTTGTAACAAAAAGGTTCTAATAAGTTTTTGGTTGCAATGGAATTTGAACTTTGCTTAGTATGACATTCAGTTTGTTGTTCCATAACTTGAAAAATATCTCAAATTCTTAATTCAAATATAGAGAGGTTACTGTTTTCGAAACAAAAGTATGAATAAAATAAATGACTATCGTTCCTACAATTCGTTTTTTTCTTCTAAATGTTACAATAATTTTGACATCTGTCGTGCAAAGTTTCTGTGTCATAACCTCAGGATAAATACATATTCCTTTTTGTACATGAAGTTAACTTGACTTTGACAATGCTCTCAAAAGCTACTCACGTTACCAAATGTGCTTACCTATGGTAGGTATGCTTATGTCAATTATCTTTGTCAAAGAGGTTGTCTTGTACCCTTGTCAAGTACCTATTTGATCTGATCAAGATTATGTCTGGAGTTTAAAAAGACTCCTCTGAGTTTATTTCAGCCTTTCTTCTCAGAGTAGTCAGATAGGTAACGCCAGCCTAATCTAGTTTTAAAAATTTGATTGACGTGTAAAAGTGTTTGTATACACCTACTTCATCATTTGTTATTTATCCATGTTTGATAGAGACGAAAAAGGTCTAAAAAATACTATTGACCAATCAACCACCACCAACCAACCACCCAACAACCACCAACTTGGTCAAAAATGCGATTGACCAACTTGGTCAAGTTTTTTTTACGAATCTAGGAAAACGGGACGTTATTTCTGTGCGCTCAAAGATTCTACGATGCAAACATATTATGAAACTTCAGGAAATAAGCATACAAATAACACGTGTCTGTAATCCGACAAGGATTAGGCAGAAGTGTTCACCCAAATTTCTCCCAGAAAATGTTTAAGAAAAAAAAAATATCCACTTATTATTGAAATTTTATCAGTTAAATCTTTGATAGTTAATTAAAAGTTAGGAAGGTAATTTTCTTTATCAGTCGGTTCGCTATTTCTATGCTCCCGAACTAACAAGAATGCGTGGGCCATTTTTAAGAAAGATGCTTTCCTAATAGGTAAGTTTTTATTTTTACTAACCGTAGTAAATTAAAACAACATTAGATTAAGACCTCTTTGCTATAAATAGTCAGATCTAATAATAGTCCCCACCGGGACCTCCCGTGGGAGTTGTAAGTGACTCAAAGATTTTAATCAGAAGGATCGACAAGCATCCACCTGTTTCAAGAACATGTAACGACATTCGATACGCGTGCCAAGACAAATGGATGACCAATCAATTAGGCATAATTTCTGAGAAGGAATTAGCGTTTCTGTTTATGAAGAGGTGCATGGTCAAGACTAGACATATTTTAACTAGTACGAGATTGACGAGAAACTGCTATAGATCGAACTGAATGGTGTTTTATAGTTACAGAGACCTGTAGGTCGTGGGTTTAAACCCAGTCAAGCACTTTACTTTGTGTAAATAATGTCATCACCACTGTTCTCAAAACGGTGAAGGAAAACGTCGTGAGGAAACCGGCATATCCTAGAACCAAAAAATCGAAGACATGTGACATCTACCAACCCGCTCTGGGCCCGCGTGGTAGTTTAAAGCCCCCTCTCTCTCGAATAGAGGAGGCCTGTGTCTTGAGAGCAGACCTGTGTGTGTTCAGTAGGAACAGTATAGGCTCATTATAAGTTTCAGAAGCCAAGACGTTTATGGGTCTAGCTATGCTTACTCAGTACAGTAGCTATAGTCCACGCGAAACTAGTTGGCCGCGCCTTAGGTATGTGAGCGGTGGGACGAAGGGGTGGGGGCGCATTACTCTTCAGCGGCCAACTAGTTCCGCGCGGACTACAGTTAATACGAGATTCAGTTGTTTGAAACACATTAAAATTCGATTGCAATAAAAAGTTATACCAAAGGTTTGCAATCAATCTGAAAATTGCAGTACAAACTTGCCGAAACTGAAAACTTTTGCAGCAGCATGAACGTCAAATAAACGCAAAAAGTTTAGCCTTCGATATCGTGTCATCATCAATAAATTATTGGTTTGAAATTTTGTGATTTATTTTCGTTGGATCCCACTTTTGAATCCCATTTTTTTGGTATTAACGATGGGTCCCATTTGCTATTTCCATTGAATCCCATGTTATAACATGTATACTTTTCAGAAGAAAAGTGATTTACCTTTATGAAATATTTAAAAAGCAGCGTACAGGTCGAGGTAAAGAAAGAACCATAAAAAGATATCTTGACAAATGAAGGCGCAAGTTACATCTTAAGTTGTCATGTTGCCATCACAGAGTAGGTAAAGTGGCCTGTAGCGAAACTTATACTTGGTTAGTAAAGATTCTTAGGGTCCGTTTCAAGATGTCCGAATAACCTCTACTCTCGAATACATAAATTAAAAGATGGAAAAGAATTTGTATGAAATTATCTGCCAAGTAAGTTAAAGAAAACATGTGAAATTACCATTGTTTATCGTTGTTTTAAAAAAATGGTCTTAATCCTTAAATCAGTATTAAAACAATAGCCTAAAGAAATTCAACATAGATCTCCAAGGTTTACACAAAGCAGCTGTCGCAAACGTGAGTGTACCTACAGTCAAATACACATCAGTGGAAACAATTTGACATTGACAGCGCCTTTATGTCGTAGCAGTAAGGGTGATTTTCGTAGTGCTAATGTTACACTGATGTGCGGTTGAGAGTGCGACAGCTGCGTTTGCGCCTTACTCTCGTAAATTCACTTAAAGTGAGGAATCGTAACTTTAGTTAGACGGGATTTATCTAATGATGTTACGTCTATGTGTAGTTTTTTTTTTGTTTTGAGTATCGGCTGTAGTTAAATTTTTATCTTGAAATGTTGTTTGGAAAATGCGGGAAGAATGAAATAGACATTAGCACTGAGTCAACTGGGCTTCTGCTAAAGGGCATGTAATAATGGTAGTAGTAACAATTAGGCATGTTTTGAAACAAAATCCGTTTCATCAACCGCCCTCTATCAATGTCAATCTGAATCATTTTGAAGGATATTGCTAATCCATTGCTTCATATGTTCGAAAAATTAGTCTGCTCAGCAACGTAAACAACGCAATGAATGTTGTTGAACTGTCAAAATGAAACCCATTGCTACTGATAGTGTGTTACGCAATTGCCCCGTTGCTCTTTTTTTTCATAAAACATAATCATGAAAAAATGCAGAACCCAATTAAAAAACAATTCGTTAAAAAAACACACCAATTCTTTCTAAATAAATAATTGGCTCTCAATTCCCTGAACGAACCCTCAAAGCTGCCACGGGAGAGCCGATCTTTTGAATTTGGCATAACGATTAAATTGGCTTATGCAAATAATGTGACATGTGTCGTTTTTGATAGAGGTGTTTGGAGCGACACGTGCGCCGTGCGCAAAGTAAACTGAGATCCTTTGGCAGCTGCGGCTCAATTGTGACGCTTGACTCTTGGTGACTCACACGCAATGGGCCATTCTGTAACGTTGTTTAATTACTTGAAAACACACGTTGTTTTAATGCAAATATACTTGTATACTTGCATAGGGATAGTTAAGGTTCAGTTGTGTATCATGAATACACAAATTTTTTTAAGTGGTCGATTATATTTTAAGCAAAAGGCTAAGTAGGCAGCTTTTCAAAATTTTTAAGTTTTCATGATATATTTCCTTCTGAGGTACAGTGGCGGATTGACCAATAGGCTGAGTAGGCTGGAGCCTAGGGCGGCAGATTTTAGGGGCGGCAAATTTGGGGCTATTAAATGTCTTACTGAAATTAAAAAGATTAATATTTATATACCTACCATGTTTTTTTAGAAAGAATAAACAAAGTGAATGCTCAAATTCAGGCTTCTACCGTAGATTTTATCACAGTTGCCGATCTTTACAAATCTCTTTACAAGTTTTTCGTAGCTGATGAACGAGAACATTTTAAGTATTTTGAAGAAAAGGCGAAGCAGTATACAAAAGACATGGGACATTATTGTAGAGGTCGGTAGGGGCGGCAAAATTTGAATAGCCTACTGGCGGCAAATGTGTAAATCCGCCACTGCTGAGGTATCTTTTTTTTTTAATATGTAGATAATTATGACAGGCCTGATGGTCTAGTGGTTAGTGACCCTGACTGCTATACCGGAGGTCGTGGGTTCGATTCCCACCCAGGACAAATGTTTGTGTGATGAGCACGATCATTTGTTCTGTGTCTGGGTGTAATTTATCTATAATATGTATGTATTTAGAAATATATAAGTAAGTTTATCAGTTGTCTAGTACCCATAACACAAGCTCTGCTTAGCTTGGGACTAGATGGCGTTGTGTGATAGTTGTGGAATATTATAAAAAAAAAAAAAAAATATAAAACAGCTGTATTAATAGGTGGTGGCTGGTGCAAGTAGATATTTACCTGAAGACTTCTCTTTTGGAACCCTAAAGAACACAAATAAGTTATCTCGTACCTGAAGTGAGGCCGCTTGGCAAATTACACTCATATAAGTTTTATCTTTGACAGACTTTGGCATGCTTGATTGATTGATTGACTGACAAGATTAATCAGCACAGTGGCCATTTAACCATAAACCCCAGAAAGATTGTAAATAGTCTAATGTGTGTGTGTGTACACACAGAATTATTTCTGCAAGTCCATCGCTTTCCATCAGGCGTGATCGAGGTCAAGAGCGCCCATTCAGAAAAAAAAAAAAAAAATTAAAAAGTGCCCAATTTCTTGAACCACGTAACTTTACATCTAAACCAATCAAATAGCTTTCAGAATCGCTCCCAGAAATTGTGTTAATGGCACAACGAGGCAACTCAAATGAACATTAGTAAACGTCATTGAAAAAATTCTCCAATTCTTATTTCTTTGTAAGAATAGAGAGCCAATGATGTCATGACGTTTTGCATCATTAATGTGATTCATATAAAATATTACTCTACTTCCTATGTTTTATTATGTACTTTAAAGAAATCTTTGATGTCTACAGGATTATGCATTGTACATTAATTTTCAATGTTTTTATCATGCGAGGGTCTTACGTAAATATTAAAAAAAAATATGTATGTTGACTTTAGAATTGATCTAAAAGTACATCTGGGCTATGAATAGCGCCCAGTAGGTTTAAAGCGGGATGGATATAAATCAAACTTGATTTAAAAATAAAATATGCAATTTTTCATCAGTGCCTCTGACGATGTTATAGTCCGCCTGAAATCTCTATATAAACACTGAACGAGCTGAAATAATACATATACAGGGTGAAATTGAATTCATGGGCATCCTTTTAAGGGGTCATTGTAATCATCATTATGAACAACTTTTACTTTGGAACCAAGCCTGAAATCGCGAAAAAAAAATCTGCTCTTCCCTACATTTTGACAAGTTATGTGAACATAAATGCAAGGAACAGCTGACTTTTTTTCGCGATTTTAGGTTTAGTCGCATAGTAAAAGTTGTTCATATCGATGAGTACAATGACCCCTTAAAAGGATTCAAACAAATCTGTTGTTTGGACTAAAAAAATAAAACACTAGTGCTTTAGTGTGTTACTTTGTAGAATAATCTGACAAAAAATCAGAATGATTGCATGTATATTAGTAGGTATGGTTTTTATTGTAAAAAGGAAGTTTTTAGAGGTATCTTCATGATTTTTTTCTATCGTATCAAATTAGTTGTATTATGTTTTGAACACACTATCTAACTAGCATATATCCTGAAGAATATCATGTATTTTTCTGGTTTTGTTTACTGTAGTCGATCATATACTTTTAGGCATTATAAAACTTGCGTTTTTTGCGTTCAGGTCCTGTAGTCCTCTTGAAACATGACATGCGAAATGTGGATGTACTATAGGTATACCTGTGCCCAACCCTGCGAGGAATACAGGCGTGATACACGTATGTATGTATGTAAAAACGGACATACAAAACCAAAACACTTCAAGAAGTAAGTGGATGTTCCATTGAGTTCAACCCAAATGAATAGCAATAAATCTGTTATGATAGTAGCCAAACTCTGCTTGTTGAATCGACTCGGTTTCAATCGTAAAGTCTACACCAATAAGCTAGGAATGCGTTTCAACTATGTCCTTAGGTTGTTGATCGCGTAAGCTTCGGCTGTTAACGGGACGCGAGTAGAGATTTGATTGTCGAATCGAGTCGAAAACGAATATTCGAATAACAAAATTCGATTTAACTGTAGCTCTAACTATAGTACAACGATTAAGTATATTGCCAATTTTCCACAGGACCCAAGTACTTTCATAAAGGATTATTACTATATTCGAAAATAACAAGAACATTGAATTATTACTCCTTATCGTAGAAAATTATCGAAATTCTAGCAAATTGTTGATGACGTGCCCCCTGCAAAGTATTTATCTATCATCAAGTTTGCAGAATGAGGGTAATATCGCACATGTCCCTTGTTTACGATAATTAGTTCGCGCTTTAATATTATTGGACATCTGGATTTTATCTTGCGCACGAGTATTATCACTTTCTATATATCGCTTTCTTGAATACATGTGCATATTAAGGCAGGAAAGGTATTATTACAATGCAGTAAGAGTAGTATCTTACATAGTTTTTGTTTTAAATCAGTCAGAACTGAGAAAAATACAAAAGCATCGAAAAAAAAATCGAATAATTTTCAGCAATCGACAGATTTTCGCCATCACTATCGAAAGCTCTCCCGCTAAGCGTCAAGAGGGGGTGATTTGGTGTGTTGGCCGAACGCCAGGCGGCGTCTTTGGCCACGAGCCAAATCGGGAGCGTACAGTAGAAAAGAAATGGCGTCGCGCATCTTTGATATGCGTCAGAGGCGTACGCGCAGCCCGCCGCGCCGGTAACATGTTTTTCATGATGTATAAAAGAGGTTTTATTGCGGTTGGACCATGAAACTGATTGCCGTTGTGTGTTAGATAGATGATGGGCGTTAGTTACGGGTTTCAAGAGGACGTAGTTAATGACTGGGTGGGTGGAGGGAGAGGGGAGCATGAAATACAATCCTATGTTGAAATTTACACGGTATGGTCGCTTTCAGAGGCCCTGGTTTACGTTTTGTGTGTGGAATTTCTACCTACGTTCATGTACAGATTTACGACGTAGTTTATTAGACGCGTAGGTCCCAAATTGCAACCAGTTGATAGCACCAGAGCAACGGTGGCCCACTTGTAACGATCCCGACTTACGAGTTATAGGACGTGGGTTTGAACCCAAGCTTTCGCTTTACTTTGTGTAAATAATTTTCATCGTAAGGAAACCGGCATGTCCTAGAACCAAAAATCAGAAGCCTCTACCAACCCGCAAAGGCCCACGTGGTGGATTTATAGCCCACTCCCTCTCGAAGAGAGAAGGCCTGTGTCCCAGCAGTGGGAACATTATATGCTGATTATGATTATATTGAAGCTGTACTAATACAAAATATACACTCAGACATACTTGCTGTAGGTAACGAAACAGTTATAAGTCACGAAATGGTATTCGGATCTTTAGACATGCGTCAATCGGCGCGAACGCATCCATATAAATGTTTTGAAAACCACAAAGTAATAAATCTTTGATTGCGGTTGTGTCAGTTTATAGCGAAGAAGAAGATATCTAAATAACATATAGGCATAATAGTTTGAATTTCATGAAAAACGTACATATGTCATAACTTTTGTATGGAATGCTGGAAAACGGCCAGACGCTAAATGTTTGTGAATGGAGGAATGAAAGGGAAAAATGTGTTGCGTTACGGTGAGCTATGGTGTTGTCATACGTCGCAATATTGCAGAGTAGCTCATCGTCTCTCATAATAAACTTATCATCTGTGTTTATTTAATAAGCGTAACAAAAATCTGGCAGAAATTCCGGAAAATGCTCCATCGACCGTACTTTCGACTAAAAGAATACAATGGTAGTAGATTAGGAGGTTTAGATTTGGAAGGGGCAGATTTAGGTATATCCAAGTAAAGAAAGGTAGGTTCGAACCCAGACAGGCGCTTTACTTTGTGTGAATTATTTCATCACCACTGCTCTCAAAACAGTGAAGGAAAACATCGTGAGGAAACCGGCATGTCCTAGAACCAAAAATTCGAAGACATGTGACCTCTACCAACCCGCACTGGGACTACGTGGTAGATTATAGCCCACTCCCTCTCGAAGAGAGGGGGGGCCTTTGTCCCAGCAGTAGGAACAATATAGGCTGATTATGAAAGAAAGAAAGAATCAGTATTTATTGGGACTCGCACAAGAATACCACAAACTAAACTAAACACGATTATCTATATATTAATAATAAAGTTGAAGAGATTGTTTATTTGAACGCGCTAAAGTCTGGAACATCTTTAGGATTTGAAAAATTATCTTTGCACTTGATAACCCAATTCTTGAGGAAGGCCAAAGAGCATAGGCTCTTTCGCATAATTATCTTTATATTATGCTATAATATACTACTAGACTATATGTATAGACTACTTAACATCACGCTTAGACTCTTACTACTCTTAGGAGCCGAACAAAAAGAAAAAAGTCAGGAAGAACTAAGCGAAAACGAAGTAATAGCGGGGGCAGGCGATGCGATGCGACGGGGTTGCTCGGGGTACAAAAAATTTCACGCGGGCAAAATCGCGAGCAGAAGCTAGTAAAAAGATAAAAAGCTAATATAAAAAGATAATAATAAAAATAAAATAATATCTTTATCGGGTGTAAAAAGACACTTAACGAAGCCGAGAGTCACTTGTACTCCCCGTAATTGTAATAATTTTTTTGTACTAGTCCATACCTCGGAATCTTCTGATTACGGAGATATTGAAGGTCAAAATTCCAACTTTTACAGACTGTTTTTTTTACGAAATCTAGTTTTCAATGTTATAAAACACAAGTTTAAATACCCTCGCGACTCCTGTACCGATGCGTGCACCCTAAGAACAACGTTTTGCATGCGTTACGTTGCGCACTACCGCAAACAGCAAAATTTCACACAAAAAAAATCGTTTCGTGTTATTTTTGTTCAATGTTGACGGCTATGTAATGTGTCTTTTTACACCCTTATATGTGTTTTTAATTAATTTATATGGTACTTTTTATCCGGTTACATGAAGTTGTCCCCTAGGATGCGAAGGAACCAGCTCATCATCATCTGCCTAGCCTTCTCCAATACCAGTATTTTACGTGGAGCGACTGCCTATCTGACCTCCACAACCCAGTAACTGGGTAACACGATATCCCTTGGCTCATTGTTGAGATCAAAATTTCCATAACGGAAGCGATCAAACCAGGAATGGACGATGATGGAGAATGGTGAACGCACGCACGGTCCGTTTTCATACACCTCGTTAATATTACGTGCTGTCTGTGCTGCTTTGGTCCCACGATAGAACTCGTATTCAAAAATGGCGCGCAATTTCGATTTTTCCATGGTTACAGAAACAGCGGTATAAAAAAAAATGAACGTCGGGAAAACAAATGTAAAAAAAATTCAAATGCGAAAAACAAAATGTCATGCTATAATATAATACTAATTTGAAATTGGAATTCTAAATAGAATTAAACATATCGATCTTCACAAATAGCTAATAAATGAACGCTTCAAACACTACCCCACAACATTAAACCAACATTAATTTAGAAGCTTCAACAAACTTTCTCGAGAGTTCTGTAATTAACAATTACATTAGTTCGAATTGAAACTAGGGCAATAATAAACTTCATTGATTGAATATATTTGTATTGAAAGTAAATGGTTCAGCAGTTATTGTCTAGGCCGGGATTTCGACAAGGCCTCATGGAAAAATTAAATGGGTTGGGTATAATCTCGTCTCTTGGCACGGCGCTGATGGAAAGATTAGTGTACCGTAAACCGTTTATCTGTTTTGTGTTTTTTATGCTTGTTGTCAGGCAACTATTTGCTTATAGATTTCTAGGCTCGCTAAGCAATTATTTCCAAAAATATAAGATTTGGCTGAAGAATATTCTCATCATATGGAAATTCATGGCAGGTCAGATGCGCTTTACTTGTGGCAACCAGTTTGTTACCACAAGTAAAACGCATCGCATCGTGAGATAAAAATACTGTATCTGATAAGCATATTCTGCATAGCAGCTACGGACACACATATCTATGGCGGTTCTATTATGCAATGGCATAAAGACAGTATCCTTTGCCCTTTTACACACAGCTCGCGGCAATAAAGAACCAATGAACATTTAATACCGACTTCAGTAACACAGAAGGATCAACGATAGCTATACAGATGCACCGATTTCGTTACTTAATATTTATAATTTATTTGTATAAATATGATGCAGAGAAAAACGCACAACCAGAAAAAAAACCGAGTGTGCTTATGACCTTCGAGAAAGAGAAAAAGAAAATGTGCGCGCGCACTGCTCTCTCTTGCTCCTACACTGTGATACAGACAATAGGCCTGCACTGTGCTTAGATATACGGAACGTATTTGGCTATGAGAAGAAGAGAGAAAGAAAATGTGCGCGCGCACTGCATTCTCTTGCTTATATCCCCCACTCAACTCCCGTTCGCCTCGCCCGATCACACTTTTCGTAACGCTTACGTCAAGCGTTCGCTAGCTTACTCCCCAAGTCAAGCGTGCGTAAAGAAGTTTCAATTCAAAAATAAAAAAATGCGGGAAAACATGCGTCACATCCACGCAAAACGGCCATTGCTCAGCATAATGTTACATCCCTATGCAAAATAGAGCCCCAGCTGTGGTTCAATCTTAAGCAAGCCTGAGTACACTACGTAAAAGAGTAGGTATGTTTTCAAATATTCAATTACTTATTCAATATGATAATGCCATACAAAAGGCACCGATACATCACGATATGTACTCAACCGTAGGTGATTGATGTACCTACCGACAAGTTCAATGTTCAAAACAAACTTATTTATTTAAGCAACAAGTATCAAGGTTGAATATGTACGTTTATTATTTCCACTACCCCAAGACGTCGATAAGTTTGTTTGGGTGTCGATAAGCAGTATCAGCTTTAATTGAAGTTTGCCTTTGGGCTACGCTAGTATAATTATGAATTAACTGAATGGTGATCGATGGTCTTTTGTTTTCAGTATGAGAAGAGTCCCCTTGCCTTATAATGGGACTGAGACTTTTTATTAAACTAGCTGCGCTCCACGGTTTTACCCTCATAAGTCTCGATCCCGTGGGAATGTCGGGATAAAAAGTATCCTATATCCTAATCCAGGTCATGGTCTACCCATGTGCAAAATTTCAACATAACAAACATACAAATAATGAAATCTTTTTAACCGACTTCTCTTCCGACCGTCCCGTCTCCCGTCGTCCGTAATATTAGTTTAGTTAGATGACTAATTCGTCTACAGTAAAATCAGGCGTTCACAATCAATTGCATGAATGAGTTCAGTTCTAAGATACACATCAATGCCTGGACCCTGACTACCTCTTTATAACTTTCTTCAACATTCATCACTCTTTAATGAATGAATGTGTTTTGTTTGGATTGTTAGATTCCGTGATTAAGGGTTCATTCATTGACTTCTCCTGTGAAAGCAATCACGAGTACACCACTATCGTTTTAACGTCCTCTGCAAGTAAAATGTCAGTAAAGCGTTCATTAGGTAGTCAGAATATTTACAAAATCGTTAATTGTTGCATGTTCAATAGGCAACAATTAACGATTTCCATCAACCTTTACTTGTATAAACAGTAACTATTGAAGTAACCTATGTTTAGTACCTATAAGCTGTGTTTAAAGTAACAGTAGTTATCAAGGACAATATGAACGAGTACAATATTATGATTATTATTTTAATAATTAAGGTCACACAAATTATTATGGTGTGGGGTATAGATATAAATAGCCGTATGAATATTTAAATATGGGACGTGGGTGTTCTAAATGTCAACGAACTATAAGCCTGTCGAAAACCTTTACAAATAAAAATATGTAATGAAAGTCTGCGATTTTTATTTAAAGTATCATTAATTTCAGATCTATCAATGGAACTGTCAGATAAAAAAATTCTTTTTATTCTAAATTCTTTCTGATTTGGAACAAAATAAAGCGCAGTTTTTAAACAGGCTTGAATCACGTTGCTATTTTTTTTAAGAACACATCCATTTTGCCCCGCTTTACATCTTGGGCCTAGCTATAGTCCAAACTAAATCATGAACCTACCGTCCTAAAACAACAAGAGTAGACCACACCATTTCATAACCACTCGCACGTAGAAATCGTTGGCTACAAACCTATACAGAAGATTTAAACTCTCTAAAACATGTCCAAAATTTTATAGACGACATTATCTTGTGGAACAAGCTGTCGTGAAGAACCGCACGTCGTTCTGTTGGCATGACTCCAGGAGCAACAGGCGGTCTGTACTACTACGGATTTCGTGTCACGAGAAATTTATGGAAAAAATATATTTTAATGTTCTGTTAACAGGGTAGGTTTGAAGTTTTCAGTAGATATACTAGGAGAAAAATAGAACAAGTAAAAAAAAAAAGGTAATAATAGATAAAAAGTAAAATAGGTGTAGTAGCAGGCACGAACAACATCTTAAGAGGAAATGTGGTCGGAGAGACTTTTGAAAAAGCCTAAGTAAAAAGTCATAATTCGAGGTTTGGCTCTCGCTTATTTCCTCCTCCAATATTGGACCAATTTAAAAGATATTTAATAAACTGATTAAAAAGGATATATACTATGACCTTATGTATTTCTTTTTCATTAATAATTGTCAAATTTGTACACTAGGCCTCTGTTGACAGCGGTTTCAATCGGCAATTTTTGAGGGTTCTTCTGCTTTTAAAAATAATGTATCATCAAAAAGGAACACATAGGGACATACAAGTACTTAATATTTATCATTCTGTAAAGAATCATTGCTTTATGGTCATTAACCAGAAAGAAAACAGACAAGAGCGTTTCTATTGAGAAACGACCACATGCATTTCCTCTTAACATCTTTAACAAAACGTTGGGCGACGGCCTTTTTGGGTAAATATCACCAATGTTCAGTGAGCGTAATGTTCGTTTTTGTTTTCTCCGTATGAGAAGAAGGCCTTTGCCCTTCAAAAAGACAATGCAATGCAATGCAATGCAATGGCAGGTTAGATTCTTAGGGGAGTTTTATAAACCATCTGTTTTGTTTAATGACTTAATCGTTTAAAGACTTATTTAATAGTTGTAAAATAATATTTTATTGCGATTCTACTTATTTATTAAGAAAGACTCTTCTAAAGACTTTGGATAATAGGTTTAGGTACAGAGATAAACCATAGTGGTCTCAATACGAACGTTATTATCAGTAAAAGACGTTGAATATAACATATTTATCCTAGTAAGTTATTACATCTTCAAAATCATAGCTTAAAAATCGAAGGGAGCTGGAAACAAAATAATTCATTTACCAGAATTTCTTGCTATCGGTGACGTCGCCACTGTAATGTATGGGGTTCAAAGATCACTAACTAATGGTAAACAAATTACTGAGTAGTTTGTGTACTAGGAATATGTTTGTTTGTCTGATCTGAACATCCCTCATTGTTACTAGGAATGGTACATAATCAGCCTATAATGTTCCCACTGCTGGGACATAGGCCTCCTCTCTGTGATAGGGAGCGGGCCGTAATCTACCACGCGGGCCCAGTGCGGATTGGTAGATGTCACATGTCTTCGAATTTTTGGTTCTAGGACATGCCGGTTTCCTCACGATGTTTTCCTTCACCGTTTTGAGAGCAGTGGTGATGAAATAATTTACACAAAGTAAAGCGCCTGTCTGGGTTCGAACCTACGACCTACAACTCGTAAGTCGCGACTGTTACCACTGGGCCACCACTGCTATCTATCTACTACTAGGAATGGTAGTGAGAGAATATTTCTACAATCAGTATCCTGTTTGACAAACTAACCTAGAGATGAGCTGGGCCTTCAAGACTGAATTAGCCACTGCCAAATTGCAATTCAAAATGCAGTCGATGTAACTGTTCAGGTAGGTACATTTTCTTAAGCAGCCGCATTGACTACTACATTAGGAACAGCATTCTCCCGTTTGGAGTCTTTGGTCAACTGAACCCGCTCGAACTGGACCCGCGAGTCCAGTCGACTAAACCAAATGCTGAATTGGTCAACTGGACCCGCGGGTCCAGTTCGAGTGGATCCAGTTGACCAAAGTTACCTATGTTTTCAGGAAAAAATGGTCTTTCAGGCCGCAGCTGTGCAGAGCAGATTTGTAAAAGTTGCCACGTCTATTAAAAAAATTAAACTGCTACTGCATTAAAATATGGTGTCGTCTCTAATCTGGCAAAACCTTCAAACCCTTTTAGGAGACTTATAAGTAACAATACAGATTCAAATAAAAAATCAAAATTCATTTAAGTATTCAAATTAGGCTGAGAATCAGCACTTTTCGCACGTCAAAATTACATAAGTCAGTCCCCCCAAACAACCGCCCTTCACCACTTCCTAGTGCTTTCGCAGGGAAGAAGTGGCGCAACAAACTCCACAGCAGCACAGCTGCATTTAGAAAAAGTTGATTCTGTACAACAGTAAGTAGGTATGAAAAGTAATTACCTAACATTACGAGACTCAACATTTAATTAAATTATTTGCCAGCCTTTTGGGCACTGTTCCTGTTGACAGCGATGCGGACGAATTCTTTGATGCCCTATAATGATTGTTTATTTTTTCATATAATTGTACATATTATTATAGTTTATATGTTAGCTTATATTATGTAAATATTTAATTTTTGGAATAAATAGAAATATGTTGATAAAAAAAAAAATATTTGCCATAATATATCAGCTAGCTAAAACACTCGAACCAAATAATGTTTAAAACTTTAAATCAGTGCATCTCTGCACTCATATTTCGAAGCTGCCACTCAAATGCTTCAGAGCATCGCAGACAATTCAAGGAACGCTTGGGATTTTAAACATTCTCATTTAGGACGCATTTTCTTCGAAAGCTACGTAGTTCGTGAGTATTTTTCTAAGATTTACGCCCAAAAGAGTACAATGTATTTTGCTTTTTTCGTGAAAAAAATATGGTGAATCTTTTGACGTACTTAGTAAGTTTTAAAAGGTGGTTGAATCATATTGATGTCCACAAGGGTGAATAAAATGAAAATATTTAGGATTTCCATAATGAAAACGCGGAAATGTTTCACCATAATATGGCCATACCAGACATTTAGCAAAATCTTTACAAAACCATCAGTGGAAATAAATAAACCCTCAGAAATAAAAAGAAAAAAAATATTAGGATAAAATCCCAACATTTCCTTCTATAAATAATTAAAAAAATATTACTCATTCTGACCATACGTTACGTTATAACATTAATTACTTGAAAACGTCGAACACAATGATATATTTTTCTATAGAACTCGATTATAAGAGCGTATCAGAGATAAGTAGATACAGGAGTTTTTGGCTAAACGCCAACACTGAAAGTTGTAGTGGTGAAAATTTATATGTGTGTACCAAAGTAGTACTGTCGGCAGAAGAAATTCAGTTCAGCCTAGATTTTGTTGACGTCATAGGTACGTTTATTACTCGCGTTGGTGGTAAATTAGCGTGATTTGGTGTGTTGAGTTGTTTAGATTTTAGTTTACAGGATTTTGAAGAAGAAATCGTAATTTTTACCTAATTACTGAGGTTTTAGAAAGCGTAATTTTCCTTAATTAATGGGAAGGTTTTCCATTTGATAGTTTTCAATAAAAAAAACAATTTTACTTTTACGAAGGATCATCCACTTTCATAAATTTATTATACCTACAGTAGTAATAATTACTCTTTCAATCAACATAATGTCTAAGTTATAATTTGATGGGTCGATAATGGCCCACAGTGGCAGCACATTTTCATTTTCTTTTAACAAAATATTTCATTTTTACTTTGATCATGATCAAACAGGAAAAGATAAGCGTTAACGCTTGCAGTAGAGTTACTTTTTGAATAATTTCTAAGGCTAATCCTTTTGTTAAGTCGGTTGAGTATTTATTCAAAGAAAACTGTTTTCCCGACCCTACCCGCTAAGAGACGATGACCTCGAATGCTCGTCTAGCCAAATGTCGGCGTGCCGATCTTGCGTTACGTCCCTAACAGATAAACAAGCGAGAACGATTTATGCATAAAATATACACGCAACTGATTGCGTAGGTTACTGAAAAACTATGAAAAATATCCGCCATCACGTACCTAGCAACTATAGTTCGTTTTTTAATCCCAGAGACTAATTTAACATTTAAGTCATTTGTGTTTTCGTTTTTGAAGTGTAAACTTCGTTAGCGGCGTTGCACACTTTTTTGTAATGGGTAAAAAATGTTATACTCGCGTCAGGACATCGCGTCAGGTCACGTGACCGTCAGGAGAGACTACTACGGCGGCGCCAACCGAAGTGAACCAAGTGACACACGACAATGGATGGATGGATGGATGGATGGATGGATGGGTGTGGGTGTGGGTGTGGGTATGGGTGTGGGTGTGGGTGTGGGTATGGGTGTGGGTGTGGGTGTGGGTGTGGGTGTGGGTGTGGGTGTGGGTGTGGGTGTGGGTGTGGGTGTGGGTGTAGTACCTGCACTGCTGTGCATTCGTGAAATTCGTGTATATAGTGTTTAAAATATGGAAATTGAACAAAGTGCATCTATTAATGAAAAAAGTGACGCGAAATAGTGAAAAAAAATGAGTTACTTATATTAATTCAATTAATAATTGATTTATTTCAACGTTAATGTTCAAGTTTTCACTTCTGCCGGCACTCCCGGAGTGCAACCCGTCTTTTTTTTTTAGTATAGAAGTTTGACATTACACCTGTCAGATTAGTCTCTGAGATTAAAAAACGAACTTAAGCGTTTTGTTCGCGTAATAGCATGACATAACTTCACGCCTGTGAAGTGTGGTCTTTTGTCTGTACCTCAATAATACCAGAGACAAAGGTGGCTGTGAATATCACCAGTTTAAGCTGATTAAATAATCAATGTCAGCACAATTAATACAGTTCAAAGGATCCCGACCAGACTGGAGTTGTTTCCCATACCAACTGGTTTCAATTACTCGAAAGTCTAACAGACTGCAACCAATCATTTGGATGTAAGTTCGACTCCATTAATAAGTTTCATGTGTCAATAAGATGGTTTATTGCGTGCATTCGGGTTTTAATCAGTCTGCAGTGCTAAGCTCAGACTAAATAAATCAATCTTATTGGACATTTAACAATTACGTATCTAAAATCTATGAAAACATAAACAAAATACATTTATACTGAAATTATGAAAGTGAAAATGATTCATTCTCATTGTAATTTGGTGCCTTGATTTTAATACCTAGCCGCAAGAACATTAAATCACAGTTTTAACGTTTTTTCATAGAAACATCTTTTTTTTATAATTATGTACCTATGTATTTTATCTGAATGTCTAGGGTACAAATGTAATTACAGTAAGTATTGTAAAACACAAATTCGATCAGCCTTTTTAAGAAGTAGGTACGAGTACGTCTTACCAAGAGAAGGGTTTTTTGAAATTCCACCCCAAAGAGGGTGAATGGGGAGGGTGAAGTTTCACGCGGACGAAGTCGCGGGCAGAAGCTAGTTTGAATAATAAATTAAGAAATATGTAACAGTATTTCTTAAATTACTATTCCATTTTTAATACATTAACCTTACGCCCAAAGGGACATCCCATCGACAAAAATGACGATTTTCCATATTAATTTTCATCCTCTAATTAATCCCTACGGATGAATTTTCAAAATTCCTACCTCAGTGCTCACCTTCGATAACTAAGCAACTCTTGTGCAAAATTTCATGCTTCTAGAACCGCTGGTTTAGGTTGTACGTTGTCTGTCAGTAAATATTAGAATTTTATTAAGGGGACTATAGGACCTAAACGCAAAAAACGCAAAAAACGCAAGTTTTATAATGCCTAAAAGTGTATAATCAACTACAGTGAACAAAATCAGAAAAATATATGATATTCAACAGGATATATGCTAGCTAGATAGTGTGTTGAAGACATAATACAACTAATTTGATACGATAGAAAAAATCACGAAGATACCTCTAAAAACTTTCTTTTTACAATAAAAACCATACTAATATACGTACAAACATTCTGATTTATTGTCAGATTATTCTACAAGCAACATACTAAAGCACTAGAGTTTTAATTTTATAGACAAAACTAGATTTTTCAAAAATAAATGATTGCTTCATATTTTGCAATAAATTACCAGGGTTGTGTCATCGCGCGTCTCTTTCTTTTCTATGCAGTCCGACAGTGACCGCGCTTTAGGTCATGTAGTAGTTAAGTAACTTTTATTGTAGACAAAGGCCGCGACCATCAAGTTCCTAAGCACGGGATTATCTTTTAATGAATTCTTAGTAAGTTCTTGTACCTTAATTAAAATCTGTAACAGATGCGCAGTAATGAAGATTGACTGATTACGATGTAATGAATCGTTGTCAAGGCATACATTAATTTTGAGGAGAGGAAGCGGGGTTTGGAAATTTCGAAGACGAGTAGGCACTTTCGATACTTAGGTAAGTAAGGGTTAAAATAAAATGAAATTTATTTGCAAGAATTGTAGTACATTACAGATGGTCAGGTTTTTTTAAGTTTCTAAAATAAATAAATAATAATAATTAAATAAATGAAATTAATAAAATTGGTACAGACGCCAGCACACCAAGCTACCCGAAATTGTCAAATTTTCCCAATCAACCTTGAACCTTATGCTGTACCGATAAGGTTGAAAATCTATTAAAGCAATTTGACAGATTGTAGTAGCTTGATGTGCTGGTGTCTGTACATAAATCATAGTTATTACATTTAAAATGTCGAGTATTTGTCAAATTATATTAATGTCAGGTGTATATTTAAAGTATAAATACTCAATCACAGAATAGAAGGTTGCATTGAATCCCTTGTTAGAAATCCATAATAAAGGCTAAAAATACTGAAGATTTAAATTCATCAGTTTGACTTCAGTTACTCATCATTACTTCATCTAATAAACGCAATAAAAACCTAAAAAAAGTTTATTTATAAAACTAAATGCAACGAAAAATCGCACTAGTGACAATATTCTGACACACCTATGACTGTTACAGCAATATTTATGTTTCCTCAGCCAACTCGGAGTTATGTGGGCGTAGACTACGGGCGCCATCTTCGAATTTTATCGTGGAATGTCCCAATAAATTTTATGTTTCGGAGACATGCTAGTGTCTGTGCTAATTTATTTTAGTAGGGAACTAATTGATTTTGTAGCTGTGTTATTCATAATTTAATGATTACAGATGTACTGGATGTATTGATTTATTGGAGGCATCCGTGATCACAATTTCAAAATTTACTGTGTTCCTTCCTCAAGCATACCTATTTTCTCTTTGATAGTAAATATGTATGTAGAATGGAGCATGTATCATTTTATTTATTCCATTTTACATTTATTTATTTATATATACTTTATTGTACACCACAAAAATACATAACATGAAATAAACACATCAAACACTACAAAATATACAATGGGCGGCCTTATCGCTTTCTGTGATCTCTTCCAGGCAACCTTGTAATGGACATTTCGGTGAGTGATTTTTGGAGTGATTTTCATTCTGTATATTTTAGCCAAGATATTTTTATAGGATGAATCATGAGGATTCTTTTGATATATTACACTAAAACATTGTGATAATAAATTAATCGTAAACACGTAATAATAATAATAATAACGACTTTGGCATCTTGAAAAAGTCACAATAGTCCCTATAGTGCTATCTACAACAGGAGTAATACCCAAACAGCTTCATCAGTCTCTTAGTTCTCTCAACCTGCCATCTAACACCTACCACCAGCTGCAGAAAGCAGTAATTCTCAATACATGTAGGCTAGTAAGAAAATTCCTCCAGTGCGAGCCGGATAACTTGCACTATAACTCCCACCCAAATATAGTTTCGGCTAACATACAGCCTACTGCGGATAACCACGCAGTATCTAATATTAATCCAACAATCAGCCCCACTGATGAACACTTGGCTTAGGCCCGTGCCATCAGCTATCCGGCTAGGCCGAGGAAAAAAAACAATAAAAAAATAATAATAATAAACATTTAATTCAGACCAGGTCCATATTTTGTTAGTAACAATGTAAGTACTTAAAACTAATGTTAGTATTGGTAAAAAAATTAAATAACGATATGAAGTCGCACCCACCTTTGCAGCATGGGGGACTCCCACCGATCAGTAAAAACACCCAGTATAGTGTTGGTACTGCCACGATCGCGAGCGAGTAGGGAGGCGCATCTTTTCCTAACGATGGCAGCAAAGCCATCCACCCGCGCCTCAGCAAACATCCCTGACGCACTGCAACGCCAAGGCAGCCCCAACAGTACCCTGAGTGCATTATTATATTGCACCCGCAGGTCGCTGTATGCCCGCTGCGAATAACTAACCCACAGGCTGCAGGTGTAAAAAGATTGGCAATATGCTTTAAAAAGCATGATTTAACCGAATTCGTACACCGTGCAAACCTGCGGGCCAACATGTTACAACGGACAGCCGGCGACCTGCGTTCCCTAATAACACGACCACTTCAAAACTTTTGACACTTTAAAGTTGAGACGTTTTCTTTTTCGACTTTGTTTTTAGCTCACTACTATATTGTTTTCTATTCTACACTTTTTACAGACGTGTTTTATTTTATACAGAGCCATCTTGTATAAGTTTAAGAAGCTCTCATAAAGTTACCACGCACAATAATGTAAAAGAAAATTTTTGAGGTATATTCAATTCCGGTCTAAAACTTATTCTCACACTTATCTCCTACGCTGTAAAAGATTCCATTTACTTTCTCTTTCTGAACGTAGAAAAATTGCAGATTTGGCGTTTTTATTTAGAATCGCTAACGGTTCAACCGAAGTTTCCGAATTGCTGAACAAAATCGGACTGCGGGCTCCTTCTGCTTTTCTGCGCAATCCTCATCTGTTGCATACTTCTATGGTAGGAACGAAGTACAGACGAAATTCGTACTTAATTAGAGCGAGTCATACGTACAATACCGTCTGCCGGGGTGTCGACATCGATATTTTCAATACCAGCATGTTAAAATGAAAAAGGACTCTTTGTGTTTTTTTTTGATCATGTAAATTAATTTCTCGTTTATTAATCACATTTTTTTTTTCCTTATTTTTTACTCAAAAAACTGTCTACCTTCTCAAATATTTCTTTGTTGTTTATATACACTCTTCTAGCTGTGAAAACTTGTAATTGGCCTTATTTCTGTTACTCTCAGGTAATAGTGCAAAAGTGTTTAGCTGTAAGTTTTCCAAAAACTGTAAAATAAAATAAAACAAAGTCGGCCTGGCTGCCATTAAATTTTGTGTTTGTCTGTTCCATAACCGGTCTAGAATCGTATGCTGAATTCATGATTACAGTTTACACATCAATGTCCCTGCCACCCTTTGGCATATTATCCCGCTTTTACTATTTGAAAGGTGGCCCACCTAATCTAGATGACGAAATCAAGACGGAGCTAGTAAGCAAAAACAAAATTAATGTAATTTTGAATGTCGCCATAACATAAATTAGTAGGGGAGAAAAACGCCGCGGAAAATAATTATATTCTAAAGGTTGTTGGAGATGAAATTATCTGATACCTTACATAAAAGTGCTCTTTTAAATCAATTAATTGAAACCTTTAAAGGAAAAGAACCAGCGAAGGAGGCTATTTAGTTAAACATAATTATTATAAATTGAATTCACTTTTTGTGTCTGTCTGTGACCGCGTTGTTTATCTAAACTACGCTATGAATTTTGATGCGGTTTTCATCATCACTTAGATAATTTATTTCGGTAGGTTTAATCCGGTAAGCGTAAGCGTAATACATTAACATTTTAATTAAATATTATAATAAAGAAATATTCATGTTTTGTTAAGGGCTGACTATACCAAAATCACATATCTTTTATCCGTGGAATAAAGTTAACGTCTGAAACTTCTAGTATGGAAAAACTGTCAAATATTCAAAATGACATTTTGAATATTTGACAGTTTTTCCATACTAGATTAATTTTGATGCGGTTTTCATCATCACTTAGATAATTTATTTCGGTAGGTTTAATCCGGTAAGCGTAAGCGTAATACATTAACATTTTAATTAAATATTATAATAAAGAAATATTCATGTTTTGTTAAGGGCTGACTATACCAAAATCACATATCTTTTATCCGTGGAATAAAGTTAACGTCTGAAACTTCTAGTATGGAAAAACTGTCAAATATTCAAAATGTATTCTCAGTATAAGCACAGAATACTTAAAGTACTACGTACAGAAAGGACACTCCCTTCCCCGCACTAACATCAATTACCGCACCTCACCCCGCACTTCGGCGTATTCGTCGCAGTTATTTAACAAGAGCGCTCGCAAACACAAGTACCTCACGCACACATTCATACGTATACAAACGTCATTTTTTAATGTAGTAGTAGTAGGTCATTATTTTGCGAGCGTTGTATGGAGTGTCCGGGGTGTGGTATAAGTCTCATTCTATGTAGAAGTTTTGTGGAATGTGCCCAAAGTCGTATAAACCGAGCGAAGCAGGAGCTGGTCTCTAGTTTATGATAAAAAGCTTACCTATCTATAGAAAAAACTTCAAGGTCGTCTCAATTTTCTATTGCATAATATTTATGAATAACTAGCTGCGCCCCGCGGTTTCACCCGCGTAAATGTCGATCCTGTGAGAATATCGGGATAAAAAGTAGCCTATATGTTAAGCCAGGGTGTCAGCTACCTCCATACAAAATTTTATCAAAATTGGTGCTGCCGTTTGAGCGTGAAGAAGTAACAAACATATAAACACACACACTCACAAACTTTCGCCTGTATAATATAATATTAATGTGATTGGAATGCTTACTGAAGATGGTTCTTGCATATTCTTGCTTTTCTCAGATTCCAGGTTCGTTATTATAAATTAAGTCAAAGTCGAAACACAAAAGGTGTTCATGCGAACAAATCAACGAAAACAGCGTTTAGAGATGCTGTTCATAAATTATGCAAACCATTTGAAGGTGATAAATTAGTAGTCAATTCAATTCTGACTTGTTTTGTAAACTTTGGCCATCCATGGTGTTTGTGTGTTTTACACCACGTGCACCGTAGTGGCCTGATTCCTTCATTTTAATTGACATTTACTACTTTTGTGGTTGGCTCTGTAAACATTGAAGTAGAGCATATTGTGAAAGGGTTAACGGGCTTGTTCGGGGAGTTAAAGAAAAATAGAATGAAAATGCGTTTATTGGAATTACAGCAAAAAAATACACCTTAAAACTATAAAAACAGAATACAAAGATTATAATGCCAAAAGAGCCTCAGCTCAGCATAATGTCAGATTACAACACAAGGTATATCACCTGACGCTGATTATCAGTTGCAACCCACGAGTGCCATACGCTGGAATAACAAACACACAGGGAAGTGTGTGTCCGTTAAAATAAATTAAAAGAATCAATGAAATCAATGAGAAATTAAGAGAGTTACTATCATCACCTTTCCTATTTCTACCTTCTTTTCTTTCTTTGTGACGGCTCGCCGGTCATCACATTGGTCGGGGGACTGGTTGTCCATAGGGTGCGCCAAACAGACATCTGAGGGGCAATTCTCGTAATTTTAACAACGTTCACAGTCTGATCTCAGTCTCAATCTGCCAAAAATACCTCTCATATCCCTGTATTTTGACAAGTTTTTGACATTTATTTGTCGCCGAGATGAGACTGCGACTAGATTTTGAATGTTTTAAATTACTAGAATTGGCCTTCTGAGTACCTCTCGCGTCTCGCCTTTGATACATAGAGATGAAGCGCCATGAAGAGTTAATTTGCTTGATTTTACGTGATTTTACTGCTGAAAACTGAAAGGTCTCATGTGCGACCAAATGAGACCTTTCAGTTCTGTCTCTGCGACTGGCAGGGCATCAGAAAAGTCTTTGAAGTTGACAGCGGTAGGCACTTTTCTGATGGCGAACTATACTGGCCAGTACCACTTTTAAAAACAAAACCCAGTAAATTGAAACTGGAGAGCTATTCTGTAAAAATCTCACCGTGAAAACATAAGTGAAGTGAGCTGTCAATGGTGTCAACCCCTAGCAACAGGCGGAATGATAGCTCACTCGAAGTTCACTTCACCTAAGTTTTCACGGTGAGTTTTTTTACAGAATAGATCGGCTGCACAAAGGTTGAAATGATCGAACTGTCACATAGACTTTTTCGTTTTGTGACGTGCAAATTACATTCAACCTTAGGGTGATAGATAAATTACGAGTTCGACTATTCCTAAACATAAAAAGAAAGGTATATTTTGTGCAGGGAAACATACGTAAACATAACACCAATACTATAATAATAATCTTCAGTCAACTTTACTAAGTCTTCAAGACAGAGTTCCTCCCTTTAGATTTCCTAGATAAAATCTTCGACATTACATTTTTATTTTATCTTTGCAGCCTCCTCCGAAGACTTTCACCTGTACAGTCACCAAAGGAGATAAGTAACCAGGGTCTTCGGATATAGTTGAAGTTTAATAAGAAACCGATGGATGTTTTAGAAAAAAAAATAATTTAATTAATAGAAAACAACCAGTAAATTTATCAAATTAAATTTAATTCGAAAACATCAATCGGTTTCTTACTAAACTTCAACTACATATATCCGACGACTCTGGTTACTTATCTCCTTTGGTGACCATACTTCTTCCACTCCACTAGTTTATTGATTCAATTTTGTTCTCGAACTGAAAATTTGTTTACTTTTTGTTGAAGTTTCTTCTTTAGGAAGCTTCTACTGGTTATTGTCAAGGTCAACGTCATAGTTGAGTAAAAGTAAGGTGAGTTTTGCGAGGCAAGGCGAAGATAAGGCATCATTTGTTTTACTTTAAATCAGTTGAGTAAAAGTAAGGTGAGTTTTGAGAGGCAAGGCGAAAATAAGGCGTCATTTGTTTTACTTTAAATCAGTTGAGTAAAAGTAAGGTGAGTTTTGCGAGGTAACGCAAAAATAAGGCATCATTTGTTTTACTTTAAATCAGTTGAGTAAAAGTAAGGTGAGTTTTGCGAGGCAAGGCGAAAATAAGGCGTCATTTGTTTTACCACACAGTACGGTGACACCGGCAATAATCATGAGATAATTTTAGTAAGCCAACTATGAAATGCAATTTAGGTAGATGACTGCCTGAAGACAGATCCTGAAAGTCTGCCTGTGTTGCCCAGTCTTTGAGATTCAGCATAATCAGCCTATTATATTCTCACTCCTGGGACACAAGCCTCCTCTCCGTCATCGTCCTATCAGGACCGCGCCCGTGCCGGAGGCGCGTACCCGTTCCACGCGCGCCTCAAAGAGATGTCAGCATAAAGGAAGGGGCCTGTTTGGGCCGAAGCCTGCCGGGGTAGCGGGATTGTCAGAAAGGGTTACCGCTACCCCGGAACACAAAGGGCTAAGGAAGGAACACGGATGGGTTTTAGTCAGTAAGAGTCTGACACTCCTTTCCGCTCTACCCAGAGTGTTAGGGGTCATTTGATGATTTCCCATCCAAAAAAAAAAGCCTCCTCTCCATCGGAGAGAGAGTTAGCCGTAATCTACTACGTGGGTCCACGGGCAGTGCAGGTTGGTAGATAAGGCGAAGGTTAAGGTATTAAGGTGCAGGCTGGGAGAGGGCTATGTCCAACGGTAGACTGCGATAGGCTGAGTTCATTGATTGAATTAGGTGACTTAAATACCTTTATAGCTTTACGAAAACTAATTGATACTGAACTTCCTATCGAAGTTATAAAAAAATATTGTTTACCTCTAGTTCCTCGAATCGAAGAATTGTTCCATTCATAGTAAATACCACGTGGTAAATATTTAGCCGATCACTCGCGGGAAGCGTAACGTAGCCACTGAGAGACATACACCAGTCAGATTCACTGACCTCATTCAATATTTTACACTATTTTATAGGTTTTAGAAGCAATTCTAAGGGTATCTGCTTGGTGAATAGTCAGGAGTATTAAGGCCTGGCAGCGTTATGTAAGTTGGCTCGTCCATATAAGGTGATAGTCACATATCTATAGGCCGATTACTTAACTGAGACGTTGCCTGAGGTAGCCGAGCGGTGCGGGAGGGGTGATAGTTGACGAATCACTGAGCTCTCGCACCGCGTTGCTACCTCAGGAAACGTCTCAGTTAAGCGGTCGGGCTATAGGTAGTATATTTTTCTCAAGCTACTAGAATATTGAGATTTTTTCTCTATTCCCTAATAAGAAATCTTGTCGATTTTAACATTTTTAACATAAGCTAATTTTAGGAATATGTTTTGTTTTCTTAATTTAGTTTTAGGAACCCATTTTATATAGTAATATATATATGTGATTTCTGATTTTGGGTTTGTTATTCATGCTCTCTGCAAGCCCTTTTTATGAAACGCAAATAATTAAGATTTTTTTTTCAATCTTTTTGCATACCGGAAGGATTGAAATTGAACAGCAATATTGAAATTGAAACGCAATGAAAATGTATGAAATAGGTAACATTTTCCGACATTTTCAAATGTTTGTCTAAAGTACAGACGCCAGCAAATCAAGCTACTACAATCTGTCAAATTTCTTTAATAGATTTTCAACTTTATCTCTAAAGCATAAGGTTCAAAGTTGATTGGGAAAATTTGACAGTTTCGGGTAGCTTGATGTGCTGGCGTCTGTACTAGCCAATATAAGTAGGCATATAATAATTATTCGGAATACATTAGTGATACCGCAAAATCAACAGCTATTCACGTTGATTAACATAACTTGATTTAATTGCAATTTATCCGCTTCATGTGGTTCTGGTGGCACTAATATTTGCTCGTTTCTCTAGAATGAATTCGATATAGTATTCTTAGGGCTGATTTTTCCCGTTTAGTCCACTCTCGGCCCCTCGACCCCTAAAAAAATATTTGTTCATTTGTTTCCTCTCGACCCTTAAACATAGTTCATACTCGACTCGACCCCCAGGGGGTGAGACTGAATTTTCATACAAAGGACAGGCATACCTCGTCCACTCTCGACCCCTAGATCGGTAAGTATCTAAAATTTATATTTTGGTACAGTAAGGTACAAAAAGGTAAATCAACGAGCAATAATTCTTTATTACCCGACTGCGCCAGAAGGAAGGTTATGTTTTTCGAGTGTTTGTTCTTTGGCACGCTCTGTAGCCTAAACGGCTTGATCTATTTCAGTTTGAGAGGTGCCGTTAGATTCGTCTTAATTGTGAAAGTGACACTGGGTATATCAAAATTGAAAAAAATCAAAATGGCCGATTTTTGGCGCCATATTAGGTCTTCAAAAAAGTTTTTTTTCTTATTACCTATCGAGTGGGGTATCAAAATAAAGAGTTTCATAAATCGCTTGCAAAAATTTATGCAACTTGTATGTTTACATGAAATTTGGAATGAAAAATGCTGTAATAATAAAAAAAAAACAACAAAAAATATTCAACGTTATAACAATAAACTAAAATTATTTAGCGGAATTAGCCCTCCACGTAACGTTTTAAAAGTTTTTTTTAATTTTTAACATATGTCAATCGACTTGGGTACTTCATACTGCCAAGTCATAAAATGTGTCTTTGCGTTTTTATATAATGAATGACAACTATTTTATCTGATTTTATTAAATTAACCATAGAAAACACGGAAGTGGTATAAATTAAATAAAATGAAATAAATCGCGACTTTAATCTGCGAAGTTTTATTGTGCGTGTGGCTGTTGGGCCTGATTACCTTAGTCTTAGAAAAAAAATTACTTTATGCACTAGAACATAAAATGCGATTTTATGTCGCCTAAGCAAAATATTTTTTTTTAATTACTTTTTTTATTATCTGCAAAAATAAACGGACTTAATTTTTCTAAACAAAGACTAACTGGTATTTCTTTAGTAACAAACTTATTCAGAATATAAATAATACATTTTTCGTTGTCAATATCGTCTGATCATCGTTTAGATTGTGTTGAAGATATCATCTTAACAAGTTTTTGATAGTTGGAATCATCTTCTATAATTTTCACAAATTGTATAATGTTCGTGGTTTTTGCTAATTTTCTATTTAGCATAGCATGCCAACCTTCCAGTTTATTATAATTATATTAGGGTATTTTAGTAAAATAGTATGCAACTATAGGGTAGACTGATGATTTATCATCGTAACTGTACTTTGGGGGTCGAGAGGAAACTAAAACTTGGCTGGAAAATAAAATCCACTCTCGACCCCCAAGGGTCGAGAGTAAACTATAGCTAGGGGTCCAGTGGACACATTATTTATTGGGGGTCGAGGGGCCGAGAGTGGACTAAACGATTTTTCCAACGCCATATAACTTTATCCGAGGAATAATTTTGAATTTTTGACAGTTCTTCGATACAAAATCTGTCAGACGTCAATTTTATTCCACGACTAAAAATTATGTGTCTGTTGAAAAATCAGCCCTAAGCCCGTTTTTGATATAACTATGTTACAGAAAAAATTACAGGTAAATGGTAAATTAGTTCGCGATAATCGCACTCAGGACTCACGGGAAATATCATGTTGTTAAATATGTAAATCCAAACCTATCGAGAATGTCAGCCGTAATTATTATCTGTGGAAACTAAATTCAAATTCTTTCACTTCCACTGTAGAGTGCGTTTCAACAAATAGTTCCTATGTTATAATGTTGGCTCCCCTGTCCTCCGCTAGGAGTATGTGTTTTGTGCCCATGTCTGTCAAGATAGTAGATATGGGAAGACGATTCTGCGGTTTTTACAAGATTTATAAGGTGTCCGTGTTAGAATCATGCCCAAAAAATTAAGGAATGGTGAAGAATAAGAAATGATATACATTGTTGCCAACATAACGGCATAGGAACTATTTGTTGAAACGCACTCTATCCGGTTCACTTTTACGTTCACTAGTCTAGTCTGCCTGTGGAAGTTTTGTCGGTTGAGAATAAACCTCTCGTTGTGCTAACGATCGGCTAGTATTTCTAAATAACCCAACAATTACATCACTTTCAGGGAATCCATAAAAACAACGAAAGAAAATTATTTTCTGCAGTTTCTGTAACATTCAGTTACTTTGCAGTAACAGGATCTGTTTCTTGCAAAACCTATTCCATTTCTTCAGTCAAAGAAGCTTTACAAGTACCGCGGTACTGCACGATGAATTCAAAAGAAAATTATTTCCCGAAGAAATATAATCAAGCCATTCAACCTAAATGGGTCGGTCGGAATAATGCTTAGCAATTTCCAAACAAACTTTCCCTCAAAGCGGGCGCATGTCACCTTTTCAAACTCATTTTCATTCAAAAACGTTAGCAATTCTTGTTCTTCTTTTTCAAAACCGAAGTTTTCATACACTTTCACGGCTTCGTTGGTGGCAGCGCACAGTGCATATGCAGTCAAAAAGACCCCTTTTTTTGACTGCATGTTTTGGGCAGGATAGAAGATGGAGCATGGTTTGCGATAGAGGTCCACCAGCCACACCCTACTGCCGTTCGTCGAGGTATATAGTCCCCTACTGCCGTTCCGTCAAGGTAGTTCCATATTACCTCTGGAGTTACAAAAACGTCGGAAAAACAATAACGTGCAAGTAAAAATTAACCTTAAGGTGCTTGACATAATATCATTATTTATTCCTTGAATTTACGTCTATAAACTTCAACAGAATGATGACCCATTCAGCACTGGAACAACATTCACAACATAATCCCAAAAATCCCCGTCTCACGTATCAGAGTAACCTTTAACGCTATCGTCATGCGTTGGCTACACACTGGGTGACTAATTCCTTGGCAACGAGCCAGTAACTCGACCTATATACTCGCCTCAAGTCTTCCTACTAGTACTCCCAGCCACCGGTCAAACTAATTAGGTTATGATTTTTATTTCATCGCTTTATAAGGAAAGGTTAGATGTCGTAAGCCAATGATGTGGAAGTCTTAGTTTAAAATTAGACTTTGTACTAGAAACGGGAGAATCTTTATCGATTTAATAATTATGTGATTGAATGAGTCGGAACGAGAGAACGAACATCTTTGTCAAGGATAGAGAACCTTCAATAACTGAAAATAAAATAATAATCTTTACAAGGAATTGAATTAATATGGCGGGACGCTTTGCATTGCTTTCTCAATTATTGATAAGAGAAGAAATAAGGACTTTGCCAAGGAGTGGAACAACAGTAGAAGTTTATTAAAAATAATCTGTTCTTAGCAAACGTTCCTGTGGGATATAGGACATCCTAAACAAACAAAAAAATCCCTTCGAAGGTTGCACAAGGGAGTATTTAAAAGCCATTTTTCCATGAAAGTTTTAGTCGACTTCCAGACCAAAATGAACAAAGCAAGACAAAACCTAATTAGTGGAGGTCACTTTATCCTGAAGAAACTTATCTTGTACTATTCCTAACCATCATTATTGACAGCTGTCAATAGTGATGAAGAATTGCGATTGAGATGCTGTTCGAAGAGTTTTGTGACAGCTGTCACAAAACTCTTCGAACAATAATGAAAATAAATGAGGAACGTTTCTAAGAGTTCAATGACAATTCCAGGTCACACTAAGTGTTGCGTTGCCAGGTTAACCGGTGATTCATCTAGGTCATGACAGGAAGACCTGGGTGTCTCGCCAATATAATGTTAGCTGTTACTAATGATTGGAAATCAAAGTTTGGTCTATTTGTCAAATGGAGAGTAGACAGTTGTTACTCAAGCGTACTTAAGGGGGATGCGAATCATATTTAGATACAACCTGATACTGACCTGCGAATTGCAAAAAATGTAAGAAAGTTTGAATTTCGCGGGCTACTCTGATGCTGGAAAAAGAACCTGATATTGTATTTTCAGGGTTTTCTCTACTTATATGTACTTGATTTGTCAAGCTCCGGTAATGAGACACAATTGATTTTCTATTATTTCGTCGCCGATCGGCGAACCGCGCCGCTTGACCGGTTAATTAGACACTAATCTATGATTGGTAGGTACTTCGAAGGGGTAGGGATTTTCCAGTCGATTTCCACAGAAAGAAATTCCAATAACGAACTAGCAGGGGATCGAGCGGGGTAGAGGGGGGGGGTTCAGTGGATCAGACCGGAATAACTCATAAATAATAGCAATTTTCGTGTAAAAGTAAGTCGTTTTATGGTGGAATACGAGCTATTTTCCAAAGAAATTTAATCAATATCCATAATAATTTTTGTGCGCATTAAAGTACAACATAATGCTTTTAACATTGCAATGACCCATCACGTCCATTGATTAGTTTATTTTGTTTTTAAAACACCAACATTTTCCTTAAAACCTTTGGCAGGAAAAATTGTATTGAATTTCAGTGGTGTCAGACTGCTAGTGGCTGAAGGAATGAGTCCGTTGCGAGTGTGAAAGACTTGTCGGCGTCATAGGCACGCACACAAAGGCGAGTGGGCGGGGCGTCGTCGCACGCGCAGCACCCGACAACAGCCGGCGCCCCAGAGTACAGTCAACGAGAACGGTCGTGAAGAAAAGTTGGTTTCGTAATGTTTGTTTTACTGAAGGAAATGTCAGCTGTCAAGACTTAGTTTTTGTATTATAACATTGACTTTTATAGATGTGGTGTATGTGTCGCAGCCAACTGGTTAACTTAGCCGTTTAGTTAACCGCCTGGCCTTGGGAAAAAGTGCTCGCCTCGCTTCGCTCTCTAGGCTCGCACGTGGTTGATCACAGTTCTAACCTAACCTAACTCATCGGTCGGGGTGCCCTGGCTTATTTACTGCGACCAGGCCGTTAGTTGAATGGCCGCCGTTTAGTTAAAAGGCTAGGGGGTTAACTAAACGGCTAATTAAACCAGTTGAGTGCGATATTATGCATCACAGGCTTATTTAATTTTAAACAAGCGACCCACCCTTGTTTCGCATATATTTTACAACTTGATAAAATATAGAAATTTCTTGATTATATGCAAGTTCATTAAAAATTATAATAATATTCACATAAACCTTTCATAATAAATTCTCTAAATGATGGTGAAAACCACATTGAAATCCGTTGCGTATTATAGAAGAAAAACGCGATGTATCGATTAATTTAGTTAGTCAAGTTTGAAGCCATATTCATTACTAAATGCGCCCCGCGGTTTCACCCGCATAAGTTTCAATCCCGTGGGAATATCGGATTCAAAAGTAGCCTATGTGTTAATCCAGGGTGTCAGCTACCTCCGTACCAAATTTTATCAAAAAGACACTAATTGTTACTACCTTCTATATTTTTTACTGAAACTGTAAAACTATTTTTGAATGACGAAAACTGTTAGTCATTGAAAGATGAAATTATAAAAACTAACTCGTAAATCTACTTCATCATCATCATCATTTCAGCCGAAAGACGTCCACTGCTGGACATAGGCCTCCCCCAAGCACCTCCACTTCGACCGGTTTTGTGCTTTTCGCATCCAACGAGTTCCTGCGGCCTTCACAAGGTCGTCGGTAAATCTACTTATATAAAAAAAAAAAATTGTTATTTAACAATAAATCAAGATAATAACAATGAGACGCGTTACAAATTTTTGCTCTCCACTGTATAGTTACTGCGCCAACGCACGCCATATACGGGGCGCCTCCCCCCTCCGCGCCCCTATCCGCGCCGCCCGCCCTCCAACACCGTTTGGCTCACGTTTCGACATAGAGTGAACTGCAGACACGACATTTCATTTATGTGCTTATTTAACTAGTTTTTTGCCCTGGATCTACTTGAAACTTGCGTTTTAAGAGGAGTCGGATACTTTCCTGTCTATTACCTCTTGACCCAAGCTATAGTCTCCTAGAATAATTTTAGCTCTCAGTCATCACATTAATTTATCACAAAAACTTTATTACCTGAAGTATACTGTGTACATTACAATATAGTGACAGTCCCAATACCAGCCCCCCGTATTAGTTGATACTGTATTACAGATTAAAATATATTTATTTATATCGGAAGAGTCATGAGCACGGGATGTCAATTGACAACGAAACGCAAGTGTGAAGTTGGCGCGCTTCGTCAGAATCTAGCCCAAAGACTACAATAGTATACTATCAAGCCTGACGTTCGTGTCGATGAGAGCGCTACAGCGGCATGGCGCAGCTCTCTTGACCGTCGGACATCGTACGGACAAAAACTGAAACTGCCTAGAAACTGTCCAACGTTTCGTTTTATAATATAACCTAAAAATCAACATCTAATCACCTTCACACACATATATGCGTGGTTAAAAACCAGCGTCAGGCACTAGCTGTTCGCCATTATTGCTGAACTGGCCCTTTTGGCGCAGCCGTAAGGCACAGTTTCCTGCTAATTTCTTACATCGGACTTTACGCTTTTTATTTGATCTCTATTTTTTTTTTTTTTTTTATCTAATGTATCTGGTGTATTGTGTGTCTTTTAGTCTGTGCTAAATAAATGTATTTTCTTTCTTTCTTTCTTTTAGCAAAATGTTTAACAGTGAAGAATCCAGCTCCAATCGGCCTCCTGTCCTCACATATATATAAAAAATGTGTATTATAAATAAATTAAAAAAAAAATACCCTACTGGGTATTGTAACTTTTGATCTTGGTGATATCCTGGGGACCTACCACCAGCTCTTATAACAGTGTTATTTTAATCTCACTTCCATGTGGAAAAGAGAAGGAGCTATGCAGAATGAATAGCACCATACCCTTTTCACAAGGGAGCAGTAATGGTTTGACAGTTCATTGTACAGCCCCAGGTACAAGTTTCGCAATATTTATTTGCTTCCATTTGGATAGGATGAATGCAGTAAGATTATACTAGGTTTGTTAATAAGAGAGATCGGTTGATTTAAATAACAACACCCAATCAAATAAGACATGAGTCAATCTGTTAGCAAATTATCGAGCTGATTGGTCTTTCAGAATCCTGGTGTTAGAACAGCTGATCATGAAAACGCTTATTTATTTTCGCCATTCACACTTTCTGCGTCTTCAATCCATTGAAACTAACCTATATCATCATTATTACATGTCATCATGTAATGACTCACATAAAAAAAACAGTATCGAGTGTGAAGTTTTCGAAGAGTTGGATCACTTATTGATGGACTGTGTTTGATATGAATTTCATAGAAATGATCTGTTTGGGGTCTTGAGGTTGAACCGACTTGGTATCGGCACGACCCATAAAATTCTGTCTCAGCCAAATGGTTAGAAATGGTGATGATGCGAAGAGTCTGTTTAGGTTCTTGGCCCAAATGTAATCCGCAGTAGTACCTATTATGTATTTAGGGTACGATGGGACTGTCATACGCAATGCGGTAGTAAAAGTCCCTAGTTAAATAAAGATTATGAAAAAAAAAAACATTAAAACAACAAGCCTCTTTCTACCTACTGCCACATCTGCCGCCACCTCCTCTGAGTTGCGTCCGCGCATGTTTGTTTACACGGCAGCCGCGGTGCATTTGTTTTTTCTCAATGCGGTGTAGTGACTTGGCTCGCATCATATAGTTGAGTACATCGAGGTTTCCACACATTAACCCGAAGGACAAAGATAATTTGAAGAAGTTTCAGATAGTTGAGATGTTTTTTTTTGCTTCGTAAATGATTTATGATTTATGACCTATGAAGTTCTAGATTTTGTTTGGACTGTTGCCAAGTTTTTGAGTAAAATCAAACAGTTGACAGTGCATTCATTAATGTTTTTTTTTTCTAACGCAGTGACATCGCCTAGAATGTACCAGAACATTTTTTTCGGCGCGCCACGGGGCGCCTCGCCAGTTATACACGATCCGTACACAAAAAAATTCTATGAAGCTGTAGTAAGCTAATGATTGTTTCTTCAAGTGGACAGACCATCTTAGTACTTATGAATATTGAACATGTCTCAGTCTAAATAGGTAGGTGAATTCCATAAAGCTTCAACGACTAAAGCCAAATTCAACTTCATTTTCCTTTTACGCAAGGCATGTTTTCCGCATTTCATCACAAGCCTTTCAACAAAGGCTTTGTGAAAAGGTAATGATTTAGTCACAGTTCAATCCATCTACTCGACATTATGATGCAGTCGCTTTGCTGGACTATTATTACTGAAACAACCTATACAAAAAATTTTATTCATAATGCATTTTATTTCATTAATCAAATAACTTCATTTTTTTTGGGATTATAGAATAACTTGTTTATTTTAATGAGTATTTCCTCCACCTGAAATATTTCCAAAGAATTTAAAGTCAGAATGATAAATGACGTCATCTCCGAAATCTGTAACCGCATAACTTTGAAATAGAAACAGCCACCAATCCAAAATTCGACCTCAACCGCAGCCATTCAACAAATAATTATCTGTACATTGTGTAGTGTTGAAAACCAATAATATTGTTAATACCGTTCGTTGCACTGTAGACAGTTTACTTTAGAACCAGCAGTTAATGTTCTGAGTTACTTTATTAGTTAATTAATAGGATTATATTATGGTGCTAAGGTCATTTGTGCACTGTAGAAGTTACAAAAACGGCACTCAAAAATGTAAAAAAATAAAGAGAAAGCTTTGTAACAATGAATTCGTCCGGAGAACTGCGTAGATATCGGCAATCTACTGGGAGTTTTTGACGTCTAAAAATGGCGGTAATCACCTTTAAACATCACTTGAATTATCCATCGGCCTGCCAACTTGACAGGATGACAGCTGGGTAAAAGTTTCCACAGGGGTGCCTGAAGATGGACCAGAAAGAGGTGGCGCGATAACCTGGACGCGTCCCGTGAGGGCTGGTACGGGGTGGTGCGGGAAAGGAGTTCCTGGAAGGACTTGGGGGAGGCCTTTGCCCGGCAGTGGGACAGTATAGGCTAACAGTTTGCGCGTTGATCTCCCTGCCACCCTGTATACAATCATGTCTAATTCCCCACTGCTGAAAATTGTCCTTTTCCAACCAACGAATGATGTCTTTGATTATACCTCTTTTACAGTTACGCTTTTGCAGGTTTTTTCGACACGACATTTTCAATTAGATTTTGGAGTGAAGTTTGAAATCACTATTTGCTACGACTATCTCAGATTGTTATCCTATTGCTCTTAGTTCCTCGGCGTATTAATCAATATCTACTCGATACCAGACGGTATATCCTTTTCATAGCTTGATTAATAATAATTACTGAAGCTGGAATCCATTTCTAGCAGAGTAATTGGAAATAATTAAGAAGGTGTCATTTTTCTTTTGTATGCCTTAATTGAAACAAGATTAAATCAAAAATGTTATTTACTAATTGAATGTATTATTTTTGCATGTATTTTCTTCTGTAGAGAATTATAATAACTATGCCTAAACATGGGGTATATTTATATTCCATTTTTTATTTATTTACAGGTATAGACTCCGTGCCTCGGAAAGCACGTTAAGCCGATGATCCCGGCTGTCATTCGTGGTGGATCTTTGACAGTCGTTACGGGTAGTCAGAAGCCCGAAAGTCTGATAACCAGTCTTACCAAGGGGTATTGTATTACCCAGTAACTGGGTTTTGGAGGTCAAATAGGCAGTCGCTCCATGTAAAATAGCTGCATCCGGTTAGAGTGGAAGCCGACCCCAACATAGTTGGGAAAAGGCTAGGCAGATGATGATTTATTTACATGAATTTGCAAACTGAGAAGAGACACAAAAATATACTTAAGTAGGCTAAGTAAAATACAATTAAAAAATAAACAAAATTAACACACACAACACAATTAACACTTGTGAAATAAAATGTAATCAAGTATCACAAAAAAAATAAAAAGATTATTTATACTTATCTAATTATTTATTATCTTTCATCCATGTTCCCTAAAAAGATGACATTCAGATTAAAAAAATAAATAAAAATATTATTGGCGAACCGTTTACGACATTTTAAAACAATGCTTTCTGTGTGCAAAATTGTTTAATAGGCGGGAACAACAAAACCAATTCTGCACGCATTTTTAAACCACCTTTCCTTAAGAAACCTGTAGCTACGGGCTACCCCTACCACGGGTACCTACGCATTTTAACCCAGTTGACGTTAGCAAACAATAAATTGGAAATTGTATACTTTTAAGGCAATCTTACAAAAAGTTCGAGAGAGTGTTGCGAAATTCTAAACAGGTGGGAAAACTTGGAAATTCGCGAAACGTGCGGTATCAATTTCAGTTTTAATTTGACGCAGGCTAAGTTTGAAATTGTGGGTGTGACGTTCGACTGAAAGCTTGTGTAATAACATCACGTGAGCTGAGAATGAAAAGAAAAAACACGTGAGTGATTCCCACCTACTTAGTAGTGAAATCACTGAATAAGTATGAAAAACTTCCAAATTTTGACTGAAGATTGAAATAATGAAGAAATTATTTAAGTACTTAATTTTACCTTGTGTCTTTCAAAAATTGAATACATAGCATATGTTTTTACTAATAACATCATATGAGTATGTAATTAATTTATAAACAAGTAGAGGTAGGTCGGATATTTTGTTCTAAACATGACCGAATCCATTGCAAATGTCTTTGCACCATTCAAACTTTATAATAATCATATCTTAAAACTGCCAATCAAAAGAAATCGCATTAATTTCCAGAATTTTCCAATCAGTACAAAAAACTAGACGCACCAACCCTATCAAATCTGCGTATGCGCAATGTAATACGATACGCGCGCGCTTTCCGTATACGGCTGTAATGGCCGCTGCTGACCAATCACAGGCGTCGTCGTCTCGCCTACCACATTGTTGTGTAATGCTTATACTTTGCTCTATGTAATCGTTTCAGTTCTATTTTTATGTATGATTAGGTATTGGCTATTGACTTTGATAGTACATGATCCTTTAAAAATAATAATAATTAATTAATGCTCTCGTTAGGCGGTTGGATCGGGCCTGATTCAGAAGGCGGTACTCCTCGGTACGGCTCGCATTGTGAGGAGGTTCCTGTCTCGGGAGCCCTAACCACCGGTAGCTTGGACCCTGCTCCCGACACCGGCGGAATACTACTTTTTATATTTTTAAATGTTTTTATATTTTTTTGTATCCTAATATTAAAATTATAATTTATATGTAAATAATGAAATAATAATAATTTGTATATTTCAGACATAATTCTAGTCCATAGTTTTACACTCATACATTTAAATAATAAACTACGTATTTTAAATACTAAACATAAAAAAAATAAAATTGTGATTAATTAAATTTAAATATTCAGCAACTCATTAAAAAAAAAATTGCTTTGGTGTCGATTTTATAACAGGATGACCTACTGATCAACTAAGTTGAGCAAAAAATAGTTGAGCTATAGAGCATAAAATGTTCGGTAATACAAACTATGTCCTACAGCTCAACTGCTCAATTAGTTGAGCAATCTAGTTTAGCAGTGGGGAAGAAGTGGGTATTTTATGGGTAGGTATGTAAGATCTCTGCTTGTACAGGAGATAAGTGGAACCGTACAAGCTAAATGACTCATTGGAAACGAATTTATAACACGACGCAGACAATAGAATAATGTGTTGTTGTATGTAGGGACTAACCTTTAGAGCAGACTCAGTTGGTATGGAAGTTGGTGTAAGTGATTTAACCCCCCCCCCCTCCCCCCTCCATCTCACAGAGACGAGGCCTGTGTCCCAGCAATGGGAAATTTATACGCTGATAAAGTGATTTCAATATTTTTATGTGCCTTTTTCTTTCTTCAGCATCGGATATGGAATATCGGTATAATGTCTCAAACTCATGAACCTTAAATCTAAACATTAAAAAGCCAAGGAACATTGAAATTAAATTTAAGCCCAAGCCAGTTTTGTATAGCCAAACAAATGACAAGCAAACGTCATTTACCTACTTTCAAATGACATTTTTGAAATTACATTTCTACGACGCGACATGTAACAAAATCATTACATAGCGAGATAAAGACATGTTCTTAACATCGATAGAGGCAAGAGGCAGCGGCAGACCTCCGGCCATGCTGGTCAACTGTCGCTAAAAAACTTATTAGGTACCTGAGACAACCCGGGATCGACGTTCCTGGCGCAAATGCACGAGGAGGCCCGACCCCAGATAAAGTGGGACAGGAGGAAAGAAAAACCGGCCAAGAGCGTGTCGGGCCACGCTCAGTGTAGGGTTCCGTAGTTTCCCGTCCGTCACAATAAGTGTTCCCACGTTCAATTCGATAATACCCGACCCAATGTAATAAGTACCTACAGCGCCATCTCTCGGGGAATTGGGTTACTTATTAATACATAGACGTGCCAGAAGTTTTCGGTGGTAATTTTGGATTGCGAGAACCGATTTTAATAATTATTTTTTTGTTTGAAAAAAGATACGTTCAGGATAATAAAATATGTAAACGAAGTCAAAAAAAAATGCTTGCACATACGATTATACTACAAACTTAGTCCAGAAATTATTTTGTACAACTTTTTGTCTTTTTTGTACAAAAACTGTTGTTTCTATCAAGTTCAAAATAATTTTCCTAGAAAGTCCTTATAAAGTTCTACTTTTCAGATTTTTTTCATATTTTCTAAACTTATGGTTCAAAAGTTAGAGGGGGGGACACATTGTTTTTAGGGTTCCGTAGTCAACTAGGAACCCTTATATTTTCGCCATGTCTGTCTGTCCGTCCGTCCGTCCGTCTGTCCGTCCTCGCTTAATCTCTGTGACCGTTAGCACTAGAAAGCTGAAATTTGGTACCAATATGTATATCAATCACGCCGACAAAGTGGTAAAATAAAAATTGGAAAAAAATGTTTGATTAGGGTAGTCCCCCTATATGTAAAGTGGGAAGTGTTTTTTTTTTTAATTTCAACCCTAACGTGTGATATGTTGTTGGAAAGGTATTTAAAAATGAATAGGGGTTTACTAAAATCATTTTTTGATAATGTCAATAATTTCGGAAATAATCGCTCCAAAAGTAAAAAACAATGTGTCCCCCCCCCTCTAACTTTTGAACCATAAGTTTAGAAAATATGAAAAAAATCTGAAAAGTAGAACTCTATAAGGACTTTCTAGGAAAATTATTTTGAACTTGATAGAAACAACAGTTTTTGTACAAAAAAGACAAAAAGTTGTACAAAATCATTTCTGGACTAAGTTCGTAGTATAATCGTATATGCAAGCATTTTTTTTTTAACTTCGTTTACATATTTTATTATCCTGAACGTATCTTTTTTCAAACAAAAAAAGAATTATTAAAATCGGTTCTCGCAATCCAAAATTACCACCGAAAACTTCTGGCACGTCTATGTATTAATTAGTAACCCAATTCCTCGAGAGATGGCGCTGTAGGTACTTATTACTTTGGGTCGGGTATTATCGAATTGTACGTGGGAACACTTATTGTGACGGACGGGAAACTACGGAACCCTACACTGAGCGTGGCCCGACACGCTCTTGGCCAGTTTTTACTTTTGGAGCGATTATTTCCGAAATTATTGACATTATCAAAAAATGATTTAAGTAAACCCCTATTTATTTTTAAATACCTTTCCAACAATATATCACACGATAGGGTTAAAATTAAAAAAAAAATCACTTCGCAGTTTACATATAGGGGGGCTACCCTAATTAAACATTTTTTTCCAATTTTTATTTTACCACTTTGTCGGCGTGATTGATATACATATTGGTACCAAATTTCAGCTTTCTAGTGCTGACGGTCACAGAGATTAAGCGAGGACGGACAGACGGACGGACGGACAGACAGACATGGCGAAACTATAAGGGTTCCTAGTTGACTACGGAACCCTAAAAAAGGAGAAGGTATGTATGGACTAATAGTTTGCCTTAAATTGCGTAAAATATTGAAGAGGCTATCTATGTAGCCTTACCTTATACAGATTGAAATTGAAAACATGCGACATATCGAAATGGGAGATTGTAGGTAGGTACTCACCATTATGAACAATTTTTACTATGGGACCAAGCCTGAAATCGCATCCCTACATTTTGACGAGTTATGCGAACATAAATGTAGGGAACAGCTGATTTTTTTTTCGCAATTTCAGGTTTGGTCCCATAGTAAAAGTTGTTCATAATGATGAGTACAATCTCCCATTTCGATTTGTTACATGTTTTCAATTTCACCCTGTATAAAGCAGGCTGGCTATAATTTAGCGAGGATGCCATTTGAAAATTCAAACAAGTGTTAAATATTTTATTAGGTATTTTTGGTTTTAGATAAGGGAGTGCTAGTTTAGTCGGGAATATGAAAAGATATTTTATCAATATAAATTTAAAGAAGTCCTTTCGGTGTTTAATTACTTTAAGAGGGGCTCTTAGAGTAATTAAACACCGAAAGGACTTCTTCAAGTCCCTTATAAAAATGTGAAGGGTAGGCTATCCAATCAGTGTCCAGACATTCCTTAGGTAGGTAGACTTTTATGTTTGCAATTTTTATTTTATACACGGACTCTGTGGAAATCATGATTCATGAGATAGATCTAATAGAGAAATAAGATTATGATAAAAGATATTAAATTATTTACTTAGTAAGTATCTTCAATCTTTTTGACTATGCCAAAAAGATCCGCTTAGTTTTCTATATGGTCCTTGTCAGTAGCAGGCTGGCAAGTTATCCCTATGTGTTTCAATACAGGCCAGTCCATTTAAGAATGTTTTTAGGTCCATCTCACTCTTTAGAGCTAAGTGTTTCTGCAATCTAGCATGATATTCAACCTGTGCAGAACGTTGGCGTTGTTTGCATGTTGTGCATATCCTAAAGAGGAAATCACTGTATGTTATGAAAAGACCTAAACCAGGAAGCTGATGTGAAATGATTTGTGTGTGAAGTATTTCGGCGACCCGTTCCATCGGTAAAAGGTGTTGTAGCTGAAGCGACCATCGATGAACGGTGTTTTCGGCGAATAGTTCTATCGGCGATGGATTTGTTCGTGGAACCAACCGTCGACTACACTACACACTTGTTGCTTTACAAATACTAACAATATAAGGTCTCATTAAAATAGATGGACAAACTTTAAGAAGAAATCATTCAGACCACAAAAATAAGGACGATGGTAAAAAATATATAAGAGATACTTACTAGAAAAATAGTCAGCTAACGAAAATACACTAATGTGCCGGCAATTTATTATTTTAGGTAAAAATAAAATCACTCTAATCAGTGTTTTTTTTTTGCTTGGATATCTTTGGTTAGACGTATTGAGCGCTGTGTTAAAATTTGTCAATCTATTTTAATAGGACCCTGTATAAGGCGTGTTAGTAATTTCTAGCTAATTAAGTTACCATACAGACTAATCAATCTTCTCTGGTAAGCGTGAAAAAGGCACAAAAGTTGGTTGTATGTGGGTTGTTTTGTATGTACGAAGACGACTGATCGAAAGTATATTTAAACGAATAACTTCTTGCTTTGGAAACTCACAATCTAATGTCAGGGAAATAAATTATTATCAAATTGATAACCAACAGTCGCTCCAAGTAAAAAACTACATAGTAAGTACTCAGCTGTATCCGGTTAGACTGGAAGCTAACCCCAACATATTTGGGAAAACGCTAGTAGAAAAAAATATAAATATCTGCCAATGTTGATTTTGCTGAGTTGTAAACTTGCACTTAGGCAAGTAATTAAAAAGATGGGCATGACATTTGATTTTTTAAGTTATAGACTTTTTTTTCCAGATTAACAAAGATTCATCTGTGAGCATGAGCATCAATGTCATCTAAAGAATAATCATCTGCAGAATATTTTATTAAAAAGCGGGGCATGACATTTGATTTTTTAAGTAACAGACTTTATCTTTTCCAGATTAACAAAGATTCATCTGTGAGCATGAGCATCAATGTTATCTAAAGAATAATCATCTACAGAATATTTTATTGAAATGATGGGCATGACATTTGATTTTTTAAGTTATAGACTTTATCTTTTCCAGATTAATAAAGATTCATCTGTGAGCATGAGCATCAATGTCATCTAAAGAATAATCATCTACAGAATATTTTATTCAAAAGAGGGGCATGACATTTGATTTTTTAAGTTATAGACTTTATCTTTTCAAGATTAATAAAGATTCCTCTGTGAGCATGAGCATCAATGTCATCTAAAGAATAATCATCTACAGAATATTTAATAAAAACTATTTTATCCTCACAGAAAAAAAACTTACGACACTTAAACACGATTTCAATAAAATCCAACATTAAGTACGTGACTACGTCTGCTTGTCTTGGGAGTAGGGTGGCTCTGTTTTATTTTCTATCATTTGGGACGTTACCTTAAAAATGTATGCAAGAAACAGCCCGATGAGATTTCCCATCTAAAAACCGAGTGTGCTTATGACCACACGACTGAAGTGAAACTTCGCTATGAGAGGAAGAAAGAAAGAAAATGTGCGCGCGCACTGCTTTCTCTTGCTTATATCCCCCACTCAACTCCCGTTCGCCTCGCCCGATCACACTTTTCGTAACGCTTACGTCACGCGTTCGCCAGCTTACTCCCCAAGTCAAGCGTGCGTAAAGAAGACTTCAAAAATACGAAATTCTTTCCTTTCCAACTTCTAATCAAAAGACAAACTTTTAAATTTATTTAACCCCTTCAGAGTGTGAATTTTCGAAAATCTTGCGTTGGTACTAACTCTTGCTATATAAGGAACTGATCACATCATCATCAGCTAACAGCAGTCCACTGCTGAACATAGGCCTCTCATCGCACGCCATTTAGCTCGATTCTCGGCAAACCTCATCAAGCTGCTACCAGCCACCCTGCAAAGATCGTCGCTCGATCTAGTCTGAAGACGTCCAACCTTACATTTTCCGATTCGCGGTCTCCACTCAAAAACACGTCCACCCAAACGGTCATCGGTTCTACGACTAACATGGCCGGCCCATTGCCACTTCAGCTTGCTTATCCTGTGAGCTATATCGACAACTTTGGTTCTCTGCCGGATCACCTCATTCCGGAACAAGCATAAGGAATTCTTGTGCAAAATGAGAAGCCTCTAGACTCGGCGGTTGAGGCTGGACTCAGTGCTTGACCGATGGTCAGCGCTGTCATAGGTCGAACGTAGCTATATAAAGTCTCATTAAAATAGATGGACAAACTTTAAGAAGAAATCATTCAGACCACCAAAATAAGGACGATGGTAAAAAAATATATAAGAAAAAACCGGCCAAGAGCGTGTCGGGCCACGCTCAGTGTAGGGTTCCGTAGTTTCCCGTCCGTCACAATAAGTGTTCCCACGTACAATTCGATAATACCCGACCCAATGTAATAAGTACCTACAGCGCCATCTCTCGGGGAATTGGGTTAGTAATTAATACATAGACGTGCCAGAAGTTTTCGGTGGTAATTTTGGATTGCGAGAACCGATTTTAATAATTCTTTTTTTGTTTGAAAAAAAGATACGTTCAGGATAATAAAATATGTAAACGAAGTTAAAAAAAAAAGGCTTGCATATACGATTATACTACGACCTTAGTCCAGAAATGATTTTGTACAAATTTTTGTTTTTTTTGTACAAAAACTGTTGTTTCTATCAAGTTCAAAATAATTTTCCTAGAAAGTCCTTATAAAGTTCTACTTTTCAGATTTTTTTCATACTTTCTAAACTTATGGTTCAAAAGTTAGAGGGGGGGGGACACATTGTTTTTTACTTTTGGAGCGATTATTTCCGAAATTATTGACATTATCAAAAAATGATTTTAGTAAACCCCTATTCATTTTTAAATACCTTTCCAACAATATATCGCACGTTAGGGTTGAAATTAAAAAAAAAATCACTTTCCACTTTACATATAGGGGGGCTACCCTAATAAAACATTTTTTTCCAATTTTTATTTTACCACTTTGTCGGCGTGATTGACATACATATTGGTACCAAATTTCAGCTTTCTAGTGCTAACGGTCACAGAGATTAAGCGAGGACGGACAGACGGACGGACGGACGGACGGACGGACAGACAGACATGGCGAAACTATAAGGGTTCCTAGTTGACTACGGAACCCTAAAAACGAGTTAGATACTTACAATAAAAATAATCAGCTAACGAAAATACACTAATTTGCCTTCAATTTATTATTTTAGTTCAAAATAAAATCACTTTAATCAGTGTGTTTTGTGCTTGGATATCTTTGGTTAGACGTCCTGAGCGCTGTGTTAAAATTTGTCCATCTATTTTAATGGGACCCTGTATATCAATTAATACTTATGAACAACTACAGTGCAGCGCTGATGAATCGCAACATGCGTACAGCTACGTAGCGTTGAGAAAGCACCAAATCCAGTCTTAGACTGTGCGTTGTCTTAAATTTTTAATAAGTAGATAACATCGCGTCTTGCTCAGCAGTAGAATGTTATTTAGGTATTTAAAATGTGGCATTTGTATTGAAGTTCATTATCTGAAAGCCTATTTAATACAGACTCAATAATTATCGGATATTTAATTAAGACCTCAGAAACCTCATCTCACCGAATTCAAAATCCAATGCAATAGAACCAAGATCAAACAACCATAAATTCTTAACGAAACTCGAGTTACCCTACTCCAGAGGCTTAGTTGCGTAGCTACGGATTGCAACCCCCCTTCAACCCTCACTCCCCACCGGAGCGAGAGCTCCATCCAGGGTAGCCACTTGTTGCTCACCCGGGAAAATTAGCGGGAAAAACCGATAAACAAACGGTTTTTCAAACGGTAAAAGGAAAACCGTCTAGTCTTAAAGATACTTTGTAATTTGTACGTTTATTCTGATCTTGACATTCAGATATTGGAGAGGAAATTAAGAAAGATGTTTGTCTTTGAATTTGAAAGTAAAAGAATTGATTTGAACAATAAAGTTTTAGGGTAGCTTTTGTTCTAAGATATTACTATTATCTAGAGCTTATTATGTTTAGCCTATAGTGTTCCGACTACTGGGGATATAGGCCTCCTTTCTGTGAGAGAGCCATAATCGACCACGCTGGCCCAGAGTGGGTTGGTGAATGTCACACCAAGTCACATGTCTTCGAATTTTTTGGTTTCTAAGACATGCCGGTTTCCTCACGATATTTGCCTTCACCGTTTTGAGAGCAGTGGTGATGAAATTAAATCGCCTGCCTGGGTTCGTGCCCACGACCTCTCGTAAGTCGGGGCTGTTATACCACTGGTTCACCACCGTTATCAATCAGGTGATGCCCAATACTCAGTAATTGACAGTTACGTACTAGCTTCCAATATTGTTTGAAATTTCTGTATTCTTCAGTAGGCAGGTAACTCATTAGAATGTCAAATTCAAATGGCAGCTCGATTCATAATACATTTTTGATAATGCGTTTTGCCCAGCCTTTTCCCAACTATGTTGGTGTCGGCTTTCAGTCTAAACGGATGCAGCAGAATACCAGTATTTAAATGGAGCGACTGCCTATTTGGCCTCCACAACCCAGTTACTGTGTAACACGAAACCCCTTGGTAAGACTGGTTGTCGTACTTTCTGGCTTCTGAGGACCCGTAACAACTGTCAAAGAATTTACGAATGCCGTGACGTTGATCCCGGCTGGTATTCGTATATCTTTCCCCTCCTTGGCACGAAGGGTTCTCGATATGTAGGGGGTGTTCATCCACGAAACAACCGCGCCAAGCTTAGCTTAACCTTCAACCGACCTGATCGCGAATATACCTACTTAATTGATAAAAAACCGCATCTAGACTAGGTGACGCCAACGCAATGTAAATCAAACAAGTATTTATACTAACTAAGTATTTATATTAAAAAGGTTAGTATAAATACTTGTTCACCAACCGAGATATTTTTAAGCTGTAGCTTCAAAATATCGACAGGAAAACCGATAATACACCTACACAACTTCGTACCGAAACTAAACAATTAAACAACAAAATATTCAACTACCTAGATAACCGGCATAATCCTTGGAGAGTACCCGTGGCCCAAAAATTTAGATAACTGTCCGGGCCACAGTAATCCTAAGCACTTGCTCTGAAATATTCAACACAAGGTCGAAACTCGTTGACTCGAACTTATTATATCGATTTTGTATGTTGCTGGCTGATTGAGAAATGTTTTATAAAAAATATGTTGAGTGACAGTAACAAAAAAAAAATACTTTTTGGCGCTTTTAAAATGATCTTTTGTTTATACAGGGTGAATTTTCCAAGTGGGCGTAGATGGCCAAATTCTAAACTATGAGGAATTGCGAAAAGTACTCAAAGGATTCGTGGGCTCGATTTTGATGAAAACTAAAACTGCGTCATTGGATTTTTGAAAAATCAATTATTCTAGCCAGGAATCGAACCTGTTGATTTTGAAAAAAAAACTCACACTGTATTATTACACCATTCGATAGTGTCCCTAATAAGGATCATCATCTATCCTGATAGATGAGTGCCGCAATGGTTGGATCGAGGCAGCAGGCAGGCGGGGTGGCAGGCGATTTATTTGCCAAAAATGTAAACAAATATGAATAAATGGAAAAATAACTTTAATTCCTACACAATAAAGTTCAGTTTACGCTACAACTTCAAAAAAATTTCTAACTTTATCAATAGTGCTAGTCATTCTGAAAACAACTTAATTGTCATTGAAATAAAGTTAATATTTGTTTAACTTGAAATAGTAGTTTTACCTCTTACTGGACCGGCCTCGTCGGCGCCATCCATCTTCAGGCACCCACCGTGTGGAGACTGCTATTATTTTAACCTGTTTAAGTAAAGAAATCACACTATCACACTAATATTATAAAGGCGAAAATTTGTGAATGTGTGTGTGTGTGTTTATATGTTTGTTACCTCTTCACGCCTAAACCACTGAACCGATTTAGATGAAATTTGGTATATAGATAGTTTGAGTCCCGGAAAAGGACATAGGATAGTTTTTATCCCGATATTCCCACGGGATCGAAACTTATGCGGGTGAAACCGCGGGGCGCAGCTAGTCTATAGATAAAAAGAAAAGTCTAATATTCTGAATTCCGCATCAACCTGCTACAATATGGGGCCGCCACGTAAATAAATAAAAAAGGCAACACAAACGACTAAGGATGTCACTTAAACGAACGCTCACAAGACAGTTAGACAGTTCAAAGGAGTTTGATCCTAGTAATAACACGTAGTTTACATAAAAAATGTTGAGAACCCACGACATCAAAGTCCTGTGTACACTCAACTTCACGCCATGGTAAAAATAATACTTTGACAGCGCCTTTATTCTGTAGCAGTACGGGCGGCTGTCGTAGGTTAAATATTACGTGCGGTCGCGCGTACTATTGGCTAAGTATATTTTTAATGTCAGTACTTAACTGCATTTGTGAATAAAAAATAATGGGAGTGCCTACTTACTTCGTTGATTATTCATCAATGTATGGTATTATAGTGATGTCTTTTCACACGCTGTTTCGAGTTCGACGGGACTTATACAGGGTGTTACGGAAAGGGTATATCAATACAAACGGGTTGAAGAGTGTATCTGGTCTAGAATGTCTGTTCAAAATTTCAGCTCAAAACATTAACTTTGAAAATGCTGAATATTTTTTTATTTCGACATCACGGCGCTACACTGGCGCGCGGCGCCGTGATGTGCGTGTACTAGGCGCACAGATACACTACAGATAATGGATAATGATCCTCGTAGTGCGGTGACACCTTTGTTATGATTTCAATTTTATAAACTATCGAAATAAAAAAATATTAAGCATTTTCAAAGTTACTGCTTTTGAGCTGAAATTTTGTACAGAGATTCTAGACCAGATACAATCTTCAACCCGTTTGTATTGATATACCCTTTCCGTAACACCCTGTATTGTTTTTGCGCTATTCCTTTATCGTTATTGGTTACTTGAAGCTCGCGTAACTTTGATATCAGCGGCCTAATAATTGTTTGCTGCACCGGACGACGTCATTACGTCAGCGCCGACGGTCGCTGAAAACCAGCGCTGGGGCTCTGTCTTACAAAGGGTTGCAGCATAAAGCTGAGCGATAGCCGTTTTGCGTGGATGTGATGCATGTTTCTCCCAACCCTTTCTTATTTTTTTTGTGTATTATGTTCTTTATTGCGTCATGTTTACCGCAAATAAACGTATTTTCTTTCTTTCTTCATATCAGTGTAGTTTGACAGCCAGACAAGGACCCTTTTTTCTCAGGAACGCGTGGAGTTATCAAGTTGAAATTAATATCAAATACTCACGGCTGCAATCCCTTGAAGCACTGAAAAAATGAAATTTCTAAGTCAACACTATCAAAAGATACGGGCGTTTATGTTCCGAAATCAAAACATAGGGTACTTCCCGATGACCTAGAATCATGAAATTTGGCAACAAGCAATGTTATGTAGCACAAGTAAAGGAAAAAAAAAAAACCGTAGACTTGTAGTAACATTACAAAGAAAATTATTTTAAAACTATTTACATACCTATCTACACATATTTACGTAGCCCTCAGTGCGCGAGTCCGACTTTGTACTTACTTGACCGGTTTTTTTTTGTGATGATCACACATCACAACCTTATATGATTTTTAGATCTTTATTATGTCACATACCTGGGAGAGCCAGTTGTGGCCCAGAAGTAACGGGGGACTTACGAGATGTATGTCGTGCGTTGAAACTATCACGATTAAAAGGTTTAATCTGTCGAGCTCCGCTAATGAGATACAATTGATTTTCTATTGTTTCGTCGCCAATAGGCGACGCGCGGTGCTTGAGAACCTCAAACTGTCTATAAACACGAAGACTTCAAAGATTTCATATGCTAGTAACAAAATACTCTTTTAATAAAATCATAAGCCGTCTAAGAGCAGCCCACACACATTCAGTTATGCCTTGTTTGACGTACTTAAGCATAAATGGATCATTATAATACCTCTTCTCGATCTTTTAAAGGGATTAAAAAAGGTTTTTTTGTGTGTTAAATAGCTTTTGATTGGTAACTTGCCTGAAAATTGGTCAAAACTAACAATTTAGCGTGGATTAATAGTGTTCTCCCATCTCGTTCTTGTTTCGTCTACAAGAAAAATTCTACTGAAAGATCCAAACAGTAATATTCGAATTGTCATGTACAGACGCCACAACATCAAGCTACCCCAATCTTTCAAATTTCTTTGATAGATTTTCAACTTTACTACAAAGTAATAAGATTCATATTCAATTGGGAAAATTTGAAAGATTGGGGTTGCTTGATGTCACATGAGTAGACAAACGGAACAGAGGCAAAGCTTCTTAAGAACGTGCAAAATTGTTACCTATTTTCGTAGGGTTGTCACAATAGGTTAAGACAAATTAAACAAAACATTTGTTAGTTTTATTATTCAGTATGATTTACAAATTACTTACTCTAATAATTTTTTTTTTTTATAATTTTTGTTTTTTAATCAATTATTGTTTCTTTTAATGGTGTGGTAAATGCTTTGAGCTGAAACAAAAATAAAATGGAAATGCGAACCGAACACTACTATACAAAAGACATAGGTAGACCTATATTTTAAAGATTATATACCTATTTTTTAAATATTTATTTAATTTCAAGACCTACTAGTAGCGAGAAATAAGTACGATGTAGGTATTAATAATAAGTTTCGATTAAAAATGCTTTTTAAACTCGTATTCAAACTTTCATGATCATGCTATTATGGCCGTTGATTATCAAAATTCATCTATCATAAAAATTTCGTGATCGTGCTACTAACCGTTGAAGAATTCCCTAGTGAGGAGATAATCCTGAGTGCAGCGTCAGGTTATATCTTATTATTGCATTATCACCGAAGTTACGCAGGTATACAAAATTTCAGATCAATCAGACATCGGGAAATGGTTCAAACCTTACTTGCAATATTTAAACTTAACACACATACCTACTACATACCAACCCATCCACGTACCTACAAATATATAGTAAAAACTTGTAATAATAATAAAAAGGTAAAAACACACCGTGTACAACTGTCTTCTTATCAAAAAGGTACTTACTTGAAAAAGAAGTAATCAAATATTTACCTACCTATTGTACTCCTTGGGATAGTTGCAGTATGATATATCTTTATTTTTTCTAATATTATTCATACACTCAGTACAATAAACCACCATTATTAACAATAATATACCGCGTTTTTACATTAAAATATTCAAACTTGGAACTAACAAAACAAACAACGTGCGTCGCACTGACCCTGAGATAGTCAACTAGCTGTGCCAGCGTAAACCGGTTTTTTCCAGTCTCGCCGCGTACGTGACAAGCGGCCAGTGGTCACGCACACATGCCCCGCGTGCTTGTAGTAGTGCAACCGATTCGCGCGGTTGTTTGAAGCTTTGTATCTGTTCCGTTTGTCTAATCATGTGTTGATGTGCTGGCCTCTGTACATTAATCCAATAGTACCTAATTAAGATTATTGCCAGCATAAGTTTAATCAATTATTTTTTCTTCAATTAGGTACTTGAGTACTTAATGTAGGTACGTGATGTGGCTGTGCTTTGTAAATAAATAATATTTGGTTGCTAAAAAATAGTGATTTGCATGTAGATACGTATTTGAAAGAAACGTAAAGTGAGTTTTTAACGTTGTAACGTAAAATGTGTAAAAAATAATATTTTTACCCAGTGGTTCATATCCAGCAGCCTAATTGCGGAACGCCAAATCGTCAAATGATTCTGATCAGTTGGCTTCATTTCTATCACAATTGGCTTCATTTTACGATTTTCGAATTGCGAAACTCTAGTTTATTATGAAACCAATTATGAACGTTAAGGCCCTGCGCAGAAACTAGAGTTTCGCAATTCGAAAATCGTAAAATGAAGCCAATTGTGATAGAAATGAAGCCAACTGATCAGAATCATTTGACGATTTGGCGTTCCGCAATTAGGCTGCAGGCTAGTTAATCTTGGATATCACCGATATCTGTGAAGGTAAAAATCGTGAGGTAACCTGAGGGGCAATTTTCCTAATTTTAAGAACGATCTCAGTCGCAATCTGTCAAAAATACCTCTAGTTGTCATTCATTTTTGACCTTCAGGACTCATAGTCAACTAGCTTTGGCCCGCGACTTCGTCCGCGTGAAATTTCACCCTCCCTCCGTTCACCCTCTTAGGGGTGGAATTTCGAAAAACCCTTTCTTAGTGGATACCTACTCTTCACAAAGAACACACTCTCCAAATTTCATGTCTCTAGGACCAGCGGTTTAGGCTGTGCGTTGATATATCAGTCAGTCAGTCAGGACTTTGAATTTTATATGTATAGATAGATAGATAGAAGATAGAAGTCTGAAACTGTCAAGCATGGTGTTCAATGCTAGTGTCTCTGTATGAGAAGGCTTTTGCCCTACAGTGGGATAATATTAGGCTGTTATTGTATGTAATGTACATATATTAAGTACCTACTTAATGTAAAAATGTGTTAAGTAGAGTACCTACATGCAGTGGCGTAACTATATCGTTTGGGGCCCGTGGCATTCAAGGGATGGGTCCCTCCTTCAATGTAAAGAAGCTCAACCAACGTTAGATATAGTTATTTTTTACTAGAACTTCTCCCGCGACTTCTTCCGCGTAGATTTCATATTTTCCCCTACAAAATTTAACACCTGACTGCTTCGTTGGTCTAGTAGTCGCAAGCGTTACTGCTGAGCATGAGGTCCTGTCCAAAAAACTAGACAAACAATGGGAAAAAGGTACAAAATGTTTGAAACCTGAATGATGTCCTTTGTTGCACATTTTCGAAAAAAGTTTGCATTTATAAACTTCATAATGTTAGGATCCTCATGTGCTCAAGGCCCTCTCGCGCCAAGGGCCCCCTCTGGCTAGGGCCCGTGGCATTTTGCCCCAATGCCACCCTATAGTTACGCCACTCTCTACATGTCACAAATAAAAAAAAAATGCTTTGACCAAAACATTTCTTATAGGTACTTCTATTTTCCTAACAACAATATTTCTGTTATCTCGTTTGAAGCTTCAGGATATTTCACGATAACACCGTCTCATTCACGTTTCAAATGGACCACTTATAAGTCAAGAGGTTCAGGTGCGCCGGCGCCGGAGCGGCGTCTTTGTCGGCTGCCGAAGATTACCGAGCGAACACGAGTGGCGATACGTAAGTGGAGGTTTATGACCTGGGTTTTTAATGTTTAATCTACTTATTTGATATTATGTAAGGAGATTTAAATAATCAACATTTTTTAAATTGGCAAAATTCCTGCATAATAATTATATCAAATGGGAATTGGCTCCAAATGTAGGCTTTTCTAAACTAATATTATAAAGAGAAAAAAATTTTTTTTTGTATCTTTGTATGTAACGATTTCACGCTAAAACGGCGGAACAGTTTTGGATGAAATTTGCCACATGAGTAGACCGTGACCTGGATTAGGACATAGGATACTTTTATCCCGATAATCCCATGGAATCGAGACTTATGCTGGTGAAAACGCGGAGTGCAGCTAAATGAAAGAAGTACACAGGAAAGGTAACCGATACGTACACATCATTCAAATTGACACAAAAATTGTTCGATGCATTGTATATCAGCATTTTATACAGTAGCTAAGAGTTCATTGTCTTTCGATTCTGTATAGATTTTAATTTTAGGTATTATTACTCAGGTGGTATTGGCCGATAAAAATATTATAATCGTTATGATAAGCGCGAATACCGGATGTCTTAATCACAGGTATATACTACACAAATAAGTTATTTTTATCCAAAATCTGCGTAAATAAATTATGCAGCAATCCCATAAGTACGAAATGACGTCATCAAGCATGCAACACTATTTTACCCTGTTCTTAATTAACACGCTAGTTAGGTAGGAATCTGAAACCTGACAAACACGGATAAGGAAAACATAAAGGAGGAGGAGGTAAGTGCTGCGTGTGACCCCATATGTAATGTAACAGTTTGTTCACACAACTGCTCTGTAACGTAAATCAAATTAAATCAAATTATTTATTTGCTAAAATGCAGGTAATGAGGTAAGTATATGTAATGTTTGAGTGCTATTCAATAAAATTCGAGCGTTCCACACCAGAGCTATAATCCAACAAACCATGTAACACTTGAATCTACCGACATACTCACAAAACTAATTAATACGAATCTACACTACGAACACGAACACACACACGACACGAATCTACTACATTACAGTACACAAATAAGGTTGTGAAGAATTAAAGTTTGAGCCATAAATTCTGCTCAAGATTCGACATGCAAAAAAATGAATAAATACTATGCTTTAACTAATAAAAATAAGAACATTTTAAACACAATTATCATATAAAAAAATAACAGTTCAATACAATTAATAACAACAGTCAAAATAAAATCAAAATGTCAAAATACACTTAAAATGTTCAAAATGCAATTAAAATGTCAAAGTACAATTCAAATGTCAAAATACAATTCCAATGTTAAAATACTATTCAAAAACGTGCATTCGGTATTGCCGAGCATTCACTTGTAGGTCCAGATCCAGGCTCAAAGGTATCGGCCCCAAAATATGTGGTGTGTAGGTCGTGGGTTCGAAGGTCTGAAGCCAAGCAGACACTTTGTGTAGTTTATTTCGTCACCAGTGCTCTCAAAATGGTATAGGAAAATATCTTGAGTAATACAATACCGTCCTAGAACCAAGAATTTTAAGACATGTCACATAGGTACAGCCAACAAAAGAGTTAAGTATGCAGGATCGTCAAATATAGTTGAAGTTTAGTAAGACACCGATGGATGTTCTCGAATAAAAATTTAATTTTATTCATAGAAAACAAACAGCTCATTTATAAAATTAAATTTTATTCGACAACATCCATCGGTTTTTTACTAAACTTCAACTATATCCGACGACCCTGCATACTTATCTCTTTTGTTGACTGTATACCAACGCCCATTTACTGAGACCGCGTGGTGGATGATGGCCCACTCTCTCTCACAGAAAGGAGGTCTGTGTCTACAGATTATTATATCACAGATGCCTGTCTTCCAGCGTATTACTGTGTTGCAGGATACTTAACTAACGATAAATTAAAAAACATAATATTTATTAAAAATACCAGAAGTTCTGGAAATACCTGAGTGTGTGTAGCTGAAGTAAGTGTTTGAAAGAGGTTTAAGAGGGTACAAAGTATCCCCATCCCAATCTTAGAAAGATAGAAAGAAAATACGTTTATTTGCAGTGAAAATGACGCAAAAAAGAACATAAGCACAAAAAAAATAAAATAAAAACGTAGGGGGAGCATGGGGCATGCGTCACATCCACGCAAAACGGCTATCGCTAAGCATTATGCTGCGACCCTATGCAAGACAGAGCCCCAGCCAGTCTAAAAAAATCTAGCCGTTTCGGACATTAGCCGGAACAAACAGACAGACAGGCAGACAACAGTTTTTATATATTTTTTTTTTGTTATAAGTACCGTAAGTACCTATATACTTTCATAATTATTCAAGAAAATTAAAACCCATGAAATACAATTTTTTTTTCGACATGCACGCGAACGAAGTCGCAGGCACAGTTAGTGAAGAAATAAAAAATTGGATGTATAAAAACAGCCTGAAAAAAGAACATTAGGTACACTATGAAAGTCCTATTTCTACCTGACATTCCACACCTAATGTAATGATCAACAATAATCCCCATTCACAAAAAAAACCGGACAAGTGTTAGTCGGATTCGCGCACCGAGGGTTCCGTTGAAACCTTTTTAAAATATTTTTATTATATGATGCAACTAAAAATTTACGGTTTTCGCAATTTTTCCTTTATCTGTGCTATAAGACGTTGCTTCGTGCCAAATTTCAAGTTTCTGAGTTCACGGGAAGTACCCTGTAGGTTTTGATTCCCTTGCGAGTGTCGAAAATTTGCGGCATAAACGGCTGTATCTTTTGATTGCGTTGGCTTAGAATTTTGATTTCTTCACAGCTCCAAGGGACAGTAGACTTGAGTATTTGATATAAATTCCAGCTTGATACCTTCACGCGTTCCTGAGAAAAAGGCTCTTGACAGACCGACAGGCGGACGGACGGACGAACGGACCACAAAGTGATCCTATAAGGGTTCCGTTTTTCCGTTCGAGGTATCGAACCCTAATAAATGAAATCTCGAAAAGCTACTCGTAATATCTTCTAACCTATCTAAGTGTCAATCGCACGACGAATCTTCGGGAACCTTCCGTGTCTCTCTCAAATAAAATATTGACGCGATTAAGTTGAAATGAAGGCACTCGAATTGATTGCCCTCAAATATTCAGAGCCAGTTCTCTGCCATTACCAATCTAACCTGCAACCAATACTGTTTTTACGGATTCTATGTATTTTTTTGCACCGTCATGGGATTATACAGGTGGAAATGTAGCTGAAGGTAACTGGTGGGCAATCATGGGAAATTGTTTTGACCGTATTGGATTGTCTTTTGAGATGAAGTGATAAAATCTAGCCTAGTCTTTAATTTACCAAATTGTCTCATTGTGTATCTGTGGAGAACGTGGTTGATTCCACATTTGTATCATTTCTGTATCCTAAGCTATCTTTTTGTAATTCTTAATGTGTAATTGTATGTTTTCCCGAATAAATAAAACAAAATAAAATGGAAACTGTGAGAATCAGGAATAATAAAGTGATAATTATAGTTTGGTTTGGAAGTAATAACTTCAACTATAATTTATTATTAATATAAATGAGAAATCTTAGAGGTAATTTTGTGACCACTTAGATTTTCTCCTAAATTTGACTATGACAAGAAGCTGGCATACTTGTTTCAAGGCCATACTAAGCTTGAAAGAAAGAAAATATGTAAGTTTATTTAACCCAGGTTGATATGGCACACAAAATTCACACAGACACCAAAAAAACAGTGGCACTCCGGGAGTGCCGACAGAAGTGAAAACTAAACACAAACAGAATACTTTGCCATCACTCACTGTCATATCGGATATACATTAAAACCGAGTACATCCCGAAGACAGCCGAACACATCCGAAGCGGTGTCGCTTACGGTAATAGTGGCGATGCTTTTTTCCTATCTCAAAAAATGCCAAACGCGCCTGACGAAGTTTTCACTTAAAAAACACAGTATTGTGTGCCTCACAGCTGCGCCAAATCAGCATAAATGTCAGACAACCAATGCCTGACGCTGGTTTTTATCTGGACCCTAAATTATGAAGATGTTTTACGGATGTAAATCAGTTTTATGATGTGTGTAAATATTTAAATAGGAAAATAGATAGATATGTGTGGCAAATAATAAAAAAATCTATTAAATACTAGCAGCGCCCCGCGGTTTTACCCGCATAAGTTTCCCGTGTGTATGTCGGGATAAAAACTATCCTATACCCTTTCCCGGGACTCAAACTATCTCTATACCAAACATCTAAATTGGTTCAGCGGTTTAAGCGTGAAGAGGCAACAGACAGACACACTTTCGCTTATATAATATTAGTATGGATACGGATTTGTTTAAAAATAATTATATATAGTAATATTGGTGAGTGTTTAAGGGAATAAATAAAATAGTGTGCTTGCTCACATCGTGTTGTCGATTTCTGGGGAAACGAGTAAATACGATACTGAGTAAAATTTTCGATTGATATTAAATAAAGAAAAACAAGTATACCCACTCATTTTTATTTATTAAATTAAAAATGGAAAATCTTTTTTTTGTATTTTTCTTATACTAGCAGCGCCCCGCGGCACCCGCATAGGTTTCGATATCGTGGGAATATCGGGAGAAAAACTACCATATGTTCTTTTCCGGGACTCAAATTATCTCTCCATCAAATTTCATCAAAATCCGTTCAGTAGTTTTTGCGTGAAAGAGTAACAAATATCCTCACAAACTTTCACATTTATAATATTAGTAGGATCGTAGGATAGTAGGATAATACATTGGTTTAGGGACCCCAAGCTTTTAAACTTGAAACCTTTTACAATCCTTTTAACGTTCTGAAACAATTTTTTTTCCAAATGGCATTGTTTTTAATTTAGTTTTAAAATAAAACTACCTCCATACCTTCTCATCACCTTTTTATCAACAAAAACCTATAAGCATATAAGAAGTGTAAATATAAATAGCATTTCAAGTAGCCACAGGAGAGGCTTGGCATGAAACTTCATGGGTCATTGCGGATGTTCAATGCGCGTGAGAGCCTGGGCCTTCGACATCGTTATATACTCGTCGATGGGTATATAAGGTGTTATATACTATGTACTGTTGTCATGTAACGTTTAGGTGTGTAAGGATGGGTGATTAATAAAAGAGAGGATGTGAAAGGGAGCAGCGCTTAGGCATCCGGAACTACGGCATTAAATTCGTATCCGACAGCCTGTCTGTGCTCAAAGCTTTAGAGAGCAAACAAACTAACAACAAGCTAATTTTTGAGTGCGATTTAGCCCTGGAGAGTCTATCGACGTTCAATCGAATTACCCTCCAAAAGATCAAAGGGCATAGTGGATCCTTGGGCAACGATGCTGCAGATGAACTTGCGAAGAGAGGCCCTGACATGGAGGTGCTAGGCCCGTACCCACTTCTCCCTCTGCCTTTCTCACAATTTCGTGCATGGATTCGCCAAAGATCGACCGAACTCCATAACAACAGATGGTCACGGGTAACAGACTGTAGACAGTCGAAATTGGCTTTACCAATGGTACACCCGCGATTAACTAAAAAATTTCTTAGACTTAGTAAAAATAACCTCAGAATAATATAGGTACAATTACGGGCCATAACCCTCTTAACAAACATCTTTTTAACATAGGCGCCACGGACAGCCGCCTTTGTAGGGGCTGCTTTGACGCCGAGGAATCAGCCGCCCACGTCATCCTGGAATGCGAGGCTGTGGCTTCTCAACGTGAAGAAATCCTCGGAACAGTGAGGTCGCTCCGTGAAGCCTGCGAAGCTCCCAGGAAGCTTCTGTGCTTCTGGATGGAGCTAGGCTGGCTCTGTTAGCCAGAATCCCTACGCACAACGGACCAAATGGATGTCTAAGTGCGGAAAAGGGAGCCCCATCATCATCATCATCATCAAGGGAGCAGCACAGTTCTTCTCTGGTAAGGAACTGTTATCATGAAACGGTATGTTGTATGTACAGTCAATAAATGAGATAAGTATGCAGGATCGTCAGATATATGTAGTTGAAGTTTAGTAAGAAACCGATGGATGTTGTCGAATGAAATTTAATTTGATAAATGAGCTGTTTGTTTTCTATTAATAAAATAAAATTTTATTCGAGAGCATCCATCGGTTTCTATGTCCTTACATAGGATAGCTTTTATCCCGATATTCCTACGGGAAACATATGCGGGTGAAACCGCGGGGCGCTGCTAGTAAACAATAAACACAAATTATATCCTACCCTATTGCTAATGCGCAAACCAATTAATTCAAAGAACCAGACCTATTAATATTGCGAGAAACGCTACGACGGAGATTGTTAGTAATTACTACGTTAAATTCACTAATTACTAGCAGAATCAAATAGTATCTATTACACCGAACGATGAACACTTTGTTAGAACAAGCATAAGATAATTGATCTAACCAAGATTATGTCTGAACTTTAAATTAAATAAAAGACACTGTGGACCTTTATGAGTTTGTTTCGGTATTTTAGAGTGATCTGATAAAAAACGCCGAACTCATCTTTTTAAACATGATTTAGGGGCCGTCTCCACGAGCGAGAAAATCGCGGCGATATTATTGTCGTGCCTCATATTTCTATACACTCTCTTAGGACGTGTCTCCACACGCCATTCCATTCACCGCGATTCTCCCGCTCGTGGAGACGGCCCCTTAGTTTTGACGTATAAGTGTTTCTAAAAAATACGTACAAAAATAAAATCATTTATAATTTAACATGATTCTTTTATTTTGATGTTCCGTAGTCAATCTGAATTCGTAGCAGGCTTGTAGCAGGTGTCTACGATTTAAAGGTCGTAGCTTGCTACGAGAGGCTACGTGCTACGAGATTACGTGGGCACTAGGGATTCGTGTTGAAGGAAATTGTTTAAGCCGCTATGTTAAATTGAATAAATACCAAGAGCCCTTATTTAGTATCCAAATTCACTTTACAGAATTAATTATTTTTGCAAGATATTAAACACCAATATTTATTTTGTAAAATACCGCGCAAACTTTTTAAATCGTTGTGATGATTTTTGTCATGATTACTGAAATGTTTTTGTGCCTTATCGGTGAAAAGAAAAGGAATATAGGTATATAAAGGAATATAGTAATATAGGTATATAATATAATAAAACTATGTATATAGTGAGGGGGGTGTGGTGGTGTGTGTGTGTAGTGTGTCTGTCCTTACGATAAGTATACGTTACGTATACGTTTATAATAGATTACAAACGTAACAATATAAGACTGCGACACCCCCCCTGTTTGCAAGATTTTCTAAAAGAAGGAACGGGTATTGATAACCACACTTGCTCATTACTTGTTAACAACATCACATAAATATTACACAAAGAATTTTGAAATATACATTTCACATTATACTTATCATACCATGTAAAAGATCAAATAAATTCGAAGCATCTTCAGTACCTTCGATCTGACAATGGCAATTACTTATTCAAATAACGTGACAGAATAAAACTCGCCTACAAGGACAATCTCATTTGGGATGAAAAATACAGATATTGAAAATATAAATATGTCGCATCCGGTCATTCGTTTGACTATTCGGAACGCCAGCGCCATCTGGCGGCGCTTGACAGAGTCTAGCCTGAGTTCGTGGGGAGTACAAGAAAGCGTGCAGGGAGGCGGAGCGGCCCTCTTGGACATCGGACATCATACGAACAACATGTGCTCAGAAACTGTCCCGCGTTCCGTATCTGGTTGTATCGTGTACCTATAGTGTGTCATTTGCTAGTGTGATTAATTTGTTCGTAAAATTATAATCTGATTTAAACTACAAACTGTTTTTCTATTGCGCAATAACCAACACTATACCCGCAGTATTCGCCCACAGTAGTTAAAATATGGCTGATAATAACGAGACACACATACCTTCTCCGTCAAATACGAGTATAATAAAATCGCAATATTTAATATATTGAAAGTCGTTTTGGACTCCACCAACCCGCACTGGCTCCGCGTGATGGATTATGGCCCACTCCCTCTCACAGAGAAGAGGCCTGTGTCCCAGCAGTGGGAAGGTTATAGGTAGACACTATTCTTAAGCTTGGACTTGTCTATGGAAAAAGATAAAGTTGAAAAATGTCTTGTTAGGATTGATCCTAGGATCGGGATAAATGTTAATGTGTTCATCATCATCTGCCTAGCCTTTCCCAACTATGTTGGGGCCGGCCACAACAACCAGTTACTAGGTACTACGATACCCCTTGGTAAGACTGGTTGTCTTCGACCCTTTTCTTGTTGTTGGTTGTCTGGTTGACTTTCGGGCTTCTGACTACCCGTAACGACTGTCAAAGATCCACGAATGATAGCTGGGACCAACGGCTTAACGTGCTTTCAGAGGCACGGAGGGGTCTCGGTATGTAAAGATGGTCACCCATCCACAGACCAACCGCGGCCAGCGTAGCTTAACCTGATCGATCGATCTGTGCGGCTGTTATTATTTAGCCACGGGCCCCTCTTAATTGTTAATGTCTGCCCAGTGGTAACGGCCGCGACTTACGAGTTGTAGGTCATGGGTTCGAACCAAAGCAGACACTTTACTTTGTGTCAAACTATTTCATGACCACTGCTCTCAAAACGGTGAAGGAAAACATCGTGAGGAAACCGGCATGTCTATAGAGGTATGAGGAACGATGTAAAGTTCACTCAACCTCCATAGAAAAGGGAGGATTCTCCGACCAGACGGGTGATGTGTCGGGCCGTTGTATCTATGCTAGTTGCGCGGTAAACTCTGCTTGCGAGATGCAGGATTTGCATTACGCGTTTTTCGCATGTGGCGTTGTAGATACCGCTACATATCCATAGAACCAGAAATTTGTTGACATGTGACATCCGCAAACCCGCACTGGGCCCGCGTGGGATTATGGCTCACTACCCCTCATAGAGAGGAGGCATGTTTTCCAATAGTGCGAACATTATAGGCTGATTATGCTTGTGCTGTGTTTTTCCATTCGGAATTTCTGGAAATTGAAAATAAGCTCGCTCCCTATTACATGGAGTTAAATATGTATCAAAAGAAACTACATACTTATGTCTAACTGGCTGTATATTACTAGCGCCATCTACTAGTGTAACTGTATGACATTTCTGGAGAAATAAAAGACAGTCTATTGAAAGCCACTCTGAAGTTTTAATAGGTTATGGGCCCATAATAAAAAGCCATTGTGCCTACTGTTAATCCATTACGTTTTAAGTTGTAAAAGCTCAATGATTAATGCACTGGACTGGCCACTCGAGTAAGAATTCACGAGTCCTCCGAAAATACTTTAAAGGCAATTTTAGCCTGAAACGCTTATAAAAGATGAAAGAATCTGAACAGCACGTTACGAAATTTTGCTTCAGTGTGGTTAGTGGAAGTGGTCAGGTGCTGTTCGTCCACGTGCGGTTCAAATCAGTGCTCTAAGTGGAATGCCTCGTATATTTTTGGCTCCGGAAAAACCAAAGGAATGTCGGCCTTCCAATATGTCAATTGATCACTACAAAGCTTTTTTTTGTCCTAGTAACAACATTTCTTTAGGCCCTTTGTACAGACGCCAGCCACATCAAGCTACCCGAAACTGTCAAATTTTCCCAATCAACTTTGAACCTTATTCTCTAGCGATAAAGTTGAAAATCTATTACAGAAATTTGACAGATTGTAGTAGCTTGATGTGCTCAGTCTGTACGCGGCACGGTTTCATTACGGTACGGCGCTGCAGCTTCCATAGTGATCAATACAACAGTGACGAACTGTGCCTACACACGGCGTATAAACCGTAGTTTTTCACGGCAAGGAAACCGTGCGTGTTCAAAGGGCCTAGGTGCATCCCGACGAAGCTTATTTGACACAACCGTAAGGCACACATTCTTGCTCATTTCTTCCAACGTACTTAAGAGGACTACATGACCTAAAGCGCGGTCTTTGTCGGACTGCATAGAAAAGAAAGAGAAGCGCGATGACACAGCGCTGATAATTTATTGCAAAATATGAAGCAATTATCTATTTACGAAAAATCTATTGTTTGGACTAAAAAATTACAACACTAAAGTTTTAGTATGTTGCTTGTAGAATAATCTGACAAAAAATCATCATGATTGTATGTATATTAGTATGGTTTTTATTGTAAAAAGAAAGTTTTTAGAGGTATCTTCATGATTTTTTCCTATCGTACCAAATAAGTTGTATTATGTTTTCAACAAACTATCTACCTAGCATATATCCTGAAGAACATCATATATTTTTTTGATTTTGTTTACTGTAGTCGATCATATACTTTTATTGTTTCTAAAACTTGCGTTTTTTGCGTTTAGGTCCTGTATGCCCCTTAACACTCTTTACTTGATTTTTACTTGCAGATTAAGTATTTTGTGTGCCTTTTAGTCTGTGCAAAATGAATGTATTTTCTTCCTTGCTCGTCGCCATGTGTCTTATCAACCGGTGCGTATCCATACTAATATTATAAATTCGAAAGGAACTCTGTCTGTCTGTCTGTATGTTACCTTTTCACGCCTAAACCACTGAACCGATTTAGATGAAATTACGTACAGAGATAGTTTGAGTCCCGGGGAAGGATATAGGATAGTTTTTATCCCGATATTCTCGCGGGATCGACACTTATGCGGGTGAAACCGCGGGGCGCAGCTAGTTGGAAATACTTTTGCCTCTCTCGTGTTAGTATGAGCTATAGCGCATGTCGCAGTGAAAGATAAGCCAGTTGGCAAGGTTGATAGTGGACCTGTCTGCACGGGGAGCTCCGGACGTAAGTGCAACTGTAGACAATTGTAGGCAGTTGAGCACTTTTCACCCTATGCCCTTAGAAATAAAGTTGAAAAGTTGTCCACCGCCAGTGTGGCGCGATGGTACCTAGCTACTCAACTCGACGGGAGGTCAGTCGCAAGTCAGAAACATGACTGCTAGAAAGAAGAGACAAGTGACAGGACAGGTTGCCAAAACATTAAAACAAATGACAGTTAATTTTTGTTAATGGACGAAACTCCTGTGAGACGAATGTGTACAGTTCGACACAACTTAGATGTAGCATCGGCAAAATTCGTAAAACGTTCGTAATTCGTAAATCTTTATTACTACTTTAGGAAAAATTTATCAATTTTTCCTAAAGTAGTAATAAAGATTGGTGATTTTGAAGGCGCACTTAGTTCTGATGTGATCGGTTTTACGAATTTTGCCGATGCTACATCTAAGTTGTGTCGAACTGTCAGTATTTTTTCAATCAAAATTGATTAGTCTTTCTTGAAGTATTTTCAATTACAACCCACAAAATTGACTAATACCTACTTTTATAACTTAATTATATTCTAACAAAAAACTGCAATATGTCATGCTATAGGCGTCATTATGTACAAGAAATGTGTTCTCACCGTAATTGATTGAATACCTGGGCCGGGGGTGGCGTAGGCCGGTTGCCATGGCAACGCCCACGCTTTTCCTCTCCCCCCCCCCTTGCCTGCCCGCCTCGCACCGCGCAGCATTGACCCGGGGAACCTTGAACTTAACTACCAGCTGATCGGCGCGTGTCGGTTTCATGAGGTACCTTTAATATGTCTTGACTTTGAATTGAGGTCCGTTTGAGGGTTTTGGATGGACTGGTTTGAAGGTTAATTTTTAAATGAGGTGGTTTTGACGGTATAGATTTTATGAAAATTAGGTGCAAAAAATATGTTCAAAATTGACAGAGAATCTAAAACCTAACATGTTCAAAATTGACAGAGAATCTAGAACCTAACATGTTCAAAATTGACAGAGAATCTAAAACCTCATTTTAATTCTGTTTACGAAGAAGGTTTTAAAATTGAAAATAATAACGTCATTCCCTTTAAACAATTTTAGTTATACGAGTTAGGGCCGATACTTCAATCTTCAGATAATTGTTATCTGAGGAATAAAAATTGCAGTGTGACAGTTTTTGTACAGAAAATATGTCAAACCGAAATATTTGTTCATCAAATAAAAGTTATCCGACGATGGGCTGATTTTACCTAAGTCAGATATCTTTTATCCGTGGAATAAAATTGACTTCTGACAGTTTCAGTATGGAAAACCGTAAACTTAAAAAAAAAGACGGGTTGCACTCCGGGAGTGCCGGCAGAAGTGAAAACTTGAATATTAACGTTGAAATAAATCAATTATTAATTGAATTAATATAACTCATTTTTTTTCACTATTTCTGCGTCCCTTTTTTCATTAATAGATGCACTTTGTTCAATTTCCATATTTTAAACACTTTATATTACACGAATGTTACGAATACACAGCAGTGTGTCTACGTCCACTTCCACTTCGACTTCGACTTCGACTTTGACTTCGACTTTGACTTTGACTTTGACTTTGACTTCGACTTCGACTTTGACTTCGACTCCGACTTCGACTCCGACTTCGACTTCCACTTCCACTTCCACTTTCACTTCCACTTCCGCTTCCACTTCCGCTTCCACTTCCACTTCCACTACCACTTCCACTTCCAATTCCACTCCATCCATCCAGCCATCCATTGTCGTGTGTCACTAAACTTGGTTCACTTCGGTTGGCGCCGCCGTAGAAAGAGAGGGGGGGGGGGGGGAAATCTCTCCTGACGGTCACGTGTCCTGACGCAATGTCCTGGACAAGATTTTTCTAGATATAAAAGTTTGGTGAAATTCGCCCTTAATTATATATTACCTTAACCCTAAAACAATAAAATTAACAAAAACAAAACAAAATGCTAGTAATTTTCCTGCTCATACGTCGCCCGCCTCCCTTATTTTAAGGGTGGTTTCCACTGACGTCAGACGACATGCGAGCGGGCACGAGTGTACGTCACATGCATATAAGCTACCTATTTATTTTTGTTTGAAACCGCTTTTGTTTACCTGAAAACTCCCCCCACTGAGCTGCCCGTGAAAATAATACTGAGAACTGCTACTGAAAATGATTGAAAGTGTCAACGTGTGTATGAGCTAGGTTTCTATATGACGACCAGAAGGTCAATTGCCGTAATTAAAAACGTTCAAAATCTAGTCACCATCTCATCTTAGCGACAATCGAATGTCAAAAACTTGTCAATAATGTAGGGAATCAAAGGAATTTTGAGACAGATCTGTGGGGCAATTCTGGTAATTTTAAGAACGTTCACAATCTGCACCCGAATTGCGTAACACACTATCAATCGGAATCAGAATCATTTTGAAGCAAATTGCTAATCCATTGATTCATAACTTTGAATAATCTGTCTGCTTAACACGTAAATAACGCAATGAATGTTGTTGAACTGTCAAAATGAAACCGATTCCGATTGATAATGTGTTTCGCAATTGCCCCGCTGGTGTCAGTCTCAATCTGTCAAAAATACCTGTAAATTGACAACATTTCATATTTTTAACCTGCTTGTATTATTACGTTATACAAAAGTAACTTCAAATCTACGGCACCCATATTTTTTCGTTTTTCGAAATTATGTACTTTTCATTCATAATTTCAACTTTGAAATTCGGTGTATTCTAAAAAGACGTAAGCGCCAGATGACGTCAGGCTTACGGTAGAATGGCGATATTACCTTTGCTTTACTGTGACCCATCAAAAAAACTGTTAGATGTCACTTGTCTCAGTCGTTGTTTTGGTTCCTTCATTGGCGTATATTTTTTTCATTGGGATCCATTTTATTGGCGAAATATCAATCAAATATTGATAATATTAACAGTAACCAGCGTGTCGAGTTGATAGGAAAAAATATTGTTGAATTTAATTCAGTTATTTAGTTGTTTTCTAGTTACACTTCTTAGGTGACATTGACATGTCTTGTTTGATGTAATGTTTTCAATCAAAGACATTGGAATGCGTAAAGGTACTACCTCATTCTGCCTTTTATGTGACGTCATCACATGTTTTTTGATTTTAATTTTTTTTCTCAGTAAATTAATAAATTAAATTAATAAAAAAATAAAATAAAAATATATTTGAACTCAGGATACGAAAATGAAGAAATAGTATTTTTGTTTTAAGGTCGTGTCAGGTTTGAAATGTTGTCAATTTCCCTACAATTTTTACAAGTTTTTGACATTTGTTTGTGGGCCGATTTTATTGTGTATTGGATTTTCTACTTTCGGTGTGGAGCTGACCATTGCAACAGAGTGCATCCCAGCGCGTTCAAACAAAAAAAACCGAGTGTGCTTATGACCACACGACTGAAGTGAAACTTCAAACGTATTTGGCTATGAGAGGAAGAGAGAAAGAAAATGTGCGCGCGCACTGCTTTCTCTTGCTTATATCCCCCACTCAACTCCCGTTCGCCTCGCCCGATCACTCTTTTCGTAACGCTTACGTCACGCGTTCGCCAGCTTACTCCCCAAGTCAAGCGTGCGTAAAGAAGTTTCACTTCAAAAAACACTGTTGGATTTTCAACTCTCGGCACTAAACAATGCGCTAAAAATCGGCCCGGGAAAAGAGCGCCCTGCCCTGCCTGGGCCCTGCGTACCTTGTTATTTTTTTTCCTGGGTGGAAAATCCTTATGAATGTCGTCCGCCCTGGGGCGGCAGAGAAGTCTGTCAGATTCTTACTGACTAAAAACCACCCCGGTGTTCCATCTCACACCTACGGTCGCGGGAACGTACGATCCTTCCACAACCCCTGACTGGTGCCGGCCCGCCACTGCGGCCCTGCGTACCTGGGCTAACTGCTTAGGTATGAAAAAACGACACAGTGTATTTGAAAAATTCTTCATCACCTGCGTAACACCCTTTTCTTTGACGACAAGCTTGGGCAAAACATGAGTATTCACAATAAGCATTAGTGTTGCATGGAATTTTTCAGTTTTTCACGGCATTCAGCGACTGCCATCAAAACCTCCACATAGGAGGAACTGGGAAATACCGTATGGAAAGCTTTGTCGTTTTTCCCGCGAATTTAAATACAACGCAGTTTTTTAACAAACAATAACTTCAAGGGGCAGTGTTAAGTTGTTCCGGGAATAAATCGCACACACAGAATTTTTTATGTGAAAAAAAGAAAATTCCTGATTTCTGATTGTATGAATTCCCTATCTTCCTGTACGGAGTAGAAACGTGGACGATTTTGGCCCGAGAAAGACAAAAGATTGATGCATTTGAGCTGGAGACGCATGTTGAGAATACCGTGGACTGCCAAACGCACCAATGCATCGATCTTAACCCAGCTTCGAATAAAAACCAGCTTATCGACCATGTGTCAACAACGCATTCTCTCCTATTTCGGCCACATATTACGCAGAGGCGATGAAAGTTTGGAAAAACTGATTGTGGTTGGGAACACCGAAGGCAAACGATCGCGCGGTCGTTCACCAACACGATGGACCGATCAGGTGAAGGAATCATCGTCCTCTAAATTCTATACGGTGGTAAGAGATGCGCTGGACAGAAACCGGTGGAGGCGGATTATCCGCTCCAGATGCATTTCCAAGGTTGACCACGATCCTCAGACATGAGGGACCGACTACAGAGAGAGTGTATGAAAAGTATTTGAAGTCTTCACACAAGTTCTGGGTTTCTAGAACTTCAGTTTCGGATTTAATTGCCTCTGCCGTAGATGCATACGGCTCGTGTGTAGGCATATTAAGCCGTTAAGGCGTGAAAACAGAGTTACATTCGCATTTATAGTAAGTATCGATATATGTCATGCCAATAAAAATAAATAAAATTCATTTAATTCAGGCAAAACCTATATTACATAAAATAAAAATATCAACAAGCCTACTGCCACAGAATAAAATAAATTAATAAAAAGAAAAAGAGTGTTTCTTAAAATATTTTTTCAATACAGTTTTATATTTAACAACAATTTTGAACATTTTTAATTGCTTGTTTAAAATATCTTTGTTCAAATACTTAGAAGCGCTAGTACCCATGCACCTGGTACGTCTCGCTTCAATTTTTATACTTTATAAATATTTCATTTGTTTGTTTAATGTACTAAATTTGCTCAAATTCTTACAACGGCTCGTACTCAAACACACACATCTTAACTCTCCAATTTTCACACTAATATCAACGCACACGCCCCTACAAAGGCACTCACACAATTCTACACTACATAACTCGTCTCATGGAAGAATCTTCAGTAACACAAAAGAAATTAAATCTCTTGCAACAACAAACATTCTACAAAAAATCACCTCACTGAGTTTCGGTTTTCATCTTTATATCATAACACTTAAAAATGGCTTTACTTAGCGTATCCAACGACCTAGATGATACCTTTAATATAGAATGTCACACAGTAGAATCTCTTGAAAATTGCAAGAGTATCTTAAATGCTTCCAAAGACAACACCAAGGTGCTAACATACAACATCAGAAGCTACCAGAAAAAATTTGATGACTTTAAAATTGCTCTAAATCGGTTAGACTCAAACATCGACGTTATAGTGCTCACTGAGTGTTGGTTGTCTGACGGCTCCATTATAGAGGATCTACAGGGATATAGCGTATACAGAACATCTAAACAAGTAAACAAAAACGGGGGAATTGTTATCTACACAAGAACAGCCTGGAGCAGCAATATTGCCACTGTAGAAACTAACCTTGCTGACGCCGACAGTATATTAATAAAAACCAATAACAACTTAAGCCTCCTTGCCATTTACCGGTCTCCCTCTTTTACAAACACAGAGCAATTTTTTAATTCCCTAGACACCACCCTATTTGATCTTAAAAACCAACAAACACTAATTGTGGCTGGCGACATAAACCTAAACATTAACAACCTAAGCAATAACCAAGTTTCTAACTACGCTTGTCTCATGGCCTCACACGGTTTATCCCCTGCTATAACTCTCCCAACGAGATGCGGAGCTTGTATTGATCACATATTTATAAAATCACCAGCAATACCTTTTGGTCTCGTTTGTAGCTTATCTATTACCGATCACGACCTAGCCTTATGTAGTGTTCCCATAAAAACGGAACGCCCTAAAACCAACAAACGCTGGAGAGTCAAAACTGACTGGACCGCTGTAGCTTGTGAGATCACTGATACAAACTGGGATTTAGTCATTAACTCATCTTGTGTAAACACTGCTTTAAAGTACTTCAACGATGTTATCTCACGTGCCACTGACAAACACTCAGAAAATGTTAAAATTAGTCGTAGAATGGCTAACATCCAACCCTGGGTCACTCCTGGTTTAATTAGGTGCATGAGGCAACGTGACAAGCTTCACCTTGAATGCAAAGCCAACCCTGACGATCAAACAAAACATTTAATTTACACCAGATACAGGAATTTCATGTGCACACTACTCCGGAAACTCAGAAACTTACATAACAGACAAGAAATCGAAGGGAACCAGAAAAATCCAAAAAAACTATGGACGGCTATAAAAACTATATGTGGAACTAATACTCGCCATAATCTATCACCTCACCTACTTGCATCCAGTATTTCTCCAACATCATCACTTGACAACTGCAATCAGTATTTCGTCTCTGTCGGGGAAAAATACGCAGCTAAGATACTAAACAAACTCTCAACCACTCACCACTCACTAATAGAATCAAACATAGCTCCGAATTCTAATTCACAATCCTTCTTTCTGCATCCGACCGATGAAGAAGAAGTCTCCAATATAATACGCAACTTAAAAATAGACAGCGCACCAGGGCCAGATAAAATAACAGTTCCATTGCTCTTAAATTGCCGGGAGAGTATAATCAAGCCACTTACGCACATCTTTAATCTAAGTTTAGAATCAGGTGTCTTCCCCGACTCCTGGAAAATTGCTGCAGTGTCCCCAATTTACAAAAGTGGCCCCAAAGACATGCCAGAAAATTATAGACCTATCGCCCTGTTGAGTATAGTCTCTAAAATTTTAGAAAAAATAGTAAACAAGCGACTGATGAATTTTTTAGAGAAGCACAACATTGTCTCAGATAGGCAGTTCGGATTTCGCCGGGGAAGATCCACTGAAGACGCGGTGTCACTTCTGACAAACCAAGTCTCTCACCACATAGAAAATGGAGAATACTGTATTGGTGTCTTTCTTGACTTGGCAAAAGCATTTGACACCGTGTCACCTGGACTGCTTTTGAAGAAACTTGAGGCAATAGGTATAAGAGGTGCTCCACTAGAATGGTTTCACAGCTACTTAACATCGCGGTATCAATATTGTAAAATAGACAGTCACCAAAGCAGGTTGCTCCCTATCACATTTGGAGTTCCGCAGGGCAGTACCCTTGGCCCGACGTTGTTTACGCTGTATATTAATGACGTAGTAAATCTCCCTCTTAGAAACGCTGAAGTGATCTCCTACGCTGACGACACAGCCATCGTCTTCCACGAAACGTCCTGGGACCGAGTTTACCAACTAGCGGAACAAGGCCTCTCTCAGATAGCGCAATCCTTAGACTATAACTTACTGACACTTAACGTTAGTAAAAGTAAATATATTGCTTTCTCCAAAACCAGCTCCTCCAGTGCCTCTCAAACTATGTCCTTAAAAATACACACCTGTCCACAGAAACACATTATTTCCTCACAACTGCCACACCACCCCTGCGCATGCCAAGTTCTCGAACGTACTGACACGATCAAATATCTCGGAATAACCATAGATAACAACTTAACGTATAAAGCCCACATTTTTGCCCTTTCCTCCAGAGTACGAAAACTGATACACGTTTTGAAAAAACTCAGGGACTGCACCCCTATCGATATTTTGCGAATGGTCTATCTCGCACTCTGCCAGTCAATCATAAAGTACTGGTATCTGCATTTGGGGACGCGCTGGTAAGAGCACATTTATAACGCTAGAAAGGGCGCAACGGGCACTGATCAAAGTCGCATTGAAAAAACCTTTCAGATTCCCTACAGATCTGGTCTACCATGAATTTCAAGTCCTCAGGGTAAGACAAATATTTATACTTCAAGCAACACTTAAATATCATGCAACAATAAAAAATCGGCCTGACTACAGAGACATAATAAACAAGCGTATCTTCAGAGTACCCATACCAAATGCCAAATCCGAACTAGCTAGACGATGTACCCACTTTTCCCATCCCAACACTTACAATAAAGTTAGCAAAATCTGCGACCTAAAAGACTGCTCAACCACCACCTGTAAGAAAATCTTAACATCAGCTCTTTTAAAACTATCATACGACGCCACCGAAGCTTTGATATAGCACCTATAAACACATACTCACACCCCCTCACACACACAAACATGCAAACAAACACTCACACATACACCCCAACATACACACTGACACACACACACACCATAGTACAAGCCTTAGGTTAAACCAATACCATTTTTATTTTGTGAACAGAATCGCACGAATGTTTTATTTTATTTTAACTCTTATCTTTCTGTAACTATCTAACATCCTCAAACTGTAATGTAATCATAAACATTGTAAAATTGCACTCCAGAGCCACAAGATACAAGCGATGCTTAGTTTGTGGCTCACCGAATCCATCACATTGTATTTTACTTTTTGATGAATAAACTTATTATTATTATTTCGTTTATTTATTTATGTACATATTAATTTACATTTTTAAATATTTCTTAAAATATAAAAAATACGTATAAAAAACATTTAAAAATATAAAAAATAGTATTCCGCCGGTGTCGGGAGCAGGGTCCAAGCTACCGGTGGTTAGGGCTCCAGAGACAGGAACCTCCTCACAATACGAGCCGTATCAAGGAGTACTGCCTTCTGAATCAGGCCCTTGATCCAACCGCCTAACGAGAGCCTCGACAGATGTTGGTCGAGGCTTTGGGCCATAAGCCCATTGGCCGATACGACAATCTGCACAATGATAGCCGAGCTCACATTCCACATGTCAACAACCTCGTGTGCTAAGTCAAGATATTTAATTTGTTTCTCTTTCTCAGCTTTCACGAGGTTCCCGTCATGTGGAATGGTAACATCGACAATCATTGTACGGCGCGCTAATCGATCTATCACCACTATATCAGGCTTATTATCAACAATAGTCCTGTCAGTAATGATAGACCGATCCCAGTACAGCGTGGCATGGTCATTTTCAAGAACTGGGTCGGGCACATACTTGTAATACGGTACCTCAGAATCCACAAGTTTATATTTCAAAGCAAGTTGCTGGTGAATAATCCTGGCTACTTGGTTATGCCTGTGCAAGTACTCGCCGTTAGCCAGACGAGAACAACCAGAGATAATATGTCTGATAGACTCACCCGGACGGTGGCATGCCCGACACACGTCAACCGTCCCGTCCTTCATAATATGTCTGCGGTAGTTATTCGTCAAGATAACTTCGTCCATAATTGCACAGACGAAACCTTCGGTTTCTCCGAAAAGATCACCAAAACGTAACCAGGATACGGACGCTAAGAAATCTACACCGGGCTCATGAAGAGCCCGATAGAAGCGCCCGTGAAGCTCCTTGCTTTGCCATACCTTCTTGCGGTCATCGGTAGTAAGTACTACAGGTTTGCGCCAGTTCTCTTTAGCCATGGACAGCGGGGTGAGCCCTTTGTCCACTGCGACCACATCACGGTGCATACCCACTTCAGCTTTTAAAAAATATTCCCTGAGACTGCACACCTCGCGGTTGTGGAGGGTCTTTGCATTTAAAAAGCCTCGACCCCCACACTTCCGCGGGATATACAGTCTCATCACCGATGATCGTGGGTGATGCATCCGATTTGCAGTCAGCAGTGTGCGGACCCTTCTATCCAGGGCGTCGAGTTCGGTTTGAGTCCATTTGAGAATGCCGAAAGAGTACATCAAAACCGGCATGACCCAACCGTTGAAGGCTCGCACCTTATTTCCGCCCGAAAGAAGACTAATTAATACCTTCCTCAGGCGACAAAAGAAGCGTTCCTTCAACGATTGCTTCATGTCAGCATCGTTGATGCCTAACGCTTCCGACATACCCAAATACTTATAGCTTTCAGATGAGGAGAGGGATCTAAGGTTTATGGAATCCGAGAGTTGAATTCCCTCAGAATCCATAATCTCCCCTCGCTTTACATGCATGACTGCACATTTGTCCACACCAAATTCCATCCTGATGGCGCTACTGAAAGTTTCAGTTACCTTCAGTAGCTCCATCAGACGCAATTTGTTGGGGGCAAAGAGTTTCAAATCGTCCATGTAGAGGAGGTGAGATATGACCTGACCACCTCTCCTCAACCGATAGCCTAGACCTGAATCCTCCAGTAGTGTACTTAGAGGATTCAGGGCTAAGCAGAACCAAAGTGGACTCAAACTGTCGCCCTGAAATATTCCCCGCTTAATCCATACAGGTTCATTATTCCCCTGGATCTGCCGACATCCTGGATAGCGAAGGACCGTCTTCCATTGCCCCATACACGACTCAAGGAAGGTGCGTAGAGTTGCATCTATCTTGTACAACTCCAGCACCCTCATGAGCCATGTATGTGGCACCGAGTCGTAGGCCTTCTTATAGTCTATCCAACATGTCGACATATCCTTGCGGGATCGACGAACCTGTTGGCTAATGGCCATGTCTATGAGGAGTAGCTCCTTAGTACCGCGGGACCCATTCCTACATCCATTTTGAGAGGCAGACATAATCGAGTTACTCTCAATGTGCGTATTAATTTTCGCTCTCAAAATGGATGTAAGAAGTTTATAAACCGTCGACAAACACGTGATCGGTCTATAATTCTTGGGTTCCGCGGGACTACCTGATTTATGGAGCAGGTGGGTAACGCCTGTTGTTAGAAACTGCGGTAGCGACCCAGACTCTAAAGATGACTGGAACTGAGATGCCAGGCAAGTGTGTGAACTAATTAGCCATTTCAACCAAAAGTTGTGCAGTCCGTCCGGTCCCGGCGATTTCCAATTCGGTAACGGACGGACGGCTTTGGCAACGTCTAATGGCGTAATTAGTACTGTTTCCATTTCTGGTACAGTCTCACACACTCGCTCGACATCCCGTATCCAGCCAGCTTCAGTGTGACAAACGGGCACCGACCAGATGCTGCGCCAAAATGCACTCGTGGCGGCATCATCCGGGCGGCATACATCTGTCACATTTTGTTCAGGTCGCTCCCAAGCTCTATACATCCACCTTTCATCGCTCTGGAACATGCGATTCTGCGTGTATCGATCTATCCGCCGCTTATACCGCCGAATTCGGCTCGCCCATGCACAAACTTTCTGCTTCAGGAAGAACGAATTATTATTATTATTATTATATAAAACTGTATTGAAAAAATATCATAAAAATAGTTAGGATCTATTCACAACACAAACTTTGCTCACTGCACACTGGAATGGAGAACCCACGCAAATTCACAACTACCAGGAAAACATAAAACATGCAAATTGCAAACTTTTAAAGCACCTTTTAAAGTGAAAAATAAATATCATGACTTTAGCTATTCTTGATTGAATTCTCAAGACCAAACTGAACTCTGACAGTATTAAATAGTGTAATTTTAATTATTAGATTTCTACTTTTACATATAGCAGCCATTCAAATGTTTATTACCTGATGCCTGGTGCTAACAATAGATCATCGTTTGTAGGTGGACGAGGGTAGTAAGTTATTGTATGAAAAGGGTGGGCAGTAGGTAAAGTAGCTATATGCATGGTATTTTCAGCCCCTTCCTTAGGGGCCGTCTCCGCGTTATCTTCGTGCCACGTATTTCTATATACTCTCTTAGAACGTGTCTCCACACAAGGATATCGTCGCGGCGAAGATTTGATGGGACGGCGAGACTATCGCCGCGATTCTCTCGCTCGTGGAGACGGCCCCTTAGGACCTTTCGGAACCGGAGAATACTATCTAAGAGTTAGGAGAGGTTACGATTAGGGCTTCTAATACGGGGATACCGGTATTGGAAGCCCTAGTTACGATCTTGGCGTAGGTGCAAATTATCCGTTTGCGTCGATGAAATGGGTATAAATGAAGAAACGGTAAAAACTTCAAATTGATTGCTAAACAAGACATTGTCTCCTTATGAAAATAAAAACTTTTTTGAGACATGTGACGTCTTAAAGAGAGGAGGCGGCGTCCCAGCAGTGGGAACATTAGAGGCTGATTATGCGATCGCCATCAACCAGACACAAATTCAGACACCATGTTGTTACTGAAAAAACACACACACACACCCCCACACCCTCACACACACTTCATACACAGTTTCCTTGACTTGGGCGTGGAACCCAGGACCATAGACATGTTTAGCAGAAAAATGTAGGAAGCTACATCAACAAAGACTTAAAACCGAACTACAGAATAAACGGACTCAAAAGTATTTATCCATCCAAATATTTACATATTATTAGCGCCCCGCGGTTTCACCCGCATAAGTGTCGATCCCGTGGGAATATCAGGATAAAAAGTATCCTAACTAGGTTTAATTAGGCACTGTGTCTCAGCTTCAACACAGAAGTATGTAATCCACCATGTATGTCCCACCGGAGTTCGGCGTCAAGCAGCCTGCTGTGTTTCGGCGATGCGTGGGAGTTCCAGTGCCTTAAGCATCTACTGGGCACGCTCGTTCCATCATAGACGTCATCCATCGCTTTCCATCAGGCGTCATTGAGTTCAAGAGCGGGACATTCATCAATAAAAAAACAATAATGAACAAACGTTACGTCGAACTTCTAAAACTTAAGTAAGAAAGAAATTACTTAAACAAGTCAAAACAAACTACAATTCTTTCAAGCACCTTTGCAGAATACATAAGAAATTATTTAATCTGATAATTAGACAAATAAAAAAAACAAGATGATAGAAACAATACAAGAGACTCTGTGACGTCAAGCACGAGATTAAATCTGAAACTAAGGATGTACGCGCCGCGACGTCCGTTAATTAGTTTCCTATCCAAATATAAGTTATTTGCTAGGTATATTATTTGTTTTATAATTTTCTTTTATGTCATTCGTTTTGCCGGATACGGCTCAGAGTTTAGGTAGGAATAAATATGTATTTTCATGGAATACGTTAATCCATACTAATCCATACCAATATTATAAATTCGAAAGTAACTCTGTCTGCCTGTCTGTCTGTATGTTACCTTTTCACGCCTAAACCACTGAACCGATTTAAATGAGATTTGGTATAGAGATAGTTTGAGTTCCGGGAAAGGACATAGGATAATTCTTTTCCCGACATTCCCTCGGGATCGAGACTTATGCGGGTGAAACCGCGGGGCGCAGCTAGTAATAATTATTATAAATGCGAAAGTGTGTCTGTCTGTCTGTCTGTTACCTCTTCACGCTTAAACCGCTAAACCCATTTTGATTAAAATGCGGTGTATAGATAGTTTGAGTCACGGGAAAGGACATAGGATACTTCTTATCCCGATATTCCCACGGGATCGAAACTTATGCGGGTGAAACCGCGGGTCGCTGCTAGTATGTAGATACTTTTGGGTTGGTTTATTCTGTAGTCCGGTCTTAAGTTTTTGTGTGATGAAACTTGCTTCATTTTCCTGCTAAACATATCTGTGGTCCTAGGTGCCATGCCCAGAACGGTGAATGTTTATGCGAATCTCGCACCCCCGGCCATAGGTACAGGTGGAACACCGCGGTGGTTTTAGCCGGTAAGAGTCCAGCATGCCCCTCTATCACCCCCATGATAGAGGAAGTCCATGAGGGTTTCCACCGCGAGAAAAAATAAAAAAAAAGGTTCCATGCCCAAGTCAAGCAGTGTTGACTATTGGGTTTCCTCGTCAGGAATTTCTCAGTAGAAACTTGGTGTTTGATTTTGTGGCTGGTTGATGGCGATGGCATACTCAGCTTATAATATTCCCACTGCTGGGACACAAGCCTCCTCTCTTCGAGAGGGAGTGGGCTGTAATCTACCACGCGGGCCCAGTGCAGGTTAGTAGATGTCACATGTCTTCAAATTTTTGGTTCTAGGACATGTCGGTTTCCACACGATGTTTTCCTTCACCGTTTTGAGAGCAGTGGTGATGAAACAATTTAGACAAAGTAAAGCGCCTGTCGGAGTTTGAATCTATGACCTACATACAATTCTTAAGTCGCGGCCGTTATCACTGGGCCACCACTGCTTCATTGACATAATTAAGTCACCGAAAAGCTTAAGTCAATCAAGTTGAAAGTCGTTGTAGAAATACGAATTCCTTTGAAAGTGATTGTCACTTGTTTAGGTGTCCACTTTTCAATAATTTCCTACATCAATCCAAGACGAAAGACTTCATTTTGTAGCACTGGAAACTATTCTTTATCGATACTCATTAATAATTCTTTCACACTAAGCTCCATATGTTGAATTATTAGTAGATACAAATCTTCAGTACGAGTAGTTAATTACATGTTGGAACATAGGCGTAAGTTATGGGCTGAAGCGAAAAAAGCTACGTTCTAAACTTAATACTTTAGTTTTGGTTGTCGCGTATCGTTTTTCAGACGTTTAAAAATAGAGAGATCAGTGGGACCTACTTATGCAAGACGGAACCAATTATCCACACACATGTCAAAATCGAGATAAGCATATAGAAAGCTTTCAAAATGCACCTTCTATCGACCCTGTAAAGATCAAAATGATCTGACAAATTTGTCAGATCATTCAGGTCACGATCAGGTGCATTTTGAAAGCTTTCTGTATACTTATCTCGATTTTGGCATGTGTGTGGGTTGGTTCCGTCTTGCATAAGTAGGTCCATTATTATGCTGAAGTGCTATCAACATCACAAAGTCTCGATCTTTATGGATAATTAATTAACTTATTGCTAGTGTCCTGTGAGAGCAGTGGTGGCCAAGCGGTAACGGCCGTGACTTACGAATGTAGGTCGTAGGTTTGAACCCAGAGAGCCGCTTTACTTTATGTAAATTATTTCATCACCATTGCTCTCAGAAAACATCGAGAGGAAACCGGCATGTCTTAGAACCAAAAATTCGAAGACAAATGCCATCTGCCAATCCACACTGGGCCCGCGTGGTGGATTACAGCCCCTCCCTCTCACCGAGAGAGGAAACCTCTTTGTCCCAGCAGTGGGAACATTATAGGCTGATTATGAAGACTGTAACTTTTTATTTTAATGACCTTACAAATGACTCAATTTTTGGTATATAGCCCACTTTTGAGTGGATAAACCACAGATATAGATATGCCTAGATAACGCAAGAGCACCTACTTCGCGTGCCAAAAATCGCACCAGTTTACGATCAAAAATCATAAGCCGCCACTTTCGCGCTCAGTCCTGCGCTGCTGGCTGGGTGAGCGTGAGCGAGAGAGCGCGAGCTTGTGACGTCATAGTAGGTAGTCAAAAAGAGGCACGCTTAGTTTTCATACAGTTCGTGATAATTGCGTTATCTAGGTATATCTATATCTGTGGGATAAACCTTATAACCACGTTAAGGAACTACCCATAGAAATGTAAAAAACATCTTATTTCTATGGAACTACCTGAGCGATGCATGATTATTAATAGTCTTATAAGTATCTTGAATATATAATAAGTATATATCTTGTATAAGTAGGCTTGTGACTAACTAATAACAGCCGCACGGGTCGATCGATCAGGTGAAGCTACGTTTGTCGCGGTTGGTCCGTGGATGGGTGACCATCTTCATATACCAAAACCCCTCCGTGCCTCGGAAAGCACGATAAGCTGTTGGTCTTGGCTGTCATTCCTGGATCTTTGACAGTCGTTACGTGTCGTCAGAAGCCCGAAAGTCTGACAACCAGGTTTACCAAGGGGTATTGTATTACCCAGTGACTGGGTTGTGGAGGTCAGATAGGCGGTCGCTCCATGTAAAATACTGGTATTCAGATGCATCTCATTAGACTGGAAACCGACCCCAACGTATTTGGGAAAAGGCTAGGCAGATGATATAATAAGTATCTTCCTCTTAGGCTACGGTTTTCTAGAAAGCGGTGGCCGCCACATATGACGATATCTAGCGGCCACCGCTTTTCTGCATGCGATAATTTACCGTCGAATGACGTCACTAAAAGGTTATATATGAAAGTAAGTTGGTACGTTTTACTAGAAAGCGTTTTTAAATCACTAGATTTGCCCTCACCGCCACCGTACTTATTCACGCAAAAAAGTGTCCTTACTGAGAACAGTGAACTCACACATTATTATATTATAGCGATTCCATGACAATCAAGTCACAGTCGTCATTGGGTGTCCATACGAAACACAAACGCGACTATCTATTGTCAATAGATAGTCGCGTCAATAGACTATTGACGCGGTAGGGTGAATCTTAGGATTAAAATCTTGCCACTGCCATAATTTTCACGACAGCTATCGCTGTGGCCTTTAGTGGGGCCGCCGCTCTTCTAGCCCCAACTTTACGCAGTATAGAACTGAACTTAAATTCAGCAACATAAAAAACGTATGTTTTCCTACAACGTGAAGCGCTTATACCTTATCCGGTGTGTCCTGACGTCACTGGTCACGTCAAACAATGAGTGACGTACATAAAACGAATGGTCGATTTTGATTGACTTCATTATTTGATTCAGAGACAAAGTAACTGCAATCGATATCTACGTTTTACTCGAGACTTCATACCTTTATGGTAAGTACGCGTAATACTTAGTCACAGTACAAGAGCTGGCTAAATGAAAAACGGTACATTTAATGAAAACACACTTGCAGATACTTGCTGCAAGGAATTTACTGGAGCCATAACAACTAATGTAGCCACAGAGTTGTAATGTATACGGAACCCTAGAAAACATACCTCCTACGAACGTGAAACGCTTGTGCCTTATCCAGTGTGTCGTGACGTCACGTCAAATAAAGGCGGCCGTGAGTGACGAAGATATTCGATTTTTTCGTGAAAATTGAATTTTTATGCTGTGACAGTGTATGGTATTGTAACCGAAATAGTTGCGCCACTAATTACAGAAGCACTTAAAGTCCTGCTGGCAGGATTCCGGACGAACAATAATTTGAACATATATTTCCAACGTATAATACGCGCCACGAAAAATGAGACTTGACAAGCTCAGTAGTAGGGAGTTTGCGCAGGTAAGTCGTGTTTGGAGCGGTGAATGCTTATGCGAATCCCGCACCCCCGGCCATAGGTAGAGGTGGAACACCGCGGTGATTTTAGCTGGTAAGAGTCCGGCATGCCCCTCTGTCACCCCCCACGATAGAGGAAGTCCACAAGGATTTCCACGGCGAAAAAAAAAAAGCTAAGTCGCGTACGAATTAGTTACCCGAATTTATCAGGGATTTATCGATGACATTTAGATAAAAATTCTTAACAATATTATAATATTTATTACGAAATAATAAAGTTTCACCGGTCGAAGTGGAGGTGCTTGGGGGAGGCCTATGTCCAGCAGTGGTCGTCTTTCGGCTGAAATGATGATGATGATAATGAATAAAGTTTAAGATAAAAGTCAAGTCTCATCTTTCGTGGCGCGTAATATGCGTGAAACGCTTATGCCTTATCCAGTGTGTCGTGACGTCACGTCAAATAATGGCGGCCGTGAGTGACATGGGTGACATGCATTTATCGAGTGGCCTGCTCTGATTGTCTTCAATATTTGATTAAAACACAAAGTAACTGCAATCGATACGTTTTACCCGAGACTTATTAGAACAGAATAGGATAAAGTACTCTTTTGTTTACATCTTATTAGGTCATTACGATGCAATTTTGATATTTTGAAAGGTTTACTTGACTTCCGAAATTAAAGTTATTTTTCAACACTTTCTAGTATTTTTTTTTTGTAGTCGCTTGTTTTTTTTTTTGTAAAAAAGTTTTTTATTTTTCACTTTTTAGTTATACCTACCCTACACAAATTCAATTTTTTGAAGTCGGCTGTTTTTTTTGTAAAAAAGTTTTTATTTTTCACTTTTTAGTTGTACCTACCCCACAAAAATTCAATTAACACTAGTGCATTGAAGAATTGAAGACACCGACTAGAATAATCATCAAAATTCGCATAGAAATGCCGGAGATGCAGTACATTTATGCATATAACTTCGTACATAAGAATAATTACCTAATATATTATATATTAAAACCTTCCTGAAAGTATGTAGATCACATCAGTTGAAGAATTGTCAAAAATGGTTCATTAGTTTTTGAGAAAATCGCGGACATACAAACGTACATACATACATACGGGTTGAATACAGAACCTCCTTTTTTGAAGTCGGTTAAAAAGGGTTGTTATGTAGGTACAACATATGACTTGTTAAGGTAGGTAAGTAATGTATTTTATAAGTATGGTTTTGGTGGCTGGTAGCAGCTGGATGAGGCGTGCGATTGGAGAGGCATATATCCAGCAGTGTAAAAGAAAGGAAAGAAAGAAAGAAAATGATTGCTGAATGATTATAAAGGTTTGTTTTAGATAAATAGGTACCTAACCCTTTTAAAACGCTGCCTACAGACGCCACGGTAACAATAAGAGAATTTTGTTAGTAAATAAAACTACTGCCTGATAAATGCTTGAAGTTACATCAGCGCCGATACCCTTTAAACCTGAGTAAACTAAAAATTATTAGGCGGCAAACAACTGTACGATAATGGGGTACAAAACTACCCGGGCAAGCAATTTTACCAAGATCTGTTGATTACTTTTGAATACAGTATTTTTCTCACAAAGCGACACGCGCTTTACTTGTGGTTACCAGCAGACAAACACACTGTGAATGTGTGTGTAAGCGCCGGAGCCCTCGGTACCGTCCGAGAAAATGACAAAGTCAAAGTCAAAGCATTTATTTCAAATAGGCACATAAAAGGCACTTTTGAACGTCAAACATTATTTTAAAATAGAATTTATTCTAGTCGCCCATTCCAAAAGGTAGTTTTCGTATGGAGAAGAATGGGCAAGAAACTCCACCGTTACTCTTTTAAAATGTTTTAGGTACAATATTTTGCATAGGTACATTAATTATATAATGACATGTGAGGACGATGCGCCTAAAATAAAATTACTATACCACAATCGGTAAAAGAATTAAAAGTCGGAAGTGTGTATGTGTGTGCGTTATGTGCTAAAGCTACTCGTCTTCCCGCACACATTCACAGCGTGTTTGTACACTTGGTTAACACAAGCAAAGCGCGTGTCGCCTCGTGAGATTTAAATACTATACTACAACAACTAGCTGCAAAATTTATACTTTTTGTCTGAGGAATAAAATTTACATCCGACAGTTTTTTTGTCAACAAACTGTCAAAATTTCATTTATTCGCAGTATAATCATAATCTAAAACAGGAATTCCCTCACAATTAAGTTTACCTACAACATTGTTCTATTGTTAGTAACAATGTGAACAATGTTACCGCCCAGTCACATGCTAACACGTGAAACAGTTTAAGAACTGACCTACCCCACCAGTAATTCAATAATCTACCAGTAATTCACTTCGGTCAACTTTTCTTCATTCACTATTTCTGGAAAGCATGAAAACCTACTTACATTACTGAATATTTAAATAGAACACTGCTTTTAGAAGCTTAGCTTAGAAGCTTAGCCTAAAGACTTCATGTGTAAGAATTTATTCAGTGGTTTAAGTATTCAGGGCTAAAGTTCAAAAGTGTGGAAGTGAAAATCGATAGTAAATACGATCATACGTAAATGGTTAGTACCTAACATTTATTTCAATTAAACCATTTACAGGCGATTTTAAATGTATTAGTAACATAATAAGTAACTAACTATATACACTAGATACTAAAATAAAAGACTAACTAACTTACAATACAAATAAATAAAAAAAAAACAAAGGACACTTAGGCGTCGAAGTATTCGTCCGCATCGCTGTCATCCGAAAACGTGCCCAGAAGACTGGCAGCATTGCGCCGTTGACTGGCAATGCTAATTATTTGGCCAAAGAACGACCCAGCCCTCTGGTCACGTGAAGTACTTATACTAATTATAGTAGTACCTAACTGTATCTTCTGGTGTGAATGTCTAGTAGAGGGTCTTTCTTTTTCACCCTGTATACAGGCTATAAAAAGACACATCACATAGCCGTCAACGATGCATTCTGTAAATCAAATTAAGTAATATTGCACAAAAATAATTGCTGGGAAACGACTTTTGCTAATTGCGGTAGTGCGCAATGTAACACACGCAAAACATTGTGCTTATAGGTGCAAGCAACGGTATACGGTATTAAAAGTTGTGTTTTAACATTAAAAACTTGTTTCAGTAAAAGAACGTCAGTAAACGTTGGAATTTTGACCTTCAATATCTCCGTGAAAGTTTTACCTTAATATAATATTTAATTTAAACTTTTAAAAGGAATAGTACTGGGTTTATCTCCAACTCCCCACGACCTTAGCTCTTTCTGCTAAAATTTTAGCTGGCTGGCAATAATTTGTAAATGGTAAATTAGTTCTTGAGGTTCCACTTGTTAGTGCGGTAGACCCGTAACGGCTACCAAGTGTGGTGATATTAAACTGATTTATTTTTATAAATACACAGTGTTTGAGATAGTTGTTGTTTTCTTATATTGCAATACCCAATAGTTTGCCGTTAGAGGTAAAAAAGGGAAGAAAGAAAACAAGCCTAAAGAAGGTGCGGAGGACAGGATGCTTTCGGAGGACAGGATGCTTTGGCGCAGTCTGGGAGAGGCCTATGTCCAGCCGTGGACTGCGATAGGCTGAGTTGATTGATTTTTTGAGAGGTAAAATATCATAAATGTAACATGAATGTAAGGAGGTACGGTCCAGTACAAAAAAGAAAAAACCGAGTGTGCTTGTGACCACACGACTGAAGTGAAACTTCAAACGTATTTGGCTATGAGAGAAAGAGAGAAAGAAAATGTGCGCGCGCACTGCTTGCTCTTGCTTATATCCTCCACTCAACTCCCGTTCGCCTCGCCCGATCACACTGTTCGTAACGCTTACGTCACGCGTTCGCCAGCTTACTCCCCAAGTCAAGCGTGCGTAAAGAAGTTTCACTTCAAAAAATACAATGAAGGGGAGTACAAGAGACTCTCGGCATCGTTAAGTGTCTCTTTACACCCGTTATAATTACTTACTACTGTATTTAATACAATTACACCAAGAGAAGTGGAAAGAGAGTATAGCCGCCTTTGCCCTGCAGTGGGACAATACGAGCTCATCTTGGGGGAGGCCTATGTCCAGCAGAGGAGGTCTTTCGGCTGAAATGATGATGATGATGAATTAATATTATATTATAGTAAATGCGATAATTTACCTACAGAAAAAGTTGTCGTCAGTTAAAAATATCCTTGATGGACTAACAACAGTCGTAAAACACGACCATGAAGGAAAAATTATTACTAACAGGGAACACTTTCTTAGAGAACGTTTCTGAAACTCTCCCCTAAGCGGGGGTCAAAGTTAATTACGAAATCGAAGGGTAAAAGGGATAAACCTCATCCTCCGTTTTACTTCTTTACCCTTTAAATACGTCCTATAAAATAAGACGCAAATTAACACCCGTATGAGATCACTGCAAAATTCAACCAGAACCTAAACCGGCGACCCGGATATCCTTTTAAAAGCATTTATTCAGTCGGTGGAGCCCTTAAATGGAATACGGGCTTAACCTTTGACAAAAATCCGAAAATATTCGGGAAACGTGAAATTGCTTCGACTGAAAGTGACAGCTTTGAAACGAGACGTACTTATCAGACTCGTGGTGTTACAAATTAAATTTCAGGAATACTGCGTGTGTGAGGTGAGATCTCTGGGTAATATTTGTTAAAGGAAAGAGAATCCTTTTTATTGTATATATGGGAATGTTGATTCAATATGGTTTGAAGGTCAGGGATGTTTCAGTTTAAATGTCATCGGGTTGGGAATTCAAATCTGTAACTGTTTTTATTGAAATTGAAAATCTGGTCACAGAAGATTTTAACTATTCAGTATTATTTTTGCTAAACTACCTCAATGCATAAGTACTATACAAATTAAAAACAAGCTTTCGATCCGAATAAATATTTGTAAAAACCATAGTGTTTAATTTATTAGAAATTTACATAAATATTTCGGCGACCCGTTCCATCGGTAAAAGGTGTTGTAGCTGAAGCGACCATCGATGAACGGTGTTTTCGGCGAATAGTTCTATCGGCGATGGATTTGTTCGTGGAACCAACCGTCGACTAAGAGTGATTTCGGCGAACCGTACCATCGGCGAAGAGTGATTCGCTATACCGTTCTGAGCTCAGGTTTCACACTAGGTCATTGTTAAGCACTAAATTAAAGGCAGGTAAGATGCAATTGGGTATAACAAATATAGGTACAGATCACAAGAGTCTTATAATTAACAATATTAAGAAAAATGTAAAAAAACAGGCAAGCCGCCCGTCACAAGCCAACCAACAACAACAAGCCCCTAGCAACGGGGTTGCCAGATCTGTCGCCATCAGTCATAATTTTTTTACTGCATAGCTTTTCACAACCATTCCACAGGCTTTTTTTTGTGGATGGGAAATCATCAAATGACTCCTCCCGCTCTGGGTGGAGCGGAAGGGAGTGGCAGACTCTTACTGGCTAAAACCCATCCGTGTTCCTTCCTTAGCCCTTTATGTTCCGGGGTAGCGGTAACCCTTTCGGACAATCACGCTAACCCGGCAGGCTTCGGCCCTAACGGGCCCCTTCCCTTGTGCTGACATCTCTTTGAGGCGCGCGTGGAACACATACGCGCCGTCCGGCACGGGCCTGGTCCTGATCGGACGGTGAGTTACCCTTTACTACGCCAACGGTGGCCGGGAATCATCACGCGGCTCCCGACGCACGGAGCGTCTCCCGCGGCGGCCGGGATGTGAGGGTCTGTCCCTCAACCATCCCGCCACCTCCTTCGCTAGCATGACTGCTTCACCATTCGACAGGCTTCCGAATCAAAAATGACACATTTTCGGTTACCTGATTTGGCTAGTCCCCGACAGCAAAAAGCCGTCGGAAGAATAACGGTTTTCGTCCATATTTGTTTTAAACTGACAAAGTTATCGGGTTTAGAACGTGTGAACAGCGTTTAGAGGACTTCTCCGATAACAATGATTGCTGTTAGATTCGGTACGGAAGCGTATCGAAAGAGAATAGCTATGCCGATTTAGGACTTTAATGATATTATGCTGTTACTAGACGATAATTTAATATGCTTGCAGTGTAAAAAGCAAGCGTCAAACGCCACCCTTGTAAACATAAAACTAAACTTCAGTAGGTGGCCCTCACAAACATAGCCCATTCACTACCACAGCACATTGACCCACAAATCCTAATCCCAAACTAAAGTTCACGTAATCACCTTCGTTCTATGACGTCAGTAACACAATCGCCTTCGGAACAACACTTTCTCACATAATCCTTCTGAAGCCAATTATGATCAGCATGCGGTGCCACGCGACCCCACCACCCGTCAGCGACCAGCGTACCTACACGCGATGTCTTGTGAAACGTATGAGGCTAGGTATGCATGTCTGTAATATGTTAAGGGTAGGAGGAAATGGATGGCTTGAATTTGAATGGAGAAGGCATTTTTTTTAGAGCGAGTTTTCATAAACTCGTCACGTTCTCACGTTCAGGCACATTTCGTTACATGAGAGAGAAGAAAGATAACACTTTCTCTCTGTCTCTCACAGTAAATCTCTCTTATTCTTTATTTTTAGGGTTCCATGCCTCGAAAGGAAAAAACGGAACCCTTAGAGGGTCACTTTGCTGTCCGTCCGTCCGTCCATCTGTCTGTCTGTCAAGTCCCTTTTTCTCAGGAACGCGTGGAGTTATCAAGCTGGAATTTCTATCAAATACTCAGGTCTACTGTCCCTTAAAGCTGTGTAAAAATCAAACTTCTAAGCCAACGTAATCAAAAGATACAGCCGTTTATGCCGCAAATTTCTGCACATTTTCGACACTCGCAAGGGAATCAAAAGCTATAGGGTACTTCCCGTGAACTCAGAATATTGAAATTTGGTACGAAGCAACGTATTATAGCACAGATAAAGAAAAATTTGCGAAAACCGTAAATTTTTTAGCTATATCATATAATAAAAATATTTTAAACAGGTTTGTACGGAACCCTCGGTGCGCGAGTCCGACTCGCATTTGGCCGGTTTTTTAAGAAGCTTCACTTCTGTCACAAATGTAGGTACGGTGCTGCACGGACGTTTTTCTTTTTTTACTTTTTACCTACCGGCGCAGCGCCGACTTTTCGTGTTTGGAAAATGGAATTAGAAATATATGTAAAAACCTGCCAGTTTTTCTTTAAACCAGCCGACTTTGAACTAATTACCACCCCCTTCCAAGAAACTATAAGAAACACCAGTTTTTTTTTTATAGTTCTATATACTTCTTCTCTTTGCTACCCCTCGAAAGCCGAAATTCTGAGTCAGTCAGAAGATTTAAGTAGTCCCAGCTGGCCCCGACTTAGGGCTCCAACACATAAACACGATATGACGTCGCGTCGTGCTACGACGAATATGATGTTAGATATATGATTGTAGTAACTTTTCATTCAAATGTTAAAACGATGCCGCGTCGTAGCACGACGCGACGTCGTATCGTGTTTATGTGTTGGAGCCCTTACGAGTATTAGGTTGTGGGTTCGAACCTAGAAAGGCACTTTACTTTGTGTAAATAATTTCATCGCAACTGCTCTTAAAACGGTAAATGAAAACATTGTGAGAAAACCGGCATGCCCTGGTACCAAAAAATCGAAGAGATGTGACGTCTCATCTACCAACCCGCACTGGGCCCGCGTGATGTATTACGGCCCATTCCCTGTCGAAGAGAGAAGCCCTGTGTCCCAGCTGTGGGATACCAATTGCTACTGTTAGTGTGTCACGCAATTACCCCGCTGAAGGGGCTACAAAAGGATGCAGTAAATGATTCTAAATAATATTTTGAAAAATATCGGTAGGCGTACGTTGTATACAGGGTTTTTGGAAAAACACCAACCTCTTAAGAGGTCATTGCACTCATCATTATGAACAACTTTTACTATGGGACCAAACCTGAAATCGCGAAAAAAAAAATCAGCTGTTCCCTACATTTAGATATGTTCGTATCGTCAAAATGTAGGGAACAGCTGATTTTTTTTTTTCGCGATTTCAGGTTTGGTTGCATAGTAAAAGTTGTTCATAATGATGAGTACAATGACCTCTTAAGAGGTTGTTGATACTTTTCCAATAACCCTGTATATCTCTTTGTTTTTCGGTACACTCACCACCACTACTTATACCAAATACCTACCACAGCTAGCCGAAGCATGCATACCGCACAAAATTGCATACGAGTACAAGCCAACCCCAAACCAAGTTCAAGGCCATCCATAGAATTAAGCACACTGTACGGTGTACGCTCACTAACCTACTTACGAATCTTTTCGGTAGCTCATAAAGGACCCACGCGCTGCCTCGGCGGGGGAACTCGGCAGATGTAGAGAAAACGTGCGGACTCCCCCCCCCCCCCCCCCCCCTCCCTGCCTTTACTTACCTCGGGGCCGCACCCTTGTGTGGGCGGAGCGGAAAGTGATGGTAAAGAAAATCCACTTTGTACAATAACTACCATCAAAGGACGTTGTCATCTACATTAACATCGGGGTAAAAATATCCTATGTGTTAATCCTGCGGGGCAATTGCGTAACACATTATCAATCGGAATCGGTTTCATTTTGACAGTTCAACAACATTCATTGCGTTATTTACGTGTTGAGCAGACAAATTTTTCGAACTTATGAAGCAATGGATTAGCAATTTGCTTCAAAATGATTCAGATTCTGATTGATAGTGTGTTACGCAATTAGGGTGCTGGTTACAAACTATCTGTGTGCCGAATTTCATCCAAATTCGTTCAGTACCTATAGTTTTAGCGTGACAGAGTAACAAACATCCATCCATCATCATAATTATTATAATATTATCATAATATTATAGTACGATTATAAAGAGGTACATACGCCAGCACATCAAGCTACTAAAATCTGTCAAATTTCTTTAATCTGTCAAGCTCCGCTAATGAGACACAATTGATTTTCTATTGTTTCATCGCCGATCGGCGACGCGCGCCGCTTGACCGGTTAATAAATTTTCAACTTTATCGCTAAAGCATAAGGTCCAAAGTTGATTGGGAAAATTTGACAGTTTCGGGTAGCTTGATGTGCTGGCGTCTGTACATAATTATTATTATTAAGGAACATTTGTTTGTTTGTTAGTTTGTATGTAGGGGTAAGGGGTAATCTCTGGAACTACCTACCGTCAAATTTGAAAAATTATATGTATTTGATAGTTCATTTCTTGAGGAAGGCTATTTATCATCACGCTATGATACTTACCTACTTAGGAGCCGAGCAAAAAGACAAAAAGTGAAAATGAACGCTAAGCGAAAACGAAGTGATAGCGAGGGCAGGTGATGAGATGCGACGAGGTGGCAATAATTGTTTGTGGCTTAACGTGCTTTCCAAAGGAGGCGCGGTATGTAAAGATGGTCACCCATCCAAAGACCAACCGCGGTAAGCGTAGCTTAACCTAATCGATCGACCTGTGCGGCTGTTATTATTTAGCCACGGGCCTTACTTACTGACCTACCTACCTTTTAGATAGTTTTACTGAGCCTTCTGCTTCTTTTGCAATTGTGGCCATACACTTGTAGCTCCTGCTACCGTGAAAATCAGAGATTTTCCTCGAGACTGGCCGGATTTCCTGTCATTATTATAGTGTAGCCATGGTGAGAGGGTGTAGGAGTCGAGTAATGAACATCTCGAAGCAATAAATAGAAATAGAACGCATCCGTTCCGACAATAAGTCGAGGATATTGAATAAACCTCTTGGACCATAATATTAAAGGACAAAGTATGAGACGTAGGTAATTTATACCCATGGCCCTCCCATACTGATATTTAATAATAACGATTAGGTATTATTTTCTTTATTCAACTAAATACATAAAAATTATATTTTTAAATATTAGAATATAAAAAAAAATATAAAAACACTAGCTGCGCCCCGCGGTTTCACCCGCATAAATGTCGATCCCGTGGGAATATCGGGATAAAAAGTAGCCTATATGTTAATCCAGGATGTCAGCTACATCCATACAAAATGTTGTCAAAATTGGTCCAGCCGTTTGAGCGTGAAGAAGTAACAAACATATACTTAAACACACACACTCACAAACTTTCGCCTTTATAAAATTAGTGTGATGTGATTTAAAAATATAAAAAATAGTAGCGCACCGGTATCGGGAATAGGGTCCAAGCTACCGGCGGCGGTCAGGGCTCCAGAGAGAGGAACCTCCTGACAATGCGAGCCGTGTCCAGAAGTCTGCTTTCTGAATCAAGCGCTTGATCCAGCTGCCCAACGAGAGCCTTCTCAGGTGTTGGTCGAGGCTCTTGGCTATCAATCCATTGGCTGTAACGGCTATCAGCACAATGATTGCTGAGTCAACATCCCAAATGTCGACAACCTCGCGAGCCAAGTCAAGATACTTGATTTGTTTATCTTTCTCAGCTTTCACGAGGTTCTCATCATGCGGGACGGTTATGTCAACAATCATTGTGCGCCGCTCTAATCGATCCATCACCACTATATCAGGCTTATTGGCAACAATAGTCCTGTCAGTGATGATGGGTCGATCCTAGTACAATGTGATATTTCCATTTTCGAGAACTGGGCCGGGCACATACTAGTACGGCACCTCCGATTCCACAAGGCTGTATTTTAGAGCAAGTTATTATTGATTGTTGATTATTATTATAATACACAAACCTACACATTGTACGATAGCGGCCAGTTTCATCAAACCGTGAAATATTAACTTGTAAAAATAATTATTGTCATAATAGTCAATGGCAATAGGCTCAAACCATTATTAGAAAGAAATAAAGAAAAAGTATAAATTTTATTGTGACTCGTACTGGAAGATCACAAACTAAATCAAACACAGTCAAAAATAGAAAACAAAGTTATATTATAATACAAAAGAATGTAACAAAAAGAAAAATGAAACAGAAAGTCCTATACGAAACCAAAAGGCTCCTATCTCAGCATGATGCTGCGGCATTTAAAAATAAATATCATTTAAAAAAAAAAGATTAAGTACTGTACATGAGACTACATACCTAACTGACAAAATGTGGGTAGGTATTAGGTATACCTCTGCCAACCCTTCGGGAATAATTGCGTGGTGTTATGCGACATCAATGGAAGTAAAGTTTACATGCTATTTCACTAGGGTTCAGTTAATGATGTACAGAAAAGACGCGAGCACATCAAACTACTACAATCTGTCAAAATTCTTTAATAGATTTTCAACTTTATATCTAAAGCATAAGGTTCAAAGTTGATTGGGAACATTTGACAGTTTCGGGTAGCTTGATGTGCTGGCGTCTGGACCTTAAAATATTTTGTTAAACAATATAGGTACTTTGAGAGTGTCCCTGAACGAAATTTCGTGCCCGTTCTTCTCTATAATCTACTACACTTTGGAATGTGCAACTAGCTTCATATTCGTGACTGACCGACCCCTTGACAATTTAAAAGTATTGGCCTGTTATCCTCTCACACGTTCGCCCGCCTACCTGTCGAAACACCCCACACGTCGGAGTAGTTGAATGGGCACAGTAAAGTCATTGTTTTAATAATGACACTGTTGTGTACACTTGGTGTACCAACCGTTGACGTTTCGAGCACTTTCTCTTATGTACACTTGGTGGTGTACCCTTGACGCGTTAATTGAAACATTTAAATGCTTTTGAGTTTCAGTTTAGGCACCGTACCTGCAATTATCAACATAAATGATCTAATTGGTAGGTAATGCGATGCAAACGACAATCTGCTGCGCAAATACAAATTCAAAACGTAGGTACGCCTTGCAGACGTTTTGTGCGTGGAAATCTCTTCGTCAACGCCGGCTGTTGCGAAAAACCAGCGCTGCACCGGGAACCCTAAAAGCGTAACACAATCAATCGGAATTTAAAATCATTTTGAAGCAAATTGCTGATCCATTGCTTCATAAGTTCGAAAAATTTGTTTGCTCAACACGAAAATAACGCAATGAATGTTTTTGAACTGACAAGTTGTTGAACCGTCAAAATGAAACGGCCGGATTCCGATTGATAATGTGTTACGCAATTGCCCCGCTGGACTATGTCTCCTATAGGGTCGTAGCATTATGCTGAGCGATGGCCGTTTTGCGTAGATGTCCATGAGACCAACATCGTGATCGCTAAAAAATAAACTGCTCCATACATTTGGATCGAGTAGGTATTGATGATTTTGTATGGGACCGCCGATTATTTTTCGCGACACATTTTTGATAGCTTGTAGGATAGGTAACTGAGCATCTTAGTGAAGCATTCTTTAAAAATAAAACAACTACATAAAATATAATAGTATTTATTTGCACTTTTCCGATTAGTATAATTTATACCACATATAATTGAGGTTTACACATAGGAATCCAGGGCACATCGAGTCAGGCTTAAGCCATTTCTACACAGACATAAATACAATACTGGAATTAAAATTTCATTTTAATAGACACGTATATTATAGGCCTAATAGTAGAGATTACTTTGAGAAACGGCACGCAAGTGATGTTCATTAACGGTTTTTGTTAATTACAGTTTGATGTCATCTGAAAGAGAGCAGTGGATTCCAGTGGTAATCTAGCAAGCACTTCACTTCGATTAAATTATTTCATCACCACTGCTCTCAAAACGGTGAAGGTCGTGAGGAAACTGGCATGTCTTAGAACCAATTATTGAAGACATGTGACATCAATCAACCCGCACTGGGCCCGCGTGGTGAAATATGACCCACTCCTAACCTAATATTCGAAGTCATGTAACGTCCACTAACCCGCATTGGGCCTGCGTGTACGGCCCACTCCCTCTCACAGAGAGGAGGCCTGTATCCTAGCAGTGGGAACAAACATTAATGGCTGATTATGATGATGAGTCAAAGATTTTACCGGTCAATGTATATCTACGTTGAGTGCAGTTCCTTATAAGAATAGTGGCGTAGATTGGAACGAAACGAACGAATTTTAGTCGCTTTAAAATAAACTTTTGGTGTCGAAACAAAATACAGCCATTCAAAAAAGTTTTTACGACACGTTCTGCTAACTTCATCAAGAAAATGTGCGACATGATACAGGCTGTAAGCCCCACATCCAGTAAAAAAAAATTTAGGGATATTTTTTTTTTTTGACAAAACTGCTGTTTCATATAAAAGTGACCTACAATCAAAATGTATGGAAGAGCTTATTTTTTTTTTAAATAACCGTCGATATTTTTAAAGCTTCTAAATTCAAACCCACAGAATCATGTAGTTATTGAATTCATGGTAACTGCGTTCCGCGTTTCCGCGTCGATGTACAGTCACGTCTAAAAGTATGTATACACTTGGCAAATTTCAATTGCGATTTTTTCGTGAAATTACGAATGCAACGTTGAAATACGACACTTAACATAAACCTATGGGTTCGAAAATACTATTTCATTCAAAAATAAAGGAGAAAATCGCCTTTGAATAAAGCCAAGTGTATACTTACATACTTTTAGACGTGACTGTACTACACCTAGTTTTTCATAATCAATCAATACATAGGTACCTACTTCGTCTAAAACTCGCACATTTCGCATCCAGTCTTAGCAATAAACGCTTGCAGCATACATAACACAGAGATATGATTTAAACATTTAATATTATATTATTAATATTTTATGCTAATAGAAATAACTTACATTAAAACGGGACCATCGTGTTTAACACGTACATCAATACTAAAATGTTTTGCTTTACAGAGCATTTTCATTAAATTAATTAGGTAGTTAACAATTAAAAATTATAGTTATTCAAAATGTCAACGAATCATTTTCTAACTTTCACGGGCCGTACTATGACGTGTTAAGGTTCGCGCACATTATGTCGGGCCGAAGCGGGGCGCAGCGGGCCGCATCGCACGCAACCAATGTCCGCGTGCAGTATGCGGCCGCAGCGCCCCGGCATGGTGTGCGATAGTTTATATAAAATACATACGAGCGATTTGAGCGGATTTTTGCGCTGCGACCCAACCTGCTGCGGCCTGACATAATGTGCGCGATCCTTTAAACTACGGTTTTCTAAAAGAGCGGTGGCCGCCTCCAAGCATCCGTAATTTACCGGCGAATGACGTCACTAAAACGTTCTTTTTAGCGTGTCGATGGCAAAAATAACACGAAAAAATATATTAGTTTTTTAATTTGTTTGGCCCAAAATTCAGCAACGCGAATAACCATAGCTTATCACGTTATGGTATGGCCTCTGAAGTTGTGCCCCTAAAAACCGAACTTAACCAATCATTGCTGATTCCCTTTGACTAAAACTTGAGTTGACTTTTCCACGCCATTTATAAATCAATAATTCTGTGCAATAGGGAATTAAATTTATACAAAATATAGTTTCCAGAGTAGCAAGACATACTTACATAATATTATACTTAGGAAGATCTCATGAAAAATAAATCTACATAAAAAAATCTATTATGTGAAATACATATTTCTAGATAATGAAATATTTTTTAGTCATTCTAAATGCCCTCTAAAGCAATTATAACTTTGACAATCAGAGGTTTAACACTAGGGGAAATGAATAACAGTAACACATTTTAAAACGTTAATAATTCGCAATTTCATATAATAATATTATCTAATAGAAACACCAAAGAGAAAAATTATAATAATAACAATGTTTCACCGAATTTGTGCAAAAAATCGACTAAGACGAAGGAATGATAATTATATGAAAAAAATATGGCCGTATAATTTTCAGTAGGCACTTTTTGATTAAGAAAAAAATCTCATTAACGCGTACCTTTTTAAGTTACTACAATATATAATATGATGTAATTATAAATATAGGTAATAAATATGATATCCACCAGATAATAATATAATTTTTTTGTGCTTTAGTTTTAGCCCAAAGCCCTTTTATTCTTCATCAAACAGTCTATCTATAAATATGTCTTCATTATATACTTAAATGCCTAACATTCTCGAAGATTATCAAAAGATATTCGGGATTTTTACAGAAAAATAAAGTTTAATTAGAATAGCTTACAAAGATTATAATAAAAATAATATTCGAATAAAAAACAAAATGCTATTTGAAAAGTGAAAAAAAAATGGAAGTTAAAAATAAGCTAATGTGCAAATATAATTAAAACGTTAAACAATGCAAACTTAAAATAAGTAAGCACAACCAGATATTGACAAACAGGATTTTTCACAAAAAAAAATCATTCAGAGACTTTTGTTAAACACAAATACTTGACAAAAAGCACCTGAATAAGTGAGCTTAGTAATAATTTAATTAACATTAAACTAATGATATTTACAAAGTCAATTGCATGCAGTTGACATTTAATTAAATCTGCGTAAATGACGAATTGCAATGGCTTTCTCATTGCAATTAGTCTTGGGAAAGTTGCTATGCCTACACAAAAGTCCCTCCCCAAGTATACTTAAAAATGTATTCCTGCCATACTCAAATCCTAGTTTTCAATTGGTGTTAATCCCACTCAGTCAAATATCAACTTTATGGAGCTCTAAATAAGGTCGATTTTATACTGATTGGTTCTATGAAAAAAGTCATAAAAATGTTTTAATTTTTTTTTAGATATGTCATCTCGCAGTTTAACCGAGGATTTTGTCGGCTGCTTGACTACCGGGATATCCATTTTATGAACTGTGTGCCAAATTACGCGCCACACGCCAGTATAATTATCTTCAACAATCATCGTCATGTTTCAGCCAATTTACACAAAACCATTAATCAATTATACACCTAAACCTTCCTCATGAATAGCTCCGTCCATTAGTCAAAACCGTATGAAAATCCGTTTGGTAGTTTTTGAGTTTATCACGTTCAGCTACGAGAAGAGCCGAGGTGAGGGGGGCTTTGCTTTATAATTATGTAGTGATTAAAATATCAACCGCATGCAATCTATCGAAGTCCATTTTTCGAAGCCAAAGTTATTTAATACACATCAAATTATTATTATAGTAAGTATTCAGTAGAATATACTTAGGAATACTGTAGGTCTTACTATTTACAATAAATATTATTTTTTTAGGACAGAGGCTTTATTTAAATTAAATGTCATTTGTTTGGCAGAATATAATGTTCATAACTTCAGTTTATGTATGTAAAGGTAAAATAGCTTACTGTAAATTACTATAAATTGATATGACAATTAATGTCAAAAACTTGTCAAAATGTAGGGATTTTTGACAGATTGAGACTGAGATCAGGGAGGCAATTCTCGTAATTTTAAGAACGTTCACAGTCTGATCTCAGTCTCAATCTGTCAAAAAATACCTCTAATTTCCCTACATTTTGACAAGTTTTTGACATTTCTTTGTCGCCGAGATGAGACTGCGACTAGATTTTGAACGTTTTAAATTACGAGAATTAGCCTTCTGACTGTGAGCGTTCATATTAGGAGAATTTTCTTCCTTTTACTGCCTCATTACAAAAAGAGTTCTAACTTTAAACTTTTAGTTTTTGTATTTCGAACCTCACTCCAACCGATGTGCAGTTCTTAATACTAAAATGACAACTCCGTTTTAAAGTCAGTTTATTTGTCACAAGAATGTTTTTTTTTTCAGTTAGTAATGTTGTAGTCAAAATAAACTTAAATCCCTGCTAAGACCTGTATTCGAGCTTACTTGTATCACTTTTGTAGAAATATAGTTAATTTCTTTAAAGATCGTCTTAATTATTATTAATTACGATTTCAAGTCTTTCATACTGATTGTGACTAGAAGTATAGATTTTTTATAGGAATAAGTAAATATATATTTTTCTTATACTAAAATTAGATACACCCAGATCTTTAAAGTTAAAATACCTACATAAATATAATTAAGTCATATCTACATTAACTTAAAATATAATGTTTATGTCGGGATAGCATGGATTGTATACGGTAAAATATTAATTAATTATAGATTGTAAAAGAGACCCCTTCCAGTCCAATTAAATAATTAATTTCAAAGAGAATTTGAGATGTCTTCATTCAAGCTATTCTAATAAAAATGATATAATTTCATTAAAATGTCATTTTCTCAGATCTTTTCTCAATTTTCTGATCTATTTATCTATAAATATAATAAAAAAAATGGAAAATACACTGAATATCTTTGTAATATACCTAAACCTAAATTTGATATAAGTAAATAAAATTTAAGAATAGTCTAGCGTGGAATGTATTCGTTATATTTCAGATCTTGTAATTTAAGGATAATTTTGCTTTTCCCTACGCCTGAGAGCCTGTCACCTATTTACAAATGTGACAATTTAAATTTATCATTGCTTTTGCAAAACTGGAAAGGGTGACGAACTATTAGCATCGATAATCTACATGTGTAATGATTTTAAATATTTAGATAAATATTTTTGTAACTGCTTCAATATTTAAACTAATAAATTGAGCTTACAAAATAACGATACTTATGACACACATTTATTCTTAATTTCTATCAAAAGTCAGTAGTTCATAGCCCATTCCATTTGTTTTACGTTTTAGTGGTCGATTTATTGTTTTAAAGGTTTTTACAAAAGAAAATCAACACGCCCCAAAACGTTTTGTTTTAAAAACAAAAGAATCGGATAAAAAAATTCAAATAATGCCTGCTATTTGAATTAAGAACATTACGACAGTCAATTGTTTTCATTACTCGGCAAAACTAAACTCTATACACAAATGCTACAATAGTAATGATTATACCCCAAAAATGACGACAGAATTTCTAATCTCATAATCCATTACCGTTTTACAAGTATCCTTTTGACCCAGTTTTCGTATTAAGCCTTCGATGAAATTCAACTCTCGCTGACGGGAATGTTGACGAGATTCTCTTGCGCTCGATTCCAGTAGTAGTAGGGGGGGCCGGCAGAGAAACAGTACTTTTGGTCCAATGGGGTGTCGTTCTCAACCCAGTACATCAGGTAGAAGTTGCACATCTCATCTTTGTTTGTTGCTCTGTAATTGGAGAAATGTTTTTTTAGAATATGGATTAAATTGATTAGGTATTATAAAATAATTAATAAAAAAATATAAAATAAATAAATAAATGCAATGTTTTAAAAATGATGTTACGGATTTTAGAGTATCTAGTTTGTTACTTTTGCATGAAAATTACAGAAATACTTTACGTATTATGTACTTGTGCATAAAAATAAAACAAAATAAAAAACATAGTTTAATGTTTTTTATGAATTTAATTCGCTTAACAATTAGTTCCCTTAGCTGTGCATGTCTATTTTATAGCAAAAAAGCACTTTCTTTCTTTTCTTTATCAGTAACAAAATCATTGGGCACAACTAGGTAATACAGGACATTGTTTTTTTGTTGCAAGATTTTTTTTTTTGTTTTTAATCTGTACAAAATGTATATAACCCTGTCCCTTAGACTAGGAGAGCCTGTATTCTAAGAGACAGTGTTCTGCCAAATAATTATTCAAACATGATATAATACAACAAATGAACGGTGTAGATGTTGCAGAGTTCGTTTTAGTTGCCTCCTTTAAACGAATGTTTCTTATTTGTAATTGATTATGGTAACAATAAAGAATGCTATGTAAACCAGTACTGCTGTTGGAGTACCAATCCATACCTACCGTGAATTCGCGATTTATTTGCCAAAAATGAAAAGAAATATGAATTAATGGAAAAATTACTTTAATTCCTACACAATAAAGTTCAGTTTACGCTACAACTTCGAAAATTTTTATAACTTTGTCAATAGTGCTAGTCACTCTGAAATCAACTTAATTGTCATTGAAATAAAGTTGATATTTGTTTAACTTGAAATAGGGAATAGTGCTAGTCACTCTGAAACCAACTTAACTGTCATTGAAATAAAGTCGATATTTGTTTAACTTGAAATAGGGTAGGGATGTGCAATACTGCGCACTTTTACTTTACTAATATTGTAAATGTGAAAGTAGCTTTGTCTTTTTCTCTATACCTTTCGTCTGCTAAACAGCTGAACGGAACAACTGGATGTTTGGCACACGGATAGAATATGACCAGCGGGGTAATTGCGTAACACGTTATAATTAGTAATTTGACATAACATAAACAGCCTATAATGTTCCCACTGCTGGGACGCAGGCCTCCTCTCGGTAAGAGGGAATGGGCCGTAATCTACCACGCGGGCCCAGTGCGGATTGGTAGATGTCACATGTCTTCGAATTTTTGGTTCTAGGACATGCCGGTTTCCTCACGATGTTTTCCTTCACCGTTTCGAGAGCAGTGGTGATGAAATAATTTACAAAAAGTGAAGCGCCTGTCTGAGTTCGAACCTACGACCTACAACTCGTAAGTCGCAGTCGTTATCACTGGGCCACCACTGCTCTCCATTTCAACAGAATTCATTGCGTTATTTACGTTGTTGAGCCGACAAATTTTTCAAAAATTTTTTGAAGTGAAAACTTCTTTAGACGCGTTGGGTATTTTTTGACATGGAAAAACCATTGGATTCGGGCCACTGTTACCGTAAGCGACACCGCTTCGGATATGTTCGGCTGTCCTCGGGATGTACTCGGTTTTAATGTATATCCGATATGTCAGTGAGTGATGGTAAAGTATTCTGTTTGTGTTTTGTTTTCACTTCTGTCGGGACTCCCGGAGTCCCACTGCTTTTTTTTTTCAGCAATGATTTAGAATATCCTTCAAAATTATTCAGATTATGATTTGCATAGGATACTTTTTATTCTGGTAGTACTTTCCCGTCAGATAGTATCCAACCTTCACGCGAGCGAAGCGGCGAGCAAAAGCTAGTAAACAAAAAAAAACCAAGTGTGCTTATGACCACACGACTGAAGTGAAACTTCAAACGTATTTGGCTATGAGAGGAAGAGAGAAAGAAAATGTGCGCGCGCACTGCTTTCTCTTGCTTATATCCCCCACTCAACTCCCGTCCGCCTTGCCCGATCACACTTTTCGTAACGCGTTCGTTACTCCCCAAGTCAAGCGTGCGTAAAAAAGTTTTACTTCAAAAAATTTGCTACGTACCCAATCCTCACTGCATGGTCATTAGTATTATTCATGATGCACCTCGCAGCCAACACGTCATCTCTCTCTATCGGCTTGGTGTTGACTACCGGGTAGAACATTTGAGGTAGCTGAGGGTCCTTCTTGCCGAGGAGGTTCCAAACGTCACCATTTTCGTCTTGGCGGACCACGTAACCGGTTACTAATTTGCCTGAAATTTTATTTATATAAATTTAGTTTGGGATAAACAGAAAGCAGTACGTTAAGCTGTTGGTCCCGATGCAGCTGAATATGCAGCGATTGCCTATAAAAGTATAATTGAAATCATAACAAACGTGTCACCGCACTACGAGGGTCATTATCCATTATCTGTAGTGTGTCTGTGCGCCTAGTACACGCACATCACGCCGCCGCGCGCCAGTGCAGCGCCGTGATGTCGAAATAAAAAAATATTAAGCATTTTCAAAGTGAATGCTTTTGAGCTGAAATTTTATACAGAGATTCTAGACCAGATACACTCTTCAACCCGTTTGTATTGATATACCCTTTCCGTAACACCCTGTAGAATAGAATAGAATAGAATACTCTTTTTTATGCACACCATGTAAATTACAGACATAAATAAAGAAACTTTACAATGGGTGACACAATGGGCGGTCTTATCGCTAAGAGCGATCTTTTAAAGACAAAAGATCTTAAAGAGAAGAGATCTTTTTTTTTTGTATAGATATAGTTCGAGTCCCGGGAAAGGAGATAGGATAGTTTTTATCCCGATATTCCCACGGGATCGAACTTATGCGGGTGAAACCGTGGGGCGCAGCTAGTTTTAATTAGCATAATCAGCCCATAATGTTCCCACTGCTGGGACACAGGCCTCCTCTCTGTGAAAGGGAGTGGGCCGTAATCCACCACGCGGGCCCAATGCGGGTTGGTAGATGTCACACGTCTTCGAATTTTTGGTTCTAGGACATGCCGGTTTCCTCACGATGTTTTCCTTCACCGTTTTTGAGAGCATTGGTGATGAAAGCCCCTGTGTGGGTTCGAACCTACGACCTATAACTCGTAAGTCGCGGCAGTTACCACTGGGCCACCACTGCTTTCCTGGGCCTTCCTAAACTATTATTGGCTACTTACCTAATGCATGAGTGTGAGTGCGGAACGCGAAGGGATGAATGACTTTGTGCTCGTTGATGGTGCAAGCTGTCTCCATGTTCTCGACGCGGTGTGGGGGGATCACGCCACTTGTACCCAACAGAATCACGCCAGCCTGACGGCGCATTCTGAAATATTACATGTAGGGAATAATATATGAAGGGATCAGGGGAAGAACCACTTTTGTCACCTAATGAACAAACTGAGATATTACTAATTAAAAGATAAGATCTTAATAAAATAGTGTCATTTATACCCAATGCACTTTAACTGTAATAGGTATAAGGGGTGGGGGTCCGGACATTGTATATTTTTTCCCTGTATCGATATTTTAAAAGCATGAAAGCTCGGAGACTATGAATGTTATTGCCCTGTTGTTTTTGACAGAACATAGCGACAGGTATAACTATTCAGACTGCATTGCCAGTTGAAAAAAAATTAAAAATGTAATAAAAGTTGTTCTTCCCCTTATCCCTTCATATCTGATTGAAGAAGTGAGTTTTTACAATTAATTTGTATCCAAACACAGTGAATAAAAAACTTTTTGAAGTGAAGACTTCTTTAGGCGCGTTGGGGATTTTGTTAGATGGGAAAAAGCCATTGAATTCGCGCCACTGTTACCGTAACCGACACCGCTTCGGATGTGTTCGGCTGTCCTCGGGATGTACTCGGTTTAAATGTATTTTTGATATGTCAGTGAGTGATGGCAAAGTATTCTGTTTGTGTTTTGTTTATATGACGATTCAAAAAATACACACGTACCTAATTGTTCAAGTTTTCACTTCTGTTGGCACTCCCGGAATGCCACTTTTTTTTTCGGCTATTTTTTTGTTTTTAAACAATCGGAGAATTTGCTTCGTTTTTAGAACAATGATGTGGAATGCCGTTGTTTTTACTTACTGATTTATATTTATGAATAACTGACCCGGTGAACTTCAATAAGAACGAATGTATGAGAAAATGAATTAATTACTTATCTTAATTTTTTTCAGAGAATTTTTACCATATTTTAATTATTCTGTTATTCGGGGCGGAGACAAATCCAACAAATCGATTATAAAAATCGGTCCAGCCGTTTTTAAGTTATAATTAATGGTGGTGTTTGTTTCACAACATTACCTACATTTGTTTTTTTGACCAATAGTCGCTACTAGGGCATGCAAAACCGGTTTTCCGGTTTTGCGCAAAACCGGAAATCGGCCAAAATTTAACGATTTTTGAAAACCGGTTTTGAGAGCCAAAACCGGAGCTCAGCTCCGGTTTTGTCAACATTTTTTTCGAACACTCAAAAAATAATTAATTTTGAGGCATCAAATGTATCCGAACCGAACACAGCCTGCATCCACCCACTTATACGCCTCCCTCCACTACCCCCGCACCCCGCAGTGTGTTTAATATTTGAAGATGCTGATTGTGTTTTCTATGTTTAAAATATATTATTTTTGATAGCAGACTTAATAGGTACCAAAGATACCAAAAACTTACTTGTTGTTGATTTGATCTCAGTTAATTAATCTTTATACTATTATAAGTTCATTCATTGTCAGTTCATTGTTATCTGTACAATTAAAATGGTTTGGATTAAAAAAAAAAGTAAAAAAACTAAAACCCGACTACGACAAAAAAAAACGACGCTGAAAAAGTATGAAACAAGATTTTCATACTTCGAACAGAACAAAAAGAAAAACCGTAGTCACACGTTATAGGTACCAACCGAAACACTTTAATAACGTGTGACTACGGTTTTTCTTTTTGTTCTGTTCGAAGTATGAAAATCTTGTTTCACACTTTTTCAGCGTCGTTTTTTTGTCGTAGTCGGGTTTTAGTTTTTTTACTTTTTTTTATTTAAACAATTTTGGTGTTAAATTTAACACATGACTTTTGTCCGCTAGAGGGCGTCGCTTTAAATTTAAGCAATATTTTGGAAATGTACAAGTGAAGCCCTTTCAAATAATACCAAACATGGCGTATTTATCTCAATTTTTATTTTTAACACATTACTTTTTGTCCACTAGAGGGCGCCGTATCGAGTTTTGTGCAACGTCACGTAGCCTATGTTCAGCGGACAATTAAGACGGTTCTAACGATACCTCATATGTCGAGTTCCGATAAGTAGATTAGGAGCTATGAGGGAACAGATGAACATACTCACATACATACATAGCCTGTTAAAATCATAACCCTCATTTGGCTTTGCCGTAGTCGGGTAAAAAGAAATGTATCATACAATTTTTTTTATTTTTAGACTTAGTGGGTATTTAAAAAAAATGGTGTTTCGTTTTAAATTATACTACATTCGATTTTTTTTGCTAAAACCGGACCTGGCTCCGGTTTTCGGTTTTGGTCCCAAAAAAACGATGTTCAAAACCGGTTTTGATGACTTTCCGGTTTTGCATGCCCTAGTCGCTACCTCTTCTAGATATCCAATACCAAAACAACAAAGAACTCTTGATAGTTTAACTGATTATATTGTTGTAAGATAACGGAAGGCACCTATTATAGCTTTAATAATAACAAACCCGACCCTCAAACGATATTCTTGCGTTTGCGTGTTAGATACTCATTTTTAGGTGTTCTACTAATTTAGTTAATGCTTATAGTACTGAGCTAAATTAACGCGAAACTGACTCGCCTGTAAGTCTTAGGGGCCGTCTCCACGAGTGAGAGAATCGCGGCGATATTATCGTCGTGCCACGATTTCTAGAACAGTGGTGGCCCAGTGGTAACGGACACGACTTACGAGTTGTAGGTCGTAGGTTCGAACCCAGACAGGCACTTTACTTTGTGTAAATTATTTCATCACCACTGCTCTCGATATGGTGAAGGAAAACATCGTGAGGAAACCGGCATGTCCTAGAACCAAAAAAATTCGAAGACATGTGACATCCACCAAACCGCACTTGGCCCGCGTGGTGGATTACGGCCCACTCCCCCTCACTGAGAGGAGGCCTATGTCCCAGCAGTGGGAACATTATAAGCTGATTATGAACGTATTTCTATACACTCTCTTAGAACGTGTTTCCACACGGCACACGTCCATATCATCGCGGCGAAAATTTAATGGCACGGCGACACTATCGCCGCGATTCTCTCGCTCGTGGAGACGGCCCCTTAGAGAGCGTTTTTTTTTGCAATTTTGAGGTACGGCACGATGATTTTATTTATAGATAAATGTTATTTACCATCAACGTAATTGCTTAACACACTATCAAAAACAATCTGAATCATTTTGAAGGATATTGCCAATTCATTGCGTCATATACACATTGACATTGATGAATATTATACACAAAGAATAGTAGTATTATTTTTACTTTAATTATTGTGTGAATGTGAGGGCTATGTGGGTCATTCTTTTTTTTATGTTGGTCTGTCAGGTTTTGAGTAGGAACTTTATGCGGCCTACCCAAATGTCCTTGCTTTGGTATTGTTCGTCGAGTCGTTTGAGCTCCACAAGTTCCGTGGGTTCCGAACAGTAGGTATGTAACTACAAAAAGGTTTTCAGATTTTTTCCTTTACTTGTGCTACATGGCATTGCTTCTTGCCAAATTTCATGATTCTAGGTCAACGGGAAGTACCCTATAAATTTTGATTCCCTTGAGTGTCGAAATATAAATTTTTTGCGTACCTACTAGGTAGATATGCCTCTTCAACGTGCGGTAAGGAAATTATTAATGAATACAAATATTTACCTTTGTGTCGTGTATTTGAGGAAAACTCCGGAGTTGTCATGTTTGTCCTCTGAAAAAACATTGAAATTACGTTATTACATGATTTCAATATTAAGAATTTCTTGCTAGACGTTCAGTGACGTCATTCCATTCTTCTGAATACCTTCTAGTCCTTTTAGTTATTTTACCTCTGATTTCACTGTCAATAGCACTGATAGTTATCCTCGTTACCATAAGGTTATTGTTGGCACAGCTGTTGGGTTGCTACTCAGAAGAATGGAGTAACGTCAATATTGTGTTTAGAGCACGTTTATGACTAACATATTTCGTAGAGGACTAAGCAAGCATGCTGTAATATGCATAATCAAAAGACATTTATTCAAATTAGGCCGAGAATCAGCCATTTTTGAATGTCAAAATTATATAGGATAAATTTCTAACCAGTGCGCAAAATGTAACCATGAATTCAGTAAGAACACGATTCTGAAACCATTTGTTACGGTTGCAACCACATATATAGATAGACCTAGATAACGCAAGTATCACGAACTGATGAAAACTAAGCGTGCCACATTTTGACTACCTACTATGACGTCACAAGCTCGCGCTCTCTCGCTCACGCTCACCCAGCCAGCAGTGCGCAGGACTGAGCGCGAAAGTGGCGGCTTACGATTTTCAAACGTAAGCTGGTGCGATTTTTGGCACGCGAAGTAGTTGCTCTTGCGTTATCTAGGTGTATCTATATCTGTGGTTGCGACTGAAATTTTAATCAACATACAACATGAAATTGTTCGTCGGTTATTCAAAAAAAAAAGTTGCTGTCCAGTAAATTTTTACTGCGTAGGTAGGTGCACTTTTTCATAAAACAGCAGATTTTTTTTATCATAACCAACGAAAAATTTCTTCGGTGGCCGTTTCGGTTGACCTCGACACGTACAAATACAAAAAAAAAAAAATATTAAGCATTTTCAAAGTTACTGCTTTTGAGCTGAAATTTTGTACAGAGATTCTAGACCAGATACTCTCTTCAACCCGTTTGTATTGATATACCCTTTCCGTAACACCCTGTATAATGTTTGAAAAAACACACGACACGGCTTCATTCACTAACTATCGATGATGTTGATAAAAACATCGTCTGTGTTTATTTATATTTTACAATTGTTTACAAATAGATATTAAATGGTGACTACCATGTTTTGACATGATTATTGTCACAACAACTATCAGTAAGTATTTGTTTTAACTTTCAGGTTCAGGTTTCTATTTTAACCTTCTGTAGTTTTAGTAACCATGGGATTTATACCATATTTGAAGTTGTAACTTAACTAGAATTCAATAACGTATAAGTATAATGACTCATCATTTGCCAAACTTTTTCATAGCTATGTTGCACTCTCAAATTTACATGAAGCGACTGCCTATCTGATCTCCACAACCCAGTTACTGGGTAATACGATCCCCAACCCCAAAAACAACTATTTACAAACTGGCTATCTTAGTGTCCTATTATTGCGGAATATAACCACATTATCTTACTCGTAGAGTGCCCCTTCACTTGCACCTTCGATGACCTAAATAATGCCACTGATGCTGTAATCAGCGTTGATATGCTGGTATCTGTACCACCGACATGCAAAGAATAAACAGAATAAAATAGAGTAAGCTATATTTACTTGGGAAGCGATGCATGTAATGTACTTGCAGGACCAAGTACTTGATGGGCGAGTCCTTGCCTATAAGAAAGCCGACGTCCTTGGGAAGGTGAAGACTGGGTGCATCTCGAGCCCAAGCATATACGATCTGCAATAATTAGAAGATTATTATTAACATAGCTGACCCGACAGACATATCCTGTCGAAAAAATATCTATTTCATAGAAAAATGACGTTTAGTTATTTCTAAAGGGGTTCGAACCTTTGTGGCATATCCGACCCGCCGCCATTTTGATTATTTTTTAAAGCTTTCGCGCACGAAGAATCACACTAATCACACTAATATTATAAAGGCGAAAGTTTGTGAGCGTGTTTGTATGTTTGTTACTTCTTCACGCAAAACCTAATGAACGGATTTGGACGAAATTTGGTACACATATAGTTTATAACCAGGATTAACACATAGGATACTTTTTATCCCGATATTCCCACGGGATCAAAACGTATGCGGGTGAAACCGCGAGGCGCAGCTAGTGTAGTATAAATGGGTAGGGTCCAAAAACAAACAAAAAAATTAATATTATATGGTAGAGGTAAAGATCACTAATGAGAACTATGAAAATCATTAAATCCTAATTCGGACTATTACGAACATTTTTAAACAAAACATAGCCAAACCGGTCCAGCTGTTTTCAAGTGATGCGCATATAAAAACGTTACGTTATGTTTATATAAGCATTTATATGATATAGAAATATTTTAATTTGATTGCGTTATTTATATCTCATCGTATACTCTTTTTCATCTTTGGATTTTCAAAGTCAATCATAAAAACATCAGCTGTCGTCATTTTTTCTTTGTTTCGTTTATTTTTGTTGACAAACATGAGCAGTAAAGATTTAATTTTGATACAATCTTCAATTAACGAACTGATGATGAGTAATTTTACTGAGCGTAAAATCAACCTGAGGACAAACGTCGAGTTACCGCTGCATGCTTAGTTTAGTACATACTCATTAAACATAGTTTACAGCCCAGACGTGAGATTAATTTAACACACAAGTAGGGCTAATGACCAATAATGTTAAAAACAAAAAACTGTTCGTAATTTGATCCAAAAAGATACCGTTGTCACTAGTCAACAATATCTTTTACGAAATATTCTGCATCAGATGAACAATTTCAATACGTACTTATGATGATGATCTATTAATATTTAAAATAACAAATAAAAATATTCATTAATTCCATTAAAAATAACATTCGATTTTTTGTGGCATCGTTTCTTGTCTTACAACGACAGCATAAGCTTAGTCACAGCATATTGAGAATTCCCCGTTTGAAATTATTATTTACTAGCTGCACTCCGCGGTTTCACCCGCATAAGAGTCGATCCCGTGGGAATATCGGGATAAAAAGTATCCTATATGTTAATCCTGGTTATAAACTATATGTGTACAAAATATCATCCAAATCCGTTTATTAGTTTTTGCGTGAAGAAGTAATAAACATACAAAAACGCTCACAAACTTTCGCCTTTATAATATTAGTGTGATTTTTGACATTAGGTATAAGAATCATGCATTTGCAGAGTGATTCTCAAGTTCTGCTTCTAATCAGAAATTATAATGGGTGGACTAGGAACGAGTAGGTAGATTTACGAAGATTAACCATGAAACCATGAGGCGGCACTAAGCCGTATAAATTCTGATCGATGTCTACGTAATGTAATTGATAAAATGGCTACGTCACGACCTCGTGGACTGTACCTACCTACAAGAAAAGTCTATTATGAAAAACATAAATTCGAATTGAGAGCCGCATGTCCTCTTTTTGAAGTCGATTAAAAACAAAATCACATTTTATTTCAAACTATTTTTAACCGACATCAAAAAAGAAGGAGGTTCTCAATTCGGATGTTTTTTTTTGTTTTCATTTCGTCTCCATGAAGATCAATTCCGGTAATTAAAACGTTTAAAATCTAGTCTCGATCTCATCTTAGTGAAAATCAATGACTTGGTAAAAAAATTTAGGTAAATTATAGGTATTTTTGACAGAGATCAGGCGCAGGACCAACGGCTTTACGTGCTTTCCGAAGCACGTTCCAAACTCCGTACTGTTACTAAGAAATTCTTAATGGAAAACCCAATAACACTTTGTCCGACCTGGGAATCGAACCCAGGACCCCACGCTCAGCAGTCTCACTTGCAAACAAGGGACCAACAGGGCGGCAAAACAATATCAACAGTAAAACAACCGAGATTGATTACCTAATACAAACAAATGTGACCTATGACCAGGGGGCGCGGTAATTCCCTCTTTCATTCACAGTATTATTAAACTGAGCTTATCAAACAAGCGGTAAAGTAATAATATTCATACTGATTGATATTTTGTCAAGTATCACTATGTTCGTGTACATAATACAACAATTTATAAATGCCTTTCTATAGGTACTATGTATATTATTACTTGCTTACTTGAACCGTAAAAAATTCACCGACATTCTCAGGGTTAAAAAATTTGGAAATGACCTTGCCCACCCACGCCCCTATTCGATTTGATCCATACTTCCAGGGACACCCTGTATATATAAATAAACAATTAATTGCGTAACACACTATTAGTATGGCATGCACTGGCTTTTGAGAGTTCAACAACATTCATTTGCGTTATTTACGTTGTTGAGCAGACAAGGGGTAAGCAGAGGTATTCTCTGTTTATAGGAGTATGTACACCCACGTTTCACCATTGTTATTTAAGTAGCATTTAATAGGTATCCTGGGTGAACTTGGAGGCCTATTGCCATTTTTCGGGCACAATTTGGTAAAGCCCTCATCTGTTCGTTATAATCAAGTCAGAAATCGCCGGCCAGTGGAAACCGCCCTATAAGTTTCTATTTTACAAGCAGATTTATAAATAAAATGATAAAAAGGCATGTTCTATTAATTATAACATGGATATTTTAATAGAAATAATGTACCTACATAAGTAACGCGAATACCGTGACAAGTTACCTATTTAATTTGTTTCTTATCACCACGAAAGCTATAACATAACAGCACGTCAGTATTTCCCGCAGGGTTTGGCGGAGCTATAAGTACCTACCTAAGTACATCCACATTTATTCAGTTATGTTTAAGATGATATATTGAAAAAAAAATTTGGTTTTTCTATTTCGTGTAACTTGTTAAGTGTGTGGAATAGGGATTTAACATTTTGGTAGGTATATGTTTTTTTGACTTTTTGGTCTAGTGTCATGTAAAAGGAATACACGATTCAATTATTTTTTCTCGATACAAAAAAATTGCAAAGTTATTTATATTTTAAACTTTTTTCGAAATCACGGCGTAGGTAACGCTTAAGAGTTATTCAATGAAATTTACTTTAAAACATAGAGAATTATCATATCAAACTTTACTAAAAGTAGATTTAAATTTAATTCATTTATTTTGTTAAATAAGGAGTAAATTCCTTTGGCACATACGTCGTTTTATTCCGAGCGCACATTATAGCCATCTCTTCTTTTGTGTTTCAAAAGTAATTGCATCACTTTCGCTCGCTTAGTAGATCAATCGCCCGGTTTTTATTTTCAATATAGCGCCTAAGTCCCATGTAATAGGGGGCGAGCCTTTTGCTATCAACCGGGAACAAATCCAGACTCCGAGCTGCTACTGAGAGATTCCAGATAGAAAAACCCAATAACACTTTGTCCGACCCGGGAATCGAACTCAGTTCCTCATGCTCACCAGTAGCTAAAATAAAGAAAGAAAAAGAAAGAAAGAAAATAGGTACGTTTATTTGCGGTGAAAATGACGCAAAAAAGAACATAAACACAAAAAATAAAATAAAAAGGTAAGGGGAAACATGCGTCACATCCACGCAAAACGGCTATCGCTCAGCATTATACTGCAACCCTATGCAAGACAGAGCCCCAGCGCTGGTTATCATCAAAAAAAGCGTAAAGCTGCCTTTATACTTGGGAAAAAGTACGGCTTCGTTTGGAGTTTGCCTAATAGATACCAACCATTTTCATTGTGAGGGCGGAGACCTGGTGACCTGAAACACAGGCCCTTAAAGCCTAGCTTAGGCACTGGTCTCCCATAGTAAACTAAACCAAATAATATATCATGTTTAACAATGTCTGTAATGTTTATTGTGGTGAGAAAATAAATACCTATTATTATTGTAAATAAGAATACAAAATGTACGAATCTTACCTGAGATCCGGAGCGGCAAGGGCTAGCGGTGTTGTATAATTTATCGATTTCATTACTCTGCATCTCACCACAGCTCCTAAAAATAATAAAAAATGAATTAAAACATGACAAATGCCTGGTGACGGAGACCTTCACGGGACACCGCTCGCTAAATAAACGTTTTCACACAATAATAGGCATACCGGACGGCTCTTTGCAGAGCATGCATGAGGCTGAGGAAAGCGTCGCGCATCATAATCATAATCAGCCTATAAAGTTCCCACTGATGGGACACAGGCCTCCTTTCGGTGAGAGGGAGTGGGCTGTAACACCACGCGGGCCCAGTGCGGGTTGGCAGATGTCACACGTCTTCGAATTTTTGGTTCTAGGACATGCCGGTTTCCTCACGATGTTTTCCTTCACCGTTTTGAGAGCAGTGGTGATGAAATAATTTACATAAAGTAAAGCGCCTGTCTGGGTTCGAACCTACGACCTACAACTCGTAAGTCGCGGCCGTTACCACTTGGCCATCACTGCTCTATAGTCCTCGTGCGTGTGTTCTTTGAATGCACAGCCGTCACCCGAATTAGAACAGAAATCCTCGGACCCAGATCTTTGGATCAAATGTTCTGATTAGATTAGGATACCTTATCTGCTTTTAGAGGAAGAGGCTAATTGAAATAAACAACTACGGGCGCCATGATCTACTTGGAAGGAGTAATGCCGGTTCCAATAAACAAAAACGAATCGTTTCCTTACCAAATGGTAGTATTTTTATTGCCAAACTGGGCATATCGTCGCTAATATAACTAAGTACCTGACTTATCTGATATTTTGGACTAAGCCAACCTAACTATAGGTAGTAATTAGATACATTTTCCGAGTCGAATCTGATATCTGATCACGTATTCCGAACAAAATAAAAACAAAGATCTTACTAAGTGACGTATCTGTTAAAATATTTATTATTAAAACAATATTAACACGATAACAATAGTAGTAATATTGTACTGTAAAATATGCTTCGAATCAGTTAGTTAGATTACCGACGATATAAAATAGATTCGTAAGCTAATTTTACTTGTGATAGTTACTTCCATATTGGGAGGGTCTACTATGCAACGAGAAAAGATATAAGTCTTAATTTTAACCAATGACGGGACATAAATTAAGATAGGAATCCATAGCCATAAGTGCGGTAACCAATCCCAATAACATAGAGAATGAGAAATCTTTAGTCTGTCGAGCTCCGCTAATGAGACACAATTGAACACACATCTTACGTAAAAAAAATAGAACATTGTAGCGACTACAAATTGCTTTAGCACGAGGAGATTTGTATTACGCATATGGTTACACTCTATCATCATCACACATTCATCGATTTTCACATGGCTGCGTCTATTTATTTGGTTTATAGTGACGTCATAGTACGTAATGGGGGATTTACACTAGGTTGATTTTCGCCGTGCGGCTGGTCGCTCATCAAATCGCCTCACAAGCCGAATCGCCACCCCATTTACACAGGTCGATAAAAATCGCAGGTGACGGTGGGCGATCAATTGCGACAGCATTTTCACGGTCGATTTTAGCCACACGCCGCACTGTGGGCTGAAATTCGGTTTTCATAGACATTTTCATTTGATTTCTTAAGTGGTGATTTTTTTGGTTGGATGTGCTTTAGTAGACTAAGTATTTACTTAAAAATATAAGAAATATTAAATATCAGCGCAAACAGCTAACATAGAATAAAAAGTTAAAAAAAAATGTATGGAGTTGACATTAAAATCGGTGATACCTCAGCCATTTCTCAATTGCCCATAATTTCCTCGTAGGTGATTTTTCTATGATTTATTTAAGATTTTTTGGCATACTACTTAACCCTGGGAAAGCTGCGCGTTTTTTTAAAAAAAAGAAACAATTTTTTTGTTTTTTTTTTTTTGCACTATATTACCCAGTAATTGGGTTGTGGAGGTCAGATAGGCAGTCGCTCCAGGTAAAGTGTTAGTATTCAGCTGCATCCAGTTAGACTGGAAGCCAACCCCAACATAGTTGGGAGAAGGCTCGGCAGATAATGATGATGACCTCTGACCTAGACTAGTCAAGAGCAAACCCATCCATACTAATATTATAAATGTGAAAGTGTATGTGTCTGTCTGTTTGTTTGTCCGTCTTTCACGCCTAAACCGCTGAACCGATTTCAATGAAATTTGGTATAGAGATAGTTTGAGTCCCAGGAAAGGACATAGGATAGTTTTTATCCCGATATTCCCACGGGATCGAAACTTACGCGGGTGAAACCGCGGGGCGCTGCTAGTTTCAAATAAAAATAAATTTGGGTGTACACCTTTGTGCACACCTCTGCCTAACCCTTCGGGCAATATAAAGTAGGTACATGCGTGATGTTATGATGTGTGTTGTGTTTTGTCAACATCTAGTTTGACGTCACTATTACGCTATCGTGCGAAAACAATACCTACAGTATTACGTAGTACTATTAAGTATTCTGTGATTGAGGCAAGCCTAGCAAGAATATTGCTATTGTGCTTCCGGTAATTGTTATCTGACAATACCTAGAACTATTTCAAAAGTGTACAGTAGTTTTTAGGCCTCATTATAAGTAGGAGGCATGATTCTGTCATCCATCTTGATTGAACCAACAACAAAAATATACATGTCACTGGAAAATAACAAGAACCGCAAATTTATAAAGGGGTTTGAAGGTTTTGGCCCTAAAATCAGCCGCCATTTTGATTTTTTTTCAGAATCGCGGTGCACAACAAATGTTATATATTTAGATAGAGGACACTTATACAAACAAAAAATGTAATATAACATAATATCCTAAAGCGTCAGGTTTCGGAGTTATTCACCAAAATATAAGTCGAAAACAACAAGGATTTTTTTGTGGTTTTTCCCTCTAGGTAAGCATATTGAACTATTGAGGTAATAGAAACGTTATGAAACCTTTATGGAGAAGAAACGAAAGAAAAGTAGACATTTTTTAAATAAATAATTAAACACCGCAATTTATAGTTCGTTTTTTAATCCCAGAGACTAAACTGACAAGTGTAATGTCAAACATCTATACTAAAAAAAAACGAAAACACAAAAGACTTAAATGTCAGATTAGTCTCTGGGATTAAAAAACGAACTATAAATTGCCGTGTTTAATTATTTATTTAAAAAATGTCTATTCTTCATTTGTTTCTTCTCCATAAAGGTTTCATAACGTTTCTATTACCTCAATAGTTCAATATGCTTACCTGGAGGGAAAAAAACAAAAAAATCCTTGTTGTTTTCGACTTATATTTTGGTGAATAACTCCGAAACCTGACGCTTTAGGATATTATGTTACATAAGATTTTTTGTTTGTATAAGTGTCCTCTATCTAAATATATAACTTTTGTTGTGCACCGCGATTCTGAAAAAAAATCAAAATGGCGGCCGACCTTAGGGCCACCCTCCATACAAAAATCTTCTAACCGCTTTCTAGGAAATTTATAAACTTCCGTAGGATTCTAAACGAGAGATAAATTGTATTATTTTACGCCTACATTTTCGTAAATTGATAAACTTACCGAACTCACGCGTAAAATAATAAGTAAGCAATAACCAAACGCCATGTGCGCTCTGATTGGTTGAATATGTCACGTGTTCCTTCTCCTTCCTCTCCACCGCCATTGTTCGCCATGGAACATAAACAAACCATTTGTTCGTGTGTTTTTGTAAAGTTTTTAATGTTGTACCTGTGTTGGAACTGTGAAAATAGTTATATTTTGCTAAGGTTACTAAACTAGACCCATAATTGTACCTAAGTCTATGGACACAACCATTGTCACTGTCAACATCGACCAATCAGAGAGCAGTGTGTTATTTTCCGTATTTTAAAAAAGCGTAAAATTAAATGCTCTCCTGTGATTGGTCGAACCGTTTAGAATCTTACGAATGGATATCCGTTAGTTTATAAATTTACCACGAGACGTCGCAAAGGGGTTTGAAGGTTTTGGCCCTAAAATCAGCCGCCATTTTGATTTTTTTTCAGAATCGCGGTGCACAACAAAAGTTATATATTTAAATAGAGGACACTCATACAAACAAAAAATGTTAAATAACATAATATCCTAAAGCGTCAGGTTTCGGAGTTATTCACCGAAATATAAGTCGAAAACAACAAGGATTTTTTTGTTTTTTTTCCCTCCAGGTAAGCATATTGAACTATTGAGGTAATAGAAACGTTATAAAACCTTTATGGAGAAGAAACAAATGAAGAATAGACATTTTTTAAATAAATAATTAAGCACGGCAATTTATAGTTCGTTTTTTAATCCCAGAGACTAATCTGACAAGTGTAATGTCAAACTTCTATACTAAAAAAAAACGAAAACACAAAAAGCTTAAATGTCAGATTAGTCTCTGGGATAAAAAAACGAACTATAAATTGCCGTGCTTAATTATTTATTTAAAAAATGTCTATTTTTCATTTGTTTCTTCTCCATAAAGGTTTTATAACGTTTCTATTACCTCAATAGTTCAATATGCTTACCTGGAGGGAAAAAAAACAAAAAAATCCTTGTTGTTTTCGAATTATATTTCGGTGAATAACTCCGAAACCTGACGCTTTAGGATATTATGTTATTTAACATTTTTTGTTTGTATAAGCGTCCTCTATCTAAATATGTAACTTTTGTTGTGCACCGCGATTCTGAAAAAAAATCAAAATGGCGACCGACCTTAGGGCCACCCTCCATACAAAAATCTTCTAACCCCTTTATCAATTTGCGAAAATGTGAGCGTAATATAATACAATTTATCTCTCGTTTAGAATCCTACGGAAGTTTATAAATTTCCTAGGAAATTTATAAATTTGCGGTTCTTGTTCTTTTCCGGTGACATACATAAGTCAATTTATTAATCTGCAAAAACAAAATCAAAAGTCATTATTCAAATTAGGCTGAGAATCAGCACTTTTTGAATGTCAAAATTACATAAGACAGTCCCCCAAAACGCCCGCCTTTCACACTTCCTGGTGCTTTCGCTGAGAAGAAGTGGCGCAACAGACAAACTGTTCAGTTAGAAAAACTTGCTTTTATACAATACTAGGTAAGCAAAGTAATTAACATTAGGAGGCACAGAGCAAGCCTTTTCACAACTATGTTGGGGTCGGCTTCCAATCTAACCAGATGCAGCTGAATACCAGTATTTTAGCCCCGCGGACGCAGCGCGCACTCGGCGTCCGCGTCGGTCACACACTCGAGCAATTCGCGCACCCGGCACACGCCCAATGTGATATCAGCCTTACATGGAGCGACTGCATATGACCTCCACAAAGGTTAGGTACTGATGGGTAAGGGTGATTGCATAAGGAAGCGGGTTCCCGGTAAAGAGAAGTCGGTATCGATCGGTGCGGGTAACATAGTCCCGGCTTAACTTATGCGCTCACACATAGAGAAACAGTTTAAACATGTAACTGTTTCTTTCCAAAAATCAGCCTGCCGCGATGGAGTCGGGCCCGAAAACCCGCTTCTTTACGCAAGCACTCTAACACGATACCCCTTAGTAAGACTGGTTGGCAGAATTATACATGTAATTATTAGGTCATAAATCTTATACGCCAGACACGTGCTTACGTAAAAGATATTGTAAGTATGTAATTTAATTTATTTTGATGTTTCCTTATCGTGGTAACTATGTACCCGATTTTAATCATTGTTACGGTGTAACTGATGTAAATGTAAAAGTCAAATCATTTATTTCAAATAGGCACATTCAAGGCACTTAAAAAAACATAAAATAGACTTGATTCTAGTCGCCCCTTCCAAAAGGTCAGTTTTCGTATGGAGAAGAATGGGCGAGAAACTCCACCGTTACACGTTTAAAATGTTTTCCAATATTTTGCATACATTAATTATATAACAATATAAATATGAAGACGTTGCACCTAAAATAAAATTACTATACCACAATAGGTAAAGGAAATAAAAATGAAACCATGACATATAAATTAATTATCTGATAGATTCTATACATGGTGCTCACATATTTACAAACATGGTAAAAGTAGATGATTTTCATTTAGAAAAATAAAATTAAGAAGTCAGGGTGTGAGTTAAAGTAATTACAGAATATATATAAATCAATGTCAAAAAAAAATGTAATGTTAATTAAATCATTAGTACCTACTTTACGTTCTGTTTTGTATGGCAGGAATAAAATAAATACTCTAAAATACCTAAATACAGCGTGGTGATTGCATGCTAACACTAGGAATGGCTTTGATTTTGACAGTTCAATAACATTCATTGCGTTATTTACGTTGTTGAGCAGACACATTTTTCGAACATATGAAGCAATGGATTAGCAATATCCTTCAAAATTGTTCAGATTGTGATTGATAGTGTTACGCATTTAGGGTGCAGGTTTCGCAAATACCAAGGTACACCATAAATTACAATTCATTCTACCAATGCTATGTACAGACTAGCACATCAAGCTACCCGAAACTGTCAAATTCTTCCAATCAACTTTGAACCTTATACTATTGCGATAAAGTTGAAAATCTATTAAAGATATTTGGCATAAGCCTCTGTTTGGGACAATGCAGGGCCAGTCCCTCACAGAGAGTTGGCCAGTAACCTGTTGGTATTGTTGCCAATTTAGAGGTATGAGGAACAGGGTGCAAAGTTTACTCATACTCTATAGAAAAGGGAGGATCCTCCGACCAGACGGGTGTTGTGTCTGGCGGGCAACTGCCCGTTGATTCATGTCGGGCTGTTGTAACTATGCTAGTTGCGCGGTAAACTCCGCTTGCGAGATGCAGGATTTGCGTGACGTCAGTATGACGCGTTGTTCGCATGTGGCGTTGTAGATACCCCTACACCAGTAGAGGGAACATTATAGGCTGATTAAAATGAAGGTCAGTGACGATAAATATTTATTGAAGTTTAGTGTGTTATTCTTCTACTTACCAAACAGATTCATTCGACCCTGGCTCCGAGCATCCATACAGCAGCATATGATGAGCAGTATGCATAGTCGCGTTCGGTTCAAATCCCACTGAAACAAATATTTCGTTTAGTCAACGTATAGATTTGTGTTCTCTCGAATGATCGAATCGGTCAAAAAGACAGAATAAAATTTATTTGGACATAGTTACACAATCATAATAGAAATATCAAAATAAAAAAGTGAAAGTAATGTATTAACGTTTGAAATGGGATCATGTTTACCCAGCCAGGTAGATAAAAAACCTTTAAGAAAAATCTTCGCCAACGTGTGACTACAAGTTATTTTTAGTAACTTTAGCACTAAGAAAGAAACTCGGTATCAAGGGAGTCTCGTACATAAACATGATATTGGATGATATGCTTATAAATTGCGATGTAGCTCGGTAGCTCGGGGAATTCCCTAGTCAACAGCTCCAATCACGAACAGCTCTGCGCTACTGGGCCTGAAGTTCGTAACGAAGTCACCACAATACCACAAGTTTAGAAATAAAACGGCAAAATGATTTTTGGGATGCATGAAGAAGCCTCCTCGTGTAGCGCAGTTTGTTCCGCACGTTATTCAACTGAACCGAGTGCTCGGCGCATCCTGGACAGCCACACCCAACACCTTATTTGACTAGCCTATTCTGCCCTTGCGGTGGTAGGGCTAACGCCCACCTGATTTGCGACCACCCTCCTCCCGGAGCCAGGCATTAAGCAGCCTGCCGTGTTTCGTGGATGCGTGGTTCCAGTGCCTTAGGCATCTTCTGGGCACGCTCGTTCCATCATAGACCTCATTCATCGCTTTCCATCAAGCGTGATCGAGGTCAAGAGGGCCCGCTCTTGATCTCGATCATCGATATTCAGCAATAAAAAATAATATAAAAAATGCTTTTATTTTGGGCTTTTCCTTATATTGTGTGGCATATATTCCCTAGTCTATTATTAGGCATGCTTATTAAGTTCGGTAACAATAAATATTTATCCTGCCATTAGATATGCAAAGGAACCTCTTCCGTTTCCAGAAACTGGACAGTAGGTAGGTACAGTCACCAAATGAGATAAATTACCAGGCTCGTCTGGTATAGTTGAAGTTTAGTAAGACGGATGTTTATGAATGAATTTAATTTCATAAATTAACTGTTTTTTCTATGCATCCATCGGTTTCTTACTAAACTTCAACTATATCCGCCGGCCCTGGTTACCTATCTCCTTTGGTGACCGTACAATATAGTTTGAATTGGATAGATGAACAAGACAAACCTATGTAATAGTTGCTATGAGGTGAAATCCTGATGGGTGTGCATAAGTAGAGTTCATCCTGGAACAAAAGATATTGTGTTACTTTTCTGTTTTCACAATAAGCGAAATTAAATATAGTCTTGCCGAAAAAACCTCACAAGGCTAGGAAACTGTGGCTAGTATATATGTATAAGTTTCTTGTCTCACGTATCTTGCACTTACGTGCTAATTAGGTTAATACTTCTATCTCTTAAACAATCAATGGACAGTTGTTTCATCATATTTTTATCATCACACTCATCTACAAACCTAGTTTAGATACTTAACACAATGCTCATAAGTAATGTTTGCTATGTACATACTCCGCTGGTATTACCAGAATCAAGGATATATAGTGTTTTTCCTTCTTATTAGAGTAACGCTATATTCATAACTTATGATGTAGGTACATAGTTTATCTATACAAATCTATACTTTATACAAATAAATAAAATTGGGGTGACTGTTTGTAATATTAAAATAACCGCTTTTTTGTGTCTGTTTGTTCCGGCTAATCTCTGAAATGGCTGGACCGATTTTGACGGGACTTTCACTGGCAGATAGCTGATGTAAAAAGGAGTAGGTAACTTAGGCTACTTTTATTTTCGAAAAAAAAAATTGCGTCGCACGAAAAAGTTCCACGCGAACGAAGTCGCGGGTAACGACTAGTTATAAATAAATATAGATACTAAACTAAATATAAAATATAAAAATGGTACAGGGAGTCTAAGCTTAAATTAAAACAAAGTCAGTAGTTACACCATGTATAACTTAAGAATGGCTGGACCGATTATTTATCATATTTGATTTGTTGGATTCCTCTCCGCCCCGAATAGCAGAATATCTATTAAAACCAGGGAAAAATTCACCAAAAAAAAATATTGAAGAAACACAACATTTTTTATTGATTCTAAGGCGGTACGAAGTGCGCTGGGTCAGCTAGTTAGGTAAAGATAGATACAACTACATAGTAAAAATGGCGCAGGGAGAGCTAAGGGCACACGGGATGACCTTTAGAAAAATGCAGGTGTGACGCGATGCGGTTCGCTTCAGGCTTCAGGAAACATAATAAAAGGTCAAATCTGAACACTGTTAAATAATAAATGATTTTATTTCTGTAAGTAGGTTTGTACAAACACTTTTAGACGTCAATCATATTTTTAAAAACTAAATGAGGTCGGCGACATTTCCCCACAACTAGATTTCCCAGAATTCTATCCTTATTAGGGACACTGTCAAATGGTGTAATAATACAGTGTGTTTTTTTTTTTCAAAATCAACTGGTTCAATTCCTGGCTAGAATAATTGATTTTTCAAAAATCCAATGATGCAGTTTTAGTTTTCATCAAAATCGAGTCCGTGACTCCTTTGAGTACTTTTCGCTATTCCTCATAGTTTTGGATTTGGCCATCCACGCCCACTTGGAAAATTCACCCTGTATAGATTAAACATCAACTTTCAAATTAAACAAGCCTCAACAGAAATATTGCAACATAACTATTAATAGTTACTATCACAGGCTGAAGTCGGAGATCGGATGGGTACTGGATAAAATCAGGTCGAGTCTATAAATAGACCCAGCGAAGTACTCCAATCAATGTTCAATGTTATCAAAGATTGGAAATTATTGATTCTGATTGGGCTTTTATTTCACTCGTAAAAGTAATAAAATCTGGTAGTCAGAACTTTATTGTAAGACCTTTGAAAGCTTTCTTTTTCCGCCCAACTATGAAATTACTTTGAGCTTTACGTCCACTGCGAATCTTGGAAAAATGTAGGTCAAAAATCTTTGAGGATACCATTTAGTGGACAAAGTCTAAATAAAGCAGTCAGCAAACCTGTTTGCAAATGGATTCCTAGCAGTTTTTAACTCCCAGATGCTGTGGCAAGGTCTTTTTGGGTGTTCTCAACGCTCAACAGGACTTTACTAATAAGTTTTTATTAAAGAGAGCCCCTTCTCTCTCGGTACAGGCAAGAACTATGGAGACAGCTCATGTCGATATAAAAAAAATGCGAGACAGCAAGGCGAACGCCCGGTAGCAAGCCGGATTGTCCAGCATTAGACGTACAATTAAAGAAAGCAATGCCTGAGCAGATGTCCAATGCATCTTTCTTCGATTTTCCAATATTATGTAACCACACTAAAAACAATGCAAATAACAGCTAACTTAGACAGGAAAAACGTCAAAGACAAAGGCACGCTTATCTACAAAAAATGCGCAATTTTGCCGATATCTGCAGGATGGTTAAAAATTCAGCAGATCGGACGTAACTCACCTAACACCTAACCTTCTAAAGTATCGAATCGACGAAGTCGTCGTTAATATTTAGTACGGACGTCCCAATTTGCTACAACCGCACCGGATTTGACCTTCAGATTAGGCGCTGATTTGGAACGTGGGTTCTCTTGGAGTAAATAGAAGGAATACCTATATTGAGGCAAATCCATCACCTTCCGTCTTACGCCGCACGCCCTGTCACTTGTGGGCTGTGCACTTGATGATCTTATGAGTGCGTCAGTAAGCGGAGTTCAAACAGCAGAATTTTGGGCCAAACATAATTATTTGGAACTTTTTGATGCCAGTACGCTAAGAAAAAGAGGCAAGCAAGTGAATAATAGGCTAGCCATAATAAAACAAGAATAAGTTAAGTAATCTCCCAACCAGCCTTTTCCCAACTATGTTGGGGTCGGCTTCCAGTCTAACCGGATGCAGCTAAGTACCAGTATTTTACATGGAGCGACTGCCTATCTGACCTCCACAACCCAGTTACTGGGTAATACGAAACCCCTTAAGACTTGTTGTCAGACTTTCGGGCTTCTGACGACCCGTAACGACTATCAAAGATCCACGAATGACAGCCGGGACCAACGGCCTAATGTGCTTTCCGAGACACAGAGGGGTCTTGGTATGGGTAAGTAATAGAAAATAATTTTTCGATGATTATTAAAGTAGAACCAAATGATTTTTTGTATCTTACTTAGAGGAGAAGTAGCCTTCAGCTAAGTAACTGAAGTTTTATCTTGCTTTAAATACTTTAGGTATAGACTAGACCCAGCGCGCTTTCGCACTTCATTGTGTCGATAGCACGACAGTGTATTAAATTTTTTTGTCATTTAAAACTTCGCTGTTACACTGTCTCGCAGAAAAAATAGGTACCTAAATAATTAATCATGTTGATATTAGCCGTATACGGTGAACAGACTATGGACTAACGACAATTTTTTACGTAGATACTTGGAACAACCTACGCACGTATTAACCTTTCCTTATCAACAAATGAGGCTTTCAAATACCGTGATAAAGCTGAAGTGGTTGCATCCAATAAAATTTATCATGGTTTAATATTAATATGGATATGAAATATGGAACTCTAGCATCAAAAATCCTTAGGTATCAAAACAAAAAAAAAAAAAAAGGGCAATGGAGAGGGCTATGCTTGGAGTTTCCCTGCGGGATCGAATCAGAAATGAAGAGATCCGCAGGAGAACCAAGGTAACCGACATAGCCTGAAGAATTGCCAAACTTAAGTGGCAGTGGGCAGGGCACATTGCTCGCAGAACAGATGGCCGATGGGGCCAAAAGGTTCTGGAGTGGCGACCGCGTACCGGAAGGCGTAGCGTTGGAAGGCCTCCCACAAGGTGGACCGACGACCTTGTGAAGGCCGCAGGAACTCGTTGGATGCGAGAAGCACAAAACCGGTCGAAGTGGAGGTGCTTGGGGGAGGCCTATGTCCAGCAGTGGACGTCTTTCGGCTGAAATGATGATGATGATCAAAACAATATCAAGTCTTTATGCCCCAAAGGGGAAAGGTAGCGGTCTTAAAAGGTCAAGCGGCGCGGTTCGCCGATCGGCGACGATACAATAGAAAATCAATTGTGTCTCATTAGCGGCGCTAGACAGATTAATACTACAAACACATTTGGCAAATCAAGTAAGTATTTTGGGCAAGCATTGCCAAAGGTGTTTAGATCATCATCTGCCTATTTTTTTCTAAACTATGTTAGGGTCAGCTTCCAGTCTAACCACCAATAGTTCAAAGATTTGATCAATAAACCTTATTAGAGACTGCTTTGTACAGAATCATAGTCTGATTACAAAATGAGGAAAATGAATAGCTATTATTTACCTTCCAATATTTAAAAGTCAAAAACAACAAACTATTTTATACATCCAATGCAAAATTTTGCCCAGCATTTAACTTCAAGTTAAGTAAATGTAGGTACAACATAATTTACCAACTTTTTTTTGAAGCTTACAAACAACTAATGATGAGTTGATTAGTCATAATATCTCTGCCCGAGTTCATAGAGTGACCTTTCGAACAAAATGTCAAAATATTCAATGCCTTACCTGAATTATCTAATTCTAAAAAAATTGTAGACAAGATTTTCTAGTATTTTTAGTCATAATGTCAGCTCGTCAAAGTCTACTAACTTAAAATCAGCTGCATTTCTTACCATCATTGCCATCTGCCTTGCTTTTTCCCAACTATGTTGAAATCAGCTTCCAATCTAACCGGACACAGCTGAACAGGTACTAGTATTTTACATGGAACAACTGCCTATCTGACCTCCACAACCCAGTTACTGGGTAATACAATATCCCAATACAATATCCCTTAGCAAGATTCTGACTACTTGTAACAACTGTCAGAGATCTTGTGCTTTCCGATGTATGGGGAGATATGTATTGGATGGTCACCCATCCCTAAACCGAAAGTGACGAGCTTAGCTTAACCTGCAATCAACCGTTGCAGCTGTTATCAAAAATCTTCTTATAACTGCATTTCTTGAAATAATAACAGCTGCACAGGTTGATCGATCAGGTTAAGCCATTGGTCCCGGCTGTCATTTGTGGAACTTAGACAGTCATTATGGGTAGTCAGAAGACCAAAAGTCTGAAAACCTCTCTTACCAAGGCAAGGGGTACTGTATTACCCAGTAATTGGGTTGTGGAGGTCAGGCAGGCAGGCGCTTCATGTAAAATACTGGTACTCAGCTGTATCCGGTTAGACTGGAAGCCGACCCCAACATAGTTGGGAAAAGGCTAGGCAGATGATGAACTGCATTTCTTACCATGAATTGATTAAGAGAAAACGTCTACAATACTTGAATATGACACAAACATAGCTTAAACATTCTCAAACCTGTTACCAAATTGTTAAAATACACTTTTTATTTGGTATGCACAAATAAGTTCGAAATGTTTTTTTGATAATAACTGTATTGCACAGTAAAAGGATGAGATGTTATTTGCAAAAAAGCATTAACAACAACTTTCTCCTTCCAACTTTAGTGATAATTTTATATATAAATCCGGTGTTTTTTTGTTTGTAGAATTGAGTGTTAAGGTGTTGACTCATTGTAGTTATTAGAACAGAAATAAAATCATAGTATTATTATTGTTCTCTTGTTTCTTCAAACTTTTAAAGATGAAAATGATGATGATTTTGAAACTGCCCAGTGGTCGCCATGTACAGGGCAAAGTACTTCGGTAACCCAGGTGCCCTACGTGAGACGGACAGTAACAACAAGGCGTTGCTGGCCTTCCTTGAGGAGCTGGGGTGGATCGAATAATCGATTTTCCCACCCGTACGTAAAATACGCGCATTGACGTGGAGTTGCGGACACCAGCCCGTTTTACCTATTAACTTTTAAAGATATAACTCTCCGTAAAGTTCAATCGGAAAATATTTAAACACTAGTAGGATATTTGTTTTACTTTAAATTTTAGAGTATGTATTTCTCTTATCAACTCATCCAAAATGTTCAATTAAATCAGTTGAAAAATGAATAAATGAAAGATAAGTGAAACAAATATTGCTTAAAACAAAGTAGAAGTACACAACAGATGTTAACAAAAATAATTGTATTTAATTAGTTGTGGCGAATACACTGAATAAATAAATTGTGTAGGTGAGTACTTACCCTGTGAGGCCATACATTAGGCATCAGGAAATCATAAGTATCGACTTCAAGTGCTGATGCGAATAAACCACAAGTGAGCGTGGCAAATACAAAAAAAAGCATTTTTTTATCCATCATTTAAAATTCGAATAAAAATTTAAAAATAAAGTCACTGGCACACAATATTCCAACAAGAGGCGAATTACGAGCTTTCACGATTTTATCACTTGACGAATTTACAACAGAATGTCTTTTATAATTTAAAGATAAACGTTTGGTATACTGCCGCGTAGCTTCAATAATGATGCACGATGATGTTTGAGCTGAGAAGCGACAAGTGTTTGTATAATTTCGCAAATAAAACCGATCAATACTGAAGCAAGTTTACTAACGAACGTCACAACTATGTTGCCAGACTTCAACATTCTTCCAATAAACGGGGATTTTTTTAAGTCCATTTCGTATGTAAAATATTTTAAACTTACTTCCTAACTGTAATAATGTAATTCTTAACCTAAGTTGCGCTATTTTTTGGGTTTTAAAATATTAAATAATCTTAAATTTAGCATTGGTTTCGAACAGAAGAAAACAAAAACGAGGAGGTATATTTCTGTGAGTGGTATTACTAATTCGTTCTGAACTTCAAATGACGTTGCGAAAAACGTTTAAAAACTAACGTCTGATATTGATTATTTATTTCCTTTTATTTATTATTTAATAAATACACAATAATTAATACATACTCATGCACTTCGTGAAGTGAAGATACATGCTAACAAAAACCGATAATATCATTTGTTTTCACACTCAATGGGAAAACTAGTTACGCCATCTAGTAGAACATTATCGTACTATTTGTTTACAGTAATCGTATTATAATTGGTAGATGGCACTAGTCACATCAAATTTAAAGCCGTTGATTTTGAGGTTTGTTCTGTATTTCTTTCAGAGCATTTTTACTGAATGGGCGTTTTTACAATCTCCAACGAGACGATACCTATTATCGTGGACGTCACGATAACACAGGGAAGTAAAATGTATGAAAATATATGGAGACTCTTTTAAATTTAAATTTCCGCCCAACGATAACGTTATAATATGCATGTAGGTATTTCCATACATTTTACTTTCCGGTGGGGGACATCCACGATAATATCTTCAAGATAGATACTTATTAAAAAAGCGTACAATACTTACTACCTTTTTTCTTGCTTAGGTAGCTTTGTTATTTATTTATTTATTTATTTATTTATTTAATACTTCAAGCACATAAATGTACAGAGGCGGACTTAATGCCATAGGCATTTTCTACCAGTCAACCTTTGGGTGATGCAGAGACAAACAGCGGTAGGTGCAATCATGAAAATGAAGGAATAAATATTTTAAATATAAAGATACGCATAAACCTATTAAAACTATGAATATAATATATAACTAATTATATATAAATATAAGCACAAATAAATATACATAAATACATGAATATACTTACTAACTAAAAAAAAAAAAAAAAAATAAGACAAGCAATGAGAAAATATTACCGTTGAGACGATACTGCCAGCTTCTTGCGAATGTGCTCGCGAACCTTAACTTTGAAGGATAATCGGTTGGTTGCCATCCTGATCTCCTGGGGGAGCGCATTCCACAGAGAGATAGACTGAACGAAGAAGGAAGAGTGAATGAAGTCTGTGCGGTGAGTGGGACATTGAAGAAGACGATTGTGTGATGAACGAAGATTTCTATTGTGGTTGGCGCAAATGTACTGAAAATGGGGGGCTAGATAACCAGGGGAAGACGGAGAATCAAGAAATGAGAACAAGGTGGTCAGCGCCCTTAGTTCTCTACGTTGGCGTATGGGCAACCACTTTAGAAGCGACCGATGCGCAGAAACATGATCATATTTACGCAGATTGAAAACGAATCGAATGCAGTTATTGAGAAGACGGTCAAGTTTGTTGAGGAGATCTGCATTCAGGTCATAGTAGCACACATCACCATAATCGATGATAGGGAAAATAAGGGACTGCACAAGCATTGTCTTCGTACTTGATGGTAATAAATTTTTCATTGTTTACCTTTGTAATTTGTATTTTGTTATACCTACATATAAGTACAAAAGAGACGTTATATAGCCAAGGTAGGTATCAGTAGGTATGGATAGGGTAGTTAGGTACCAACTAGGTAAATGAGTATAAGTAACCAAACAACAAAAGTAGGTCAACATCTACAGGTTGAAATTGAAAACATGCGACAAATCGAAATTGAAGATTGTACCTACACATCATTATGAACAACTTTTACTATGGGTCCAAACCTAAAATCGCGAAAAAAAATTAGCAGTTCCATACATTTATGTTCGCATAACTCGTCAAAATGTAGGGAACATCTGATTTTTCTTTCGCGATTTCAGGTTTGGACCCGTAGTAAAAGTTGTTCATAATGATGAGTACAATCTCCTATTCCGATTTGTCGCATGTTTTCAATTTCACCCTGTATGAACTCAAAACACTTTGAAAATTTTGAAAATGTCGCAACGCTGACTATCAAGATACAGATGTTTTATCTCACGAGCGCGGGTGTGCCATACTTGTGTGGGTAAATGAACATGCACATTGTCTTTGTGTGCGTACGCTCGGGAGCGCTCAGTTTCTTGCTATTTGTAGTTACGCACACAAGCGCGCGTGTCTATACGCGGTTCAACTACAACTATGGCTCACCCGCGCTCGTGAGATAAAAGAACTGTACAGGCAAATGCCTAGTTGGGGTCTCCGTCTAATCTATTCTTGTGCAAGTTGGTTTTAATTTTGACAAATTGTGATTAATAAAGAAATAAATTTGAAATCTACCTAGCTTTTTCCAGATGCTTTTTCTAACCAGATGCAACTGAATACCAGGACCTATTTTACATAAAGCGACTGCCAAACAACAAAAGTAGATAGAACTGCATACCTACAGGAAAATTTCTGAAGCATCCACTGTAATGGAAGTATCATGTAGCAGTAATAAAGTTAGATATTGCGTCAACTATGTAAACTACTTACGACCGACGTCCCCTCTCTAAGAGGAGTTCCGTTTAGCAATATAAATTGACGGCGGCGACCAGCCAGCGGGGGGCTATGTCTGCATGATCTGTCACAATAAGGCCAATTTGAGATGATAGATCGGTGGGAAAATACCTAGATATTTGTATAGTACCTAACCAACCAGTGGCGTAACTATACCGTTTGGGGCCCGTGACAGATTCAAGGGATGGGGCCCTCCGTCAATATAAAGAAGCTCAACCAACGTTATAGTTTTTTTTTACTAGCAGTTCTTCCGCAACTTTTTCCGCGTAGATTTCATATTTTCCTCTACAAAATTTAAAACTTGACTGCTTCGTTGGTCTAGTGGTCGCAAGCGCTACTGCTGAGCATGAGGCCCTGTCCAAAAAAATATACAAACAATGGGAAAAGGTACAAAATGTTTGAAACCTGAATGATGTCCTTTGTTGCACATTTTAAAAAAAAAGTTTGCTTTTATAAACTTATGTTAGGATCCTCCTGTGCTCATGGCCCTGTCGGGCCGGGGGCCCCCTTTGGCTGGGGGCCCGTGGCATTTTGCCCCAATGCCACCCTATAGTTACGCCACTGTAACCAACTCTGTTGCGTTTTCTTAGACATACTTAGGTATAGGTAGGTGTTTCTGGCTTGACAAGCATGATTTTACAAGCTTTTATTTAAGTTGCAATGTATGTGTGTATGAAACTAGTTATGTTTGTTCGGGTGGACCTACGGAAATCACAATCCATCGGATTTTGAAGGAAATTCATAATGGATGCTTCTTTATAAAAGTGTCGTTGGTCCTGCGTCTGACCTTTCTCCAGTCGTGTCGGATTGCCGTCCCATCGGACTATGAGAGTGAGGGAAGAGGGAGTGCACCTGTGTCTGCGCGCACACTTGTGCACTATGGTATCTCCCGCGCCGAAGGCTAGTCTCCGTTCAGTTCGGCCGCCGCGGCCGATATAATACGGTCTGGAGGACTTTATTTATAAAAGTGCAATACCTTCGCGCTCAAAATATTTTTTTTTTTTTAATAACCGACGAATAACTTCTACGCAGGGGGATTCAGAATCGTGTACAGACGCCAGCACATCAAGCTACCCGAACCTGTAAAATTTTCCCAATCAACTTTGAACCTTATACCTATAATTTAGCGATAAAGTTGAAAATCTCTTAAAGAAATTTGACAGATTGTAGTAGCTTGATGTGCTGGCGTCTGTACTGAATATAATTAGGTATGGTGACACAGTAAGTTGTGCGTCGAAGTCCCTGCCATCCTTATGTTTGAAAAATTAGTCTGCTCGACAGAATGAATCAAATTGCATTGCCATTGTGTGTTACGCAATTATCTCTAGTAGTGGAAATGCTACCTAAAGTCCAACCGCGCCAAATTTGTCAAAGATGTAAACAACAACGGCCGCTTGAAATTGAATAAAATCGAGAAACAAAAGTTTTTATTTTAAGTAATCATGTTTGTTTTCGTCTAGTTAGCTCAAAGATTTAGACGAAAACTAACATTACTTAAAATAAAAACTCTTGTTTATCGATTTTATTAAATTTCGAGCGGCCATTGTTGTTTACATCTCTGGAAAATTTGGCGCGGTCGGACCTTATACATTTATATGCGTTTATCTGATACTGCCAAGCAAAAGTAGGTATACGAATAGGTACCTATCTAAGCAGCAGTTTTCATTCCACCAAAGATAAAATATCACCAATAGGTACCCCTTTCTGAAAAACATTCAAGAAAACAAACCAAATAGTGTCGTAAATATATCTTATTTCCCAAATACATATATCCGTGGCGTGATTCCGAAGCAGAATCGCCCATCATTTTATTTGATACATGACGCTCACACTTTGTTGTTTCAAACCTCTACGTGATTTGGGAGCGAGCGGTAACGGCCGGAAAACTGAATAAAATGGCCTACTTTTAAATGTAAATGTTGGAAAATGTTCTTGTTTGAATAACATTAGGTGTTCTGATCGAATAACGAATGCTCACAAAAAAATAACTCCACTCCAAAAATAAAATTAGGTACCTAAAGGATTCATTTCATAACATCATTCATTCAAGTTCTGCAACCACGACGGATCTTCGGCCTCCCACATCCTTCTACAACCCTCATGGCGTGACCCAAAATCTTGGTAAATGGTCCATCCGAAGTGGGACTACGGGCCACTTAAAGTGCACTCCGCTCTTGAAGTGGCCCATGCATTTTCCAATCACAAAAAGGCTTTCCGAGTCATGGTTTTTAACCTCTACACAGGCCAGCCGGATCCTTTTAGCGGTTCACTGCGTTCTAGATGCATTTATACCTATTTGCGAGTGCAACATTTTCTAGATATTTATAGATTTTTCTCAGTGACGGGAGCATAAAAATAAATTGAGTTGCTACTATTAAACCACGTTTAAAAGTAAAGTGCTGGTCAAAGATCACGTTAGTTAGTTATAAGACCTTCTGCGTGCTGAGATTTTACTGACCATGTGCCTTATTGGGTCCTTCAGCGAAATAAAGCCACGATCAGATGGCCGGCTTCTGTCGAACACAAGATTTGTACCTACCAGATGAAATCCTTTAGGTACAACCGTCAACCTAAACGTGTAACATAACATCAATCTCAATCTGAATCATTTTGAAGGATATTGCTAATACTTTGCTTCATATTATTATTGTGCAGCGAGTGGACTGTATGGGGGTGGCCTTGTTTAATTAAAACACGTTGATGTATTTGTGATGGGACTCGGACTCATAATACCCAGGTTTTGCGGAGCCTAAACCGGCATAGTGACATCTACAACTTGATCTTAACGACTGGTTCTGACGACTGGTTTTTGACGACTGGTTTCTACTACTGGTTTAGACGACTGGTCTTTGACTACTGGTTCTAACGACTGTTTTTAGACTACTGGTTTTGACGACTGGTTTTTGACTACTGGTTTTTAGACTACTGGTTCTGACGACTGTTTTTAGACTACTGGTTGGTCCACTGGCCGACGTACCCTCTTTTATAGCACGCCAAACTAGTCTGGCCAGCGGACCATTTCGATTTCCACAAGATTTTGGCGGCAAACTCGCGTCGAAGCTTATCTTGTCTGTGATTGGCTATTATGAGTCTCCGCCCCTTTTTTATTCATTTATGTACATATCAATCAGTTACATTTATTTGGTTATTCACATAATCAAGACATCTATATTGCACGACCCCCGGTACATCTAATGCTTGCGTGCGACGGTCAGGGCTCCTGCCACGGCGTGTTTTTTGTTAACGGTGAATCTATAAATATAACCCACGCGCGCGAACCGGGAGCTACCATTTCTAACCCGACCGTCGCAGCCATAGAGTATTGGTCGCAGCAACAACATCCCAGAGGTCAATAGCAACTATTGTGTATTTAGGTGCTGTCGTGCACAATTATGTTCGAAGAATTGGTCTGCTCAACAACGTAAATTATGTGAGCACCATGGTATCTATCAGATAATTAATTTATATGTCATGGTTTCGTTTTTAATTCTTTTACCTATTGTGGTATAGTAATTTTATTTTAGGTGCATCGTCTTCACATGTTGTTATATAATTAATGTACCCATGCAAAATATTGTAAAACATTTTAAAAGAGTAACGGTGGAGTTTCTTGCCCATTCTTGTCCATACGATAACTACCTTTTGGAATGGGCGACTAGAATCAATTTTATTTTAAGGTAATTTTTGACGTTCAAAAGTGCCTTTTATGTGCCTATTTGAAATAAATGCTTTGACCTTGACTTTGACTAACGCAATAAATGTTGTTGAACTGTCAAAATGAGAGCCTTTTAGGTGAATGAGGTTGTTGGCAGGAAAGTCGCAGACTTTATCTTCCAGCTTTTAATATGCTTTACTTACATAGTCGGTCAGCAACAAAGTGCAGTTACTTAGGATGTCTTGGGAAAAGTTTTAATTATGCACTTAGATGTAATATTATGACTGGTAGTTGAGAAATAGGATTGTACTGTTTTTCAAACTGTAAAATAAACTAAGGAACCACCACTTCAAATAATTTATTACAAACCCAAAAAACAATTACATAGATATCAAAAGGAGAGACACAATACAATTGTTACCTTCATACGTAGATATATTGCCAATGATTGCCCTCAGGGAAATTCTACCAGAATCAATTTCTAGTACGTTGCTAAGATAAGGAAGAAATATAGAATGATATTATTTTACGACGTTCGACATTTTGGGAATACCCACTGTAGGTCAAAGAACATCAATTACGTAAAAGGTTCTGTTTGAAATATACTGCCTTTCAAATAAAATTATACTTGAGTAAACCTAGCTTTGAAGCCCTAACTTCGCTTTGGCATTTATCACGTGTACTGTCTATTTAGAAGTTGGCTTTTGTTTATCCTGTACTTATGCCACTTTCATTGTTGTGTTTACAAAATGATTTTTTCCCTATCTCTTTGAAGACTTTATAGCTCATTGGCACTGGTCGACGTCATCGTCATCAAATCGAACATGAGTCGCAGCATTATGCTCAGCGATTGCGCGGATGTGAAGTATATTTTTCCCATTTGTTTTATTTTTCCTAAAGGTAGTTTATTTGAAATTGTTATCATCATATTAGGCGTTAATAAACTGTTTTCTTTTTTCTAGGAACATAATAGCCAGTGTGGCAAAGTGTGTTAAGTTTAGTTCTTCTTCTGTCTAGTGTCTATGGCAAATAAGGGATCAGTTTAAGGTCTAAACGTCTTTAGTTCTTTTGGCCCTGTGTTCTGCAGATCACGCCGCATTTTTGGGTAGCTGTGACGTCCTCACGCTTTATGCTCTGACAGGACCCGCAAAATTATAATAATAACAATAAATCAGCCTGTATTGTCCCTCCTTTTCCTTTTTCCACTTAAATGGATACTGAGCCAATATGAACCAATCCCTCATATAGGCGTCAAGTCCGTCCCACCATCTACGCCTAGGTCTTCCGCGATGCCGTTGGACGTTTTCAGGAACCCAACATAATTATGTAAAAATACCTCCAGATCGACCAAAATCCTAGCAACCTCTATGACGTCATATTGAGATATAAAAGGAACTGTCTCCTCTGCACCCTCATCTTTGCCCTGAAGCAGTTACCACACAAATCACGTACCCGCCTGTATCGGCGATGTATCAACCCGGTCGTATGTTGTACGACCTTCAACTGATTTACGTCCGGCCACTAACCCGGTTAATGGCAGCCTTTAGTGCTTCTATTGATATTTTTACGATGATCGGAAAGTGATGGGGTCATGTTAAAATTACTTAATAGGTTTGTTTAAGATTGTGGGGAAAGGGTGGTGAAATCTTGGAGGGTTTTAGCAGATGATGTATATCATCGACAATATAGTACATTCATTAATCTGATTCAAAACTAAGTATGTTACAGACTCTAAAGTCAGTACTGTCATAGCCTTGATCCCAAATCCAAACTCACAAAATATTTATTATCCATACCTAATAGAATTCCGGGTTGGTCGTTCGACTTTTAGAAATCTGAGGGGCAATTCCCGTAATTACGAACGTTCACAGATCTATCTCAGTCTCCATCTCTCAAAAATAGCTCTAATTTCCCTACAATTTTGACAAGTTTTTGACATTGATTGTCGCTGAGATGAAATTGCGACTAGATTTTGGACGTTTATAATTACCGGAATTGGCCTTCTGGTTGTCTGTTACACATCGACGAAACCCAAGTCATCTATTACTACAGATACTGTCATCCACGAAGACGCGCCCCACTCTTCCTCCTAATCACTTGTTAATTCTTCGAGTGTTATTTTTTTTCGATACACTCTAAGGTCCGGCGTTTCTAAATTTACCAAAGATGTAAACAACAATGGCCGATCGAAATTGAATAAAATCGATGTACAAGAACATTTATTTTAAGTAATGTTTGTTTTTATCTAGTGAGCTCGGAGATTCTCTAAACTAACTAGACGAAAACAAGTAAATGTTCTTGTATATCGATTTTATTCAATTTCGAGCGGCCATTGTTGTTTACATCTTTGACAAATTTAGAAACGCCGGACTATAATCACCCACTAATAAGGATTTATTTTCGTTGGATCCCAGTTTTAGATCCCATTTTTTAGGTATTAACGATGGGTCCCATTTGCTATTTCCGTTGAATCCCATGTTACAGTGTGTATCGACAAAACCAAAACACTAGCGGAATGTTGCACACTTGTACTGTTATAACCGATTAGGAAGAAGAGAGGGGCGCGTCTTCATGGACGGCACTATCTGTAAAGCTACTTATTTTGTGCTTTCTGGTAGATACTTAGGCCTTTTCCTCCTACCAATTCTTTTACTTCTTCATTAATTTTTTTTTTCCTGTGCGTGTTCCAAATAATAGTACAGAGGCCAGCACATCAAACTACCCCAATCTGTCAAATTTTCCCAATTGAATATGAACCTTATTACTTTGTAGTAAAGTTGAAAATCTATCAAAAAAATCTGACAGATTGGGGTAGCTTGATGTGCTGGCGTCTGTACATTACTGCATTTGCCAGCAAAAGAGGCATTGATGGACGAACGTGTAAGTCGTAATTTATTTGGCCGCAAAACACGACAGTAATGGATTTTCATACAACTTTTGCCGGCCGCCGTTCGCAAGTATTTGGCCAGTACAGCAATTTCGATTTATCTCGAAGAAGGTTATCAAAATAATGCTCAAATTTCCATGCATGTTTGTGAAAAATATTTTTCTTTCTTCTCTTAACCCGAGTTTAGTTCGTACGTATTCCTAAAACAGAAACTAAATGGTCAATTATTTCACCACAATAGAGTCCTCAACTCCTCATCAGTAATTGTTGTTGGCTGTAATTCTTTAAGGTAATCTCTAGTTACCCACCTAAAGCTGCTATAAACTTTGAGTTATAACACCGTTAACATTTCTACTGAGCTAATAAAGAGTTAAGAACAGTAGTAATGAAGGCTAAAACCTCGTTCAAGAGCAGGTTATTGAGCATAAAATTCAATTACGGTATTAGCAGCGCCCGCGGCTTTGCTCGTTAACGCTATGAAAAAAATAGGTAAGTAGTACTAGACTTTTTACCCTTTCCTTTCACCTGCAGAATTCTCTGTTAGATGAACAGCGTATTTTTTTCTATAAGGTTTTCATATTTTATGTTCTGGGAAAATATTTGCTGATCATACCGATACTAAACTATCCGATATACTAAACTAGAGGGGCTTGTGGCTAAGTAATAACAGCTGCACGGGTCGATCGAACAGGTTAAGTTACGCTTGCCGCGGTTGGTCCGTGGATGGGTGACCATATTTATATACCAAGACCCCTCTGTGACTCGGAAAGCACTGTCATTCGTGGATCTTTGACAGTTGTTACGGGTCGTCAGAAGCCCGAAAGTCTGACAACCAGTCTTACCAAGGGGTTTCGTATTACCCAGTAATTGGATTGTGGAGGTCAGATGGCTAAAATACTGGTATTCAGCTGCATCCGGTTAGGCTGGAAGCCGACCCCAACATAGTTGGGAAAAGGCAAACTCCTTGTCATACCTAATAGGACAAATGAGGCATCGTTGGAAGCGTCTTGATTGTCCGCTGGTTATAAGCTATGTGACGTCACAATAAATTGAAAGTCACGACTTAAAAGATTTTTTTTTAAATGCCGTGTGGGGTATCAAATGAAAGGGCTTAATTAGCACATTTCAAAAATATAAATATTACCTAAATAAACCCAGGAATAAAAAATAAATTTAAAAACTAAAACCCGACTAGTGAAAAGGATGAAACAAGTACCTTCCCGTGGTCGCATGCCGTTTTACTACGGGAAGGTACTTGTTTCATCCTTTTCAGTAGTCGGGTTTTAGTTTTTAAACTTATTTTTTATTTTTAAATTCTCCGGTCATAACCAGAGAATTATTTTGAAATTCTCAAACTTATTGGCTACTTAAGTAATAGGATAGGCTTGACATACAATATAGAGAAACTTCAATAATGCTTCCTTCAAAGATTTTCTATTATCAGCCAATTTTCTTTACCAACTACTTTCAAAATCGTTTTATAGCCCCTACGCAGTAAAACCGCCCCAAACGCACCCTGAGACATACCACTCGTCAAATAGGGCTGATTTCTAACAAGCTATTTATTGGACATCGAATCGAACATAAAATTTCCGGCTGTTTCTCTTGGCTTATGAAAATTCGCCCTCGGGTTTGGTACAAGTGAAAAAAGGTAGCGGAGATCATTCTGAACTATTACAAGTAAGAAATTCCAATCTAGGCGGTATTGAGTCTCATTGGGAAAAGGCTTGCTTACGATGAACGAACACAGGATCTTGTGAAAGCTGCCATATAATAATGGAATTAGTAGGTATGGAAAAAGAAAAAGAAAGAAAATACGTTTATTTGCGGTGAAAATGACGCAAAAAAGAACATAAACACAAACATTTTCAAAATTTGTTCATTAGTTTTTGACGAAATCGCGGACACACAAACATACATACGGGTCGAATACAGAACCTCCTTTTTTAAAGTTGGTTAATAAATAAAATAAAAAGGTTGGGGGAAACATGCGAATATTATTACTATACCTAAGTACCTAGATACTAATACAGAATTGGTAGATTTAGGAGAAGAGGAATAGGAAAGTTTATAAACTTATTAGTTAAGGTAGGTAATGCTATAATATTAAAATAATAGTAAGGCACGTGGATAATTTCCAGATAATTTTATAGTTTTTTACCACTATGGTGTCTATCACGATCATAGACAACCACTTGACTTGATTTTTATCTGAATGTGTCTAAACTAAAAGTTATAAGTAATGTATTTAAGGCGTCAGGGTAGCCCGCGAAATTCAAATTTTCTTACGTTTTTTTGCAACTTGCAGGTCAGTGTCAGGTTGTTTGAGGCCAATTTAAGGATTCACATTGCTGATTTTAATATTTTTTTTTTGTTTTTTAAAGTGAAACCTTCTTTAGCGGCGTTGCACACTTTTTGTAATGGGTAAAAATGTTAAATTCGCGTCAGGACATCGCGTCAGGACACGTGACCGTCAGGAGAGATTCCCCCCACCCCTCTCTTTCTACGGCGGCGCCAACCGAAGTGAACCAAGTGACATACGACAATGGATGGATGGATGGATGGATGGATGGATGGATGGAAGTGACGTGAAGTGAAGTGAAGTGAAGTGAAGTGAAGTGAAGTGAAGTGAAGTGAAGTGAAGTGAAGTGAAGTGAAGTGAAGTGAAGTGAAGTGAAGTGAAGTGAAGTGAAGTGAAGTGAAGTGAAGTGAAGTGAAGTGAAGTGAAGTGAAGTGAAGTGAAGTGAAGTGAAGTGAAGTGAAGTGAAGTGAAGTGAAGTGAAGTGAAGTGAAGTGAAGTGAAGTGAAGTGAAGTGAAGTGAAGTGAAGTGAAGTGAAGTGAAGTGAAGTGAAGTGAAGTGAAGTGAAGTGAAGTGAAGTGAAGTGAAGTGAAGTGAAGTGAAGTGAAGTGAAGTGAAGTGAAGTGAAGTGAAGTGAAGTGAAGTGAAGTGAAGTGAAGTGAAGTGAAGTGAAGTGAAGCGAAGTGAAGTAGGATAGTAGGATTTAAATATCGATAGTCATCACGTCAACAGAGTTTTTTGCTAATTTAATTTGACCCTGTATAAACGAAGTAAAAGCGGCTTGTCAGCTTGTGGCTAAGTAATAACAGCCGCACGGGTCGATCGATCAGGTTAAGCGACGCTTGCCGCGGTTGGTCCGTGGATGGTTGACCATCTTTACATACCAAGACCCCTCCGTGCCTCGGAAAGCACGTTACGTTAAGCCGTTGGTCCCGGCTGTCATTCGTGGATCTTTGACACTTGTTACGAGTCGTCAGTAGCCCGAAAGTCTGACAACCAGTCTTACTAAGGGGTTTCGTATTACTTGTGGAGGTCAGATAGGCAGTCGCTCTATGTAAAATACTGGTACTCAGCTGCATCTGGTTAGACTGGAAGCCGACCCCAAAATAGTTGGGAAAAGACTAGGCAGATGATGATCAACGAATAAAAGTAATATATAAGGGTCGTAGCAGCATAGCTATTCACAAACACTCGATACGCTTCCGTATCGTATCGAACATTAATCATTGTTATCGCAGGAGTCTTCTCAAAGCTGTTCACAAGTCCAAAACCCGAAAATTTTGTCAGTTTAAATCAAATAGACGCACGCTATTCTTCCAACAGCTATTTGCTGTTGAGGGCAAGTCAAATCAGGTTATCGAAATGCCAGGTTTTCGATACGATAGGCTGTCGTATGGTTGTGAATCAGGGCTCAGGTGAGGTTCTGTTTATGCCTACAGCCTACCCCTGAGTTTATACACGTGCTGTTATATTTATCTTGAAGCTACATAATTAGTCTTTGTGTCTAGGACAATTAGAACAAATATTATGTTAAGTACATCCTTTATCTTCAACAAAACGATTAAATAATGTGCTAAGTCTTATTAGCCATTTTCCGATCAGACACGGATAGGGAAAAACTATGAAATCAGTTATGGTCATTTCAAGGATAGGTAATTTTTACGATCGCGGCGATCGCCTTTAGTTTTACCGGTAAAATAACCTCCACTTGTGGTTAGGGTTGCCCTTACCAGGTCTTAAAACCAAAAAGCCGGACAGACCAGCCAGTTTAGCCGGACATTTGGGTGCAAAAGCAGGATGTCCTTAATTTTTTAGGAAAAGTGACGGGGAGGCGGAGGCGCGCCGCGCACGCTTTGGTCAAATTTAAAAAGCCGGACAGGCCGGACACCGTCTGATTTGGCCGGACACGCAACCAAAATCCTGACTGTGTCCGGCTTTATCCGGACGCCTGGCAACCCTACTTGTGGTGATACTTCACTGTATAGCCAGGGAAGTTAATGGTTAAGCAAATTGACTTGCAAATCCTACAACCAAAAATTCGAAGACATGATTGTGACAATTACCAACCCGCACTGGGCCCGCGTGGTCTATTACAGCCCACTCCCTCTCGCCTAAACCTAAACCGCAGAACCGATTTAGATGAAATTTGGTATAGAGATAGTTTGAGTCCCGGGAAAGGACATAGGGTACTTTTTATCCCGATATTTCCACGGGATCGAGACTTATGCGGGTGAAACCGCGTCGCGCAGCTAGTATACAATATGCCGAGCGTGCGCTCAGCTTTTTCGGACATATGCGTTCACCTAAGCATGGTCTGGAAAGGCTTATGGAAGGCCGGGTGGAAGGAAAACGAAGTCAAGGCAGAACACCGGCAAGATGGTCAGACGCGATCAAGAAGACTGTTGAAGGCAGCATTTAACGAGCGATCACACAGCAGAAGACCGCATAACTTGGAGACGCGTCGTATGTGGTTGCGAGCTTCCGCACTTAGGGAACGACGAAGAACAAGAAAGACTGATTGTCATATTTTCGGGCTTCTGACTACTCGTAACGACGCACAATAAATGTTTACTAACCATATAGACTCCTGTCTGAAATACAAATTTTCTATTCTAATAACAAAAAAACATATTAGGTTCGGCCGCGTAAATTTGCCAAAGATGTAAACAACAATGGCCGCCCGAAATTGAATAAAATCGATATACAAGCACATTTATTTTAAATAATGTTTGTTTTCGTCTAAATCTCCTAAGCTAAATAGACGAAAACAAACATTACTTAAAATAAATGTTCTTGTATAAGTATCGATTTTATTCAATTTCGAGCGGCCATTGTTGTTTAATGTTTACATCTTTGGTAAATTTATCGCGGCCGGACCTTACATATGTATATATTTGTATTCTAAATTCTAAGCAATCAATTTATGATACAACGAAATTAAAAACATTAGGTTAGTGTGTCAGTTTCAGGGATGCTAAGAAGGCCGGTCGACGACCTTCACGGTCATCGGTTGAACAATTTGAACTCTATGTAGTACTATTAAGTATTCTGTGACTCTATTGAGGAGCACAATCAAGAATGAATGCTTGCGCTTTGGAATACGCGATATTTTCATTGAAAATAGTGACCATGGAGTTTTTTACCCGTTCTTCTCCATAGGTATAGGTACCTGCTGTGAAGTATTGATATGCATTTCTAAGAAATCAAACAACGTTAATTGTACACAGTTTATCACACTAATATTATAAAGGCGAAAGTTTGCGAGTGTGTTTGTATGTATGTTACTTCTTCACGCACAATCGGCTGAACGTATTTGGATGAAATTTAGCACATAGATAGTTTATAAACAGGATTAACACATAGGATACTTTTTATTCCGATATTCCTACGGGATCGACACTTATGCCGGTGAAACAGCGGGGCGCTGCTAGTATTTCATAAAATTTTGAAGATGGGAGAAAGGCGCCCATACTAAGTAAAACCTGTGCTACGGGACTCCTGGTCTCCTTATCTTGAATAAAATTATTATAGAGAGCTCTGCTAAGGACATAACAGAAGCAGGGGAGCAATTACAGCTAATGAACAATATAAAATTTAGATCAATGAACAATTTTGTCAATGAGAAATCCGATCAGGCATAGGACTTCAGTGGCGTGCATTGCTTTTCAGAATAGGTAGGCACTAGGCCGGATCTAGCCTAGGCAAACGCGGTCACTAATCAGAAAAAAAAGTGAGGCCAAAAGTGTGGTTATTTGAGTAGGCATGCCTACTTAAGGGTGATAAATTGCGAAGGTCGAACGTCATGGTATTACGCGTGAGACGTACGTATTTTTAAGAACGAGTAAAGACCAATGACAATGTGTGAATAGTACGGGAGCCGAGTAGGCCGTCCGGCGACTCCCTAGGCCTACTGCCGCGCGTGTTCGTATGAAGATTTTGTTTTTTGTTAGGTACAATAATTTGGTGAGTTTCTTAATTGTGGGGCACACACAATAAAATGTAATTGACAGGCTTATGTTGATATATCGAGGTAGGCACTGCTTATATGCCTATATGCAATACACGCCACTGCAGGACTTGTACGAACAGCTTCAGAGAAAAGGAACCCCCCAAGACTTTAAAGATTATCGCCCGAGCGCGCTCGAGCCCGCCGTCGCTCGTCGCTCGAGCGATGGCGGGCTCGAGCGCGCGCGCTCGGGCGCGTCACGTGGCTCGGGCCCAAGCAGCTCCCTCCCCCGCTGCCGCGCGGCGCGGCGCATCCATCTCTGCCCGAGCATCCACCGATCCCACTCAAATATTATTTGCAAGTTTTTAAATAATTATAATATGGTATTTTTTCGGCTTGTTGCCCGAACCGTATCCCAAGAATAACTTAACTTACAAAAAGACACTTTCCGTGCGATTGAGGATACGAACCCGCATCACCAGGCGCCAGCCGATCACATAGACCGCGCCTTATACCACTAGACTATTGAATCAGTTAGCCATCTTAACGAAAATTTGAATAGCTTTACTCCTTTTATCGAACAAGGTTGATAACGGTCTAATCTTCTAGATATTAAGGTTTAAATTTCAACTTCCACCACGTATTATAATTAATACTAACACCTTACCGTCTTGTTTTACAAAATGCAATTCGTAACTCCTCAATTTACTAAAAGATAAGGTTGAACTTTGCATAGATTTCTTGTTTGGTTGAATAGAATGTGCCTGATTCCGATTGTTGCACTACCTACCGTAATTTTACTTCAGAAACTTAACTAGCCGTATGAACTGCGAGTTAAGGTTGAATTTAGAATACTTCTTCGCCTTATTTACTAAACTGTGATTGAGGGTATAATTACTTTTCAAATCGTTTCGTTTTCGTGTCGATCCGCTTGTGCGTAATTATCTTCGTCGAAATATTATCCAATTTATTAAGTGTTTGAACAGTTGATTATATTAACCGATAGTATTGTTCGATTAATAACTTTTTGAAGGCTAGAATTAAATAAACTGACGACTGAGGGAAACTGACCAGTGATACGCGGACTCTAAAATTGTTGTTCTCTGGGAACAGGAACAAAGCATAAAGAACGAGATATGGCCATAACGGTAAGATTTACGTTATACACATATATGTATTTATTGTTGCAATCATGTTGCATTATTACTGACAAGTTGGATTTTTTTATGTATTCCTAATATTATTATTTTCGTTCCAGAGAAAAACAGTTCGTAGATGGATACAAAGGTATCATGCAACTGGTGATGTGAAATGTGATCGCCAAGGCCCTCGCTCAATAATTGTTTACACTAATGAATCGGGGCGACACCGTAATATTGTGGAAGTTCACTCAGTGACACCCTTCAAAACTTCAAGAAGTGATAGACAGTGACGGCCATCCTCTCCGTTATTAATAAGCAATTTACTCGGCAGATTTATTGTGTAACTGATCTGATAAAATTACATTGGAACGTATGAGCAAGTGTTAATAATTCCCAATATTTGTGGAATCATTAATTCGTAGTTAATCAAAAATAAACAACCTTTATTATTATCAATCCAGATGCTTTTGTTTACAAGTAGTCTTGTAATGTCTGATGCACCATCTGACCTCACATATTTTTATAATTTCTAATGTTGTGTTAAATAAGGGTTATCAGAAAATGTGATAAAAGAGAAAGATGTATATTGCTATACTTTTATAGTTTAGCATGTTGGTTCTTCCTCTGTAATTCACAGGCGCAAATGACAACATTTAATTTTTTAATCTTTTTTTCCGATAAGATCATACAAAGTATAAAAAATTAATGTTTTCACAACTTTAAATGAATAAATATTATTGTAGTTGTTTCTAGAAAAATCTATAAATGAATCGTTATCTAATGTTAAACATTCTAAACCTCACCCAGGGTATCTATTTTGTGTTTAGTTAATATTCTAAGTAAATAACCCCAATTTAACACACATAGAAAACTGTATATTCAACCGTGAAGTGGATTCCATGAAGTCCTAGAAATGTAATTAGAGAAATAAATGAATATTGTTTATGCAACATGCCTAGATTTTCTTACAAACCTCATACCTACTTCAACATTTGATTTCTTAAATAATAATTAACAAAAATCACATAATAACCTATAAAAGAAACAAAAAAAAACAAAAAAAGAACTTCTCGTCCGAGGATTTGAACTCGAGACCATCGAATTGTTAAGCCGCTGTCTTAACCACTAGACCAACACGCCATATACAATACGTTACAAAAAACTTAAATGGGTTTAATGTCATTCCCAAAAGGGGTTCCCTTACTTTGAAGCGGACTGTACCACAGCTTGTACTTAAAATAAACAAATCGTTGTGACTTAACTCTTCGCTAACATTCCTAGCCTGGTTTTAAAGACCAACCAGTTTGTCTGCTTGCACCGGTTGCTATATAAATTATGCAGAAAGTCTTGTGAGTCTGTGTTGTGGTTTCTAGTGTTTATATTTTGATTTAAAAGAGTGTCCGTGGCTCCGTGGAGTTTCTTGTCCGTTCTTCTCCATTAATAAGTTTGAACCGTGCCCCGTGCTACCTTCTGACGTTTCATAAGTGCCCATGTAGGTTTATCCTTTTTTGAAGTGAAAACTTCTTTAGCGGCGTTGTACACTTTTTTTGTAATGGGTAAAAAATGTTAAACTCGCGTCAGGACATCGCGTTAGGACACGTGACCTGATCGAAAATTCGTAAGACGGATGGAGAGTAGACAGCCGGCGCGGCGTAGGAGAGGAACTATCCCCCTCTCTTTCTACGGCGCGGCAAAAATGTATGCCTGCTGTTTCGTTTAGGCGGCGCAGGGCGCTTGAGCGAATGTTCGTGTGTGTTTATGTTACAGCGTGGCACGCGCATCCATGGATGGTGACAGCTGATGGTTCGACCGTCTGTGTAGTGGCCACACTGCTGTGTATTCGTAAAATTCGTGTATAATAAAGTGTTTAAAATATGGAAATTGAACAAAGTGCATCTATTAATGAAAAATATCAAAAATGCACAACGTTAATATTCAAGTTTTCACTTCTGCCGGCACTCCCGGAGTGCAACCCGTCTTTTTTTTTATCTATGCTTACCTACTGGCGTTCTAAACCTATTTATGTTTTCTCTATAGGTGAATTGTAATTCTTTTGAGAAAAATAGATATCTTTAACCGTGATTATAATGTTATTATTTATTATTCTGTAAAGCCATATTAACATATATACAACGTGACACCGACCTGCAAATTGCAAAAAACGTAAGAAAATTTGAATTTCGCGGGCTACTTTAGCGCATCTCCCTACAAATACAAAGAATTCCGCTCTATGTTCATTACTTCGACCACTTCTTATCACAGCCACCCTTCGTCAATTCAAGTGGAAAAAATCAAAATACCAACTTCCATATCGGCTGGTTGCAATCGCTGCATTCAGCCCCGAAATGCTTCGATAGGCAACATTTTTATCAATAAAGAAACCCCAAGATGGGGGTGCACGCGTGAGATAGGACATGTGGTCCGGCTTTTATTATTTGTAGGGTAGTTGAAGTTTTTTGAAGCTTAGGGCATTGTGTTTTGTAGCCACAGATAACCACATAGGATGCAAATAGACTTTGTAGAATAAAAAACAGGAACTTATAGCAAAAGAAAAAAAAAAAAAAAAAATGGTACATTGTAGATAAATGTAGGTACTTTTGGCGTGATAAGAGGATCAATAATAAACGTTTTTTTTTTCTTTCATTCTTTCGATAATTGCTGAATCTCAGCCTAATTTGCATAAAAGTTAGCCGAATTATTAGCGTCATTCCAAATGATTTACCATTGTAGCCAGTTATTATAATGTTTTTCTGTACTCGTAATTTACAAAACATTATATAAATTCAGTCTTAAATAAAAAAAAATCACCCACAAAAATTTACAGGGAGTACATTGAACGCGCCATTCATTCTCTTCGTGTTAATATCGTTTGAATTTCTAAGCACCTACTCTATAAGGAAAACCTTCAAAGGGAAACCATGTTGATGCTTATTTTAGGAAAAAGCCTACGCGATACAAAAACTTAATTTATTACCCCGTGGGAAAATAAAAAAACACGAGTAAATAATTGTGTGTGAGTATAAATACTAAGGAAGTAACTCGATATCTTACCCTTTTAATTAAGTTATTTTCGCTGGCTGAGTACAATTTCCTTTTGTCACGCCACGCAAGGTCATTCCCGTATTCAACGACCACAGCCTAACTAAAAACCAACAAAAAAAAACAGCCCACTGTATTTTTTCTTTGTTTACTTCTTCACATTTTTCCCGCGTACACTATCTGAATATATTTAATGTTACTGGACAATTTATTAGCGATTCGCGTGTATGCGTGTCCTGTAGCCATTTTTGCCGTGAAAACATCTGTCATAGAGCCTTAACTGGTGACCATAGGGTCAGTGGGTCAACTGCCTCATTTTAGAGGCCATTTCTACGAAGTTTTGTGGCCAACTAATTGCGTGGTGATGTGGATAAGTCCTTGTTTATTTCTCCTTACGGGTTAATAAAAAAGTCGTTTGTGGTAGCTTTCTAGGTTTTGTTGGACTGTGTGTTTGAGTAAGCTAGGTGGGGTAATTAGAGGGGATCTCATTGTTTTTAGAGGTGGTTCGTTGTTTTAATGGTGAGCATTTGGTGGCTTTGTTTTTTAGTGTGTGTGAAATCACATTTGGGCAATGCAGTTTATGAGCTGTATTTTGGTCTTCGGTCATTCTTGCGTTTTATGGCAGATGCTTATAATTTAAAGCCCTTATTGGTTAAAATTACTACATTTTTGTATTTTTACCAATAATAAAGCGAACCTGCATAGTAGACCCTCCCTTATGGAAGTAGCTATCACAAGTAAAATTAGCTTACAAATCTATTTATATGGATGTTTGGTAATAAAAAATGCTAACATTTGGTAAGCAAAACGATTCGTTTTTGTTTATAGGAATCGAGCTTTTTATAAGTAAATATAGAAGTGGCCGTTTCTTATGGCAGTTTTGATGATGTCGTGTTTACCACTAGAGGGTAATTACTCTAATTGAGGTGAAGTTAAACTTTAAAAACCTGAACAACAACTTCCAAAGCACCTTTCCACAAGACCAAACAATTAAACTACTCCCAAAACTCTTCAAAACTTGACCAACCGATTTTCAATCACAAATATTTATTATTATATTCTACGCACAAAACATAATGTACCGTCAAAAAATAAACAACTTCAGACTTCGGCAATTCTCGGCTACTCTCGAGTAATTCCGCTTATTTCCGTCTGTCCCTTCCGCTTCGATAGATTTTCCATATTGTAGTTGCGTACCCCAATTTGGAGAAATTTGTTTGCTTTGATGGTTGATTGGCTGGCTATGCAGACTTCTTTGGTATGTATTTATTGCTTATTGGAGCTGGAAAAATACTTTTGAGGTACCTGTATTTATGTATTTTACTTTTGTGAAAAGTCAGGTTGGTACGGTCTATAGAAAAGTTAACGTGAAGAGGTTTCTTGAGCACCTCTACCTATAGGTACCTAGGGGCCGTTCAAGTATTACGTAAGCATAATTTTAGCAATTATCAAGCCCCCCCTCCCCCTCGTCAGCAGAAGTAAGCAAAGCTCTTAGCCCAGTATTTTTCAATGTGTTCTGGTTTCTTTATTGAGTAGCAGTTTAAGTCCCAGTAGAATCCCTGAAAATGCGTTTCGTTTTCAAGCATAGACAAGTAGGGTTGCCATAAATGTGTTCAAACCAAAATCGACAAAATTTTGTAGAAATTAAATCTGAAAAATTGAAAAAATAAATACAGCTGACATAATCACTATCCAGACCCCCACATCCACCATGTCATCAAAAATAAGCAAAGCAAAGACCCCGCCGCCCCTCTGTAGTGCTTACGTAATACTTGAATGGTCCCCTACCAGTTGCGTATACAGGATAAAATTAAATCAGCTAGCAAAAATACGCAGATATGGGTATCGATATCTATACATGACACTTTAAGGAGACTACATGACCTAAAGCGCGGTCACTGTCGAACTGGATAGAAAAGAAAGAGAAGCGCGATAACACAACCCTGGTAATTTATTGCAAAATATGAAGCAATTATCTATTTACAAGAAATCTATTGTTTGGATAAAAAAATTAAAACACTATTGCTTTAATAAGTTGCTTGTAGAATGATCTGACAAAAATCACAATTATTGTATGTACCTATATTAAATTAATATGGTTTTTATTGTGAAAAGAAAATTTTTAGAGGTATTTTCATGATTTTTTTTCTATCGTATCAAACTTGTTGCATTATGTTTTTAACACACTATCCACCTACTTAGCATGTATCCTGAAGAATATTATATATTTTTCTGATTTTGTTTACTGTAGTCGATCATATACTTTTAGGCATTATAAAACTTGCGTTTTTTGCGTTTAGGTTCTGTAGTTCCCTTAAGTAGAAGTTTAGAAAATCAGTTTTTTTTTTCGTTTATCTTGTTAAGCTATATAGATATAAGTACCCATCACGTATGTGAAGTGTGTTTTACACAAAAAATACGGATTTTCAATAGGTAGTAGGTATATTTTGCCATACTGCTGTTAAACCCGCGATGGTTGTGTGGTATGTTGAACAAACACTTGTAAACTGTTCTTGTTTTGATTAATAAACAATAAAAAAAATAAAAGAAAAGGTACCTACTCAAAGTGAAATATCTGCGGATACCGTTAAAAAAAATCATATTTAAAAAAAAATCATATTTAGATAATTATCGGTAAGTAGGTACCCATTAAGGGTCAATTTATACTAGCGCAGAATCGAAGCGCATCGAAGCGTTAATCTGAAACTTAACATAGCAAATTCACCCTTATCTCCACAGCGTAATGCACATATTTCTTCTGAGATAAAAAGAAGACGCGCGAATTCGCGCGCATTCGACGGAATTCGCGCGTCTGAGCGCGACCAACGCTGATTGGTGCGCGTGCATTACGCTGTGGAGATAAGGGTCAATTTGCTATGTTATGTTTCAGATTAACGCTTCGACGCGCTTCGACTCTGCGCTAGTATAAATTGACCCTAAGTCTGCGGAGTTTCGCCACCTAATTTAATATTACCACAGATAATGTAATACATATGACAATGCATTATTGGCGTCAAAACTCAAGCTATTTTGATTCAAAATTGACGCAAATATGTGCTTTACGTCGTGTATCATAATCATAGTTTAAAATCGGTGCTTTTTTACCGCCATGCTTACAAAATACAGCCGCCAAAGTCGCCCTCCCTATATCAAGTAATCGAGTTTCGGATGTCCGATGACAGGAGCTCTTAAAATATTACCTACCCACATGTTTGGTCGAAACTTGTTAGGTTTTAAGACCCGTCAATTTAAATTGCAAAAGAGCGAGGTATATAATGAAATCGTAGCCATATCTCACAATTATTGACAGCTACGTAAATAAGGAAAAATTACAATTTATAAAGAAGAGACAACACTTCAAAATTAGAAACCTTTGGTTTAATGAATTATTTAAATGACTGCGGCGACGCTTAAAAAGAGTGTAATGTTTTGGTTAAGATATTATTACGAAATAGGTAGTACCAAAGATTTCTGAAAAAAAAAACCCAAAATATCAAATCACAAAAAGCTATGTTTCCGCCCGGGATCGAACCGGGGGCCTTCTGCGTGTTAGGCAGATGTGATAACCGCTACACCACGGAAACGATACGATTTAGGCTTAATTTTTCGACCGCTCGCCAAGCGACATACGCGTAGATATTTATAAAGTAACACGTGATCACCTCTCACTCACATACCGTACGTTAGTAGGTCGTAATGTTATGCAAGTGACATTAATGAATATTAATTAGCACTGTATTGGCAAGCTGATTTCAATATCCGATAATTTTGAATATGTTATGAATGAAACACATGATTTTAGTTTTAGAATGTTCTTTAAGTACAAATAATAGTATTAATTACTAGCTGCGTCCCGCGGTTTCACACGCATAAGTGTCGAATGTCGATCCCGTGGAATATCGGGATAAAGAGTAGGTAGCCTATATGTTAATCCAGGGTGTCAGCTACCTCCATACAAAATTTTATCAAAATTGGTTCAGCCGTTTGAGCTTGAAGAAGTAACAAACATATAAACACACACACTCACAAACTTTCGCCTTTATAATATTAGTGTGATTAATTAATTTATATTGTGATAAATTAATAATACCTATATTGTGACAGTGATGTGATAGTGTGATTTAATATAATTTAGCTTTTCGCTTATAGTTATTTCTGTCCCTTTTTTCTTTTTGCTCGTCTTCTAAGGGTCCTAGCGTGATGTTAAGTAGAACCCTCCTCAAGCAGCGTTCCTCAAGAATTAGGCTATTAAATTTAATGTTCCAGAGATTAGCGCGTTCAAGCAAACAAACACTTCAGCTTTATCATTAGTAGGTACAGACAAAAAAAGAGATAAGCATGCAGGATCGTCGGATATAGTAGAAATTTAGTAAGGAACCGATGGATGTTGTCGACTGAAATTTAATTTGATAAATGTTCTGTTTATTTTCTAATATTAAAATTAATTTTTATTCGAGAACATCCATCGGTTTCTTACTAAACTTCAACTATATCCGACGATTCTGCATACTTATCTCTTTTTTGACTGTACATAGATACCAGCCTAATTGAGCCTAATTTTGACCTATGCAGGGCAAAAGATCTAATCTATTCTTATACAGAGAAGACTTTGGATTTCCGATTGGTTTCCGATTTCAGACTTATCCATACTAATATCATAAGTTCGAAAGTAACTCTGTCTGTATGTCTGTCTGTATGTTACCTTTTCACACCAAAACCACTGAACCGATTCAGATGAAATTTGGTATAGATATAGTTTGAGTTCCAGGAAAGGACATAGGATAGTTTTTATCCCGATATTTCTACGGGATCGAAACTTATGCGGGTGAAACCGCGGGGCGCAGCTAGTAACATATAAGTATTGATTTGTTCCTAACTATACCTACCTTCTTATTTCAATACCTGTACTAAATACCAATACGTATTAAGTACTTTTAAATCAAATATTAGCACGTTAATCAGCCTATATAAATTATTGTTATCAGATAGATATCACTAACGTGGCACTGATTACATGACCAATACGGTGATAAATTATTTGAGGTCCCATGAATTAATGAGATAACGATTTTGATAACATCCTTACGCTTTATTTTCGATAGTTTAATGTTGTTATAAATGATTACCATAATAATATAATTATTGTTGGTGAGGAAAACTGGATTTATAGTTAATACTAGCTGCGCCCCGCGGTTTCACCCGCATAAGTTTCGATCCCGTGGGAATATCGGGATAAAAAGTAGCCTATATGTTAATCCAGGGTATCAGCTACCTCCATACAAAAATTTATCAAAATTGGTCCAGCTGTTTGAGCGTGAAGAAGTAACAAATATATAAACACACATACACACACGCACAAACTTTCGCCTTCATAATTGTGATAATTTAATGTTTATATAATAATTGCTGCGCAAGTGGTATTACAAATATTTGTTATACAGTTGACTTTAGTTAACAAAACAATAGTACGTGCTCACGCTAGTCGTAATGAATGATATAACAATAATACGATTAATTAAATATTTATTAGTTATTGTTTGCAGAGCGAAACAACAAACAAAATTGAGTCTTGTATTAATATTCCCGGAATGCAATCAATCAAGTGCCCTGTTCAATTGGACGAAGGTACAGTAGAAACACTTGCACTACGAAAACCGCCCTAACTGCAACGACATAAAGTCGCTGTCAATATCAAATTATAACCACTGAAGTGCAGTTAAGGGGACTACATGACCTAAAGCGCGGTCACAGCAGTCGGACTGCATAGTTAAGAAAAAGAAGCGCGATGACACAACGCGGGTAATTTCTTGCAAAATATGAAGCAATTATCTATTTACAAAAGTCTAACGTTTGGTCAAAAAAAAATAGTATGTTGCTTGTAGAAAAATCTGCCAAGAAATCAGAATGATTGTATGTTTGTATGGTTTTTATTGTAAAAAGCAAGTTTTTAGAGGTATCTTCATGATTTTTTTCTATCGTATCATATTAGTTGTATTACGTTTTCAACACACTATGTAACTAGCATGTATATCCTGAAGAATACTTATCATATATTTTTCTGATTTTGTTTACTGTAGTCAATCATATTCTTTTAGGCATTATAAAACGCGTTTTTTGCGTTTAGATCCTGTAGTCCCCTTAACGTTAGGTACGTTTCTCCCAAGTTGCGTCTTAATATCCGGATTTCCACCTACTGCATTCCGCTGGCCCCGATTTTCTACTCCTGTAACCATTGGTTCTTGAAGACAAAATATGGCCCATTCAGTGCCTAGTCCATGTTTCGGATGTATACCTTCAAGGCCATTAGCATAATCCACCACCTCCATCCACTACTGTTTCCACTGCTGGGACACAGGCCTCCTCTCGGTGAGAGGGAGTGGGCCGTAATCCACCACGCGGGCCCTGGTCACTTGTCTTTGAATTATTGGTCTTGGACGTGCCGGTTTCCTCACGAGTCATTTAACTCAATCTTCGGTAACTCTCATCATTGCATTCACATGTAAATACACAACCCTTTCTTCCAACCAGTGCTACCAATCTACCAGGAGCCTAATAAAGACGAAGAGCTTCAATACTAAAACCTGACCACTCAGAGAACTCCTCACTCACCAAAGTTAATATTTACCGTTCCGTCGTACGGTTCGCCACGACCAAGGAAAACAAAAGAATAACGAGGAACCTTCTCGAAAGATTTATAGGAAACGTTAACTTAATGGTAGGAACAGGGAAAGACTTTTTGGATGCTCCTACTGAACATCTGTATACTTGATACAGCATAAATTTTGCATTGTCTTGGTGAGTGTTAATTAGGAAAGTGTCTTGTGGTTAATAAGACGTTTTGTTACGGGATTGAAGATAAAATTCGTGTGCGGCAGAGTTATTAGTGACATATTATGAATTTTAAGTCTATGTCATAATCAGCCTATAATGTTCCCACTGCTGGGACACAGGTCAACCTCTCAGTGAGAAGGAGTGGGCCGTAATCCACCACGCGGGCCTAGTGCGGGTTGGTGGATGTCACATGTTTTCGAATTTTTGGTTCTCGGTTTCCTCACGATGTTTTCCTTCACCGTTTTGAGAGCAGTGGTGATGAAATAATTTACACAAAGTAAAGTGCTTGTCTGGGATCGAACTTACGACCTACAACTCGTAAGTCGTGTCCGTTACCTTCTCCACTCTCTTCAAGTCTATGTGGCTAAGTAATAACCGCCGCATGGATTGATACTTGCTGCGGTTGATCCGTGGATGGGTGACCATTTTTAAATTCCGAGCACCCCTCCGTGCTCCAACACAAAATCGTTTGTCCAGGTTGTCATTAGTGGAACTTTGACAGTCGTTACGTCAGAAGCCCGAAAGTCTAACAGCCAGTCTTAGCATGAATACTTATCTAACTGCATTGTGGAGGCCAGATAGGCAGTCGTTCTATGTAAAATACTGGTATTCAGATCCATTAGACTGAAAGCCGACCCCAACTCAGTTGAGAAAAGGCTAGGCAGATGATGACGTACCTTTTTATTTATTTTTTTTTCTCGCGGTGGAAGTCCTCATGGACTTCCTCTATCATGGGGGTGACGAGGGGCATGCCGGACTCTTACCGGATAAAACCACCGCGGTGTTCCACCTCTACCTATAGCCGGGGGTGCGGGATTCGCAACAGCATAGCTGACCTTCAGTTTGTTACTGAAACCCTCATTTTAACTTAAATTGGCAGTCTAGTGAGATAGATAGAGGGTGATGGACAGTCATCGTTTTGATCTATAGTCCGCGCGGAACTAGTTGGCCGCTGAGGTGGGGACAGGGGTGAGGCGGCGCCGTTGGTTCGCAACGCACGTACTAAGTAATGCACCCCCGCCCCTCCGTCCCACCGCTCACATAACTAAAGCGCGGCCAATTAGTTCCGCGCGGACTATAGTGCTACCTATCTACTTTTATGAACCAAACGAAAAGAGTCGAGGTACAGATAGTGTCATCCACGAAGACGCGCCCCACTCTTCTTCCTAATCGCTTACATTACAAGTGTTGCAACATTCCGCTAGTGTTTTAGTTTTGTCCATACACACTAGTTATTTATTAGTGGGTAATCAGTGCGTATCGAAAAAACTAAAACACTAGCGGAATTAACAAGCGAACATCACTAGCGATTAGTAAGAAGGGTGGGGCGCGTCTTCGTGGATGGCACTATCTGTACCACCACGACTCGCTACTTTCCGATTCTCCACTTTCTGGAATTTCGTAGCTATGTATATATTTTGATCTTGATACGTACAGTCTCGTATCGTAAACTTTTGAGAATTCTTGAGTATTCATTCCTGTTTGGCCAACCTCCTGATCGATAAGTAGGTACCTACAGCCAGGAAACCTTGCACATTGCAAAATTACAAATGACTGCTAACAACATTGATTCTCGATTACGTAATACTTTCTTATTTTTATTTATTAAATATATATCCAAAATTATATCTTGAATTTTATTTATTTATTTCAGGCGGCGCAGGCCCATACATAAATACCTTAACCTAAAATATTATCTGTGACCTAAACATACATATTTTACTCACAGATAGGTATTAAAATGGAAGCCAACAAAATTTTCCACTGCCCTACCAAAGAAAATACTTAAAGCGTAATACAAAACGTAACCCTTTGAAACGCGATAGGCCGGTTATACCAAAAACTACGTTCAAACTCCCCATAATTGGTTTAGTGTCGCACTCTCCGACTCTCTGGCGAAAACGAAAGTAATAATATTATATACGAGCTTTTAGGCAACGGACCCCGACGTAATTCTATTAAAAACGTTGCGAAACGCCAAATAGATTTACCTACACTCAGACGCTTTTTAATATTTAAACAAAAATTTAAAAGGTCTCTGTTTATTCTAGAATGGTGCTTGTTCCTCAGAATCCAATATTCGGTGGTTAAGTACTTTGGGAGATGAGTTTTGAGAGGTTTGAATTGAAGTGTCTGTGGATTGGATCAGAGCCCTGATTCACAACCATACGACAGGCTATCGTATCGAAAACCTGACATTTCGATAACCTGATTTGACTTCCCCTCAACAGCAAATAGCTGTTGGAAGAATAGCGGGCGTCTATTTGATTTAAACTGACAAAATTTTCGGGTTTTGGACTTGTGAACAGCGTTTAGAAGACTCGTACGATAACAATGATTAATGTTCGATACGATACGGAAGCATATCGAGTGTTTGTGAATAAGGGGGCAGATGTTGTTTTGAAAGCTAGATTGTGGGAAGACTTTATTAAAAAATCTTTCTTTATGAGTGCGTTTCAACAAATAGTTCCTATGTTATAATGTTGGCTCCCCTGTCCTCCGCTAGGAGTATATGTGTTTTTGCCTATGTCTGTCAAGATAGTAGATGGGAAGACGATTCTGCGGTTTTTTTAAGATTTATAAGGTGTCCGTGTTAGAATCATGCATGCCCATGTGGTGAAGAATAAGAAATGGTATACATTGTTGCCATCATAACGGCATAGGAACTATTTGTTGAAATGCACTCTTATGAGACAGACATTTAGGTAGGTTATTGCGTTTGTTAAGTTGGAAGAGTACATGTTGCATCGACTCCAAATAAATGGGGATAAGGTTAGGAGAATGATGAAAATAATATTCGTTGAGTTAAAAGAATGTTGTAGACAGATAAAGAAAAATTAATATTTTATTTTTGGAATCTAAAACTTAACTGCAAAGCACGTTAAGCCGTTGGTCCCAGCTGTCATTCGTGGATCTTTGACAGTCGTTACGGGTTGTCAGAAGCCCGAACACACTCGTCACTTTTTTTTTGATAACTACTTTTTTTTTACGATACCATTTGGAAAGCCAAAGGGTATCGTATTACCCAGTGACTGGGCTGTGGAGGTCAGATAGGCAGGCGCTCCATGTAAAATACTTGTATTCAGCTGCATCCGGTTAGACTGGACGCTGACCCCAACACAGTTGGGAAAAAGGTAGGCAGATGATGAATGATGACACTGACACTCTTGAACGACCTTGACCATATTGTAAGAATTTATTGTCATGTTGACAGTATTTTAGACTATTAAGCACTTGTGCTAAATGTTTGCATGCCTAATTTAAGGTAGAATGTATAAGGATCTCTAATTATTAAAACGCATTTTTTGTACCTACTTTCTATGCAAATAAATAATTATTATAACGCGGTTTAGATGTTCTGATCGCGTTCAGTTTCATTGGTGAAACTCACTCTTAAACTACTACTTGGATACCTATTATTTCATCAACAGTCTACTCGTTGCCTTTAGCCTTTTGCATTGCCTTCAACATCCTAATAACCTCACCACATACAAAACAGCGCATCTTGTACAATTGCACGAAACATTTCAATACTGGCTTGTTTGTTGTTCATGCGAGTTAACGCTTGCCTGCCTCGTTTAATAGAAACTGGGTTCCGACCAAACGTTCTCCGCTTTTGATCTCTGTTTTATTTGTTTATTACAAATAAACAACAAGGTATGTGTTTGTTGTCTTTTTGTTTTGGCTGTAGGTTTGGGGCTAATTTTTGGTGTGAGTGTGAACTTGCTTATTTGGCATAGGTCAACATAACTACATAACAGCCGATCTACTCTGTAAAAATCTCAAGGCGAAAAGTTAAGTAAAGTGAACTAGAAGTGAGTTGCCATTTCACCTGATGCTAGAAATTGTCACATTTATCACTATTGAGAGCTCACTTCACGTAAGTTTACACAACGAGATTTTTACAGAATACACAGAAAAAAAAAATGTTACACTAAAAAAAGGTTTAGTAAGTTTCAAGTTCGACTCAAAGAAAAGCATTCCATCACTCGGTTGGGATAACTTATGATGGATCTCAAAATGTTTTGTTATGTAATTTTCAATTGTTTTTTTGTCAAATATCAGCGCAAGATCTCTAACCATCTAGCGATATTGAGAATAGACGAGAGATGACTAAGTGAAATCTTCTAGTGAACTCACCCGGCTTGATGAACTTGATGAAGCGGTGAGCGTTATGTCACCATAATCACATCAATGCCAGCCTTGATCCACCCACTATACGTAGACGTCCTCCCTTTGTTCCATGGTTCCCTGGTCTGTGCGAACATTTTGTAGTTACCTCAATTCCTAGAAAAAGTCTTCAGTATACTTACACGAGAAGTTAACGATGGCACCATAATAGTGCCAAACATAACCAGCCTATAATGTTACCACTGCTGGGACACAGGCCTCCTCTCATTTAGAGGGAGTAGGCTATAATACACCACGTGGGCCCAGTGCGGATTGTTAGATGTCACATGTCTTCGAATTTTTGATTCAAGGACATGTCGATTTCCTCACGATATTTTTCTTCACCGTTTTGAGAGCACTGGTGATGAAATAGATTACACAAAGTTAAGTGGCTGCTGTAATAGTGCCAGTAAGGTCTTCAATTGAATAATCTTACTAGATACTTACGCATTCCACACCAGCTAAACCACTTAATTACTTACAAATCTCATTAATCTCTTATATTTTACTTCGGCAAAGTCACACACAATGAAATCTAAGTCAAATTCCGTCTTTATTATACCGAAAGCATCATTCAATGGGGCTGTAGGCACCCTAGTCTACGTAATTAGCATCCTACCACGTCTGGGAGATATTTGAATAAGGGGCGGGAGTCACGGGTTAGGGTGGGTGTACAATGTTGTGTTTAATTCAATTGAAAATTGATCCAATCGCAATTAGTTTACTTTTTTTGTAGCGAATACTTTGCAATTGTTAACGATCGATACTTTTTGTAGGTATTTGAATAAACTCTAACAGTAGCGATGCAGGTACCTACTAATAGCTTAGATGTAGTCGCGAGTCAACTCCTTTATCAGCTTGGTAATTATTAGCCAATATTTTAACATCATAAATCGGTACCGATACAAGATACTTCAGTAGTTTTGCAGTATTTGTCATTATTGTTTAATTTGTTGTTATTTAAAAACATAAGCAAACTATTGTTTTTGTTTGTGTTCGTTTTACAATAGCGAAGAAACGAACACCGTTGTTGAATTACAAAGCAAATGATTCATATTACCTAATATTATTATTATAATAAATGCGAAAGTAAGTTTGTTTGTTACCTTTTCACGCCTAAACTACTGAACCGATCATCCTGAAATTTTGCATATAGCTACGTTGTCAGGTGTAAGTACAGACACGGACATATGGTGCTATTCATCCCGAAAAAAAGTGCTGTTCCCGAGGAAAACAACAATAACGTTATTACGGTAATAGATGGCGCCACGCGTCTTTCGAATCATGATTGAATTATATTAGGAACTTTAGAGTTTAGAGAGTCTACGCGGGTAGAAAGCTAGTTAATCTGTCAAGCTCCGCTAATGAGACACAATTGATTTTCTATTGTTTCGTCCCCAATGGGCGACGCGCGCCGCTTGACCGGTTAAGCATATTACTTACTTATGCCAACCCGTCTTGAGTAAGCGTGGTAATCAATGCTCGTGCTTTCTCTGAATCAGAAGAGGCTTTTATCCTGCAGTCGGACAGTAAAATTATAGGTTGGTATAGTTTATTTATTATGTCAAATAGCTGTGACCGCGACTTCGGAAAACAAATTGGATTTCAAGGGTTTTTTTTTTTGCGCAGAACACTAATTCTTTTTCTAAAAATAAATCTACTAAAATTAGCTTTCCTCCTCCGTATAACGTCAGCTATCTGCCAGTGAAAGTCCCGTCAAAATCGGTCCAGCTGTTTCAGAGATTAGCCGAAACAAACAGACAAAAATTTTAATACCTAAATGTTTTTTGTTATAAGTACCGTATATATGTACTTTCATATGCATTTAGTAATAAGCTGTTATTTTGATTTTACAAGCAGGCACTGTAATTTTATTTATTTATATAATATTATAGATGTATAGTTAATACTCTTATTAAGAGCTTTTCCAAATGCTAGTGTAGGTAAATACAATGACCAATGACGTTACTAGATAAAATAGTTTAAGTTTAGAGAGACATCCATGTGAAACTACACAACAGTCTAAACCCATCCTAGTCTCTGGCTTACACAACTCGCATCATTCAAATCCGGTCCCATCATGTGTACTAACCCTAACGCGGGGTGTGTACGCCGGGCGTTAACGCTCCTCTGGACACGTTAATTGAAAACGGATTGGAGGTGACAGTGTAGAACGGGCTTTTTATACGATGAAACCTCACTTCTGGCGGTTTTTAGTGATTTACGTTATGGGAAAAACGTATTTTCTATAAAATTAAAGAAATATAGAATAGGCTTCATTTTTTTAGGATTTTAACAAAGCAGCAGGAAGACTTTTAGCGGACAAGATAATGAAGAACCTTCGTTCAACTGTAATTTTTCCAGTAGCGTGTTGATTGTTGTAGTAGAGTGCGTTTCAACAAATAGTTCCTATGACGTTATGTTTGGCAACAATGTATACCACTCCTTAATGTTTTGGGCATGATTCTAATACGGACACCTTATAAATTAAAAAAAAAAAACCGCAGAATCGTCTTCCCATATCTACTGTCTTAACAGACATGGGCACAAAACACATATACTCCTAGCGGAGAACAGGGGAGCCAACATTATAACATAGGAACTATTTGTTGAAACGCACTCTAGCATGGGCATGGTATGTTTATTAGCATTGAAATTTAAAAAAAAAAATCTTGCTCCTATCTACGGTTATTAGGCTGAAGTAAAACTTCTCTAACTATTACTATTACTGTAATTAAATTAAAAATTTAAAAAACCCCCGACTCAAACAAAAACCTCTAAAAAGTAAAATAATAATATATATTGGCCCTTTAACTTTAATATAAGTTGCAGGAAATATTTTGATCCAAGCGTCCTCACGTCGGGGGACGGCTAATGAAAATTGGAAGTTAACAGCAGTTGTGTTTTCTACAATAGCTACATCCATTATTGCTGGGTTTAAGCCTCATCTGTTTGGCGTTTTCATTAGCCGTCCCCCGACATGAGGACGCTTGGATCAAAATATTTCCTGCAACTTATATTAAAGTTAAAGGGCCAATATATATTATTATTTTACTTTTTAGAGGTTTTTGTTTGAGTCGGAGGTTTTTTAAATTTTTAATTTAACTTTTATTTCTTGCTTTTTAAATTTTATAATATTATATAACTAGTAAACATGCTATACGATCGACACGTCTGTCGCCGAATTCTGCGCAGCTGTACGTATTTTTTTACCACAGTGAGGCTAGTTAGTTACTCGTGGTCGTTGGCGTTCATTCCATACCTACTAAGGTATTCCTCTGTGAATTCGCCATTTGTAGTGGCGGCCATTTTGGATTTGAAATTTGTAATAGTGTATAGTATTCTACTAGTCCAGCCCTTTCATTTAATACCCATATTGAGGGAATTATGAAAAAAAATATATAATTCGCCATTTTGTGGTGGCGGCCATCTTGGTTTTGAAATTTATCATAGTGTTTAGTATTCTACTTGTCAAGCCCTTTCATTTGATACCCATATTGAGGGAGTTGTGAAAAAATATGTAATCCGCCATTTTGTGGCGGCGGCCATCTTGGACCGATTTTCTTCAAACATAGCTAAGAACACTCGCGACTAATTCACCTTTCAAACAAAAAAAACAAAATCAAAATCGGTTCATCCGTTCGGGAGCTACGATGTAACAGACAGACACACACACACACACACACACACACACACACACAGACACGTCAAACTTATAACACCCCGTCGTTTTTGCGTCGGGGGTTAAAAAAAGTATAATATCGTAGAGCAGATTTTTCAAAAGTCATTTATCTGAGGAATAAAATAATGGTTGTTGGCAGGTTTTGTTTAGAAAATATAATACCTACTTATATAAATAAAAATGAATCGCCGAAACGTATGTACGCGCATAACTTCCAAACGACTGCACCAAATTGGAAAATTCTTCTTTTTGTTGTGTTCGGTATTGCCAGCACAAGTTTTGTACGAAAGAAAATTTTGGAAATTCGAAAAAAAAAAATTGCACCCGTGCGAAGCTGAGGCGGGCCGCTAGTTATAAATAGGTATTTAACTGTCGTATATATTATTTCTAATAAAAGTGTTTCGAAAAATCTGCAAGTAAACTATCTATCTACCAATTTGCATTTGTCTGTTAAATACTAATGGGATTATTTTCAGTAAATATTTCAAAGCACTCAAAATTTGAGTGCTTTGAAATATTTACTACGTACCACGACCTTTGCTCCCTGACTGTTACTACTTTGACTGTTACCTACAATTAAGATTTTTTTACCTGTAGTGGCAAACTCTTGGGTATGGTAATAAGAAACAACAACTATCTCAAACACTGTATATTAACAAACTGGTACATATTAACAAAATAAGTTTAACCCTACTTATAACAAATTATTGCCAGCCAGCTAATATTTAAATAAAGAGAGCAAAGGTCGGGTCGTAGTTTAGCCCTACTACTACCAAGCCCACATTACATCCAATTTTCATTACTGCAACTCATCAAAAACATAATAAGCCATCACAAACACATAATGATCGCTTCCTACTTCCTATGCATATCGTATTCCGTCAATAACATTACTGGCTTCAATACCGCTGTGAAACGTGTCAGCGTTATTTTGTACACAAAACGTTCATCAGTGAGTAGCGATATCATTTACAATAGCTAATGTTTACTTAACGTAGGTATATTATGTATATTTCGATAATAGAAGAAATGTTTTTGCTTCAGTTGAACTTCAGGAAATTGTGTTTTTTATAAATATTATTTCATACTTTCGAATGTATTATAAATCATTTATCAATTTGCTAACGTTTTCCGCTAAAATTATTATAAGAAATGAAAATGTTTTTTATAAAAAAATCCTGTTTTCAAAACGTTCATCAGTGAGTAATGATTTAGTTTATGTTCAGTGACAATAACTACTGTTAACTTATATTAATTTATGATAATGCGGTATGTGTGTTTCTATACAAACCTACTCTAGTAGGTAGGAGAATAGATTTGTTAAGAAATTTTTGTTTAAGTGCATCTTCAGGTTTTATGAGAATTTTTTCTTCAAAGTTTTTGTGTCTGTTTAAAAAAAAAGGTATTTTTTTTGTAAAATTCAATTTAAAATCTCTTATCATCAAAAATTGTATGTTCTGGGCAAACGTGCTTTCAATATTCTATGTAGTTACACCATAATTATCGTAAAATACGAAAGCACATTTCCTTGTAGGTAAACCAACTTCCATTTTACTTACAACTTGCGTTTTACATTGTCACCTCATTCTAACCCTCGATCGAAACAATAATGAGCAAACATATACATAGCTTCTTAAAACCCCATAATTGTATCCTTTTAAAGGTCTTACTTGCTAACATAATACGGGGAGGTGTCGACGAAGTAATATTTTCCACAAAATGTGTCGCGACACAAAATTCAATGTTCAGTCAAGAGAGGCCGCGCCTCTGGCGAGATCACACGTGTTTGGTGCAAGGTTATAGGAAATTAGAAGGTGGCAAGTTTTTTTTTAAATTAAATTATTACCTACTACTGTTTGTCTCTGCATCACCCATAGGTTGACTGGTAGAAAATGCCTATGGCATTAACTCGCCTCTGTACATTTATGTGCTTGAAGTATTAAATAAATAAATTATGGCAATATTGAAAAATATTTTTTTTTTACAAGTCTGTGTTATAGGACTATGAGAGTGATGGAAGAGTGGGTGCACCTTTGTCTGTGCATACACTTATGCATTACTAGCTGCGCCCCGCGGTTTCACCTGCATAAGTGTCGATCCCGTGGGAATATCGGAATAAAAAATAGCCCATATGTTAATCCAGGGTGTCAGCTACCTCCATACAAAATTGTATCAAAATTGGTCCAGCCGTTTGAGCGTGAAAAAGTAACAAACATATAAACACACCCCCCACACACACACACACACACTCACAAACTTTCGCCTTTATAATATTAGTGTAAAATAGTGTGAAGTGTGAGATAATATCTCCCGCGTAGATGAGCAATCTCCACTAAGATTGGCCGCCATATTCGAAATTCGACCAGGAGGACAATTTTTTTTTATATCCCACTCCTGGGCAAAGGCTTCCCTACTCTCTTTCCACTTGTCTCTGTCTAGGGCTACTGAGGTCCTTAAGATTTTACTAAAGAAGTTTTATCAGGTTATTTTATTTCATGATCTAATAAAGCAAATCAAAGAGCCATGGCTCTTTGCATGTTGCACCAACATTTCGACGGTGAGAAAACCTTGGGGCATATCATCATCATCATCATTTCAGCCGAAAGACGTCCACTGCTGGACATAGGCATCCCCCAAGCAACTCCACTTCGATCAGCGCCATAATTGCGTAACACCTGATTGCTCCCCGCGCTAACACAATCAATCAATCTCAATATGAATAATTTTGGTGGTGGCAGCGTGTTCTCCAGAAACACTCGCAGCTCTGGAGAGCAAACACCCTGCCGCAGCGGATGGCCTTTCTTTTCCTGACCCTCCTGATCCTGATAACCACTCCCTCACCATTACAGGTCGAGAGTTGGTCACAGCCGTTTGCTCCTTCAGGAACGGCTCCGCTGGCGGCCTTGACGGCCTGAGCCCTCAGCACCTCAAGGACCTTATTTGTTCAGGCGCCGGGGCAGCTGGTGAGTTGCTCTTGAAGGAGCTTACGGCTTTGATTAACCTTATGCTCTCCGGCAAGGTGAACGAGGCCGTCATCGACGTTTTGTACGGGGCCAATTTATGCGCCCTGCGTAAGAGGGATGGCGGCATTCGGCCCATTGCCGTGGGCACTACTTACCGCCGTATAGCAGCCAAAATTTGCTGTAAATTTTATGGTGAGGTTGTTTCGGAAAAATTTCAGCCCCTGCAGCTAGGTTACGGCTCCAAAGGGGGCTGTGAGGCTGCCGTACACGCCCTGTCGACCTACCTAAATTCTGGAAAAGGAGAGGTCATCCTGAAGGTTGACATAAAGAATGCCTTCAATTCTGTTAATAGGGACACCTTGCTGACAGAAACTAGAAAAGAAATACCCCAAATTTATAGTTTCATTTGGCAATGTTACAGACACCCTTCTAAATTACTGTATCGGGACAACCTTTTGGAATCTGCTGTTGGCTGTCAGCAAGGTGACCCCCTCGGGCCAGTGATTTTTAGTTTAGCCATTCACCCAATTATTCGACAGCTAAATTCCAAATTTAACGTTTGGTATCTCGATGATGGAACCTTGGGAGGCGATGCAGAAACTGTACTACACGACCTTCAATTTTTAAAAAATGAACTTCATTCCATTGGCCTTGATCTCAATCTTTCGAAATGTGAACTATACCTAGCGGACAGTACTGACAGACACTTGACACTTCCCAAATTTAACGCAATAGCTCCAGAAATCAAAATTATTGAAAAAAGCTCTCTTCGTCTTCTTGGGTCTCCAATCTTTGACAATTCCTTTCCCGATTTTATTCAGGAAAAAATTCAAAATTTCAATGACGTTTCGGAAAGATTGTTAGAAATTAATATGCATTCGGCCATAACTTTAATCCGCTACTGCTGTTTTGGCCCTAAATTAACATATTTTCTTCGCGCTTCACATTTATGGAAGCACACTCACCTTTTAGACCAAATGGACCAAATTATCAGGCATACATTAACATCTATTTTAAATGTGGCCATGGACGACCGAGCTTGGGCACAAGCTACTCTTCCCATTCGAATGGGGGGCCTCGGCGTCCGCAAAATTTCTAGTATTAGTTTACCGGCTTTCATATCCTCGGTCCACGGCACTGATAAATTAATCAGGAAAATCTTAGCCTCCACACTGATTAATTCTGATGTGCCGTGTTTCACCGAGGCTATGGATGCCTGGAGACTCGCTTGCCCGAATACAGATCCACCTGACAATCCATCTTCCCAGAGACGGTGGGATGAGCCGCTCTGCAGAGTAGTACAGAACAATTTACTTGACTCGTCTGCTACTTCTGCGGAACGTGCACGCCTGCTGGCTGTGGGTAGATGGGAGTCGGGACTTTGGCTTCATGCACTACCTTCGTCGAACATAGGCACTTTGTTCGACGACACTACTTTTCGCCTCGCTGCTTCCCTGCGACTAGGCACTCCTTGCTGTTCCCCTCATCGCTGTCACTGTGGCGAAGATGTCAACAGCCTCGGACACCACGGCCTGTCTTGCAGCCGAAGTGCGGGTCGCTTAGCGCGCCACGCGAACATTAATGACATCATCCGACGAGCTCTTGTTACCGTCGGCGTTCCAGCTGTATTAGAACCCAATGGCTTGGTACGCGACGACGGCAAGAGACCGGACGGTATGTCTCTATTTCCTTGGAAGGTGGGTAGGCCTTTAGTGTGGGACGCAACTTGTGTCGATACTCTTGCGCCATCCCACCTTCCTGGATCGGCATGCTGTGCTGGCGCTGCTGCTGCGGCTGCGGAAAACCTCAAGCGGCGAAAATATAATAACCTTATCGGAAATTATATTTTCGAGCCGTTTGGGGTTGAAACCCTCGGGCCGTGGGGTCCGAGTGCTCATGGTCTTTTTACAGAAATTTCAAAACGGCTGGTTGACAATTCCCGTGACCCAAGGGCTGGCTTTTACCTTGGCCAAAGGCTAAGCATTGCCATACAACGTGGCAATGCCGCCAGTCTCTTGGGTACATTACCAGTCGACAGCGATGCGGATGAATTTTTCGACGCTATATTTTAGTTTTTGTATAGTTTTAGTTAAGTTAGTTTTTAATCTTGTTATTTTTGTTAATTAAGTTTTTAAATTCAAATAAAAGGAGTCAAATACAGGGTTTATTACATAATTTTGAAGGATATTGCTAATCCATTGCTTCATAAGTTCGAAAAAGTGTCTTCTCAACAACGTAAACAACGCAATGTATGTTGTTGAACTGTCAAAATGAGACCCATTGGTACCGATAGTGTATTACGCAATTATCTCACGGTTCTGTACTTCCCGTTTCCAGCGGATTCCTGCGGCCTTCACAAGGTCATCAGTCCACCTTGTGGGAGACCTTCTAACGCTACGTCTTCTGGTACGCGGTCTACACTGCTCACTGCTGAACCTTTCGGCCCCATCAGCCATCTGTTCTGCGAGTAATGTGCCCACTGCCACTTGAGTTTGGCAATTCTTCGGGCATATAGAATGGATGGGAGCGGTGAATGCTTATGCGAATCCCGCACCCCCGGCCATAGGTAGAGGTGGAACACCGCGGTGGTTTTATCCGATAAGAGTCCGGCATGCCCCTCTGTCACCCCCACGATAGAGGAAGTCCATGAGGATTTCCACCGCGAGAGAAAAAATAAATAAAATGGATAATCTTTTCCGATAATCTTTCAAGATTATCGGGATTCCATTCTATAGAAGCTAAGTCCAAACTGAGAACGCAAATCGTGATTGGGTACATCAAAATAAAAGTTCTAATTTAAATATACGGATATTGTCAAAGCCCTGCAAGATTTTTAAGTTATTAATGAATTACTTTAAAATATGATATCTCGCTTCAATAGAAAAGGAAGTCGTAAAAAAAATACGTCACCTCTTTTATTAAGCCTAACCCCACACTACAATATTTATCTATCCCAAACCTTACTTACCAAAAGAATGGCTATGGAAAGAAAGATTTATTATCCCCTCTTCTATTGTGTGACCGTCCACAATCACGCTTCTTTAACTTAAACCAGACCTTAAGGGTCTCTGAATCGCTATCCATTCTCTTCAGGTCTATTCGCGCGGCAAAATGAGATATCACTGGATATTGAATGACAGCGTTACTGTGAACGCGGTTTCACAATTTCGGAAATATTTTCTTTATAAGCTTTTGCTCGTGGCTTCGGAGAGGTTGAAACGATATATCGACACCTCCATGCAATAACATCGTAACTCACTTTTTTCCAAAAATTGAGTTACAACGGCATTGTTATGTAAAAAAAAAAATGCATTCTTTCTGTACTATCATTGTAATTCTATACCCTTTTGTTTCTAAAATAAACAAACGTCAAAGACTATGTCATTTCACTGTTTTGTTTTTCACGTACCTAAGTCATGAAAACCCATGAAAACAATTTTTCTTTTACAACTTAACCATACCTATTTATAGTCCGCCTAAACTATATTAAATAGAGCCAGCTTCAAAAATTGTACGGGGTGTTTTGAGTTTGCTATAATTCTTCAAACTTTAAAATCGCTCTCCTGTAAAATCACAAAAAGTGAGTTACGATGTTATTGCATGGAGGTGTCGATATAGAACTTCAAAATTATCCAACAAGAACGTACTCCCGGGATAAAAAGTATCCTATGTCCTAATCATAGATAAAATATAATAAAACAATAGTTGAAGTGAGCTTGAAGTGTGCTGACAATAGTCTCAAACCGTAGCATCAGATGAAATGACCACTCACTTCATCTAAATTTTCCAGTGAGATTTTTACAGATCGTCAAGCACTTACGCCACGAGGGAACTACAGAGGAGAGCTATTTTATTTAAAATGAAACTCCTATCGGATTTCATAAGTTATTATTTTAGGAGTTATCTCATTGAATATATAAAATTAGCCCATCTTACTTATACAGGGTGTTACGGAAAGGGTATATCAATACAAACGGGTTGAAGAGTGTATCTGGTCTAGAATCTCTGTACAAAATTTCAGCTCAAAAGCAGGAACTTTGAAAATGCTTAATATTTTTTCTTTCGATAGTTTATTTAAATTGAAATCATAACAAACGTGTCACCGCACTACGAGGGTCATTATCCATTATCTGTAGTGTGTCTGTGCGCCTAGTACACGCACATCACGCCGCCGCGCGCCAGTGCAGCGCCGTGATGTGTTTTTTTATATAGCCCTGATAGTATTTTTATGATTATTTTCTTTGACCACTAAGCGAAGTAATTGAAAAAAATAAAATAAAAATCAGTCATAACTTTTGAACCGTAAAAAAATTCACTGACATTCTCAGGGTTAAAAAGTTTGGAAATAACCTTGCCCACGCCCCTATTCGATTTGATCCATACTTCCAGGGACACCTTGTATAACCTCACAAACATATAGACTGTTTTATATTAGTAGGATATTTTCCTCCTTTTTTTACAAAAGGGTTTTCGGTATTGGTGTTAAGGCTTCAATATAGGCATATATTGTATTGTCCAATGGATTAGGGGTCGTCAACAGTTTCTTTGGGGGCGCAATGACCGTTTCGGTTTGGTCCTTATCTGGTCTTTCGGGCCGGAATATTTTTTGTGGTTCGACGTGATTGCTGGAGGAATTTGGTGTGCCGTGTTATTGGACCAATATTAGCTCAACGATTACTAATGAGACACAATTAATTTTTCTATTGTTACCGATTTTTAATAGATTTCGCGACATCAAAGCGGATATAGAGTTGAGGTGACTATTTAGAGGTGGGCAAAATATTTGTACACAGAATTAGTCTTCGAAACTGTGGAAGGTACATTTTGATGAATTAATCTTTTTTTATTATAATCTTTTAGTACTGCTACAATAATAATAATTCTCTAATGGCATCATGACAAATTGAGGCAGGCAGCGAGGAGTGAAGTTATTTTTCGACACGAATTATTATAACAGCAAAATAGTTATTAAATTCATGTTTGAAACAGTAACATGAAAAGAGAAATAACAACTCTGGGGTTTCTTTATAAACGACTAGCAGCGTCCCGTGGTTTCAGCCGCATATAAGTGTCGATCCCGTGGGAATATCGGGATAAAAACTATCTTATGTCCTTTCCCGAGACTCGAACTATCTCTGTATCAAATTTTATCTAAATTGGTTCATCGGTTTAAGCGTGAAGGGGTAACAGACAGACACTTTCGCATTTATAATAATTATTATAGTATGGATATTAGTATAGATGATTGAAGTTAAGTGATGTTTAAACTTCAAAAATGTATGGTTAAGCGGTCGCTTATCACTATCTCTATCCTGCTTTCATATTATTAATTATAATACACGAATTTTACTGTACTTGTCATAGGTAGAGGTGGAACACCGCGGTGGTTTTAGCCGGTAAGAGTCCGGCATGCCCCTCTGTCACCCCCACGATAGAGAAAGTCCATGAGGATTTCCACCGAGAGAAAAAGAGGTCATTCATTATAGAAGTATATGTCACAGATTTTGTTTTTAAATTTTTTGTTAATCTCTCAGGTTGCTTTCGTTATTAAATACACGTATCGACAAACCGTACAATCTCCTTGCCTGTCACAGCCGCTTTGTTCCGTTACCAACTTCATTATAAGTTCATCTAAACTTAAAGCGGGTAAAGCCGCTTAAGCACCAATTAAACACTAAATAAGTTATATAGGAACACTTGTTTACACCCCAAAGTTTCCAGTCAGGAGCTGTCAGGAACAGCAACCATTGACGAGGGTTCTCCTGTTGGTACGATTATTTCGTTGACCTCAGTTCGAGCTGCTAATTTTAGTAGCTAGTACCGGTACAACTGCTTTGTGTAACCGATTCATGATTTTGACAGCTGACATGTTGAAGTTTCGAAGACTTCAATGGGTAATATGCTATGTCATGCTTTGACGTTTTCTAATTACCTCACGTCTGCATGGTCCTTGTCAGACCATGAAGGACCAGCCGGATAATTGCGTAACACACTATCCGTAGCAATGGCTTCCATTTTGACAGTTCAACAACATACATTGCGTTATTTACGTTGTTAAGCAGGCAAATTTTTCGAATATATGAAGCAATGGATTAGTCATATCCTTCAAAATGATTTATATTATGATTAATTAATTAATGGTGTGTTACGCAATTAGGATGCAGACGTCAGGTAACCACTTAAGAATCGTCAGAACTAGTCAGGCTTTGAACTTTTAAAACAATAAAACTCACTTTTTTTTGCTTGAGTATGTATAGGTACATTTTATTGAATTTGTTGGTATTTAGCCGTGGCTAGCTAACATATTGCAAATAAGTTAATGTTCTGTGTCCTTTGCATACCTAGTATTGTATACAACCAAGTATTTTCTAATTGAACAGACAGCTGTGCAGGTGGGGAGTTTGTTGCGCCACTTCTTCTCCCCAGCGAAAGCACTAGGAAGTGGTGAAGGGCGGGCGTTTTGGGGGACTGTCTTTTGTAATTTTGACGTTCGAAAAGTGTTGATTCTCAGCCTAGTTTGAATAAATGACTTTTGAGTTGATTTGATTTCATTTGATTTTGACATTTGCAGCATGGTCGACATCGGCTTAGCTTGCCTTAACCTTCTATCAGCACTAATCTACATCTATACCTTATAATAAAGCTGAAGAGGTTGTTTATTTAAAAAAAATGCAAATGTCTACGTGAAATAAGCTTAGACGTCTAACAGAATATCATTTTGCTTACCTGATATTGGCTGGGCGTCCAGCTCCGGTGTCAAGCTGCCTCGTGACATCGCGACGGAAAATAAAATGCTCAACAGATTTAATATACAGGAAAATTGGAGAACCTTCCAGATTATTTGTTTATTAAGCATTTTGTTGAACTGGATATAAGTATTTTGTCTATCTAAGCAATCATTTAAGAAAATGTCTCTGGATATTTTGTTCAGCGAGTATTTTAAGTTAAATTTAGCTAAGCTAAGTAACACAACAATATTATTGTGGCAGCGACTATTGTTTTATTTTCATTTTTTATGTCTTTAGCATTTCTAACCTTTAGTTAAAACGTGGACAATCGTGTGGGTTACGTGCTTGTTAAATCTTAATTTAAGTAATTTTTTCTGTGTTTTGTAGCATGTAACTATTTTTAGTCCCTAGTAAATAAATTAAGACTTTTCGTAACACCTACTGTAAAGAAAAGTCTTTACAAACAAAATAATCTGGAAGTTATTTCTTATTCTGCAAATCGGGCTAAAATAGTACCTACCTACCTATCTACTCGTAATTACATTCCTGCAAGAAAAAGTAAAACTTTTAAATGTGCAAAAGAAGTATACTCCGTAATCGCTAAGCTCCATGAGCTTAGCGATTACGGAGTATATTCTAGATTTATTGATGCTGATGTTTTTTTTTAACAAAATCTGAGGTTCTAACTCGAATTGCGTAGCGTGACGATAACGAAACCTAATTCGACTATTTTTAAATTGAAAAACTTGTGTTACTTAGTTTAACCCGTCAAGCGGCGCGGTTCGCCGATCGGCGACGAAACATTAGAAAATCAATTGTGTCTCATTAGCGGAGCTAGACAGATTAAGACTTTATTTATAAACTAGTATGGGAGATATTAATTATTGTGCTTGATGCAAACATGTATCCCAAAAATGCTATAGGATAGTTTTATTTTCGATTACTAAATCGTTCGAATTTACGTCGCGCGTTCGTGCTAGGGCCTTGGATTTCAATGACGGAAGTACAATTTTTTCTTTTATTTATTGATACTAGTGTATCAATAGATAAAAGGTAGTATAACTATGCGTAAGGTCTGACAAGGATAGTTCCTTGTCAGACCTTACGCATAGTTACATATTTATATCTGATCCTGTAAATTTGTGTTAATGTACAAAGATATTTTGTGTTTATTGTCCAGGTGTTGGCTCCGACACGTCCAGGGTCGCCGACCTCTGAAATTGAAAGCTTGTTATTGAATCGAAGGAAACGGGAAAGAAAAGGTATAGGTACCTAGTATAGATACAGGATGAAATTGAATAGGTGCGCCAAATTAAAATACTTAATATAGCCCGGTCAAAATAGACATTCAAGGTTACATTAATTCGTATAAAGCTGAAAATTGTTATGAATGTTGGGAACACCATTAAAAATAGATTGTCAAAAGTCCCCATCGATATGACGTCTGCAAAAAAAAATATTCAAGGTCAAATGTTGCAAAAATCGGTTTTTTGTATTTTTCAGCTAAACGGTAAGTTTTATCATAAAAATAGGTAAGACAAAATTGTTTTCCATTTTTTTTTTCTAAGAATAACCATTTCGGGGATATAGCGATGCAAAAAGTTGTGTTCTGCTTAGCTATAGTCTATGACTATGAGCAGTTCGGTATTTTTAACCTTGGCATCATTATTTACAAAAAGATAGACTGAAGCTCAGAAATGAAAAAAAAATCTTATATTAATAATAATATATAATCTTATATATCTATACTTATAATAAATCTGTAGAGAGGTCAATTCTGTACATGAAATATATTTTCAAAATAACTATCAGGGGGTGATTAGTGATCGATACTGATGCCAAAAATGCAATCAGTAAAATTTTTGTCTGTCTGTCTGTCTGTCTGTATGTTCCTTATAGAAACAAAAACTACTGGACGGATTTTAACGAAACTTGGTACAATTATTCTTCATACTCCTGGGCAGGTTATAGTATACTTTTCATCACGCTACAATCAATAGGAGCAGAGTAGTGAAGGGAAATGTTGGGAAAATGGGAGAAGTTACTCCATTTTTTAAGCTTCCGTCGCGTGTGCAGCCTTAATGGTTAAAGTTACATAGAAATCATGTATGACGGAAATATTCTACATAAAATTGTCTAAAAAATATCCTGCAACAGCATATGTCTATCTTTTATGGTTGACTCACAATAACACGTGTAACTCCTGATAGCTTAGCAGTTCGGAGCATTCTGATTATATTTGTTTACTCTTACGTTTATAATACTCTCACTCATCTCTAATTTAAAAAAGTTAACATTATTACCTATTCAATAAAAAAAGAATCATAGAAATCGGTATAGAAACACCAAACTTATACATGAAATAAGCCATCGCGCCGTCGCACGTGAAGACTGAATCATGCTATAAGGATTATTTTTGTGTAACGGTTGCCGCGCTCGACACGGGTCGCGGCGGGGGTAGGGTGTAAAAAGGCGGGAGGTCCGAGAGCGAGCTTCATTCAATATTTGGCTGTTGATGCGTTCAGAGCGTTCGACCTTATTGACAGACAATAATTGATATTGAGAAACCGTGCTTATCAGCGCGACTTTTAGTCTTTAAATAGTTTATTTGAATTTCTTTTGTTGTTATTTTGTAAAATAGGTATGAGTTGTTTTGGTAGTGTTTAAATATTCTTCAAATTAAAAATTATTAAACGTAGGTACTTTTATTAATCAAAGTAGTTATAAGTATTTATTTTTAAGTGAAGTAGGTATAGGTAGATAGTATTGCACAGGCGTTTCAGCTTTATTTTCATTTCTTTTTTGTTGTGAGTTTTATATATTTCTGGTTATAATTCTATAAGAATATTTTAGTTTAAATAGTCACTTAGATTTTAAGTGTAAGGTAGCTAAAGTTAGGACCACGTATTAGTTGTTTTGGTAGTGTTTAAATATTCGTTCAAATTACAAATTATTAAGCGTAGGTACTTTTATTAATTAAAGTAGTTATAGGTATTTATTTTGAAATTTTACACAATGGTTCCCTTTATAATGTAGACAAGGAATTAGGAAGGATTTTTTTAAATTCAACCCCTAAGGGAGTTAAATAGGGGATGAAAGTTTGTATGAAAGTCCGTCAGTTTTAAAGTTAGGATCTTCAAATTTTGTGTTTAGGCTGACGACTAAAAATTAATTTATACGTATCTCAGCGTTTTTGATAATTCCAACCCCAAAGGATTAAAAAGGGGGATGACGTTGTGTATGAAAGTCCGTCAGTTTAAAAGTTAGGGTCTTCAAATTTTGTATTTAGGCTAACGATTGAAAATTAATTTATACGTGTCTCAGCGTTTTTGATAATTTCTCCCCCATAGGGGGATGAACGAACTGACTGAAATATCAACGCACAGTCTAAACCGCCGGTCCTAGGGACATGAGTCTTGGAGGTTGTGTTCTTTGTGCAGAGTAGGTATCGAATAAGAAGGGGTTTTTGGAAATTCAACCTTTAAGAGGGTGAAAAGGGGGGATTTTGTTTGTATGAAAAATCTTATTTATTGAGTTAATAACCTTGAAACTTGGCACGAATACTTATCTAAGTAAATTATGAAGTATGGTATTTTTCGTTTTTCTAAAATACCCCCTAAAGAGGTAATGGGGGGGTGTTAAAATTTGTATGGAAGAATTTTAACGCCCTGTCCGATTAACTTGAAACTCAGTATTTATACTAAGGACTAAAATTAATTAATAACGTGTATCAGGGTTTTTCGAAAATCTACCCCTAATTGTATGAAAAGAGGTAGTTAATTTTAAAGGGGAGGATTTTACTGCGTGGCTTGATTAGCTCGAAAATTGGTATAAATAAACTTTGAGTCAAGTTATGAACACACCTTAAACGATTTTTCTAAATTCTACCCCTGTGGGGGTGAAAAGCGGGGATAGTTTCTTTGAAAAATCTGATTCCTTTGTTCTATAAACTTAAAAATTGGCCCGAATACTTATTTATTTAAGTTAATTATAAAGATCATACCAACATACATTTTCGAAACTTTTAGAGGAAAGTACGAATTTCACGCGGACGAAGTCGCGGGCAGAAGCTAGTATATAGTAATAAACCAGCCAAAGAGCTGCATAATCAGCCTATAATATTCCCACTGCTGGGACACAGGCCTCCTCTCTGTGAGAGGGAGTGGGCCGTAATCCACCACGCGGGCCCAGTGCGGGTTGGTAGATGTCACATGTCTTCGAATTTTTGGTACTAGGACATGCCGGTTTCCTCACGATGTTTTCCTTCACCGTTATGAGAGCATTGGTGATGAAAGCCCCTGTGTGGGTTCGAACCTACGACCTATAACTCGTAAGTCGCGGCAGTTACCACTGGGCCACCACTGCTCTCCTGGGCCTTCCTAAACTATTATTGGCTACTTACCTAATGCATGAGTGTGAGTGCGGAACGCGAAGGGATGAATGACTTTGTGCTCGTTGATGGTGCAAGCTGTCTCCATGTTGTAGGTACTACGAAATGTTAGGTGAATCGCTGCTCTCCTAGCTAGATTACTGAGTAATCTGTATTTAGGAAAATAATTTTATATACTTATTCTTAGGAAATCATTATGACATCAGCTGGGAATGAGTGTAATATCAAGGTTTCACAGTGATTATGAACGTAATTTAAAGTTTCTAAAAAATACAATAACACAAACAAGCATACTAAAACTTTTCATGTCCTCACAGAAAGGAAAGTATAAATAAAACCAATAGAACGTTTTCGAACTAAAAACCGTGATTTGGAAAGAGCAGGAAGTTGAAACCGGATGTAGCAGTCTGCTGCAGGGGTGCTGCAACCGTCGCGCCGAATATTCACAGCTTCCGGTGCGATGCAGGTTAAAAGCAGAAGGCTCATTACCGTCTCTTTAATCTGTCGAGCTCCGCTAATGAGACAAAATTGATTTTCTATTGTTTCGTCACCGATCGGTAACGCGCGGGGCTTGACCGGTTAAAATTAATTACAAAAATATTATACTAGCATCTGCCCGCGACTCGTGTGAAATTTCGGCTCCCAGGCCGCCGTTGTATCCTATCGCCCCCCACGTCTTCATTTTCGCTTAGCGATCTTTCTGACTTTTCTTCTTTTATTAGAAAAAAAAGTAGTGTACAGTCAACATCAAAAGTCGATTAACACTATCATTTTTACATTTTATTAAATTGACAACAACTTTTTTCAATAAACTGATTTTTAGCTTTTCACATAATAGACAAGAGAATATGTTCTAAAAAAAATTCTTTTGCTGCAATTTTGAACAAATATTTTGCTCAATAACTTAGATTAAAAAAACTGAAGTGTTAATCAACTTTTGATGCTGACCGTACCATGATGTTAAATAGCCTATAGCCTTCCTCGAGATTTGTGCTATCAATTGCACAAATATTGACTCGTAGTTCCAGAGATTAGCGCTTTCAAAGCTTTAGCTTTATTATTAGTAACTAACTGCCCAGGCGGACTTCGTTCCGCTTCAGAATCGATAAGGACGACTGTATGAGAAAATTAATTATCTTTTATTAATTAACCTTTTTGTCGTGATTTTTTCCCATGTTTTAATAATTATTCTGCTATTCGGGGCGAAGACAAATCCAACAAATCAAAGATCATAAAAATCGGTCCAGCCGTTCTTGAATTTTATTATAAATGGTTTAACTAACCCAACTTTGTTTTTTTTGTGCAGGTTTATTGGAAAAAGACCAACAACCTCTTAAGAGGTCATTGTACTCATCATTATGAACAACTTTTACTATGGGACCAAACCCGAAATCGCGAAAAAAAAATCAGCTGTTATATAAATAAGTTACTTATTTACAATCTATATCTATAAAGGATTATTGGAAAAACACTAACAACCTCTTAGGAGGTCATTGTACTCATCATTATGAACAACTTTTACTATAGGACCATATCTGAAATCGCGAAAAAAAAAATCAGCTGTTTCCTACATTTTGACGAGTTATATGAACATAAATATAGGGTAGGGATACCCTATATTTATGTTCATATAACTCGTCAAAATGTAGGAAACAGCTGATTTTTTTTTTCGCGATTTCAGATATGGTCCTATAGTAAAAGTTGTTCATAATGATGAGTACAATGACCTCCTAAGAGGTTGTTAGTGTTTTTCCAATAATCCTTTATAGATATAGATTGTAAATAAGTAACTTATTTATATAAAATATCCTGCATAAAATTCTGCAGACCTCCTATATAATAATTTCTTGTACTTGAACTGCTGCCATTCACCTATGTAGTATATTTCTGTTCGCTACGTACGAATGAGACCCTTAGAGGAAATGAATACGTCTGCCGATTGGGAGATACTATTGAACTTTCAACGAAAATCAAAGGAATTCTTCAAGTTCTCCGTATTACTTATTGTTTAGCTATAAGTATCTTATGATACTTGGAAAAACAATAAGAGTAAAAGATACGTCAGAATAAAAAAGGTTTTGTTCAATAAGATTTCACTCAAGAGGATGTATCCAACTGTAATAAACCTACATTCAAGAAAAAAAATAACGTAAACCATAAACAATGGCAAATGATAAACGACTAATCTCTTATTATTTGACCTTTTTATTTGTTAATAATCAAATTTTTTTTCTCTATTTAAACTTAAGCATAAGTTATATACTGCTTGAGACATTTAAGTTAGAGATGACTGTGACTTAAATGTCTCAAGTGTTTTTATCTTATCGTATGCTGCACTGGTTGACGTAATCATGTCAACGCCTGTTGTCGCAGAAAACCAGCTCTGGGGCTCAGCATAATGCTACGACCCTATGCTAACATTTTTGCGAGTATGTGACGCTTATTTTCCCCCACATTGTTCTTTTTTGTGTTCTTTCTTTGCGTCATGTTTACCGCAAACAAACGTTTTTTCTTTTCTTTCTTTATTATTTAACACTAGCTTCTGCCCGCGACTTCGTCCGCGTGAAATTTCACCCTCCACCCATTCACCCTCTTAGGGGTGGAATTTCGAAAAACCCTTTCTTAGTGGATACCTACTCTTCACTAAGAACACACCCTCCAAATTTCATGTCTCTAGGACCAGCGGTTTAGGCTGTGCGTTGATATAAATCAGTCAGTCAGTCAGGACGTTGAATTTTTATATGTATAGATTTTTTAACTACTGTTAAGGTAACAGCATCATGCATTTGAATACTACCAATATGCCATCTGCCAATAAATATTGGCCGGTTTCTATTCAAAACGCGTACTTACTAACTAAATATAAATTATTTCACATTCCATTGTTGTCCATTTCAAACGAAAATTATTTGCTTACCATGAACAAAATTAATTATGATCACAATGATTAATACTCATTAACAGTCATCCCGAACAAAACATGTGTAATATGTAATCCGCTTTTATTAATTACAACATGAATTTATTGCTGATCAGATTAATGTTAACTAAATTGATCTGTATGAATAGGGAATAGAACTATTGGTTCATGCTTTACTCAATGTAGATAGTTTTAGGAACTGAATATTTGCTAGTAACGAGCCTACACATCAACACCAACATTTGCCTAGCCTTTTCCCAACTATGTTGGAGTCGGCTTCCAGTCTAATCGAATGCAGCTGAATATCAGTATTTTACATGGAGCGACTGCCTATCTGACCTCCACAACCCAGTTACTGGGTAATACGATACCCCTCGGTAAGACTGGTTGACAGACTTTCGGACTCCTGACGACCCGTAACGACTGTCAAAGATCCATGAATGACAGACGGGATAAAGGGCTTAACGTGCTTTCCGAGGCACGGAAGGGTCTCGGTATGTAAAGATGGTCACCCATCCACAGACCAACCGCGGCTAGCGTAGCTTAACCTGATTGATCGACCTGTGCGGCTGTTATTATTTAGCCACGGGCCCCTTTGCTAGTACCTACAATGTCGTTTTATGAATTTCCGTTAATATTGACTGCTAAAACAGATGCTATAATACTAAGTACATTGTTATACGGGCCACAATAATGACGTACCGCTGAAACTATAATCCTATCCCAACTAATATTATAAATGCGAAAGTAAGTTTGTTTGTTACCTTTTCACGCCTAAACCACTGAACCGATCATTCTGAACCTTTCATCCCGAAAAAAAAAAACGGTTCCCGAGGAAAACAACAATAACGTTATTACGATAATAGATGGTGCCAAGCCGCTAATACAGCTACCATAGAGACACATACAGATATCATAGTACTAATACAAGCTGCCTTTATACTAGCAGCATTGTACGCCTAACGGTAGACGAGATGCAACCAGCCGCGGATAAGCCCAAAGCATGTCGCTAGGATGCCAAGCGTAAACAGCTAGGCAGCTGATTAAGTTTTAGGCATCTAATAATCCTAGTTGATACCCAGTTAGCCTACTTAGAGGAGTCAACATGTACGAGAAGTAGCAATAGACTGGCGAACGCAAGGTCGTGACTTCGTGACTTGTATTTTTAAAGAAAGTATAAAAAAGAGATGTAAACGCATTTCTAAGAGTCGTAAGAGAATACCCTTATACCTTAGCAGTAGGTATAATAAACGTACACTTTCCGATGCACAATATAACACACCATTATAGATAAAAGCTTCCATCGAGAGTACTTGGAGCCCTGGTAATCATGTTACAATATGATCGAGTTACGATCTCGATTCGAGGTTGATCCCGATTCCCCGGGAAAAGGCCGACTGAGATTTTTTGGAGTGGTCTAAGTCATGAAATGTAGATATTAACCCCTTTATTTATATAAAAGTTGCTTTAAGTTAAGAGACGATTGAACGTTACAAATGTACAGGGTGAAATTAAATTCATGGGTATCCTTATAAGGGGTCATTGTACTCATCATTATGAACACCTTTTACTATGGGACTAAACTTAAATTGCGAAAAAAAATCAGCTGTTCCTTGCATTTATGTTCACATACCGCAAAACGGGGCTACTTTGACTTCCAGGGTTACTTTGACAGATTTTGGAGCTACTTTGACAGAGCGCCAAAATCGGTTTTCACGTGTGCTCAGCAAGTGTGCGTGACCTTCAGTAATATTGCGCGAGGCGCGGGGTGTGGGAAACGCGTCATAGCGTTGTGATCGGCCTGGTCAAAGTAGCCCCGCCTGTTCAAAGTAGCCCCGTTTTACTGTAACTCGTCAAAATGTAGGGAAGAGCTGATTTTTTTTGCGATTTCAGGTTTGGTCTCATAGTAAAAGTTGTTCATAATGATGATTACAATGACCCCTTAAAAAGATACCCATGAATTCAATTTCACCCTGTATGGTTAAATTATATAAAATTTTGTATGTTTTTCACTCAATCACGCAAAATGACTGAACGAATTTGAATGATATTGGACACACAGATTGTAACCTGGCTGGATTGGAGTATTCCCGTTTGAGCACCTATTTACAGAGCACCTTTTTTTAGAGCACCAAAGGTATTCCCATTAGAGCACCAATCAATATTTTACCGTGGTGCTCAAAGGGGAACAATAAAAAATATTCAACTTTGTTCCCTTTTGAGCACCTACGATGCGGTAGCTTCTAGTGATGGGGTGTATAATAATACATATCGATAAAAATTGGCAGTACTTTTATTATCATATTAATTTTAGGAAACTAAGTAATTATTATTAATATCACAATCAGCCTTATGTTATTTTCTAGGTACCTGACTTACTTAAGACAAATAAAATAAAAGAAATCAAATTCCTTGTAACATCAGTAGTTTATTGCTTATCGTTTTAGTTAAATAATAATACTTACATTATATGGATTACACAAGTAAAGATTTTATATGTTATTTTCTAGGTACCTCACTTTAGACAAGTAAATAAAAGAAATCAGGTTCCTCGTAACATCAATAGTCTTTACGCTTATTGTTTTTAGTTAAATAATATTTCTTAATAATACTTACATATTTATGTATTATACAAGTAAAGTTTTTAGTTGTTTTAGAAACGAAAAATATGAACGTTATATCAGTTATAGAAACTTTTGGAAGTAGTAATAATAATATGTTAAAAATAAATACATATTTTCCTAAAATTTAAATTATCACCACTTAACCCGAAAATAGATTAATAACGCTATGCTTATTAAATTAAAGCCACATGAAACTAGTAAATACAGTATTTCTAATAAGTCCCGAGCTCGCCGAAACCGACACTTAGAAAAATTTCTCAAATAAATTAAGTAAGTAATTATCAAGCAATGCATTTTATCAAACGTTATTTATGCCTTGCCTTGTTAACTTTTACAATATTTAACACAACTAACTATTTACATTTGGTACTAAATTAAATGACTATCTAACTTAATGCCTATTTAATGAGTTTCATTTTTAGAAAATTGCGTAATAAAAAGTCAATATAACGTTTTTATTCCAAACGTTGTTTTATGAGATACAATGAAAAAAATTTTTATGTCAAATAATAAGTTACTTATTAAAAAAAAAAGTTTATAGGGTACTTAATTATTTTTTTAAGTGAATTATTTGGCAAACATGTTATTGTTTTCCGTTCAAAAACATTACAATAAGAACCAAAGTAAAACCTCAGTGGGTATCGCAGGCATAAAAATCTGTAGCAAAAAAAATGAGAGAGCTTATGTGGAAGTTTCGACTAAATCGTAATGAAGTAAATAAAACAAAATTTAAAAAATACTCTAAAATATATAAAAACATAATTAATTTAACGCAACGAGCACAAAACAATCATAAAATAAAATCATCTACTAACAAATCCAAAGCCACATGGGCTATTATAAATAGGTCTAAATTCAATTTACCAAAGGATACTATCACTTTCATAGAAACAAACCATAAAACTATAACCAGGCCAGGAGAGATTGCGAATGCTTTTAACAATTTCTTTATAGAAAAAATAGAACCAATACCAGACGCAGGTAAGGACGTAACCGTAAATATTTCCAAATCAAATCAATCTATGTTCATGGCACCGAGTACTCCATATGACATACTTCAAATTATAAGATCGCTTAAAAATACTGCAAGTGTTGGATACGATGGGATCTCTACTAGAATCCTAAAGTATATCGCTTATCATATCTGTGACCATCTAAGCCATATCATTAATATGTGTATAACCACTGGATCATACCCGGAAAGTCTAAAAACTACTATTGTTAAACCCATCTTCAAAAAAGACAACAAGCAGAGTATGAGCTGTTACAGACCTATTGCACTTATTCCTATAATTTCGAAAGTTTTTGAAAAATACATTTATAATCAAATTTATAACTATTTAGAAAAATTCAACATTCTTACAGAAGACCAGAAAGGTTTCCGCAAGAATAAAACAATAAACATGGCTATTTTTGATTTTTTAAAAAACGTCATGGGTAATGTGGATAAAAGGACGCCGGTATGTTCCATTTACTGCGACATGACCCAGGCTTTCGATTATGTTAATCATGACATTCTCCTCCGTAAACTGGAAGCTTATGGCATTAGAGGCAATGTACTAAATCTCATAGAATCTTATCTGAAAAATCGGAAACAATATACAGTCATTTCTAAAATAAACATTAATACCAAAAAAGAAGAAAAATATTCATCAAAAAAACGTATAGTTAAATATGGAGTCCCGCAAGGGAGCGTATTGGGTCCTTTGTTATTCATAATCTATATTAATGATTTGCCATTAGTAACTAATTATCCAGTATCACTTTTTGCCGATGATAGCACGGTCACTATTAATTCTATAAATAAAGATAGGTATGAACATGAAATTAACAATACAATCAATTCAATAGTTAACTGGTTAGATAACAATAATCTAAAAATTAATCTAGAAAAAACAAAAATTATGTTCTTTAGTCAACGTTTAGAAGCACCAAATATTAATGTTCAACACAAATTAACTGTTATAAAAAATGTAGACACAGCAAAATTTTTAGGTGTAACCATTGACAAACGTCTGAACTGGAAAGCACACGCAGAAGAATTAAATAAAAAAGTATGCTCTTCTGCCTACGCCCTCTATAAACTAAAACCTATTATAAGTACCAATGCGCTTATAACTGCCTACCATGGTATTGTCGGCTCCATATTGAGGTTTGGAGTTATATTTTGGGGAAACTCTACTAATAAGGAAATCATTTTTAAGTCACAAAAAAGGTGTATTAGGGCTATGTTTGGTTTGAAAATAACTGATAGTTGCAAACAGTATTTTATTAAATATAACATTTTAAGTCTGCCTTCCTTATTTATTTACGAAACAGCTAATTTTATACGAACCAATCCTAACCTATTTAAGAAACTGTCAGACGTGTCGATTCGTAATCGAAGGGATAATAATAAATTATGCGTACCAAGATCAACCACGGCATTGATGCATAAAAGTGTTTTTTGGTTAGCACCGACCATTTATAATAAAATCCCAAAAACTATTAGACAAATGCCTACTGCTCTGTTTAAGATACATTTAAAAAAATATCTCATAGCTAAATGCTATTATACCATATCTGAATTTTTAAATGACCGCAATTAATTAAATAGATTCCTATAATTACGATATTTTCACAATTTGACCCCTATATCTGTAAAAATTATACTTTATGTTTTTAATTACCATTAGGATTAAGTTATTAAAATTTCATAGTTTGCTGTGTAGACTCAAATTTTTATTATTTTTTTGGTTTATTCTAAGCCAAAAATATGTTGTATTGTACGCCATAAATGGCAAAACATGTAGATCTACCTGTTATTTTAAGACCTTGCACATTTATTTGATGTATACTCATGTTTTTACAATAAATATTATTCTATTCTATTCTATTCTGTATAATGATGATATGACAAATCATGTTTTTGCCCATCGTTGCTGGTCAAGTAAAAATTTGTAAATTGAATTTTGGAGTTATCCTTCTCCTAGACAACTTCTAAAAAGTTCTTCGTTTTAGTATAAGGTTGCAGTCGGGTTTTTTAATTTTTTTAATTGCTTTTTTTATGTTATATTTTACTTTATCTGGTGATAAGTTAGCCATAAGCCATTCTAATCTATTCTATGAAAACACCGATTTCTTTTGTTAGTGTTACATCCTACAATTGGTTTGGGGACAGATAACATTAAAGTTGAGATAACTTATTGTAATATTAACAATAAAAGATTGAGTAAACTTTTATGTTAATGATGATATTAAGTATGTTTTTATTAAATGATAACATTCTGCAATGAAACTGCCAATTTTTAACCGACTACTAATTATCGATATGTTTTATTATACACCCCATCACTAGAAGCTACTGTAGGTGCTCTAAAGGGAATAAAGTTGAATATTTTTTATTGTTCCCCTTTGAGCACCACGGCAAAATATTGATTGGTGCTCTAATGGGAATACCTTTGGTGCTCTAAAAAAAGGTGCTCTGAAAATAGGTGCTCAAACGGGAATACTCCGCTGGATTAATTTTTCTTTTTGAAGCCCACGCTAACGAAGTTGCGGGCAGAAGCTAGTTGCAAATATGTATGTATGTCATTACTTTTTAGGGTTCCGTACCCAAAGGGTAAAAACGGGACCTGAGATCTACTAAGACTTCGCTGTCTGTCCGTCCATCCGTCTGTTTGTCACCAGGCTGTATCTCAAGAACCGCGATAGCTAGACAGTTGAAATTTTCACAAATTATGTATTTCTGTTGCCGCTATAACAAAAAATACTAAAAAAAAAAAAAAAAAAAATATTTAAGGGGGGCTCCCATACAACAAACGTGATTTTTTTTGCCCTATTTTGCTTGATATCAATAATGGCAACAGGTAGGCACTTGAAATACTCACAAAATACTCAGTTGTATTTTTCCTTTAAGTAATAATAAAATTCAAATTAAATAAATATTTAAGGGGGGCTCCCATACAACATACGTATTTTTTTATTTATGTAATGTTAAATATTGTACGGTGGTACGGAACCCTTCGTGTGCGAGTCCGACTCGCAAATGGCCGGTTTTTACATTTGACCTCCACAATAGTTTGGTAAAAGGCTTGGCACGCTTGTCATGTTTCATAATCTCTTTGGTATTAAATGTGATAAAGAATCTCCAAGAATTATAACGGCAAAAAAACGCTTTCCGCTCTTACTTCAAAAAATCTACCCACGACAACGAAACGCTATACATTGTAGGATTTCTTTTAAAATACGATTTTTCGTATCTTATGTAATCAATGTAGTATGAATTTAATTTATTATATTGGCAATTTTGTTGTACTTGTTACATTAATATCTACTTATTGAAATATCGAGAGTGGATTCAATAAATTTCCAATGATCTTTCTCTTTTTTTATTTTTTTTTTGTGGATGGGAAATCATCAAAAACCCCTCCCGCTCTGGGTGGAGCGGAAGGGAGTGTCAGACTCGTACTGACTAAAACCCACCCGTGTTCCTTCCTTAGCCCTTTATGTTCCGGGGTAGCGGTAACCTTTTCGGACAATCCCGCAACAATGCTCTTTCTCTTAGGATTTACCTATTGCTATGAAACCTTTTTATGAATCTTTTAAATCAAAATAATGTGTAATAATGAAAATGTCCTTGAACATGGTTTGGAACCTTGAAATATTCAGGCGACACCTGAAAGATCTTCAAAGTTTAAATTCCCGAGCAATAATGTTCAGCTTTGTTCATCACCGCCGCTCTCAAAACGGTCAAGGAAAACAATCGTGAGGAAACCGGCATGTCTTAGAACCAAAAATGCGAAGACACGTGGCATCTACCAACCAGCACTGGTTACGCGTGGTAGATTTCAGCCCACTATAGAAACATTATAGGCTGATTAATACAGCTTTTCATTCTATTAATATTTAAAATGTTAACATCAAGATAATTATGAACTTTTAAATTTCTGAACAGCAGCACAGATTTCTATTCTACCAACATTAAAAAAAAAAACTCTGTTCTCTCCACCGTAATTTAAATATTTTCAGCAAAACCTGACAACATATCCTCACAGATGACGTCGGGCTAAACACACATGCCCCCTTCTAGACCGTCACCGAACACACAAAACCCTTGATTTTTTGCCCTCGTCCATGTTGCTGTCCGGGAACAATTTTTCAAAGCGCTCATCACGTGGTGTCACTCGCAGCTCGGCTAACAAGGGTGCACATAATTTCAGCAGTCCGTCGGACGCCGAAAACTTGACAAATCCGCTTAAATTTCTCAAATGTGTGCACCCCTTTGATAGGGTACGCAAATATTGGAGTAATCTCATTATAGTTAGTTGTTGTGGATGGGTGCTTGTTTGTGAAGTAGATAATATAATTTTGGATCCGTATCTGTATTGATATACCTACAAATTAAATTAGGAGAGAAGCGGTACAAACATCTCTGTAATAGTTATTCGTCAAACATCCCGAGCGGACCTAAAAACCCTAGGGGTCTGCTTCGTTGGTCTAGTGGTCGCAAGTGCTACTGCTGAGCACGAGGTCCTAGGTTTGATTCTCAGGTTGGGGAAAGTGTTATTGGGTTTACTATCTGGAATTTCTCAGTAATAGCCAGAAGTCCAGATTTGTGTCCGGTTAATGGCAACATGCTCGTCCTCCATTCAAAATTTATTTATTCGGATAACAAAGATCTGTAATGTTAGTAATATCTTATAGCTAGTGTTAGTTAGTAAAATTATTAGGTGTTAAGAATTTAAAAGTTTCAAGACTATTCATGGGACTTACCTAGGGCTGATTTTTCCAACGCTGGACAATTTTATCCGACGAATAATTTATGAATTTTTGACAGTTCTTCCATACAAAATCTGACGTTTATTTTATTCTATGAATGAAAAATTATCTGTCGTTTGAAAAACCAGTCCTTAAACATATTGGCGAAATGTGTGTGTACTATAGGCTCTACCTAACCTGATGTTGTGCGTCTGATGTTATATGTTATGATATTCCAATAATGGTAGCAATCGCTATACAAAGATTTACGCCTATAGTGCACGACGATATACCTTCTTCAAACATTTTACTACACGAGCATAATATTATGGTAAGAAAAAATCCTCATTCATAGTAAACAGTTTTTATTACCGGGCTACACAATCTCCCAATTAAGCTTTTACTAAATAGAAATAATTTTAGTTCCACTTTTATCCCCCTGTTATTGGTACCTTTTCAAAAACAAAGACAAAAGAAATTAAATTGCCATTCGCAAAGTAGCATCTATCAATGGAGTTCATAATCACGCCTCACCGCTGACATGGAATACTGAGCAAATGGAGTAATGATTTTTCTATAGCAATAATACTCCAGCTGCATTCTGTTACACTGGAAGCCGACCTCAACATAGTTGGGAAAAGGCTAGGCAGATGATGATTTTTCTATAGCAGAAATTACAAACAAACACATAGTGTTGTATGTTAACGGCCTAATGGAATACTATATGAAAAATAATTATTATCCTTGATTATTAACTGTGTGTACCAATACAAACCATTTCTGCTTTAATGGTACATTACAAACATGAACCTGTATCTTTATACGTGTTCCTGTTTCACAGCCTTTACTGTATTTATAAATAAATAAATAAAAAACAAAAAAAAAAGCTTGATAAATAACATCTAAAATACTCCTTTTTTCATTTGTTCGTAGTGATTTTCATGATTAAATCACCGGTCGCATCCTATCTTGACTGACGTTTAGCTTCAGCTACGTGTAGACGTTCTGAACACGTGAAACGCTTACATTCACCTACACGTTAGCACTCCATGTATGTATTGTTCTGGCCTTTTTTTGTGTATGGGAAATCATCAAATGACTCCTCCCGCTCTGGGTGGAGTGGAAGGAAGTATCAGACTCTTACTGACTAAAACCCACCCGTGTTCCTTCCTTAGCCCTTTATGTTATCCATAAAAAAAACCCTTTATGTTCCGGGGCAGCGGTAACCCTTTCAGACAATTCCGCTGACATGCTTCGTCCCTAACACTCCATGTATGTACTATTCTGTCCTTATTGCAGATGCAGACCGATGCAATTTATAAGCCATCAATAATACTACTAATTACCCAAACTTCAATGTCAATCGCGCGCGTCGGCGTCGCGTTGATTAATTTTATTCACTTTGTGATTGCCATATTAATTTTGTTTGGATTATTCTAGGATTCAGTTTGTTTGGAATACTGATACTATTATTGTGAGAGGATTGGCTTGGAACAGATGCGTAATTACTATTGTTTCAATTGGACAGGTGGGTACATAATTAATTTTAAATACAATTTGTAACTGTCTTGCGAATGGCTTGTTTGTTCAGCTGAAGAAATACCTACAGTCTGAAATGACATTGAATAAAACATTATTTATGAGTATTTAATGTTAAAAATGTTTGTTTGCACAGATATGTATCAATACTGGAAGGCTGTTAATTAAGAAATGCTAAATTAAGGCATATTAACTCATTTGAGAACGTTAAATTAAAATTTTGGGGTGTTTTGTGATTTGCGTGGCCTTCATTTTTTGAACCTCGATTATCTCTGTAAATATATCGCTCTCTGAGGTGCCTCTTTTATACAAAATATTACTTTTACGTATATTTTAAGATTCTGATATCAATTTAAAAAAAAATGAATTTGAAAATAGCCACGAAAATCACCAAAGAATGCCTTACTCGAAGAACCACCCATAAAGGGTCCCCGAAACGATCAATTACAATTGCTCAATTTTACTTGTAGTAATATTGTCAATCGCTTCAATTGAATCTGTTAGACGATCAATTTGTGCATCAAACTGTATCAATCACTGTAAAAATTGACGATTGCAATTTTTCGTTTCGGGACTCTTTAGGCAACTAATTCATAAAAGATACACACGAGGGAACTTTTCTAAAATCAATTTACCTAGGTTAGATATGCTTAGGTTTAGTGCAAACGTTGCATTAACATTATTTTTTTACATTTAAGAAAATGATTAAAAAACTACTGTAAGACGCTATAATGTGTCCTGTCTTTACCTTCAAAAAGCCACCACACTGTATAATCATTGTTTATATTCGCACGTGTCAAATGCGACTGTGCGACACAAACGCAGCTGTAGCCAAACACTGGAGCGTCGCGGTCGCGCCGTGTGTAGCTAACTTTAATTAGCCGCTGTGCTGCAGACGAAGGGTTAAAGGGAAGTTGGAGTTACAATATTAAGGGTTCATACTATGATTATTGTTTTGTTAAGAACTGAATGATCAACTGAAATTAAAATTTTCGTCATAGCGTATTGATAGCCCAAGCAACATATTTGTAATTTACGAACAATAGACACATATAAACCGACTTATATTTTTTTTAAAGTCTCGACAAAAAAAAATATATACAGGGTGTTACGGAAAGGGTATATCAATACAAACGGGTTGAAGAGTGTATCTGGCCTAAAATCTCTGTACATTTCAGCTCAAAAGCATTAACTTTGAAAATGCTTAATATTTTTTTATTTCGACATCACGGCGCTGCACTGGCGCGCGGCGGCGTAATGTGCGTGTACTAGGCGTACAGACACACTACAGATAATGGATAATGACCCTCGTAGTGCGGTGACACGTTTGTTATGATTTCAATTTAACAAACTATCGAAATATCACACCGCTAACTTCCAAACTCCGGGCTGTTACTAAGAAATTCCTAATGGACAAACCATTAGGAATTTCTTAGTAACAGCCTCAATAACACTTTGCCCGACCCGGGAATCGAACCCAGGACCCCACGCTCATTAGTCGCGCTAGCGACCACGAGGCTAACGATAACGGGGCAGTAAAAAAAAAACTAATAATAAATTTACGTACGTACGACCTACCCTTAACAGTGATAAGGTAAATGTACCAATACTCGTCGGGTTTTGATATTCACTGACTTTGAAGAACTGCTGCGTGAGAAGTATTTCATTTAGAATTAAACTTTTTGCATGACGAAATAGAAAAATTATCCGTTATTCTAAATAAGTTGTTAATTTTTGTAATTTTTAGTGACAATAAATACTTATTTAAGCAAATGTGAAAAAAGGGCGATTTGTACCAGAACTCGCCAGGTTTGTACTATTACTCATCAAAAGGACCCAGTAGTCGTCAATTTTTGATGCTAATATGAACTTTCATGCCTTGAACATAGAGTTCAAGATGATTACACATTAAAACATATTGTGATTGTCGTTCATATGAGTTGCAAGTCAAAGAAACAAAAGGTAGGTAGAAAACCAAATCGCAAGAAATTAATAAAGGTTGTGAGCTGTTAGCAGACTAGGTAGGTAAATTCTAATAAATTTTAGCTTATTTTTGAAGTGAAAACTTCTTTAGCGGCGTTGAACACTTTTTGTAATGGGTAAAAAATGTTAAACTCGCGTCAGGGCATCGCGTCAGGACACGTGACCGTCAGGAGAGATTCCCCCCCCCCCATCTCTTTCTACGGCGGCGCCAACCGAAGTGAACCAAGTGAGACACGATAATGGATGGATGGATGGATGGATGGTGATGGTGATGGTGATGGCGATGGCGATGGCGATGGCGATGTGATGGTGATGGCGATGGTGATGGCGATAGTGATGGCGATGGCGATGGTGATGGTGATGGCGATGGTGATGTGATGTGATGGTGATGGTGGACGCGGACGCGGACGCGGACGCGGACTTGGATGGACAGCTGATGGCTCGACCGTCTGTGTAGTAGCCACACTGCTGTGATTCATAAAATTCGTGTAGGTATATAAAGTGTTTCAAAAAATGGAAATTGAATAAAGTGCATCGATTAATGAAAAAAGTGACGCAGAAATAGTGAAAAAAACTTAGTTATATTAATTAAATTAATAATTGATTTATTTCAACGTTAATATTCAAGTTTTCACTTCTGCCGGCACTCCCGGAGTGCAACCCGTCTTTTTTTATTCTCAACATACATGTGTATATTTACTTAAATATTAAATTAAATATTTACGTAATATAAGCTAACATATAAACTATAATAATACGATGGAAAGAGACCAGACGGAATGACCATAATGCCCTGGAAGTTAGGCAGACCTTTGGTGTGGGATGCAACATGCGTCGACACCCTTGCGCCATCCCATCTTCCTAGCACGGAGGACGGTGGGCTGTGCTGGGGCGGCTGCTGCAGGTGCAGAAAACCTCAAACGGTGAAAATATTGCAACCTGATTGGGAGTTACATGTTCGAGCTGTTTGGGGTTGAAACACTAGGGCCGCGGCCGGGGTCCGAGTGCCCACTTGGTCTTTCGAGATATCGCCAAGCGATTAGTCGACTCTTCACGTGACCAGAGGGCTGGCCTATTTCTTGGCCAAAGAGTTAGCATTGCTATATAACGTGGCAAGGCTGCCAGCCTTTTGGGCAGTGTTCCTGTTGACAGCGATGCAGACGAATTCTTTGATGCCCTATAATGATTGTTTATTTTTTCATACAATTGTACATATTATTATAGCTTATATTTTAGCTTAAAAAATTAAGATATCCGAATCACAGAATCAATTTTTATCAGAATAAAGGAGATCAGCTCATTGTGAAGTGTTTAATGTTTTTTTTTTATGTTGTGTGTTTTTGTGGTGTACAATATAGTATACAAATAAATAAATAAATCAGCCATATTAGGCCCAAAACCCAAAATGAGCGGCCAACGAAAAAAATGTATTACCCTGGTTGGGGTCTTCCCCGACCGAAAAAATGATGAGGAGGTCTTCCTAGTTATCATTTTTTACTATTGCGCCGAATCTCTACGACCATTCCTGCAGCTGTTTTTTATTTAAGTTGAAAAATAAAGTCTTATACTTACATTAAAAAAACCTGATTTTAGAACTATATATGCAAAAAATAGTTATAGTAACACTCGCAGAGGTTTGTTGTCATAGTAGGTAATACTTGTTTAAGGTCACCTTTCTTTTATTTTCGCCAATCGGTAATTAATATACTTTATTAAAATTTATAAAACTAGATTTTTTCCGTAGAAATTCTAAATAATAATAAATATTATTTCGCTGTCACCATGTGTTTTGGGCCCAACTCTGTACGAAACGTGACTGGTCTCCTGTTGACGTGAAAACGTCGTTGCACTATATGGTAAATTCAATATGTCTGACCGACAATAACATGTAATATTTCAGCCGCTTATAACTACGAGAATGCTTGGGTAATGATTGAGCATAAAATATATAGGTAATAATTGTACCAATTTTAAAGCAGGATCTAATTTGAGTTTGATGCCACATCGATAGTGCAGTGCGCCCGACCCTCCTTTTTACTATGCGCCGAATTTTCAATTCGCAAAGAAATGTTTAGCTACAAGGTGCCACTGTCAAGAATTGACACAGCACTACTAGGGCCTAAAGAGAATCAACAGAAATATTGGCCGAGTTAAAAATGCATTTGAAGTTGACAATAGCAAAATAATTTTAAATGTCGTCTCATATCAACCGTAAGTCTGGCCAAAAATGAAAAAAAATCTCAATAAAAGTAAGCTTGCATCACAAGGAATTCAATGAGCATCAAAAGCCTAGTACCAAGCAAATACAATAGCTACGGCAGTATCAGAAAACGAAAGAAAATCTGCAGCAAGTAGCATAAAAGTTAAAGATATCATCTCATATCGACCGTAAATCTGCTTAGAACTGAAAAATATCACATACGGTGAATGGTTGTTTTATATTAAATGCAACAAGCCTTTTTTTTTTTTTCATGGGAAATCCTCATGGTTACCCCCCGTCTGGGAAGAACTGAGGGTTATGTCGGACTCCTACCGACTAAAACCCCACTGTTCCTTCTAGTACCATGAGTCCGGGGCCTGGGAGATACTTGTATATTCGCCGCACCTTCGACTATATCAGCCTAATCAAAAGCCAAGCAAAGAAATTTTTAAATCATAAGAAACACAATAAGCCTAATCTACTTATGAGCGAATTCAAAAGCTAGGGTAATACCTAAAATCATCGCCAAACGCCATGTTATTAATGGACGACGCCCCGGCCTGCCATCGTGCAAGTATGTGTGAAGATTACGAGAACATTAGGAAGATTCGATCTGAGTGAGGTACTGTTGAAAACTAGCATCAATTAGCCAGGGCTTATTACAGCTGAAATTATTATACTTTTCCGAGTAAGGCAGTTTAGGTTAGAACTGAGAATACTTTTTACGGGCCGAGCGAGTGGAGCGCGCTTACGATACAGCATGCGAAGCGAGCCTTTCCTAGGTACAAATAAGCAAAGCGCGCTTAATCAAAAGATGGGCTTACTTCTCTTGCTAGTCTTAACAGCTTCTTAAACCAGCAAGCGAAGCGAGCCCATCTTCGACACGAGTGAGCTGAATGCACAAGTTACACATGACAAAAGCGAGCGAAGCGAGCTCTATCACGAGTGCCCAATGACGCGACGACTAAGCAGAGCACGCTTACTCAAGCAATGAGCGAGCAAAGCAAAAAAAACTTAATAGAAACCCAGTTTTATCGTCATATGTAGTCCAAACCTTATTATATGTTTATACAGACGACAGCACACCAAGCTACCCGAAACTGTCAAATTTTCCCAATCAACTTTGAACCTTATGCTTTAGCGATAAAGTTGAAAATATTTCAATATGACGAGTTTAGAGGCAAGTATTGAGCGCGTCCCAGTAATCGTCAAAAAAGTACTTAAAATGACGAGATTTGGGTCAAGTAGGAATTTTTAGGTACCAATAGATGTCACGTTAAAATAAAAATACTTTTATGATAAAAGTGTTCTAAACTTCAAGTTATATCATTAGTAAATTAACTTAACTAATTCATCAAACACTCAGATTTACCGTAGACCCCACTGAAGGTTCGTAAATCAAAACACAAAACTACATGCTGACTTTGACATTTAGCAGCTAAACTTGCAAAAAAATTAAAAAATTGTGGGACAGACTTTTTAAGTGAGATATCTCAGCCACTATTACAGTTAAAACTCAGTGTTTTATTTTAATTGTGCAATATGTTACCAAAAACATGTTGCCATCAAAATGGGCCAGTTAAATGCTTAGTAGAAAAATACATTAATGTTTTTAGACAATTTGACGACTTCTGGGTCACTGTCGACTTCACCCGCGTTTACCTTAGGGAGTGTCGAACGCGGTGACGTCGCAAAACTTTCATTATTTGCATGCCGCGTTCTGTCTGCCGAGTTTCAATACAATTGTGTGTAACAATAGGCGCCTCATAAAGTAGGTATACGTCCTATATCTGTCAGGTAGTCCATGAACTATCCTAAATGATAAATACTTCGGTTATTGCTGAAAACGGCGCTGTTCATTGTATTAATATTTTGAATACTTACTTGTGTTGCCCCTCCGTGCCTCGGAAAAAACGTGGTCCCGGCTATCATTCGTGAATCTTTGACAGTCGTTACGGGTCGTCAGAAGCCCGAAAATCTGACAACCAGTCTTATCAAGGGGTATCGTGTTACCCAATAACTGAGTTATGGAAGTCAGATAGGCAGTCGCTCCATGTAAAATACTGGTATTCAGCTGCATCTGGTTAGACTGAAAGCCGACCCCAACATAGTTGGGAAAAGGCTAGGCAGATGATGTTGATGACTTGTGTTGCCACATCGACCGGTTCTGTGATTCTTGCATCCAGCGTATTCCCGCGGCCTTCACAAAGTCATCGATCGACCTGGTGGGAGGCGTTCAATGTTGCACCTTCCAGTACGACGTCGCAACTCCAGAATTTTTCAGCCTCAACGTAATCAAAGTTTTATGCAAGCATGTAGAATTTAGTGCCAGGGTGGTTTAGCACTAACTTTTGGGTTGGTTGATATTTGGTTGATTTAATATTATATTAGTTTGGTTTACGATCGCTGATTTAGCGATACGAAATAATTTGGATTAAAAGCTATATTATTTAACACTACAATCCTAACTAATATTATAAATGCGAAAGCAAGTTTGTTTGTTACCTTTTCACGCCTAAACCACTGAACAGATCATCCTGAAATTTGCATAAACGTTGTCAGGTGTACCTACAGAAACGGACATAGGGTATCTTTCTTCACGAAAAAAAGTGCTGATCCCGAGGAAAACAACAATAACATTATTATGATAATAGATGGCGCCACGTGTCTTTCGAATCATGATTGAATTATAATATGAGCGACACTTATGTGGGTGAAACCACGGGGCGTTGCTAGTTTATTATATTTATGAAATGGTAAATCTAAGCTAAACTAGCACTATGATGGTTTGATCTGTAGACCAATTTCCGTAATTAAAACCTGCAAAATGTAGTCGCAATCTCATCTCAGCGACAATCAATGTCAAAAACTTGTCAAAAATGTAGGGAAACTAAAGGTATCTTTGACAGATTGAGACTGAGATCAGACTGTGAACGTTCTTAAAATTACGAGAATTGCCTTTCTGGTTTCGTTTGAGTAACGCGATTGGTATTCGAATACGAGCTAACTGGTAAAAGTTGTGATATATGCATTCATGGAAATGCACGCGTATTCAAAGAGAAGCTTCAACGCATGTTTCATACTCTGACGTAGTTCATAAACAACATTAGAAAACAAAATAACTTGCTGCAACTGAAACTAGGTTTTAACAGTGATAGAATGAGTGCAGCGACATAGTTCTACTTTTAGATTGCATTGTAGAAGCTAGAATTGGTTGACAGTTGTTCAAAATTCAACGTTGTATTCTGTATGATAGGGTTTTTTGTTATACAGCGTTTGTCTGCAGTGTAGCATCTCTACGAGTTTTACCGTAGAGCCGTGCTACGAATCTGCGTAGGCGTGTGCTACGCAAAAAAAAACAACGCTACGCGCACGCAACGTTCGTTGTATTGAGGTTTGTGTACTCCCTGAACGTCTTCAAGGGACTTAAACATAACTGGCGAAATGTGGGTTTACTATAGATATTCTGTGCAAGCCTTCGGCGATTACACATACATTGATGTTATCTTATGTTGTTAAACTTGTTAGAAAATCAAGGGTTTGGATTACATAATCAGCCTATAATGTTCCCACTGCTGGGACACAGGCCTCCTCTCTATGAGAGGGAGTGGTCTGTAATCCACCACGCGGGCGCAGTGCGGGTTGGCAGATGTCACATGTCTTCGAATAGTTGGTTCTAGGACATGCCGGTTTCCTCACGATGTTTTCCTTCACCGTTTTGAGAGCAGTGGTGATGAAATAATTTAAGTACACTAAGTAAAGCGCCTGTCTGGATTCGAACCTACGACTCGTAAGCCGCGGCCGGGTTTGGATTGCTAATCCTCTATTCCTCAACGATTTCAAATGTTACATGGTACAAAATCTAAAACCTGAGAGCGTACAAAAGATTTTCATTTGCTATGAAACTTAATCCATACTAATATTATAAATGTGAAAGTGTCTGTCTGTTACCGCTTCACGCTTAAACCGCTGAACCGATTTAGATGAAAGGTATAGACATAGTTTGAGTCCCGGGAAAGGACATAGAATAGTTTTTATCCCGATATTCCCACGATATCTACACTTATGTGGATGAAACCGCGGGGTGCTGCGAATACATAACTTTAATTCCTCAACTCCAAAAACAGAACACATCATGCCATTACAAAATTAGGACTAATTACCACTTGCACTCGGAAATATTAAAGTGTAACACTTTATTTCTCGACAATTACTATCCATTACGATATTGTTCATATATAGTGATTATATAACCATTTGGAAGAATTGCTGTATCGGAAAACTGTGACCTAGTTACGTCGAAATGACTTTATTTTGTTTTGTTTTTCAATAGTTGGTTTCTGAGCACCTGGAGAGCTAATTAGACAATTTTTCATTCGGTTGTTCTTCTTGTTTATTTGTATGCTGGCTTATTAGGCACTAATTGGTTAGTTCGCACTATGGAACAGTGTTAAAAGTATACTTAGTTTACTCTTATTAGTGTTACTGTGGGACAGCTCACCGTCCGATCAAGACCAGGCCCGTGCCGGACGGCGCGTATGTGTTCCACTCGCGCCTCAAAGAGATGTCAGCATAAAGGAAGGGGCCTGTTAGGGCCGAAGCCTGCCGGGGGTGCGGGATTGTCCGAAAGGGTTACCGCTACCCCGGAATATAAAGAGCTAAGGAAGGAACACGGGTGGGTTTTAGTCAGTAAGAGTCTGACACTCCCTTCTGCTCCACCTAGAGCGGGAGGGGTCCTTTGATGATTTCCCATCCACAAAAAAAAAAAACAGTGTTACTGTGGGACGCCTAGCTAGATAGACCGATGACCGTGGTTGAGCTGAATGGTGCTAATACATGCGTCCTGTTCGTGAACGGGCGCCGTCAGTAGGGACTGGTCATCTCTTTACTGCCATGGCTTATTTCAATTTAATATTTGAATTGCTTTTTATTTCGTCTTTTTATTATGGACGCTTTTAACGTTCTGCGTCGTTCTCACATGCATAATTTTTAACATGAATGATGTAACCAAGACTTTGTAACCATATTATTTTGATTTAAAAGAGTGTCCATGGAGTTTCTTGCCCGTTCTTCTCCATAGGTATCTACGCTTTGGAATGGGCAATTAGCTTCGTCTTTCTGACTAACCGGCCCCTTGACAATTCAAAAGTGCCTATAATTGGTTTAATTGAAACAAATGCATTGAGTTTTTGATTTGAGTTTTTGACCTTAAGAAGTTGGCTGGGACGGACTGGATGCGGAAGGCGGAGGATAGAGTGTTGTGGCGCATACAAGGAGAGGCCTATGTCCAGCAGTGGACTGCGATAGGCTGAGCTGATGGACTCTTATTATCCTTGATGTCGTTAATTACTGATTACTTACTTTTTTTTTTGTAATTTATATCAGTATTTTTTATGGTGTGCATAACAAAGAGTATTTTATGTTCTAACTAGCTGCGCGCGCGGTTTCACCCGCATAAGTTTCGATCCCGTAGGATTATCAGGATAAAAACTATCCTATGTCCTTTCCCATGACTCAAACTATCTCTATACCAAATTTCATCTAAATCGGTTCAGTGGTTTAAGCATGAAAAGGTAACATACAGACAGACAGACAGAGTGACGTTCGAATTTATAATATTAGTATGGATAGTATAAGGTATGGGAACACGAACACACTGAGCCCGCGTGGTGGATTACGGCCCACTCCCTCTAATCGAGAGGAGGCCTGTGTCCCATCAGTGGGAACGTTACAGGCTGATTAGTGATTATACTTATTATGAATCCGTTTGATTGCCACATATTCCCACCCTGCGAAAACCCATTCATTTTCAAAACCCATATAAAACATTAATTCAGCTTGTTAACAGTTTTATACTTCACTAAACGCGTCATAAAACCATTAAATTAATGCTACCATAAACTGATGATGCAGGCCAACCGTTTATGGTATATGAGTTTTATTAGCATAGTTATGTTTCATTGTTAATGTTTATAGTTTTATTGTACTTTTATATGAAACTGGGGGCTAGTTTGATATGAGGGACTTTTTGCTGATTTTGCAATAAAAAATATCAGCACCCTAATTGCGTAACACACTATCAATCGGAATCTGAATCATTTTGAGGAAAATTGCTAATCCATTGCTTCATAAGTTCGAAAAATTTGTGTGCTCAACACTTAAATAATGCAATGAATGTTGTTGAACTGTCAAAATGAAACCGATTCCGATTAATAATGTGTTACGCAATTGCCCCGCAGGACTTATTGAAATGAATTTGTCAACTTATTAGATAAAGTTCCTCCAAGGAGCCTTAGGGCTACTCTTCGGTCTCTAGCCGCTTTTAGAGTTCCACAGCTACCAAAAGAATACTAACGAGTTCGCTGTCTTTCTGTCTGTCCACCTGTTTTTAAAAAAGGCCATAAAAATGTACTTTTCAACGTCAACATGTACAAGTACTTAAATAGTGCTGATTTTAGATGCCCTTCCAAAAGTAGTTCGGTAATATACAGAATATTGTACATAATTTATTATACATATAAAGAAATCACTGTTTTAATCGTAATAGGTAATTTGTTCACATTATTAACGAAGAATTGACATAGGTATACCTTAAGATCAATGATATAAAAATTGAAATACTAAAATGATAACCCAAAAATACTTTACTGTTATTATATTGCCCTCATGAATATAACAAGCAGCATATTTTCTACAAAATAGCCGCCCTGCCTCACCAAAGGAGTGGCGTGCCTGCGAACTCCTAATAATGTTCTCGGCTATAATTTATAGCCGAGGACCGCCATAGATCACTTTGGAGACACCGCACAGACTCGAATCTCTATTTATAATATCGGAGGTAGTAACAATATCTGTTTTTATAGGGATGATTAATATTGTAAACAGTAAAAACACAGTTAACTATCAAATTCTAGTAATAGTCTAGTTATAATCGCGCTTCTATGACATATATTCCCTGTAAATTGAGAGGTCTAGCTCTTATGATACAGGAACTCTTAGTACAAGAGCCAGGGCTACACAGATGTATATGAATTTGAAGTGTAAATAAAGTTTTTTTATTTATTTTGACGTGAAAAAAAAAATGAATTCTTGTCCATATTTAAATCTTTTTTTGAGGCTGACTGTGCCTACCTAATCCAGAAAGAGTTCGTTGCTCTTATAAAACATTATATTTTTCCACGACTTAACAACTTGAATAGTAGGTACCAATCACTGAACTTTTATCAGAAAAAAAGATTCTATTCAATAGCACCTAAATATGATTTAAAGATAATTTTATCCATCTAATTCATCAATTGGAATACAACAAGCAACGTAAATATCTCAAAAGAAAAAAAAAAACATCACAAAAAGAAAAATAATTTTGTTTGTATACTTACACAGTAATAAAAGCCCGCAAACACTTCAACATAATATCTCTAAACAAAAGCAATACGATAAAACAGAAAAAAAACTCCTAAATTATTTCATCTTAAATCTACTTTCGTCTACAAATCCTGTAAGCCTGAACAAATCACGATAAACTGTTTGCTTTCACAAAAAAACTACCCACCCTCTGAAATCTGGTAAAGTCCTTCGAGCTGTGGGGGTTTTTGCAGCTCTTGAGGGCTCTCGAACGACTGATGTTGATCGTTGGGTGCGAACCGCTCTAGATAAATACGTGGGGTGTAAACGGCTTAGAAATAGTTTTTTGGAAAGGATTTTTTTAGAGGTTAAGATTTTTTTTGTTGAGTGATATGAAGGTCAAAGATATTTAAATTAAATATGAGTATCGAACCGTACAATTTGCTTACAAGTTCACAGTGGTACCTATAACAATAAAATCGTGACTTACGCTTGTAGACTTTTATCTGAGAAATAAATATTGCAGTTTCACAGTTCTTGTATAGAAAATAATGATGTCAAACTGTCATAATTATTTATTCTTCAGATAAAACTTATCTGACTATTGAAAAATCAGCCCTTAGTTTGTATTGTGCGTATCACAAATAAAATATTTTTCTTTCTTTCTTTAGATAGAGAAAAATATGGTTTCACCAGACAAAATAAATAACTTTCAACTTGTCAAGTATGAAGAAAGTTAACGAATTGTGTTTAAAGGTACATTTTCTAAAGAAACAATTCGTCTTTTGAACACTTACTATCAATTTCAAGTATTTCGCTACACATATTTTTACGCAACTTTTTTTACATTTTTACGGGCGGAGGAGCCCGTGGCTAAATGATAGCAGCCGCGCAGGTCGATCGATCAGGTTAAGCTACGCTTGCCGCGGTTGGTCTGTGGATGGTTGACCATCTTTACATACCGAGACCACTCCGTGCCTCGGAAAGCACGTTAAGCCGTTGGTCCCGGCTGTCATTCATGGATCTTTGACAGTCGCTACGGGTAGTCAGAAGCCCGAAAGTCAGACAACCAGTCTTAACAAGGGGTATCGTATTACCCAATAACTGGGTTGTGGAGGTCAGATAATATAGGCAGTTGCTCCATGTAAATACTGGTATTCAGCTGCATCCGGTTAGACTGGAAGCCGACCCCAACATAGTTGGGAAAAGGCTAGGCAGATAATGATGACTTCCATGTTTTCCAACTCATAAATTCACACGCACCTATAACTCACATACCTACATTCGGATTATTCTACATGCAACAGTATTCCAATATTATGCTACCAAAAACAACAGAGCATCAAGAGTTTCCCCTTCAGCGCCATATTACGTGATTAATCGTATCCATCATCGGAAAAACACCATGTTTCCTACTACCAAAACAACGCAAAGCGCTGTCTTCGGCAATTTCGTTCAGAAACTCGGCAAAAACGAAACAGCCAACCAGCCAACTTTCATCTTCATATTTTGCTTACAAAATCTTTGTGGATGATCAGTAACCATCTTAACTTGACACCACTGTCATTACAAATCGAACCATAAATCTTCTTCGTTAAGGGTGTTTTATATTTCTCGGGAGACCAGCCGCAGTTGGTTAGTGAGCCAGCTAAGTGAAATCGAATATTATTTTAACATGAAAAAATGTTTGCCACGGAAATTGTTGCTGTTTCTTTTTTAAATATAAATGTACGAGATATCGGAAGTTGTATAAGGTTGTATAATTTAGTAGGATATAAGCCGCAAGCTTAACTTGTAATGTAAAAGATATTGCACAGACCCGTAGAGTAATCGTGTAACACAATAACAGTAGGGATTGCTTTAATTTTGACAGTTCAACAACATTCATTGCGTTATTTACGTTGTTGAGCAGTCTAATTTTTCAAACATATGAAGCAATGGATTAGCAATATCCTTCAAAATTATTCAGATTGTGATTGATAGTGTGTTACGCAATTAGGGTAACGGGTTACGCCCGTTTTCAGTAACATAAGGCATTCAATTAGGTGTCGCTTAGTGTCAGTGAAAACGATCGGTAAGGTATGTTTTTAAATGATAAATGATTTCATTTCTTTAAGTAGGTTTACCAGTCTTACCAAGGGGTATCGTATTACCCAGTAACTGGGTTGTGGAGGTCAGATAGGCAGTCGCTCCATGTAAAATACTGGTATTCAGCTGCATCCGGTTAGACTGGAAGCCGACCCCATCATAGTTGGGAAAAGGCTAGTCAGATGATGATGATTTCTGTAAGTAGGTTTGTACAAACACTTTTACACGTCAATCATATTTTTTAAAGCTAGATGAGGTCGGCGTTTCCTATCTGACTACTCTGAGAAGAAAGGCCGAAACAAACTCAGAGGACCTTTGCCTACATACTTATAACTTATTGTTAGGGAACATCGGAAATAAAAGTTACATTTCGTTCATTTGTTATTTCGAAGGAAAATCTTTCGGTTGACTGGTTCTTACTTCAAGGAGTTGAGAACTAACGTGGTTAAATAGATACTATTAATACTCATCGGAATACAGGCTTCTTCGGTTGTTAGGGCTCTACAGGAACTATTTAGAAGACAAAGACTCTTCAAATCATTCACAAAAGGAATCGGTCAGTCAGAAAGATAACCCCAAAATAATGTTGCGCTGACCCCAAATAAATTGGGATAAGCGCAGGAAAATGATGAGTCTTGCATTAGATACAAATTCGTTGCTCCAAAAAAAAAACTGGCCAAGTGCGAGTCGGACTCGCAGACGAAGGGTTCCGTACTACCGTACAATATTTTACACTACATATATAAAAAAATCACGTTTGTTGTATGGGAGCCGCCCTTAATTTATTTTATTTTAATTTTATTATTTATTTTTAAAGTGAATATACAACTAAGCACCTATTTTGTAAATATTTCAAGCGTCTACCTGTTGCCGTTATTAACATCGAGCGAAAAACGGCAAAAAAATCCCGTCTATTGTATGGGAGCCCCCTTAAATATTTATTTTATTGTATTTAGTATTTGTTGTTATAGCGGCAACAGAAATACCTACATCATCTGTGAAAATTGCAACTGTCTAGCTATCACGGTTCATGAGATACAGCCTGGTGACAGACAGACAGACAGTGGAGTCTTAGTAATAGGGTCCCGTTTTTACCCTTTGTGTACGGAACCCTAAAAAAACTACTATTCTTTGAAAAATACATAGATATTTTCAGTCGGACACAAACTGGCTAGCCAGATGCTCTTATCTGTCTCGCCGTCCGGCAGGAAGTGAGACCGATAGAGGGGATCGGCGCCAACTTTGATGCAATATCGATTGATAGTGTTGAAGATAGGTGCAGTTGGTACAGACGCCAGCACATAAAGCTAGTACAGTCAACAGCAAAAGTAGATGATGAAAATCAGAAATTCAATACTAATTAACGGAGTTCGTGTCAGAACTGTGTGGCGTCGAAGCGATTCAAAAGTATGTGATTGTAAATTATACCAAAAATTTACTCCTAGTACAGTTGCCATATATTCGTGATCAGTTTTGACTTAGTATTGAATTTCTGATTTTCATCATCTACTTTTGCTGTTGACTGTACAATCTGACATAGCAAAATGTATCAAAACAAATCAAATTAAGATTTAACAATTAGTATTTTTAGTAAGCATTCGAAATCTAGCAGTTTTTAAACCAACAATCAACTCGATTGCAAAAACCTCCTTCGACACTTTAATAGATTTTCAACTTAATCGCTTCAGCATAAGGTTCAAAGTTGATCGGGAAAATTTTACAGTTTCGGCACAGGTAATATAATACTCTGTTTCGGGTAGCTTGATGTGTCTGTACATTAAAACTTGTAACTGTCTTACGAGAACTCATTTTCAAAATATGTAGACGTATGTCTACATATTATTTTCGGCTTATTAGTCGATTCGCACGAATTTACTCACCCGAAACGTGTGAATTGTCACTTTCAAATATTATTATTTTTTCTATTAGGTAATAGATGACTCGCAAGAGGTTAATTTATTTTTTGCGAATCTATAACTCCATAAATATTTAATAGGCAATTGGCACATTTTGAAATTTATGCAATAAAGTATATAAAAAGGACACTAGCGCCCAGAAGTGATAAGTGTTAGTTAAAATTATAAAACGTGCGCTTTTTTTTTACAGAAAAATAGTCAGAAGATACGGTTTATTAATTCGCACGAAACGTGCGAATGGACTAATAAGCCATATTTTCTGTCTATTTCTCTGTGATCGAGAATTCAAGATAATTTAAATTCCCGATTGCAGAGACTTGGCATCAGAAACAAGTAAGAATACTTTCACGGCTTACTTTTAAATTACACCTAGGTACTAGTACTAACTACTACTAATTTATAAAAATAAAGCTAAATTCACAGACTCGTACCCTATTTGCGTAACACAGTATCAATCTCAATATTTTGAAGGATATTGCTAATCCATTGCTTCATATGTTCGGAAAATTTGCCTGCTCAACAATTTAAATAAGGCAATGAATGTTGTTAAACTGTCAAAATGAAAATCATTGCTACTGTCATGTCAGTGTGGGCGTAATTACCCCACTGAGTCTGGCGATAAACTATGGTATAACATTTCTGTATTTAATATCTACTAGCCGTTGTAAAACTACAGATGACTGTTAGGGTAGACGTGTTCTTGAGTGGAGACCGCGAATCGGTAAACGTAAGGTGGGACGCCCTCAAGCTAGGTGGAGCGACGATCTTCGCAGGATGGCTGGTAGCAGCTGGATGAGAGTTGCCAAAAATCGAGTTGAATGGCGTGCAATAGGAGAGGTTTATGTCCAGCAGTAGACTGCTATAAGCTGATGATGATGATGATGATGAACAATTGTAAAAAGTTCTAAAACTATTCACAAATTCTCTGTAGACACTAGACCAGAATGCCACACAAAACTAGGGTCAAACTCACCACACTATTTCCACCATTTCCACCGTCTATCTCCAGGGAGCACAATTATCCTACATAATTAAAGTTACTAATAACTCCTATAATTATATGTGAGTATCGTGAACGCTGAAATCGTTGCTGAAACTAGCGACAACTAATAAACTAACTTCATTAAATAACGCACTGGAAACTTGTCCAGTGAGAATGTTATTATATTAGGAAGTATGATAAGTTTTGTGACGTGGACGTGGTATATATATATTTTTTTTTTATTATGAATGGGAAATCATCAAAATGACCCCTCCCGCTCTGGGTGGAGCGGAAGGGAGTGTCAGACTCTTACTGACTAAAACCCATCCGTGTTCCTTCCTTAGCCCTTTATGTTCCGGGGTAGCGGTAACCCTTCCGGACAATCCCGCACCCCCGGCAGGCTTCGACCCTGGCAGGCCCCTTCCTTTTTGCTGACATCTCTTTGAGGCGCGTGTGGAACTCGTATGCGCTATCCGGCACGGACCTGGTCCTGATCGGACGGTGAGCTATCCATTACTCTCCGTATAATACAGGCTGTATTGGTATTTTGGAAAATTTAATTTAATACTTTTACTGTCTAGTTGGTCTAGTGATCGCATGCGCTACTGCTGAGCATGAGGACCTGGGTTCGATTTCGAGGTCGGGCAAAGTATTATTGGGTTTTTAGCAGCCCGGAGTCTGGATTTCTGCTCGGTTGATAGCAATGTGCTATAAACGATGCTAAATGTGCTATAAACGATGCTAAATGTGCTATAAACGATGCTAAATGTGCTATAAACGATCTCTTAATTGAATGATGAACGTACTGTGAGATAATACTCGTATCGCCGCTAATACACTTTCACGCTAAAACGGCTGAACGGATTTGAATGAAAGGCACCATGACCTGGAGGACATAGACTTCTTGTCATCCTGGATCGCAGACGTAGTCGCGAGCAACAACTATAGGCCGACCGCTTAGGGTCTTCTCACATTTATCGACGCGGAATCGGCTAACGCCGGTCAAAAAAGCCTTTATGTGTACGTAATAAGGGTGTTACTAATACCTTTCGCATCGGCTCGGCTCGGACGACACGGCGAAACGAGCCGTTTGCCTATTAGCTCGGCGATAAGTCGAGTAGTTTGGTGATACGCACTCGGCTTAAGCCGATTCCGCGTCGATAAATGTGGGGACACCCTTAACTGAGACGTTGCCTGAGGTAGCAGCGCGGTGCGGGAGGAGTGTGGTGACGCGATGCGGGAGCTCAGTGATTCGTCAACTTGTGTCAACTATCACCTCGGTCACCTGTAGTAATGAAATAGTCCTACTCATGCTCAATGGCCTATCTTTGTTGATTCATCATTCCTTTGGCGATAAAAAAACTACATAGCTATTAAATCAAAGATAAGTTATTAATTACGGTGTTTATTGTACAGACGCCAGCACATCAAGCTACTATAATCGTTCAAATTTCTTTAATAGATTTTCAACTTTAGATTTTTAACTTTTTTTTAGACAAAATCAAACTGGTTGCTAATTTAATTGTAATTTTTTTTATTCTTTTTTTACATTTATTACTCACACCCTGACTTATTACTTGTATTTTGTTTTTTAATTAAAATCGTTTTGCTTGTACCATGTTTGTAAATATGTGAGCACCATGTATCTATCAGATAATTAATTTATATGTCATGGTTTCGTTTTTAGGGTTCCGTACCTCAAAAGGAAAAAACGGAACCCTTATAGGATCACTTTGTTGTCCGTCTGTCCGTCCGTCCGTCTGTCAAGACCCTTTTTCTCAGGAACGCGTGGAGGTATGAAGCTGAAATTTATATCAATTACTCAGGTCTACTGTCCCTTGAAGCTGTGAAAAAATCAAACTTCTAAGCCAACGCAATCAAAAGATACAGCCGTTTATGCCGCAAATTTCTGCAAATTTTCGAAACTCGCACGGGAATCAAAACCTACAGGGTACTTCCCGTGAACTTAGAATCTTGAAATTTGGTACTAAGTAACGTCTTATAGTACAGATAAAGGAAAAATTGCGAAAACCGTAAATTTTTAGTTACATCATATAATAAAAAATATTTTTGAAAATTTTAAAGTTACTTCTTTTCTCATGAACGCGTATAGGTATTAAATTGAAATTAATATCAAATACTCAGGTCTATAATACCTTGAATCTGTAACAAAATGAAACTTCTATGTCAACGCAATCAAAAGAAACGGCAATTTAACCCATTGAATGCCGTAATTACAGACACAATTAAAAAGCCATTGTGTCTCGTGTAGATCTACGTTCCGGCAGACGAGAGGCATATTTTCAAACTCGCAACTACTCGCAAGGGAATCAAAACCTAAAGGGTACTTCCAGTCGACCTAGAATCTTGAAATTTGGCATGAAGCAATGTTTTATAGCACACATAAAGGAAAAATTCCGAAAACCTTACATTTTTATACGGAACCCTCGGTGCGCGAGTCTGACTCGCACTTGGCCGGTTTTTTAATTCTTTTACCTATTGTGGTATAGTAATTTTATTGTAGGTGCATCGTCCTCACATTTTATTATATAATTAATGTACCCATGCAAAATATTGTACCCAAACATTTTAAAAGAGCGGTGGAGTTTCTTGCCCGTTCTTCTCCATACGAAAACTACCTTTTGGAATGGGCGACTAGAATCAATTCTATTTTACGATAATTTTTGACGTTCAAAAGTGCCTTTTATGTGCCTATTTGAAATAAATGCTTTGACTTTGACTTTGATTGGGAAAATTTGACAGTTTCCTGGCGTCTATACGAGTACGACTAATAATTAAATCGTTTCTTAAGTTTTGGGAAAGTAAATGGTACAAAAATACTTAAAAATAATTAAGTACTCAAATTTACCAGAAATGTAATTTTGGGTTTGGTTCCCAGGTCAGGTTTTTCCGTCTGGAATTTTTCAGTAGCAGCCCGGAGTCTGGATTTGTGCCCAGTTGATTGTGGAGTGCAATAGGCTCGCCCGTTAGTAAATGGGACTTAAAAATGACTGGCAAAATGTGCGAGTACTACAGGTACAGATGCCAGCACATAAAGCTACTACAATCTGTCAAATGTCTTTAATAGATTTTCAACTTTATCACTAAAGCATAAGGTTCAAAGTTGATTGGGAAAATTTGACAGTCTCGGGTAACTTGATGTGCTGGCGTCTGTACACCAGTGCTTAAACCTTCGAGGAAAAACAAGGCTGTTATAATAATTATGTTATGCAATGCAATTTCTTACTAACATAATATGTAGTGAATTCAATTATTATCCCTCATTAGCTATTTCTACCCACTAATAACTACTCGATATTGACACCACAACATGCATGGAACACTAATCGATTCAAACACAGGTGTAGACTATAATCGATTCCCCACACTATAATTTTCATACAGCGAATACCGCCTCCATAACTCGGTATAATTAGTGCGAACTGTGCGAGCTGTGCGCAGCCACATCACTAGAGCTATGTAGTGGTGTGGGAACAACGTCACCTGAAGTTATGAACTTTCTCGAAGCGTTAATATGAACCAACTTCCACTGGGAAATTGAATTTTATTAACACATTGAATATTTTAGTCGATTTTTTTTTTCGTAGTTTTATTTTAATTATAGTTGGGATTAGTTTTTAATTGAATGTCTTTGATTTGTGAAATATCTAAAATTATTAGTTTAAAAGTTCACTATAGTAGGTGTGTCAGGTTTAAAAATAACTAGTTATTTATATTTTTATTACACCTCAGGAGTCACCATCTGCATCATTCATTTCTGATCAAACCATGCCCCACTTGCTGTAGTGACCTAAGTGCTCGTTAACCTGCACCTTGGGTGACCGTGACCACCTACTAGGCATATTTATTAAATAAATAGCGAGGAAGAGTACGGTCGAACAAACTATTTGGTATACAGGCAGCTAACTTGCAACTACTTTTAAACAATGGTGTGCTGAGTAACTCAATTATTTTATACCACTCTATTTAATTAAGGATGCCATAAGCTGAAAAAGTTATAACGCACAAAATAAAACTAAATATTGGCAGTGTAGGGGAAAGATGAATATTTTGGCCTTAAATAGCTTGTTCGATCGTACCATCAACATGAAAAGAAGAAGAGGAGACCTCAGGAATCGGCAGTGATTTAATACTGAAAATTGGACTTTATGTTTTAAATTTTTTGCAGTTTATTCCTACTCTATATTTACAGGACAAATTGTATCCGTACACAGTCGTGCATAGTTTGCCACAAGCCACACAGTACGGCCTAAATGCAGTCCTTGTGTGTCAAAATATTTGCACTGGCGTGTCTCGAGTTTGCTCCTCCAGTGTATTTTGAGTGAGTTGAACGGTTGGATAGATCGGGCTACTAATTGCCTACAAAATGTAGACTAGAGGTAGGTACCACAGAGTATCTACGTAGGTAAAAGGTTGGTACAGACGCCAACACATCAAGCTACCCGAAACTGTCAAATTTTCCCAATCAACCTTGAACCTTAGGTGTAGCGATAAAGTTGATAATCTATTAAAGAAATTTGACAGATTGTAGTAGCTTAATGAGCTGGCGTCTGTACAAGGAAGCTTGAGCAAGTTCAGAGCCTGTTCGTATTTTACATCGAGCATCTATTGCAACCCAATTACGGAAGAACATCTATGGCTAGATTTTCTTGCGATTCTTATTGCCTGAAATAAAGATGCTTGTTTGGAGGTGCGTATGTATATTACGCTAACATTTACTATTTATATTTACTTGTAAATACTATTATTTTAAGATTGCTAACATTTTAAATTATGTAAATATTTGAATCTCTAATAAATAAAAAGATTTTACGTGAAAAAAAAACGCTAACATTTCGAAACTGTCAAATTTTCCCAATCAACTTTGAACCTAATACTTCAGCGATAAAGTTGAAAATCTATTAAAAAAATTTGACAGATTGTAGTAGTTTGATGTGCTGGCGTCTGTACTTTGTCAGTTAGTTACCTATCTTCTTACTATATCTATTTTCTAATCTAATAATAAAGCTAAAGAGTTTGTTTGTTTGTTTGAACGTGCTAATCTCTGGAACTACCAGTCGAATTTGAAAAAAATCTTTATGCATTTCTAATCCCTAGAACTACCACTCGGATTTCAAAAAATTTTATTGCATGTGATGGCCCAATTCTTGAGGAAGGCAATAGGCATAACATCACGCTGGAATACTTAGAAGCCGAACAAAAAGAAAAAAAGTCAGAAAGAACGGCGGGGGATGGGATGCGACGCGGTGAAACGGGGCCGAAATTTCACGCGGACGAAGTCGCAGGTAAAAGCTAGTGTGTAATAGAGTGAGTCTTTTATCGTTAACTGTCCACCAATCCAGACTCCGGGCTGGTAGCTACTTAAAATTTAATAAAAAAAATTAAAAACGCTTTTTTTTTTTATTTGGTGCTTTTTGAACATAACGCACCTTCAGAATAGTATGGTATGGTAGAATATACATATTATACCATATGTTGTCATGTATCTATAAACGTCGCTTCTTTAATATTCACCTATAAGTGCGTACCTTTTATTGACCCTCTATGATCGTAACTCGATTTCTTAGATTTTTGAGTCACTACTATTCTGAAGAAGCGATAACACCTATGATTTTTTGATCATGTAGTGTGTGTTTTTTGATAGTTTGATCACTCATCCTAGGGTTGTAATGTCTATATACGTCATCTTACCATATTATTGCACTAACAACAATAATTTTATTATTCACCTTCATCATCCTCTCCACTTAAAAATTCCTAACATTCCCACCATTTTATGTTCGCGCCGGCTCCAACAGTTTATTTCCTGCTAATTAGCAATTCTTCCCGGCACCGCAAGGCGGGAATCTCCTAGTCTGTTCCATTTCCGCTAGTACCATCAACCGCACGTCCACGGCAGCATTGATAGCGCCTTTATATCGTGGCAGTAAGGGCGGTTTTCGTAGTTCAAGTGGTGCTGATTGCACTGTTGACTGTACCTACTCAGCTTCGTAACGTTTGGCTTTTGAAATGCATTTTTATTGGTTACTTCCCGCGGTTTTATCGTGTGGCTGTGGTTTTCTGAAAGCAATATTACGAATGTTGGTATGAAATGCATGGGTTGTATAATTTTTGTACTTTATGCTTGCAATTTCCTGGACTATTTCTAGAGTATTCAATGTAACCATTCGGTAAACCGTTCATGAGTTTCTCAGTTTGTTAATAGGTGTTGTCGTCTCCTTTTTCACCTTTCTTATAACTAATACAAAACTAAGTTTAGGTTATAATTAGTTCCTGAATTAGGTTTATAATAATTTTATAGTACAGACGCCAGCACATCAAACTACTACAATCTGTCAAATTTCTTTAATAGATTTTCAACTTTATCGCTATAGCATAAGGTTGAAAATTGATTGAGAAAATTTGACAGTTTCGGGTAGCTTGATGTGCTGGCGTCTGTTACCTATATGTGCACTTTGCGAAACACTGAAGACTATCTGAAGACCCATTCCCGAAATTGAAAACGTTTAAAATCTAGTCGCAATCTCATCTCAGCGACAATCAATGTCAAAAACTTGTTAAAAATGTAGGGAAATTAGAGATGTTTTTGACAGATTGAGACTGAGATCAGACTGTGAACGTTCTTAAAATTACGAGAGTTACCCCTCTAGTTAAAATTTTAAATTAAACTAAATTAAACCCAGCTTCGCACGGGTGCAATTTTTTTTCCGAATTTCCTAAATTTTCTTTCCTACAAACCTTGTCCTAGCAATACCGAACACAACAAAAAAAATTATCCAATTCGGTGCAGTCATTCGGAAGTTATGCGCGTGCATACATTTCAACGGTTCATTTTTATTTACGAGTATATAATGAAGGTAACTCGATAGGGACAGGCTCTTACGGCCAAGCTACTTGATAAGAACAAGATATACGATACCAATAAATAATAATATAAATAATCTATTAAAGAAAATATGTGACAATAAATGCAAAACCATCCCTCAAATACCAGCAAAGCACACATTTTCCGTACTCCTCTCTGTAAATCCAAGTCTGTCACATTTCCATTGACGCAAATCAATTTTATTTCTATTTCAAAATGGGGATGTCACACGAAATTCTTTGGTAAGCAGTGATCGTGGCTTCCCGTGTAGAAAATTGTATTTCTAAATCCTTTACTTATACGTTTTTTGTCATCTTTTGCTTGCTTTATTATTCATTTATTCGTTCCTTAGATGATTGGGTGTCAGGGAAAGGATTGGCCTATATCTACTTGTATTTATTCATGTTATTGGCAAGTAAAGTATGAGGTTGGGATGGTAAAAACATTTAAAGGAAGTATTTATAATCCGCCTCTACTGTTCTAACTTCTCAATGATGGGTCACCGGCCTCCTCTCTTCGAGAGGGACTGGGCTATGTAATCTACCACGCGGGCTCAGTGCGGGTTAGTAGATGCCACATGTCTTCGAATTTTTGGTTCTAGGACATGCCGGTTTCCTCACGATGTTTTCCTTCACCGTTTTGAGAGCAGTGGTGATGAAATAATTTACACAAAGCAAAGCGCCTGTCTGTGCGTTCGAACCTACGACCTACAACTGGTAAGTCGCGGCCGTTACCACTGGGCCATTAATGCTCTCAAGGAAGTACAAAAAAATAATAATAAGGAAGTATTACAATGACGCGATATAGGATCTTCAAAATGCATCTATTTCGGAAAATTTTTGCTGTAGTAAACGATATTCAGCTGCATCCAAAGGCAAAAAAAGGCTGGGGAGATTGATTTGACAATTAAAGTTAGTTTCGCTTGTATTTGCGTAACAATTAATTTCCTTGACTTTCCCTGAATACTTGCCCAATAATTGGGCGATACAAGAGGTGGTTTAATTTAATAGCAAATTGACGGAAGTGACCTTTCCCTCTCAAAAGTTGCCTTTTCAACAACATTTCCCGGATTTCTATTCGAACAGAATCGTACAAGATTGGCCCAGTTAACTATATTGTATGAAATACGGTCAAAGTACCAAGTGCGGTGCTTAGAATCGATAGCGAATTGCTAAGTTTGTATAAAGTTTGTTATACAAATCATGCATTACATTAACTAAGAGTTTCGTAATGTTTTGGTAAGAGTACGGAGACTATGAAGTTTATACATTATCGATTTGATTACGACATGGTTTGGCAAGATTTATTCGTCATCATCATCATTTCAGCAGAAAGACGTCCACTGCTGGACATAGGCCTCCCCCAAGCACCTCCACTTTGACCGGTTCTATGCTTCTTACACCCAACGGGTTCCTGCGGTCTTCACGTCGTCGGTCCACCTTGAAGATTTATTGTTAAGAATGAAATCATAATGTCTTGACTTTGTAGGTGTGGTTTTAATTTTGAATATTTGGCTCCCTTTCAGCTTTTTTTTACAAAACTGCTAACAGTTGCTGGTTTGACGTAAAATATCACAAGAAAACCAAATTTTCTATAACCTTTTGGCCTGATCTAATGTCTTAATCAGAAAACATAATCATTTTAGCTGAAAGACGTCCACTGCTGAACATAGGCCTCCCCAAGCACCTCCACTTCGACCGGTTCTGTAGTCCCGCATCCAGTGAATTCCTGCAGCGCTGGAAAGCCAGCCACTAGGTGGACAGATTACCTTGTAAAGACTCAGAAAACATGCTGGAAGGCAAACAATACACAATCTTAAATTAATAAAGTTCAGAATGGCTTTTATACCAACTCTAAAATGCAAATTCCATTAACAACCTACATAAATAAATCTTGTGTACCCAATTCCTAGTTTAAGCAGTTTCATTGTAGGATTGGGATCCTCGTTGTAGTGAGGAACCCTTCTAGGGGTCCGGGTTCAGAATGCAATTTCCTTGACAACGGCCCCAAGGCATGGGGGCCCTTGCGAAGATTTGAACGGGACAAGTGTTTGCTTACACGATTCTGAAAGGAATTTTTTGGTTGTAGATTAGCATATACATCAGAAATTACACTTTTAAATAGAAATAGTAAAATTTCAGCTCAATCGGTTGAAGATATTTGCTTCAAAATTGAGTTGCAAGAGTCCACCCGAACAAACATAGTAACATACATAAAAGCTTGTAAAATAGAGGATGCACATAATTTATATTGGTAGAATATATCCGATATACAAACAAAAGAAACGCACTTCTCAACTCGTTGAAGTTGTCTGTAATGGATGTTGGAATGTTTCACGATATTGTAGGTAAGCCTATTTCTAAAGCAGCATAAATATTAAATATTTTTTTATTAGGTATTAAATTAAGGTAAGCTATGATTGGGTCTACATGATGAGACATCGCACGAGACAGGGATGTTTGGAAGGAAAAAGGGGAAGCCTTTGCCCAGTTGCCGGACAAATTACAGGTCAAAAAAAAAATTAGTTAAGTTTTGTGTGACTAAGGGCTGATTTTTCTATCGACAGATACCTTTTATTCGAGGAATAAAATTGACGTTTGACAGTTTTTGTACGAAATAACTGACAACATTTAATTATTCCTCGAATAAAGTTATCAGATGATTGAAACATCAGCCCTAAGATTAGTTTATTTATTTAAGGATTAAGTTAAGGATATCGTCGCATATCTTTACAAAAATCCCTTATATAAATAAAGGCTTACTAGCCTTTTTTTACGGGATGAGACCCACTGTAGTTATTACTACATCGTGTCTAAAAAAAGATTTTTCACTTCTCATGCTCTAAAAGTCCGTCTTTATGTTGTGCTTAGGCGACATAAAATCGCTTTTTATGTTCTAGTGCATAAAGTAAAATTTTTTTCTAAGACTAAAGTAATCAGGCCCAACAGCCACACGCACAATAAAACTTCGCAGATTTAAAGTCGTGATTTATTTCATTTTCTTTAATTTATACCACTTCCGTGTTTTCTATCGTTAATTTAATAAAATCAGGTAAAATAGTTGTCATTTATAATAAAAAGGCAAAGAAACGTTTTCATTTTTTGGCAGTATGAAGTACCCAAGTCGAATGACAAATGTTGAAAATTTAAAAAAAAAACTTTTAAAAAGTTTCGTGGCGGTATTATCTGTGGTGGCGGGAATTAGCTATGGATGCAACATTTTTGATTAATTATGTACTGTATAATTTATGCCTGTTTCATTTTCTCGCAATCGAAGTGAAAAGCAGAGTGTATAACTCAGGCATAAACGAGCCATTTTACCCCTCGACTTAACTATCCACCCTCGCCTGCGGCTCGGGTGGATATAAACGTCTCGGGGTAAAATAGCTTCTTTTATGCCTTAGTTGTACACTCTACTATTATGTTTTTTTCTTAGGGGTCAACGACCGCTGATAGTGTTATAATTTATTTATTTATTAGGTTTTTCAACAATGAGCAATTTGAAGTATAAGTTGAGAATACCTGTTTTCTTTTATTTTATTGTGTTCAAATATAAACCATCACGTCTAAAAAGTTACAAAAAAAAAAAAAAATTTTAACTATATTTTTTACTTGCGGTCAATGACCCCACAAGAAATTAACAAATTAAGTACTTTCTTTTTGTTTTATCATATTTAGATGTCGATTTGACCCTGTATATTTATTTATTAAAATTAAAGTACTTAACAATAACAAAATTACGCTCTAATCAAGTTAATTTCGTTCTTATAATTGAGTCAAAGTAAGTTAAAGAAGTTTCCTGAATTAACAGCTTACAACCGTAGTTATAAGTAAGTCTATTAAAAGTAGCATATTACAAAGATAACAATTTTGAGGCGATCAACTAAATTACAGGATAATTGACACGAGTTCGACTTACGAGTATGTAACATTTGAATAATTTATTATGACCAACGTTGGTGGCGGAACGCCAATGTATTGCGTCCATTGCTGCATATTTAATAACTATGATGCCTATACGATGTGTGGATGAGCTCAGCTTTGGATGGATGACACATTACTTGAGGAAATATTTTTTTGAATATAAATATTATATAAATACTAGCTGCGCCCGCGTAAGTTTCGATTCCACAAAATTTCTGGAGAGGGCCATCCTTATCACCTAGGGATATAAAAAATAGCCTACAACCTATTCTCAGACCTACCAAATATACACAAAAAAAAAATTATATAAATCGGTCAAGCCGTTTCGGAGATGGAAAACAAACACTGTGACACGAGATTTTTATGTATAAGATTTTTTGTATGAAAATAAATTGAATGATGTTGAATAAAATTTTGCTCAGCAACGAATTTAATGAAGCTCAAACTCAAAGTATTTATAAAGTTTTTAAACGATAAAGAGATATTAATATTGCAATTATTAATGCTGCATTTAAAATTTTCACATTTGTATTTTTTTATGAATAACAGAATGTTACTTTTTATTTTTTTAGCATATTATTTTTATTAATGACATTTTTTTAGCATATTATTTTTTTAATTTTATTAATGACATTTTTTTTAGCATATTATTATTGACTTCGCATGTTACCATATTTGTATGTCTTAAGACAAAACATAGCGTACTATTTTATATGTATGACCTGATTGTATACTGTCGCTTAATTTAATAAACTTTTTTGTGGCCTTCTTCGCATCAATTTCATTATAATAATATGACAATGCCTATTCAAAAGTCCACGACAATAATACTCACATGCACGACCCACTAAGTCTATTCACTGCATTATTTAGGCGTTAAAATGGGTCACTGTAATAGATGACTCGGCTGTAATGAAAGCAATCATAGATAATGATTTAATTACTTAATAGCTTTTAAAACACTTTCGATAACATGTAATTAGTATTAATAGTTCTTTGTAAGTTTTGTATTTGATAATGAATGCGTGATTATTTTGATACAATTTGTGTGTAATGGAAAAATAGCTTTTTTCAGGCGCAGCGTTTGTTTTTAGGGTTCCGTAGCCAAATGGCAAAAAACGGAACCCTTATGGATTCGTCATGTCTGTCTGTCTGTCTGTCCGTCCGTCCGTATGTCACAGCCACTTTTTTCCGAAACTATAAGAACTATACTGTTGAAACTTGGTAAGTAGATGTATTCTGTGAACCGCAGTAAGATTTTCACACAAAAATAGAAAAATTTTTTCTGAACTGAATAGTTTGCGCGAGAGACACTTCCAAAGTGGTAAAATGTGTGTCCCCCCCCCCCCTCTAACTTCTAAAATAAGAGAATTAAAAATTAAAAAAATATATATAATGTACATTACCATGTAAACTTCCACCGAAAATTGGTTTGAACGAGATCTAGTAAGTAGTTTTTTTTTAATACGTCATAAATCGAAAACCGCAATTTACCTTTCACAAAGTTACAACGAACTACAAGAACTTTTATATTATGTTACTTGCTGCTACGGAACCCTTCATGGGCGAGTCCGACTCGCACTTGGCCGGTTTTTTTACTTCTCGCACACAAAGGACATCATTCAAATTCAAGTGTCGAACATTTTATACCCAAAAATTAAAGTGCCGGCCAGACAAAAAAGTACTGCTGTCTTATGGGAAATAACATCTTGAGCATTTTATACTATAACAATTACAGCGAAAGCCTAAAATTAACCCCCTGGCTGATATTTGAGATTGAAAATCCTAAAAATCAACTTTTAATTGAATGTAAGATCCTGCACAATGTTTTAACTATAAACTTGTAGCAGAGGCCCTAGCACGAACGTACTAAGTAACCTTTACGTTAATTCGAATGATTTTTGAATAAAAAATACAACTATTTTATGGCATTTTGGTTTAAATTTTAGTATGAGTAGATATGAATAAAGACATGTAAGTAAACTAAATTAGTATTTTGTGCGAAACGAGTATTTAAAAATTTAATTACGTTATTTATTATTTCATAAACATTAAAATGATTATTTGCTATTTATAACGCGACTATTTACACTAGGTGTTAAATTAAATGATTAATTAACTAAACATACAAAAAAAACCCTTGGTTTTAGTAACTTATTAGGCGTGGAAGTACTCGCCCACATCGCTGTTATCCGAAAACGCGCCCAGAAGACTGGCAGCATTGCCACGCTGAATAGAAATGCTAATAACGTTCGAATTTACGTTCAGCTTACTCCGCGCGATCATGCTAGGCCCATTGCACTGTGTTAAATATATCGACAACATGGAAACGCATTATTTTCGACAAATAAAGTCAAAACTTGACAAAAAATAAACTAATTATTCTGTAAAACTAATTTCAAACAGCAGATAAACTGTTTTCAAGGTGATTAAAAGTTTCGCAAGTTTTTAAATATTATTTTTTTTTCTAAACTTCCGTATTCTGAAAAATAATTGTCCTCCATTTTACCTGTCACACAAATGACCTATCGAAAACTGTCAAACCGAACCGAACGACAGAAAATATTGATCAGTCAGTCCCCCTGGGGTCGACGTCCGATGATTACCTTCATTGACGAATGGCTAGGTGTCGGCGAATGAACCAAATAACCGAATAACCGCGTTTACACGTAAATTGGAAAGGGAGTTAGGTCATGTTGGTTTAGCTTGAACGATAGTGTTTGAAGGGAAATGTTGACAAAACTGTGGTAGCGTTTTTGGGTTAAGTTATGGACGTTTTCCATATTGGCAACAAATAAAATAAACAGTGGGCAATATTCGGAACTAGAATGCTGCGAAATTGACCTGATTTTTGGGATGCATGAAGAAGCCTCCTCGTGTAGCGCAGTTTATTCCGCCAGTTACTCAACTGAACCGAGCACTCGGCGCATTCTGGACAGTCACACCCAACACCTCATTTGACTGGCCAATTCTTCCCTTGCGGTGGTAGGGCTAACGACTGCCTGGTTTGCGACTACCCTCTCACCGGAGTCCGGCGTCAAGCAGCCTGCTTTGTTTCGTCGATGCGTGGAAGTTCCAGTACCTTAGGCATCTTCTGAGCACGCTCGTTCCATCATAGACCTCATCCATCGCTTTCTATCATACTTGATCGAGGTCAAGAACGTGCCCACTCTGTAATAAAAAAAAGTGAAAAGCGAGTCATAATATTGTGTTGAATTTTCCATCATCGTAATTGGTGTAGCGACACTTTTCCTTTTTGTACCACGCCTATTGTTTCAAATGATTGGATAAAATGTTAGTTTGATTAGTTGAGTTAAAAAGGAATGAGTTCAATCAGTGATTCTGCTATTTTACATACTTAGATACGACTTCTTTCTGAGCGGATAATCTAAGCCCCTTATTAGAAATAAGTTAAAATTACGTAACTTTATTCCAACCCTCTTACTTATAAACGTTGCTTAAGACAAACTAAAATAAAATAAATATATGGTTTAGCGTTTACGTTAGTGAAAGAATTATCAAAACTGATTCATTAGTTTTTGAGAAAATCGTGAACTTAAAAATATGGGGGTTGAATAAAGAACCTCCTTTTTTTGAAGTACGTTAAAAAAATCCAGTTCAATTTTGATTAAACAAACAGAAATAAATAAAATTTCACCTTTGTCAATTTAATTGATAAAAAAATTCACACTTTTCCGAGCAAAAGTGAGTGATGAGGACATCTGAAGAATCGAGTCGACCTTGTCAAGAATATTGCTTTTATCAAAATATAGTGTATGTTGAAATAAACTGTACCTTACCTACCTTACCTACAATATAAAACAATACATTATATTCACTACGATTTTTGAGATATCCTGTAGCTCATAGTGCCTAATCCTGCTCCATCCATATGCAACCTGCCAAAATAAATCATAACCCTCTCCTATTCTCGGCAATAAAAACATCACAACGATTAAATACAATTAGACTCAGTGAATGCAGTGCGTGTGCAGGCGCGATAGGGTTGTGACGTCACCCGTGAGTGATTGTGTCGGGGAGGCGGACGACGGGTTAAATAGATTGAAGGCATAGGTTTTGAAGATTTTTTATGCTTTTTTGAGGGTCAGGAAGATGTTGAAGATGATTTTAAAGGGCGAAAATTTGATTTAAGGTAGATGATTGTGTGGGTCATGGGTCTGATATACCTACACAGACATTCAGGGGTTTATTTATAAACGACTAGCTGCTCGATCCCGCGGGAATATCGGGATAAAAAGTACCCTATGTCCTTTCCCGGGACTCAAGCTATCTCTTTACTAAATTTCATCTAAATCGGTTCAGCGGTTTAGGCGTGAAAAGGTAACATACAGACAGACAGACAGACAGAGTTACTTTCGAATTTATAATATTAGTATGGATAGTATGGATGAATAAAGTTAAGTGACGTTTAAACGTTAAAAATGTATGGACAATCGCTAATCAAAACTTAACTTTAAACCAACATCAAAATAGCGAAAGAAATTTCAACTGCCCCATACAAAACATTAATACCTACTCGACCCAATATGATTATTGATGGCTGATTATTTTTGCGATTACGATATTGGTCTTATGGAGAAAACTTTTAACTTTTTGACTGCACTTATCTGATACATGCTGTATATTATATTGTTATGTCAATTATATACAAATTTCCCGAAAATATAATGTGAGTTGCCGGAAAAACTTTGTTGAGTTGAGTCTGAAAAATAACTTGAAAAACTAAAAAAGAAAAGGTACAATTTAATGAACGAATCAATCACATAGGTACCTACTTAGTCCGCCATGACTGATTCGATTGAAACTTTATAAATAACAAGCGGATTCATTCGAGTGGGCATCGTTAACAAGCTCTAGCTTCGGGCGAAATTAAATTATTTATTAATAAAAAACCGATTGACTGCCATGGGATTGTTTCATTAAAATAATTACAAACGGTTTTCAGGACTTTAGGTATTATTGGAAATTGAAATTGTTCTACCGACTGTTTTTTCGACTTATTCATAAATCGTTTATTATTGGGAAAAACTGTGAATAGATGATATTTAATTAACCTATACTGTTCCCACTGCTAGGACACGGGCCTCCTCTCTGTGAGAGGGAGTGAGCCATAATTCATGACGCGAGCCCAGTGCGGTTTGATGGATGTCACATAACTTCGAATTTTTGGTTCTAAGGAATCCGGTTTCCTCACGATATTTTCCTTCACCGTTTTGACAGCAGTGGTGATGAAATAAATACACAAAGTAAAGCCCGACCTACAACTCGTAAGTTGGTGTCGATACCACTTGGCCACCACTGCTCTTCACTGCTTGTTGGGGAATTTTAGGTGACTGTGGTCAAGGAAACTCCAAATATTTTGAGATTGAGTGAACGTGTATTGCCTTGATGACGAACAAAAAGAATAATAAAAAACGAGTAGGTACACATACAATCCTTACATCTAATTACTATCATATAAAGATTTGCTTATACTAAACGAGCAGGCGTTTGGCTCGAACATGCCCCCGGACGTTGGAAGCAGCAGAACAGCTTTCAACCAGACGCAGAATCAACGGGCAGTGGGCAAATCCTATTAAAGGCTCTCCTGACGACTCCAGCGGATGTTTTGACGTCAGCCACACGAATAATTCCATCCGATCCTGGATGGACGGCGACGACTCTTCCCAGTTTCCATTTAAGAGGAGGAAGGTGGTCCTCCTTTATGATGACCAAAGAACCCAACTTTAGCGTGTCCTTGCAGGTATGCCACTTGGTCCTTTGCTGCAGCTCGGACACAAACTCTTTACTCCAACGAGCCCAAAAATGCTGGCGTAGCTGCTCGATCCGTTGGAAACGAGATAATGAAGAAGTGGAGTAGTTCTGTAGATCTTGCTGCGGAAGCGACGTCAGTGGCCGGCCAACAAGAAAATGACCCGGAGTCAGTGGAGTGTAGTCCGCTGGATCGGATGACAGCGGCGTCAGTGGACGTGAATTCAATATCGCTTCAATCTGGACTAATGTGGTGTTAAGCTCTTCAAATGTTAATTTACAATTTCCCAACACTCACCTGAGATGATATTTTGTTGACTTAACACCCGCCTCCCAGAGTCCGCCAAAATGAGGAGTGTACGCGGGTATAAAATGAAATTTAACTCCGTCGTTAGCCAATTGCTCGCCCAAGGAATTGCAATTAGATTTAAGGAACTTCGAAAGTTCGTTGCAGGCACCGACAAAAGAGGTACCGTTGTCGGAGTAGATATCACTGGGTTTTCCCCGTCGCGAGATAAATCTAGATAAAGCTAGTAAATACTTATTGCTGGTTAAGTCACTCACCAGCTCTAAGTGAATAGCCTTGGTGGTGAAGCACACAAAGATGGCTATGTACACTTTTACCAGCCTACATCCCCGACCTTGCCTACTAGCAGCCATGATGGGACCAGCATAGTCCACACTAGTGCTGTCAAAAGGATAACCACCTGGAAGGAGACGCTGCTGTGGCAAATTACCCATCACAGGAGTAACTGTTCTACCCGACATGCGACAACAACGCACGCAATTACGGTAACAACTCTTTGCTAGGCTTCGCCCGCCTATTGGCCAGTATGAATCCCTGATCGAAGCCAGCAATAACTGAGGGCCTGCATGCATCAGCTTTACGTGTTCAAATTCAAATAGTAACTTCGTAAATTTGTGAGTGGACTGTAAAAGAATAGGGTGCTTTTTATCGAAAGAAAAAGTTGAATTTGCTAAGCGTCCTCCGACACGCATGATTTTATTATCATCTAAAAATACGTTAAATTTTATAAGGGCGCTTTTATAAGGCAACTTCTGATTATTAATGAGTAATTTATACTCGGGAAAAGACTCAATTTGGCTTCTAATTATAATAATATTTAATGCATCCTGCAACTCGACTTGTGATAGAAAACTACTAGAAGGAACTTTCCTACACAATTTTGTAAACCTTAAAACTGTTGCTACACTACGGATCAGCCTTAAATAACTAGAAAAACGATTAAAATCTATGAATGTGTGACATTGACTGTTATCGCTAACACTAGCGCTCAATAAAACATGAGGTCGAGTTTCAGGCAGCTTGTCTAACTCTAACGATTTATGTTGAGACGGCCAATGAGATTGGACTTGCTTCAAAAAACTGGGACCACTCCACCACAAGTCCAAAGATTGCAGAACACTAATATCCACGCCACGAGATATTAGGTCTGCAGGGTTCATGGCGGTTGGGATGTGTCGCCAAGTACAGTGCCCCGCCTTATCTAAAACTTCAGCAACGCGATTACGCACAAATGGCTGAAGCTTAGAAGGTAACATCTGCAACCATCCCAACACGACGGTGGAGTCAGTCCAGCAATAAACATGACTAAACTTTAGTCGCAGCGAATTCACAACCTTCTCGCACAAACGAGCTCCGACGACGGCGCCACACAATTCCAGTCTTGGAATGGTGGTCGGCTTAATAGGTGCCACTCGACTTTTAGCGGCTAGCAGACGAACCATGTACTCACCCTGATCATTGGCACTACGTACATAGACGCACGCACCATACGCACGCTCAGATGCGTCTGTGAATACATGTAGTTCCAGTATAGTATGTGCATCACATATAACGTGTCGTGGAACACGATAATTATTGATAAGCGGCAATACTTTGACAATAGCATTCCAAATAACATTAAGTGCCGGGGTTAGTGGCTCATCCTACGAGAGCTTGTCTAACCACATTCGTTGTAAAAACATTTTCATTGTGATTACGCAAGGAGATAAAAGTCCTAGGGGCTCAAAAATACGTGCTATTGCAGAAAGTACATCCCGTTTTGTTACAGATTCTTTAGAAGGTAACGTTAAACTTGAAAACCCAAATTCATCGGAACTAGAAAACCAGTCAAGCCCTAATAACTTTTGGGTTCATTACATCCCATATCTAAATCTAATGACGACTGAGAAGCTCCGGAAACTAAGTTCGGAACGTTAGACCTCCACTTTCTAAGCGGCATGCAAGCAGATGCTAGTGCGTTGGTGACCTCTGTGCGGATAAACATAACTTCATTTAAATCATCAGCTCCTGTCAAGAGGTCATCAACGTAAAAGTCATGCATGATGACGTCAGCAATCTTATCTCTGCTACCTGAGGATGACTCACCCGCAGAACATGAAGTAGTCTTAGTGTCATTGGGTTGATAGTCCATTCCTATTTGCTTGAGGCAACGCGTAGCAAGAAATGGTGCACTAGCCGTACCATATGTAACGGTGTTCAATGTATAAATCTTGACAGGATCGCATGCATTATCACGCCATAGAACCTGTTGCAGGTACCTATCAGATGGGTGGACGTATATACATCTATACATCTTCGCAACATCAGCTGACAAGACGAACTTGTGTTGTCGAAACCGAAGAAGTATAGATATAAGATCGTCCTGCACTGTAGGACCCACCATCTGCACGTCATTGAAAGATAGTCCTGAAGAAGTAGCACAGCTTGCATTAAAAACTACACGGAGCTTGGTAGTTGTGCTACATTCACGCAGTACCCCGTGGTGTGGTATGAAATATCCACTGGGACTGTCATTATCCGTTTTTTCTGTCATATGTCCTAAAGTCTCATTTTCAGACATGAAGTCACGATATAACTTACCGAATTCAGGCTTGGACTTCAGTCTGCGTTCTAAAGAGTATAGACACTTAGAAGCCCTTTGGAAAGATTCTCCTAAAAGAGCAGGATTTTGCTTAACAGGAATACGAACACAAAAATGACCGTTCTCTAAACGTGTCGTATTCTTAACAAAATGCTCCTCACACAACTTCTCCTCGGGTAAATAATGTGAGGATGGTGAATTAATCTCTTCTAGATTCCAGAATTTGTCTAAATCGGTGCGAATTTTATTTAATTCACCGTCACTAGGGGAATCAATTTGAGTGAAATTGCATGAAACATTCGAAATTAATTTACCATTATTATAGGTAACAGGGCCAGAAACAATCCAGCCTAACAACGTTTCACACAACACTGGCTTACCTACTCCTAGCCGAATTCTCTGTGAGCCAACCAAGTCCCAGAAGAGATCCGCTTCTATTAAGACATCTACTTCTGAAGGCTTGTAAAAGGTGGGGTCAGCTAAACAGTAGGCTTAGCCAAGTTGACAATCTACAATCGTTAACGCTAGTAGAAAACTAATCAAATGTATAGGAATGACATCATCTCAACGTTAAGTCACGTGGTCAGTACAAACGAATAGAAAAGTCGTAGCCAAGTTTACTCGTTCAAAATGTTAGAATAGAATGTAATCGTTTCTACAACGTAGATCGCTACATCCCATACAAATGGTAGCCAAGTTACAGTTTTGACAAGCGCTAACGAAACGCTGTCGGAGTTTTTGAACGATAGCTAAGCGATCGCCGAGACCCAAGAGAAAACGATAAAAAATGGCGTCTATTATGATACAGCTGGGTTAAAACCGAGAAGTGTTTTGTTTATTTACATTATTTTTGGACTATATTTATTATTTAGCATTTAAAAAAATATTTCATAGAAACAAAGGGTCTATTGATTAAGTAGTAAGGGTCAATTGTTTTGTTTGTTTCTTTCGTAAGTATTAGTTCATGTTGCGGATCACGTCATTGTTTATGTTTCAAACTTTCAAGTGCCCGAGGTGGCCCGAGTATGATAGATTTTTAAATAACAGAGGAATATATTTACGAAACAACTAATAATTTACGTACCTTTCCATGAATTCCAATAAAGCTGCGAACTGTTCTGGGCTTGCTTGAGATCTAGATTCCATCCTATACTTAAAAGTTATCACTTCATTTTTTTATGGTATCTTTCATTCATAATATTATATTATGCAGAATCATATCATAACATTTCGAGACGCAGTAATATTTAAAATTACATTCCACACTGTGTTATTATAATAAATTAAATATAAGAAGAGCTTTAACTTATTTCGCTTACTTTCAAATTTCAAAACACTTAAAAAAACAATTATTTGCCCGCGCACTAAGTACACAGCTGTGACTTTGACGTCTATCGGAACGCTCACCATAGACTAAAGTATAGGTTTTTTCTAAAGACGTTGTAGAATGAGCGTTCGACTCGGTCGTGTCAACTTGGCTACCAACTTATCGTTTTCTATAATCGCTTACGCCGAAGCGTTAACGATTGTAGAAAGAGATTCGATATGAAACGTTTGTAACTTGGCTAGGCCTACAGATATTATCTGGAATATTCAGATCTGAAATGTCGACTTCACGACTGGGCACAACTGTCGTCAATGATGGCAAAACAAAACAATAAAACTTAGCAGCATAACTATTGTCTAATGACGTCATCTTCACGTGACATGTTTTGCCTACACGAGAACTTACGTTATTAATGCCATAGACCGAACCATTTATCTGACTAGTATTTAAGTTAAGCCGTGTACATAATCGTTCCGTCATAAAACACGATGTACTACCACTATCAAGCATGGCTCGCACTACGTGCTCACGATCCTTGTGATCACATAACTTGATAAGAGCGGTGGACAATAACACAGCGCGTTGTTTACGCACACTACTTAACGAACTGAGATCCGCAGACAAAGTTAAATTATTTGCACTCGCATCAGTAGTGCTACTGTGCTAGCCACGGCGTCAGTGGGTAATGACGTTGATACGGAATGGGACGAGCTACCGTGTGATTTGTTATCATTATTGCAAGAATTCGCCGTACCTTTATTCTCCGACGAATGAATCAAAGTGTTATGTCGGCGCTTACATATCTTGCATCCTGGCTTTTTGCATCGGTTAGCAAAGTGACCTGTACGAAAACAGTTATAGCACACTTTGTAGTTAGGTATTAATTTGAGTCGAGCGTCTATGCTAAGTGCAAGGAATTGTGAACAACTACTTAAAACGTGATCGGCTTTACAGTGCGGACACAACTTACTTAATTCAGTGTTGGAATTACTAGATTCTTGTGAGACAACCATAGATTTCATCTTATTCGAATGTGAACTAGACTTAGCTGAAGTGGGATTACTGCTATTTCGTGCTGTTTCTAGCGTTTCTAATAAGTCAGCGCGAAAGCGAATGAATTGTATAAATGCAGCAAATGTTATAGTGCTGTCTTTGTCTATACGACCTTTGTGCTCCTCCCACTCACGATAAGTTAACTGATCTAATTTCCGAGTTACTAGGAATATTAATAAAGTGTCCCAATACTTAATGGGCTCATCTAACGATTCCAACCCACGGAGATTTTTATTAAGTTGGTCGATCAATCCTTTTAACGCAACAGAGGACTCCTTTGTAATAGCATTCAAGTTAAATAAGGATGACACATGATTTTGAACTAACAACCTTTTGTTATCGAAACGATCACAAATGAGCTTCCACGCTGTATCATAATTGCTTGCGGAAAACTCAATCGCATGGATTACAACAGCAGCAGATCCTTCCAGAGACGCTCGTAAATAATGAAATTTGTTAACCTGATCGATTTCATCGTTACTGTGAATGAGGCTAGTAAAAGTGTCACGGAACTCCAACCAGTTGCTAAAACTCCCATTGAATTTAGGTAATTGTAACGTGGGCAACTTAACAGGCTTACGTTGACTGATACGGGTACATTTTTCACTACTCATCGACTCATTATCATTGCTATACTTACATAACAACTCCTGTGACCTAGACAGTGCTTTGTAGTATTGTGACTCAAATTCAGTGCGCTCAGAGAATTGAGCCTTAACATCTTCTACCAGACATTCCAATCGCAACTGTACCTCATCGTAATGCCCATACAACGACTCGATTCTTCCAATCCGTAACTGCAATTCCTTGACCTCACAACTAGTTAACTCCTTGGCACTGGACGCATCAAGGTAATTGATGAATGCAGTTAAACGTCCTTTGAAGCTTCCTCGTTTTTTAATAAGTTCTCTTTCTTCAGACATTCTGGGAATCGAATGTTGTCAACCTGAAATTTGTATGATAACAACTTAGGTATGTTTTTAGACAATACCTAACTCAATTTAAGGTACCTACGTATTACTACAATGGTATAACAATAATGACCAAAGATTGAATAGTGACTACTACCTGTTGTAAATATGTGAATACAAAATGAGATTTTTAATTTAGACTTTTATTTAAGCTACATAAATTCCTTAAAACTTGAATACTTAATTACCTAACGTCGAACTTAACACAATACACTAACAAAATAATCAATTAAATTGACTAATACGGGTTAATTAACTGAACAAAGACTTGTAATATCTATTTAACACCTACCTACGCACAAACTATTTAATATGAATAGTTAACTAAAATACTGCTATACAATTATAAATGTAGCAAAATATCTACTGGACTTTTCACTGAAGACCGTATAATCGTATTTGCAAAATAAGTATCATCAATTAAATGATATGTACTATAAACTATTCACAATGCAAAATAGGTAAATATGTAAGTTTTAACAATATAGGTACTTATTCAGGTAAATAAAACACTAACCTTTTAAATCCTTAATTATGGTTAAAATACTACCTGACCGAGTGTTGGGTGATGATATTACAACTCTAAAATTCTTAACACCGTTAATTAACTTGACGTCCTTTGTTCACAGTCACATTGCCGGCGTATAACCTCTTCGACAAAACTCCACGATAATAATTTCCAAATCCACTGATTTTTAGCAAATCTTCATGTGATTACCAATCCGGCTCGGTAATGGACCAAAATGTTGGGGAATTTTAGGTGACTGTGGTCAAGAAAACTCCAAATATTTTGAGATTGAGTGAACGTGTATTGCCTTGATGACGAACAAAAAGAATAATAAAAAACGAGTAGGTACACATACAATCCTTACCTACATCTAATTACTATCATATAAAGATTTGCTTATACTAAACGAGCAGGCGTTTGGCTCGAACACTGCTCTTTATGAGATAGACAAGCGGTTATTACTTATTACCAAATATTAAGTCATACTTTTCGTGTGATATCACGCTTTCTGTTAAAGCTTGAAGTGAAAGCTTGATGTGAAAGCTTGAAGTGAAAGCTTGAAGTGAAAGCTTGATATGAAGGCTTGAAGTGAAAGCTTGAAGTGAAAGCTTGAAGTGAAAGCTTTAAGTGAAAGCTTCAAGTGAAAGCTTGAAGTAAAAGCTTGATGTGAAAGCTTGATGTGAAAGCTTGAAGTGAAAGCTTGATATGAAAGCTTGAAGTGAAAGCTTGAAGTGAAAGCTTGAAGTGACAGCTTGATGTGAAAGCTTGAAGTGAAAGCTTGAAGTGAAAGCTTGAAGTGAAAGCTTGAAGTGAAAGCTTGAAGTGAAAGCTTGATTTGAAAGCTTGAAGTGAAAGCTTGAAGTGAAGGCTTGAAGTGAAAGCTTGAAGTGAAAGCTTGAAGTCTTAAAGCTGAAAGTTATTCAAGACCTTTTAAAGAAAATTGCCAAAAAATCAACAAGATTACTTACAAAAAAAAGCCATTACTCCCAGCGTCACCAGATTCAATATCAACACTACTTCACAAAAAATTAAGCACACGCAATCGAACTAAGTGCGTCCGCAAACATTGCCTAACACATACTTTTCGATATCAAACATCGTCTAGACACACCCAATTTATCAAGACCTCTCGTCTATCCACCATTTACCCCGCAAATGTACGTAAAGTATACAGACATACAGGGGTGGGGAGGTCATCGTAAACTGGAGTTTGCAAAGGATAAGGGTGCATCCAGATTAACAGGGAGATCGACAAAGAAATGCAATTAAATGTAAAATAGGGGTGTTTCACACGACTGTTGACATGGCGTGACGAATGAGGCAGATAGGTGTCAGTCCATTTCTTTTTAAGTGATTTTTTTTAAAGATTTGTTTGCAGCCATTTTGTTTATAGTGTTTGGACTTTGAAATGACGGGAGGGAGGCTTGTTTACTTCTCACTTTTATTTGAAGAAGTTGATTAAGATTTTAAGAGAAAACCTCTTCTTGTTTAAAGTGGATAGGTACCTACGTTTTTTTGATTTCGTTGAATTTAGTCAAGTGTTTCGAGTTTAATTATTTCAGGAGCATTGCTCGCGTTATTTCCAACACAGATGGCAAAATGTTCAAAGCATATTATATCCATTACCGTCATCTGAACACCCAAAGATGATAAAAGTATTAGGTACCTACTCCCCTTTGTAGAACTAACTACTTAGGTATATTAAACGGAAAACTGAAAATCAGTTTACATTATTATTTGTCTACCAATCAGAAAACCATTTCTCATGATTAACCGGTCAAGCGGCGCGGTTCGCCGAACGGCGACGAAACAATAGAAAATCAATTGTGTCTCATTAGCGGAGTTTGACAGATTAAAAACGATCAAAACCTAATCGCTGTCTTAATCTTTCAAAACTGTCCATAATCAACCTATAATGTTCCCACTGCTGGGACACAGGCCTTCTCTCGTCGAAAGGGAGTGGGCTGTAAGCTGTAATATACCTACGCGGGCCCAGTGCGGGTTGTCTTGTTACATGTCACATGTCTTCAATCTTTTGTTTCCAGGACATGCCGGTTTTATCACGATGTTTTCCTTTACCGTTTTGAGAGCAGCGGTGATGAAATTATTTACACCTTCGGTTCGAACCTACGACCTACATCTTGTAAGTCAGGGCCGTTACCTCTAGGCTAATCACTAGTCTTGGTCAAAACAGAACTTTAGGGAACTTAAAGGTATTTTTGACAAATTGAAACTGCGACTAGATTTTGAACTTTCTTAAAAATATGGGATTTGCCTCTCTGAAACTTTGTTATCAAGTGACTATCATGGTTTTATGTATACCTACATTTTTTATGACAAAGAAAAACGGTGGCACTCCGGGAGTGCCGAAACAAGTGAAAACTTGAACAATTACGTATGTATTTTTTGAATCGTCAGGAAATATTTCGAAATATTTATTTAGTGTCGGTTACGGTAACGGTAACAGTGTCGCGAGTTCAATAGTTTTTCTCATCTCAAAAAATGCCAACATGCATGTGTATCTATGTACGGACATACACAATGTATATGTACATACTTATATACAGAAATGTCGGTTACGGTGACAGTATCGCGAGTTCAATGGTTTTTCCCATCTCAAAAAATGCCCAACGCGCCACACGCACAACATATTGCCGTACGTAACTCATCATAAGTAGTGCGCACATACCCTAACAGCTATCATATTCTGGACGTAGATAAATAACATCCCTGTCCACTGGATATCGCATCGCAAACGATTACCTATTCATAAAACGGAAAGTTGAAACTCGGGGGAATCCAGTTAGCGGACCGACTGAGCCAAGGAGATTTATGCATTTTAAATTACTGTCGGAGGTGGTTTTAGTGGGACGGCACGGATACGACACTGTGATAAGGATGATTTGGGGGTTATTAACCCTGAAGAGCAGTGGTGGCCCAGTGGTAACGGCCGCGACTTACGAGTTGTGGTCATAGGTTCGAACCCAGACAGGTGCTTTATTTTGTGTAAATTACTTCATCACTACTGCTCTCAAAACGGTGAAGGAAAACATTGTGAGGAAACCGGCATGTCCTAGAACCAAAAATTCGAAGACATATGCACCTTAAGCTGGAAGAAAGTAGGTTGAAATGACATACTTAAATGTTACCTCTCATCATCTGCCTAGCCTTTTCCCGACTAAGTTGGGGTCGGTTTCCAGTCTAATTAAATGCAGCTGAATACCAGTATTTTATATGGAGCGACTGCCTATCTGACCTCCACAACCCAGCTACTGGGTAATACGATACCCCTGGTAAGACTGGTTGTCAGACTTAACCCGTAACGATTGTCAAAGATCTACGAATAACACCGGGACCAACAGCTTAACATGCTTTCCGAGGCATGGAGGGGTCTTGGTATGTTAAAGCTGGTCACCCATCCATGGACCAACCGTGGCAAGCGTAGCTTAACCTGATCGATCGACCCGTGCAGCTGTTATTTCTGAGCCACAAGCCCCTCTAAAATATATCTGCTAATGACAAATTTTAGATAGAAAACCCAATAACACTGCCCGACTTGGTAATAGAACCTATGACCTCACCCTTACTCAACAGTAGCGCTTGCGACCATTAGACCAACAAGGCAGAAAAAGTCGCGTAATATAAAAACCGTCCTGCAGTGGTCAAAGGTCGAAACTTAACATGATAAAGATTAACTTTGATACGATGTTCAACCCAAGTTAGTGTAAGCTTAAATTAACGACCAACCCGTTGCTAAATAAATCTATGTTTAAGTAAATTATATTTAGGGTTGGTTTTTGTTTATTCCATGTTTTTCGTGGGACATTGGAGTTGGCTTATAGCTTCTACAAGGCGAAATACGGTTAATTGGTTAACATTGTTACCGTGGTATCTATTCTCATATAAATAGATAATTAAGTATACTTATTGTGTAATTGTGAGAAAGTAAAATCGGAAAATGTCTGAAGATGCTCCATTTCCTTTTTGACTGTTTGTTTTTCATTATTGTAAACATTGCTTTAGTTTTAAGCATAAAGAATAGAATAGAATACTCTTTATCATGAGGAAACCAGCATGTCCTAGAATAAAAAAGTCGAAGATATGTGACATCTGCCAACCCGCACTGGGCCCGTGAGGTGGATTACGGCCCATTCCCTCTCACCGCGAGGAGGCCTGTGTCCCAGCAGTGGGAGCATTATAGGCTGATTATTTTGTGGAATTTACACACGAGAAAAAAACGCATAAGAGGAGATGTATAAAAATTAATATCACTCAATTAAACTTCGTTATTTCTGGAATTGGCTTATTTGGGTCGGTACAAATCAGGGTTGCATGTTTCATTTTACCTACCCTGCCTCATTATTTGTAGGGTTGATACCAAAGGGTGTAACCTCGTGAAATAATTAAAAGGCAAAGTATACAATTTCGGGCACACATCGTAATGTTTTAACTTCATTAGGGCTAACAAGAGAGATGAGTAGACGCTGTGTTTATAAAATAATTATATTTTTTGCATCATAGGTACGTATTGGTAGAACGTTTTGGAGGTAACCAAAGCTTTTACTGAGGACGACATGTTCAGAAATGTTCTTATTTATAATATTATGTACGTAGCAGTGCAGTTGCAGAATAAAGGCGGAAACAGACTTCTAACACACCACGTTACGCGACATCAAAGAAGCTTACTCATTGACCACATTTTTCATGTCGTTGAGCTATTTTCGTCATTTGGCCAAAAAGTAAGCGTGGGATGGCATCGGGTGTTACAAGTGTGCTGTGGCCTTAAGTAGTAATTGTCAGTGTAACATAATAGTGTTATTTTACACTTGCTACAAAAAATAAAACGAAAAAGTTTTTTGTTACAAAAATTATGATTTGTCCTATTTTGTAAAACATTGAAAAAGCAGGTAATGCAGTAGCAAGAATAAAATTAATGATTTTTATCACGGGGCGCCTCTGTTTCTAGCGAGTTTATTTTGTTCGTATAGGAAAACTTTAGTATTTATACTTTTGAGACAGAATTATATGCTATTACTAAGAAGTTTTGGAAATTCTACGCACTTTTTAAACCATTTTTACTTCCTTCCAACTAAATTAACGTTTCAAAATTATGAAAGCCCTCGAAGAGCTTAAAAAATGAATATTCATGAAAATTCGTAAAAAAAAACATAATATCATCATAATCAGCCTATAACGTTCCCACTGCTGGGACACAGGCCTCCTCTCGGTGAGAGGGAGTGGGCCGTAATCCACCACGCAGGCCCAATGCGGGTTGGCAGATGTCACATGTCTTCGAATTTTTGGTTCTAGGACATATATGCCAGTTTCCTCACGATATTTTCCTTCACCGTTTTGAGAGCAGTGGTGATGAAATATTAATTTATAAGACTACATACATCCATAAAACTGCCACAAAACATTATTAGATCCAGCAATAAGCTAATGTAGTGATTGAGGATGTTCCACGCAGGGTCAGCGACACACTGCATCAGTCTTGTCGGAGACGCGTCATCAATCACTGACCAGTAGACGAGTATGTTTATGTATGCACGTTCTACTTACGTCTGAGAAAATCGCTTGGAAGAGGTTCCGAGGGATGTGAGAGGAACTATACATTAATAGGTACATTTCCTAATATTATACATAAAATACTAGCTGTGCCACTCGCGATAAAAGTATTATAATCCTTTTTTATTGATTCACTTTACAAATTTTCACCCCCCTTTTTACACCCTTAAGGGATATTTTCGGGAATAAAAACTATTTTATATCCTTCCCCACAGCTCAAACTATCTCCATACCAAATTTCATCTAAATCGGTTCAGCTGTTATTGATTTCCCATACAAACTTCCACCCTCCCTTTTCACCCTTTTAAAGGATGATTTCTGCGATAAAAACTATCCTATATCCTTCCCCGGGATGCAATCTATATCTCTGCCAAATTTAATCTAAATCTGTTTAGTGGTTTAGGCGTGGAAAGGTAACAGACAGACAGAGTTACTTTCGAGTTTATAATATTAGTATGGATGTGACTATAAACTGTGTGTAAAAAGCCTGTCTGTGTTGTTAGGATTTGGAAAGTCGACCCAGCCGTTCTGCCAAAGTCATGTACAGACGCCAACACATCACTACTACAATCTGTATTTTTTAATAGATTTTCAACTTTATCGCTAAAGCATAAGGTTCAAAGCTGATTGGGAAAATTTAATAACTTCGGGTAGCTTGATGTGCTTGCGTCTTAACCTCAAATTCTGATAACATAATATAAAAAGAAATTTATTTAATTTTCTTAAAAGTTTGTGATGGAAAACTGGTCTGGGATTATAAGGAAAACTTTATTCTTTTCTTTTAGTTTTATATACTTCGAAGATAGTCACACTTCAAAAGCCCATAAAAAAGTCAAACTAAGTTGAATAAGTAAGTTAGTGTTTTATGATTGATTGACACTTAGATTTAAGTTAGTTGCTATTGAATTATGCAGGTAAAGTTATAGTTAGGGTTTTGGGTACAGCTATAGGTCGCACTCCAGTGTTAAGAGGAAATGTGGGTGGTTGTTTCTCCATAGAAACGCTCTCACCTGTTTTCTTTCTGGTTAATGACCATTAGGCAACATTTTTTTTACAAAATAATAAATGTTAACTATTTGTAGATACGTCTCTATGTTTTCCCTTTTGAAGATAAATTATTTTTAGAAGCACTAGAACCCTCAAAAATGACGATTTAAACCGCTGTCAACAGAGGCCTAGCGTACAGATTTGACTGTTATTAATGAAAAAAGAAAAAATATATAGGGACACAGTATAGTAGTACAGTTTATGAAATATCTTTTAAATTCGTCCAATATTGGATGAGGAAACAGGCGAGAGCCAAACCTCGAATTATGACTTTTTACTTAGGCTTTTTCAAAAGTCTCTCCGACCGCATTTCCTCTTAACACATGAACTGGCCTAGTTTAGTACCTACAAAGTTTAAACAGAATAACAGGCATACTGGTTTTGATACCACTGACGTACAGCCTTATAATACGTAGAGACGCCAGCACATGAAGCTACTACAATCTATCAAATTACTTTAATAGATTTTCAACTTTATCGCTAACGCATAAGGTTCAAAGTTGATTGGGAAAATTTAACAGTTTCGGGTAGCTTGATGTGCTGGCGTCTGTACATACATAGGAACAAACCTTGAAACTCTGTAGGCTTTAATTCCTCCATTATATATACAACTTCACAAAATTATTAGATGTTCACGTGTTTCGAGAAAACTGAGGAATTTGAAGGTAATCATTGGCTCCTGTAACACAGGTATTGTTACCTAGCGCGGGAGTCAGGGCTTCACTTTGTTTGTACACATTTTTTATGCATATAATGAATTTATTTATATTTATTATTCAAATTCATTCGGTTTTACAGAATTTTTTGGCATCACACGCGACATTACGGAATACTATCTGTAAAATCAAAGTGACTTTATCAATCTACCCCTTAAAAAGCATTATTTTTAAATTTCGGTCCTTTACTCCAACAATACTGCAATAAATTGCACCATAATGAGATTACTTTTACAAAGAGGTTCACAAAAAATCTGTAGAACATAAAAAAATAAATTAAAGGTGTACATTCAGAGTGAAAGTGATTTTGTAAAGGGAGGGAGTTACACCCTCGTCTGCAAGGGATAATATTAAGCAAAAAGTAAGCACAGGTTGCATACCTATGATAGAATAACGTGGATCGTAGTTTTAAACTCTATCCTCCTTATTATAAAACAAGGTTTGTCTTTAGATCAGGTTTAAACCGCCGGGCCAGTTATTCAATTATGAACCTAATTGTCATAGAAATGCAGTTCTTTACACAAAAATGACAGCTTAGTTCGGTGCTAAGTTGTCATTTTATTATTTATTTATTTTACCATTTATGTACACACATATAAACAGATAAGAAAAAACCGAACAGAAAAATAGGTACAAAGGTGATGCTTATTTCATAAGAAATCTCTTCCAGCATACCTGCGATAGGACAAGAAATAGAGAGATGTAGACAGCGTGTGTTTAGTATTAAGAACTTTGCCCAAGTCGAAATAAAGTTCAAAATACAAGTACTGGCTCAATAGTTTAGGCTAGAACAGAGGCTAGATTTCGTTTTGTAATAAAACGGAATTTCTAGCACAGGCAGCTTCAAAAAGAATCTTTCGTTTCACTTTAGTTAAACTCTCGTTTCACTCTCGCTAAACTCTCGTTTCACTCTCGCTAAACTCTCGTTTCACTCTCGTTTTAGGGCGGGTGTAACGTGATAATCAGCCTACAATGTTCCCACTGCTGTGATACAGGATTCCTCTCTTTGAGAGGGAATGTGCTGTAATCTACCACGCGGGCCCAGTGCGGGTTGGTAGATGTCGCATGTCTTCGAATGTTTGGTTCTAGGACATGCCGGTTTCCTCATGATATTTTCCTTCACCGTTTTGAGAGCAGTGGTGATGAAAGTATTTACGCAAAGAATTCATTTGTTAGTCCACAATTTATTTTTTATAATAGGTACTCGTGCTGTATGAATATCTAGCTACAATATAATTTATTCACCCTGAAAATTACAGTAATCGATTCAACGTACTTCCCAACAAAATGAATTCATGATTTTGGCAACATATTTTTTGTTACTCTTATCCATCTTATCCATACTACTCTTTAAGCAAGTTCTCAGTAACGCGGCCAGAATGACAGTTTGATTCACTTAGCTCGCGTTACACGGTATAAACGCGCTATCACCCACTGGGGTGAGCAGTGTTACCTCGGGGTTGTTTTATATACCGCGGGATACCAGATTGTTTTGTTTTTTTTTATTATTTTTGAAGTATTTGAAGTTGTCTTTCGATTTTTTTATGTTATCGATGTTGTATTGATGACGTTGTATGGTTCAAAGGATGTCAAAATATAACCATTACGCTATGACTAGACATAATAATGATGTTTGAATAAGTACTCCTATTTATTTATTCTTTATTTTTTAATTTATTAGTGGCTTTTCTGACCGTAATGCGCATGACAGTCCCATCCAGTGGTGTGCATTGGTTTTCAGAATAGGTAGGCACTAGGCCGGAATCCGGATTTAGTCAGTCGCAAACGCGGTCACAATCAGAAAAAAAAAAAATGAGGCCAAAAGTGTGGTTATTTGACTAGTAGGCATGCCTACTTAAGGGTGATAAATTGCGAAGGTCGAACGTCATGGTATTACGCGTGAGACGTACGTATTTTTAATTTGGTCGTATTAACTTGAACGAGTAAAAACCAATGACAATGTGCGAATAGTAGGGGAGCCGAGTAGGCCTTCCGGCGACTGCCTACTGCTGCGCGTGTTTGTATGAAGATTTTGTTTTTTTTTTAGGTATGATAATTTAGTGAAATTCTTAATTGTTGGGGCACACACACTTAAATGTAATTGACAGGCTTATGTTGATAAATCGAGGGAGGCACTGCTTATATGTCTATATGCAATGCACGCCACTGGTCCCATCATACCCTAAATACATACTAGGTACTGCTGCAGATTACATTTGGGCTATGAACCTGAACAGACTTTTCGCATCATCACCATTTGGCTGAGACAGAATTTTATGGAATGTGCGGATACCAAGTCGGTTCAACCTCAAGACCCCAAACAGATCATTTCTATGAGACTCATATCGAACACAGTCCATCAATAAAGTGATGCAAGTCTTCCACAACTCCACACTCAAAATATTGCCTTATTCTAAGGATCTTAAGGAGGTTTCTTGGATAATTATAGTGACCACGCCAAGAACCACCTCAGAACCTACCAGAAAATTCTCATTCTGAAGACCATGCTTCTCGACATCGTTCATATTTTTCCAGCAATTATTACTGATACTAAAACAGTGTCACAATAAAAATATTTCAATCACGTCTCTTTTAAAACTGAACAGCCAAAGCGTCTAAAAAATGTCATCTATCCCCCACGACACACCTACAAAGCTACTTAAAGCCCCGCTTTGCATACGTTGGTGCCAATATTGGCGCCAGAGTGTGGCGCGCGCCCACCGCACGCGGTTTCGCAATTTCGGACTAACAGTCCGCGCTGGCCGCAGGCGACGACAGCGCCCAGATTACGTATGGTGATGCTATTGCCTTAAAATGGTACTCTAAAGACTAGACTAGATCTTTTACACCTATCATGAACACAAGATATATTATATAATAGGAACTCTGTACCCTAATTACGTAACAAACTTTCAATAACAATCTGAATCATTTTAAGGGATATTGCTAATCCATTGCTGCATAGTGATCGAAAATTTGTCTGCTCAACAACGTAAATAACGCAGTGAATGTTGCTGAACAGTCAAAATGAAATCGATTACTACTAATGATGTGTTACGCAACTACCCCGCTGTATTCTCTGAAATTTAGTTTTGCTTCTCAATTTGTAAATATGTAGGTATTTTGTTGATTGGTTATCCCTTCTTTAAAGGAGTTTATTTGTGAGTAATACCACATCAGTACTAACTAACGCCTCTAATTATTTTATATTACGAGTTATCTCTATCATAATATCGGGATAAGGTTTTTACAAAAAAATACTTTTACCCTGACAAGGTATATACAAATACTGTGACAAGGTATAGGTACCGGCCAAAAAAATAAACCTCTTTTCGAACTATGCCATCAACATGCTAAAAAGAACATGGTTGTTTGTATATGACGCTAAATACCTACGTATCTAAGTACAGAAAAGTTTCAGAAAAAAAAGTGAGTCACCTCAAAAGATTTCCAAAGGGAGACTGTGATGGGACCGAATTTGAAACAATGTTGGACACAAAATGTCTTTCCCAATTTCCATCCTCGAACCCCACACGTAATAGCCCCCGTCAGCTTGTCCGCAGGCGTGGATATCTGAAATCTGTCGGCCGTAAAATCCTTTGGCTTAAATCGCTTTAAAGCGCTTAAGCATCGCCTCATCACGCTGAACGATCCCAACATAGCATTTATTTGTTGGCTTTTTTGTTGATACATACCGATTTTAATTTCTATTCTGGGGTCACTTTGATGAAAAAAAAAAAACAGAGAAGGGAATGTTTTTCTTTTTCAATGGTTTTTCTAGTCTTTTACTGTCTAGTATAGGTACTTATTTCTTCGTGTCTTCTACTTAATCATCATCTGCCTAGCCTTTTCCTAACTTTGTTAGGGTCGGCTTCCAGTCTAACCAGATGGAGCTGAATACCAGTATTTTACATGGAGCGACTGACCTGATCTGACCTCTAATACCCAGTTATTGGGTAATACGATACTCCTTGGCAAGACTGGTTGTCAGACTTTCGGGCTTCTGACTACCCTCAACGACTGTCAAAGATCTACGAATGACAGCCAAGACCGTTGTTTTACGTGCTTTCTTAAGCAAGGAGGGGTCTCGATGTGTAGGTAGATAATGTACGTTCACCCATCCACGAATCGTCCGCGGCAAGCGGCTGTTATTATTTGGCCACGGGTCCCTTATTGAAAATATAAAATGTTCCTGGATGATTTTAGGCGCATCGTCTTTACATATTATATTATTATATAATTAATGTACCCATGCAAAATATTGTAAAACATTTTAAAAGAGTAACGGTGGAACTTGCCCATTCTTCTCCATACGAAAACTACCTTTTGGAAGGGGCGACTAGAATCAATTCTATTTTAAGGTAATTTTTGACGTTCAAAAGTGCCTTTTATGTGCCTATTTGAAATAAATGCTTTGACTTTGATGTCATAAGAAAATGCAAAATGGATATAAAATCAATGGCGGAACCAAGTCCATATGATACTTGTCAGCGGATAAAATACCGCCCGCACAACGTGGAAAAGAGGTTTATACTACAGCAGGTATTAATAGAATTTAAAGCGAAATCCTTCATAAAATTTCCACAGTACAGAGTAGATTTATTCCTGGAATATTAATTATACTTCATTCAACGTAACTATAGTTGGAGCGACAGTTCGCAGAATCAATCGAATGGAAATCCAGAGTAATCCCTTCGTTTGTTAAGAGAACCTGATTTGAGTGATCACTGCTATCTGGTTCGTTTCGTTCATTCATTAATAACAGAGAGATAAGACAATCCATTTCAAGACAAAGAGATTTTGTTAAGAAATTGATTTTTTTTCACCATCCTAAGTTTATCACACTAATATTATAAAGGCGAAAGTTCGTGAATCAATCACGCAAAAACTCCCTAACGGATTTGGACGAAATTTGGCAAACATATAGATTGTAACCGAGATTAACACATAGGATACTTTTTATCCCGATATTCCCACGTGATCGACACTTACGCGGGTGAAACCACGGGGCGCTGCTAGTACTATCATAATAATTATATTGGTCGAAAGAAGGATTTACAGGACAACCGTTGTTTTGCAGCCGTTAAGGCCATCACAAATATTTCAGCCCAGCATCGGATCAGTACCCCCTCACCTCATCGACACGCCGCCAACCAAGCAGTACGTGTATGAATGATGTTGCATGCCGATGCTGATTCGGTGCCAAGCTGAAATGATGCAAGCTTTATTTAACGCCGCTCTGTGGCGCTCACCGCTTTTCTAGGACACCGTAGCTTTACCTATACAATTAACAGGCACTTTTGTTGGGCAAAGTCTACATTGAAAAAAAAAAAGACGGGTTGCACTCCGGGAGTGCCGGCAGAAGTGAAAACTTGAATATTAACGTTGAAATAAATCAATTATGAATTGAATTAATATAACTAATTTTTTTTCACTATTTCTGCGTCACTTTTTCATTAATCGATGCACTTTGTTCAATTTCCATATTTTAAACACTTTATATACACGAATTTTACGAATACACAGCAGTGTGGCTACTACACAGACGGTCGAGCCATCAGCTGTCCATCCATCCATCCACATCCACGTCCACCATCACCGTCACCGTCACCGTCACCGTCCCCGTCACCGTCCCCATCACCGTCACCGTCACCGACATCGTCACCGTCACCGTCACCGTCACCGTCACCGTCACCGTCACCGTCACCGTCACCGTCACCGACACCGTCACCGACACCGTCACCGTCACCGTCACCGTCATCGTCACTGTCACCGACACCGTCACCGTCACCGTCACCGTAACCGTCACCGTCACCGTCACCGTCACCGTCACCGTCACCGTCACCGTCACCGTCACCGACACCGTCACCGTCACCGTCACCGACACCGTCACCGTCACCGTCAACGTCACTGTCACCGTCACCGACACCGTCACCGTCACCGACACCGTCACCGTCACCGTCACCGTCACCGTCACCGACACCGTCACCGTCACCGTCACCGACACCGTCACCGTCACCGTCCGTCCGTCCGTCCGTCCGTCCGTCCGTCCGTCCGTCCGTCCGTCCGTCCGCCCGTCCGTCCGTCCGTCCGTCCGTCCATCCATCCATCCATCCATTATCGTGTCTCACTTGGTTCACTTCGGTTGGCGCCGCCGCCGTAGAAAGAGGGGGGGGGGGGAATCTCGGTGTATTCCCGTTCGTCCCATCGACTTCGTCCCCTTAAGGAGCCCTTAGAAAACAAACACGAAATTCGGAAAGCATTTATTGTATTTAAAACAATACAACATTTCTACACACAGAGATATTATTATATATGTCTTGTAGCTTAATTGGTAATGGTATGTTATCATTTTAAATGCTTCCCGTTCGTCGCACGACGGGGACGAAGTCGGTGGGACGAACGGGAATACACCGAAATCTCTCCTGACGGTCACGTGTCCTGACGCGAGTTTAACATTTTTTCCCCATACAAAAAGTGTGCAACGCCGCTAAAGAAGTTTTCACTTCAAAAAACCGGCCAAGTACGTGTCGGATCACGCACGGTGAAGGATTCCGTAGTTGGGATGAATATATCCCAAAAACAAACTGTTTGAAAAAATATTTTCCCATGCATCGACATACGTAAATTTTTATGGGATAGAGCACCCAAAAAATTGATAGCAGAATAAAATTGCAACGCCAAATCTCAACGTATATGTTGAGGTACTAAAAAGGTAGTAAATATTTACAAAGAGATAATTTAGTTATGTTGTCTCGAACTATGAAAAAAAAATGGTCCAGACGTCCTGATGTCAGAATGTCTGACCACTTTCTTTACGTGTTTTTTCGCTGTCAGTCGAGGTACTGAATATTTGAAGATAGGTATCAAATAGTAGCAAAAAGTTAGTAAATTTTGGTATTTTCTAAACATCAAATATCTCTATTGGTCCAGGGGCCCTGACGCTTATGAATATGTTTTAACGAATAATGTGCTATTTTCATAAACAAAACCCTCTATCATGACGAGAGATACCCATATTTTCAAAATACCTGGGTATGAAGCATTCGGACGCGCAGACCGCATTTAGGCACATCCCGAAACACGTCGACTGCACGCAATGCCACAGACTTGCGGTTTTAAACGATTATCGCACTAATTTGTTTCCATCCTTTACGGCTATGTATGATTGTGGAATGAATGAATGAATTGCACCGATCCCAGCATGGTTAAACCAGACTTGATTAATCGAATGAACCCCAAGATTCGCACTAGCTCCTGTAGCCTCATGTTCGTGGTGCTACAGCGACCATTGCATATCAAGGAATAGACCGAGGGGCGCAGTAATGGTAGGGAGGACGTGCCCGAAGGATAGGTAAGGATTTAAGAGCCTATCGGATATGCATCCTAGAGCAAGCATTGGACTAGTGGAGAGATGGGTAATTATATCTATGAATGGGGCATCTTTTAACGACCTTGCCGCCAGGTTGGTTAAAGTCGAGCTTCATCTTTGAGTATTTTGGCGGGGTTCTACTGCTTTCTCGGTTCTTTTGTATGTCGTTGCTCTGCTGTTTTGTGTTAGATGTTGCTGTTTTCAATGTCATCGTCGGAAGTTTCGCTACTATCCGTTTACGGTTTTTTGTAAGTCTTACTAGCAGCAATCTTGATCTTACTTCTGTCTTCCGCTGTATCGATCCAAAAATCTATGTATGATTGTGGAGATTATTAATTAGTTGGGGAATTCAGTGGTCTCCAAAAATTAGTTGATATTTCTCCACTTCAACTGTGACACACCACATTATGATTTCAAATTCTAGTGATCCAAAGTTTGAATTGCTATAACGTTTTTATTGACTAAGGGCTGATTTTTTTTTTTTATTTTTAACCCTTGCGCCATCCCATCTTCTTAGCACGGTGGGCTGTGCTGGGGCGGCTGCTGCAGGTGCAGAAAACCTCAAACGAACCTGATTGGGAGTTATATGTTCGAGCCGTTTGGGGTTGAAACACTAGGGCCATGGGGTCCGAATGCACTTGATTTTTCGAGATATAGCCAAGCGGTTAGTCGACTCGGCGGTTAGTACTATAAAAAATAATCAAGTTATCCTTTAGGGGGACCCGATATTTTTTTTATAATCATATACATAATGTGACCTCACACTTGAAGCGGAAATATGTCAAATAACTTTTGGAGGACACTGTAAATTTATTGTAATAAAGTTACTGTTATTGTTCCATTACGTAATAGCCGCCTTGTGCTACATTGTCTAGTTAGAATAAGTAATTAGATGTCGTCACGATGTGTCTCTTCGTCTCAAAAAAATGGTGGCAAGGATTATGTATATTGGAAGGTGTCATTGGTACCGATTCTGTTGTCCAGAAAACTAAACTAAAAATTCAGTGCATCTTTTTCTTTTTACCTAGTTAAGATCATAACCCTCCTTTTTGATTCGCTGTAGTCGGGTAAAAAGGACAGAACATAAATTTTAGTTTAGTCCTGTCAAATTAATCAGCGCCTGACGTAAATTGACGTAATTTCAGTAGGCAAGTTTTTAATCACGTCTAAACTTGTATGGAGTATTGTCAGGCGCTGCTTAATTTCCCATCCACACTAGTTTACATTATTTAGAATTATGTTGCTATGTTGTTACTAACACAATTCCCGAGAGTAGTTTTGTTGCAAACAACATTTTGTTGCTCTCGAAGTATCGACAAAAACAAGTTTCCTATAAACTCAACTAGCGAACTCTTAAGTAACTGCAAGTGTTTCTCAAAATTCCCGATACACCGAAATAAGCTCATTAGAATAAGCCTCTAAAGTTTACTATAAGATGCGAACTCCGTACACTTCAACGCAAAGTAATTACAGAGTTAAGAAATTCTATGCGAACTGATAGTTGAGGAGTTACAAGCACTTAGTGAATTTATATAAGACTAGCTGCGCCCCGCGGTTTCGCCCGCGTAAATGTCGATCCCGTGGGAATATCGGGATAAAAAGTAGCCTATATGTTAATCCAGGGTGTCAGCTACATCCACAAAATTTTATCAAAATTGGTCCAGCCGTTTGAGCGTGAAGAAGTAACAAACATACACACATCAAAAGTGTCTAGGGATCAAGCATTTTTATGCGGATTGCTTGAGATTGAGATGTGGCTTTGTAATAAATTTATGATTTTATAAATTTATATGGATCCTTTTTGGTGCATTTCATAATTTGAATCAGGAACTGTGAATCAAATTCGAGTAAAAGATGAAAATCAGCTGTCAATATTTTCCCTATAAAAACATACAACGCATTGAAGACATTATTAGTGCTACTGTTTCCCTACTACTGATTAAAACCAACGTTATTATGGAGCGGCGACGTCATTTAAGCAGGGAAGAAATGCTCAGAGCCGTGGGAATGATAGAAGCTGGTTCCCGGCAACGTACTGTGGCTTTAGCTCTGAATACAAGTCAGAGTGTTATCAGTCGACTTTGGACACGTTACCGAAGCACTGGTACCGTGGCTGAGCGCCATGGAGGACGGTATCGCTGCACCACACGGAGACAAGACCGATACATTCAAATCTTAACTCGAAGAGCTCCAACAATAACCGCCATGATGTTAGCCGTGAGGCTTCATCACTCTTCAGGGAACTTAATTAGCGACCAAACAGTCAGAAACCGCTTGCATGAAGTGAACCTTCATTCCCGAAGACCGCTACGGGTACCACCTATAGCAATGCACAATCGTAGGATTCGATATCAATGGGCTCTTGAACACAGAAATTGGGCAGAAGAACAATGGCGTTTCGTGTGCTTTTCTGATGAGTCTCGTTTTGGTATGAGACCGGATACAAGACGTATACGACACTGGAGAACCCCTGGACGCCAACAGCGATTAAAATCCTGCCAGGAAGTCCATCCTTATAGTGGTGGAACCATCATGGTATGGGCGGGTATTTGGATCGGCGGAAGAACTGAGTTGATTTGGATCAGAGGCAACCTCAACGCTCAAATTTATGCTGAGACGATTGTATCAGACGTCATCGTTCCTCTACAAGTGCAAATCGGTCCCTTATTTCAGTTAATGCATGATAATGCACGACCGCACACCGCAAGAGTTGTAAGACAGACTCTCGCCGCAGCTAACATCAATGTCCTGCCCTGGCCTGCTCAGTCGCCAGACTTGAACCCGATTGAGCATGCATGGGATATGCTACAGAGAAGAGCTCTGCCGAATATGGAGGGTATCCAGTCGCAAGAAGACCTTTTTTTGTTGTTGCAACGAACATGGGCGGCCATTCCACAGCGTGATTTGGATGAACTCATTTTGAGTATGCCAAACCGATGTTCTTGTGTTGTTAGTGTTCGCGGTAGAAACACGGATTATTAATTGTTTAAGTTACCCAATAAAATTTTAAAGAAAACTGTTATTTCAGTCTTTTTTTCGAACTTTTGTGTTAGTGGTTCAAATGTCAAAAATCCCTTTATTAGGAAAATGGCAAATTTCTTTATTAATGCAAAGGTGACTTGGTTTATCGTTACTGTGACAAACGAAAACACTTTATTTGATGAATCCTTAAAGAAAAGTTTAATTAATATCAATCAGGAGAAAAGTTATTGCAAAAATATATGTTGATCCCTAGACACTTTTGATGTGTGTATAAACACACACACACACACTCACAAACTTTCGCCTTTATAATATTAGTGTGATAGTGTGAAGTGTGACTAGCTTTTGCCTGTGGTTTTATTCGCTTGGATGTCGGAAATTATCCCACGGGAATATGCTACCGGCACATAAAGTAGCCCATATCCTTCCGCAGGATGCCATGCCATCTATCTCCTTTGCTAAATTTTATCGAAATCCGTTCAGTAGTTTAGGCGTGAAAAGAGAACATACAGAGCCTTTTGGTCTCGTATAGGAGTTTCTGTTTCATTTTTCGTTTTGTTCCTTTTTTTTATGCAACTTGGTTTTTTATTTTTTACTGTGTTTAGTTTAGTTTGTGATCTTCCTGTACGAGTCGCAATAAATACTTATTCTTTCTTTCAGTGTACCGTTGACGTTTCGAGCACTTTCTCTTATGTACACTTGGTGTACACTTGACGTTTGAAGTTAAGACGTGATACAAATTCACAGACTCCCAGACTTTCACATTAACAATATTAGTAAGGACGGAGTACTTTTAAGTAAGCAAGCGTAGGGAAATTTCTAGAAGGAAATGCATGAAACTATTATGTAAGTTTGTAATTGTTAGTAATAAAGTTCGCGGGATGATGGAGGTGAATTTGAAGTGGTAATTACTTCGTTGGTATGTTGGAGTTGAGGTTCTGTTTGAGATTTAACTTGCCTTTCTGCTCTGGAACAGTTTCCCCATCTTCAAGGGAAACTGTTCCTATATTTAGAGCCAGCGCGCACTAGCGACTTTTTGTTGACCCATAGTTTGATTGTTCAGGGAATTAGTAGTATGGAACTATATTGAAGTGCACGCGTTGATCGGCCGTATAGCTCCATATTGATTCCCTGAACGATCAAACTATCGATCAATAAAAAGTCGCTAGTGCGCGCTGGCTCTGTATGTTCTCAGTTTCTCACTGCGATTTTTTTCCCGCACACAGGAATATCAACGCACTGGTCAGCGCCGAGATTTAAAAATCCAACAGTGTGTTTGTTTGACGTGCTGGGATGCGCTCTGTTGGATTCACAACCCTCGGCTCAACACCGAGAGTTTAAAACCTAGTGCGTGATAAAATTCCGCGATATTTTTACGTCCATGCGTAGCAGATATCTAAAGACCAATTCCCATAATTAAAAACGTTCAAATTCTAGTCGCAATCTCATCTCAGCGACAATCAATGTCAAAAACTTGTCATAATGTAGCGAAATCAGAAGTATTTTTGACAGATTGAGACTGAGATCAGAAGGCCAATTCTCGTAATTTAAAACGTTCAAAATCTAGTCGCAGTCTCATCTCAGCGACAAACAAACGTCAAAAACTTGTCAAAATGTGGGGAAAATAGAGGTATTTTTGACAGATTCAGACTGAGATCAGACTGTGAACTTTCTTAAAATTACGATGATTGCCCCTAAGACGTAAAAATTAACATTCTCTCGAATGTGTGACTTTAGTTTCATTCTACGTTCATACGACACCGATAAATTTACATAGGAATGAACGTTCATTTTCTCCCTTCACCTCATTTTGCGATCATTCGATAGGTGAGTGAAAGGTGCCGAGTGCCGAAATCCAACATCGTTTCATCGGTTCACTAGTTAATTATTTTTTCACTTTTGATTCATATTGAGTTCCAATGTTTCACTTCGAGTGAAAAATGAACAACTTGTGAAGTGTCTAATATTTATCTGTTTTTTCAAATTCCATGATTTTCAAATCATTTTAGACACGTCATCTTTTCTATAAAGAAGGTATCTTATGAAGGCTTTTGAAGCTGCATGAACATTTCCAAACGAAAAAGGATTGTTTTAACAGAAAACTTTTTTGAAGTGAAACTTCTTTACGCACGCTTGACTTGGGGAATAAGCTGGCGAACGCGTGACGTAAGCGTTACGAAAAGTGTGATCGGGCGAGGCGAACGGGAGTTGAGTGGGGGATATAAGCAAGAGAAAGCAGTGCGCGCACACATTTTCTTTCTCTCTTCCTCTCATAGCCAAATAAGTTTGAAGTTTCACTTCAGTCGTGTGGTCATAAGCACACTCGGTTTTTTTTTTTTGTAAATCGCGATGATTTACAAAACAAGTTGTTTTTTCTGATTGCAGTGACACGAACACGCGAATAAATTTTATCACTATTATCGTATCTCACACGGGCCTAAATCTACCGACGCATAAACCGATCACATAGAGATAGACCCATTTACAAACTATGCGAAAGTCATACGTAAACACGCGTGTCCTATTTCTGTGGCGAGGCGAATATTCGACGATTGCAAGCTATTTGAATAGAGTTAACCCTCTTCCGGCCCGTGATGGAGCGATGATTGATTCCTGTTTACTCAGGGGGTGGGTTGCAATTTAATATCTTATTGTTAATCGCGAGCCGCGTAGTGTTGACTCAGTGGAAACATAGGGAGAGAAGGTCGAGAAAGGTGGGCGTGCACGTCTACCAGAGCGGGGGTATTGCGTTAATTTTGGCATTGTTTCATAGGTTTGAAAAATTCGACTGCTCAACTACGTAAATAACGCAATGAACATGGCTGAACTGAAAAGCATTGACAAAATGGAAGGCATTGAGCTCGATTGCCATTTCATGTCATCATCTGCCTAGCCTTTTCCCAATTATGTTGGGGTCGGCTTCCAGTCTAACCGGATGCAGCTCAATACCAGTTTTTTACATGGAGCGATTGCCTATCTGACCTCCATAACCCAGTTACTGGGTAATACGATATCTCCTGGTAAGACTGGTTGTCAGATTTTCAGGCTTCTGACTACCCGTAACGACTGTCAAAGATCCACGGATGACAGTCGGCACCAACGGCTTAACGTGCTTTCCGAGGCACGGAGGGGTCTCGGTATGTAAAGATGGTCACCTATCCACAGATCAACCGCGGCAAGCATAGCTTCACCTGATCGATCGACCTGTGCGGTTGTTATTATTTAGCCACGGGCCCCTCCATTGGCATTACATGTGTGTTAAAAAAAAAACTAGGTACTCAAAAACTACAAAATAAAAAACGTAATTTTTGACAGATAAGGCAGTTCATTACGATAATGAAGTCATCGGTCTGAAATAAAAGTTGTTGTACAGACGCCAGCACATCAAGCTACTACAATCTGTCAAATTTCATTAATAGATTTTCAACTTTATTGCTAAAGTATAAGGTTCAAAGTTGAATGGGAAAATTTGACAGTTTCGGGTAGCTTGATGTGCTCAGTCTGTACTTAACTATAACAAATTATTACGAACAGCAGCCGTTGCAGCAGATTTTTTTGTTTTCTGTAAATGTTTATTTTGATTTTTTTATTATCAACGTGTAACACATACTTCTTGTATTTACAGCAATACCAGAACAAAAATTGCAATTCACAAAATAAATATAAAAGGCTTCGCAGTGATTTTTGCTATCCATTTGAGCTGAAAAACGCAAAACATTTATTTTTTTCACTTTTTGTTGCGTGAACTGAAATTCAATATCAATTTGTACTCTATTTTTCGTTCCGATCGTATTTATAAATACCTTGTAGGAACGCGTAATTAAAAGAATAAATCGAGCTTTGTTAACAATGTAACGATTTACGTGAAGTAAAATGTAACTGTGAAATGATAATAGTTATGATTTACGATTGGTAGACTATTATTGAGGTTCAAATTTTCCATTATCGAAGTTTCTAAAATTTTACTGTTACATTGGATTTGACGTAAGTCGTTTTTTGAGATTTTGAGCCCGGTACTGAAGGTTTTTTGATTAAAAACATTGAAAGTTTTTGTTAAAATAAAATGACAAATTTAATGGTTGGTTAAGCGCTAATTGTACATTATTTATCTAAATATGAAACTGTAAGCTTTTTGAAGAATGAATAAAATAGTCAAGACTTAAGGTCATAGCACACATATCAACTCGGAAAGGGATCTTCACCGTATCAACTCGGGCCATTCAGTATTCTTTGTATGAAACTCCCGACTGCAACGTACGCTAATTGGAATCGTAACGTAATCGCCTCGCCTCGAGTCAACTTGCAGCTCCCGCGCTTACGGCTCGTCGTCCCCGCGCTCACGTCTCTCCGTACCCGAGCTTACGTCTCTTCGTCCGCCCTTGCCCCTCTCACCCCTCCCGCGGCCTGCCTACAGCATCATCAACCAGCGGTGGGAGAGCCGTAAGCGCGGCGTCGCCTAGCCGTAGCTGAGTCGACGTATCGGAGCTGCTGATCCTCTGTGGTTATGTGTTTACGTTAGGTCGATGCCTGTTTCAAAAGTCATTTATTCAAACTAGGCTGAGAATCAGCACTTTTTGAAGGTAAAAGTTACAAAAGACAGTCTCCCAAATGGCCCGCCCTTCGCCACTTCCTAGTACTTTCGCTGGGGAGAAGAAGTGGCGGAACAAACTCCCCAGCAGCACAGCTGTCTGTTCAGTTACAAAATAATTGATTGTGTACAGTACTAAGTATGCAATGTAATTAACATTACAGGACACAGAACGTTAAATTAAATTATTTGCCATAGGTTAGCTAGCCACGCCAATATACCAACACGGGCAAGGCGAAAGACGATACTGTGACGATCCCTTTCCGAGTTGATATGTATGACCTTTAGCCTACACGATCTTCTTCACGGTCTCGCCAAGAAACTAAAGCGACGAGCCCGTTCCTTCTCTTTCCCCGTATGGTTCCAACTCCTAGATTCAGCCGTTTGCTGTACGGCTCCATTGTTAATTATTATAAACGCTTTCAGTTATTGTTGTGTTTGGTGATTAAAATTTGGATTGTAAACTGAAATGAAACAATCCAAGCGGAAAATTTTCATGGAAATCTAAAATGTAAATGTTAAGTGTTTGACTTGAGAAGCGGGGAGTACGCTGGCGTTGCAAGTTTTGGAGTGTTGCTTTCTGGTATCAAGATCTGACAAAATATTGATTTTGTATTGTGAATTGTTTGGTTATGACAAGATAATAATAGAAAGGAATGAACATGTAGGTAAAATTATTGCCGAAAATGAGATTTTTATTTCATTCAATTTTTTTGTAGACACATTAGTGACTGACTTGCTATACAAATAAAATAATACAAAAACACAAACATAACGACACTTAAGGCGTCTAAGTACTTGTCCGCATCGCTGTCATCCGGAACCGTGCCTAAAAGACTGGCAGCATTGCCACGTTGAATGGCAATGCTAATTCTTTAACCAAATATTATTAAAATGAGATGGCATGAAAACTTTTTTTTATATGCATAAATCTATCTAATGACATCGGGTTTCCTGATAGCTGAACTATGATCATCGTTTAGAGAAATTGAAACATGGGCCAACTCATAAAGTGGGGCTTATAAGTTGATGGTCACCAATCCACGGACCAACCTTGGCAACCGTTGCTTAAACTTGCAGATCAACCCCGTGCGGCTGCCACGAGCCGTCCAAGGTAAACGAACTAAAACTTTTTTATAAATAAGTATCCATAAATCTACATATTAGATGACATCTTCTCCATACGAAAACTACCTTTTGGAAGGGGCGACTAGAATCAATTCTATTTTAAGGTAATTTTAGACGTTCAAAAGTGCCTTTTATGTGCCTATCACTCTAATATTATAAATTCGAAAGTTTGTGAGTGTGTGTGTGTTTATATGTTTGTTACTTCTTCACGCTCAAACCGCTGAACCGATTTAGATGAAATTTGGTATAGAGATAGTTTGAGTCTCGGGAAAGGAGATAGGCTACTTTTTATCCCGATATTCCCACGGGATCGAAACTTATGCGGGTGAAACCACGGGGCGCAGCTAGTTTGAAATAAATGCTTTGACATGCGGTTTTTTTTTATTGCTGAATGGCCTGCTCTAGACCTCGAACACGTCTGATGGTCTGATATCTGAACTATGATCATAGCTTTGAGAAAATGAAACAACTTTGGCCAAGAAGTTGACCACGGTTGGTAGGTTTGATATGTAAAAATAATATTTTTATACACTATCTAGAAAAATATTTAAGATGGAGTGTCTTGAAGCCAAGTTACAATCTATTACATAATCTAAGACACGACGCTACCTAACAAGTTACATAATAATTCCATCACACGAAATACAATTACATATTATCATCAATCTCAATAAACAGTTTGAAATTCAAAACACTCAGTTGATTGTCTCTGAACTGTAAAACAAACTTTGCATTTAGTGGGAGTGTGTCGTTTAGAGTCGACTCGTGCATAGTCGTGCATACTCGGCGACCGCGAAAGGGCTTGATCGGTGCGTGACACACGGCTGTTTAGATAGAGAATTAGTAGACCGTATTTTTAGGGAAGTAGAATAGAATACTCTTTATTATGTACACCATATAAATTACAGACATAAACAAAGAAACCTTACAATGGGTGACGCAATGGGCGGTCTTATCGCTAAGAGCGATCTTTTAAAGACAACCTTTGGATGGATTAAAAAGGGGAAGGACAGACAAATACTGTACTGAAGTAATTAAAAAGAGCTGTATTTAGTGGGCAATTTTTTGTAAAAAATACATAATTCTGTAACATTTTAACTAGGCATAATATGTTAATTATGATGCTGTATTTTGTGTGTGTGTATGTGTGCAAATACAGATTTGAGGACGAAAAAATTCGTCATTTCCTTCCGTCTTTCATTGCGCCGAACCTAGATTAACTTGTTTAAGAGCAAGAGAGTGACGATTAACTATACTTACCATATACATTTAGCATAGCATAACTATAATCAGCCTATAATGTTCCCACTGCTGGGACACAGGCCTCCTCTCAGTGAGAGGGAGTGGGCCGTAATCCACCACGCGGGCCCAGTGCGGGTTGGCAGATGTCACATGTCTTCGAATTTTGGTTTTAGGACATGCCAGTTTCCTCACGATGTTTTCCTTCACCGTTTTGAGATCAGTGGTGACGAAATAATTCAGATATAGTAAAGCGCCTGTCTGGGTTCGAACTTACGACCTACACCGGCATGACACGTGTGAAAATGTGTTTAATTCATTTTATAAATTTGAGTAGTCAACGCAGATTTGTGTCTATATAGATCAGCGTTCACCACAATTCATCTAACATGCAGGGGTGCGGGATTGTCCGAAACGCTACCCCGGAACATAAAGGGCTAAGGAAGGAACACGGATGGGTATTAGTCAGTAAGAGTCTGACACTCCCTTCCGCTCCACCCAGAGCGGGAGGAGCCATTTGGTGATTTCCCATCCATAAAAAGAAAAGATCATCAAAATTGCTCGACGCCCTATCAAACTGTGTATCACAAGTAAAGAAAATTCCTAATCACATTAATGTAGTTGCGCTGCAACCCACAAAGTTAGTCCATTACGGTATTATCGATGGGTTTCAAATTGCATCAAATCTATGGGGACTCAACCCTATGGTTTCTTTGGGGGAGTTGGTTTTTTTCTAGGGCCCACCAATTTTGGAATAGATGTCCCTTGAAATCGAATTATCCATTGTGTTAGAAGTAATTTGTTGTTGTTGAAAAAGCAGACGGTTTTATATAAAACTAGCTGCGCCCCGCGGTTTCACCCGCGCAAGTCTCGATCCCGTGGGAATATCGGGATAAAAAGTATCCTATGTCCTTTCCCGGGACTCAAACTATCTCTATACCAAATTTCATTTAAATCGGTTCAGCGGTTTAGGCGTGAAGAAAAGACAGACAGGCAGACAGAGTTACTTTCGCATTTATAATATTAGTTTGGATGGACTAGCTGCGCCCCGCGGTTTCACCCGCATATGACTCGATCCCATGGGAATTTCGGGATAAAAACTATCCTATGTCCTTTTCCGGGACTCAAACTATCTCTATACCAAATTTCATCTAAATCGGTTCAGTGGCTTAGGCGTGAAGAAGTAACAAACATATAAACACACACACACACACACACACACTGTGATTGTTGTGTGTTGTGTGATTACTTCTGTCTATAAAAGTGGAAAATCTTGTAGTTCATATTATGATAAAATCAAAATTTTAATAGCAAAAACGAGGTTACAAGGCTTTTTAAATCTCTTCCCAATTTGCATTTTAACACAAAAATGTTTGATACAAAATTTGTCCCCGCATAATTTTCCTATGTGAGCACCATAGAAAATCCTTCCCGCTATTTGACTTGCAAATTACCCGCCCATTTTCAGGGACAACATAATCGTCGGCTAAACTTGCCACCCCACTTTAACTTAACGCGAACTTATGTGATAAAAACATACAGTCGCCAGCAAAATTGCATGGGTACCTTAGTGTCTATTTTCCCGTGAACGTTTGAATTCAAGTTTTCGAAAATAAACTAGATGGCGTTGGTTTCTTCACAACTATGACTAATTTACGAAACGTAAGTAAGGAGTTAGGAAGAAACGAAGGAATTACAAGGCTAATACATTTATCTAATTCTTACATTACAATTACCAGCATACGTAGCTTAAATGATAAAAATAATAATAGAAACCGATAGGAATATATTTATTAAGCTAACGAGTGGGTATTTTAATAATTAATTTAATATTCGAATTGGTAGGTAGTTACTTAGCAACAGGAAAAAAGAATAGATTCATTGCAGGTAAACAGGCTCGCCTTGTGGGCTCGCAAAAAAAGGCACTATAAAAAATTATAGAGGTTTATTTCTTACAGTTTATTATTCAAATTTAATAGTCAGTTTATTAAATATTATAGGTATAACATTATAATATTATAAAGTTATTGAGGCGATAGCTTAAGTATTCGTTTCCAAAATCGGAAAGAGGATTGAAGCTTATGTAACCTCAATAAAAACAAACAGGAGACCAGGTTATTTTATTACAAAGGTCAAACGGATTAAATGGATACTAAATAAGTAGGCTAAAAACTACAAAATTGCACAAAAACATATCAAATGGTTAGTAAGCAACATAAAAAACTAAAAACTATGTTGTTTAAACTTAAAGTGTTCATAACTTTTTAAATTATTAAAAATACGTAAGTTATAGTTTATACACACATAACCAGGTCTCCAGTCAATATAAATAATATTATCTAAGTATAATTATTTAGCTCGTAGCTACGTAACCACTTGTGTATCGCGTATTATTTCGACGCCACAAACATAAGCGTCCGTGTTCACTGGACTTAAAAGTTTTTTCATCTGTAAAGATGACATTACTCCAATCGAAGTTTATGTGATCCAAAGCGAACTGTAATCTTGCCCTTTTATGGTTTTCCGTGAGCAAGGGTTTCACAGCATGCTTCCGCGGCACAAGTTTTGACGCGGCTCCGTGTCAAAACTTGTGTCAAATAAACCAGCATAGTGGTTCGGCGGCAGAAATCCATTTTCTTCATACTGCCTTATCATGGTTTGATGCTGCAATGTGTTTTATAAGTCGTGGTCTACCAGTTCTTTGATGGTGTTTCAAAGAACCCTCCTCTTCAAATCGTCGTACTCAAAGAACAACTGTTTTTCTCTGCAACAATAAAACAGAAATATGTAATACCCAATAATGATTATTATGTAGTATAGTAACAAACAAATAATGCAGTTTTTAATATAAAAGTGTAAAAAATAAAACTACTTACGTTTACACCGGTCTCTGGCTATTTCTGACAAGTTTTTGGCTTGATTATTCAAAGCAATTATTTGAGCTCTTGTAACGAAATCAATATTATAACTCGTGCTCGTTTTGGTAAAGCAAGTAATCCGCCTAATCATAAATAAAAACTGAACAAAAGGCACTCGAACGAGGTAATCGAAATGAACTTAGCGAACGATCAATTGAGCTGTCATAAATCTTCGATCTAAGTATTATTCATACCACCTACCAATTATTTATAAATCCATATTCAACCTACCCTCTCAAGTTTGAAAACTAAAACTTAGAAAATCAGATACCTACCTACTTATAAATTGATATTCAATTTTAACATAGTAGGTTAATAATTAGGAACAATTTTCTTTAAAAGAAACTATTAATTATAAATTGTTTGAATGTTTGAAGAGACAAAAAGAAACTGCAAAAATATTTTATCATATAAAGCAAAGCAACGCCATTTAATAACAGCATAATTCAATTTTGTTAGTCGTTAACTGGTTTTACGCTAGATGGCGTCATTTCTCGCTTCATACGATTTTGTTTCTGTACTACCCATGCACTTTTGCAGCCTACAGTACCTCTGTGCTAAAGTTCCTGAAAATTCACAGTAACTGACCAATTTGGTGGGCGAGGCTCACTCGTTACTAGACCCCGCCAAGTGGCTGCCAAGTACTGACCAAAAACTTGGCCGGAATTTAGGCAAGTTTGGTTTGGGTCAAAAAGTTACATACAAGTAGACGGAATTGGTTATCTATGTTATATTTTCGCGTACATATTAAAGTTAGCAAGTTTGTGATTGAGTAGAAAGTTTTTTCTGTCACCAACCATAGTTACTTTCGGGGAACTTTTTGTTGTGTTGCCGAAAAAATTGTTCGACGCGACCGCGTGTGTTCATTCCGCACGAGCTGGCAACGTCGCATTTCTAGTGGTTTTTCGTGACATTTTAAACCAAATAATTACTAGCCTATCTACAATTACTTTTCAGTTTCATGATTTTCTACGAAGTAACACAATCAATTTTCCCAACTATGCTGGGGTCGGCTTCCAGTCTAACCGGATACAGTTGCATACTAGTATTTTAAATAGTTTCGGAGTAACACGATACCCCTTGGTCTACGGACTACGGGGTAATTGCGTAACACACTAACAGTAGGAATGGCTTTCATTTTGACAGTTCAACAACATTCATTGCGTTATTTACGTTGTTGAGCAGACACATTTTTCGAATATATGAAGCAATGGATTAGCAGTATCCTTCAAAATGATTCGGACTGATTGATATTGTGTTTCGCAATTAGGGTGCTGGTTTCCTGATTTTTGGGCTTTGACTACACGGCTGTCAAAGATCTACGAATGACAGCTGAGACCAACGGATTTACGTGCTTTCTGAGGCACGGAGAGGTCTCGACATGTAATTGATGGTCTTGGTCATCCAACCACGAACCGGCCGCGGCAATCGTAGCTTAACCTTCAATCAATCCGTGCAGCTGTTATTATTTAGCTAAAATTAAAGCCTCCTACGAACAAAAAACCGGCCAAGTGCGAGTCAGACTCGCGCACCGAGGGTTCCGTATAAAAATGTAAGGTTTTCGGAATTTTTCCTTTATGTGTGCTATAAAACATTGCTTCATGCCAAATTTCAAGATTCTAGGTCGACTGGAAGTACCCTTTAGGTTTTGATTCCCTTGCGAGTAGTTGCGAGTTTGAAAATATGCCTCTCGTCTGCCGGAACGTAGATCTACACGAGACACAATGGCTTTTTAATTGTGTCTGTAATTACGGCATTCAATGGGTTAAATTGCCGTTTCTTTTGATTGCGTTGACATAGAAGTTTCATTTTGTTACAGATTCAAGGTATTATAGACCTGAGTATTTGATATTAATTTCAATTTAATACCTATACGCGTTCATGAGAAAAGAAGTAACTTTAAAATTTTCAAAAATATTTTTTATTATATGATGTAACTAAAAATTTACGGTTTTCGCAATTTTTCCTTTATCTGTACTATAAGACGTTACTTAGTACCAAATTTCAAGATTCTAAGTTCACGGGAAGTACCCTGTAGGTTTTGATTCCCGTGCGAGTTTCGAAAATTTGCAGAAATTTGCGGCATAAACGGCTGTATCTTTTGATTGCGTTGGCTTAGAAGTTTGATTTTTTCACAGCTTCAAGGGACAGTAGACCTGAGTAATTGATATAAATTTCAGCTTCATACCTCCACGCGTTCCTGAGAAAAAGGGTCTTGACAGACGGACGGACGGACAGACGGACAACAAAGTGATCCTATAAGGGTTCCGTTTTTTCCTTTTGAGGTACGGAACCCTAAAAAGTACCAAAAAAACGACAATGCTTATCAAAAAACCCATCAAAATCAACACAGAAAACCATATAATACAGATCCAATTACGAAATGCATCACAACCAAACCTTCTCAACCACCGATTACGTAATACTCAACCGTCGATTTTTCCGGCCGTGCACGATTCCGGTTAAGAGACAAACTCTCTATTTGTTGAATAAATTCCAGTTCAGACTTGGCGAATGTCGTTCGTACTTTGAAACCGTGCCAAGTCCCGCAATCAGAACAGTATGTGGGCCAAGAGGCTGCGGATGGCGGCTTTCGGCTTTTTTGTCTGGGGTAAACAAAGACAGGTTGAAGACATGAGTGTTTTAAGCTATTTTTGTGTGAAGGCTTTGGATACTAGAGCAGGCTAGGGTGGAAGCTGTGAAACCTGTAGTGGGACTGTGTTAACAATGCAATGAAGCCAGTTTTAGTCAATGATACGTATGCATGTTTCTGCTGGAGAGTTTGTTGCGCCACTTTTTCTTCCCAGCTAAAGCACTAGAAAGTGGTGAAGGGCGGGCGTAGTGGGTTCTTATGTAATTTCCATGCTACTTGGGTGCGATGTAATATGTTTTTTAACCGACTTCAAAAAAGGAGGTTCTGTATTCGACCCGCACGTGTGTATGTATGTTCGCGATTTTCTCGAAAACTAATGAACCGATTTTGATAATTATTCCATTAATGTGATCTACATATTTTCAGGAAGGTTTTAGTATATAATACATTAGGTAATTATTCTTATGTACGAAGTTATATGCATAAATGTTCTGCATCTCCGGCATTTCTATGCTAATTTCGATGATTTTTCTAGTCGGTGTCTTCAATTCTTCAATGCACTAGTGTTAATTGAATTTGTGTGGAGTAGGTACAACTAAAAAGTGAAAAATAAAAACCTTTTTACAAAAAAAAACAACCGACTTCAAAAAAAACACTACAAAGTGAAAAATAACTTTAATTTCGGAAGTCGGTGTCAAAAAACGAAAATGCGGAACCAACGACACCGACTTCCGAAATTAAAGTGATTTTTCACTTTGTAGTGTTTTTTTTAAGTCGGTTGTTTTTTTTTCTCTTCCATTTTTCTCCGTCAACTTTGCTTTATGAGGAGGGAGAAAACTTTCGCTTTAATTTTAAGAAATAAATACTTATAATATGATTAGGAACATATCTTACAAGAACTAAATCATTGAGAACACTATCCGTCTCATTACAAAACGAGTTCTAATTTCAGTTCAAGCCCAAACCTTCGAACTAGTTATTATATTAAGAGGAGGCTCCCTAAATTTTACGTTAATTTGCATTAATATTCTGAAACAGTCACACATACAATCAAAATGGAACTTTAGTATATGATTCATTGGATCTTTTTCTTTCCATGTACAAGACAGTTACGTAATTGTAATATTTTCGCTCGATTCATATTTTATTCAAAAATCATGTCTTTTTTAAAGATTATTACTTTTTTTTTTCAAGATTGCTTGGCCTTTATGTCTAAAATAAATGTTAACAGTAAGAAAATATAGTTTACTATCCAGCCACAAGATATTTTTTCTCTAGATCAATTATTACTTTAGTTATAAACAAAATAAGAATTGAGACTTACGACATTTAGTTTCGAGCTCGAACGCGATCAAAGAGCGCACGCGGTATTCAACCTTATTACGGCTACGTTAGCGTCTTTCACCATAGCGGTCTAACCGGTCTCTCATCTCTCTCTCTCATGCGTAGAAATTATTTTAGAGTGCCTGGTCTTAAGTACGAACTTTATTCCGACAGTGTAAAGTACAAAAATTGACATTATACACTCGGGTTTAATGTCCGTTTTTGTAATTATAACTTTAACTTTTGCGGAATAAAGTTTGCAATTAAAACATGGCTCGATGGTTCAGGTTTATAAACCATGGAATCATTTTTGAATTGCAAACTGTCAACTGTCCTTGTAATTTAATAAGACCGTATAGCTGAACTTGGCGTGCAAAGGACATAAAATATTCTCGAACAAGTCATGCGAGATGTGATCATAGCGTCTATTTATCGACATTATTTTCAATCCAGACAGAAACAGTTACAAAATAAACAGTACATATGCGTTGAAAATCTTTATACTTAATCTATAAGCTATGTATGTGTACACAAACACACAATGTGTGCCCCGTATTTGTCGGTAAATATGTCTCGCCGATCAAACAACATATCTGGAGGAATATTTGCTCGAACCTATAAGATTCTTGTATCGTCGCGTTGAGGTACGAAGGAGAGGCGAAAGCGGGAAACTAGAAACTAAAGAGTATAATTATAGAGAATAGGGGAGAACTGATCTTGAGTGTTTTAGAGCAAGACGGCTTTAATTTCTCGTAAGTCTAAATACAGAGACGTCTTATTTTCTTATCAAATTAGAAACCGAATCAACTGGTTTTTTGTGACAGTCAGAAATAAAACTAAGAAAAAATACTGAAAAGGGCGCACTGCAAAATAAAAATCAAAAACGTTCGTCGCACGTCATTGTGAATGACGTCCTGTCGACTGCCGATGGCTCGTCACTTCATGGCAGTCTATGTCATGTCTAGCACAGGTCTAGGGTGGGCAAAATTAATTGATTGATTGATCCATGCCAAGGTATGTCAAGGCACAGTTTATCAATTGTATTCCTCGGTCAAACAGAAAAATTGTTACCTAGTGAAGAGCTGTACAAATGTCTGTACCAGCAGGCGGAGCATGACCACCATAAAAATGGGGTTTGTCGATGGAAGAATAGACAAAATCATCATCTGCCTAGCCTTTTCCCAACTATGTTGGGGTCGGCTTCCAGTCTAACCGGATGCAGCTGAGTATTTTACATGGAGCGAGTGCCTATCTGACCTCCAAAACCCAGTTACTGGGTATTACGAAATTCCTTGGTTATACTGGTTGTCAGACTTTCGGGCTTCTGACGACCCGTAACGACTGTCAAAGATCGACGAATGACAGCCGGGACTACTGGCTTAACGTGCTTTCCGAGAAACGGTGGGGTCTTGGTATGTAAAGATTGTCACCCGTCCACGGACTAACCGCGGCAAGCGTGGCTTACCCTGATCGATCGACCCGTGCGGCTGTTTTTAATTAGCCACAAGCCCCTCGGAAGAATAGACAAAATGACAGATAGAATAGACTCAGTCTACAATCTGTCATTTTGTTTATTCTTTAGTCGAAAAAACCCTTTTCTATTATAGTGGACATGCTTAGCGTGCTGTACGAAAAAAAAATAAAAGGCAACAGGAGTAACGGTGGAGTTTCTTGCCCATTTATTTATTTGTATAAACTTTTCGCACAAAAAGGTACAAAGGCGGACTTATGCCTTATGCCCATTCTTCTCCATACGAAAACTAACTTTTGGAACCGACTAGAACCAATTCTATTTTATTGCAATTACTGACGTTCAAAAGTGCATTTTATGTGTCTATTTGATTTGAAATAAATGATTATTTTAACTTCTTGACTTTTGACTTTTAGTGAGTCTCAAATAAAATCTTTGCGCTTATGCCTTGTACAGAAGCATCTCGAAGAAACAGGAATAGTAAATAGTTTCACTTTTCTGCACCGTTGAACTGTATGCTATGAATATACGGGGAACTTTCAAACTGGAAATCATTCCTTCCAGAAGAATGCGCTGGTATGTTTTTTAGAATTTCATTTTTTTTTTATAATGTCGCTGTTCGCTAGAGTTGTGATCGGTGAACTTTAGTCGAGACTCACGAGTTTGTGTTTCGTTTGAAAAGTTTATTATTCACTTATTCAATGTGAGAAAAAATAAAAGATGTAGTTAGAAAAGCGGTTCATTTTTAAGATTGTGATAATAGGAATAGCATAGTTATTTAGCATCATCAGCCTACAATGTTCCCACTGCTGGGACACTGGCCTCCTCTTGGTCAGAGGGCCGTTACGCCACGCAGGCCCAGTGCGGGTTGGTAGATGTCACATATCTTCGAATTTTTGGTTCTAGGACATACCGGTTTCCTCACAATGTTTTCCTTCACCGTTTTGAGAGCAGTGGTAATGAAATAATATAGTTGTATACTATAATATTATTAATTATCAAAATACCGAAATGGTGCTTCGTTCTAGGCATGCAACGATAGTTTCCATCTACCCAAAAATATTTCAACTAAAATATTCCTTCCACTAAAAACTCATACAAAAGGACCAAACTATTTTCCACAACACTTAAAAACAAATCGTCAACCAAAACATAGGTACCTACCATTCGTTATTCGTAGTTCAAAGTAACGGACAGTATCTACCCTCACGGGCCAATTGTCGCACTTTCCAATTACTACACAAAGCGGGTATCGCACCGTTTCGCACATAACAAAGGGTGGCTACTCCAGCCACTTAGCCTCCTTTTACTCTTTGTACCGCATTTTAAAATTCCATCTATAAGTGTGTGCTTACACTGTCGTGTAACATTTATAATTTGGCTATTTTTTGTTTTTGACGAACGTTCACAGTCTGAAAGCCAATTCTCGTAATTTAAAACGTTCAAAATCTAGTCGCAGTCTCATCTCGGCAACAAACAAATGACAAAAGCTTGTGAAAATGTAAGGAAATTAAAGGTATTTTTGACAGATTGAGACTAAGATCAGACTGTGAACGTTCTTAAAATTACGAGAATTGCCCCTCTGATCTCAGTTTCTGTCTGTCAAAAAATCTTCTAATTTCCCTACATTTTTGACAAGTTTTTGACATTTGTTTGTCGCTGAGATGAGACTGCGACTAGATTTTTAATGTTTTAAATTACGGGAATTCGCCTTCTGATATAAATTAGACATGTTGGACCAACTAAGGACCAACATTTTTAACAAAACCTTCATTTTACTTAGCCTGTAAAACCGAAACCAAACCGAAACACAAGTTAACATCAGCTCACGAAACTATTCACTGAAATGTCATACAAAACATAATCATGCTTCCTTGAGGCATATAGAATCAAAGGTAAGATAAGATAAGATAAGATAAGATAAGATAAGATAATTTTTATTTGTTCAAAACATGAGTATACACACACATAGCATGCAAGATGACAAATTTAATTTTGTGACTTCAGTCATGTTTTGCCAGAACGGCGTACAAATATGAGACTTCAAACTCTACACAGCATCAATTAATTTTAAAATCGTTCATTAGATGGTAATTAACAATCAAATCCAATCAATCCAATACATCATATCATCAATACATCATGTCAATATACAAATACCACTAAAGCAATACACATGTCAAAGCAACTGTTAATAAAAGGATGTCAATATAAAAGTCAAATTAATTTGTCGGTTAGGAATTCGTCAGTGCTGTAATAGATTTTCTCTAACAGAAGGTTTTTTAATCTATTTTTTAATTTGTCAGTGGGTAATTCCCTCCAATGTTTTGGCAGCTTATTATAAAGAATTGGCGCCATACAGAATAACAAGCTAGCTAAGTGCCTCCATTTAAAATTTTCAGGAACCGAAAGAAAGTTATTCTAATTTAAGAGTCAGGGGTTTTCATACTCTCTGAGTTTATTCTACATACTAGTTAATTTTTTTAAAGTGTGGCGTTTAGCTGCCTTTGATTCTATATGCCTCACTTATAACATAAATCTACAGAATATTACAGTGCGGTGTGACGTGCAGCCGTTCAATGCTGAAAGCGCACCGATGGGTTTCGACTCCAGCAATTATTTCAGTTTTCACTCGCTCGAGCGGAAAACTTCTTGGATTCAAAAACTTTTGTTAGATAAAGCTGGTTGGAACTAAAAGGTAATTTAATATTGGGAGTTTTGTTTCGCCAAGACTTCTTTATAAAGACCGGCTTAGTTTTTTCTTGGTTGTTCGTTTTTTAAAAGGCTTTCTTGATAAGTGACATGGGCTTCTAACCCTTTTCGTCTTTCCGTAAGGGTTTTTCAAAACACGGATTTGACTGTTTTCGCTTGACACACTATCAATCTCAATCTGAATCATTTTGAAGGATGTTGCTAATCCATTGCTTCATATGTTCGAAAAACGTGTCTGCTCAACAACGTAAATAAAGCAATGAATGTTGTTGAACTGTCAGAATGAAACCCATGGCTACTGATAGTGTGTTTATGCAACTACTCCGGTGGTTTAGATTTTGACATTGCTGACATTAAATTGTTATTGCCTGTTCAAAAAGTTCAAATAAGAATTTGAATTATCTATGAATGATTAATATGACACTTAAGGATATTTAACTGCATGAGTAATTATGTCGATTGATTCCATTAATTATCTAAATAAATTAACAATGAACTGTCTAATGTCTATAATTCAGCCGACCCCAACATATTTGTAGTTGGGAAAAGGCTAGGCAGATGATGATATCTATAATTTAATTGAAGATTGTGGTTCAACATAAAATACAGCCAAGTTCTTAACAGTCCCTAAGTTCAAATTAAGGATTTAAACGAATTTCGGTTAACCAACTAATTTGAAAGTATTCTAGTTTGCGGTTTAGTTAATACGAAATGACAATATTTTAATGAAAAACGTTCGTGAATTCAATTCCATGTTGGTCAGCAATTAAAGTAAAATGCTGATAATATTTTTAGTTAGCGTCAAGCAGGCTTATTGCTTGGGTTAAAGGAAGTTTAAGGAACTGTTCACACGCTAATTAGTAAGTGCACGACCAGCCTTATTTTAAAGTTTTATGGTAACAGGCGTACAATATAGGTACTACGAATAATTACACTGGTCAACAAAAAAATAAAAAAAATTGTTGGTTTCCTGTGATTGTTTTTTTGGTTTCTATCTCAAATCGACGCGTATTTTTTTTAAATATGGCAATATTTTCTCTAACAGCTTTTATTTTTGAGTTACAGCTAACTAAACTCATTTACTATTTTTACTTAGATTTGCATTTTTATTGGACACTGACATATATTTTGGTGTTGTTTTCGAACCTCGAAACCATCATGACGATTGCTACTTCTGCGTTGTGAAAATAAACGGAATTAACCCTGGAAATCGAAATAAGTGGTCATACAGGGTGAAATTGAACACATGCGACAAATCGAAATGGGAGATTGTACTCATTATTATGAACAACTTTTACTATGGGACCAAACCTGAAATCGCAAAAAAAAAATCAGCTGTTCCCTACATTTTGACGAGTTATGCGAACATAAATGTAGGGAACAACAGATTTTTTTTTCGCGATTTCAGGTTTGGTCCCATAGTAAAAGTTGTTTATAATAATGAGTACAATCTCCCATTTCGATTTGTCACATGTGTTCAATTTCACCCTGTATATCACCCTGCCATGCAAGTGCTAACCAAAACTAAATTTTTACCTTCATGAATTTCAAATCCGCGACATCACGACAATTCCCTTAAACCCACACTTCAAGGCTCTATTTTACAGCTTGAAAATTTCGCACATATGAAACCCAACTACCTGGTATTAAACACTGAACAACGCACATTAAAGGCACATAAAAGTTTAAAAAGTTAGCCGTGTGCGCGACACATTATGTCCTAGAAACATGCCACGCTCGCATGTCTGTCACCCGTTTGATTCAATGCCTAATATTGTGGGGCAATGCATAAGAGTTTGACGTTCTTTTGTTTTTTTTTTTGGGTGAAGTTTTGTGGTGAAAGGATTTTAAACACGCGGTTTGTAATACTGCAGTGACTGCAATATTTTAAATTGTGGCTATTTTTTGGTCGGATTCAGATCGTTTATTAAAACTTAGCTAGCTGCCTTCATGCTTTCATACATCATAATGCATTTCATGCTTCATGCTGTCATTACGTCAGCGAAAACCAGCGCTGGGGCTCTGTCTTGCATAGGGTCGCAGCATAATGCTGAGCGATAGCCGTTTTGCGTGGATGTGACGCATGTTTCCCCCTACCTTTTTATTTTATTTTTTTGTGTTTATGTTCTTTTTTGCGTCATTTTCACCGCAAATAAATGTATTTTCATTCTTTCTTTCTATGATGGGTCTATTGCTTGTTGTTGATAACCAGAAAATTATAGATACTTGATGAAAAGAGGTTGTCGCCGTTTGCGTCTTACGCTATACAAGCCAGTAGATTGTAAGTGCACTATGCAAAGAAATTACGTTTCTTAGTTTACCAGAGCCAATATCCTCTAAAGGATATGGGCAACTATAAATACGAAATACTACTTGATAGCAGAAATCCCCGTTAATTATTCATGTTATATTGTTATAATTTTATTACTGTTTTGTTTTATTTTAGTTGTAAGATGTTTGCTTTGTGTTTTGTTTTATATTATAAGCTCGAAAAGCTCAGCATGTATATATAGTGATACTCAAATTAGGAGTCGAAACAGTCTCTCCTAAATACAGATTACCCAGTGATTTAGCTAGGAGAGCAGCGATTCACCTATTAATTCGTTGTACCTACACCATGTAATTAATAATGCGTACTTGTAAGTCCTTCATGTACAGACGCCAGCACAACAAGCTACCCGAAACTGTCAAATTTTCCCAATCAACTTTGAACCCTATGCTTTAGCGATAAAGTTGAAAATCTATTAAAGAAATTTGACAGATTGTAGTAGCTTGATGTGCTGGTGTCTGTACTACAAACCTTTTTTTTTAATTGGTTTAACTACAATAAAACATTTTCGAAGTAGATTTTTTTTTTAATCTTTTTTGAAGTCTTTACTGAATCCAAAATAGTTGCTCCCACTTATCAATTAAACTTCCTACTGTAGTGAATTCTAAGGACCCCAGGTTTCTAGGTTTACGACTTTATAACGACGCGCTAAGCGGTGAAATATGCGCTGTTACTTCATGATTATGTTAATTCTGACGTGGGTACACTGCCTTAGGTGTGTTGCGATAATTATTCTCAGCAAATAACTCACATACATTTGCTCCATTTTTTGTTAGAAAATAATAACTTAATCTAGGGTTTTTCTGGGATTTTGTGAAGTTAATTGTTTATTTTACACGTGTTGGAATATAAAAGTATACATGCAGAACGTAGGGCCTTGTAAAATAGTTTTTCTTCATAACAAGGCCATGACACGTTTATCATAAACATAATCAGCATATAATGTTCCCACTGCTTGGACACAGGCCTCCTCTTTCTGTGAGAGGGAGTGGGCCGTAATCCACCACGCGGGCCCAGTGTGGGTTGGTGGATGGCACGTGTCTTCGAATTTTTTGGTTCTAGGACATGGCCGTTTCCTTACGATGTTTTCCTGAACCGTTTTGAGAGCAGTGGTGAAGAATTAAATTGTACACAAAGTGAAGTGCCCGCTCGGGTTCGAGCCCACGTCATACAACTCGTAAGTCGCGGCCGTTACCACTGGGCCACGACTGTCCCATGATAAATTTAAAAAGTATAAATATTCGCATAATATTTAACTGTTAGGAAGACTGCCTTTTTTAACCGACTTCAAAAAGGAGGTTCTGTATTCGACCCGTATGTATGTATGTATGTTTGTATGTCCGCGATTTTCTCAAAAACTAATGAACCGATTTTGATAATTCTTTCATTAATTTGATCTACATCCTTTCAGGAAGGTTTTAGTATATACTACTTTAGGTAATTATTCTTATGTACGAAGTTATATGCATAAATGTACTGCATATCCGGCATTTCTATGCGAATTTTGATGATTCTTCTAGTCACGGTCTTCAATTCTTTAATGCACTAGTGTTAATTGTATTTGTGTGGGGTAACAACTAAAAAGTGAAAAATAAAAACATTTTTGCAAAAAAAAAAAAACAACCGACTTCCGAAATTAAAGATATTTTTCACTTTGTAGTGTTTTTTTGAAGTCGGTTGTTTTTTTTTTTTTGTAAAAAAGGGTTTTTTAATCAACTATTACTGAAAATAAAAGATCCACGGCTGAAGAGTTCTTGGAAGGATTTGGGTGAGGCTTTACTCTGACAGAACATAGACTAATAAAAAGAATACCTGTTATGTCCCACAGCTGGGCAAAAGTCTCCCCCATTACTTTCCATTTTTCCATGTGTGTTGTCTTCTCCGGACCATTTCCCGTAAACGCGTCTAAGCCATTACACCAGCACTACCTAAGCCTCCCTTGGTGACGACACCCGTCTACTGGCACCCATTGCGTGACTACTCTGGCCCATCTGTCCATTTTAAATGACGTCTATTATACATAACTAGCTTCTGCCCGTGACTTCGTCCACGTGAAATTTTGGCCCCCGACCCACCGTAATTACAAACGTTAAAAATCTAGTCGCAATCTCATCTCAGCGACAATCAATTTCAAAAACTTGTTAAAAAATGTAAGGAAGTTAGAGTTATTTTTGACAGACTGAGACTGAGATCAGACTGTGAACGTTTTAAAAAATACGGGAATTGCCCCTCTGTTTGTCATTAAAGCCTTATAACTCAGTGCGAAAAAGAAACAAAAAGCTCTACTAAATTACGTAGATTAAGTGGATTAGGCTGAATGAATGCTGAAATAATTTTTCAAGTCCGACTGGTACCTCCAGAGATAAACGCGTTTAAACAAACTCTTCAGCATTATTTTAAGTAAATATAGGTACAATAGTTACTTTATCTACACCCATGCTATAAATCCTCTATAAAAGTTTCTGAAACAGTTAGCTTATTGCCAACATTAAAACAACCAGTGTCATAGTAACCATAATATCATCAAAACGAGTGTTATTATGTTGTACTAAATTTCATTATGCAACTCGTTTTCAAAAAAAGAACCTTGTCATGCACGCGCGTTTCACTACCACAGTGCAGTAATTTAAAAATGGAACTTATAGGTTATTCGAATTCACGTCGTATCCTGCGGCCACCATTTTTATTTCATACTAGCGGCCCGCCCCAGCTTCGCACGGGTGCAATTTTTTTTTTCGAATTTCCAAAATTTTCTTTCATACAAACCTTGTCCCGGCAATACCGATCACAACAAAAAAAGAATTAGCGAAATCGGTCAAGCCGTTTTCATGTCAAGTCGTGACAACGGAAAACGGGTTTCATTTTTATATATATAGATTAGTACGAGTATCGCAAAATAACTGTTTCAGAACCTGTTATAGAGGATTCATATCATGGGTGTACATAAAGTCTTGTATGCAACTGTACATAATTAGGTATTAAAACAGTTGCATAATAGTACATTATGATACATGTGTGCTATGTTGATCATTAAACTCGAGGAGGCGAGCGCGATAAGGTACCTAGCCGAGAGTTTAATTATCAATGCACACGCGTATCATACAACGTTTTTCAACACACTTGTGAGGAAAAAACAGACTTGTATTGTTAAATATTAACTTGTATGGATAATGGCGGGCTTGGTTTGTCATTCCGCGCGCCGCGCTGACGTGCGCGCGCAGGTTTACCCATAGAGTAAGTAATGGTCATTCCTACACCTGCGCGCGCATTGCTAGCGCGGTGCGCGTTTATTTACTTAAAGGCAAAGACAACACCGATATACAGCCTATAGAAAAAATATAATAAACACAAAATAATGTTAAGACTGATCGTAGTGTTGTCGTATGTCAAATTGTAGTTTAGTTAGTATGGAATTAGAAAGTACTATTTGCATAGAGAAATATACATTAATTCAGTGAGAATCCGCAATAATAGAACGCCAGTGGTCTTTTCCGTTTGGTTACGGGAGGGACGACGGAAAATTATAAGGTGCATCCAGACAGAGCGAGCCATGCGCCGCAAGTGCTTTTTTTTTGTATGTTAGATGCCTCAGCCTGAGGCAACCATACATATAAAAAAATCATTTGCGGCACATGCCTCGCTATGTGTGGATGCACCCTTAGGTGAATGCGCAGTGGTAGACCGCGAAATTTAATTTTTTTAAATTTTTTACAATTCGCAGGTCAGTATCAGGTTGTATCTTGATCAAAATATATATTTATATAATAGATATGTATTTAAAGAATTATAGTCATTAGAATCATTAATGTATATATTTAAGTTAGATTTGTTCCCTAAGAACTTTTCCATAAGAGATTTGTTCTTATGGAACAAATCTAACTTAGAAAGATGTATTTAATTATTGTAATGATTATAATTCTGTAAATACGTATCTGTTATAGTCGCGAATCATATTTTGATCAACATACAACCTGACACTGACCTGAAAATTGCAAAAAACGTTAGAAAAATTTAATTTCGTGGGCTACAACTGCGCATTCATCTTAAGGTAAATAAATTTTAGTTCATCTTGGGACCAAGGACAATTCAGACTATTTAAAAAAAAAAGTAAAACATGGCTCGCGGATTCTTTTTGGCATGAAGTCTCTTTGAAGAGATTAAAAAAAAAAAAACGCACTTCTCCGACCTCCGACTAGTAAATTAAATAGTTATCTGTGGAAATAAAGCACAAGTACCGTAAGGTAAAGAAAAAGCACGCGTTTGTAATACACTGCATTATGGATCTAAAAGCTGTGCATTAAGAGCCATTTTACGAGCAAGTGTGTTGAAAATAACTATTACAATCAATATACAGAAACTTAATAAAGCATTTCTCAGTTCCCAAGTAAGTATAATGATTCACGATTCCATGAATCGAGCTAACTGCATTTGAATTTCGAACATGGCGCCGATTTCAATGGACAGCACCTCTTACCCGGAACGCCAAGTTTACGATACAAAGTCTAAACTATCGCGGTTCGACACTAGTACCGCTCTAGCGAGATTAAGCGAACTTCGGATAACTTCGTGGAACTTCGGCTAAGTTCGCCAGTGAACCGTAGCTAACGGTTAAGAAGCAAAACAATACAGCATGTTGCTTTAGAAAACTGTTGATGGAGTTTAATATACAACTTAGTTATTATAGAGTGATACGGAGAAAGTTCTAGAAATGAGGAATTTTAACAAGTTTTCAATGCTGTTCCATAGCAATTATATTTTACATGGTACATTGTTGAAATAGAACTGCGTTTTATTCTCTCTGGGATTCAACTAAGTAGCGGAGAAAATATAAAGTTGAAAATATTAGTTTTTAATATATCACAGCTGGGGAGAAAGAAAAATGTCTCCTATATTTTTCATACAGGTATGTACAGTCAACCGCATAACATTGGCGGTGTCTGTATGTTGTTGCAGTAAGGGTGACTTTTTTTAGTGCAAGTGTTAACACTGTTGTTGTGATTGACTGTACATACTCCAAAATGCGTTAATTGACCCAACAAGGTTTCTCCAAGACAATGTGCAAAGACTATATATTGCGTAGCATTCAGTAACAATCCATCAAACCAGTTCATTATCTATTCAAACAACTCAAAGCAGGAACGGGTAAACCGAAACCATTACATAAAACAGGTTTACTCAAAAATTAATCAAACGTAATTTTCAATCCAATTTGCCGTGCTCCGTATTACACAAAATAGATGCGGTCAGACCGCGGCTTGTGCCCGTCAGCCACACACTTACGTAAAATTTAGGGTTTGCGCACATGCTAACAGAACAGCACCTGTAACACTAGCGCAGACTCTCGTCATAAAAGAGAAAATAACTCCGGCGTAATTGCGTAACACACTATAACAACGCAATGCTAGGTTAGGCTGGAAGCCGACCCCGACATAGTTGGGAAAAGGCTAGGCAGATTAACAATCATCGCAATGCTTTTCATTTTGACAATTCGACAGCATTCATTGCGTTATTTACATTGTCGAGCAGACGAATCTTTCAAACATATTATTATGATAGAATATGGCAATGGATTCGGATTGTGAAAGAAATATTGTAACGCAATTGGGGTGCTGATCTATAATGATAGTATCTATAAAAATAAATCAAATTGGTGTTCTTAATATGTTCTTGCTCTGTTACAGAAGAATGCTGTTAATAAACCTGCAGATACCAGGCCAGTATCCGGCTCGAAGGACCGAAAAATATCAAGGTTAATATCGTCAAAACACATGCTTTAGCAAGAACGACTATTATAAAATTTATTTGCTGAAAATACAGGTTTCACCACATGCAAAAATTGCACATGCAAAAACGGTCCTTATTTTGCTGGTTTAAGAAATGCAAATTCGTTTCACATCAATTATACCTACTTAGGTACTTATTTTTATTAAAATTTACAACTATGTTCTAATATACACGACACACTACAAAACTATAAAATGTTTTGGATTGAATCAGTGTACTGGCAATATCAATAATAGAGTTCTTCCAAGTACCCACATTTAACGATGACTGGTATGCAATCAACTCCTTGTTACAAGTTGCCAATAGCAACGCTATTTCTGACAGTGACGCTGGGGTGGTAAGTGAACGACAACCCTTACCCGGATTGCATTTTGAACCAACAGAATTTTGTATGAGAACTGTAATTTACGTTAGCAGGGATATAAACAGAAACCTACTTATTTGAGAGGAAAATATGAATTGAAATAAACTGTGTGCAGTAGCACAAACTAATTCTCTACAATTAATTTTACCTCAGCGAGTCATACCCTATCACAAAATGTAGTTTATAGAATATAATTTATTTGTCGTGATACCGTCAAACGGGGTGAATAGGGATGCAGGGGTGAATCGGGACAAAACTTTAAAATGGATTTTAACGTTGAAATAATATAGTTTGTTGTCAATAAGGGCACGTAATCGTTCATTAAATTACAATACACACATTAGGGTCCTTTTTGGCCACAAACTATATTATTTTAATGTTAAAATACCTTTTAAAGTTTTGTCCCGATTCACCCATGCATCCCTATTCACCCCGTTTGACTGTATTTACATAACGCCCACGTAAGTTACTGCTCTCAAAACAGTGCAGGAAAATCTCGCGGCATGTCCTAGCTAGAACCAAAAATTCGAAGACATGACGTGACATCTACCAAGCCGCACTGGGCGCGCGATGGATTACGGCCCACTCTCTCGCACAGAGTTGAGGCCGGTGTCCCAGCCGTGGGAACATTAAAGGCTGGTTATGATGAATCAAGCGATAGAGTTGTGATTATAAATTGAGTAGCAAGTGGTGTTCTGTAGTGTCTGCTTACCCCCATTGAAAGAAGGAAAGAAATGTGAGTTTTATATGTATTTGTCTAAGTACAGATGCCGGGCACATCAAGCTACCCGAAACTGTCAAATTTTCCCAATCAACTTTGAACCGTATATTTTAGCGATAAAGTTGAAAATCAGTAAAAGAAATTTGACAGATTGTAGTAGTTATATGTGCTGGCGTCTGTATGTATGTTAATTGAATAGCGAGTTGCAACGAAACGACTATCGGGATTACTATTTTGATCTTCTTTTGTTTAGGTAATCTAGACCTTGATTGTGAAATTCAGAAAATTAAAACCGTTTTCCGAAAGTCCAGGTACATTGAACACAAAATGGCAGCAGACAAAACATTAAAAAAGTACAGAAAATTCACACTACGCCAGCTTTTCATTGCAGCAAGATAACAAAGTACGGCAGAAAATCTCGTTTCGAATACACTGTCGTTTATTTGAGTTGCCAAACAAATTGCGCCTTTTTGTGACCTCAATGAATGGGCGCAGGCTGGACTGCACATTTTGACGCCAAAAACTTTCGATGCGAACACTGTTGATTGTCAATTGTTCCAGCAGGAAGGTACTAGGACTGCACACGAATGTAGGTATTGGAAAAGTGAAAGAATTCCATTACTACATACGTTTCAATCTCTATACCTTTGTTTCACGTTTGTTGTATACCAAGTTTTTTCCTGATGCCTTAGTTAATTATATTTTTGCATACCGAAATAATCAGTGGTATTGGATAAATTACAATTTATAAAATTAATTAAATATTCGGTGTATTCTAAAAGCTTTGGAATTAACTTACTCAATATCTTTATTGCTTTACCATAGTGTGTACTTAGGTGGTAACTATATAATTTAGATCATTATGGGCCCTGTAGGGTACAGCAAGAAGCTACTTTTTTCGATTATTGCCAGCCAGCTAAAACTTCAGCAGAAAGAGCTATGGTCGTGGGGAGTTGGAGTTGGAGATAAACCCACTACTGTTCGTACGTTTAAAAATTTAAATTAAATATTATAAATTTCAATATAAGGTAAAAGTATCCTTCCAGTTATTATGAATGTTATTATTTAATAAATGGAAGGTTACTTTTACCAAAACATAAAATAGATTATGAACTAGGTACCTATATCACGGAAACACATTACCTAAGTAAGTACCTAGGCTATCGTACATGGTAGTCTTGCACAGGAAACATTAGAAACTTGTCTAGCCTGCTATCGCTGCCAAGTTCGAAGCGCAGTCTGATAGTTTAACTATCTAGTTCAGTCGAACACCTTCAGGATTAGATAAGCCTTCAAGTGTTCAACTGTAATGGATATAGGTACTAGGTAGATAAGTACACCTTTAGGTATCTTATATATGACCTGACTATGTACAGACGCCAGCACATCAAGCTACCCGAAACTGTCAAATTTTGCCAATCAACTTTGAACCTTATGCGTTAGCGATAAAGTTAAAATTGATTAAAGAAATTTAACAGATTGTAGTAACTTGATGTGCTGGCGTCTGTACTATCTATAATAATCAGCCTATAATGTTCCCACTGCTGGGACACAGCCACAGGCCTCCTCTAAGTGAGAGGGAGTGGGCCGTAATACACAACGCGGGCCCAGTGCGGGTTGGACTGATCCAAAAATTCTCAGTAGTTCCTTCAAAGGAACTGCTAAAGGAACTAGTGAGTACAAAGGATTGCCCGTGCCTTCGCCTACGTGGAGAAAAATACGTTGCGGAAATTATCTCACGGAAATACTACCGGTTATTCTATGTTACGTTATGTTCGTCGTCGAAATAAATGTTCTAACCCAGGTCATAGTCTACTCGTATGCCAAATATTGTCTAAATTCAGTTCAGTCGTTGAGGTGTTGAAAGGTAGTAGACAGACAGACAGAATTACTTTTGCACTAATATTATAAGTATGGAAAAGTCAATTTTATATAGTTGCTTCTACACGCTCTGTTTGGTTACCTATAGGTGCAATGACTCTGTACAGACGTCAGCACATCAAACTACTACAATTTGTCAAATTTCTTTAATAGATTTTCAACTTTATCGTTAAAGCATTAGGTTCAAAGTTGATTGGGAAAATTTGACAGTTTCGGGTAGCTTGATGTGCTGGCGTCTGTACCAAAGAAATGGATAGGTATCAGATAAATGAAAGTTCAATAGCTTCTTTAATCAATCGGCATTTTATTTATGAGTTTATAATCCACCGTATTTCTACACTAAATTAAAAAAAGAAGCTCATAATTCTTAAAAAAACATCTCAAAACGAAACCGAATAATTCAATTCAAACATCTTAATAATCATTTCCTTGTGTATTCGGATTTCTTTTTATCGAACATTGTCAAGAACTGTAGGTACTAGGGTAACAGGAAATGTGAAGAGCTTCAGTATTTATTACAACTCCTAAGTAATATGAGATGGTGACGTGTATGGCTTGTAATATCATGTTTTTCAATAAAAAATATATTTGAAATGTTAAATATTTGTTCTCAAAATGGCATTTTACTGGTTCTGATTATAAAATAATTTGGATTCATCATCATCATCATCATTTGAGCCTGGAAGGACCCACTTGGGATAGGCCTCCCACAAGATGGACCGTTGACCTGGTGAGAGCCGCAGGAATCCGCTGGATGCCAGAAGCACAAAACCGGTCTAACTCGCGATGCTTCGGCAAGGCCTATGTCTAGCAGTAGACGTCTTTTGGCTGAAATGATGAAACAGAATTTTAGTGGAAACAGACTGGAACAGCGCAGGAAAACATCATCATCTGCCTAGCCTTTTCCCAACTATGTTGGGGTCGGCTTCCAGTCTAACCAGATGCAGCTGAATACCAGTATTTTACATGGAGCGACTGCCTATCTGACCTCCACACCCCAGTTACTTGGGTAATACGATACCCCTTGGTAAGACTAACCAGTCAGACTTTCAAAGATCCGTGAAAGATAGCCGGGACCAAGCGCTTAACGTGCTTTCCGAGGCACGGAGGGGTCTCGGTATGTAAAGATGGTGACCCTTCCATAGACCAACTGCGGCAAACGTAGCTCAACCTAATCGATCGACCTGTGCAGCTGTTAATATTTAGCCACGGGCCCCTCCCCTCCCACGGGACCCCTCAGTGCAGGAAAACATATATTAACGAAAATCTAGAACTGAATAAAATCCATAGAACGACCAAATAAACCCTCCCTATTGATTATTCTATAGATACGTCCAATATAACTTTATACATAGTGGCTACTATGTAGAACATGTAATTATAAACGAATTAAACAATTCCATTTTCAATAAACAATACCGAGTATAAACTAATTTCGGAACTAATCCATCCGCCGTACTGCGTACTAAATAAAGATCATTATTATTCCACACACAAATTCATTCACAAAATGGAATCCAAAATAATGTGAGGATCATAATAAAACATTCGTTCAATATTGTGAGAGATCGCTAAATGTTTGTCAAGATCAGACACACAAATATTGCGTTTCCCTCCATCTTGAGAGCAAACTAACATGGATGAAAATGTTTCCTGATATAGTTGTGAGTCAGGATCACGTTGTGGAAGGAAGTTGGATTTATATTATATTGATGTGTGCTTTTTGGTAAAATAATGAATGAATGAAAAAGTTATGTGAACCCATCACCTTTTGCGAAAGTCACTTTTTAAATTGAGAGACTCCAGCCAGCTCTAAGCCACACAAAAAACACAAGTCGATAGCAATATCGTTTGTGCAGCATTGTACAAATTGCAGGCTCGTGGTATTAACATTGTCTATATTCACATTAATTTAGGCTTACAACCTAGATCTGATCAGACCAAGATTATGTCATCATCGTCTGCCTAGCCTTTTCCCAACTATGTTCGGGTCGGCTTCTAGTCTAACCCGATGCAGCTGAATACCAGTATTTTACATGGAGCGACTGCTTATCTGACCTCCACAACCCAGTTACTGGGTAAAACGATACCCCTAGTTAAGAATGATTCTCAGACTATCGGATTTCTGACTACCCGTAACGACTGTCAAAGATCCACGAATGACAGCCGAGACCAACCGCTTAACGTGCTTTCTGAGGCAAGGAGGGGTCTCGCTCGGAATGTAAAGATAGTCACCTATCCACAGACCAACCGCGGCAAGCGTAGCAACCTGTCCGGCTATTTAGCCACGGGCCCCTATCAGACCAAGATTATGGCTGAACTTTAAAAGAGACTATGACCTCTGAGTTTGTTTCAGCCTTTCTTCTCAGAGTAGTCAGATAGGAAACGCCGACCACATCTGGTTTTAAAAACATACATACATACTTGTAGGTACATACATACGGGACGAATACAGAACCTCCTTTTTTGAAGTCGGTTAAAAATATGATTAACGTGTAAAAGTGTTTGTACAAACTTACAGAAATAAAATCACTTATCATTTATCATTTGACCACATTTTAGACTTATAACTACATTTGGATTTACAATTTACATTTAGATTTTCAACTAAATGCTGTCAAAGCAATGTACTTTAAACATTTCCAGCCAGCCATACCTAAGCCACACAAAAAACAAGTCGATAGTAGTAATATCGTTTGTGCAGCGTTGTACAAATTGCTGGCTAGCAATATTAACATTGTTGCTGTTCACAATAACCGGGAAATATGGATATGTTGGCGGTGTGCGCCGGTGAAATGTGTGTCTGTGCGGGTCTGGGCTAAAAGCTTTCTAAGCTGCAGTTGGATTGGGGTTCAATGGGTGCAGCGTTGATCATGATTGGTTAGGCTTGATGGTTATTCTACGGGGGAGCGATGAATGCTTATGCGAATCCCACACCCCCGGTCTTAGGTAGAGGTGGAACACCGCGTTGGTTTTAGCCGGTAAGAGTCCGGCATGCCCCTCTGTCACCCCCACGATAGAGGAAATCCATGAGGATTTCCACCGCAAGAAAAAAAAAGAAAAAGAAAAAAGGCTTGATGGTGCCCGGATATTAAAAAGAAGAAAATTCTTTATTTAATTTTGTAAAACATGAAACGTTTATTTTCTCTTGACTGTACTTACTTGTCAAAAAGAGTAACCTAGCATAAAGTGGATAAGACAGAGATTAAATTAAAATAGAAGAAGAAGTAGCAGGGGACTGAGGAGGAGGGGGGGGGGGTGGAGGGGGCTCAGACTGGAATAAATCGTCGGAAAGGCTGATGATTTTTGTTTTCAAGTTCCGTCACGAAAACTGAATCTGTAGGACCGCGGATATCTATGTGTAGGACTATAAGAAAAGAGGGTCAAATTACTTTGGCTAACAAAACTCCGCCCGTGGAGGGTATTGATATGTAAACACGACCAAATTTTATCATGTACTAGCTGCGCCCCGCGGTTTCACCCGCGTAAATGTCGATCCCGTGGGAATATCGGGATAAAAACTATCCTATGTCCTTTCCCGGGACTCAAACTATCTCTATACCAAATTTCATCGAAATCGGTCCAGCCGTTTTCATGTTATGTCGTGACAACGGAAAACGGGTTTCATTTTTATATATATAGATAGTAAACTGATATTTTCAGTGACTACTCACACGAGAGGGTGATGATTCCAAAAAAAATCTCAACAAATTAATTAATGTTTTGTTTGTCATTTTAAGATGTCGATACTCATCATGTCTGCTGAGTTTCACTAGCCCCTTTAATTTGATCCTGTATAATGTCTGTTGTGTGACAATAATTATGTCTCTACTATTTATGACTTTACTCAACATTTAGTTTTAATTGATTCCTGGCTAAAATTCAGTTAAATCTCTGCAAGTTATTTTTATCATCGTCGTCCTGCCCTGCCTACGTATTTATTATAAATAAATGAATAGCGATTTTTGTCATTTTTACACGATAAGTAAAAAAAAACATTGGTAAAGTCGGTTTACGGACGATAATTTTACGTGATAACGTCATAAGCAAACATCCGATCGTGCCTCTCTATCGCTTGTGCCGCGCTCTCGCTTGCACACTCGGCTCAGGTGGAACGTGACAATGAGTCATGTTTTTTCGTGCGTGCAGCCGGCGATCATCGATTTATAACACGTTATCACGTCAGAAACTTTGAAATATCCCCAATATTCTGGAACAGGTAGGTACTTAACTTTATGACAACAGCACTATCTACAAGACTGCAATCCTAGCGAAAGGTGATACCTACCTCCAAAGCAATCTTAAAAATACTATAATCCTACTTAAGGAGCTACTGACTCGTACGTAAGTGAACTCTCGTGAACCTCTATAAACAATCCCGTGAAAGACGTGCTAACGCCGACATTTCCTCTAAACCAGTGGTTTTTCATTTAATTAGAAGTTTTATGAGGCACTTAAGTGAAACTGCTAAAATAGTAAAGTTTATGAAAAATACCATTTGCACCCCGTTGTCTGTGAACTGGACGCTTTATGAGATCATGTGGTTTTAAATTGTGATGTGTGGGTTCTGGACGTTTTGGCACTCGATTAGTTACGGAATGATAAATAAATGATTTTTTTTCTGTAAGTAGGTTTGTACAAGGACTTTTACACGTCAATCATATTAAAAAAAAAAGAACTAGAAAAAACTAAATGAGGTCGGCGTTTCCTATCTGACTACTCTGAGAAGAAAGGCTTAAACAAACTCAGAGGAAACAGTCCAGACAAAATCTTGGCCAGATATGTATTATAACTATCTACTTCAATGTGGGAGATATCATTTATGTAGTCAGTAAATCAATAGGATATTTTGAAGGATGTGCGTTAACTTCGTAAATGACCATGCATTTATAAAAAATGCTATTTGTTACAAATTCTACGTATAGAAAATTGTGTCTAAATCTTTTAGATTCAATTAATGGACCAAAATGAATGGATTTTTAGGAAAAAGAACATTTTTATACTATGCCATGTTTTAAAAAACAATTAAAAATGCGTGGTGCAAATCAAATCAGTCTATCCCATTCAAAACTTGTTCATTCATAGAACCGAATTCGAATTTCAAATCCGAATAAATTGTCGTTCGCACGCGGTCCATAAACTCGTTATTCAAAAAAAAAGGTTCCCTTTTAAAATATGAAAAAAAAATAAGCATAAACTTCGCAGCAGTCGTGCATACTTCATAGTCGTGTGAGTTTCCAGAATTTTCCGCTTGAGTGCGCGCCGATCGTCGAATGCTTACATTATGTTGGAGAGATACGTAGAACTAATGTTATTGAATTGTGAACTGTTTTGAATTTTATTTGAATTTCAAGTGTTCATTTTTAATATGTTTGTTGCAAACATGGGTAGAAATCATAAGTTCTACAATTTATTGGTTTTTGTTAGAATGTGTCTCAACGCTAAAAAAGCATCGCACTGAAACAATGCTTCGCTGCCCGTACGAACGTTCTTTAGCTATGAAACACAAATCCAATCATTTCTATTACCTAATTACTTTTTATTTGCCGCACTGCTCCCAAAACGGTGAAGGAAAACATCGTGAGGAAACCGGCATGTCCTACAACCAAAAATCCGAATAATACATTGTGTCTACCAATCAGATCTGTGCCCGCGTGGTGGATTACGGCCCACTCCCTCTCACTAAGAGACCCCTGTGTCCCAGCAGTGGGAACATTATAGGCTGACTTTTTATTTACTGCTACAAAAGTGATGTTAAAAATCGAATCAGTAGCAATAAAAGAAAAGGAACCTTTCCAAACAATACATGACTGATAGAACCTAATCAACAGTGTATGCATTTTCATAATTATCCCATACCTCACACAGTATAACTAGTAATCGTTTACGCAATAATCACAAGCAAAAGTTCCCCTTATTAAGTGGGATCATTCATCAGTGCCAGTACGGAGCGCTCCGCCATATTACTTATACATTCGCCACAAACGGCTAATCTGAACGCAGCGAGAAAACTTACCGTGTTTTGATGTATTACAGCGGAGATAGAGGTGAACGCAGCCATAGCTGAAATATGTAAGTATATAGTGTTCAATTCGTAAAGGGCTTATTTAATGTGTACAAAACACAAAAAAAGTTTTAAAAACGTACCTATTTTATGTAATAAGTCACTAAGCATACATTGTATGCTTAGTGACTTATTACATAAAATAGGTACGTTTTTAAAACTTTTTTTGTGTTTTGTACACATTAAAGAAAACTGCTGGACATAGGCACGCCATTCAACTCGATAGGAGGAATAGGAGAGGCCGATGCCCAGCAATGGACTGCTGTAGGCTGATGAAGATTATGAAAGAAAGCTGAGAGTTGCGATTGCAATTTTAATAATCATAAATCTATACACAATATTATTATTTTTGTTTATTTTAACTTTACCATAGACAAATCAGCAACATGGTGTTTTTAGTAACAAAATAGAGAATTGGGTTAAAAAAAAGACTTAAAATCTACCATAAACGAATCAAACAAGTTTATAAGCTTCCATAAAATATTATTAAGAGGCAGTAAACTTTAAAACACTCCATTTGCATATTGACGGAAGCTCGTAATTTAATCCGATGTAAAACGGAACTGGTACTAATTCTCCATAACCAAGTTAAGTCTGCTTTTCATATTTTAACTCTATTATGTATGCCTTCATAAAATCACACTCTAGTTTTCCACCGTGTTCGATACCAACTCTTGCAGAGCACTCTATTTATAAAAGAGATCGTAATTTCATTAGTACTCACAGAACGATCTTAATGCAAAACGGAAACGCCTCTCCCTTGAGACAAACTCAATTAATTCCCTTTTAAACACGAGTCCCTCTCAATAAAAGCCTTTAAAATTTAAACACATTTTGACTATTTGAAAGATGGGGTTTTAGATACATGACGGTTTTTGCTTGACAACACTTATTCTAAGCTCAAATAAAGTCTTCAATGTATTTTGAAAAGTGTGTTTGAAATGATAGGGTTGTGCTGTGCGCATGTCAGTGAGTAACTTGTTGGTTCGCCGAGCGTTGTTGAACGGCAGTGCGGCGCGGTACCGCGAGCGTTAGACTTGTGTCCGCTTGTGAACGTATCCGAACCACCGGCTTCCGAATTCGAAAATTTTCCGGTCGGTTTGTTTTTGAGCGCGTTCAATTTGAATTTTGAATGGAGATTGATTTTGTTTTGTTTATTCTATTGGAATTTCGCTACACTTTTATTTATTTTGAGAATGGTTTTGTATAATCTGTATCCTAATTTTATGCAATTTTTTAAAATGATTTTTGCTAATTACTTTTAAAAATGTGAACTTTAAAAAGTATTGTACCACTCTCTATGGCCAATTCCATTTTCAAATACGAAGGACGCTAAAATGGATACAACGTAAACAAACTTTTGTTCACCAAAAATGTGTTAAAATGTACTCAAAAGTGAAAATAAAATGACTTTAAAGTGAAGTGTATAATGGCAGCTAAAATTCTTGTTATCGCTTGGGCGGCCTGGCTAGCGTTGCCATTGGCAACGGGCCATCTGAATGTACTCATCAGCCAGGCTGAAGTAATGAAGCTGTTAGGTAAGTCTCAACTTGATTAACTATTCCAATATCCGAATTTCGAAATGTTATTGAATTTGGAACTATTGATTGGTGGAAAGGGACTATTATTTGCTTTGAATTGGCAAAACTGCTGTTTTTTATTATTGTTTTTGTTGAGTTATTTTTAGTTTGGAAAACAGTTCTTAGGTATTTATTTTCTAGACCAGTTACATTTGCTTTAAAATTTCCCTCAGAACAAATAAAAAACCAAGACAGCGGGCTGTCAACAGTAAAGTGAAGCTGGTTTCGTAAACATGTGTGCACTTAGTGAGGTGTAGTTTGATTGGAAATGGTTGTATGTGTGCGTGTGAGCGTGTATGCACAGAGTGGAGTTGTAGTTTTGGCATGCTTCAATGTATCACATCATATGCTTCACTGTGTGTGAGAAATTTCCTATTAGTTTTTCAGTAGGTATAGTGCGACGAGTTTTAGTTAAACCTTATTAATGTGACAATGAAAGTGCAAATGTCTGTCTGCTTGTGAAACTGAAACCAGATTAATACCTACCTGAAAAAGGAAACATATAAATTCATTAATTTATTATTTCAGTATCTAATTAGTAAGTAGATCCAAGCGTATAGTGTTAATACTTACGAGTTTCATAAGTCACTGTTATTAGAGTTTTTCTATCAATGACGACATAGAAAGAACTCTATTTGAATACTATTGTAATTTCATAGTATTTTTGTTCAATGAAATCACGCTAATATTATAAAGGCGAAAAATTGTGAGTGTGTGTGTGTGTGTGTTTGTATGTTTGTTACTTCTTCACGCTCAAACGGCTGGACCAATTATAATAAAATTTTGTATGAAGGTAGCTGACACCGTGGATTAACATATAGGCTACTTTTCATCCAGATATTCCCACGGGATCGACATTTACGCGGGTGAAACCGCGGGGCGCAGCTAGTTGAATATAATTCACTTGTACTTTGTAATGTAAGTAATTCAATTCAATTGACAACACTTGATTTGTCTTGTCTTGTTTGTAAGTAATCAGTAATGTAAAAATTAATGTATTTAAATAAAAATCAAAAGCTGTTTGTAGTAAGCGCATCACTTGAGAAAGGCTAGTAGACCAATTTGGCGATTTTTTGTTTTGAAATGTTCGTAATAGTCCGAATTAGGTTTTTATGGAAAATAAAATTGGAAAAGTTTCCCGGATTTTTTGCTAATTTCGTGAAAAACTTATCGTCCTTTATTTCGATGGGGTTTTTGTATGAATTATTGAAACTTTGACATGACGACATCTGTTGGGTCTGCTAGTATAAAATAATATAGTCTAAACACCTTACTGCCTACACTACTTCCACTTAACAATTTTATTGCGAAATCCTTTTATTGATTTTCCTAACGAAAACTCACAGAGTTATAAAATTTATATCAACGAAATTCTTTGGCATTCATCTACGATAACGTGAAAAATACACTCATTTTCCTAAATACAAATACGCCAATGAAACGTAACCTTAGACTCCATTAGTCACCAATTTACTAAAACACTTTTCCTCGTTACTTCCTTATACAAACAATGCCCTATGACGTCATCGCGCATTTTACCCGACAGCCAAAAAGAGGGCGGCAATGTTTGTTTCTATTTACACACGTCTCATATCTGTGACACTATCGAAGTATAGAACACAAAGGGCCTTGCTTCAGACGTCATCCCCAGTTTCCGAAGATCAAAAAATGTAATTATCTACCCTCGATCTACCCCAACCATTTATATTTGTTCTACAAATTCGACGTATTTCGTACGCAATTTGGCGGGTGTCCACTGTTTGACACAATACGAGGGGTGGTTTTCAGAAAGAAAGATTGAGATCTTAATAAGAAAAGAAAAAAACATTTACCTTTTCTAAATTAATTCAAGAAGAGGAAGCGTGTGAAAGAATTATTTTTCGGAGTCCAGACAAACTAAAAAATATATGGAATATAAAGAATATTCTAAAATATTTTTAGTTTGACTAAACTTACTATTAATGTACAACTAAAAAAATACAGTTATAAATGTAGAAGTTTTACACGGAGTGGCACATGGCGTTTTTACCCATTTGCATTAGAAATTAAGTTTTTATACAACACACAGGTGATTGTGTAAAAGTAATTGCCACACATATAGGTATTATTGCTTTAGGTATGTTTTTTAGTTATGACCTAAGTGTAGGTTATATTTTACTTCTTTTGATGAATTTAAATAGGCAAAACTAAATTATTTTAAATCTTCTCTTGCCTGAACTTAAGGCACGCTTGAAGCTTCGAGAATAGGTTTAACATTTAACCCCGTAATTTTATTTTTGCCGTACCGTGTAACAACGGAAACACGCCCTCAACTCCACTCCACCACTAGTTTATTACTTTAGGGAGCTCGCGACATCAAGACTATCCGAATTGGAATCTTATTACAGATAAAAGAAACTTGCCACCGAGCAATGCATACGCAACAAACCCGAATAAGTACGAATATTTCCGATTGAGTCGTAAACCGACATGTCACGAGATAAACGGAATAAATATAAGTATAATAGTTGCTGTTATGGTAGATGTCCTGTAATATTTTTGGCGCTATCTCGATGGTAGGAAAATTCTGCTATGTTGGAAGAAATGTATGGACATTCCTTTTATGCAAAGAAATGGGAAGGGCTTTTAGAAAATTCCGTACTATTTTATGTAGGTACTTTTGGGTACATATTTTGTCAAGAAAATCTTTGGATAACTTTAATAAATTTGAAGAATAAATATTTTCTAGTCAAACCGCAATTTTTATTCTTCTGAAAAAAAAAATGAAACGACACAAAAACGAAAACTAAAATAAAAGATTAAACAAGATAACATCGGTTGCGAATGTTGCGATGGATTTTGGTAAAATTAGCCCTAAGTAGGTAAGTATAAAATTACACTTGTAGGTAACTTATCAATTCCTATTCCGCACAGTTTCAGTAAGTGCCAAATATTAAGTAACTTCTTGAGAACTTGTAATTAAAATCGTTATTCAGAAAATTATCTTTTAGCTGTATAAAGTTACTATAGTCAGCCATATTGTAGAACTCCTTGTGCCTATTAATTTTTATCAACATACTAGCCTCCCGCCCCTGTTTCGCAAGGTTTTTAACTTGACAAAACATCGTAATTTCTTTATCTTAATAGGAAATTCTTTAATTGATTGTAAAAGTACACATAAACCTTTCGGAATAAATTATCTAAATTGTGAAAACCGCATTAAAATCCGTTGTGTAATTTAAAAGAACAACGCGGTCACTCATCCAAACACAAAAAGTGACTTTCTGTATAGATTATTTTGAATGTAGGTAATGTGAATAAAAGAAAGAAGAGATATGAATATTTTTTTACGTTAGTAATCACAATTGGAACCACAATAAACGCCTATCAAATAATCTCTAATCAAATTCCAAGAATGATTCATCTCGAATCAACCACAATTACAACATGGTTCAACAACCCAATCCTTCATTCGATCAACGAATGAATGAAATAAAATAACGACAAATGACAGCTAGGTGTCAAAAAATAATAGACTGCACTGACATCTGTCGGTGAGGGGAATTAATGACAGTTCAAACATCAATTTGGGAGGGACCTTATCGCGACGCGCCAGTATGGGGTGCCAACTACTTACGTCCAAGGACAATGTAAGAAGGAACAGAAGGTTTGCTTGTGAACAATGTGTATGTGTATGTTTTGAACATATACAGGGTGTCCCTGGAAGTATGGATCAAATCGAATAGTTAGTTATGGAACAACAAACTGAATAATTCCATTGCAACCAAAACCTTATTAGGGCCTTTTTGTTACAAAAAATCACTCAAAAATCAACTTAGAATACATTTCACTAAAGTAGATAACGGATTAAGTGGCGATGGCATGTAAATTATCTGAGATTATGAACACTGCTATAGACGCGTTGATGCCGAATGGAACAAAAACGATGCTAGAAAGTGAGCAGTCAGTGACTTCTGTGGTGTGACATTGTTTTGTTTTAGCAAATAAAATACATTTGAAACTATTACAAGACTACATCCAGTCTAAGGCAAGCAGTGGTGGCCCAGTACAAATTGCCGCAACTTGCGAGTTGTAAATCGTAGGTTCAAACCCTGACAGTCGCTTTCCTTTTAAATTATTTCATCACCACTGCTGTCTAAACGGTGAAGGAAAACACCGTGAGGAAACCGGCATATCCTAGAATAAATAAATCGAAAACGTGTGACACCCACCAATCCGCATTAGACTCGCGTGGTGGATTACGGCCCACTCCCTCTCACAAAGAGGAGGCCTGTATCCCGGCAGTGGGAACGGTATCCAGTCGTAAAACGAAAGAAACAACATCAGATAGGTGCAATATTTCTACATGCGAGATTTATATCTGTAATCAAACACGATTGAGAAGGAGCTTGATTAAGAAATCATGATTTTATTATAACTTTATTTTTGTTAATGCACTGAGCATCTATATTTGAATGGCACTAGCTGCGAGGTAATTGCGTAACACACTATCAGTAGCAATGGCTTTCATTGTGACAGTTCAACAACAATCATTGCGTTATTTACGTTGTTGAGCAAACATTTTTTCGAACATATGAAGCAATAGATTAGCAATATCCTTCAAAATGATACAGATAGATATTTAATAGTGTGTTACGCTATTAAGGTGCTGTTCCTATTAAAAAAAAAAAAAAAAAACTCGCGGCATTTATTAGCTACTAGCTAGCAATTATTTCAGAGTGTGAAGCCTTTGTCAAGACTACATAAACCAACTTTCAATATACACATAGATATCTGGTCTTAATAGGGACTTCTGCACCCTCATCTGCAATATACCATTTAGTCTAACAGGAGACTTATGTCTGCATACGTCGGGCAAGATAATTGGATACTGTTTTTTACGCACATAGCTACGTACGAATGCACTCACAGAGGAATGTGACTGAAACTGATTGGGATTTAATTAGTTTTTGTGGCTGCAGTCGGACTCGTTAGGGATTTGTGCAGGTGTTATATGAGCTTAGGTTCGATTTATTAAATTAGTTTCTGTTTTTTCAAGTACAATTCTTTCCTATAAAATTCTAGTTTTAATAATAAACGTCCAAGTATATAAAAAGGAAAAAATTATAGGGCATCAAAAAACTCGTCCGCATCTTTGTCAACCGGAAAAGTGCCTAACACGCAGCATTGCCACGTGCTATGGCAATGCTGATTCTTTGGCCAAAAGATAGGCTAGCTCTCTGGTCACGTGAAGAGTCGACAAACTGCCTGGCAATGTCTCGAAAAACTAAGTGGGCACTCGGACCCCACGGCCCTAGAGTTTCAATCCCAAACGGGGTTGATATTATTATTTTATTTTATGTAAAAATAAATTTTTAATTAAAAACATGTAATCATACTTTTCCCAAATTATTCTCTTGTATTAAAAAATCTATCTATTTTGTTTTGATGAGGATGCTGTCCAATTTAGCCATACTTCTGCCAACAATAAGGGCGCTCTACAGCTCCAATGAACTCCAATTTCTTTGTACTTTCACAGATACTCGTAATGTATACTACTCACGTCGCGTTGATTTTCATATACACAACTAACACGGGAACGCATTCCGAACTTTAAATGGTTGTGAAATGGTTTAATTGCATAATTATAGATATTATTATACCCCCTTACTAATAAACGTATTATATCAGATGAATAGTTACACAACGATTTCTCTCTTTCAGTCGTCAGTAATTTGACTTTCGAAAGAAGAAGACAAAGCGTTGTGTAACTATACAGACGCTATACAACGTTCATTAGTAAGGGGGATAGACTCAAAGTACAGTTTGCAGCAATCATGTTGCAGTAAAGATCGAATCAGGTGGCGGTCTATAGTTTCTGCCCAACCTCATAAGAAGACGGCGTGAGTTTTTGTATGTATGATGCTCAAAATATCATGCCATTAGCATCAATGCTGAAACTTTCAGTAGACGGAAAAGTACAAGCATCGTTCCCTACTTTTTCCTCCTTTCACAAACAAATCCTAACAATATTATTAGGACCTCATAAAAGGCCTCATATAAATTTATCAGCACGGATGTTTGCGCCATATTATGAGGAAATAAACCACTTGTTGAGGTGATGCGTGATGGAGGAACATTATGGTGGCTCAAATTTTTGGTGGAAGTTGATATTGATATCTTTGACCTTATTACCCTCATATTTTAGGTAGTGGTAGGTACGCCCACCATTTTAATAAGAGAGAATCAGATTTTTGTAAATTAAATGGTGAAGCAATTTTTGGATGTGTTATTACGTTCGTTTATGGAATGCATTGCAAGTTCAAATACAATTGTTTGCTGTATTTAAGAGACTCGTGATTTGCGAAGTAACATTACTTGTTGTTGTGATCTTGTTTTCGTAGCTGCAATAATAGTCATCATTTATTTTCGTTGTTTATTTGCATGTTTAGTATGTATTTATTATACAGCATACATTTATATAGGTATATAAATATGTATCTATTATAATTATTATTTTGCACCACTGACAACCCCATTTTTTATAGTTTTTATATCCACGCAATTACTGGGCTTATTCCCATGCGCTCCATGATTTTATTCCCAGCGGCCCCAAAATTAAAAAACAATTTATTATTATTAAATAAAATCATTCCCATGAGCTCCAAAAATTTCAAGTACAAATTGCAAAAAAAATTATATATTCTGTCCATTCCAAGGTTGCCTGGAAGAGATCGCAGAAAGCGATAAGGCCGCCCATTGTATGTTTTGTATTAATAATCGTATTTTTTTTTGTTATGTATTTACTGGTGTACAATAAAGTATATATAAATAAATAACATTATAATAAGTAATTCCGGGTTTGACTTGCGATTTTCCGTCAGGGATTTTTTGGTAGCAGCCCAGAGTCTGGATTATGACCGGTTGATGGCAATAGGGAATTTAAGGGACTTAAACTTAGTTGGCAAAATGTGGGTGGCAAATTATAGGAACACCTCTGTGTGTCCTATGTGGAATACAAGCGTGATATTCAGCAAGAAAGAAGATGTTGCCTTTACTAAAAAAAAAAATATATATTCTAAATGTAAAAAAAAAAATATATAGGTAGTAAATAAAATAAATAATTAATAAATATATGTAGTGTTTGGGATCTCCAGGAAAACTACAATGTCGTACAATATCCGTTTAATTAAGAAAATACACCTTCCTCTTATAAAACATGTCTTCTTTTTATCGCAATCGCCCACTTCCTTTCACTCGTTCTATCACTCGTCCAATCAATCACTCGTTCAAAAACATATTATTTAGTTGTTTAGAAAGGCTAAGTATACAGCCTAATATATTATATTTATTTCACCCAGGTTAAGGCACTGTTATGTTATTATTATAATAAGGAATGAGCTAATGCATGTTACGATACACGTACTTACGAAGAATATTTTAGATTGCACTGGTAGTGTGGCAAAATAGTAGATTGTACAACTAAGGCATAAAATAAGCTATTTTACTCCGAGACGTTTATATCCACCCGAGCCGCAGGCGAGGGTGAATAGTTAAGTCGAGGGGTAAAATGGATCGTTTATGCCTGAGTTATACACTCTGCTTTTCACTTCGATTGCGAGAAAATGAAACAGGCATAAAATATACAGTACATAAATTAATCAAAAATGTTACAAAGCATAGCTAATTCCCGCCACCACAGATAATACCGCTACGAAACTTTTTAAAAGTTTTTTTTTTTTTTAATTTCAACATTTGTCATTCGACTTGGGTACTTCATACTGCCAAGTCATGAAAACGTTTTTTTGCGTTTTTAAATAATAAATGACAACTATTTTACCTGATTTTATTAAATTAACGATAGAAAACACGGAAGTGGTATAAATTAAAGAAAATGAAATAAATCACTACTTTAATCTGCTAAGTTTTATTGCGCATGTAGCTGTTGGGCCTGATTACCTTAGTCTCAGAAAAAAAATTTACTTTATGCACTAGAACATAAAAAGCGATATTATGTCGCCTAAGCACAACATAAAGACGAACTTTTCGAGCATGAGAAGTGAAAAGAGTTGTAAGTACCTACCTAATAATAATTTCGATTTTAAGGAGTAGGTATATAATAGGTACCTAGTCTCAACTCAAGGGTTTTAGGGCCAAATTCCAAATTTAAACACAAAGGAAACCATTACGTATTTGAGGATTATCTGGGAAGACCCTATTTTCCCAATTCCTCGTAATATATTTTAGACTTACTTTTCCCCTAAAATTACGAGGTCCTAAACATTTCTAGATCATGGACCCTACCTGATCGGCCCTGTAGATGAGGTATTGAGACTGCGGGTTTTATTACTTAGCAATGAGCTAGCACCTTTCTTTAAGTGCGTATCCGATCTAGGTGTTAGGGATCCCGAAATAAACCCTAGTAGATAGAGAGAAATTGCTTTTTATGTAAACTAGTGTACTAAGAAGCATAATATTCACCTATTTAATGCATTTGTGCACTCATATTATGTAACTAGAGATTTTTTTATTATTATTTTATTTTAAAACTAGCTGCACCCCGCGGTTTCACCCGCGTAAATGTCGATCCCGTAGGAATATCGGGATAAAAAGTAGTATATGTTAATCCAGGGTGTCAGCTACCTCCATACAAATTTTTTTCAAAAGTGATCCAGCCGTTTGAGCGTGAAGAAGTAACAAACATATAAACACAAACTCACAAACTTTCGCCTTTATAATATTAGTGTGATTGTGAATCACTGAAAGCCAAAGCTAGTAACATGCATAAATATTTCTTATGAAACATGAACAGCCGGTCGGCCGGTCGTTGCTGACCTAAAATACATGACAAACAGCCATAGTAAACACCGTGACATTTGGTTATCTAACCCTTTTCTACTAAAAACTGGACATACAACAGAGTTATTAATGTACAGACGCCAGCACATCAAGCTGCTACAATTTATTCAAATTTCTTTAAAAGATTTTCAACTTTATCTCTAAAGCATGAGGTTCAAAGTTGATTGGGAAAATTTTACGGTTTCGGGTAGCTTGATGTGCTGGCGTCTGTACGACCAACTATTTTGAATCGTATTACATTATGTAGGTGTATACCAGTCTTCGTTTCGTGGTCATTAATTTTATCCTTCAAAATTAATTTTATCACTCGAACCGTGCTTATTCAATGATTCAAAAAACCACCATACTCCTTGAACTTACAAAAATTGTTAATTTTACAATGAAATCTAGAACATTAACGAGAGTGAGAAAAACTTTAACTAGCCTTTTAAATTTTTTTTTTTTATTTACCGTTTATGTCCCACTGCTGGGCAAATGCCTCTCCTGCTCACTTTCCACCTCTCTCTGTCCAGAGCTGCCAAGGACCAATCTTTATCAAAGGACTCCAGCCTATCCCGCCATCTCCATCTGGGCCTGCTGCGATGTCGTTTGCCATTAAGCGGGACCCATTGGGTCGTAAGTTTGCTCCATTGATCGTCTGACATACGGTAGATGTGTCCAGCCCTATTCCACTTAAGTGTGGCAGCTTTCCGAGTGACATCAGTTATTTTAGTGATGGAACGGATTGTTGTATTCTTAACTCGGTCCACATGTTTAATACTCAGAATACTCCGTTCCATAGCTCTCAATAAACAAAAACACAAAAAAGAAATACTTCCTAACTTAAAAATATTTTATACAAAACTACCGAGAAAATATATCACCCAAAACTTTGACATACGGTTATCTAACCCTTCCATACTAAATCGAGACACATGACAAAGTTACTAATGTACCTACTGCCATCAACTTCGACTCATGTTACAATATAATTGGACAGATTTCTCCTGTCATTTTTCATATCCATGTTTCGAGTAGCCATGGGCATAGATCATGGTGGGTGATTGAGGGGGTGCGTAGAACGTACAAATTGACTTGAAGCTAATGTGTCATGGTTGTTGTCAAAAGTTATGGCAGGAGTCATTGATGATTTTAATGGTGGTCGCGTGTCAAGTGACTTTGGAATGGCGTTTAGTTTTGTTTTAATTTTTTTTTTGTCTCTTCATGTCGGACGTGTCATAGATGTGTATGATAAAATTATATTTATTAAAGAGGATAAAAATACTGGATAAACTTCTTTTATATTTATTTTATTATTTATGTACACAAAGTAAAATGGATACAGATTATACAGACATAATACTTTTAATAGTTATATTTAATAATTACTTTTAATAGTTAACTTAATTTTAGCGTGTAGATGGCAAAAAGCTTAAACATTTTTGGCCCGAAATTCAGCTGCGTAAACTCCGCTCACTGACGCAGTCAAGATCATCAAATACTAAATTAACTAACTATTAAAATATAAATGTAGACAAATAAATAAAATAGAATTGTCTGTTTGTAATGTCAAAATAACAGTTTTTTACTAAATGCATATAAAAAGTATAAAAATAACAAAAAAAAAAGAAATTCAAAAAACTTTGAGTGTCTGTCTGTTTGTTCCGATTAATATCCGAAACAGGTGGACCGATTTTGATGAAATTTGGTCTGGGGATAGTTTGAACTCTGGGGAAGGACATAGGCTTTTTCTCGACATACCATGCGGATGAAGCCGCGGGCGGAAGCTAGTATATTATAATATCCTATGTGTATGATTAAGTTCTTTTATTGAATTATGATCATTATATTCATACGCTTTTGTGTCTGCCTCATTGGTCTACTGGTCACAAGCGCTACTGTTAATCATGAGGTCCTAGTTTCGATTCCCAGGCCAGGCAAAGTGTTATTTGATTGTTCCATCTGTAATTTTTCCGTAGCAGCCCGGAGTCTGCATAATATGTGCCTGTTTGTTGGCAATAGGCACACCCCCTGCTACATGGGACTTGAACATAACTGGCAAAATCTAGGCGTTCTATAGGTACTCGTCTGTCTAATCCATCGGGTAATACAGGCGTGATGTTATGTGTCCTACGCTTTATAATTACAGCAATGTTAAGATTGTTCAACTCCTGGCTGTATTTTTTCCTCCATTCCTTAGGGGCCGTCTCCACGAGCGAGAGAATCGCGGCGATAGTCTCGCCGTGCCATCAAATTTTCGCCGCGATGATATCGCCGTGTGGAGACACGTTCTAAAAGAGTGTATAGAAATACTCTCGCTCGTAGAGACGGCCCCTTAGAATACGATTTCATCAGTCGTAAAAGCAATCCCATAGTATTTATGCAAGTATTCGACCTCAAACAATCAAGTTCATCAACTGCGAACCAACTTTTATGTCAACATAAAATGATAATAAATGAACCAAAAGCGTTCAAACTCCCGAAACTTTTTCGCACTCAATAAAACATTTGATAACATCTCCCGAAGGCTCTCATAAACTAGGGCCTATGAAGTGACTTCGTTTGGTACAATGAGGGTTATAATTCAACAGTTATCATTTTTGGCCGCAATTTGCGTTTCCAAGCCCACTGGGGGTCGTTTGATTGGACATGGCGAGTTATAGCTATTTGTTTTTTTGTCCAGAATTTATTGCGGTTGATACACCGTGTCGTTCGGTGAGGATGCTTGTTTTTTGGTAGCAAAAGCCGTGGTCGAACCAATCTTTCCAATGTTGTATGAGAATTTGTGTTTTTTTCATTATGTACACAATAAAAATTACAGATATAAATGTAGAAATTTTGCAAGAGGTGACACAATGGGCGGTCTCATCGCTAAAAGCGATGTTTTAAAGACAACATTTGGATGGATGAAGGGAGAAGGAGAGACAATACCTACTATAGCTTGTCTGTGGTGTATCATTTAAATCCTACTTCCCTAATAATCACACTTCACACTATCACATCACATCACACTAATATTATAAATGCGAAAGTTTGTGAGTGTGTGTGTGTGTGTGTATGTTTATATGTTTGTTACTTCTTCACGCTCAAACCGCTGAACCGATTTAGATGAAATTTGGTATAGAGATAGCTTGAGTCCCGGGAAAGGACATAGGGTACTTTTTATCCCGATATTCCTACGGGATCGAGACTTATGCGGGTAAAACCGCGGGGCACAGCTAGTAATATTATAAAATATGTGAAAGTTTCTGAAGATGTTTGTTACTCAATCACGCGTAAACCGTTGAACGGATTTGGATGAAATTTGGCCCACAGATAGTTTATTACCAGGATACTTGTTATCCCGATATTTCCACGGTATCGACATTTACGCGGGCGAAACCGTGGGGCGGTGCTAGTATATTATATACAATTAATACATACATATGTAAAACATAATTATAATTATCTAGAAAAATATATGCAATAATAATCATAAAACAAGTGCAAGGAAAAAAAAGTATTAATGCTTGTCAATTTTTTTTAATGTTTAAAAGCCAGAAAGCCGGTTAGTTCTCTTTACACGTAAACGAATGTCAGGTGATCGACAAGTTTTATTTCTTATTCATCAGAACAATTCCTCACTGTCACATGTCTTACTGCTAAGACAGTTCACTCCACCCCAACATGTCTAATTCCAGTCTCAAAGGACCAAACTAATAGAAAATGTCAAAGGAACCAATTACGGTACCTACCCATAAGTCCTAGGACTTGTCTTGAACCTATAAATACAGGACATAGTCCACCGTGGGAAGCATCTGGTGTCCGTCGCGACGTACGGAACCGTTTGTCAACCCCTTCCTTGGAAATTACTATTTACGCGTCCGCGGTACCCTGAAAATTAAATGTCATTCCTGCAACTATTGTAAGTGGTTGTCGAGGTAATGACCAGTGTTTATGTCGTGAATAAACTGGTGTGGAAATAGAAATACCTGCTGTTATGATGAATGTTGAAGCTTTAAGTTATGGTTTAAGGCTCATCTATATTATTTATACTAATATTATAAAGAGTTTAGATTTGTTCGCTTGTATATTGGGGGCGAGAATTGAGAGTGAAATTTCAAGTACCTACGCGTCACGTTTAGGCACATTTTGTTACATGAGAGAGAAGAAAGGTATAAAACTCTCTCTGTCTCTAACATTAAATCTCTGTTAATCTTTATTTTTTTTTTAATTTTCACTTCTTTCACGTGTATGGTGCTTTACGCACAACTTTTTTTTTTAATTTGCTTTGTCAAAGCAATGCAAAAGTAGTACAAAAAAAACGGGCACGTTTTTATCTCATAATTAAAATAAGAATATTTTTTCTCGATAAAATCTCCCCTAGTGCTATCAGCATCACTATGAAGGTGCATATCCGTAACCCAAACAATCTGGCGTACACTTAGTGGCAAAGTAAACGAACCGCGAAGTGTTTACGTTTCGTGCGCCTCATGTGTACACCGTGAAAGTGTGTCCTTAACTTGGCCAAGAGTGCACGTGCGTGATGGACTTATTGCTTGCTTACACTATCTGATATTTTATATTTACTTAGTGAGATTTTCAGCATAGATGATTCGGTTAGGTTAGGTTTTGTTTTGTCTTTTTGGTCTCGTGGTCGCAAGCGCTACTGCTAAGCACGAGGTCCTGGGCCCTGGGTTCGACTCCCGGGTCTAGCAAAGTATTATTGGGTTTATCCATCAGGGATTTGTCAGTACATAATCAGCCTATAATGTTCCCACTGCTGGGACGCAGGCCTCCTCTCGGTAAGAGGGAATGGGCCGTAATCTACCACACGGGCGCAGTGCGGATTGGTAGATGTCACATGTCTTCGAATTTTTGGCTCTAGGACATGCCGGTTTCCTCACGATGTTTTCCTTCACCGTTTTGAGAGCAGCATTTGTCAGTAGCAACCCGGAGTCTGGATTTGTGGCCGGTTAATGGAAATAGGCTCGCCTTTATTGAGTTCACTGTGCCTATAAAAGTTAGCATTATTGGTAAAAATAACAGAAAATATTTGTGTAGATAAATTAGTATATCTTTGTATACAGGGTGCCAGGGACATCGACACGCAAACTGTAACCATGAATTCAGTACATGTTTCTATATAGGCATGCGTTGAAATATTTCGTGGGTTTAAAAAAAAAAGCTGTTGCATACATTTTACCCAGGCAGGTATTGCACTTTTCCACTCGGTTATATTTTTTTAATAACCGAGTAGAAATTTCTACGCTAGAGAGTTCAGAATCATGTGCTGAATGCATGGTTAGTGCTTGGCCAGACTGGCAGCGCGGGGCGGGGAGCGGCGCGGGTGCGGGAACGCGCACGATTTGCATGTTTGCAGTGGAGCGCGGCTGCGTTCTGCGTGTTGTCGTGTCCACTGTTTGTCAAAATATAATATGGATGAAGAGGAATTATTTTTACAAGAAAAAAGCTCGAACTAGTTTGAGAACCCCGGTCCCCGCGCGGGCCGCCCGCGCATTCACTGCGTCCACTTCTATGAACGAGCTATGGCGTGAGTTGCCCGCGCGCTGCCCGAACCGAGCAGCACGCGCTGCTCACCGCGCCCGCGTGCCCACTATGAACACTCAAATGCAGTTCTTATGTTTTAGTACGCCGCGCCCCGCCCGCCCCGCGCCCACGCTGCCAGTCTGGCCAAGCACTATATAGTATGCGCGTCAATGTACCTACCACCTGTATAAAAAGAAATAATTTATACCTACGCAAATATTTTCTGTTATTTTTACCAATGCTAACTTTCAGAGGCAGAGCGAGCTGGAGTAAAAGGCGAACCCCAAGAATTATTAATGTAACACAAAAGTTCCCTTCACCACTTGTTGATGGCGAAGTTACAGTTATTTCTACTAAATTATGAGCGAGAAACAATCACAACACGAGCCACCCTGGTCTCTTATTTCATTCTTTGGAAGTTTTTTAGGTCACTTTTTTCTTTTTTGGCGATATTTTTGCAACTGTGTCTCGAGAGTGTACGAAGTAATTAATGCTGTTACAGAATTTTGGTGTTTTCTATGCTTGACCCATGAATCAGATTATATACTTACATACATACATATATAATCAGCCTATAATGTTCCCAATGCTGGGACACAGGCCTTAACTCAGTGATACGGAGTGGGCCATAATCCATCATTAATCTGATGTTACACCTATGATTAACAGCACGTCGTATAACGCTATAACGACCCCGTCTTACGAGATGTAGGCTAACGCTATAACGCCATAGCTATTGTTTGACTTGCTGTGGGTATTGTAAAACTAAAAGAATCATCAAAATTCGCATAGAAATGCCGGAGATGCATTATAATTATGCATATAACTTCGTACATAAGAATAACTACCTAATGTAATATAATATACTAAAACCTTTCTGAAAGTATGTAGATCACATCAGTGAACGAATTATCAAAATTGGTTCATTAGTTTTTGAGAAAATCGCGGACATACAAACATACATACATACGGGTCGAATACAGAACCTCCTTTTTTGAAGTCGGTTAAAAAGAAATGAGAGTTATTAAGTACATCCTGTACTAACATTCTAAAGGTATGGATACACAAGATTGATATTCGACAGCGGGTATTATTGTCCCAAAAAATCAATAAAACACCCAAAAACGTACGCAGTACACATCCCGAATTCTCAAGGTCCCCTAACTATTACGTCACGACCCACATAACATATTCCCAGCGACACACGCTGTATATCTAACATTATCTTCCGGTTCGGCGGTCAATAATACAATATTTGGTCTCCCAAATGTGGACCACTTGTTGCCTATTCGTACGTGCGTGTATCCACTTACTCCTAAAATAATGTCATTCCAGACCCGTCGGTTACATTTGCCGGGAAATTAACCGGAAACCAGACATTTTTTGATATTGGTTTACACATATATTTTTGTGTGACAATGGAGGTTGATATATTTGCGAGGTGGGTCGAACTGATGTCTATTTTTAGATGGAGTTGTTATTTTTGTCTTCTAATAACGTATTACGTTGTAATAATATTATGTTATTATAAGAAATAGGTGATAATTTGCCTAAGAGGGGCTTGTGGCTAAGTAATGACAGACACACGGGTCGATCGAACAGGTTAAGCTACGGTTGCCGCGGTTGGTCTGTGGATGGGTATCCATCTTTACGTACCAAGACCTTTCCGTGCCCCGGGAAGCACATTAAGCCTTTGGTCCCGGCTGTCATTCGTGGATCTTTGACAGTCATTATGGGTCGTCAGAAGCCCGAAAGTCTGACAACCAGTCTTACCAAGGGGTATCGTATTACCCAGTAACTGGGTTGTGGAAGTCAGATAGGCAGTCGCTCCATGTAAAATACTTTTATTCAGCTTCATAGTTAGACTGGAAGCCGACCCCAACAATAAAAGAAACCCGGGAATCGAACCCAGGACCCCACGCTGAGCAGTCGCGCTTGCGATCATGGGACCAACGGGGCAGATAAGCATTAACACATTAGCTAAGCATTACTGCTGTACTACATAACAGTATCCACCTACAAAGTACATAGTTCAACAAATCATCTACAATCCCATGAACATTGCTAGAGGTAGGCCAGGCCATTTTAACCTGCTCCGTCCTAAGTAAAATCATTTTTAATGAGGTACATAAACTCAAACTCAAACTCAAAGCATTTATTTCAATTAAACCAATTACAGGCACTTTTGAATTGTCAAGGGGTCGGTCGGTCAGTCAGAAAGATGAAGCTAGTTGCCCATTCCAAAGAGTAGGTACCTATGGAGAAGAACGGGCAAAAAACTCCATGGACACTCTTTTAAATCAAAATAATATGGTTACAAAGTCTTGGTTACATCATTCATGTTAAAAATTATACATGTGAGAACGATGCAGAACGTTAAAAGCGTCCATAATGAGAAGATGAGAAAAAAAGACGGGTTGCACTCCGGGAGTGCCGGCAGAAGTGAAAACTTGAATATTAACGTTGAAATAAATCAATTATTAATTTAAAAAGCTAACAATCTTAAAATAATAATATGTACAAGTATATAAAAAGGGAAAATCCACCACCACCACCAACACCACCACCACCACCAGAACCACCACCACCACCACCATCACCACCACCACCACCACCACCACCACCACCACCACCACTACTACCACCACCACTACCACCACCACCACCACCACCACCACCACCACCACCACCACCACCACCACCTCCACCACCACCACCACCACCATCACCATCCCCATCCCATCCCCATTCCCATCCCCATCCACATCCCCATCCCCATCACCATCACCATCACCATCACCATCCATCCATTATCGTGTCTCACTTGGTTCACTTCGGTTGGCGCCGCCGTAGAAAGCGAGGGGGGGGGGGAAATCTCTCCTGACGGTCACGTGTCCTGACGCGATGCCCTGACGCGAGTTTCACATTTTTTACCCATTACAAAAAGTGTGCAACGCCGCTAAAGAAGTTTACACTTCAAAAAACAATTCAAATATTAAATTAAAATAAGCCGTGGCAGCAAAGAGATGACCAGTCCCTACTGACGGCGCCCGTTCACGAACATGACGCATGTATTAGCACCATTCAGCTCAACCATTTTGAAGGGAGCTAAATGATCCAACACATGCGCCACCATCAGCGAGACATTTGAGTGAGCATAATTGAAATAATTCAAAACCATATCTTACAACTACCAAGTTATCATAGAACCCATTACATACATACACAAATATTTCTAGTTCACACGATGCTCTATCAATGTTTTTGCTATGTCACAAGATTTGACTAATGGTGCTCTTGTCTGGTGCACTCGCGGCTTCCCACCGTCACAGAACGAGGTACAGTCGCCAATATAATTCTGTTACCATCATAGGGATAATCTCGTAATTTTAAGAACCGTATTTTCGGTCGGTTTCGGGCATTACTTACTGACATAAAATTTGTTCGGGCCCCGAACTAGGAAAGAATGACAACACGATTTGACAGTTTTCCCTACTCCCGGAATGTATTTACCTGACTGAAAAATTTAATTTGACATTGGTTTTGACGAAGCAGCTACATTCGGACGAGCTTGTATCTTCGTAGCCGGACTTAGAAAGTCGACTCCCAGGTGTGAATAAAAGCACTAGGAAGTAGTAAAGGGCGGGCGTTTTGGGGGACTGTCTTACGTAATTTTATCTAGATACACATATTTTATTAAAGTATGCATACACACGTCACGTTGCAGTGTAAAACTGATTTACATCCATCACCTCGCACATCAGGTCCAGTTGAAAACCAGCGTCAGGCACTAGTTGTCTGGCATTATTACTGAACTTGGCCTTTTTGGCGCAGCCGCGAGGCACATTTCCTGCTAATTATTTACGTGTACATCGGACTTTACGCTTTTTATTTAGTCTTTATGTTTTGTTTTTTATCTGATGTATCTGGTGTATTGTGTGTCTTTTAGTCTGTGCTAAATAAATGTATTTTTCTTTCTTTCTTTCAAAAAATGCTGATTCCCCAGCCTCATTAGAATTTTTGATTTTGTCGCTGACTGTACGAGCTATGGCAGGAGTAGGTACGAGTAAAATTTAATGTAGACTAATCCTTATAATGCGGGCTGTGCAGCGTGACTTTAATTTTGTTGTAGGAGTTTATGAATTTAAGTGGAGATTATGTCGGTACTAATTATGTTTGAAATGAGCTTTGATATTACGTTTTTGTGTAATACAGTGTTTTGTGTCTAACTCAATCGCGCTATTTTAAGTTTCACTCAATTTTGTTGAATCGTTTGCGTTTGTTTTTTGAAGTGTAAACTTCTTTAGCGGCGTTGCACACTTTTTGTAATGGGTTAAAAATGTGAAACTCGCGTCAGGGCATCGCGTCAGGACACGTGACCGTCAGGAGAGATTTCCCCCCCCCCTCACTTTCTACGGCGGCGCCAACCGAAGTGAACCAAGTGAGACACGATAATGGATGGATGGTGATGGTGATGGTGATGGTGATGGGGATGGGGATGTGGATGGGGATGGGAATGGGGATGGGATGGGGATGGTGATGGTGGTGGTGGTGGTGGTGGAGGTGGTGGTGGTGGTGGTGGTGGTGGTGGTGGTGGTGGTGGTGGTGGTGGTAGTGGTGGTGGTAGTAGTGGTGGTGGTGGTGGTGGTGGTGGTGGTGGTGGTGGTGATGGTGGTGGTGGTGGTGGTTCTGGTGGTGGTGGTGGTGTTGGTGGTGGTGGTGGATTTTCCCTTTTTATATACTTGTACATATTATTATTTTAAGATTGTTAGCTTTTTAAATTAATAATTGATTTATTTCAACGTTAATATTCAAGTTTTCACTTCTGCCGGCACTCCCGGAGTGCAACCCGTCTTTTTTTTTTTTTTGTTTCCTAGTCCTGCGTCCTAATTGCGCACACTATCAATCTCAATCTGAATCATTTTGTTTTGAAGGATATTGCTAATCCATTGCTTCATTATGTTTGAAAAATGTGTCTACTCAACAACGTAAATAACGCAATGAATGTTGTTGAACTGTCAAAATTAAAGCCAGCATTGCTACTGACAGTGTGTTACGCAATTACCCCGCTGAAATATAAAAACATGAGTTAATATTATTTTAGTTCTTCCGTGGTAGCTTTTACACTTCTGAGTAGGTACACAGGGTTTGCTGAAATACACCTTTATTGCATTTTCGTAACGTTATTTTCAATATACAGGGTGTTACGGAAAGGGTATATCAATACAAACGGGTTGAAGAGTGTATCTGGTCTAGAATCTCTGTACAAAATTTCAGCTCAAATGCAGTTACTTTGAAAATGCTTAATATTTTTTTATTTCGATAGTTTATTAAATTGAAATCATAACAAACGTGTCAAAGCACTACGAGGATAATTATCCATTATCTGTGGTGTATCTCTGCGCCTAGTACACGCACATCTCGCCGCCGCGCGCCAGTGCAGCACCGTGATGTCGAAATAAAAAAATATTAAGCATTTTAAAAGTTAATGCTTTTGAGCTGAAATTTTGGACAAAGATTCTAGACCAGATACACTCTTCAACCCGTTTGTATTGATATACCCTTTCCGTAACACCCTTTATACAGTAGAGGATTACAAAGCCAAATTACCTATAAGAAGCTTAACGAATAGGTCACCAGGATATCACTAAAACGTGAACGATTTTTTTCCGTACTTAATTACAAACAAGAATTTTAAATGAACTTTAACATAGCAAAATTAAACAGAGTTAGAAAAAAAAAACCCAGAAATGCAAAAAAAAAACACAAAATTAAATAAAAATAAAAACTCTGGAAGCATTGACGCGATGAATCAACTAAGACGTTAATGACGTAAAACTTATCAAAGGGATTCTTTTTTTGAAAAAAAAAAAGGGTGACATAATTAAAAAGGTGAATTTTAACGAGGCCGATTGTGAGCACCTCAGCAGATGTCACTGGCCATCAGACATTCGCGTAATGAATATAATATTTTTTTCACTTTTATTTTGGTGTATAGTTCCATGTTTTCATTTCATGGAACGTGGAATTTTTCAAGTGTTCGGATAATATCCTATATTCTATTGTAGGTATCTAGAAATCTACCTAAATTATTATAGAATTAAACAGAATTTGTATAATTATGTACCCGAAACTTATCTGATCATACGAAAAAAATGAAATAGGCCATTAGAATTCATTTGGTGCAAATATGTAAACTTGTTATTGGACAATTATTACACTGTTTTTCTTTTCCATGACTTTCGTTTTTGTTAACCTCTTTTCTCAAATACTTATAGGTAGCTTTATTACAATTTATCTAAGCAAAACTGAATTCTCTCCTAGCTCAGACATACATAGTCTGAAAGCGCTTACCGAAATGTGCGTTTGGTTGAACATCAATGGGTGAAAGACCCATTGATGCTCAACCAAATGCACATTAGGTATCTTATCGGATCTGAACTCCTCCTGATAGTTAAATGGCGGAGTTGTGCCCTCTACTAAGTAACAGCTTATAAACTGATACTTTGCACACTAAAATTTAGGTATTTCCATAGAATATTTAGGTACATCTAATCTGCGTTCGAGATTTATTTGGCAAAAATGTAATCAAATATGAATTAATGGAAAAATAACTTTAATTCCTTTACAATAAAGTTCAGTCTACGCTACAACTTCAAACATTTTTTATAACTTTTTCAATAGTGCCAGTCACTAAGAAATCAACTTAATTTTCATTGAAATAAAGTTGATATTTGTTTAACTTGAAATAGGGTGGGGATATGCAGCACTGTGCACTTTTACTATATATTAGAAACCATGGGTATGTTGTTTTTATGATCACAGTATCGATTTGCTTCGTATTCAAAAACTTTTCAAAAACAAAACAATACAGTATCGCCAAAATATGTGTCCCAAACTAGTACATTCAAAACTACAAATGCTCGTTAACATTTACATAGCAAAGATATTTATAAAACAAACTTCAACAATAAAATCAACTGTTGTTGCCAACGAAAATTACTGAAAAACTTGACTGAATAAAACAAGGAACTAACAGTCAAAAGTCACTTTGAATTACGATCAAGAACTTGAAATTGTAGAATAAATGTTGTGAAAACTGAGGGGCAATTCTCGTAATTTTGAGAACATTCACAGTCTGATTTCAATCTGTCAAAATTACCTCTAATTCCCCTACATTTTGACATGCTTTTGATTGCGATTAGATTTTCTTTGGTATTGTTCGTCGAATCGTTGAGCTCCTCAAGTTCTGAGTTGAGCTGCATGATTTTTGACAAATGCGTGCACTGACTGGACAGGTCCGCTCAATCTGTGTGGTTTTTTCCTCAAAAGACCATTTCAGACACCAATCTACGTGGTCTTAACATGATCTGACCAAGATTTTGTCTGGACTTTAAAGTACAAACCCACTTACAGAAATAAATCATTTATCATTAGTGTTTTAATAATTGTTTGCTGCGCCGGACGACGTCACTACATCAGCGCCGGCTGTCGCTGAAAACCAGCGCTGGGGCTCTGTCTTGCATAGGGTCGTAGCATAATGCTCAGCGATAGCCGTTTTGCGTGGATGTGACGCATGTTTCCCCCTACCTTTTTATTTTATTAAATACTAGCTGCTGCCCGCGACGTCGTCTGCCTGAAGGCTCTACAGCACCAAAAATACCTAAGATGCTAGTGTCGCTATAGCATTATAAGTAAACAACTTTTAAAATAGCATTAAAATATAAGTTTTTTTTTGCAAGCAAAGCAAGTGAAGAGAGTTATATGGGAGTCCTGCTGAGTTTAGTGTGGTGTGGGGGATGTGACTGAAGGAAATAGAGAAAACAATGCAGGAATACATTCCAGGACACAAAAGAGTAAAAATACGTACAAAGGCATCATACCTTAAAACACTTCCCTATAAACAACGTTGGTAGTTATGCTGCCAGGAGCCAAAATGTAAAGAGAGTCAGGACTGGTGACGCGGGAGCAAGCGACGTACAGTTGTCCGTGTGAGAAGCAACTCGTCCTGAGGTCGACACCCGCTGCCCTTAGTGTCTGCCTCTATTGATGGTTATCGCGAAGCAAACACTCACGGGGAACTGTACGCGCTTGAACTGGAACGGGAAGATATGAGGTATGAGGGGAATGCGTGGTATAAATACTGCCTCGCCAACGCCACAACCCGTAAGAATTTCCGCCTCAATGGTGTGTCTGTAGAGCGAGATGACTTTAGGGTGGGTCCCGTTACACAACTTCAGAGGAGATAGGTTCCGAAGAAGCATAATCGGGACACCGACCTTCAGCTTGATTGTATGTGCTGGAAGTCCACTTGCTGACAGGGAGTTCAGAAATTCCACGGGATAATGTGTGGCGTCATCTTGCTCGACAACAGTGTTTATCGAGGTGTAGACCACTTCATTCCCCTCAATTTCCGAGAGAATGCATTCGTTAATTGCTGCAGCCTGATCATTTTTGGACGTCAAAATGGCCCGCTCACACACCCAAGAATTCTGCAGGTGCAGTATACGACTGATGTCCCCGTACACACAGCAAATGAGTTCTTCTAAGCTGGATACCACTCTACCGAGAGACTCTGGAAGCACCACCTGTCCACCTCTCTCTTCTGGTAGAGTGCCTTCGCCAAGATTTAGAAGGACATTGCAGAATTCTTGAGCACGTGCATTGCCGCCGAGCCGAGCTCTCATATTAATGGTCAAGCGCAGCGTACGAACTCGTGACCACAACGAAGATAGTTTCAACGAAGCATTCACCTCGTCAGCCCTCGATCCCCGTGTCACCATGGGAAGCGTTTGCCGGAAATCGCCACTGAACAGAACAGCTGTGATACGACGCATCAAATGTTCGTTCCTGCGGATGTCCTGCAGGGTTCCGTCCACGGCCGCAACTGCCTTCCTATTGGCCATCGTACACTCATCCCATACGATCAAAGAGCAATCCTTGAGCACGTGTCCCTTATCGCTGTTACGTGACACACCACAAACAGGCGTTTCGGCGCTCTCTAAATCGATAGGAATTTTAAACATGGCATGTGCTGTCTTGCCACTCGGAAGCAGTGTGGCAGCGATTCCCGACGACGCTACAGCAATAGCAATTTTGCCTTGCCTGCTGACCTCTGCAAGTATGCAAGTGGTAACAAATGTTTTTCCTGTTCCACCAGACGCATTCCAAGAAAAACATTTGACCCTGGTTTTTTCCCAACGCTTTCAAGGACGGTGTCATAAATTTGTTTTTGCTCTGAAGAGAACAAAGCGACATGGTTATTTCGCCCGGATCGTAATTTGTCTCAGCGTTATACTCCCGATTTACACGGTCTTGATGCGGTGATGATTGGGGAGCTGGTAACCCATATTCGATCAGTGGATTGCCGCCGATAGAAATGACCACATCTTGAAGTGAACTGAGACAGGTGTTCAGCACGCGTTCATCAGTTACTCCGACTTCGTCTCCAGTAGAAACATAACTTTTTTGTAATACCTACTTAACACCGCATTTTTTTTTTTAATTGTCGTCCTCAACTCTGCTCAAGATTTTAAGGGTTTTGTTGGAACTTGAATTTGTCAAAACGAACTATACTACACTTGGGAGCAAATAAATCGAGCCACTTCCTTTTTTCACGTATAATGGTTATCATTTTTTGTTTTATGGAACTTATCAATTCGAAACATATATCGCCTAAGAGCTTATTTAATAACCTTTACAATGAGGGTAAATTATTGAATGATAACCTTATTTAATGATAAATTATTGGCTCTGAAAGAAAAACGGTAATTTTGATAGAAAACTGTAGGGTTAAAACAGTCCAGAAAAAAACAAAATTATGGTATAAACTTATTCTTAATATCTTGTATTACCCCTCCGCGCCTTGATTTCGATAGATTTTCTGGACTGTTTTAACCCTTCAATTTTCTATCAAAATTACCGTTTTTCTAGCAGGGCCAATAATTTATCATTAAATAAGGTTATCATTCAATAATTTAACCTCATTGTAAAGGTTATTAAATAAGCTCTTAGGCGATATATGTTTCGAATTGATATGTTCCATAATACCAAAAATAATAACCATTATACGTGAAAAAAAAAGCAAGTGGCTCGATTTATTTGCTCCCAAGTGTATAAAACTTTTATGAAGAAAATGCACATTGCCATCTATGAATTTTAAGAATAACTAACTACTAACCTCGCCAACATGATCAAATTTAAATTATTAATTTCCAAAAAGTGTCAACATGTAACTTGATTTGATTTTTATGAAATCTCATAGATGGCGCTGCTTCAAAATTTTCTTTATACTACTAAAATTCATTAAACTATGTTTTTTCTGCCCAAGTTACTTAAATGGCGTAGTTTTTATAGTGTAAAGCTAGATAATAGCATGGCTTACTGAAAAACAACATTTAAATATGCGTCGTTAGATTACACGCTGTCACAGAATGCGTAAGAAAAATAAAGATTCACAGCTCCTCCACCATAGGTGATACCGTGATAATATGTAGCTTATATGTTGACCCGACCTCTTAGTAATATTCATGCAAAATTTGAAGTAAATCCATGCAGTACTTTTTGAGTTTATCCCGGACATACATACAGACAAACAGACAAAAATTCTAAAAACTATATTTTTGGCTTCGATATCGATTGTAGATCACGCCCCAAGTATTCTTTTAAAAAAATATTCAATGTACCGTTTTGACTTTCCTACGATTTTATTATATGTATAGATGTTTGACGTGTAAGTGTTTGTACAAACCCACTTACAGAAATAAATCATTTATCATTTGAACGTATTTAACTACGGGAATTGGCTTTCAGGTGTTCTAAATAACAAAGTGGTGGAGCGTCGGTTTTCTGTGCTTCGAATAAGAATTGATGACTGTAATTTGGAAATATTAAAAACCAATTATTTTTGGAGCAGTGGCGGCTCAGTGGCTGCGGTCCCGACTTACAAAATGTAGGTCGTAGGTTCGAAGTTCGAACCCAGACGGCCCAGGTGCTTTAGTTTGTGGAAATGATTTCATCACCACTGCTCTTAAAATGATGAAGGAAAACATCGTGAGGAAACCGTCATGTCCAACAACCAAAAATTCGAAGACATGTCAGCCCACTCCCTCTCGAGGAGGCCTGTGTCCCAGCAGTGGGAACATGATAGGCTGATTATATGTGCTTATTGCAATTTTTTTAAAAGAGTAACTTTGGAGTTTATTACCGGTTCTTCTCCATATGAAACGACGAATTGGACACGTGCACCTAGTTTTTGTCGTTTCATAAGTGCCCATGTAGGTTTATCCATACTAATATTATAAATGCGAAAGTGTGTCTGTCTGTCACCTCTTCACGCGCTGAACCGATTTAGATGAAATTTGGTATCTATACCAAATTTCATCTAAATCGGTTCAACTATCTCTATAGAGATAGTTTGAGTCCCGGGAAAGGACATAGGATAGCTTTTATCCCTATATTCACACGGGATCAAAACTTATGCGGGTGAAACTGCGGGGCACTGCTAGTGTAAAATAAAATAATTTTGATTTCGATTTCGTACCGAAGTAAAACATTTAAAGGTTTACCGATTGACCATTACTAAAAACGTCATCTACAAGTAGTATTTTTGTGTATTCAAGGTGTCGAATCTCATGTTTATAAGAGGTCGACTGGTATATTTACATTACAACCAACTATATCAAGACATATTTATGATCATTATAAAATAATAATAATAATTTATTTCAGAACATAGTTCCATATGTAATTATTAGTACTGCTTAAAAACTATGTTAGTACCTTAAAACTACTTCAGAACATAACATAATTCCATATAAAATTATTAGTACGGCTTAAAAACTCTGTTAGTACCTATATTACAAAGTCTAATCATTACAGCCAATCAGGAATTAATGTAATATCATAATTATCGTGTAATGTCTCAAACACAGGATAATCATCACAATCTAATATCAAATTGTGGTGTAATTATTGACAATTATCAATACGTTATGCTATAATTGTAGATAGGAACACACCGCAAAGGAATATAAATATAACTAGCTTCTGCCTGCGACTTCGTTCGCGTGAAATTTCTATTACCCCCGACCCACCCCGTCGCTTCGCATCGCCTGCTCTATTACTTCGTTTTCGCTCAACAATCTTTGTGACTTTTTTTTTTGTTTTTGCTCGCTTCCTAAGGGTCCCAGCGTGATGTTAAATAGAGAATTCTAGAGATTAGCGCGCTTGAACAAACAAACTATTCAGCTTTATTGTTAGTACGGTCAGCAACAAAAGTCGATTAACACTTCAGTTTTTTTAATATTAGTTACTAGCTTCTGCCCGCGACTTCGTCCGCGTGAAATTCGTACTTTCCTCTAAAAGTTTCGAAAATGTATGTTGGTATGATCTTTATAATTAACTTAAATAAATAAGTATTCGGGCCAATTTTTAAGTTTATAGAACAAAGGAATCAGATTTTTCAAAGAAACTATCCCCGCTTTTCACCCCCACAGGGGTAGAATTTTGAAAAATCGTTTAAGATGTGTCTATACAAATTTTAACACCCCCCCATTACCTCTTTAGGGGGTATTTTAGAAAAACGAAAAATTCCAAACTTCATAATTTACTTAGATAAGTATTCGTGCCAAGTTTCAAGGTTATTAACTCAATAAATAAGATTTTTCATACAAACAAAATCTCCCCTTTTCACCCCCTTAAAGGTTGAATTTCCAAAAACCCCTTGTTATTCGATACCTACTCTGCACAAAGAACACAACCTCCAAAACTCATGTCCCTAGGACCAGCGGTTTAGACTGTGCGTTGATATTTCAGTCAGTTCGTTCATCCCCTTTTGGGGGAGAAATTATCAAAAACGCTGAGACACGTATAAATTAATTTTCAATCGTTAGCCTAAATACAAAATTTGAAGACCCTAACTTTTAAACTGACGGACTTTCATACACAACTTCATCCCCCTTTTTAATCCTTTGGGGTTTGAATTATCAAAAACGCTGAGACACATATAAATTAGTTTTTAGTCGTCAGCCTAAACACAAAATTTGAAGATCCTAACTTTAAAACTGACGGACTTTCATACAAACTTTCATCCCCTATTTAACTCCCTTAGGGGTTGAATTTAAAAAAATCCTTCCTAATTCCTTGTCTACATTATAAAGGGAACCATTGTGTAAAATTTCAAAATAAATACCTATAACTACTTTAATTAATAAAAGTACCTACGCTTAATAATTTGTAATTTGAACGAATATTTAAACACTACCAAAACAACTAATACGTGGTCCTAACTTTAGCTACCTTACACTTAAAATCTAAGTGACTATTTAAACTAAAATATTCTTATAGAATTATAACCAGAAATATAATATACAACTCACAACAAAAAAGAAATGAAAATAAAGCTGAAACGCCTGTGCAATACTATCTACCTGTACCTACTTGACTTAAAAATAAATACTTATAACTACTTTAATTAATAAAAGTACCTACGCTTAATAATTTTTAATTTGAACGAATATTTAAACACTACTAAAACAACTCATACCTATTTTACAAAATAACAACAGAAGAAATTCAAATAAACTATTTAAAGACTAAAAGTCGCGCTGATAAGCACGGTTTCTCAATATCAATTATTGTCTGTCAATAAGGTCGAACGCTCTGAACGCTTTTTTTTTTTTTTTTTTTCCTATATGGCATCTCGTAGTTGACCTATAGAGGTCGTGACTACTTAACCGGACTATCCTGTGGTTGCCTTAAGTAAACTCAAAGCCTCCAGCCAGGGGCGTAAAACTAGTATACTAAGCGACTACACGCTAAGGGCACCCCCTTTGGGGTACGAACCTCGGCTTAGGGCGTCGCTGGGGGAGGGCAGCAAGATGGGACAGGCTGGATCTTAATAATATTATTTAAGCTTGATGAGGCCGGCATTTCCTATCTGACTGCTCTGAGAAGAAATGCCGAAACAAACTCAGAGGTCACAGTCGGGAATTTAAAGCTACAGGCTCAGCTGCGGCGCGGGCTGGCCGTTCATCGAGCAAGGGTCGGGGGGAAGCTCTGAACGCATCAACAGCCAAATATTGAATGAAGCTCGCTCTCGGACCTCCCGCCTTTTTGTACCCTACCGCCGCCGCCGCGACCCGTGTCGAGCGCGGCAACCGTTACACAAAAATAATCCTTATAGCATGATTCAGTATTCACGATGGCGATGCGCGATGGCTTATTTCATGTATAAGTTTGGTGTTCCTATACCGATTTCTATGATTCTTTTTTTATTGAATAGGTAATAATGTTAACTTTTTTAAATTAGGGATGAGTGAGAGTATTATAAACGTAAGAGTAAACAAATATAATCAGAATGCTCCTAACTGCTAAGCTGTCAGGAGTTACACGTGTTATTGTGAGTCAACCATAAAAGATAGACATATGCTGTTGCGGGATATTTTTTAAACAATTTTATGTAGAATATTTCCGTGATACATGATTTCTATGTAACTTTAACCATTAAGGCTGCACACGCGACGGAAGCTTAAAAAATGGAGTAACTTCTCCCGTTTTCCCAACATTTGCCTTCACTACTCTGCTCCTTTTGATTGTAGCGTGATGAAAAGTATACTATAACCTGCCCAGGAGTATGAAGAATAATTGTACCAAGTTTCGTTAAAATCCGTCCAGTAGTTTTTGTTTCTATAAGGAACATACAGACAGACAGACAGACAGACAGACAGACAGACAAAAATTTTACTGATTGCATTTTTGGCATCAGTATCGATCACTTATCACCCCCTGATAGTTATTTTGAAAATATATTTCATGTACAGAATTGACCTCTCTACAGATTTATTATAAGTATATAAGATTGAGCAAAATATTTGTTCATAATTGCAGCAGAAGTACAATTTTTAGAATATAACCTCTTCGCTATTATGTGAAAAGCTAAAAAGCAGTTTATTGAAAAAATGTTGTCAATTTAATAACATGTAAAAATTACAGTGTTAATCGACTTTTGTTGCTGACCGTACCTACCTACACTTGGCAAAGAAGTTCGCTGTCCTACCTATAGGAAAACGATATGCATGTAGGATCAAGAACTGGTCGGGCATTTTTTTGCGTCTTCTTCTATATAAACAACTAAGTAGGTACGGTTAATGCTAACTGACTCCCTATATTGTCTTCTTGCAACGACAGTGTGACATCTCGAATTATACTATTTTTTGTTTTACTGATGTGATTTTATTTTTTACTAGCTGCGCCCCGCGGTGTCACCCGCGTAAATGTCGATCCCGTGGGAATATCGGGATAAAAAGTAGCCTATGTCCTTTTCCAGGACTCAAACTATCTCTATACCAAATTTCATCTAAATCGGTTCAGCGGTTTGAGCGTGAAGAAGTAACAAACATATAAACACACACACACACACACACACACTCACAAACTTTCGCCTTTATAATATTAGTGTGATATAGTGTGATGATTTTTTCCCTTTTTGCTTTTTTATTATATTTCAGTATTAGTTATACTCTAATCACCTCATACATAATAAACCTATCTTGACAAAAATTTAAGAGTTTTTTTTAAAGTTCAAAAGGCGTTTTCTGTAAAATTACGGTTTTTGAGATGTCACACTGTCGTCGCAAGTGGACTATATATTTTATCAACCGCATCATCATCATCTGCCCAGCCTTTTCCCAACTATGTTGGGTTCGGCTTCCAGTCTAACCGGACGCAGCTGAATACCTACCTGTATTTTACATGAACCGACTGCCTATCTGACCTCCATAACCCAGTTACTGGGTAATACGATACCCCTTAGTAAGACTGGTTATCAGACTTTCGGGCTTCTGACTACCCGTAATGACTGTCAAAGAAAAGTCATCAATATACTTCTTTAAGACCTCCACAACCTGGTTGTCATACTTTCGGGCTTCTGACGATCCTTAACGACTGTCAAAGATCCACGAATGACAGCCGGAACCAACGGCTTAACGTGCTTTCCGAGGCACGGAGGGGTGTCTTGGTGTGTAAAGATGGTCACTCATCCACTCGTACACCTAAATTATTATAATTTACAAGCAAGAATCGCAAATTTCTCGACTCCAGAATGAGGCAGAACGCAAACTTGAATTTATAGCAACGATAACAAAACTCCGAAGAGGCGGCATAAATTCCGTTTGTAGTACTTTCGCGTTCAGTAGGTACAGTTTGTTACAGTGAAGTTAGGTGATAAAAATAATTCCAAATTGTTGTCTGGGTGATGCAAGGGGAGTTTTTGCATTATAATGTGGTAGTTTTAAAGTCCTTAGTGGTTTTGTTTATATGTAGATAAATCTTTTCATAAACAGCAGAAAAAACGTGAATATCGTACAATTTAATCGTGATTTGTTGTTTATGGACCTTTTTTGTTTCAAGTGTTTATCTGTGGAAACTTGTAAACGGCCTTCAAATGCATATTGTTTTTGCGAAGAGCACATTTTGCGAAGTGCACATTATGCGAGGTGCACATTTTGCGTCAAGTGCACATTTTGTGAAGTGCACAATTTGCGAAGTGCACATTATGCGAGGTGCACATTTTGCGAAGTGCACAATTTGCGAAGTGCACATTTTGCGAAGTGCACATTATGCGAGGTGCACATTTTGCGTCAAGTGCACATTTTGCGAAGTGCACATTCTGCGTCAAACTCTTTAAGAGTACGGTTTAAATTTGCTGTAAGTTTCCCGAATAGAATAAAATTAAATAAAATATGATTAGGTATCGTCTACATAAAAAGCAAGAATTACTTATCACGTGTATGATTTTACAATAAAATTTATATAATTATAGTGGACAATATTCCAAATAATGTAATTAAAAATCTTCTTAGCCTTTTCCCTACTATGTTGGGGTCGGCTTCGAGTCTAACCGGATGCAGCTGAATACCAGTATTTTAGAAAGAAAGAAATTAGTATTATACATGGAGCGACTGCTCATCTGACCTCCACAACTCAGGTAACTGGTTGTCAGACTTTCAGGCTTCTGTCTACCCTTAACGACTGTCAATAAATGACAGCCGGGACCAACGGCTTAACTTGCTTTCCGAGGCACGGAGGGATCTCGATATGTAAAGATGGTCACCCATCTACAGACCACCCGCGGCAAGTGTAGCTTAACCCGATCGATCGACCTATGCGGCTGTTATTGCTTAGCCATGGGCCCCTGTGACATCAACCTATGTAGTTAGATCATTTATTTATTTATAATGCATTTGACTGCCCTGTAAAGGCAAGCAGTCTTAACTTAGGTATTCTCAATATATTGAACAAAAATTTACTTAGCTATGATACCAGTATAGCAGTCACAATTTGCTTTTGAGATTTTATATTCCAAGTGCCATATTCGCTCGTCATTTCCACAAAGTGCTGGTGCTGCACTTTCATATTCAAATCTTGTTTACTCGTAGTAACATGAATAGCATTAACAGCAAAATCGTCCTTGGAAGACCATCTGCCTGGCTTACCGCCAATCTTGAAAGTAGACGTAGGTACTTGTGTTGGCAAGTTACTCGTTAGTAAAGCTACCTACTATCTGTTTCCAAGATAAGTACCTAATCTGCGTTTGCGATTTATTTGCCAAAAATGTAAACAAATATGAATTAACTAGCTTCTGCTCGCGATTTCGTCCGCGTGAAATTTCACGATCCCCTATTCACCCTCTTAGGGGTGGAATTTCGAAAAACCCTTTCTTAGTGGATACCTAGATACTCTTCACAAAGAACACACCCTCCAAATTTCATGTCTCTAGGACCAGCGGTTTAGGCTGTGCGTTGATATATCAGTCAGTCAGGACTTTGAATTTTATATAGGTATGTAGATGGGAAAATAACTTTAATTCCTACACAATAAAGTTCAGTTTACGCTACAACTTCAAACATTTTTATAACTTTTTCAATAGTGCTAGTCACTCTGAAATCAACTTAATTGTCATTAAAATAAACTTGAAACTACGTTGCCTTATATCAGATTGTATGTTGTATGTTATCTGATTTAGGACATACAAGCCGTGAGCCCAGTTGGGATTTGCCATAGAAAAAATTACAAACTTCCATACAAACTTTCATCCCCTATGTAACCCCTATAGGAAATGAATTTTTAAAAATCCTTATTGCTCACGTTCGATAAATAAGGACCTCTTGTGCAAAATATGATGCTTCTAGATCCAATGGCTTAAACTGTGCTTTGTGCTCATCTTTTACAAAGTCCACCAGAAAAACTGGGTCACCTGTTTCTCTATGAGACCAGAAACAATTTTCCCAGTGAAAATGCGTTCTATTTAGAACCACAAAAAGGTATTTTTCTTTCTAACCACAAAAAAACCACTAATTCTTTAAGCACGGTGAATCACAGCCGCGGAATCCTCAACATTCCTTCAGCATTATCGTGTCAACCCAATTTAAATTCGTGGCAAAAAAACGACAAAACGGCGTTCGCTGCTCGCGTGCTAACCAAACATGGAGACAATAAATAAGCCTTTATCGCCATTTTAATAAATGTACGGGGAACCTCCTTAGAATAAATAAACGGTGTTCAGCAATAAACGAAGGCTCCAAGGCGAATTTCCTTTGCGACAAAACATAGAAATCTTTATGAGTACACGTTGCAGTTGCATAATTCATACGTGTTAGTAAATTATAATAACAGAATTAGTTGCTGTAATTGGATGCAGCTGCGAAATAATTGGATCTAGTTATTTAGTTTGCTAGTTTTCCCTGGAACTCAATAACTAATTTACTGAGAGAAGAAAAACAACGTTTAATGATAAATTAGAAAAGGACAATGAAAATGGTACAGGGAAACTGATTGCTTAGCAAAACTATCAACTTATACTAACAGGGTGGTTAAAAAGTCGTGGATCAAGCGAAATAGGGATATAAAGGAGGTCATTTCCAACAAAAAATATTCCTACAGCATGGCAATAATACAACTGCCCTAAAAGGTATGAATATTTTTGTATACCGAATTCTTTTACAATTAGAGCAGTGGTGGCCCAGTGGTCACGGCTGCGACTTACGAGTTGTAGGTCGTAAGTTCGAACCCTGTCAGGCGAACAAACAAACTCTTCAGCTTTACTATTAGTATATACATTTAGATAGATAAAGCTTTTTTCTCGGCTCCTATTACTCCTAAGGGTCGTAGCGAATAGACCGGCACGGCAGATCTTATCACAACATTCATTTTTGACAGTCGTAAGATAAACAAAACTGACGCAATGTATCACTCTTATCAACAATCGCGTTCCCTGACTATACATACTTAACTTTAAATCCAGCTTTACAATAAAATCGAAACCAACTTCAACCCCAGACAAATTACCAGACTTAACACCACTAATTCCTCATCAATAGCTCCTTAGCAACATCAGATTTATACTCGAAACCTGGAACATCAACATAAAATTCCACTAAAAGCGACTCTTGGAGGTCTTAACTACCGAATGAAACCCAGTGGTGTCGTATCACCTGACAATCCACAATGTAATGGTTCATTAGAGCTAGGAGCTAGAGTGCGTAGCCTCGTCATAGTGGGCGATCTTTATGGGAACATTAGTGTCATTTGCCTTCGCGTTACGTACTTTTAAATGTCATTTCGCTGTTGGTTTTGTAGTGGAATTATGTCTGCTTTTGTGGTGGAATTATGGCGTGATCTAATTAGGTTTTTTGGTGGAATGTTGATGTTTTTAGTTGACGACGTACTCGTAGCTGTGAAAATACTCGTATTTTAGATGATTTATGTCCACTGAGGACACCAATTAACTATCTATATACTAATACTAAAGCTAAAGGGTTTGTTTGTTTGTTTGAACTCGCTAATCACACTATCACACTAATATTATAAAGGCGAAAGTTTGTGAGTGTGTATGTGTGTGTGTGTTTATATGTTTGTTACTTCACGCTCAAACGGCTGAACCAATTTTGATAAAATTTTGTGTGGAGATAGCTGACACTCTGGACTACTACACTACTTTTTATCTCAATATTCCCACGGGATCGACACTCATGCGGGTGAAACTTCACGGCGCTGCTAGTCTTAAATAAATCTTAATAAGTAACGGATTTGAAAAATTATTTTTGCATTTGATAGCCTAATTCTTGAGGAAGACCCTTAGGAGTCGGCTTCTAAGGGTCTTCCTCAAGAATTGGGCTATCTTGCTCGGGCAAAACGATATAAAGTCAGAAAGAACTCTAAGCGAAAACGAAGTAATAGCGCGGACCGGGCGATGTGATGCAACGCAGTGGGTTGCGAGGCAAAATTTTACGCGGACGAAGTCGCGGGAAGAAGCTAGTAAGTTGAATAATTTGACTGCCTCTTTGGTATAGTGGTCGCAAGCGCTACTGCTGAGAATGAAGACCTAAGTTTGATTCCCAAGTCGGGAAAAGTTTTATTGGGTTTTTCCATTAGGTTTTTTTCAGTAGGATTTCTGCACGGTTGATGGCTATAGGCTCGCCCGCTACTACATGGGGCAATTTGATCATCTGGGGTTGTATTCTTTGTGTAGCATTTATTACGGGCGTGATGTCATGTTGTTTTAAAAATAGTTCAATTACGTTTTGTTTTTCTATCTACTACTATAAAGAGGAGGTTTATGGATTTGAACGAGATTTGAAAAATATGAGGAAAGTAAAAATAAATCTTCTTATCGTGTCGATAGACATCTAAATGGACTCGGCCCAGAATTTGGCTACTTGTTTAGCGCCATCACCAACGTCGGCCAGTTCCTGTAACGTGCAGCTGACAGGACACGCAGAACACGATATTAAGTGTCCCATCGTTTGATGAACAGGACCACAATTACACACACACAAAAATAAATATGCTCGTACTAATGAAAGATTTAATAGCAATATGTTTTGTGGGAAGAATAATATATACAATATTAAATTGAGAAGCAAAACTATACAACTAAAACCCTTGAGAGCAATGCCACACACGAATCTAATATTCACAGTACAAGTGCCAGATCAACTACAGCTTTATTATTCAAATGCATAAGTTCAGTGACTTTACGGTTAATTAATTTTATGTTCTACAAAGCAAACAAGGAATATCTGCACACAATCAAAAGGATTTTTTAAAGCCAGCAACTGAATAAGCCTGAAAATGTTAATTTGATAAACTAATTCAGTCATTTGCATACTGCTCCAGGCGATAAAAAGACAAAGCGAACATATTCAGAGAGTTCTTCGTTTTGTTTTCTACCAGATAAAAAGTGCATAGCATATTTTAGAATACTTATCTCTGAACCATATAAAAGTTTGCAATCTATATTTGCATATAATAATACATAAATAAAATTGAAGTGTACGTTTGTAATGTCAAAATAACAGTTTTTTTTACAAAATGCATAATATGAAAGTATGTACGCTACTTATATTTTATTTTTGTCTGTCTATCTGTTTGTTTACGGCTAATCTCCGAAAGAAATAGACCGATTTTGACGTGACTTTCACTGGCAGAGCTTTTTGTCCCGGTAGCATGTTCCCGTGAGATAATTTCCGACATCCAACCGAGCAAAGTCACGCGTGTGAGCCAGTAAAGAGTATAATCGAATTGAAGTCATTTTATCCAGCACCTTAAATGACAAAAACATAATAATTACGTAAAAGTGTCAATATCGTGGTATATAAAGATGAAAGGTAGGCACGAAGCTTGGTTTTGACAGTTTCCATTAACGAAATTAATTATATCGAGTTTGTTAAAAATTCAATTTCACTTTTAACATCCGGCCTATTTTTTTCTCCCTCGAGTCTATCGATTTTACTTAACTCTCGATCAAGCTCCAAGCGACCAGATTTATATTTTCACACCATCACCCATCTTGCATTTAAAATTACCATTGTCTTCCCCTAAGGCTGCAGGCTCCCCCAACCAAGCCTCATTACACAGCTACAACTGGGCGCATTCACGCCTTTGAGTAATTAATACTAATATCTGTCGCATAAACACCATCAGCTTTGAAGGAAAGTAGCTTAGTTAAATCATCTTTATTAACTATTATCACGTGTTTTTATGTTTTATGATTTTGTCCAATGTTGTTGTAAGTAATTAAATTTACATCTTCATCAATAACATTCTCAACTATTTCTGTTTTCTCATTTCTTTTATATTGTGGTCCTTTTTTCTCCCATTTGGTCTTGGTACTAAAATCTGCTTATTTTACCTTATCCCTCAATTGCAAATCATCATTTTAGCTAATGTTAATATTCAAATTCAAATTATTTTTCAATTCTCTTCAGAATCTCATTTTACACTGAAATTATCCTCAGATTACTCCCCCAGGTCTCATTACACAGGCGCACGATCGTCTTTGTGTAATTAATACAAAGACATCGCTGCAAGGCTCTCACGTATTGTCTTCCATTAAAACGTTTAATTCCAGGTATTTTATTTTGTAGGTACCTCAGCTTTCTGACGTTTTTCATTATTTTGGAATTATGTAATACTAAGTAAATTGTTATATTTATATTTGCTACAATCGCAAGTTTTCGATTTTATGTTTAGTCTCTTCAAGCAATTTCATCTAATAATGCTTAAATACTTGGAATAATTTTACGTTTTCGACGTAAATTTCTTACATGCCAGTTTCAGACCTCTTACCAACTAGACCGTTAGTAACTTCTGAAATCCCTTCCTGAGTATGTTCCGTCCCATTTATTTTCATTTTGTTCCAAAACAATTACATATCCCTTTTGCTGCTAATTCTAACAAGTTTTTGATCTCTACAAACTCTAACGCAAATTATATTCCCGTTTAATTTTAACGTATGCCCGTCAGTCTCTCAAGCCTCATTACAGTCTAGTACATTATCGTTTGAGTAATTAATACAAAGGAATAGCTGAGGGGCTTCCACGTATTGTCTGTCATTAACGTTTACTACGTTTAAATTATGAACGTGACCGCTTCAAAGGATCGCCGTGCGAATGTGTGAATTAGATTCTGAATATTTTATGTACATTATACTACTGTTTTGGTTCGTTAGTGTTACTTAGTTGTTGGTTTGTTCTTAGAAAAACTTCCTTTGTTTCAGTTCCTTTTCTTTTCTAGCTTTGAATTATTTTTGTATCTACGAGGCTTGGTGGTTTAAAAATAGATTCTTAAGTTTCAGTTTTTAACGAGTAACTGTCACCTTATCTTCTTCTTTATTGAAATTGATGAGTATTTTTTTATGGACTGCCCAAAGTTATAAAAGATCAATTAGAAACTTATATTTTCGGGAAAAAAATTCAAAATCTTTGTTGTAATTATGTTAGGATGAAATCGCTCTTTTAGGCTTTAATGATTGACTTTGCATAGATCACGAAAACATAAAGTTTCATTGCATGCATTTGAACACAAGGAAAAATGAATGAATGAATAAAATTCAGTAAATATTAAGGTACTCAAAAAGGCGTTCAACAAATTCCAACTGAATAGACTTGCATCTGGGAAATACACAGGGTGTATTCATCCTTTGTATGCCGAAAGGATACAGAGTGTACAAAGTAAGTGGGGTAGCACGTAGCGTAGATACAGGAGGAGTATTTTGCACTCGTTCTATATAGGGGTGGTGATTCATCAATTGTGCAAAGTGCCACTTCATATTCGGCCCGTTTCACTGTCGCTTTGCGCCTCCAAATGTACGCTGATTGGATCATCTGATTTTTTTTTTTTCGTTTTTGACGATTAATTTCGGCGTTTGGTCGAGCGTTTTGAATTGAGTAGCTATTAACTTTGAGTGAGGCGTTTTATTAACATGTAGATGAGAGATACTGAGGTTTATTGGTTTTTGGGATCTGATTCTGTTTGATTGTAAATTCGTACCGATTGATACCATTCTGATGAGAAATTGATGTGTTTCACTCGCTTTTATAAATATTCTTTTAACGTATGACTCTTTGTGTCGTGTGTATCATTGAATGCTCTTCAAAGATGTTCACCGCACGTCGTTTGCAAAATGTTATTTGTTTTTTTTATTTAAAGATATTTACTGCACGTCGTTTGCATTTTTATTTTGTTTTTTTTTTTTTCGAATTAACTTTAACTTTTCTTTTTCTTAAAACTTTAGCCATCTACACAAAACGAAGTCTAGCTTGTTATTGTATTTTGAGCTTTACTCCGACAAATGTAAAGTTTTTAATACCAACTTAGACTCGGGTGGACCAAGTTTAAATTTCTTGGAAAAAAATCTGCATTCAATAAAGGGCGCTACACACGGCTAAGATACTAGGTATAATATTTTATCTTAAGATACAATATCGCTCGCCATACAATTCAATGGACCATTACACACAACGAAGATAATATTTATTTCATATTCCATTGAATTGTATGGCGAGCGATATTGTATCTTAAGATAAAATATTATAGTGTCTTAGCCGTGTGTAGCGCTCTTTACGGCTTGATAATTTAAAAATGGGGCTAAAGATGAAACTTGTTTTTTAAAAAGGCCGTAAATAGTCCTAGTTGCTTTAAAACTAGTTCAAAATAACCTACCGTCACAACAAAAACAAGATATATCTTAAAAGTATCAAAACTCCATCTTCACACTACATAAACACCTCTTTTCGGCTAAGCAAATAGAGTTAGTTGGATAATTTGACGCGCTGTCCCCCCGGGAGCCGAACCTGCATCTGTTAGAGGGAAGCACACTCCCATACTACGCAATCGTCCGTAATGCACTTCGAATTAGAATAATATGATTTTAGTTTCCTTGCTATGCGTTTGAAATTTTTATGAGGGTGGTAATTTTGTAGTTATTTTAGCGAATTGCTTTTAAAAGTGGCGCTTTTTGTGACACTTTCGGTGTCAAAATACGTTACAGTGGAATGATTTGATTTGACTACAAAAATGTGATTCGGAAAATATTTTTAAACCTAAAAGATTAACATGCTCTCAGGCGCGGTCGCAGCCCAAGATTTTGGGGGGGGTCATCATGGGTGCCGAGGAATATAATATTTTAAGGGAGGTACATCTCCTCGTTGGTCTAGTGGTCGCAAGCGTTACTGCTGAGAATGAGGTCCTAGCTGGGTTCGATTCCTAGGTCGGGTAAAGTGTTAAAGGGTTTTTACATCAGAAATTTCTCAGAAGCAGCTTGGAGTCTGGATTTGTGCCCGGTTGGCGGCAGTAGGCTCGCCCTCTATGACATTTCACTTAATAACTGGCGAAATGTAGGTGTAAGTACTATATGAAGGTACACGCCTGCCCAACCCTTTGGGGATTAAAGGCGTGATGATATGTTAAGGTTCATGTTCATCTCCAGCTCCACATTACTTATGCTATTCAGGGACGCAGCTTTTACATAGGGGGTGTTACTTAAATGCTGCCAAATTGGTCGTATGTATTAGAACGGTATATTATGTAGGGTGGGGAGAGCGAGCGAAGCGAGCTCGAAAATTTTGACAATCCGCCTCTGTTGATTAGGTATTGTTTTATATTTTAGTAGAAATAGGAGTTACATTGTCGACTTATGCAGGCAAGCTCAAGCAGCTAACAGAACCTAAAATGCAAGAGCGAGCGAAGCGAGCTCGAAAATTTTGCACACTCGGATAGGTTCGATTTTCTTTCGATCATTCCAAAAGGACTAGGAATTACTTGCTTTGTCGACTTTTGAAGAAAAGCTCAAGAACCAATGTAAATTGCAAGAACGAGCGTAGCGAGCCTGAAAATTTTAGCACCCCACCACCCAGTCTCTGTTTTCTTGACGAAAAGCTTAAACTCGTTTTACAGCAGTTAAGGTTTTGGAATCTGGCCTTACCTAAGCCTTTCAACCTTACGTACGAGCGGGGTGCCCAATATCCCGCGTTTGCTTCGCTCGCTCTTGAATCCTGGATTCTATGTATATTTTCCTCTACAACCCAGTTACTGGGTAATACGATACCCCTTGGTAAGACTGGTTGTCAGACTTTCGGGCTTCTGACTACCTGTAACGACTGTCACAGATCCATGAATGACAGCCGGGACCAACGGCTTAACGTGCTTTTCGAAGCACGGAGGGGTCTCGGTATGTAAAGATGGTCACCCATCCACAGACCAACCGTGGCAAGCATAGATTAACCTGATCGATCGACCTGTGCGGCTGTTATTATTTAGACACGGGCCCGTGACTACACAAATATGACTCTGAAAATATTGTTAAACCTAAAAGATTAACATGCTCTTGGTAGGCATAATATTTTTAAATATAGCTCGTATGTTTTTCAACCTGTGTTATTCCACTGCTGGTCACAAGTTTTCCCATACTGTTCCCTGTACGCTGTATTCTCCAGCCATTCTCCTATTAATGCATCTATTATTTTTAATATTGCTTGAAAAGTAACAACAACATCTGTATTGTTTCAGGTCTAGACGCTGAGCTATACTATGTCAGAGAAGGCGTAGTTAACAAATACGCGACCAGCTTCATCGTGCCCGTACCAGCCCACATAGCAGACTTGGAGTTCATGTGGCAAGCGCTGGGCGGGAGACCGGTAAGAAACACTATAAAGGCTATACTAACTATACTAACATTATAAAGGCGAAAGTTTGTGAGTGTGTTTGTATGTTTGTTACTTCTTCACAAACAAACGGCTAAACGGATTTAGATGAAATTTGGCACACAGATAGTTTATAACCAGTATTAACACATAAATACTTTTTATCCCGATATTCCCACGGGATCGACATTTACGCGGGTGAAACCGCGGGGCATTGCTAGTCTTATTATATACTTTCTATTCCTAATAATAATATTTCCATAATTATTATTATTTGCGGAAACCTGTAGGAAAATTTCGTAACACACCATAAATGGCAATCGATCGCAATGCCTTTCATTTTGAGAGTGCCGCCACGTTCCTACGTTGTTGCGCGGATGAATTTTTCGCACTCAGCGGGCATGGTGAATTCTTGTTCGTCCTCAGTAATAGACCTTTACAGGCTGAATTAATTGAATCAATTTAGGATGCGCCGTCGCGGTAAATTTGAGCCTTCGGACATGTCAGTGGATATCTGCCTGTTTTATGCACAATAACACTGAACCGAATTATTACATTGGGTTTTCTTTCACATCCAATTACGCATCCAAAATTAAATAATTGTTTTAATTAAAATTATTCTCTAGTACGGTCGAACAAGCTATTTGGTATACAGGCAGCTAACTTGCAACTACTTTTAAACAATGGTGTGCTGAGTTAGTCAACTCTATTATACCACTCTATTTAATTAAGGATGCCATAAGCTGAAAAAGTTATAACGCACAAAATAAAACTAAATATTGGCAGTGTAGTGGAAAGATGAATATTTTTGCCTGTCTACTAAATAGCTTGTTCGACCGTACAAAAGCGTGAACAGCAGTGAATAATTTTATTTTCTAACTTGTTTATAAAATTTTGTCTCCCATTGAGCAAACGTTCGTCTGATATTGAGCGTGTTTCGTATTTTCCAATTTGGTTTGAGAGCGATTTAATTTTGGGAAACAAAGGGACGGGTTTAAGTCCTCATTTTTCGCAGTTGGGGATGTTTTTGTATTATAGTTAGAGGTTCTTTTGTTGTGCTTTTCTTTTGACAAAGAACTTTTTTGTCAACTTTGTAGTTAGTGGAGATTAAGTTTCAATATTAAACCGTGACTACTTACCTACCTAGTGTTTTGTACAATGTTAGGTCGTAAAATAGTTAAAACAAATATGATTGGAACAACGAACGGCAACGTTTAGGTGAATATCGCGTTATGCGAGCTGAATTGCACTTTGTTACTTAGTAGCAAGAGTCGCTTTTTCTAATAATTGTTACGCGAAGTGCCTCTTCTGTACTTGTATTATTTATTCTGTGGCCTATGGCACTGGAACTCCCACGCATCGACAAAAAGTAGCAGGCTGCTTGACGCCGGACTCCGGTGGGAGGGTGGTCGCAAACCGGGCAGGCGTTAGCCCTACCACCGCAAGGCAGGAACTGTTGGATGTGACAGTCCAGGATGCGTCGAGCGCTCGGTTCAGTTGAGTAACTGGCGGAACAAACTGCGCTACACGAGAAGTTGTGCTAACAATAATGAAAAAGAGACAACCAAAAAGGACATGTAGCTTCATCTCAAATCTGATTTTCTTATCTTGCGCGTTGGCGCAATATGCAGGGGCGGGTCGCTAAAAAAACAATAAAATTATAGCAATTTTTGCGATCAAACGATCGTCTTTTGTTTGAACCAAGATTTCACAACATTCTCACCTTCACATCGTATCTTTTTTCCAACACGTTCTTCATTCTTCATGACACATACTCGATGGTGAAACTCACAAAGACAAACACCCTTAATTAACCGGTCAAGCGGCGCGGTTCGCCGATCGGCGACGAAACAATAGAAAATCAATTGTATCTCATTAGCGGAGCTTCACAGATTAAATTAATACACATTAGAATCGATCACAGCTACAGTGACTCAAGGCAAATAGAGGCTCTAATGAGAAAGAATGTCATTTAACCTTGATGGTGACGGGCACAGAGGTTAAATTCCTATCATTTTTGTTAGAATACTGGAGAATATTATTGTGACTCGTTATAGAATGAAATGAATGAATGAAAGCATAATGGGTAATTTTATATAGGCCCTGTACCCAAAAATAATTTAAGTGTAGCATTACGAACTATGTATGTAATTTATGTCCTCAGAGAGTAGTTTAATTAAAATGTAAAGTATGTCTGAATTCACTTGGAGAAAAAAGATATGTGAGTAAGTAAGATTGATTTAATATAGGGAAATATTTAACTTATTCTCTAAAAACGTATTGACCTGCTGATGGCGGACTCTTTTTAAAATTAATGAACCTCCAAAAACGTTTGCGCTTCTTATAAGACAAGAAGAAAGAAATAAAGAAAATACGTTTATTAGCGGTGAAAATGACGCAAAAAAGAACATAAACACAAAAAATAACATAAAAAGGTAGGGGGAAACATGCGTCACATCCACACACGTTTTTAAAAATAATTGAGCATCTTTTGTACTCTACTCTATGCGGGGAATAAAAATCAACAGTTCATAATGTTACAATTAACTTTGTTTTAGGTAGTCTTACCCATTCTCTTTTATGTTTACTTCTAAATATTTATATTGTTTTGAGCCTGGCAAATATCAATGTAGCTTTTTCAATTTCAAAATGAAGGATGTTACTCTTGGTAAACATAGAATGTATATTGCATAGCAATGATAGTTGGAAAAGAGTGAAATTAAATTGGATTGCTTCCAGTACGGATATTATTATTGTAGCTTAATGACTACTGTACAATCGTCGATCAATAGACAATACACATACATGTAGGTCATGAATATCACCGTATTGGATCTAATCAGCCTAGAAAATGTACAAAGTACTGTTTTACCCGCATAATTCTTGATCCCGTGGGAATATCGGGATAAAAAGTATCCTATGTCCTTTCCCGGGACTCAAACTATCTCTATGTCAAATTTCATCTAAATCAGTTCAGCGGTTTAGGGGTGAAAAGGTAACATACAGACAGACAGAGTTACTTTCGAATTTATAGTACTAGTATGGATAGAAGGACGGAGCATTAATTAGCGTCTTTGCTCACTATACGAGTATGGAAGCGATTTTAATCCATAGGCCGCATAAATCCATATGCGGTTTTATTCCGCATAAGTTCTCAACGATGTTTTCTTGGTATTTTAATCTTTATTTCATCGTAATTGTATAAAATCATTCAAAATTTTATGTAAATTATTTCAAGTGGTGACTTAGTTAAAATCAAACTTCTATTGTTTAATGTTTCAGCAATAACTAAAGAAAACAACACACAAATAATGTAGATAAATAAATTGTTATAGAGAAATGAAATGAAATTGTTTATTCTGTAAATAGGATATTGGAATGACTTTTACAGGTCATATTATAAAATAAAAAAAATAAGCTTGATGTGGTCGCCGTTTCCTATCTGACTACTCTGAGAAGAAAGGCCGAAACAAACTCAGAGGTCACAGTCTGTTTTAACCGGTCAAGCGTCGCGGTTCGCCGATCGGCGACGAAACAATAGAAAATCAATTATGTCTCATTAGCGGCGCTTGACAGATTAAAGGCAAGATATAATCTTGGTCAGATCATGTGAAGACTGAAACGGTATTTTTTTGAGGAAAGTACCACAAAGATTTGAGGATTTGCGCACGGTTGTTATCGTAGCCAGTTTGTGTAAGTTATTGACTACAAAGAAATCTACTTATAAGAGAAAAACACAGAAAGGAACCGTGAACTCAATTTTAAAGAAAATACATAGAAATTCACCCTGTACACTGGAAGATTTAGACTCTCATCTCAGCGACAGTCCATGTCACAAACTTGTCAAAAATGTGGGGAAATCAGAGGTATTTTTGACGGATTGAGACTGACATCAAACTGTGAACATTCTTGAAATTACGAGAATTGCACCTCTGATTATCACACTAATATTGGGTGTGTTTATATGTTTGTTACTTCTTCACGCCTAAACCACTGAACCGATTTAGATGAAATTTGGTATAGAGATAGTTTGAGTCCCGGAAAAGGACATAGGATAGTTTTTATCCCAATATTCCCACGGGATCGAGTCTTATGCGGGTGAAACCGCGGGGCGCAGCTAGTTATAATATAATACTAGCTGACCCGGCGAACTTCGTACCGCCTCAGAATTAAATAATGTGAAAAAGTTCAATAGACACGTGGCGCCATCTATTATCATAATGAAGATGTGTGTTTGATGTATTTTTTTCATGTTATGTATTGTTGTGGTGTACAATAAAGTATATATAAATAAATAAATAAACGTTATTGTTGTTTTCCTCGGGAACAGCACTTTTTTTCGGGATGAATGGTACCCTATGTCCGTTTCTGTATACCTGACAACGTATATGCAAAATTTCAAGATGATCGGTTAGTGGTTTAGGCATGAAAAGGTAAACAAACAAACTTACTTTCGCATTTATAATATTAGTTAGGATTAGGATTATTGTAACCCTTTTAAAACCATTCTCACATGAACCAACCGAACTGAAAAATCTCTCACGTATGTTGTACCCACACACAATATTCATGGTGTTATTCCTCCCTAGCTGCCGTACGTGATGGGGATAGACTACGAGAGCAAAGGCGCCATGTTGCCGCCGCAGGTCAATATCTCCGAGCGAGGGGTTGTACCCACGACCTTGCAGACTTTTAGGTAAGCTGTTTTAGCTTTTTACTCTTTTTTCATGTGTAAATCGTCTTGTCTGTAGAGAATGACTGTTTGTATCGAACTCTTATGGCGGTACCCCTACCAAAATCGCGTTTTTCTTTGTTATTCAGAAGCTATTAACTCAATAAATATGAGAAATAAACTACACCTGAAAGCATATTATTAATGTTCGATATCCTATCATCACATTGCACGTTATTATTTGTTTTTATATGTTACTAATACATTTAAAATCTCCTTTTAAAAAAGTGACTAGGTATAATTATTGATTGCATGCATCTTTTGCTAATTTTGACGTTATATTAATTCGAGGATTTCACCAATGAATAGATAATTTAAAAATCTAAATAATCCATGATTTAATTTATGTAAAAAGATAATTCCAAAAATTGTACGAGTTCTATGATAAAGGGGCGTGCGCAGGGTGCGCTGCATCCCTTTCGTACGAGGAAGTCGTGTTGCTCTCTGTCTCTGTCGCAATGCTCAAGGTTATTTGGTCGGGGTACCGCCTTAACGATACCGATTTGAACCCTACGGTTCCTGCTACTACAATTCGGGTGCGCGTGATTTATTGCCAGCGCAAACTATGGGTCTTGTCGTTGCAACTAGACGCAGAGCTGTCATTTACGTCTGCACAAGTCGTTGTGACAGATATTCTGCTTCATGTTCAGTACAATAACATCCACAGACACCTAATGTGGTTGAAAATCAAATGTAATAAAATATCTCTGAAGTAGTAAAAGGAAGTTTGTAAGAAATAAGATTATTTCTCTGAAAATATTGTTAATTATTTTTTACAGACTTATTTTTACTTCTAATGAATAAAATAACCCTAAAATAAACAATGGATGAAAAAATGAACAATATTTATAAGAAAGGCACGCGCCATTGTCTATTTTTAGAAGTTGAATATTTATTGTATTTTAAACGTTAACCATTTTCCACCCTTTGCACTACAACATCCTTAAAGGCTGAAAAGCCGAAACAGTTTTTAAAGTGTGCCGCCCCACTCACTGGCGAACGATCAAAAGAAAGACTGAAGCTGTGGCGAGACAGTGCTTCCTTCCCAAACCATTCGTTCTACCCGCTGAAGACCTCCCACCTGGACATGAGTTACCTTGGGTTATCTGGAAGTCAGGTGGAGATTCATAGACGACTCATCTTGGAATGTAAATGTCAGAAGCGACGGGACACTTAATATCGTGTCCTGCGTGTCCTGTCAGCTGCACGTTACAGGAACTGATGGACGCTGGTGATGACGCCAAACAAGTAGCCGAATTCTGGGCCGAGTCCATTTAGATTGCTATCGACACGCTAAGAAGAAGACTACATTATAAATTTATGTTTTTGTCGAATAAGGTACCTTAGTCGTGGTATTAGGTAAAGATCTAACAACATCTGTTGACTATGTTTTTCGATAATAATGTCCCCTAACACTCTTGTTAGAGGACACTCGTATGTTTGTATTGTAGGTACCTAATTGGTAGAGACCAATTAGGTACCGACAACACAAACATGGACAAAGGACATAGCATCTACTAATTTTGATAAAACTATCTAATTACATCACTATTCTCCTTGTTACGTTGTGATTACAGATTTCGGCAATTTTATTATTTCCTTTTAGTTTAGGTATCTGCTTACCTACTTTTCTTTATTAAAAATAAATAAAACCAAAAAAAAAAAATAGATGTGTTCTCACCATAGATTTTTTGTAATGTTATTATTTTGTATGCAATTAATATAATTTTTATTTTTAATATTTTGACATTTTTATAACATTTTAATATTTTATATTTGAAATTGTTTTTTTTAAATAAGACTGAATATTTAAATTTAATTAATCACAATTTTATTTTAGGTTTTTATTTGTTTAGAATTTAATGTAGTTTATAAATAATTTAAATGTATAATGTAAAACTATGGACTAGAATTATGTCTGAAATAAATAAATAATAATTATTATTTATTAATAATATTTTCCTCTTTCCCAGGGTTCGGTTACCATGCACTGGTACCAGGAGTGCAGAAATCCTAGTGACTATGCAACTGAACATATCTGCACCTGATCGAGCGCATAAAGACGTGCGGTTGCTGTTCAAAAGGAATAAGATTTGCTTGAAAGGTAAGCGTTTTATTAATTTAATTTTATCTATTTAATTTTATTTAGTGTGATGATGACCTCTTTTAAGGCAGTCGCTGGTTAGTGGAAGCCGACCCCAACATAGTTGAAAAAAGGCATTTTGATTTTTGTTGACCTCACCTCTATACACTGGTTGTCAATAGAGAAAAGAAACTTGGTATATATCATAAAGATTATTTAATACACAGAGTACCTACATCAAATACGGATCTAAGTTAATCTTGACACAATATGGCAGACGCTGAAGTAATACATGTCAAGGAAATGTAGACTCATGATGGTCTGAAATCGATAATACGTAATGAGTAGGTAACTTGGTGCTCAATATCTGTTTATTCTCGTATTTTTTTTAATCGTCATATAAACAAAACACAAACAGAATACTTTGCCATCACTCACTGACATCGGAAATACATTAAAACCGAGTACATCCCGAGGACAGCCGAATACATCCGAATGTAGCGCGGTGTCGGTAATGGTAAGTATACACGATGACACTGACACTCGACAGAAATGTCAACACCAGTGTCGCTTGCGTCTACACGGTAAGCAATTTTTTGTGTCGACATTAGTATATACATTTAGTGTACCGGTTGAAGTGTATTTGCCGTCTACACGATTCAGTTTGGGACATTTCATCGCCATGAATAGACGTGCTGCTGCCGCGATTGTCGCGATATGTGTTTCTATTAAAATGCGTCGGCGTAAAAAGAGATCTGTATGGGTTAAAGATTGGATTAAAAGAAGAGCGCAGCTAGGGGCATATAACCAATTGTTGTCTGAATTGAAAAACGAAGATCCAGAATGTTACAAAAACTTTCTTCGGATGAAACACGACGATTTTCAATATTTATGTAACAAGATTTCACCTGCTATTAAGAAGCAAGATACGAATATGAGACTAGCTATTAGTGTGGAAGAACGTTTGGCGATAACATTAAGATTTTTGGCGTCAGGTAAATATTTACTATCATATTTTTACACCATAAAATATCTATAACCACATTTTTAATGATAAATTTTATTCGTTACAGGAGATTCGTATCGATCGCTCTCATACCTATTTCGGGTACCACAACAGACTATCTCCAAAATAATACCAGAATGTTGCGATGCTATTTATAGATTTTTAAAACCAAATTACATGGAGGTAAGTAAATAAAAAAATATTTATATTTAAGTAATATTTTAATTTAGTTATTAATATGAAAAGTTTAAATTTGGTGAATCGACAAACTTATAAACTTATTACAAACTTTCGTACGTTACATTAGTGTCTTCCGAACTTTCCCAAGTCGCATTTGGCAGTGGAGTAAGGGGACCATAAGACTGTGAAGTAGATGGACGTGAATATTGATCGGCTTCATCCAATTCTTCCATGTCTAGAATGATACGTTGAATTTTACGTTTCAATTCTCTTTTACGGGCTTCTGACCTCATATTCCGTATCGCAGCAGCCACGAAATCACCAAAAATGGCAGCATCATCAGATTTGTCTAACACGCTTATCGCTCGCTCTAAAGCTTCGTCTTCCTTCTTTCGTTTTTTAGAGGTTCGTTGAGATCGAGAGAGGTTGTCGGAGTTTGGTGAAACTGTTGATTCCAAATTTTCGCTATTAGTAGGAGAATTCTGAAAATAATAATAATAAATGTTTATTTTAAAAACTATATTAATGCTCATAAAGTGGGTAAAATATTATTTATTTAATATTAAATGATAACTTTTATTAATTATTGTTTTGTATTACAGGTACCTTCATCAGAAGATTGCTGGAAAAAAAAATCAGAAGATTTTAAAAACAAATGGAATTTTCCAAATGCTATTGGAGCACTAGATGGAAAACACGTGGTCATAAAAGCACCCCAACATAGTGGGAGTCTGTACTATAATTATAAAGGTACATTCAGTATTGTGTTAATGGCATTAGTTGACGCTAATTACAAATTTATTTATGTAGACGTAGGATGCAATGGGAGGATCTCCGACGGAGGCGTGTTTGCAAATTGTTCACTTTCAAATGCTTTAAGCAACGGCAGTCTTAATATACCGCCACCAATGCCTCTTCCCGGTAGGGCTAAATATGTACCCTATGTCATTATAGCTGATGATGCTTTTCCATTGAAGCCTTATCTAATGAAACCTTTTCCTTTTCGTAACCAACCTGGACCTAATCGTGTTTATAACTACAGACTGTCGAGAGCTCGACGAGTGGTAGAAAATGCCTTTGGTTTACTTGCAAACAGATTTAGAATATTAAGGAAACCTATAGAACTATGTCCTGAAAAAGTTATAAAACTTGTAACTGCAATCTGCGTGTTGCATAACTTTCTCTTGGAACGGAGTTCACGGCATGTGTATGCACCACAAGGCTCCTTCGACGAGGAAATTGATGGTGTAGTAACTCCTGGCAGTTGGAGACAAGACCCCCCTCCGGATAATATATTGTTCTCAAACAGACCACTGGCATCCAACATGTCTAATGAAAGTAAAGAAATCCGTGAAGAATATAAAGAATATTTTGTATCTCCAGAAGGCGAAGTTAGCTGGCAGTACAGATACATAAGTTGAAATTAACAATAAATAATAAAGACAACTTACCAAATTTTGTATTGTTTCATTTGCTGGTAAGGTACTCGGCATTAAAAATTGTAAACTTGTGAAGTAATCCCAAGTGCTTGCGTAATTTTCATCTGTGCCTTGGCCACTCTTCTTTTTTTTAAGTTTTCTCAGTTCGTTATTAAACTGCGTTCGTAAATTGTGCAGTTTTCTATTTATTTCTAATGCAGAAGTATTAAATTGTTCGGCCAGACTTTCTACCGCTGCTGCTTTCTTTACTCGATTTTTATAATCGGGATTTGATATTTGCCATAGCTCTGGCAGCGATTCATAATATAAAATCAATGATTTTATTTCCTCGGTTGACCAAGCTCGTGACGTCATTGGTCTAGCTAAAAATTTCGCGCAGGTTCGAAATTATCGACACTCGTTGCGGACAGCGCGTGCGTCCTGTCTCCACGGCAGCGACACTGACACTGAGCGACACCGTCATTACATGTGCAACTATGTGTCGCGGCGATGTACACACACAGACATTCGATGTATACACTTAGTGTCTGGTGTCTGGTGTCGTCGTGTATCCTTACCTTAACAGTGTCGCGAATTCAATGGTTTTTTCCCATCTCAAAAAATGCCCTACGCGCCCAAAGAAGTTTTCACTTCTATAAAATTAACCCTGGGTCCAGTTGACCAATAAAAATATAGAAAATTTTTGCTTTGGTCGACTGGACCCGCGGGTCCAGTTCGAGTGGGTCCAGTTGACCAAAGACTCCATCGAGAGATTTAGGCCGGTATCAGACCTTCTACCACACGTGTCAGTGTGCTTTCAATTTTAATATAACTCGCCTTCATAAAAAGCGAAAATTCTAAAGCGTAACTTTGTGTTTCGAGTTTAGTTCCCAAAGAAATATCTTCAATAACTTTTAAAACTGAGAAAAGATATGTGACCTACTTATAGCAAGTTTTCACGTATACTATCATACTTTTGTCTCTCGTGTCTGAAGTTACACGGATGGAACTATGTCCTTAGTAGGAACATTCTACTTACCCTGGACAAAGTTCTGTCGTTATAAATGTTAGACCGTTGGGAATTGATTACTGAATTCCGAGCTAAGGAATTATTTTGGAAGACTTCTTGCTTGTATTATTAATGTACTAGCTGCGCCCCGCGTTTTCACCCGCATAAGTCTCGATCCCGTGGGAATATCGGGATAAAAAGTATCCTATGTCCTTTCCCGGGACTCAAACTATCTCTATATCAAATTTCATCTAAATCGGTTCAGTGGTTTAGGCGTGAAGAAGTAACAAACATATAAACACACACACACACTCACAAACTTTCGCCTTTATAATATTAGTGTGATAGTGTGATGATCTATTAGTTTTATGACATGCATTAAAATATCCGCCACGAATGGCGTTAGGTTTCGTCCAGTGCATCTCCTAAGCAGGGACACAAACTGTAACCGTAACAAGTGTTTTTCAAAACTGTTTTAAAAGAAAAACACTTCTAAATGTAACAGAATAAAAGTGTAACCTTTTTTAAGTGTTAGTATGTGTAACAGAAATAAGCATTTGTAGGTAAAATTGCAAGGTAGGTACCGCAAAAGATCTCTTTAGGTTGATGTTGGGTTGCTGCTGTCAGAGGAAAGAACTATGAATGGACTGCACGCATTACGCCACCACAATATATCACACTTCACACTAATATTATAAAGGCGAAAGTTTGTGAGTGTGTGTGTGTGTGTGTGTGTTTATATGTTTGTTACTTCTTCACGCTCAAACGGATGGACCGATTTCGATGAAATTTGGTATAGAGATAGTTTGAGTCCCGGGAAAGGACATAGGATAGTTTTTATCCCGATATTCCCCGGGATCGACATTTACGCGGGTGAAACCGCGGGGCGCAGCTAGTATATTATAAAACACAATATACAGGGTGACTGGAAATTAGTGGCGGAGCCGTTAAGGGGAGGTAGTCTAGGGTTTTTCCGACAGATATCACTATGAGACCTACCGTCCTTACTTAACCCTTTCCAAGATATTCCTACTTAAAGAGATAGTAATAAATCCTAAAAAAAAGTGATTTTGGCCTACTTTTTTTTGTTTTGCAACAAAGATATTCTAAATAAGTAATATTAATTGTAAAATTTCCGCTACTGTCATTATTTTATGCAAAAACTGCTAAACAAAAAGTAGGAATATCTTGGAAAGGGTTAAGTAAGGACGGTAGGTCTCATAGTGATATCTGTCGGAATAACCCTAGACTACCTCCCCTTAACGGCTCCGCCACTAATTTCCAGTCACCCTGTATATTATCTTCTCCTTTGTTACTGAACTTCCCGAGTTTATTTACAACACTCTTTGATACCACTTAACCTTCCACAAAATTTAGTCCAGTAGAAACATTATTCGCCCAACTTAGTCTTAAAGCTGGACTTCATTATGCAGGACTTTAAACTTGGGGCAGAAACCATTTCTGTGGAAAAGCCTTTAGTTTAATTTACTTGTTAAGTAGTTTTTCAGTTATTCCTTACTCTAGTCACGTTTACTGAGCCAAGGAGAGCTCTTCTTTAGCTTGAAATATTTAAGCGTCTCGTGTTATAATATTTCTTGTTTTCTCGCTTTATTGTTATTTGAACGGATGCGTAGGAATTTTAACAGTAGTGTCGTGAATGCTAGCTTGTCAAAATGTTAGGAGTTAGCCTCTATGTGAACCCACCTATTATGATAGAAAAATAATTAATACTCAATTGGTATCAAAGAATCACCATTGTCATACAGCGTAGCAATGCTGCCAGCCTTTTTTTTGTGTATGGGGAATCATCAAATAACTCCTCCCGCTCTGGGTGGAGAGGAAGGGAGTGTCAGACGCTTACTGACTAAAACCCACTCGTGTTCCTTCCTTAGCCCTTTATGTTCTGGGATAGCGGTAACCCTTTCGGACAATCCCGCTACCCCGGCAGGCTACGGCCCTAACGGGCCTCTTCCCTTATGCTGCCAGGCTTGTGGGCACTTTTTCTGTTGACAGCGTTGCGGACAAATTTTTTGATGCCCTAGGATACTTTCCCTTCTTTTTTTATATATAGAAACATGTACAAAATAATAATTATCATTTTGAAACTGTTAGCTTTTAAATTATGTAAATATTATCTTGTTTAAAAATAAAGTTTATCGGTAACAGGATTCTGGTTTGATCGGTTCAAAACTGAATATATTCTGCAAGTTAAGTAAAGATTCGATGCAGAATGCAACGAAGGGAGTTAGTTACCAATTTGCTTTGGATATATACTAAAGCACTAGTGTTTTAATTTTTTAGTCCAAACGATAGATTTTTGTTAATAAGTTATTTATTTGCTTAATAAAGATTCAAATATTTTCTTTGGATATAAGATAATTATGTACATTATTTAGAAATAAAATCTTAAGAAGTTACTGCGAGTTTCTGCACAGAAATAAGCAGTGCTAGGCCGGTAACTTAACATAAAAATATAAATCATTCCGATAAAGAAAACTGCAATTTCCATTTCAAATACCGACATAAAGCTATTGAAAAACTGACAAACTTTCGTTCCCCTCCAAACAAATCACTTTATAGCTACAATTGCCACTAAAACGTACTACGTCGGGTGCAAAGTTTGACGTTATTCACCGCAATAATAATAACAATAAATTATTGAAAGGAGGGTTATAATAATATTCCACAATGTGGAGACAAAAATACGACAATAAATGAAAACTTTGGCAATGCTTATAAGCATAAGAGTGTTTTGGAACTATCAAAATATAAATCCTAGCATCGAAATTAAAAAAGTAATTAATTCAAACAAACTAAATACATATAGTAGTGATGGGCCGACTATAGGTTTTTCCAATCTTTGACTAGCCATAGCGACTTAACTATTTTATATTTTTTATATAATTTTTGTATACAACTTTACTTTATGTACATTATTTCATCACCACTGCTTTCAAAACGGTGAAGGAAAACATTTTGAGGAAACCGGTGGCATGTCCTAGAACCAAAAATTCTAAGACATTTGTGACATCTACCAACCCGGACTTGGCCAGGGTGGTGGATTACGGCTCACTCCCTCTCGCTGGGTGGAGGCCTGTGTCCCAGCAGTGGGAACATTATATTTTATTTTATTTGGGAAAACAAAAGATATTACATTAAATATAACACTTATCAGTAAGATACATATATAAAACCAAAATCAATGTAATAACCACAACATTTTCCACATATTAACAAAGAAGTATACTATGATGTAATTATAGGCTGATTATGGTAAACAACTCTGTGAGATTTACGCAGTTTAATTTATTGCCGTCTCCACCTTGTATGTGTGGAAACTTCGGGGTTAGGGAAATAATCTACGGCAGTGTATTTTGAAGTTTCTTTACGATAGCGTTAAAGGCTTGTAGGTACAGCTAATTCACAAAGGAGTTTAAAAGGGAGAATAAATCTCTAGCACAGCTCGGGTATCTTGCTCAAAGCTTTCTATCTTAGAATATACAGCATAATAATATTAGGCGATGAAATAGGTTTAGTGATTTAAAGTTTTTTTAATAAAGAATAAATACTATTGTTTTATTAAATAGTATTTATTCTTTATTTATTTATATATCTTTATTCTACACCAGAAAAAACATAACAAAAAAAAAAGATTATTATTATATAAAACATACAATGGGCGGCCTTATCGCTTTCTGCAATCTCTAGGTAAAGGGAGTAGGTAGTTTTGACTAGTTAGGATTCCCCATGAGCTATGGACATGCCCACGCCCTCTCACAGAGAGGAGGCTTGTGTCCCAGCAATGGAAACATTATAGGCCGATTATGCTTTTGCATACACTCGTCTCAACTTGGACAAGTTTCTTTGCCAACAAATTAAAAGTCGTTACAGCAATACAGCATAACGGAGAAGGCATGTGTGTCTCGTTATTATCAGCCATATTTTAACTACTGTGGGCGAACTATGGGTATGTGTTGGTTATTGCGCAATAGAAAAACGGTTTGCAGTTCAAATCAGATTATAATTTCACGAACAAATTAATCACACTAGCAAATCACACACTATAGGTACACGATACAACCACATACAGAACGCAGGACAGTTTCTGAGCGCATGTTGTTCGTCCGATGTCCGATGCCCAAGAGGGCTCCACATCGTTCTGTCGCGCTGTTGTCGACCCCCCACGAACTCAGGCTAGACTCTGTCAAGCGCCGCCAGATGGCGCTGGCGTTCCGAATAGTCAAACGAATGACCGGATGCGACACAGCATATATTATAGGCAAATAAAGTAAGCCTTTCAACACAATCCAAATCATATTCCGCACACTCAAACTCGATGCCAAAGTTATGTATATGCAAACTCTTTTGTTACCAGTAGGTATATAGATAGACATAATAATCCATACTAATATTATAAATGCGAATGTGTTTGTCTGTCTGTCTGTTACCTCTTCACGCTTAAACCGCTGAACCGATTTAGATGACATTTGGTATAAAGATAGTTTGAGTCCCGGAAAAGGACATAGGCTAGTTTTTATCCCGATATTCCTACGGGATCGACACTTATGCGGGTAAAACCGCAGGGCGCTGCTAGTTATGCTATATGCCAGTCATCAGAAACAATGATACTGGCATTATATCCTTTGGTAAGTCAAGAGTTTCACTTGACGGGCTCATGGCTTAATGATAACAGCCGCAAATGTCAGTTGACGGTTAAGCTCTGGTAGCCACGGTTGGTTCGTGCATGGGTGGATCGGTCCGTGGATCCATTACATATAGACAGACCCCTCCGTACCATGGAAAGGTCGTTGGGTCCGGCTGTCATTGGTAGATCTTTGACAGTCGTTACGGGTAGTCAGAAGCCTAAAAGTTTGACAACCAACCTTACCGAGGCATATCGTGTTACCCAATAACTGGGTTGGGAAGGTCAGATAGGTAGTCGCACCATGTTAAAATACTGGTATTCAACTGCATCCGGTTAGACTGGAATCCGACCCCAACATAGTTGGAAAAAGGCTAGGCACATTGATTTTTGGTGTTATTTACAAATCACTCATCGCTCTCCTTCTTAGCTTATAGAAATTGCGTTTATACTTCTCGGGTTATACTCATCTTGTGAACTATGGTAAATTAGATAAAAGTTAAACACGACGCAATTCCCATAGACAATATTTTCGCCTTTCAACAGTTAAGAAACTCCCTTGTTAACGAGGCTCAACGCCCAAACAATAAATTAATCCACATCATATCACAAAGTTACATACAAACTCCTTTGTAAGCCGTAATCTGAAACAATAACGTAAAGTCGAGATTCGGTGATGTGTCAAATAAACATTTTTGAAGTGAAAACTTCTTTAGGCGCGTCCGGCATTTTCCGAGATGGGAAAAAACTATTAAACTCGCGCCACTGTTACCGTAATCGACGCCGCTTCGGATGTGTTCGGCTGTCCTCGGGATGTACTCGGTTTTAATGTACTCGTATGTATATCCGATATGGCAGTGATATGAGTGACGGCAAAGTATTCTGTTTGTGTTTTGTTTTCACTTCTGTCGGCACTCCCGGAGAGCCACTGTTTTTTTTTTTTACTAGTTTTGAATGGCCAAGATTCTGAAGACATGAACATTTTTTCAAATCAACAAATCGTTTATAAAAATAACAAAATAAGGTATATAAACCTTTTAAAGCCTCGTTTACTTTCCATAAGGACAGTTTCAGAAAGGTGAATAATTTGTCTATGCAAGTCTAGTATGTGAGAATCGCTTGGCGATGAATAGGGCCCTGTGTGTATACTCATTTTGTAAACGATTTTAAAATAGATGACTGCACCAGGCAGTTCTCGTCCATGAGTCTCGCATGGACATTTTCGCCTTTCACTCTTTTCGTGTAAACGAGGCTTAACTCGAAAACAATAAATAAATCCACATCATATCACAAAGTTACATACAAACTCCTTTGAAAGCAGTAATCTGAAACAATAACGTCGACAGTGTATCTTTATCGGTGCTAAGTCAGAGTTTCGTCCCACAAATCACTCCTCGCACTCTTTATTAGCATGTAGACGGGAGGCGCAACAGGATATTCTTCGGGGGATGGAGATGTATCGAGAGGGCGATGTTAGGGTTGTCGAAGAGAGTAATTGTGGGATGAATTTGGTAATAAAATAGTAGATTGTTATGCAAGGGTCGAAAGGAATTGATGACTTTCACGCGTGTTAAACACTCTACTTTTCATTTCGAATATAAGGAAAGTAAAAAGTAGTAGTTTCTCTAAAATATTTATTGATAACAATAACATGCAAAGTTTTTGAATTTCGGTACAGCTTACTGGGTTAGTATCCCGCCAAATAATACTATTGACTTTTTTTTTTAAAATATGGAACACACCGCGTCATCGCCGCGGGCTGTCCCGCTTAATAGGTTTTTTTTTTAAATTCACACTGGATGTGTGGTTTATACACTCACAAGACTGCAGCATTTTTCTTAATTTATGTAAAAAATTTCGTAGCTGACTACAGTTCTATTTTTAAAATTCATTCCCACCCTATAGAGGGAAGTAATTACTATGAGTCTTTCCCGCCCTGTGGTGGGAAGCAGCTTGTTCCACCCGCTATTTGGATCAAACAAACACTACTTTCCGAGTATGAGAAATGAAAAATGGTTTTAATGCGTTGTGATTTTGTAAAAAAAAACCTTAGTTCACGTACGATATACTTTTTTGAAATCATATTTAACCGACTTCAAAAGAGGAGGAGGTTCTCAATTCGGATGTTTTTTTTTAATCTATGTTCGGGCATAACTTCGTCATATATAGACGGATTTGCAAAATTCTTTTTTTGTTCAAAAGAGGTTTTAATTAATTAGTTGGTAATTTTTTAAGGGTTTAGTTAGAGGAACTTTTTGTCTTCAAGAGTAGGTAATCGGAAAAACTATTTGCAGTAGGGCATTCAGTTCGGCTGTTGTTTATTGTATCTCGTTACTAACTAAGAAATGCTTAGGGTATTATTTTGATATACCAGAACTAAGATACGCCCCTAAGTCTTAATAAGAAGAAATAAAACGAAAATATAAAAAGCACAAATATTATTTCTCAACTGACAAAAAAGTAAAAACCCTGCCATAAATATCTTTGAAAATCCTCAGTAATCCATGCGTTACAATAATCTCATGAAAATCCCTTGCCAGCCCTACATGCCCCTCTTTTAATGTGTTTACAAGACAGTATCGATTGTTCCATTGTACTTTTTATTTGACTTGGAAATGTTCTTGTTCCTTTTACACGCGGTAGCGTTTCTTTATGTTTATTTTTTCGCCGTTTTCTTTTTTTTTATACAAAGCAAGGAGGTTTAATTCAGGCCACATCAAAAGATTCATAATTTTCGTATACAGTATGGTAATTTTTATCGTCTTTAGAATCTTCTAATTGATATTCAGTTGGGGTACATAATATGTTGAAGCTTGTGATTATCTTATATGTTGGTATTTGAATGTCATTGACTTGACAGAGGGGCTTGTGGCTAAGTAATAACAGCCGCACGGGTCGACCGAGAAGGTTAAGCTACGCTTGCCGCGGTTGGTCCGTGAATGGGTGACCATCTTCACATACCAAGACCCCACGCGTGCCTTGGAAAGCACGATGAGCCATTGGTCCCGGCTGTCATTCATGGATCTTTGACAGTCGTTACGGGTCGTCAGAAGCCCGGAAGTCTGACAAACAGTCTTACCTAGGGGTGTCGTATTACTCAGTAACTGGGTTGTAGAGGTCAGATAGGCAGTCGCCCCACGTAAAATACTGGTAATCAGCTGCATCCGGTTAGACTGAAAACCAACCCCAACATAGTTGGGAAAAGGCTAGGCAGATGATAATTTTAATTTTATTGTTGCAAGCGCTACTGCTGAGCATAAGGTTCAGGGTTCCATTCCTAGGTCAGGCAAAGTGTTATTGGGATTTTCAATCTGGAAATTCTCAGTAGCAGCTCGGAGTATGGATTTATGATGGCAATAGGATCGTCCCCTATTACATTGGACTTAAACAATATTAGGAATACCTCTGCACAACCCTTTGAGGCAACAAGGCATGATCTGTTATATTATCTACTAGCAGTGCCCTGCAGTTTCACACGCATAAGTTTCGATCCCGTGGGAATATCGGGATAAAAACTATCCTATATCCCTCCCCGGGACCCAAACTGTCTCTATACCAACATCTAAATCGGTTCAGCGGTTTAAGCGTGAAGAGGTAACAGAAAGACACACTTTCGTATTTATAATATTAGTATGGATGTTAAATTTCATTACAGTTTTGGTAATTACCCGTAATATAGGTATGAGGAATTGGAATGATTTTGATTGCTTGGTTGAACTTTCATCGATTCAACATTCTTCCTCTATATCAGTTCTTTATACTTACGCTCCTTGGTTGAATAATCAGCGAATATTAAAAGTCAACATAATTATATTCTAGAAGCCACCACGTTTTGAACTGACAATAACTTCAAAATGTCTTTAACTTACATAATGATATAATGACGTTGACGATGTTTTGCATAATCAGCCACTTGCATTTTGCATAATGTTCCCACTGCTGGGACACAGGCCTCCTCTCTGTGAAAGCAAGCAGAATTTAATCCGCAGGCTCGACGCGGGTTGCTAGATTTCACATGAATTTATAAGTAGTTCAAAGACACGACGATTTCCTAACGATTTTTTCACACACATAATCAGCCTATAATGTTCCCACTGCTGGGACATAGGCCTCCTCTCTGTGAGAGGGAGTATAGCGGGCATAGTGCGGGTTGGTAGATGTCACTTGTCTTCGAGTTTTTGGTTCTAGGACATGCCGGTTTCCTCACGATGTTTTCCTTCACCGCTTTGAGAGCAGTGGTGATGAAATAATTTACACAAAGTAAAGCGCTTGTCAGGGTTCGAACCTACGACCTATATCTCGTAAGTCGTGGTCGTTAACACTGGGCCACCCCTGCTCTCATACCTTACCTTTTATCTTACTGATTTTTTCATACCTTTTTGAAATGTAAATACATAGTCATTTCTAATTTTCCACCTGAATCCAAAGTCCAATCTATTTGCAGTCATCGTTCGCCCTCAATAAACTTGTGAACTTCCTAATGGTAAAAGTCTTATTCCTCGGAGCCTCTGTATCCATAATCGGTTGAGTAGCTTCGGAAATTACCTGTAGCCAACTGGAAGTTTGTAACAATAACAACGTTTGTAAAGGTTTACCTATGTTGTTAGGACAACAGTTATTAGCTACGGTTCAACAGTAGAGTTGATTGTACAAGGTTTGTTTCTGTATACCTTAAACTTCTTAAGGGGTCGTTAGATTTGTTTCTGTATACCCTAAACTTCTTAAGTACCTACTCGTTATTATGAACTAGGTACCTAGGTTTGACAGGCCTGATGGTCTAGTGGTTAGTGACCCTGACTGCTATGCCGGAGGTCGTGGGTTCGATTCCCACCCAGGACAAATGTTTGTGTGATGAGCACGATCATTTGTTCTGTGTCTGGGTGTAATTTATTTATCTATGATATGTATGTATTTAGAAATATATAAGTATGTTTATCAGTTGTCTAGTACCCATAACACAAGCTCTGCTTAGCTTGGGACTAGATGGCGTTGTGTGATAGTTGTGGAATATTATTATTATTATTATTTTGTATGATTTTAAACATCTCGGGACCATGGGGTCCCGGTCCTTTGGAAGGCGTACGAGGGGCCGAAGCCAATTATTATTATTATTATTACCTTTACAATGGAACCAAACTCGAAATCGTGAAGAAAAACTACTTTTCCGTAATTTACAAGCTTTTGTGGGCAAGGAATTATAGGGTATTTGCGTTTGCCCGCGACTTCGTCCGCGTGAAATTTTACCCTCCCCCCATTCACCCTCTCATGGGTGGAATTTTGAGAAACCCTTTCTTACTGGATACCTGCTCTTCACAAAGAACACACCCTCCAAATTTCATGTCTCTAGGACCAGCGGTTTAGGCTGTGCGTTAATATATCAGTCAGTCAGGACTTTGAATTTTGTATATAGATAATTTTTTTTAAATAAACTCAATACTGCTGCTGGGCAGTTTGTTGCGCCACTTCTTCTTCCCAGCGAAGGCACTAGGAAGTGGTGAAGGGCGGGCGTTTTGGGGGACTCTCTTATGTAATTTTGACGTTCGAAAAGTGCTGATTCTCAGCCTAATTTGAATAAATGGATTTAAGTTTCGTAATAAATAAATAAATCGAAAGAATGTATGGGACAGCAATTTTTTTTACGACTCCAGCTTTTTTGAAGTAGTTTTAATGATGATACAAATTCTGGACTGCTACGGAGATATTCTTTACAGAAAAAATATAATAACACTTTGCCCGATCTGGGAATTAAACGCTAGACTCCATGCTCCACATTCGCGCTTGCGACCACTTTACCAACAAAGCAGACAGGCATAGAAAGCGCAATATACGAGTATTTCGTAATTTAGTAAAAATAAATAAAATTAATGTGTCTGTTTGTAATAGTCTAAATAACACCTTTTTACTAAATGCATAATGCTTATGTAATGAAAGTATCGGTACTTACGGTACTAACAATTTTTTAAATGTTTGTCTGTCTGCTAGTTTATTCTGGCTAATCTCCGAAACGGCTGGACCGATTTTGACGGGACTTTCATTAGTAGATAGCTAATATTATAAGGAGTAATTATGGCTTTTGTTTCTGGAGTAACTTAGGCTGCTATTTTATTTTAGATAGAAAAATAATTACTAGTATTAGAGACACATTATTGTTTATCGACATCCACGCGAACGAAGTCGCAGGCAGAGCTTGTAAAGGACTTTTTACAGTCTAATATTACCCGAAGCGTCCATAATTGGAACAAGAGACTTCCAAAACCGTAACGTTCTATCACTTACTCTAAATTGACACTTAACAGGCAATATCCCCACTTTTTCTAGCTCATCCACCTGTAAATCGTTCTCGGCTTTAATATTAGGGGAGGACGTAATAAAGGCAGAGTATCCAAACTCATTATTTCACCATTATACACCCTCCTTTAATTCCAAGTTTTTTATTATACTCCGTATTCAATTTAGTGGGCATAAGCAGGGGGTGTGTCTTGTTTTATGGTATAGCGTTGAAATTGTCGTAGTTTTTTTTTTGTGTTTTGTTTAACAGTGATTTACAATGTACAGTGGCCTCCAAAAGTTCGTTGACATTTTTTCACATCAGCTTGCCCCTTGGTATGACTGGTTGTCAGACTTTTGGGCTTCTGACGACCCGTAACCACTGTCAAAGATCTACGAATGACAGCCGGGACCAACGGCTTAACGTGCTTTCCGAGGCATGGAGGGTCTTGGTATGTAAAGATGGTCACCCATCCACAGACCAACCGCGGCAAGCGTAGCTTTACCTGATCGGTCGTTCTGTGCGGCTGTTATTACTTAGTCAGAAGCCCCTCCGTTAGAACGTTGTCCACCTAATTAGCAACAATAAATGACTGGCACCGAACTTACCGTTTTACAGGGAACGGACCTTTGATAAAAGACCGGAGACTTTTAAATGACGAATCACCTCTCTCATCTCAACACTATTCACTAGGATCACCAATGGGATTCATTTTTTTTTTATTTAGCCCACGCTGTCCTACTGCTGAGCAAAGGCCTCCCCCAAATCCTTCCAGGCATCCTTTTCTAACGCCACCTCAATCCAACCCTGCGGTACGCGTCTAGTTCGTCTCACCACCTCTTCCTCGGCCGGCCTCGGCGGTGCCTTCTATCATCAGGCACCCATCGTGTGAAGACTGTTGCCATGCGGTCATTGTGCATGACGCTGACGTGGCTCGCCCAATCCCATTTCAGCTTGAAAGCCTATATCTAGGACTAGGATCCCCGTTTTGTAGCGCAGCGTGGTGTTTCGTATTCTGTCAGTCGCTGCGCTCAATTGTTCTACGGCAAACTCCAAGGCGGAACTTTTGTGATTCGGTGAGCGACGGAGATTCAAAAATAACTGGCTAAATATGGACGTACTATAAACCTTTGCCTCTCATTTCGGGCAACACGAGCATATTGTTATGTTATGTTCAATAGCTAATTAAAGTTCTCCAGACCGTATTTAGGCCACGGCGGCCAATCTCAACGGAGACTAGCCTTCGGCGCGGGATATATAGTGCACAAGAGCGCGCGGAGACACAGGTGCACTCCCTCTTCCCTCCCTCTCATAGTCCGATGGGACGGCAATCCAACACGACCAGAGAGAGATCAGGCGCAGGACCAACGGCTTAACGTGCTTCCGAGGCACGGGGGTATCGCACCGCCATCTTCCAAACTCCGGGCTGTTACTAAGAAATTCCTAATGGAAATTCTCAATAACACTTTGCCCGACCACGAGATCAACGGGGCAGATCAATAGCTAATTATTATGTAACTTTAGTAACGCCATTGTTTCTTCCAACAGGTCTATCAACAGTAGTAACCCACAACGAGACAGCTCGTCTCGCAGGCGACGCGTCACAAAACACCGGGGGCGTGTTATTTGCGGCGGGGGGCTGCGCAGCGGCTGCGTTGGCGCTGCTAACTGCAGCCGCTGCCGCCGGCACCCTGTATAGGAGAGGCAGTAAGGCGAGGCATCATGATTCAATACAGTAAGTGGTCTGTTATAAGGTCTATAGAGAATAATATTCCGTAGATAGTTTTGAAAACCCTCTTTATTAAAACGTGTTTTAAAGTAGTCTTAGTTGAAGTCTATTGTTTGCGACTCTTAAACTTATGCGGTTTTAATACACTGAAAAGAAAAGTAGTTGCCACAGTCAAGATTTTGTTTAGATTGACTAAGTAACTTGTTTGCATCTGAGCCTATCAAGCACAATGATCACAGCTACTACTTTTATTTCATTGAGATTTGAAACGGGATCTTGATTGGAGTTATCACAAAACCTATTTGCAGCAATCAAGTTGATCAAGTTGCTTGATTGATACAACCAACTTACTTTGTTGTTTTAACTCTTCTACAATGATGTCATGTTAAGAGTAATCAAGAAACTTGTTTGAGCGTTCTATCATTTGAACTAGTATTGCTGCAATCATGTCGTGATGATCAACTTAACTAAGATTTTAATTAATCTAAACAAGATATCGTCAATCCAGCTAAAAAATCACTTCATTGGAGTGCATTTTTTTCAGTGTAATAGGTTGGGTAGTCACTACGTAAGCGAGTCTAAAGTTTCATACTATTGTTTCATTTCAATCCATTGATTGTTAAAGTTCATTATAAGAGGCTTCAAAAGGTTCAAACACTCACGACATTACACACGTGACTATAGCCACAAGTTCCAAAGTAGAGTAGGTTTTGACTTTTGTCGTGCGGCGACGGGTCGCATGCGGCGGCGGGTGTATAAATTCGACCGTGAAAATGCTCAGTCGCAGGCGATCGCCCGCTGCATGAAGGTCGACATTTTGATGCAAAATGAACTAGATACCTATGAGTTTTCACTTTTCATAAATGGGGTGGCGAATCGACGTCATTACGTCAGCGCCGGCTGTTGCTGATAACCAGCGCTGGGGCTCTGTCTTGCATAGGGTCGCAGCATTATGCTGAGCGATAGCCGTTTTGCGTGGATGTGACGCATGTTTCCCATACCTTCTTTTTTTTGTGTTTATGTTCCTTTTTGCGTCATGTTCACCGCAAACAAACGTATTTTCTTTTTTTCTTTCTTCTTCCTTTATTCGGCTTGTGAGGCGATTTGGTAAGTGACCAGTCGCACGGCGAAAGTCGACCTAGTGTAAATCCCCCGTTATGGTCCTAAGTTTTTCTCTATTTTACCTGATGGCTTGCATGAATCAGTCATCATGTAGCTTAACCCTATTTTAGGGAGCTACACGCCCTGAGGCTCAACACCACACCATCATCAGCTGCACATATGTTCAAGCATATCTCACTAAAAGAGCCAGACAGGTATGAATTAGCTTTAATCTGTATCCATATTATAATAATATTATAAATGCGAAAGTGTCTGTCTGTCTGTCTGTTACCTCTTCACGCTTAAACCGCTGAACCGATTTAAATGAAATTTGGTATAGAGATAGTTTGAGTCCCGGAAAATTACATAATGATAGTTTTTACCCCGATATTCCCACGGGATCGACACTTATGTGGGTGAAACCGCAAGGCGTTGCTAGTACATTATAAATGAAAGTCGCTTTTCGTGTTTGTGTGTGAGACCGCTTAGTTCCTTTAAATGACACATTGAATTCTGATGTGGTTTTCACCATCATTTTGAGTTATTTTTTCGGATGGTCCATCTTAGTTATAGCACATAAATAAATATCGATGTTTGGATAATTATGTCGCCACACTAGTAGATTGCACCCGTGCGAAACAAGGGAATCCTCCCTTGTTTCGCACGGGTGCAATCTACTAGTTAAATAATAAATTAATGTTAACGAGATGCTTACAGACACTTTGAGTTTGCTTCGGCCTTTCTTCTCAAAGTAGCCAGATAGGAAACGCCGACCTCATCTAGTTTTTAAAATATGATAGACGTGTTTGTACAAACCTAGTCACAGAATAAAATCATTTATCATTTAATGTGAAACTGGTTTCATAGCCAGAACATTGCAAAATGTGAGAACACCTTATTAAATAGTTTTCTAGCAAAGGATGCCTAGTGAATTTAATTTTGGTTTATTTAATGTTTTAGCTGCCTATTTTACGTAATCAGCAAAATAATTAAACGTGAAGAAACAACAATAAATCACTAACAAAATAAAGTAATTTACTTTGTTAATATTTATGCGTATCAACAACATTTAGCGTCCGATTTATATTTAGCAAAATATACGGCTTCAAAGTTTGACGCAAATTATCTCACTCGGCAACTTTGTTCGAGTTAATTCGTTAAGTTGTGAAATAAAGTTGTGTTGTGATTTATTTAGGTTTACGTAACAACAATAGTAACAAAATAACAAATAGGACGATGTTATTTTGGAGAGAAATAATGGCAGTTCTATTATTTCTATTCATCATCTGCCTAGCCTTTGCCCAACTATGTTGGGGTCAGCTTTCAGGCTAACTGGATGCAGCTGAATACCAGTATTTTACATGGAGCGACTGCCTATCTGACGTCCACAACCCTGTTACTGGGTAATACGATACCCCTTGGTAAGACTGGTTGTCAGATTTTCGGGCTACTGACGACCCGTAACGACTGTCAAAGATCCACCAATGACAGCCGGGATCAACGGCTTAACGTGTTTTCTGAGATACGGAGGGGTCTTGGTATGTAAAGATGGTCACCCATCCACGGATCAACCGCGGCAAGCGTAGCTTGACCTGATCGATCGTCCCGTGCGGCTGTTACTACTAACTGGGTTATGGAGGCCAGATAGGCAGTCGCTCCTTGTAAAATACTGGCATTCAGCTGCATCCGGTTAGACTGGAAGCCGACCCCAACATAATTGGGAAAAGGCTAGGCAGATGATGATGATGATATGAAAGAAATCAATGAGTGCCACACAATATACATACACACATACACAATCATAGCCTATAATGTTCCCAGTGCTGGGTCACAAGCGTCCTCTCTGTGAGAGGGAGTGGGCCGTAATCCACCACGTGAGCCCAGTGCGGGTTGGTAGATGTCACATGTCTTCGAATTTTTGTTTCTAGGACATGTCGGTTTCCTCACGTTGTTTTCCTTCACCGTTTTGAGAGCAGTGGTGATAAAATAATTTACACAAAGTAAAGCGCCCGTCTAGGTTCAAATCTACGACCTACAACTCGTAAGTCGCGGCCTTTACCACTGGGCCACCACTGCTCTATCACCTTCTATATCACAATATGAGGGTTTGAAATGATACAACAAAATACAGCATGAGAATGGATACAGTCTAGCGGTGGCACGAAAGGTTTAAGCAATTTTCAACTACAAGCCTTTACAGGTACTTAATATTTACATTTCAGGACTGTTATTAGGCTATTGTTAATTTCACAAGAAATCCATGTAGCCTAAAAAGCCTTACTCTACTTTTAAGTTCGACGAATTTCTCATAAATACGTTGAACCGAATCTCGTGTTGCCTTGTTGCTAGGCAAAATCTCGTGTTACAGCTACGTATTTGATTTCATACTTTTCAGGTTTCTGCTTATGAAAGTAAAAAAACAGAAATAAAAGAACTCGTGTCTGCCTCATAGTTTACGTAAATACGAAACTTATGAGGCCTTATAAAGTATTCAGCAAATTGCCCTCGAAGAAGCAAAGAAATCTAATCTCATTATAGTCGAGAGGGAAATATTTTTAGAAGTTTCAAGAGTTTCGCTACTCGACGTAAATTCAATAGCCGGCTCGTTGAACAAAGTCGTTTAACTAGAAAAACAAACATTACTTTTGACTTAGAAGTTTTAGATTGGGTTTTGGCATCTATGTAAAATAAATAAGAACAGGAAATTGGTTTTTATAAAAATTTGTTTTGATGTTGTATTTTAACATCGAATAGCTGAAAAAAATCAATTTAAAAAAACAATGTAGTGACGAAAATATTTTTTCCACAAAAAAATAAATTGAAATATTCCAAATAAAAGTCGTAGCATGAGCGCTACGTTCGTAGCTCCAGACAGTGATGTAGTACGGTTCAGCGACGCGTAGCACCAACCGCGCTACGTAGCATAACTCTGTGTAGCGTGGCGTAGCACAGATGTATTGATACCTAGCTGTAAACTATATTGGCTGATAATACACTAGGCAGGCAATCCGTTGGACATCGAATAAAATTCTGAACAAAATTATTGCCAAATTTTGAAGTGAAAACTTCTTTAGCGGCGTTGCACACTTTTTGTATGGGGAAAAAATGTTAAACTCGCGTCAGGACACGTGACCGTCAGGAGAGATTCCCCCCCCCCCCCCCTCTTTCTACGGCGGCGGCGCCAACCGAAGTGAACCAAGTGAGACACGATAATGGATGGATGGATGGCTGGACGGACGGACGGACGGACGGACAGACGGACGGACAGACGGACGGACAGACGGACGGACAGACGGTGACGGTGACGGTGACGGTGACGGTGACGGTGTCGGTGACGGTGACGGGGACGGTGACGGGGACGGTGACGGTGACGGTGACGGTGACGGTGACGGTAACGGTGACGGTGACGGTGACGGTGACGGTGACGGTGACGGTGACGGTGACGGTGACGGTGACGGTGACGGTGACGGTGACGGTGACGGTGACGGTGACTGTGACGGTGACGGTGACGGTGACGGTGACGGTGACGGTGACGGTGACGGTGACGGTGACGGTGACGGTGACGGTGACGGTGACGGTGACGGTGACGGTGACGGTGACGGTGACGGTGACGGTGACGGTGACGGTGACGGTGACGGTGACGGTGACGGTGTCGGTGACGGTGACGGGGACGGTGACGGGGACGGTGACGGTGACGGTGACGGTGATGGTGGACGTGGATGTGGATGGATGGATGGACAGCTGATGGCTCGACCGTCTGTGTAGTAGCCACACTGCTGTGTATTCGTAAAATTCGTGTATATAAAGTGTTTAAAATATGAAAATTGAACAAAGTGCATCTATTAATGAAAAAAGTGACGCAGAACTAGTGAAAAAAAATTAGTTATATTAATTCAATTCATAATTGATTTATTTCAACGTTAATATTCAAGTTTTCACTTCTGCCGGCACTCCCGGAGTGCAACCCGTCTTTTTTTTACAAAAATGTCATTGTATTTCAGATCTGTGGGGCAATTCTCGTAGTTTTAAGAACGTTCACAGTCTGATCTCAGTCTCGACCTGTCAAAAATACCTCTAATTTCCCTACATTTTGACAAGTTTTTTGACATTTGTTTGTCGCCGAGATGAGACTGCGACTAGATTTTGAACCTTTTAAATTACGAGAATTGGCCTACAGATAACATTGGCCAGACTTGTTCTACAAACATGTAAAATGAGTATCAGAGTGCCTACATTCTTTCCTAATTTAACACCTTTCTCTAATTTTCAATATTTTATCCATATCCATTTAAAAATATATTTTCCGTCTAAAAAAATCGCCAAGTGCGTGTCTGTCCAAGCACAATGAAGGGTTCCGTAGTTGGGATGAATTTATCTTAAGAACAAACTTAACTTTATAGTTGAAGAATATGTTCTCTCATACACACAATATTGAGAGATTTACGGACAACGGAGCAAAATGACTGTGACAGACGGCAGACAAGAGTGATCCTAGAAGGATTCAGTTATTTCATTCGGACGTACAGAACCCTACAAATTACAACTACATCATTGAAAGCAACTAGCTTATTTCGCTCATTCTTGCTAGTATACGAATTTTCCTACTATAGGGTAAAAATTAGGGCCAAAATTTGCTTCGTACAAGGAAAAGACTCAGCACAAAGCACACAATAGCGTTACATTATGCATGGCATATAAACTGCCCGTAAATTAAGGAGGAACTAAATTCTTAGAAAATATTCTTGTATAGGGCCCGACCCTCGACGCCCTTCGGGGCTTTATAAATTTTTCAATAATATACCAATTTCAACACAACATCAGGTTGAAGCTGACCTTAAACATGCTGGTTGGTGCAAATGAGAAGGTGTAGCGGATTGCGTAGTCCCGGGTGTCATTCGTGGATCTTTGACAGTCGTTACGGGTCGAATGTGTGACAACCAGTCTTACCAAGGGGTTTCGTATTACCCAGTAACTGGGTTGTGGAGATCAGATAGGCAGTCGCTCCATGTAAAATACTAGTACTTAGCTACAACCGGTTAGACTGAAGCCGACACCAACATAGTTGGGAAAAGGCTAGGCAGATGATGATATTGCGCACATGTTAAGAAATTTTCGCCGGTATCAAAAAAAAAACTGCCATTTCGTAGAAAAGTGCAAAACCTACGCGGTCAAAATGTACGGAACAACTAATATTTTTTTTATAACCGACGAAGTATTTCTACGCTAGGATCTAGAATCGTATGCTGAATTCATGGTTACAGTTTAAGCATAGGTTATTTTTTTTTCCTGTAAGTAGGTATAAGTATTTATGACTATTTTTTGCAGAATATTGAAGAATGATTCTCTGATAACTATGTCAGAGTTTTCACTATACTATAAACTATAACAAAGTAACAATATAATTTTAAAATGTGGCTTCAACGTAAGTATTAAATACGATTTATAACGTACCTATTATATGTAAGTATTAATCTGTCAAGCGCCGCTAATGAGACACAATTGACAACATTTCATATTTTTAACCTGCATGTATTCTTACGTTATATAAAAGTAAATTCAAATCTAGGGCACCCATATTTTTCGTTTTTCGAAATTATGTACTTTTCATTCATAATTTTAACTTTGAAATTCGGTGTATTCTAAAAAGACGTAAGTGCCAGATGACGTCAGCCTTACGGTAAAACGGCGATATTACCACAGTATAATATACTTCTTAGGTGACATTGACATGTCTTGTTTGATGTAATGTTTTCAATCAAAGACATTGGAATGCGTAAAGGTAACTAACTACCTCATTTCGCCGTTTATGTGACGTCATCACATGTTTTTTGATTTTTATATTTTTTCTCAGAAATTTGGAAATAAAAAATAAAATAAAAATATATTTGAACTCAGGATACGAAAATAAAGAAATAGTATTTTTGTTTTAAGGTCGTGTCAGGTTTGAAATGTTGTCAATTGATTTTCTATTGTTTCGTCGCCGATCGGCGAACCGCGCCGCTTGACCGGTTAAAATGCAATTTATAAAAATATAAAAACTTAAATTTACTAAACTCATTGTAAAACCCAAGCTTTAAAAGTAATAAAAATGATACGTAATTGCCATAAAATAAGAGCTATTTACAAATTCACAGTCTCCCTCGTCTTCCTCAAATCGCTTCATCCTCAAACTTGCAGCAAGCCCCAAAAACATACAGGGGGCAGCGACCCCCCGACATATGTGATGGATGATGTGGTCCGGAAGGTTCTATGATAGACAGGCAAAATGTTTTTATAGTTACTCGATATCCCCAACTTTATCACGGAAAAGTTTATGGCATAAATACGAATTTATGTTTCTACAAAATCGTTTATGACGTGCGTTGTCATGACATGACTTTATTATTTGAATGTGTGGGAAACGTATGATTTCTTTGGTAACTTAATATTTTAATTTAAATACACGTACTAATTAACGAACGCGGAACGGAAAGGTTAATTAATATACACATACAAAAAAAGTGGCACTCCGGGAGTGCCGACAGAAGTTAAAACTTTGTATTTTTTGAATCGTCATATAAACAGACCACAGACAGAATACTTTCCATCACTCACTGACATATCGGATATACATTAAAACCGAGTACATCCCGAGGACAGCTGAACACATCCGAAGCGGTGTCGGTTATGGTAACAGTGGCGCGAATTCAATTGCTTTTTCCCATCTCAATCCCCAACGCGCCTAAAGAAGTTTTCGCTTCAATGAATAAAATTGAAGTGTCTGTTTGTAATGTCAAAATAAAAGCTTTTTACTAAATGCATGTGAAATTATATACGGTACTTACAACAAAAAACAATTTTAAACATTTTTGTCTGTCTGTTTGTTCCGGCTAATCTCCAAAACGACTGAACCGATTTTGACAGGTCTTTCAGCAGATAGATAGAGATAGGAGTAGCTTAGGATTACTACTTTTATTCTAGAAAATCTAACCATGATCTGCGCCCTTATTGCGTAACACACTGTCAACTTGAATCTGAATGATTTTGACGGATATTGCTAATCCATTGCTTGATAAGTTCGATTTTTTTCTGCTCAACAACGTATGAGTAAATAATGCAATGAATTTTGTTGATCAACCAAAATAAAACCGAGTGCTACTGAGAGTGTGTTTACGCATCTTACCCCGCTGGTTCTACTGCAGCTTACAGGCACATCTATGTATATATCATACACTAAAATACACATTTAGTTCAACCAGTATATATTCTAGGCTAGAGTTTACCCATCCGCCCATATAACTTCATCAGATACCTAGAAACTGTCGACCGTCCACACCAGATGTTACATTAACACTTCAGCTAATACCTATACAACATTATTTTTAGTATATGCGAAACCCGAAACACGTGTCTAGTATTTTTATGTAAAGAATCTATGTACAAAGGAGATTGTTCTACGCCCATACATTGTTCGCCCTGGAGCCAACAGCATAGAAAAAATCATTTTCTATTTGTAAATTGCCCTTAGTAGCCCATAAGAACAAAGTTTCTTGACGGACACTTTATAGAACCGATTTATTTAAAAAAAGGTACAGATTTTGAGGTTATTTTTAATAAAAGAAAACTTAGTACCTATAGTTCCTTCTAAAATCGCTATTTCTGGTTTCTACAAAGCATTAAACTTCAAATACAGTAAAATATTACTGTAATTACAGTTTTATTATGCCTTTTTGGTATACACTTGGGAGCAAATAAATCGAGCCACTTGCTTTTTTTTGCACGTATAATGGTTATTATTTTTGGTATTATGAAACGTATCAATTCGAAATATATATCGCCTAAGAGCTTATTTAATAACCTTTACAATGAGGGTAAATCATTGAATAATAACCTTATTTAATGATACATTACTGGCTCTGAACGAAAAACGGTAATTTTGATAGAACATTGTAGGGTTAAAACAGTCCAGAAAATCAATCGAAATCCGGGTGCAGGGGGGTAATACAAGATATTAAGAATAAGTTTATACCATAATTTTGTTTTTAATTGTTTTTTTCTGGACTGACAATTTTCTATCAAAATTACCGTTTTTCTTTCAGAGCCAATAATTTATCATTAAATAAGGTTATCATTCAATAATTTACCCTCATTGTAAAGGTTATTAAATAATCTTTTAGGCAATATATGTTTCGAATTGATACGTTCCGTAATACCAAAAATAATAACCATTATACGTGAAAAAAGGAAGTGGCTCGATTTATTTGCTCCCAAGTGTAGTTATTATTTATTGGTTGAACAAAATAAAAAAAACGCCAAATAGGTAGGTAGTCACAACAACACAACCACAGACAGCGCGTGAGACGAACCGACTGACCATCAAAAAGTACTCTGTGCGACTGACGTAGTGACGTAGAGATGCTCTCTCGATGATCGATCATTGTATATCGATTATCAATTACCACCTATTTAATCTGTGGTTTTAATTTAGTAGACCAAAATGGCAGATCAATATGTCAAATGTAAATTAATTTGTTCCGTTTCAAACATAAACACGTTGTTGCTATGATTCTACTTCACATTAAATACATGCTAAAATAAAATATTTTGTTCCCAACGAACAATGTGAAACGTTTTAGTTTGCGACATTTAAAAATAGAGTTTAAGTACTTAAAAAGTAAAAATATGGCTATTGAAGTCGTGGAATCGTTATGAGAACAATTCACTAGAGTTGCGTCGTAAATGACATTTCAATCGTTCAATGAGAGATTTTCTGACAAGTGAAAAAACATAGTTCAATAGATGGCGTAGGTAAAAAATACGTCTTTGTTTTACTGGCTAATGATAACAAGAATAAGATCCGTTAATAAGAAAGCTTATTTGATGTCAAAAACCAGAGACAGTGACGTATTTTTTACCAACGCCTCTTTTGAACTAATATTTTCTCACTTGTCAGAGAATCCCTCATTCGTCTAGTAAGTACATTTTGTGAGTTTGTTTTGTTCATTTTATTTTCATCATAATCGTGCTAGGCCATGTTCATCGTAAGTTCCATTAAAATGTTCACGGAACTAATTCCATGAAAAAAATATGCATGAAAAACTTTTATGTTGCACATTTTCAATGTTTTGGAAGTAATAAATATCGAACATCCATTATTTATCACTAGATATTATGGACATCGTCGTCGATATCGATATTTATGTAATAATATGAGCGAGAGCGACACTATCAAATCTTTTGTGACATTCACATTGACAATTCCATGAAAGATGGCGGGTTTAGTTGGTAATAAAATCAATGAGGTCACTTAAACAGTGTCCGCTTGAATTTATTATTTTTAGAAAGCATATTAAAATATAATTAAAATTAACGTATACTTCAAATGTTTGTTGGTTATAGGGCGGTCTAGAACAATCTCCTTTCAAAACTGTATCATGAATAATCACCAAGTTATAAGCTTGTTATGTTACCTGTTTGTCCGTCCAAAATCATGCTCACCGCGTGCCGTTCGGTACGCCGCGCCGCGGCGATTGTATTGTAATTAACTTGTGATAACATTTTCCATCACACTTGCAGGATTTGGACTGTCGTAATGGTCAAGTGTAGGTAGTTATTATAATGTACTTTATTCGTAAATAAATGCAGCCGTAAGCTACGAATAAGTAATTACTTATTCGTAAGCCGTAAGTAATACAATGTAGTCAATGCGATTTGTTGCACCTTATGTCAACCACTTAAAGTTCAAAGTGGATGAAAAGTGTTAAACATCGCATTACTTAACCACAGCAGGCTGTAGGTACAAATAATAACTTTCTACAATTAACCATCTTGGCGTGTTTAAAAATGTTAATCATCACGGCAAAGCATTGTGTTCCACGATACTCTGATGTACGTACCATTTCTGTGTACTGGACGTTGGTGTATGAGAAAGTCATGGTTACACTACACTTTTTACATACGATAGGTAAGTACACGATCAACCGAAACAAAACTGTAAGGCCCGCGGCGCGGCGGCCGCGCGCTCGCGATTAAATGCAGTTGGACGCGCGCGCGCCAGCCTGCAGTACCCGGGCGACTGAAGGGGTTGCTTCACTCCCGCCCCGCTCGCTGTGCGCGGGCGCCGCGCCTATTGTGTATGGATATGGTAGAAAACTACCTACTAATGTCGCTCGGTGGCCAAGATTTAACCTTTTTTAAATATTTTTGGGCCAAAATATAACATGGGGTAAAAATTATTGGAATCGATTCAGTTACTTATTCTGAACAAACTATATTCAGGTTTCGCATATACTAAAAATAATGTTGTATAACTATGCATCTCCTACTGAGAGGAAGCCATTGTCCCGGCTGTGAGAACATTATAGGCTGGATGGGGACTATTGAGAGGTATTAATATTATAAATACGAAAATGTCTCTGTCTATTTGTAACGTTGTCACGGCTAAACTGATGAACCTGTTGTGATAAAAAGTATTAATGAGTAAAATATCACAAACTCTAAAGAGGGGGACCAGTGGTGGCACACTGGTAATGACCACGTTATTAACACTCATTGATTTCTTTCATAAATATATATCATCATTTCAGCCTAAAGACGTCCACTTCTGGACATAGGCCTCCCATAAGCACCGCCACTTCGACCGGTTCTGTGCTTCTCGCATCCAACGGGTTCCTGCGGTCTTCACAAGGTCGTCAGTCCACCTTGTGGACGGCCTTCCAACGCTACGTCTTCACTTCAGAACCTTTCGGCCCCATCGGCCATCTGTTCTGCGAGCAATGTGCCCTGCCCACTGCCACTTAAGTTTGGCAATTCTTTGGGCTATGTCAGTTACCTTGGTTCTCCTGCGGATCTTCTCATTTAATAGGCGCTTTACTTTGTTTAAATTATTGAATCACCACTGCTCTCAAAACGGCGAAGAAAAACATCGTGAGCAAACCGGAACAGTTCTCTTGAGGAATCCTGGAACCAAAAAATTCGAAGACACGTGACATCTACCAACTTGTACTGGGCCCGCACAGTGGATTACGGCCTACTCCCTCTCACAGAGAGGAGGCCTGTGTCCCTGCAGTGGGAATATTATAGGCTGATTATGCTTTTGCTGCTAAAGAAATCGGAGTGAGAGAAAAAAAGTGGTGAAATCGGTGTGTTGAAAATATAAAATTCATGCAGATAGGTCGCGGACAAAATGCTATTAAGCACATAACTACATCTTGACCAACCCCATATTATGTGTATAAGCAATTGGTATAGCTAGTAGGAACACTAATATTATAAATGCAAAAGTGTGTCTGTCTGTCTGTTACCTCTTCACGCTTAAACCGCTGAACTAATTTAGATGAAATTTTGTATAGAGATAGTTTGTGTCCCGGGAAAGGACATAGGATAGTTTTTATCCCGATATTCCCACGGAATTGAAACTTATGCGGGTGAAACCGCGGGTCGCAGCTAGTCCTACATATATATTGATTCCACTGGCTGGTAAGCTCACATGCACTACCAACGTGCTAGCTATAAATAATAAATAATGTTTACTGGATACTCTAACCTACTTTCCCGGTTTAGTGATCGTAACAGAGATATAATTTATTTATCTCTCGAGTATGGGCGAGTAATTTGTAGTTGCAGCGTGCAGTATCTGCATTATATTCTACTTAGGATATTAGAATTAAATTAGCATGTTATAAATGAGAGTTCAAAATTAACAAAGAATAATATCCAATATGAATTAGATGGATGGTTACGTCAATACCACAATAAAAGAAGAAGAAGCCCGAAAATTTGACAACCAGTCTTGCCAAGGGGTATCGTTTTACCCAGTAACTGGGTTGTGGAGGTCTGATAGGCAGTCGCTCCATGTAAAATACTGGTATTCAGCTGCATCCGGTTAGACTGGAAGCCAACTTCAACATAGTTGGGAAAAGGCCAGGCAGATGATGATGATCTAAGTAATGACAAATGCCAAAGTTTGTCGTCCTCACTTGTTAAAAGGGACAGTAAAAATAAAATTGTAAATGAATTTCAAATACTTATCACTTTTCAGCTGGCACTGTATGTTTTTAGTTAGCACTAGCTGCGCCCCGCGGTTTTACTCGCATAAGTGTCGATTCCGTGAGAATATTGGAAAAAAAAGTAGCTTTTATGTTAATTCAGGGTGTCAGCTACCTCCATACAAAATTTTATCAAATTTGGTCCAGCCGTTTGAGCGTGAAGAAGTAACAAACATATAGACACACACACTCACAAACTTTAGCCTTTATAATATTAGTGTGATATACAATGTGGCGATCATGTTATAACATTAACTTTATTGAAACCACGTATTCTATATTACGTATTTTAAACACACGAAATTCAAATTATAATAAAGTAATAACAATTAACATTCTAGACCTTTTTCATGTAACAACATTAAACTTAATAACATGTGTTGAATCGTTGATATCATCACCTCAAGTGTATCTAGGGTGGTTCATGTCGTGCCTATTCTGAAGATATCTATTTTGTTAAGAAAACAAACAGTTTTCTATTTTTAGTTAAAAAATATATTTTATTATTTTAACAAACTGATGACAACTTGTAATAAATGATGTATTTTTAAAATCAATACCATAATTGCGGTTCAGTGAGTAGTCCCAAGTTATCGACATAGGGCTGATTTTTCAATGATCTGATAACTTTATTCGGGAAATAATTTTAAAATTTTGACAGTTATTTCATACAAAAACTGTCAAACGTCATTTTTTTTCCTCGAATACAAGCTATCTGGCGAAGGAAAATCAGCCCTTAACGCTTCAAATTTTGTCGCTAAACAAAGACAAAAAAAAAAGAAAAGTTTGCCCATGTTGAAATCAATAGGTACGTGAAAATATTAACGCTACCTTTCTTTTCAGCACTTCATACACGACAGCGGCTTACGGCAGTCATCAGAATGTTCTTCTAAGACTCGACACCCTAGGGAGGCCTCCGAGTTCTACTGGATCATATGCCACTATCGCTAGTTTACACAAGTTTCCTTTTGGTAAGTAATAGCTATTATTACTGAAAGCAAAAATTTAAAAAATATATCTTTACGTTTTTCCTGTTTTTTTTTTTAAATGTAAAATTTCATTCGAGAACTTTAATTTCATCGTTTCTAGTAATACGATTGTTTTTCTAACAAAAAAATGTTTTAAAAAGCTTTGAGCGATTTTTTGTAGAGAAAAATCGTAGTAGCTCAACTGTGGCTAATAAAAAAAATCTTTTTAATTCAGACATATTTTGCCCATAATATTGTTAGTAGTACAACTTAAAAACTTAGTTACATTAAAAAAAATATAAAAAATATGTATTTTTTTAAATTATTTAGAGACTATTGAATTTCTATTGTTAAAATCAAATTTTGATTTTTCAACAGTCGCGAGGTTGCGTCACGGACATGCTAATGTTAACAGTATATCTGTATCTATGCTATATATTTTAATTAATAATCCTATAGTCCGCGCGGAACTATTTGGCCGCGCCTTAGGTATGTGAGCAATGAGACGGAGGGGCGGGGGCGTATTACTCTACGTGCGTTGTGAACTGCCACCTGTCCCCACTTCAGCGGGCAACTAGTTCCGCGCGGACTATAATTTACAAAATGATGAAATTTAAATTTTCGATCATCATCATTCTCTTGCCCTTATCACAATTTATTAGGGGTCAGCGCGGCATATCTTCTTCTTTAATAAGTACTTTTCTATTAGTAGTCACCCTCTTACTAGCCAGATAATTTTTCACACAGTCCATCCAGCGTGCATCGTTTCTAAAAAGCTAATATAATATGAATAATACCTATCTAATAACAAGTTACTATCTCTAAAAAATATAAGTTTTATTATTATCATAAAACACAAGACCATTCGGGAGTACCAACCAAATATTTATCAACAAAAAGGAATTTATAGCAAATGAGAAAACTGTAATAATAATAATTAATATTTTTAATTTAAAAAAATGTAATGTATATTATGTATGTAAGTGTAATAATTTATTACATAAGAAAGTGGTTACAAACTGTATGAAGTCCCTCACACTTGTGCAAGGTGGTTTGTTAACCACATAGCCACAACACAAGTGTCACTTGACACAATTAGGAGAAAATACTATTATAAACATAAGTTTAGAAAATAATAATAGTTTAGGAAATATAGAGTTATAATATTTATTGTTTGTTTGATTGTGGAATGATTTGGATTCATTTTTTGGCAGAAAAAAAAAGGCTAAAGTAATACAAAATAATAAAAATGGTTAGAAAAGACTGTTATGTTGATTGTGTATATGTGTGTAGTATGCGTGTGAGTGTATGTATATGTGTGTAAAACTATACAGTGTTTTAAATTTATGTTAAAAAAATGTACACTCCCCTGTTTTACAAATTAGGAAACATATTTAATATATCTATTCTAGTAAAATAACAGAAGGCCAATTCTCGTAATTAAAAACATTAAAAATCTAGTCGCAGTCTCATCTCGGCAACAAACAAAATGTCAAAAATTTGTCAAAATGTAGGGAAATTAGAGGTATTTTTGACAGATTGAAACTGAGCTCAGACTGTAAACGTTCTTAGAATTGCCTCTCTGGTATATTACATCAGGTGAGAAGCATAAAATTTTCCGAATAACTTTTGTTTCCAAATTTATAGCAAAAGTATTTCGTCGGCGACTGTTCCCTGATGAAATCCATTTAATTCCAGCATGATTTATACTTTACATTCACACCGCACATTCTCTGAGGATTTTCTTTAAAATAAGGAAAATGTTTTCTAAGAAAGAGGTCACATGATATTACTTGTTATGGTTGATTTAGTTCTAATGAAAATTATAAGTACTTGAGCGTGGAAGCGAGATTTTCTTTTCTCAAAATTCTGTTAGAAGATTCTTGCAAAAAATTGTTTGTTACTCGTAGATTTAGGTAACTGAAATTGAAAAGTAAAGAGACAATTTTTTTTCTTTCTTTGGTAAATGTTAACATTAATTAAGTCAGAATAGTTATTTTTATTAAAATTCTTGCTTCTATAACTTAATACACCTAAGTATATGCCACGCTTCGGCTGGGTTAAATATATTTAACACCTAGGTTCACTATAAATACTTAAGATTTCTTTGCGGAAAATAATCGCCAATCTGTGAACGATACAACGGTAAACAACCGCTTTAAAAATTAAATTACCGTTCGCGATTTTATTTTGCATAAACATACGATTGCAAAAATCGCATTGCAGTGCGCGCTTAGTCGTAAGGGGAATAAAGATATCGGGATGCATGAAGAAGGTTCCTCTTGGAGCGCAGTTTGTTCCGCCAGTTACTCAACTGAACTGAACGCTCGGCGCATCCTGGACAGTCACACACAACACCTTATTTAACTGGCCAATTCTTCCCTTGCGGCGGTAGGGCTAACGCCCGCTTGGTTTGCGACCACCCTCCCACCGGAGTCCGGTGTCAAGCAGCCTGCTGTGGGTCGTCGATGCGTGGGAGTTCCAGTGCCTTAGGCATCTTTTGGGCAAATTCGTTCCATCATAGACCTCATCCATCGCTTTCCATCAGGCGTGATCGAGGTCAAGAGCGGGTCCATTCAGGAATAGAAAAAAAAATCTCATGCTTCAAAACAGCCATCTATTTACCTATAATCAAAAGTTGTAAAGCAATTAAGACGTTGACTATACCACAAGCTTAATCTTAGCAACTAATCAATCAACACCTTTGTCAACAGGCAGTCGACGGTCACCTTCTCCGTATGCGACCACGCACATAGGAGAACACGTGTACGCTAAACCCGAATCAAGAGTGTCGTACTACGCTGCATCGAATCTTACACACGTGTCACAAGTAAGCGTAAGTGTCTGAACTATGATAATGGATGTTTTTCAATATGTACACTGAAAAAAAAAGTAGTTGCTGCCACAATCAAGATTTTGTTTAGATTGACTAAGTAACTTGTTTGCATCTGAGCTTATCAAGCACAATGATCACAGGTACTACTTTTATTTGATTGAGATTTGAAACGGTATCTTGATTGGAGTTATCACAAAACCTATTTGCAGCAATCAAGTTGATCAAGTTGCTTGATTGACACAACTAACTTACTTTGTTGTTTTAACTCTTCTACAATGATGTCATGTTAAGGGTAATCAAGAAACTAGTTTGAGCGTTCAATCATTTGAACTAGTATTACTGCAATCATGTCGTGAAGATCAACTTAACTAGGATTTTGATTAATCTAAACAAGATATTGTAAATCAAGTTTAAAACTCACTTGATTGGAGTGAATTTTTTTCAGTGTAAAATTATAAATAAAGAACCGGACAATTACGATCGTCGGACTCGCACACGAAAGGTTCCGTACCACGTGCAATGATTAACAATACAAAATAAAACAAACACGTTTCTTGTATGGGGTTGGGGATCTTCTTAATTTTTAGCTATGTTTTATTTTTATTCTTTGTTATTATAGCGGCAGTAATAGAAATGCACACTCTGTGAAAATTTCAGCTTTCTATCTATAGGTACGGTTCATGAGATACTGCCCGCTGACTAACAGACTGACAGACTGCGGAACCCTATTACGTTCCGTTGCCTTTGGGCACGGATAGACTGTTGTGGCTGACATCATAATAGAACCGTCACAAGTAAGGTAGAACAAAAGAGAAGCATATTAGAAACGATTGAGCGGCCCCAAGTGTTTCTTACTTACAATTTATGCGATCCGCTTAAGAAAACTGACTATATAGTGTCTGTGTCACTCTGGCGCCAGCGAAGAGATGCGGTCACTCGGTCATTGCCCTAGCTAGCCTGTAGCAAGCCGCTTTATTTATAAACTTTGCTTAAAGTTAAGTAGTGATTAGCAACTGTTTAACCATACATTATTGATGTTTAAACGCCTCTTAACTTTAATCAACGTATTATTATTAGTGTGTGCTATAAATATATTTTTATCACATCTCAGTGTATTCTTCGTAAACAGAGACTAAAATAGTTCTTTAATCCCTAGGGACTAAAAGTGATTTGAATTTGGAATGTGAATATTGTTAGTAAAAGTTCCAATCACCAAAGAGATCAATCACGAACAATGTATGAGCAAGTAATAGGGTGTATGATAAAGGAAAAGGCGCGCGACCCAAATTAAAAAAATAAAAATTGTGAAAAAATAAAAAACGCGCGAAAAGCATTCTGCCTTCGTTCGTAAATGTTTACTCAAAATTTTATGTAAATAAATAAACGTACTGTTTTTATTCATAAGTTGCACTTACTTATTTTTTCATTATCACTATTTTAAGCTCGAGTGACGTACTTTGAACCCCTCGCTGCGCTCAGGAGTCTACTCTCAAAATAGTTGTTTGCTCCCTTGGCAAACAATCTACTATTAGTGCAATACGTATTTAAAACATCAGTCTGTTTATTTAGCAACATAATATGGCTAACTCGGGACCTTAACCCATAAGGAGATATCGATAACTTCATTTTGTGTATGAATCATCGTTGCAGATGCGTTATTAACACCCGAGGTGCTTTTACAGATTATTAAAGTTTATTTTGCAATAAATTTCATGTTATAATTAATTTAATTTCTTTATTTAATCACCAAAAACAGAAGTACGTTTCATCAGGTCCCTTCAAACTATTGACGGGAACAGCGCTAAACGTATTTAGTGATTTGTGGTGAAAATGGGCCTTGGTCAATTGCCTGCTATCTTTAGAGGATGGCGTTCAGCAGAAAACAAATACCAGTGGTGCATCACTATGTTGTAATTGGGTTTTTCCATTGGGAATTGCTTGGTAACAGCCCGGAGTTCGTAAGTTGGCGGAGTGATACCCCCGTGCATCGGAAAGCATGTTAAGCCGTTGGTCCTGCATCTGATTTTTCTTCAATCGTTTCGAATTACCGTCCCATCGGACTATGGGATTGAGGGAAGAAAGAGTGCACCTGTGTCTGCGCACACACTTGTGCACTATAATATCTCTCGCGCCGAAAGCTGGTCTCCACTGAGATTGGTCACCAGTAAACGTATTTTCTTGCTTTCTTTCTTTGGTCACCATAGCCGAAATTCAGTCTGGAGGCCTTTATTTATTTACTATGTTGTTCAGTAAATACTCATCCAAATTCACCTAACTTAGCCTACGTATTCAAATTGATATTCGGGAGTAAAGCCAGTGGATTAACAATTAACTAATTATGTAAGCTTATTAATTAAATTAGGTATGTATAATTATGCTAATTCACATTTGGCTGTGCAAACAACACAGTCGTTAGACAATTATTACTGTGTAACTACCGTGATGGCACTATTTTGTCGATAATGTGGCGAATTTTATACCATTGTGGTTTGCTACCATCCGAAATTACGAATGGCTATTATTTGAAGATTATTACGTGGTTTTTAGCAGGTTAAACTACGCATTTACACATTCACACAAATACATGTACACCGATCATTATCATTTAAGCCGAAAGACGTCCACTGCTGGACATAGGCCTCCCCCAAGCACCTCCACTTCGACCGGTTCTGTGCTTCTCGCATCCAACGAGTTCCTGCGGCCTTCACAAGGTCGTCGGTCCACCTTGTGGGAAGCCTTCCAACGCTACGTCTTCTGATACGCGGTCGCCACTCCAGAACCTTTCGGCCCCATCGGCCATCTGTTCTGCGAGCAATGTGCCCTGCCCACTGTCACTTAAGTTTGGCAATTCTTCACCGATATAATAATGTAATTAATTAAAATAGACAGGGTTTGGTTTATTATCTGCCAAATCAGTTAAGAGCGGGTTAAGTCCGCACTTAAGTTACACTTTCCTGTGTAAAAATGGAATACTTAATTCACAGAAAAGCGCGACTTAAGTGCGGGTTTAGGTCACACAGTGCTATAAAAAACTATAATACACGCTCGCCGCGTTTTTTTGAAACACAATTCTTTTTAATATAAAAAGAAGTTTCAAACAATACATTTTTACATGATATTAGTATTATTACAAACGTGACCTAATAAACACATTTGGGACTGTTGGTAAATGTTCCTCTGAATTCACCGGATAATAAATTAGTTTTGTGTTGGCGTAAATTTTAGTTTACTGCCGGTCCCGAAGACGCGGCTGAGTCTGCGGCAAAGGCGATAGCGATTTAGAATGGAGTGTAGGTGCAAGGGTGAGGCCCAAACAAAGAAAACTGGATATATTGAGTCATTTTTATCCCTACATTTACTCACCACTGATGGCCCAATGGTAACGGCTGCGACTTACGAGTTGTAGGTCGTAGGTTCGAACCCTGACAGGCGCTTAAGTTTGTGTAAATTAATGCACCACCACTGCTCTCAAAACGGTGAAGGAAAACACCGTGAAGAAATAGTCATGACCTAGAAAATAGTAGATTGTACAACTATGGCATAAAAGAAGCTATTTTGCCCCGAGACGTTTATATCCACCCGGGCCGCAGGCGAGGGTGGATAGTTAAGTCGAGGGCCTGTTGGGCCTGATTACTTTAGTCTTAGAAAAAATTTTTACTTTATGCACTAGAACATAAAAAGCGATTTTATGTCGCCTAAGCACAACATAAAGACGGACTTTTAGAGCATGAGAAGTGAAAAAATAATTTTTATACATTGACATCTACCAACCCGCACTAGGCCCGCGTGTTGCATTACGGCCCACTCTCTCCGACTGAGAACAGGCCTGTGTCCTAGCTTTCCGAGGCACGGGGCTATCACACCGCCAACTTCTAAACTCCGGGCTGTTATTAAGAAATTTCTAACGAATAAACCCAGTAACACTTTGCTCGACTGAGAATACACATCTGAGGTACAGAGTACTAGTGGCCAAAACATGCGACAAAATTTAAGGGGGTGTTCTACCCATCAATATGAATAACTTTTACTATGGGACCAACTTAGAATTCTCAAAAAATAAATTCGACCTTCTTATACAAAATGATCCAATCGGGTATGTACCTTTATACGGAAAGGTCGATTTTTTTTTTGCGAATTCTTAGTTGGTCCCATAACTCCCATGGTAAAAGTTGTTAATATTGATGGGTAGAACACCCCCTTAAATTTTATCGCATGTTTTCAATATCAGCCTGTATACTGCGTTTCTTACAGAAGTTTTTTATAGGTAGTGATGATGATGTAGGTGCTGATAACAATTCTGTCTCAAACTTCTATTACACACAACATTAACGAAGAAACATCCTCTATTTATACCGAAAAAATTTTCCAAGTGTGAGTCGGACTCGCACACGAAAGGTTCCGTACCGCCGTACTATATTCACCACTAGGTATTTTTTTTTTAAACACTAAACTTATCTTCTATGAGGATCCCGTAACTTTATTTTATTTTTATTATTTGTTGTTATAGCGGAAACAGAAATACACTTTTTGTGAAAAATTCAACTGTCTATTTGTTGCGGTTCATGAGATACAGCCCGCTGACAGACAGACGGACGGACGGACAGCGGAGGCTTAGTAACAGCAGTGTCCGTTGGCACCCTTTGGGTCTGGAACCTTAGGGTCAATCCCCACTGAAAGAGCAGCGGCCGTAAGAGCAAGTGACTTTCCTCTTTTGACTAGTCGCTAGAAGGCTCGCGCAGCCTCGCGGCGCCGCGCTGCCCCTCCTTTGCCTTCAAATGACTATGGATAATGGCCGCTGATCTTTCAGTGGGGATTAACCCCTAAAACCATGTACTACCCGTGCGCGATAAGTTGGGACCTTCTAGAATGCGACCTTCCCCGCCCGCTTCCCCTGCACTTCCCCGATGGCGCCCGTAATGTACCGGGCGGTACAAACACGCCACTGTGACGTAACTGCGCTCAGGTTCCAACTTATCGCACACGGATAGTTCAGACAGCGTCAGAGAAAAGGAACCCCCTTTGTAAGTAACCAAAAGGGGGTTCCTTTTCTCTGACGGTTTCCGTACCAGTCCACGTACACCCATAAGTCACCATATTTAATTCCGTGCCTTAAACTCCCCGCTTCCCCACTAAATTCAGCCACTCTCACAGATAAATTAACCCACATTACGGGGTTACTCTTGATCTCTGCCTGAACAATCCGCAAACGCTTTAATGGCACCATACGTCGTACGGAGGTAACCGAGAACGGAATTAATTGTGGTAGAACCCTCGAAGTCTTTTTCTTAAGAGGTAAACATGGTCGGAATTTAGTAATTTATTTTTGAGGTTAGAAACGAATTTGCTTTTGGATTTTTTGCTTGATTTGTGGGAAGTTCTTGATAGTTATTTGAAAACGTTATGGTATTGAAGGTTGTCGTAATTTACTTGCAGAAAAATGATTAAATTGACAACTGAGTTCACTACAGTTTGAAATTAAATAAGCTAGCAAAATTCCGCAGACGTAATGAGTATCGATACATAAATACTATAAAATAAAAATAACAAAAATTTGCTGTTTTTTTACGTGTTAACGACTGCTGGTAATGATAATATGCTTTATCGTATTTAGATATCGATAATTCGATACTAATCACGTCGACGAACTTTACACAAAAAAAAAACAGATTTTGTAAACTGATAGTCAAGGGAATACTTTAACTGCGGTCGATGACCCCATAAAAATCATTAAATTAATTTATTCATTTGTTTTAGCAAGTTTAGAGATATCGATACCCTTCACGTTTGCGGTGTTTCGTTAGCTATTTTAATTTGACTCTGTACCTAGGCACTCAATCAAAAACTTGTTACTCCACACACACTTCTAAATTGTTAAATAAAAGGTTCCCGTAATTTATGAAACTCAACTACATACATACTAGAATCAATTCTATTTTAAGATAATTTTTGACGTTCAAAAGTGCCTTTTATGTGCCTATTTGAAATAAATGCTTTGACTTTGACTTTGACATCAGAATTAGGTAGGTACAGACGCCACTGTCAAATTTTCCCAATCAACTTTGAACCTTATGCTTTAACGATAAAGTTGAAAATCTATTAAAAAAGTTTGACAGATTGTAGTAGCTTGATGTGCTGGCGTGTGTACGAGTGACAATTTCAAAATGACGGACGTTACCTAATTAGAAATGAGTCACTACTTTTTTATCGTCATTATTAATTATTTTATTCGTATATTTCTTTCCAAAACATAAATGATTATTTACACAATATGAAAAAAATTGGCCAATTATAAAATATTTTCTCCTTGATAAACCAAAAACAACCCGCTACCCCAAAGCATATTCGTCACACCACCTTCTTCATTACAAGTCTTGTGCATTACAAGGGCGAAGGGAACGGTGCATAAAACGAGCCCTCTACCTCATTAAGAATCCAATTTAAGACGAGTTACCCAGAGTTAGCCCGTCTCCCCTGCAGGTGATACAAACGTAATACAATTAGCGCTCTTCTTAGACAAGTATTGAAAACAGACTTAGATTATGGCTAGATGTGGCAAGCTTTCTTAAAAAAAGGCATTAACATTGAAAAAAAAATGTTTCAAAATTTTTTTTTTTTGCATTTTGTAGATAGGTATTAATAACGGTAATAATTTAATATATTCGCAATTAGTTAGAAAGTAGGTCTTTATAAAAAATGCCGAGGTAAAAACATTTTATTTCATCATTATGATGAAATTTAGTACAACATAGTAACACTCGTTTTTGAATTTAAAAACTTAATTAACAAAAATAACAAGATTAAAAACTAACTTAACTAAAACTATACAAAAACTAAAATATAATTAATATCATTATGATTCATAAAAATAATATTTTTGGAAACTTGGAATGTTATCCACTTTTTTTGCTGACTGTACATTCCATTAAATTTTTTTATTGTATTGATTTTTCTTTCAAAAATTTTTGAAGAAAATCACGAAAAATATACCAAAATGTTCAAAAAGATTTGCTCCGCCGCGACAGTGCTATCACTGCCGTGACCAGGATTCGAACCTGGGTTACTACGGCCACAACGTAGGGTCCTAACCACTAGACGATCACGGCTATCGGAGCTGGTGACTATAGGCGCGAAATAACGGAGTGTATTCAGAAACTGGAGCACTTTCACCGTTTGTAATTTGTCACGGTAAGCGCAAGAGATCAGCAATAAACTCGTTTACGCAATATCGGTAGGTACGCATAAACTTAACACCTAATTTATTAAACATGTCGACATAATACAATTTTGCATGATTATTAAGTAAACAAATTCCTAAAAAATGGTTTCCAATCTTTTTTGCTTTGCTTACTTTATCGTATATGGAATTTAACTGAATATATTTAGATTATACGAGTACCTACGATACTTCGGTACCTACTAGACATAACTGTCTAGTATACAGGGTCGTAGAGCAGTGGTGGCCCAGTGGTATCGGCCGCGACTTACGAGTTGTAGGTCGTAGGTTCGAACCCAGACCGGCGCTTTACTTTGTGTAAATTATTTCATCACCACTGCTCTCAAAACGGTGAAGGAAAACATCGTGAGGAAACCGGCATGTCCTAGAACCAAAAATTCAAAGACATGTGACATCTACCAACCCGCACTGGGCCCGCGTGGTAGATTACGGCCCACTCCCTCTCACAGAGAGGAGGCCTGTGTCCCAGCAGTGGGAACATTATAGGCTGATGATGATGATGATGATGATACAGGGTCAAATTAAATTAGCTAGCAAAACTCTGCGCTACGCGATGGATGAAATAAAAATATAATATATTTAATATTTTTTTTAGGTCAACGACCGCTGGGAGTTTTGTTACTTGAAGTATGAGCTGAAAAAATCTGTTTTCTTTTAGATTTATCGTGTTTAGATATCGATACTTCTGTGAAGTATACACAAAAAAACCGAGTGTGCTAATGACCACACGACTGAAGTGAAACTTCAAACGTATTTGGCTATGAGAGGAAGAGAGAAAGAAAATGTGCGCGCGCACTGCTTTCTCTTGCACATCCCCCACTCAACTCCCGTTCGCCTCGCCTGATCACACTTTTCGTAACGCTTACGTCACGCGTTTGCCAGCTTACTCCCCAAGTCAAACGTGCGTAAAGAAGTTTCACTTTAAAAACGGATTTTTCATGTGATGATGATGCTAACTGCAGCTGATGACCCCGCAAAAAAGTCATCAAATTACTGTTTAGATGTCGATACAAAATTACAAATGTCGTATGCGGGGTTTCGCTAGATAATTTCATATGACCCTATATAATAGATACATACTAGTGTTTTAACCACTATTTCGCAATATTATCGAATATAGACCGACCGCTTAACTGAGACGTTGCCTGAGGTAGTTGCGCGGCGCGGGAGGGGTGATAGTTGTCACAAGTTGACGAATCACTGAGCTCGCGCACCAGGGGTCCCGCACCGCGCTACTACCTCAGGCAACGTCTCAGTTAAGCGGTCGGCCTATAGCTCTTATCAATTTAACGTGTGTAAAAACATAGATTACTAATAAAAAAATATTTAACTATCTTTGACATCGATCTCATCATTCTTCCTAAACACAAGTATCTAGATAAAAGGAGGACTATTAAAGAAAGAAAAAAACCATCAAGTCTAGCAACCACGCCCCAACTATCCACAATTCCGCGCTCAAGTCTCTTCTATCAATATTAGTCGTTTCATTATTGGTCTTGGCAAGGAACCGAGTTTTTAATTTGCAATCCCCTTTGTCCGTGAATTTATCGCACCGTTGAAAGTCTTTAGCAGGAAATATGAATTAGTGTCCTCAGTCCCTCACTGAGGAGGGATCGCTAATGAACGGAGGTGTAAATAAGAAGTTTCTTATTAAACGAGACGGTTTCGGATACAAAGCCGAGGAAATTTTATTCGGAGGATTTCTGACGCGAGTTTTATTTCGTAATTGGGACTTTTGTGGCAGGACTGAAAGAGGAAATGTTGTGTAAAAATAAATTATTGATGTTCTATTTTGAACGGCAAAAGTATCTTCGTCGATAAAGTGATTGTGAAAAAATCTTTTCTTGCATAGAATTCTGTCATCTTACACTATTAATTACACTATTTGATCCAATGGCCACCCCATTTTATGTACACGCAACTACTGCTCATTCCAAGGTCGCCTGGAAGAGATTCAGAAAGCGATAAGGCCGTCCATTGTATGCCTTATAGTGTTTCAATTATTTTTTGTTATATGCAGGGTACAAATTTTAAGACAGCGCTCAGTACGTCTAACCAAAGATATTCAAGCAAAAAAAAAAAACACTAATTAAAGTGATTTTATTTTGCCCTAAAATAATGAATATCCGGTACATTAGTGTATTTTCGTTAGCTGATTATTTTTCTTGTAAGTATCTAATGCGTTTGTCTTATTATATTTTTTTAATTTGGTGGTCTGAATGATTTCTAAGAGTATGTCCACCTATTTTAATGGGACCTTATATACAGGGTGGCAGGCACATCGACACGCAAACTGGAACCATGAATTCAGCTCATGATTCTAGCGCAGAAACTTTTCGTCGGTTATAAAAAAAAAATGCTGTTTAATAAAAAAGTGCGATACCTACGCGGTCAACATGTCGCTCATTTGGAGAAACATCGACGACGTAAATATATTTTTTCCGAAAAATGAGTTAAATATGACAAAGCACTTAGAAAGCATGTTTACGTTAGGAAAGCAAAGACTTAAAAAGAAGTAGCAGTTATTTCGATGTTTCTCCAAATGAGCGATCTATGGAACAGCAATTTTTTTTTTTTAAATAACCGACTTAAAAATTCTACGTATGGGGTTCAGAATCGTGAACTTAAGTCCATGGTAACATGGTTGAGCGTCGATGTTCCTGCCACCCTGTATATTTCAAGTGTACAATAAAATACACTTGCATACATTTACGTAGCCGTTTTCTAAATATTTTGGGGTCGGCTTCCAGTCTAATCGGACACAGCTGAGTACCGGTATTTTACATGGGGCAACAGCCCTTTTGTTCTCCACAACCCAATTACTAAGACAACTATTAAGACTAGTTGTCAGACCTCCAGGCTTCTGACGACCCTTAACGACTGTCCAAAGATCCTTGAATGAACAACAAAGTGTACAATATAGTATATCCTCCTTACTAATAAACGTATTATATCAGGTGAATAGTTACACCCCGATTTCTCTCTTTTAGTCGTCAGTAATTTGACTTTTGAAAGAAGAAGACAAAGCATTGTGTAACTATACAGACGCTTTACAACATATTTTATTAGTAAGAAAGTAACGTAAACACGCTTTCTAAGTGTTTTATCATATTTAACAAAAAAAAAAGGAAGAAAGTCAATGTATAAATAAATACACTCAGGTACTCAAACCTTACTTAACCAAAAAAAGACGGGTTGCACTCCGGGAGTGCCGGCAGAAGTGAAAACTTGAATATTAACGTTGAACTAAATCAATTATGAATTGAATTAATCTAACTAATTTTTTTTCGCTATTTCTGCGTCACTTTTTTCATTAATCGATGCACTTTGTTCAATTTCCATATTTTAAACACTTTATATACACGAATTTTACGAATACACAGCAGTGTGGCTACTACACAGACGGTCGAGCCATCAGCTGTCCATCCATCCATCCACATCCACGTCCACCATCACCGTCACCGTCACCGTCACCGTCCCCGTCACCGTCCCCGTCCCCGTCACCGACACCGTCACCGACACCGTCACCGTCACCGTCACCGACACCGTCACCGTCACCGTCACCGTCACCGTCACCGTCACCGTCACCGTTACCGTCACCGACACCGTCACCGTCACCGACACCGTCACCGTCACCGTCACGTCACCGACACCTTCACCGTCACCGTCACCATCCGTCCGTCACCGTCACCGTCACCGTCACCGTCCGTCCGTCCGTCCGTTCGTCCGTCCGTCCGTCCATCCATCCATCCATCCATTATCGTGTCTCACTTGGTTCACTTCGGTTGGCGCCGCCGCCGTAGAAAGAGGGGGGGGGGGGGGAATCTCTCCTGACGGTCACGTGTCCTGACGCGATGTCCTGATGCGAGTTTAACATTTTTTCCCCATTACAAAAAGTGTGCAACGCCGCTAAAGAAGTTTTCACTTCAAAATTTTAAAAAATAGCACTACCAAGCCACGTTGACATACTCTATTCATTAAAGCATTATTTATCTACCTTCGCCTCGACTATCAAAGCACTCTGACAGAATCGCTTCGCTGCAACACCCAGTGCAAAGCTAGGTACTATCTCGCAAACTAGATTAAGGATATCGTTGGACGCCGTCCGGCTCAATGCAATTATGTGAGCGCACCTGTCTCTGGCCAAAGACTGGTCTAGTTCACGTCTGCGCTAACTGGATATGCAGTTCAGTGGCACTTTTTAGAGTAGCCTTGTTGCAGACTTGCTGATTCCAGGGAGTTGTATTTTGTGCAGTTCCGTTGTTGGAAAGAGTCGCTAACTAAATAAAGAAGGAATGTTTTAATGATTATTGTGATGTACTATTAAATGTAGCATACAACTCACTGGCAACACTGTGAGCAGTCACGCTTTAGCCTGCGTGGTGACTAGACGTTCCCTTTGGGTTGTTGTGCACTTACTGATAATTCGGCCGTTTTATTTCTAAACCCTAAGCCCCTAATGGTAGATTATAGTGAACACCACAATTATGATGGTCGAAATGGCAGATGAATGTAAACTCGTGAGTTGCAGGTGGGTTTGTTCGAACGCAGACAGGCGCTTTACTTTGTATAAATTATTTCATCACCACCCCTCTCAAAACGGTGAAAGAAAACATTGTTAGGAAACCAGCATACCCTAGAACCAAAAATTCGAAGAGAAATCTACCAACCCGCATTGCGCCCGCGTGGTGTATTACGATCGACTCCCTCTCACCGAGAGGTCTGTGAGTCTGTCCCAGCTGTGGGAACATTATAGGCTGATTATGCTATGAAAGTAAAATTGGCCATTTCTCCCTCCACTCCTGTTAAACACGAGAGAATTAAGAAATCAAACACGAGATGAGCAATAACCAAAATGGTTTATGTTTAGCAATATGATGCCATACGCAAAGTACAACCTTTTTGCGTTATCGGTGTCTTTCTCCACCTATCCAGAGAAAACTTAGTAGTAAGTATAGAAGTTCAGCATGAATACAGAAGAGTCACAATAGTTATACCACACCCCGGACACTCCATACAACGCTCGCAAAATAATTACCTACTACTACTACATTAAAAAATGACGTTTGTATACGTATGAATGTGTGCGTGAGGTACTTGTGTTTGCGAGCGCTCTTGTTAAAGAACTGCGACGAATACGCCGAAGTGCGGGGTGAGGTGCGGTAACTGATGTTAGTGCGGGGAAGGGAGTGTCCTTTCTGTACGTAGTACTTTAAGTATTCTGTGGTTATACTAAAAGCCACTTTCTTTGTAGCAAACAATAACCAAGGACCGGATCACCGACCCGGCGGAACAGCTCCGTCTGCTGACCACTCCTCGCTCCAACATCCGCCTAGAGATCCTGGTGCATGAAGGAACCTTCGGCAGAGTTTACAAAGGAGTGTTCAAGAAAGGAGACACCTATGAGGAGGTGGTTGTGAAGACTGTTACAGGTCAGTTTATTTCTTTATTTATTTATGTAGACACAAAACAATAGAGAAAAAAGTTTATGATATTATGTATGAAAAAAATTGATTAAAATAATATAACAAACACCCTAACTGCGTTACTCACAATCAATCAGAATAATTTTAAGGTTATTACTAATTCATTGCTTCATATGTTCGAAAAATTTGTCTGCTCAACGGCGTAAATAACGCAATGTCTGCTGTTGAACTGTCAAAATGAAAGCCATTGCTACTGTTAATGTGTTACGCAATTACCCCGCTAGGATGACTCGAACAGTGACATCTGTCCAAGATTCTTAGTTTGGAAAATTAAGGTTACCTTTGCTGTTATAATTCTGATGACAATCCATACTAATATTATAAATGCGAAATTGTGTCTGTCTGTTACCTCTTCACGCTTAAACCGCTGAACCGATTTAGTTGAAATTTGGTATAGTTTGAGTCTCGGGAAAGGACATAGGATAGTCTTTATCTCGATGTTCTCATGGGATCGACACTTATGCGGGTGAAACCGCGGGACACAGCTAGTACTAACTAAATTAAATTGAAAAAAAAAAATTGTGTTTTTATCCATGTCAGTTAATACACGAGTAGATACCTATTTGTAACTTTTTATTTGTAGATTATTACCTTTATCAAAGAACTAACAGATCAACAAAAATATATAAAGTAATTGGAACATAAAGAGTGCAACTACTTACCACAAACGACTTTCTGCAATATTCAATATTCCTGAACTCTACAATAGCAAACCATTTGGTTCGCCTGTGCTGTATATTGGCTATTTGGATTGGTACATACTGTGCAGCTCAAAGGGTTACATTCAAACGATTTTTGAGGCGGGAATTTACAATCGGGCTTTGCATACATTTTTTGTAGTTCCTCTTTTGGCTAGAAATCACTCTGAGGCCTGAAAGGAACTGTTAGTTGGCTATTGAGTACGATTGCTCCTTGTTCTACTTCTAGCATGGGTTTTTGTTTTCTTACTCAATTTCATATTTACGTAGTGAAAGTAAACATGACATGACACAAAACACATGACATGACTGTAACTGATTTACATCCGTCACCTCACACACCAGGTCCAGTTGAAAACTAGCGTTTGGCCTTTATTGTCTGGCATATTTACTGAACTGGGCCTTTTTAGCGCAGCCGTGAGGCACACTTTCCTGCTTATTTTTTTTTTTACACTATTTATTTGACCTATATTTTCTTTTAGATTTTTGTTTTTATCTGATGCATGTATCAGGTGTATTGTGTGTCTTTTAGTCTGTGCTAAATAAATGTATTTTCTTTCTTTCTTTCTTCATTCAATTAGAATGATCCAATCATGATCATCTTAGTTCATTTCTATCTACGAGTCGGTTTTGCCATTTCTTCATATTCATATCGGGATAAAAAGTAGGTATATGTTAATCCAGGGTGTCAGCTACCTCCATACAAAATTTTATAAAAATTGGTCGAGCCGTTTGAGCGTGAAGAAGTAAAAAGGATATAAACACATACACACACACACTCACAAACATTCGCCTTTATAATATTAGTGTGATACTAGCTGCGCTCCGTGGTTTCATCCGCTTAAGTTTCGATCTTGTGGGAATATCGGGTTAAAAACTATCCTATATCCTTTCCCGGGACTCAAACTATCCCTATACCAAATTTCATCTAAATCAGTGAGGTAACAGACACACTTTCGCATTTATAATATTAGTATGGATAGTTTAGATAAAATCTGTTGTAATTGCAGACTTATGGCTATAAAATATTGTGCAATAAAAAAACATACCTACTTGATTGCGTTTCGATTATCAGTATTTGCAATAAACTTAGATCGATACCGAAATCAGCAGACCATAAAATTTGCAACTTATATTGGATGCAGGCTCTACGGGAAATTAGCGTCGCTACTCGTATATGAGCATATTTTTATGCTAACAGGATTGCTTTTGATCTCATCTCGGCAGATAAGCAACGAGATTAATTCAGGCGGAAAATGTCAAGTAGGTACCTACTGCAATTTTCCCTGAAAACAAAAGAAAAACATGGGTTATTGATATTATCGTTTATTTTCGTTGGATCCCACTTTTGAATCCCATTTTTAGGTATTAACGATGGATCCCGTTTGCTATTTCCGTTGAATCCCATATTATAACAACATGTGTACATTTCAGAAGAAAAGTGATTTACCTTTATCAAACACTAAAAAAAGATTATTTTTAGTGGGTTACCCGGAACTGAACTAGTTAGATTAGGTTAATTATTAAAAAAAAAAAACCATGTTAGGTTAGGTTAGGTTAAAACTGTGACCCCTACGCACGAGCCGAGCGAGCGAAGCGAGCGGTGCCGCGGCAGCGGCCGGCGAGTGCCAGAAACGACTAGATTATATAGAAAATGAGTTTTTTGTGAAATAAATAGTATACTAAACGTTGGTTGTAAACTAAAAATTTCAATGGAGTTTTGGTGAAACATTAGTGAACCCCTCATTTTATTATAAAAAATTTTGTTGTTGAAAGTACCCGCATTCAGATTTTTTTAAGCATTCGGGATCCAACGGAAATACTTTTCGCGATTCAACGACAATAAAACGTAATTATCTTGCATTTTTTAAATTCGGGATCCAACGGAAATACATAATAGATAATGTTTTGCGGGATCCAACGCCAAAAATATTAAAATGGGATTCAAAAGCGGGATCCAACGGAAATAAATCGATATTATGAGTCCGCGTGTCACTGCATGGTCAGTTTGCCTCAGTCAGTCGTCAGTTTATTTAATTCATTGATTAGTCAGTTACACTGATTCGTCAGTTTTACCGATTAGACAGTTGCGTTAACTCGACAGTTTCCAGTGTTTGCCAGTTTTCGTCGATTCGTCAGTTTTTGTTAGTGTAGTGGATGAGGGGACAATTCAGGACAATTAAAAAGAAAAGGAAGCGTTTGATTCTGTTTCCAACAAAACAATGTTTTATTAATGGAAACTCAAAACATTTTTTTTAAACAAAACCATTCACAGACACTCTTGAATTGTCAAGGCGTAAGTTATCCAGAAAATTGAAGCTAGTTGCCAATTTCAAAATGTAGATCGTTATGGAGAAGAACGGACAAGAAACTACGAAGATGGTCTTTTAAATCAAGATGTTACAAAAAAATATTGCATCTTTATGTGAGAACTACGTACTTATGTAAAAAAGCAATACAATTATTTAAACAATTTTAACATGAATGATCTAACCAAGACTTTGTGACCATATAATTTGATCTTGACAATTCAAAAGTGCCTGTAATTGGTTTAATATGCTTTGAGTTTGAGTTAAATAATTCAAAATGTAGTATTAAAAATATCCCCTGGCAGTTATGAGATAATCAGTCTCAACTTACACAAAGTAAATACGCTTTAGGGGTCGTTCCCAAGTTTTATATCATATCTAGTTATAGTTTAAAAACGTTTTAAATTACTTGCAATTTATTATGAAAGCCTAAACGTAGACGATTTTTCAAAATATTAAAATAAGGTGAGATCAAGGTCAAAAGCAGCACCCCAACAATTGCGTACCTAACACACTTTCTATCACAATCTATATTTGCAAGAAAATTCAAAATGCATTGCTTCGTATGTTTAAAAAATTCGTCTGCTCGATAACGCAAATGGCGCAATGAATTTTGCTGTCTTGACAAAATGAAAGGCATTGCAATTCAGGCCCACTATATAACTGATATTAATAAAACGTTATGTTTGTTTCTTTCAATACTATGTAGGTACAGTCACGTCTATAAGTATGTATACACTTGGCTTTATTCAAAGGCAATTTTCTCCTTTGTTTTTGAATTAAATTTTATGTTATAACGAACATAGTATTTTCGAACCCATAGGGTTATGTAAAGTGTCGTATTTCAACGTTGCACGTTCGTTATTTCACGAAAAAATCGCATTTGAAAGTTGCCAAGTGTTGACATATTGGTGCTCGTGACTGTACATATAAAATGGTTATATATTCTCAATACGTTTGAACACGTTGATATTTTGTCCTAGATGCGGCATCAGCAATGCAGGCAGCGTTACTAGTAGCCGAAGGGTTACGACTCTTCGGTTTAGTTCACACAAACGTGCTCACACCGATGGCTGCGTGTGCTGAAGAGGCTCGGAAGCCACTTCTAGTTTACTGCTGTCCTTCTCATTCTTCGAATCTTAAGAGGTAAGTATCTGTTCTTTCTAGTTTATTTGCAAATCCCGGGATTTTCATATTCTTCTTTTGCCTTCTGCCAGCAGTCCATTGCTGAACATAGACCTCTTCCTGTCTAACCTCCGTATTCATATTAAATTTAAAATATTTTGTCGTCTGATTACGTCTGGTTGTTATTATTTATTTATAATCAGCCTATAACGTATCCACTGCTGGGACACAGGCCTCCTCTCTGTGAGATAGTGGGCTGTGATTCCACCACGCGAGCCGAGTCCGGGTTGGTAGATGTCACATGTCTTTGAATCACGTTACTCACGTTTTCTTTCACCGTTTTTGAGAGCAGTGGTGATGAAATAAATTACACAAAGTAAAGCACCTGCCTGGTATTGAACCCATGACGTACAACTCGTAAGTCGGCCCTGTTACCACTGGGCCACCACTACTCTTCTAGTTGTTTTATCAACTAATAAAGACCTGAGATTTGGTAGCAGATACCTATCTGCTACCAAATCTCATGTCTTTATGGTACCTACCATCATAGCTTGCCTTCTAGCCGATTTCAGATACAGTGACTGCATCCGATGACCTTTCAGAGTGGTTCTGATCTTAGATTGGTTCTCGCGCTATCATCTAGCCTTCAAAGCAAGAGAGACTAAGCATTTTCTGGGCTTGCTCATTCCATCATAGACCTCATCCATCGCTTTCCATCAGGCGAGATCGAGGTCAAGAGCTGGCCCATATCACAATAAAATAATAAAAATAGATTGGGCTATTACTAAAAGCCCCGTACAGGAAGCGTTGGAAGGCCTCGCGAAAGGTGGACCGATGATCTGGATGACCGATGCCCGCTGGATGCGAGAAACACAGAACCGGTCAAAATGGCAGTGCTTGGGGGAGGCCTATATCCAGCAGTGGACGTTTTTCGGCTGAAATGATAATGATTACTAAAAGTGAAATAAGTTCACGTGAATGTATTCAAATAAATTATCTCCTCCACCAGGTTCCTAACGTCTTGCCGGCTAGGCCACCAAGCGGCCCCTGCGACGAGAGAGTTAGTGGACTTAGGAGCGCAGGTGGCCTGTGGTCTGGCGTACTTGCACGTGCAGAGGCTGGTACACGCTGACATCGCTGCTAGGAATTGTGTGTAAGTAAAATTAGGTGTTTCACAAATGTTAGTAATAATCGTCTACAGTTCAATATTAGTAAATAATGTGAAAGGTACATGTATCTATCAATATACCTATTATCGTATAGTTATGTTATCCTGGGTGCATCGTCTTTAGGTACATACGATTATCGAATTATAGTAATGTTAACAAAATATTGTCAAAACATTTTTTTCAGAGAGTACTCGTAATTGTTGTGTTTCTTGCCCATTCTTATCCATACGAAACTACCTTTTGGAAGGGGCAACTAGAGTCAATACTTCGTTTTTTATTATAATTCGTCATTTATTCATTTTTATTTAATAATTTACGGACCGTTATTGGTTAAAATTAAGACTCTTGTATCTTTACCAATACCGTAATGAAGCAAATACCTCATAGCTTTGCATAGTAGACCCTCCCATAAGGAAGTGGTATCACAGGTAAAAATAGCTTACAAAGCGATATAAATGCCCAGTTTGGCTATAAAAAAATACTACCATTGGTAAGCAAAACGATTCGTTTTTGGTACCGAGCATTAATTTTTTAATGGTCGAACCTTGACTTTGACAAGATGTCCGAATAGCCTCTCCTCACAAAGAAGATGGATCAAAATTGCCCCACGTCCTATAACAAAGTGACATATCTCAAAAAAAAGATAAAAATGTATAAAAAAATATGGCATACTTCCTAAGTTCATTTTTTTACACCTTCATATGAAAAAATTGCTATAAAAATAGTTCAGGCGCTGTTATGAAAAATTCGTTCGTATGAGTATTTATGGACCGATTTTAATAATTCTTTTTTTGTTTGAAAGGGTACTCCCAAAGTAGTCCCACTGCCATAAATTCAGGTCTCTGGTCTCCAGGATCCTGGAGAAATGAAAGTAAAATCTCGAAAATAAGCTCATTTTTTTCAATTAAGGTAGTTTTTAATATAGTACATTTATTTTGTTCAATCAACGATCAACTGACGATTATCTCCTTATTCATCTGATTATGAAAACGTGAGAATAACTCAAAAATAAGCTCATTTTTTTGAAGTGAAAACTTCTTTAGCGGCGTTGCACACTTTTTGTATGGGGAAAAAATGTTAAACTCGCGTCAGGACACGTGACCGTCAGGAGAGATTTCCCCCCCCCCCCCTCTTTCTACGGCGGCGGCGCCAACCGAAGTGAACCAAGTGAGACACGATAATGGATCCAATGGATGGATGGATGGACGGACGGACGGACGGACGGTGACGGTAACGGTGTCGGTGACGGTGACGGTGTCGGTGACGGTGACGGTGACGGTGACGGTGTCGGTGACGGTGACGGTGTCGGTGACGGTGACGGTGACGGTGACGGTGACGGTGACGGTGTCGGTGACGGTGACGGTGACGGTGACGGTGACGGTGACGGTGACGGTGACGGTGACGGTGACGGTGACGGTGTCGGTGACGGTGACGGTGACGGTGACGGTGACGGTGACGGTGACGGTGACGGTGACGGTGACGGTGACGGTGTCGGTGACGGTGACGGTGACGGTGACGGTGACGGTGACGGTGACGGTGACGGTGACGGTGACGGTGACGGTGACGGTGACGGTGACGGTGACGGTGACGGTGACGGTGACGGTGACGGTGACGGTGACGGTGACGGTGACGGTGACGGTGACGGTGACGGTGACGGTGACGGTGACGGTGTCGGTGACGGTGACGGTGTCGGTGACGGTGATGGTGGACGTGGATGTGGATGGATGGATGGACAGCTGATGGCTCGACCGTCTGTGTAGTAGCCACACTGCTGTGTATTCGTAAAATTCGTGTATATAAAGTGTTTAAAATATGGAAATTGAACAAAGTGCATTGATTAATGAAAAAAGTGACGCAGAAATAGTGAAAAAAAATTAGTTATATTAATTCAATTCATAATTGATTTATTTCAACGTTAATATTCAAGTTTTCACTTCTGCCGGCACTCCCGGAGTGCAACCCGTCTTTTTTCTATTGAGGTAGTTTTTAATATATTACATTTATTTTGTTCAATCAACGATCAACTGAGGATTATCTCCTTATTCATCTGATTATGAAAACGTGAGAATAAAAGCTCGAGCTTGAATGTTTGAATACTATACTAATACTATACTATATTATTATACAGAATTCAAATATTTCTTTGAATAGGTACTACATAATAATACTGAAATTGTTTCTTTATGTGTAATTAAAAAAGGCGCTTTTGGTGATTTAGTTTAAAAATGAGTGGACTGGGAATTTAAGGATACAAAGTAAAAAAAAAATTTTTCTATTGCTTATTATCTACAACGAATTCGGACAGGACATGTGCAATAAATGGCGAACATAACTCCCAGTTCGTCACGTCATTTTCTCAACATTCATTTATTAATTTTCTAAATCCCTTAAAACATGGTTCAAAAACCTGCTGGGTGGTTCATTTCTTCGGGCTGGTTTCGCATCCAGCCCAAATAAAATATTACACTCATAACATGGGCGCACACCCCCAATGTCCTGCGCCCATGTATACAAGAACAACTGTAGTAAAGAAATCTTCCATTTAAACAACAGAAACCAAATCACTAGGCAATTGTCGTTAAAAAATCTCAAGATCCACAGAAAAGAAAACGCAAAGAAGTAGCACACTCAACGCAAGCGCAGGATGGACTGACAGCGCCATTCAATTGTTCCTTTCATGTCCTTGGCGTCACTATACATCTCAGTCACTCGCATTAGAACGAGTGAAACAACATTATTCACTTGTATAAAATTTCCTTACGCGGTGTCCTGCGTGAGCGACGAATACGACGCGACGCGACGCAACACGACGCGACGTAATGCGACGCGATGCTACACGCGACAAATGTCCTACGTGATTTTGGCCATTACTTCTCGAATCATGAAGAAGTACAGTACAATTTTAACAGGAAATCGTCAATGGGGACAACGGGAATACATTTTGATTGTTTTTATTGAGTTCCAAATGGGGACGACGGGAACAGATGGAAAGTTCATATGTAGTTCGTGGTGTCGCGTCTGGTCGCTCTCAAAACAAGTACGCGTTACGTCGCGTCTCGCCGCAGACTGTCACATAGGCCGCAAGCAAGTTGACTTGATCGCGTTCGTCGCGTTCGCAGCGTCGCGTCGCGTCGTATTCGTCGCTCACGTAGGACACCGCCTTAGCTTTGCTTACCGCGTCGCGTCGCTATCGTTATTCGTCTCTCTCATTTGTGTTAATGTAAGTGAAACAACCTCTGTCGACCACTCCCTCGCGTTACCACTGGCGTTTGTCTCATCATAATGCAATAAGTCAAAAGAGAGTGAAAAACTAATAACGTAAAGTACAAAAATGAGCTTATTTTTGAGATTTTACTTTTATTTCTCCGGGATCCTGGAGACCGGAGACCTGACTTTATGGCCGTGGGACTACCTTGGGGGTACCCTTTCAAACAAAAAAAGAATTTTTTAAATCGGTCCATAAATACTCATACGAACGAATTTTTCATAACAGCGCCTGAACTATTTTTAAAGCAATTTTTCCATATGAAGGTGTAAAAAAATGAAGTTAGGGAGTATGCCATATTTTTTTATACATTTTCATCTTTTTTTTGAGATACGTCACTTTGTTATAGGACGTGGGGTAATTTTGTAAGGAATGTGATCCGTCTTCTTTAATTAAAAATGGAACAGAATTATTTTGAAAAAATATCTGCCAAGTTAGTTACTAACGGGAACTCAATCGTAGATATAACATGCTGCAACATCTTCCATACGTATAATTAACTCGAGCTAAAAAAAGATATAAGTAGTGTTTCATTTTCTTTCACAACATCAGTAGGTATATATTGAAACGGAATAGAATAAATTCACTGCCATTTTTTTTTTCATAAGCAAACCGCAAATAGTTACTTCTACTAATGATTATTTATGATTTTTATGTCAGTTTGGCTTCATAACGGTATTGGTTTTGTTAATTGACCATAATTTCAGCATGAATGATGTTACCAATATTTTGTAACCTTACTATTTTGATTTAAAAGAGTGGCCGTGAAGTTCTTCTCCATAGGTACCTACTGCGCGTTGGAATGAGCAACTAGCTTCATCACTCTGACTGACGAACTCCATGACAATTCAAAAGTGCCTGTAATTGGTTTATCTATACATATAAAATTCAAAGTCCTGACTGACTGACTGATATATCAACGCACAGCTTCAACCGCTGATCCTAGAGACATGAAATTTGGAGGGTGTGTTCTTTGTGAAGAGTAGGTATCCACTAAGAAAGGGTTTTTTCGAAATTCCACCCCTTAGAGGGTGAATGGGGGGAGGGTGAAATTTCACGCAGACAAAGTCGCGGGCAGAAGCTAGTGTTGAATAAATGCTTCGAGTTTGACTACCTACTGTTTATGCTAAAACATGGAGTTTTGCAACAACAGCAACATAAATTAAACATTAGTCCAACAGCTCCTAAAACTCCGTATCTTCTAAACTCTAATTTCCCAGAAACGAAGTTTAACTTACCAACTTTAGTAGAGTGCCGAATAATTATAATCATGGGGCTCTTTGTAAAAATAAATTATCTCCAACCCAGTTAAAACTGGGTCAAAGAAAATTTGTAATAGCTTGAGCAATCATGACAATTTGTGTACTAAAGGCCCGCTGTTTAGAGAAAAGTCATACATATTTTCTTTTTTTTGTGTAATTACTTTTAAAAGAAACTTCAGATGGTTTATTGTTGTCTTGTTTATTTTTTCATATAATTGTACATATTATTATTGTTTATATGCTAGCTTATATTATGTAAATATCTATACAAATATTAAAAATATTTATTTTATAATAAATTTGTCAAGATGGTTTAATTGAAATATCTAAATCTACTAGGCTTTGGCTTTGGTACCCAAGAATATGTAAATATTACGAGCTGGTATTTTATTTAAAAAAAAAATTGTTAGAGAAATAAACAAAATCAGGCGATCAAGGCAGACTTTATAGTACAGGAGATAGTAAAACATATTTCATTTTTGAAAGTCAAAGCATTTATTTTAAATAGGCACATAAAAATCACTTTTGAACATCGAAATTTATAATAAAATAAAATTGATTCTAGTCGCCCCTTCGAAAAGGTAGTTTTCGGATAGAGAAGAATGGGCAAAAAACTGTACCGTTGATGCTTTTAACTTTAACAGTTTTGATCTTAACTATTTAAAAACAGAGGCCTATGTCCAGCAGTGGACGTCTTTCGGCTGAAATGATGAATGATTTAAAAACAATGGTATTGAGAAATTCTAATTTCTAACATAGGGTGGACGAGAAATTAAGGCTGAAGGTGACAGACAATGGTCTATCAAGGGATCTGTTTCCTGATGACTACCATTGTCTGGGTGACAATGAGAATCGGCCGGTCAAATGGATGGCTCCCGAGACGTTGCTCCAAAATCAGTACACTACAGCATCCGATGTGGTAAGATTTGGAATTTTTAATTTAAATCTTTGTAAAATACTTATTCTGAAAGTAAAAGAATACGATGTAATCTTTTAAATTAAATAAAATTCTGGATTTTGAACAAAAATTCAGAAAGGAAATCGTTGATTGTCAACCTTGTTATCAGGAATCAATTATAATTTGAACTCCTTTAAAATTCAAATGAAATTGAGTAACGTACAATTCTTTTTCTTTGTTAAAAATATTCTAAATAATTAATGGTTTTTGTAATATTTTGTGTCTGTTCAGTGGTCATTAGGAATAACTCTATGGGAGTTGGCAACTCTTGGAGCGTCGCCATTGGCTGAGCTTGACGCTGCTGACGTAGGAGCTTTCCTGAGTGGAGGATACCGACCTTCACAACCGCATAACTGTCCTGATGAACTGTAAGTACCTTTTGTTACATTTTAATTTCTTTGATCATTTAAATCCTTCTACCAAACACCCTTGATTGATAAGAGTTTCTTTATAATATCTAACTTTATATTAAAGGAGAACGAGTAAGACCGTACCCAGAGACAAAGTTAATTGTAGCATTATGGACTATGTCGGTATTTGTTGACCTCATGGAGTAGTTTAATTAATCCTAAGACAGCATGTCTGAATTCACTTGGAGAAAAAAGATATTTAAGGGAGTTAAATTGGTTTTGAGAAGACGGTACCCAGAGACAAGGTTAATTGTAGCATTATGAACTATGTCGGTATTTGTTACCCTCATGTAGTAGTTTAATTAATCCTAAGACAGCATGTCTGAATTCACTGGGAGAAAAAAGATATTTAAGGAAGTTAAATTGGTTTTGAGAAGACGGTACCCAGAGACAAGGTTATTGTAGCTTTATGAACAATGTCGGTATTTGTTGACCTCAAGGAGTAGTTTAATTAATCCTAAGACAGCATGTCTGAATTCAATTGGAGAAAAAAGATATTTAAGAAAATTAAATTGGTTTTGAGAAGACGGTACCTACCCAGAGACAAGGTTAATTGTAGCATTATGAACTATGTCGGAATTTGTTGACCTCATAGAGTAGTTTAATTAATCCTAAGACAGCATGTCTGAATTCAATTGGAGAAAAAAGATATTTAAGAAAATTAAATTGGTTTTGAGAAGACGGTACCTACCCAGAGACAAGGTTAATTGTAGCATTATGAACTATGTCGGAATTTGTTGACCTCATGGAGAAGTTTAATTAATCCTAAGACAGCATGTCTGAATTCACTTGGAGAAAAAAGATATTTAAGGAAGTTAAATTGGTTTTGAGAAGACCGTACCCAAAGACAAAGTTAATTGTAGCAATATGAACTATGTCGGTATTTGTTGACCTCATGGGGATTTACATTAACCCTAAGACAGAATGTTTGAATTCACTTGGAGAAAAAAGATATTTAAGGAAGTTAAATTGGTTTTGAGAAGACCGTACCCAGAGACAAAGTTAATTGTAGCAATATGAACTATGTCGGTATTTGTTGACCTCATGGGGATTTACATTAACCCTAAGACAGAATGTTTGAATTCACTTGGAGAAAAAAGATATTTAAGGAAGTTAAATTGTTTTATTAAATAGAATAAAATAAAAGAATAGAACGTTATTTATTCTCATTAATTATTATTTTAACCCCTTTATTTCATTATACATGTTTATACAAATTATATTTTTAAATATTAGAACACAAGAACATTTAAAAATATAAAAAAGTTGTAGCCCACCGGTATCGGGAACAGGTCCAAGCTATCGGCAATCAGGGCTCCAGAGAGAAGAACCTCCTAATAATGTGGGTCGTGTCGAGAAGTTCCGCTTTCTGAATCAAGTCCTTGATCCAGCTGCCCAACGAGAGCCTCCTCAGGTGCTAGTCGACGTTTTTGGCTATTAAGCCATAGGCTGTCACGACTATCGGCACAATGATCGCTGAGTCCACATTCCACGTTTAACAACCTCGTTGTTAATATGTTTATCTTTCCCGGCACACACGAGGGTCGCAATCATGCAGTGGCGTGCACAGAGATTTCAGACAGGGTATGCACAAAAAAAAAACTACATCAATCAACCGTTTGAAAATTATTCTATTTAAACATACTTTGGTGAAGTATGCAGGTCTCACAGGTATAATTTTCCATTTTTACAATAATCTTATTAAATAATAATTACTCGACAGTCAATCACTTGCGCCAATCTCATATTAGGACTTGGTTCTACGCATACCTTTATAGGGTACCTACATGCCTCTTCGCAAATGCTCTGACACGTATGATTTTGCGAGTTTTAATTGGTATGTGCCTAAACTAAACAAGATAAGTTCCTCATCGTTGAGGCTAGGAAATGGTACATCGCTTTCTTCCATCGCTTTGAAACGTGGTTGGCGGTTGATATTACAGTCCACAACATATTAGTCACCAAATCTGTTGGAAACGTTAATTCTGTCTTCTATTATTTCGACAATATTGTTAGAGTGTGGATTATTCTACAATGGATCACGGAACGTGTTCAATAAGGCTCCAGCGATTTAGAAAATTAACAGAACTTGATTAAAACTTAATTAAAATTGATTTAGAACTTGTATTGTGTTTTGTTTTTATTTCTTTTTTGTATCTCATTTTATGCTGCATTGTCGGTTGCCAGCAGACATGCTAAGTATTAATTAAACTACTCCATGAGGGCAACGAATACCGACATAGCTCATAATCTCTGCCCCGAATAGCAGAATAGCTATTAAAACATGGGAAAAAATTAACAAAAAAAAAAAATTAAAGGTGGTACGAAGTTCGCCGGGTCAGCTAGTATTGAATAAGAACCAATATAAGTATGGTAATTACAATAATGAATAAAGATAATGAACTTTCCTATTATTTTATTAAAACAATTTAACTTCCTCCCATATCTTTTTTCTCCAAGTGAATTCAGACATGCTGTCTTAGGATTAATTAAACTACTCCATGAGGTCAACAAATTCCGACATAGTTCATAATGCTACAATTAACCTTGTCTCTGGGTAGGTACCGTCTTCTCAAAACCAATTTAATTTTCTTAAATATCTTTTTTCTCCAATTGAATTCAGACATGCTGTCTTAGGATTAATTAAACTACTCCTTGAGGTCAACAAATACCGACATTGTTCATAAAGCTACAATAACCTTGTCTCTGGGTACCGTCTTCTCAAAACCAATTTAACTTCCTTAAATATCTTTTTTCTCCAAGTGAATTCAGACATGCTGTCTTAGGATTAATTAAACTACTACATGAGGGCAACGAATACCGATATAGCTCATAATGCTACAGTCATCTTTTTTTTGGGTACGGGGCCCATACAACTTTACCCATTGTTCTTTAATATAATGAATACACTGTGAATTTATAAGCTAGATATTAATTCTAGAATAGAGACAAAATGGTAACTTCATAATGAAACGTGTTAAAATCAATGTAAATAAACTAAAACCTTTATTCCTTGAGGCATTTACTATTCAAATCCAACTATCAGACAAAGCAAAAGAGAGTCGCATCAGTGTAAATGTTTGCACCGATTTAAAAGTTCAATCCGACTTAAAAGCGGCGTTGAAAAGTGTCAACTTCGAAAGTCCGGAGGCGAAAATGCAATTTACTAAAAGACTTTTCATTGCCAGAAAATGTTTTTGTATCAATGATATCGTCTTAGCTTTCCATTTCATTTTCGAAAAGAATTGTGGAAGTTTCCTTTAGATTTTGAGTTTTGCCATAATTTTGTGATTTTACATCTTAAATATTTAAGCTTTCTTTCTGTATAAATAATGATTTTGAGATGGACAGTATATACATTTAATTTTCATCTTTATTTTGAAATTGTACTTTCTTAATTTGATCGAAAAAAGCATTGTGGGTTGTTCGGTCGCTGGTCGATCTTAGTACTTAATAGAATTTTTAATGTTAATTATTCTAATCAACAGGTACGGTTTAATGTCTTGGTGCTGGACTTTGGCTCCTCTGGCTAGACCAACAGCTCCTCAACTCCTAGCAGCCCTCCACGACTTCAGGCAAGCTCTCAGCACTTACATCTAGATAATTTACCATTTAACACTAACAAAGTTTCCATATTTAAGCTAGTCTTAACCTGTACTTGTCAATTTCTGAAAACTCTTGGCACTATACTTTCCGTTTTCTTCAATACCAAAGTGCCTGCCAAAGTATCAAAATTAGTCGCACTATAATTTAAGAAATATATTTTTTTGTATATTGTTTTTTTTATGTCTCTAAGTTTACAGTATAAATTATGGATTCATATAAATTATTGTCCTAGTCAATCGGATCACAAAAACATAATTAATATATTTGAAGTATAGATTTTTATTTTATGAACATCAAGCTTGAGAACAAAATAGAAACTGTACATGCTAACATTAGGAATGGAGGTGAAATGTATATTTTCAAATAAAATAAAAAGGTGATATATTTAATAATTAAATCATAATTTCTTAGGAATCACATTGAGACGCTAGGTGAACGTAATATTAAAACATTTGAAAGAAATACCAAAATATGAATAGCTAAGCATTTATTATTAACTTAGCACAATCATTTATATTAAGATAATAATAAAAATGTACAGATAATCCTGTATACCTAACAGAGGTAAGGATGAAAATTGATGATCTAATTTAATCTTTCTCTAATTAAGAGTTCTACTCACGTAATAGTAAATCCTAAGAAACTAATAAAATTTAAAAGGATAGACTTAAATGCAATGCATTTAAATATCGTCTAATAGCTCATTTAATCATGTGAATGCTAATTGAGCGTGCGTAAAGGTTGAATAGTTAGCAATGTAAATAATTTAGATGCACTTGCAACAACTTTAGGGTAGGTACTGATTTATATTTTCCGTTTTTGCTACTGAAACAATCTACGTAAATTTTCCCAATGAAATAATAATTCAAAATCTTGCTAGCTTGAAGTGTTGACTTGAATCCTCTTTATAACAATTTAGGCTTGGTACTGTGTCACATAAAACAAAAAAAAACAGTTATTTAACATAGGAATAAAGGAAATAAACAGCGCAGTAATGAACAAAAAGTAAATAGCATTAAAACTAGCAAAAATCGATGGAACTGGTCTTGACCAAAATAAATTAGATGCGTAAGTACAAATCAGTACCTACCCTTAAATTCAATACAACAAGTTAACTAATTCTGAAATTGTATAAACTGCAAAATATAGCCGATTGTAGAACCAAATTATTTCTAAGTCTGTACATATACGGATTCGATGCAAAAGGAATTTAATTTTTGATTAGACAAAGCTCGACTGCTTTTTAATTATTAAATCTATAATTAAGTTTTAGAATTATGAATAATGCGTACCGTATATAAATACTGCATGCACGACAACTAATAACTAAATAGAATTTAATAGCCTTGAAAATATAATTCTCATTCATCATCTTTATGTAGATTTAATTTTAAAGTTAACAGATACTTAACTAAACTTTGTCTCGAACAGCCTAGCTCATTGACTAGTTCGGAATGAATAAAGCGTCCGTCACCAAAAATGACTGATAAAATCGTTTTTACTTTTATGCCGAAATGAAGACGTGTCGGAGTTCCATAGTGTCGAAATAAAATCTTGTTTACGTATTACAGTTTGTCGAAATCCAGTTGGTAAATCATAATTATTTGTTTAGTGTATAGTCATGCAATCAGGTTTTAAAATAATGATGTTTTAATGTCCATACTAGTAAAATATAGAATTCTTAAAATCTAATTTAATTTCGCAACCTCCTCACAGGTGAGCCAATTATAAATAGTGTCAGAATTAAATAAGTACATGTTCAATACAATTCAACAGGTTCCTCCTTCAATATTTTTTGTTTGAATGTTTTCAAACGTTATTTGATTTTAATCCAGCTAGATGAAATTCAGATAAAATTATTTGAAATTCCACGGCATAAAAAAGTTCCAAAGAATTTTTAATTCCAGTTTTATAATTTCATAGTTAAATGTAGAATAACGACAAAAATAAAACCTACTAAGTAGTCATTTAGTTAGAAAGGGCTCATCTGCATAAAGTTATTCTGTATTTTGTTCTAAAGTAATTAAGTCAGTAGTTAAGTGAAGAGCCAGAAGGCATATAACAATCGATATCTAGATATAAGTTAAAGAAGTTAGTTATAGAGTTCCTGAGGACTTTCAGTCCGTCCAGGCCAGCAAAAAGGATCAAACACCAAAACAGTAGTTAGTTCATGGCTTTGTTAACGACGTGGCTTCAGCGAATTTAAACTTTGTATCTTTGAGTTAGGATTTAAAATTGATTGATTTGTATTTATAGAGTGACCGAATGATTTTGGTCCTTGTGTATTGTGTGCAATATATCGATAGGTTTAGCAGTAGTTTTAAGTATGTGTACTGATTATTTTATTTTCAACGTATAGTTACCTCATTTAATAAGTAAATGTTTATTTGTAGATTAAACATTGTTTATAAATTCTTTGAAGCCGAAATTCCGTACGACAAGCATGAAAAAGAAATATTCGTCTATTATACCACAATTATAAATAAAAACATAGATGTTATACTGTATTCAAATGTATGTTACAGATAAAATGGAATCTGAGCAATGATAGGGAATTATATTGTAAATATTAGAAGATATTCGGTACTATAAATATTTTTTGTACTAAGAAAAGTGGAGACTTTTATTGGAGTAGATGTCGTTTAAATGTCTTAGTAAAATAACTATCTTTAAAAACATTTTCTATCATATCTTGAAGCTAAATTCGTCAATGTTAAATTACGATGTGCAATGTTAAAGTTAACATTTGCTGTCAAAATAAATCTTCGATACCAATTCTAATTATAATACTAACTTCTCCTGATTGAACAACTTTATTTTTAATAGTTTTACATTGCCACCTGTTTTGTTAAGTTTATGACGTATTATCCACGTTTTTATAGCTGTTTCTCAGATGATACTTGCTATAATTATTTATGTTTACCGCTTAGCATCCAAACTTAGTTGTAATTAAATACCTCGATATACGCAGTTGCTGTTATAGCATTTTTGCTTTTGTTAATAGTATATTACGATACGTGTGACTTAAGCAGTCCGTTATTGCATTATTAATAGACTACTTAAGTCACACGAATCGTATTCTATTTTATCTACACCCATGCTATAAATCCTCTATGAAAGTTTCTGAAACAGTTAGCTTATTACCAACATTACAGTACCCGGCGATAAATATTGCACATCGACCTTTGGAAAGAGACAATCGGCTAATTTCGGCTTCGTAGAGCGTTATCTCTGTCGCACGAAATACAAACAGTCCGGTATCTATTAGTAGCTGCTGAAACATTTATGATTTGCTTCTTTTGATAATTATTTTTATTCTTTGTATAAAATACACCAATTTTTCTATAAATGATAACTTCGCGTGACTGACCTCGTAAAGGTTTCCCTCTTTTTCCTAAAGATGCCATAGTAAAACTTTAAATTATTAAATTTTGGGGGTGTTAACAACTCTAAATATATATTTTGAACTGGACGCGACCGCACTCTATCGCACTTGAACAACGACTGACAAAACGTCACATAGGTAGTGTGCGACAGGGATAACGCTCTACGAAGCCGAAATTAGCCGATTGTCTCTTTCCAAAGGTCGATGTGCAATATTTATCGCCGGGTACTGTACAACAACCAGTGTCATAGTGACCATAATATCATCCGAACGAGTGTTATAATGTTTTACTAAATTTCATTATGCAACTCGTTTTCAAAAAAAGAACATTGTCATGCACGCGCGCTTCACTACCACAGCTTAATTTTAAAAAAGAAATATTGGTTATTCGAATTCACGTCGAATCCCGCCGGCCGCCATTTTTGTTCGATATTAGTATTGCAAAAAAACTGTTTCATAAACTTTTATAGAGGATTCATATCATGGATGTAGATAAAGTCTTGTATGCAACTGTACATAATTAGTTATTAAAATACTCATGCGATACTATTATCACACTCGGCTTCGCCTCGTGTGAGGGGGTATTGACATTAGTGTTTTAATACCCCTTATTATACAACAGTTGCATAAATAACTATTATAGTACGTGTGACCTAAGCCCGCACTCAAGTCACGCTTTTCTGTGTAAAAATAGACAACTTAAGTTACAGGAAAGAGTGACTTAAGTGGTGGTTTAGGTCACACAGTGCTTTAAAGTAATTTTTAATGCTTTTAGCTTTTAGCCTAATATCAAAATTTCATTGAACCAAAGACCCCTGTACCATTTTTTTTATTGTGTAAGTATGTACATGCTATTGCTAACTATATTACGTATACTGTATTAAAAACGCGTTATGGATAATACAGGGTGTAAAACTCTTAGGCATTATAATGCATTAGACGTGTTGATTGGAAAATATTGGGTTGCGCTTTCGAATTAGCTAGTAATTTTGACATTTCTGCTATTGTAAAATCGATGTTGTGAAATTATAATCTTGACGTATTTTTTTATACTTCTTGCAATTTTTTTTGACAATTCAAGTGGGTGTTCCTTGTTGTTCACTGTTCGATTAATTCAATGGTGTAATAATATATTTTAAAGAACATGCTGTATCATAAAAACTAGAGTTAATAAAACTAATGTCATTTGTATCTAATAGATGTCGCTAGATTACTTAATTGGAATTTCCTGATAGTGTTACCTACTAATAAATGTCTTAAAAACCTTTACTTGAAAAAATGTGGATATCTTTTTCCAAGAAAATCTTCTTTCCTCTTTTCTATATTTTCTCTCGTAATTTCTTCATAAATGGCTAAAAGAATATTTTTTTAAACATCACCCAAACATTATATTTAAGAATAATAAATTATTAAAGTGTGGAGTAAAATTGTATGAAAAATGACGTCATAATGTATGACTCGAGTGCCAGATGAATGTGATTTTGTAAGTAAATGTTACGATGTGTTTAAATGTTAATTATAAGTGACGTAACTGTTTATTTAGTGTTAAGTGGATGTATGTAATATGTAATCGATATGGCTTCAATGATAATTATGATGAACGAAATAAAAATGTTATTTTATAATATTTCTTATGTTTTATTTACAAAAAAAAATGTTGAAAAAAACATTCGTATTTAACATGAAATCCTAAGAAAACGGTCATGAGGTGTCGTTGGACACCTGCAGTGCTATTCTGTAAAACTAAGCTCAAGGTCAAAGCGTAGTAGCAATGATGAGTAGCCTCATTTCGTTTAGAACTTGTCAATAAAAGTGCTTTATTCATAAAACATTAATATTATTTACCTATCTACGTAAAAATCCAGAAAATGATATTCCACGTGTAACAGAAATACATAGTTACATGTATTATACCCTAAGTACAGTCAACAAAAGAGATAAGTATGCAGGATCGTCAGATATATTTGAAGTTTAGTAAACAGATGGATGTTCTCGAATTAAATTTTATTTTATTAATAGAAAATAAACAGCAAAAAGGTAGTAAATTTTGGTATTTTCTAAACATCAAATATCTCCATTAGTCCAGAGGTCCTGACGTTAACCTTTTATCAAATTAAATTCAGTCGACAACATCTATCGGTTTCTAAGTAAACTTCAACTAGGTATATCCGACGATCCTGCATACTTATCTCTTTTGTTGACCGTACATTTAACGCGTTTATGTGCGATGACCTTGGAAGCGGAAGGTACCACCTCCTATCATCTCTAGCGTGGATCGATGGTTACATGTGACTGACAGCCGATTTATCATCCATTCTATCCTTGTCTGTCAATAACAATGTTACGGTATTGCTTCTTCCTAAAATACATAAGATTAATACCGATTTTCACCAACACCAGGCGATACGTGAATAAATACTTGCCTGAATAAAACCGCGCTGTTGGATTTCCAACGTTCGGCTCAGCGCTGAAAGTTGATAATCCTACAGACAGCTTCCATTTAGGCCTTCATTTTACTGTCGCTTAGTGTTGTTGAAAACGAGCATAAGTCTCTTTACCTACATTGTAATGTTGCACTTTTCATGTCGTCGGCTAAGTATTTTAAGCTCCTAAAACCATTTTTGGCTTAACTGACAATAATAAGTTAAGCCAAAAATGGTTAAAAAAAAAATGGTTAGAATAAAAATAGAATTTTCTCTTTCATTTGATACTAAATATAGTATCAAATGAAAGAGAAAATTCTATTTTTATTCTAAAGATAGAGTTAAGCAATGCTATTCAATATCGTTGGCACATATACCTACGGCAGAAATAGGTGAGGTTTGTCTTTCATTTGATATCTACTAAATAGTCAGTTAAGCCAAAAATGGAGTTAGCAGCTTAGAATATTTAGCCGACGATGTGCAAAAACACCGTTACAGGACTATGGAAGACATTTGCAAGGCCAACGTTAACGCTGTCCAAGTGGCCGAATTCTAGTCGAAGCTTATACTATATGTCGCAGCGGTCAAATTCGCCGTTTAGTTAACCGCCTGGCCTTTGGAAGTAGTGCTCGCCTCGCTTCACTCTCTCGGCTCGCACGCGGTTGATTACAGTTCTAACCTAACCCATTTGGGGGTGCCCTGGCTTAGTTACTGCGACCGATTCGGCTCGCGCGTGATTGGTTACAGTTCCGATGGCCAGAACGACCGCCGTGCGCCGTTTAATTAAAAGGCTAGGCGGTTAACTAAACGGCTAATGAAACCAGTTGGCTGCGACATACAATTAATGAAAGGGAATCTTGGATACGGCGAAGAAGAAGTGAAGTATCTAGTTTACATACATCCTGATGTTGCCAGTATAACTGAGTGTTGATTAGAAACAATCTCTCGCACGTCACTCCGTATATTGACTTTTGGGATATTTCTGTTCATGGAAACTAAAGGGTTCATGCATAATCTGCCTATGATGTTCCCACTGCTGGGACACAGGCCTCCTCTCAGTGAGAGGGAATGGGCCGTAATCCACCACGCGGGCCCAGTGCGGCTTGGTGTATATCGCATGTCTTCGAATTTTTTGGTCTAAGACATGCCGGTTTCCTCACGATGTTTTCCTTCACCGTTTTGAAAGCAGTGGTGATGTAATTAAACACAACGTAAAGCGCCTGCCTAGGTTTGAACTCACGACCTTACAATTCGTAAGTCGGGGCCGTTACCACTGGGCCACCACTGCTCTCAACCAAAAGAAAAAAAGGTAAAGGGTTATCAACCCAAAAATTACCTAAGTAGACGCTTCTCTGTAAATTACACACAAAGGTTCTTCAATCAAACAAAGCCTTCACCCACGCATATGTCTGTCTAAAAATAATCAAAAGATGGTTTATTTTTAGTTACCTACGTACGACCTACAGCCTTAGTCCAGGTACGCACGGGCCAGTGGCGTGGGTAGGTTTTCAGAATAGGTAGGCACTGGGCCGGGTCTAGTCTAGGTAGACGCGGCCACTAATCAGAAAAAAAATGTGTAGTCGGGGGACCCCCGGAAGCAACTTAAGTTCAAAATGAAAATAATTTAGTGAGTTTCTTAATTGTGGGGCACACACACTAAAATGTAATTGACAGGCTTATGTTGATATATCGAGGTAGGCACTGCTCATATGCCTATATGCAATGCACACCACTGACACGGGCGTATTTCTACCGCAGCGATTTTTTTTCGCGCACTGCATTTTTAACGCATTGCATAGCGCCGAGAGTTGAAAATCGAGTGCACGATAAAATCCCGCTGCAATATTTTGACGTCCGTTCGTACGTGGCAGTGGCGTGCATTACATATAGGCATATAAGCAGTGCCTACCTCGATATATCAACATAAGCCTGTTAATTACATTTTAGTGTGTGCCCCACAATTAAGAAACTCACAAAATTATCATACCTAACAAAAAACAAAATCTGCATACAAAGACGCGCGGCAGTAGGCAGTCGCCAGACGGCCTACTCGGCTCCCGTACTATTTGCACATTGTCATTGGTCTTTACATTAAAAATACGTACGTCTCACGCGTAATACCATGACGTTCGACCTTCGCAATTTATCACCCTTAAGATGCCTACTCAAATAACCACACTTTTGACGTCACTTTTTTTCTGATTAGTGACCGCGTTTGTCTAGACTAGACCCGGCCTAGTGCCTACCTATTCTGAAAACCAATGCACACCACTGGTACATGGGCTTACAGCGTTTGTCTACCGCCACCGCCGTCAACGAAACGTCAACGAGAAACGAGATTATTCGAACCGAACGTGACGTCTCATTGACGGACGTGCGGTGGACACGCGGCCATAGTAAATGTACCTATGTGTCGCTACTTCGACGCCGTCATCACGTTTTCGTCGACGTCTCGTTTACGTGGCTGTGGAAAGACGACCTTAGCCACACTGAGGCGAAACCTGCGTGGGACGAGAGACGCGACAACACGCGTCTATTGTTTTTACCCGACTACAGCGAAGCAAAATGGAGGGTTATGATTTTGACAGGTGTGTATGTATGTTCATCGGTTCCCTCATCTGGTCTGTCGTGCTCGGCGGCCTGTTGCGCTTTGAGTGCACCGTGCACGGATAAATCTTATCAAAATTGATCGAGAAAAACAGGTTTTGCTGAGACTTTGTCATTTTGTTTTTGTTTTTTTTGTCTTATTTGTATTTGTAATGATATGTACGTGATTACTAGTTTAATTTATTTATTTATAAGGTATGTTGAAACTGTGTGTACTCCCCGTCACTTTTTCCCTAAGGGTTCATTAGAAAACCAGCGTCAGACAGCATCTGTCTGGCATTAATGCTGAAATGAACCTTTTTGGCGCAGCCGTGAGGCACACACTATTGTTGTCTGAGATATTATTTTTTATTTTATTAATTTTGTATTTTGTGTTTCACGAACTGTGTCCAAATAAACATTTTTCCTTCTTTCTTTCTTTCCTTATAACGTTAAAAGTACTTATAATAATTTGACAAATGAGGTATCGTTAGAAACATCTTGGCCGTCCGCTGGTTATAGGCTATGTGACGATACACTAAATTCAATATGGCGCCCTCTAAAAGAAATACCTATAGTAATGAATTTAAAAATAAATATTTTGGGATGGTGCCTAGTGGGGTATTAAATGAAAGGGCTTAATTAGCACATTTCAAAAATATGAATATTACTGAAATAAACCCCAAAATAATTAAATAAAAAAAAGTTTAAAAACTAAAACCCGATTACTGAAAAGGATGAAACAGAAAGTACCTTCCCGTGGTCGCATGCTACCATAGCTTATAATATGTTAGTACAGCGGCCGGCAACCACGGGAAGGTACTTGTTTCATCCTTTTCAGTAGTCGGGTTTTAGTTTTTAAACTTTTGAATGATACAACGGTAAACGGATCTTTTAGCGCTGCCAAATTCGGAACAAACGGCGCCATGTTGTTTCATTAATACATTCATTTTTATTTATGTAATCAATTCACACATATAATATAAACAGACAACAAAAAAAGAACAGAAAAATTGCTGCATAGGTGATGCTTATTTCTAAAGAAATCTCTTCCAGCATCCCTGCGATAGGAAAGTAGATAAAGAGATGTAAACGGCATACGTAAGAGTAAAAGAGAAAATAAAATACATAAAATCAAAAACAATTCACATAACCAGCCTATAATGTTCCCACTACTGGGACACAGGCCTCCTTTCAGTGAGAGGGAATGGGCCGTAATCCACCACGCGGGCCCAGTGCGGTTTGGTAGATGTCACATGTTTTCGAATTTATGGTTCTAGGACATGCCGGCTTCCTCACGATGTTTTCTTTCACCGTTTTGAGAGCAGTGGTGATGAAATAAATTACACAGAGTAAAGCGCCTGTCTGGGTTCGAACCTACGACTTACAACTCGTAAGTCGTGGCCGTTGCCACTAGGCCACGACTACTCACAAACAATTCACTTAATAAAAAAAAAAAAAATAACAAATGAGAATATACTACTATCGAACTGACTACTATTATTTTGTGTTAATTTCACAAACGTTTACCAACAACGCCCCCCCGTCAATGTCATTCAAGCGTTAAAAAATCCATGTAGCACTTACATGACGAAGATGTCTCACTGCGATACCTTGTGATCGTCGTTTAGCTCGCTGCTTCGATGCTACTTCTATATTAAACAAATGCATGCTAATAAACATGGACGCACATGCCAAGCATCGAGGTAAACCTTTAAGCAGTCCGCGATATATACGTAGTGATCCTTTGACATCGGCGCTAGCGAATCGAATTTCGTCCCGCATCCCACGCGGGATCTCAAGATGGATATAGAGCTTAATTATCTTAAGATAATTTAGATCTGGCCAAACTGAAGTGAATCCCGTAAAAGGAGTTCGATTAATTTCGTATCGATCTAAGTACCTCCGTGCTTAGATCTTCCATTAGATAGGTACTTACAAATAGGTACAAGAGCAAATTCTAGGAATGTAGGTACCTACCTATGTATGATTTCAGAAAATAGAACCGCACGTGTAGGTAACAAAAAGATGGAATTGCGACAATATCCCCGGGGAATCAATAGTTTATTCTGATCACTTGTTTTATTACTACACGTTTGAAAAATCAATACCAACTTATATGGAAAACATATTGAAATTCTAGTCATCCCGACCGGCGCGGCGGGGTAATTGCGAAACACACTAACAGTCTGTAGCAATGGCTTTAACTTTGACATTTCAACAACATTCATTGCGTTGTTTATGTTGCTAAGCAGACTTTTCGAACATATGAAGCAATGGATTAGCAATATCCTTCAAAATCATTCAAACCATGAAAATAATTTTTAATAATAACCGGTGTCACGATGCAAAAACCATTCTGCTCCCAGTAAGTATAGGTATCTCCTCGTTACTGCAACTACAGAACACCAGAATCTTCAGAACAAACTGCACTTGACTCGGTGGAACGCAGAGCTAAAAAGCTTATAGGCGACGAGACGTTGGTAGCTACGCTTCCCAGCCTGGCTCATCGGCGTAATGTCGCTTGCCTGACGGTCTTCCACAGACTGTACTGCGGAGAGTGTGCGCAGGAGCCCCACGACCTGATACCACCATCGCCCTTTTACCACCGGACAACCAGACGTACTGCAGCGTACCATCCGCACTTGGTTGATATCCCGATGAGTCGTACTCGGCGCTTCTCCTCCACTTTTATTATGCGCACAACCAAAGTGTGGAACTCTCTGCCGGCATCTGTGTTCCCTCCCACTTTTAACCCGTCTGCCTTCAAATCAAGAGTGAACAGGCATCTTCTGGGCACGCTCGTTCCATCATAGACCCCATCTATCGCTTTCCATCTAGCGTGATCGGGGTCAAGAGCGCGCCCATTTAGCAATAAAAAAAAAGAACATACGAGTCTTAGAGAAATTCAATCAATAAACTCAGCCTATCGCAGACATAGGCCTCCCCTAGGCTGCGCCACAACACCCTGTCCTCCGCCTTCCTCATTTAGTCTGCCCCAGCAACCTTCTTTAGGTCGTCGTCGGTCCATCTAGCTGAAGTATCTATCTAGCTAGAGAAACTGCTTAGGGCCTGTGCACACCACGTTTTTTAAACGCGCCGTTGACGCGCGTTTTCGAAACGTGTGTCGACGGCGCGCTTTTATCCTACAGAGCAGGTGCAAAGGTCTACAGGCTGCGTCTGACTCGCGTGCGTATCGCGTCTGTATCGCTACAAACGCGCGTCAACGGCGCGTTTATAAAACGTGGTGTGCACAGGCCCTTAGAATTAACTCGAAATCGACTTAACCAAAAGAATAGCTAGAATTCAAACCAATTGATCTGACAAGCATAAAGAAATTTCATGTGTCTAAAAAATTATTTAGTTAAGTTTTACATAATTATTAAACTCATCTGCCCAGCCTTCTCCCAACTATGTTTGGGTCGGCTTCAAGTCTAACCGGATGCAGCTGTAGTATTTTACATGGAGCGACTGCCTGTCTGACCTCCACAATCTAGCTACTGGGTAATACGATACCCCTTGGTAAGACTGGTTGTCAGATTGACGATCCGTTACGACTGTCTAAAATACACGAATAACAGCCGGGACCAATGCCTTAACGTGCTTCCCAACGCACTTAGAGGTCTTGGTAAGTATATAAAGATGGTCACAAATCCACGGAGCAACCGTGGCAAGCGTAACTGAACCTGATTGATCGACTACTAAGCCACAAGACCTTCCTGATTATTAAACTCAATCCATCCATACTATGTCCATACTAATATTTTAAATGCGAAAGTGTGTATATCTGTTACCTCCTCACGCTTAAACCGCTGGGCTGATTTAGATGAAATTTGGTAAGTATAGAGATAGTTTGAGTCCCGGGAAAGGACATAGGATAGTTTTAATCCCGATATTTCCACGGGATCTAAACTTATGGGAGTGAAACCGCGGGGCGCTACTAGTCTAACATAATTTTAATTCTTACCTATACATCGATAAATTACTAGACTGCCTTGATGAACACTGTGACCACACTCAATAACCCAATAAATTTATCGCCAGAAGGCATTAAAAGTTCTCTGCCGCTGTACAAAACCTTACCAACAAACACATATCGTTAGCTACAGCCAACTTTAATTATTTCGGCCTCTCAAAGCCAGTTTCTAGCTTAATAAAACTTTAAAATATCCAATATTTTCCTTCGACGGCAACGGAAAATATTGCAATTTCTCTTTTGTATATAAACAGCCCGCGGGAGTCGACGACAAAGTGGCAATATACTATCTCGACGGGGCTTCTCAAACAAGGGTTGGAGACAGGGACGGGGATATTTAAAATTACACAAGTCTGAAAGAGATAGAGTGAAGTTATTAATTGGAGAGAATTGACGGAAGTGCACCGGAGCGGTGTTTTTGACAAATTCCGCTTTGATTCGACGATTACTTTCACCTCAACGCTTAGGGGTCGACTCTTAAATGTGACTCGCCTTAGATGGGCTGTTAAAAATGTAAACGTTTATTTTAGGGACGGCTGTATCATATTTTCTTTTGGGGTATAAAAATAAAGATGTTGTAATTTGTTTTTTTTACGCTTGGTTTGGTTTGGTAAAAGAAGCTAAGCGTAAATCAGTATTTTATTTCCTTTAGATCTTCCCCTGGCGATGATTTTCCATGGCCTCGCTTATGAGTACAGGTGTTTGACTTTTGGCTGCAGTTCTTCCATCAGAAACTGGACAGTCAGACCCAGCCTTACTGACTGGCAAAGTTTTCTACACAAAATGTAGATAGGTGGGAACATGTAGGGACAGACAACAAAAGAAATAAGTATATAAGTATGCAGTATTGTCGGATATAGTTAAAGTTTAGTAAGAAACCGATGGATGTTGTCGACTGAAATTTAACTTGATAAATGAGCAGTTGGTTTTCCATTAATAAAATTAAATTTTATTCGAGAACATCCATCGGTTTCTTACTAAACTTCAACTATATCCGACGATCTTGCATACTTATCTCTTTTGTTGAGTACATGTACCTAAACGTGCTCATTACCGTATCCAGTGTCAGCGACCAAGATTAATTTTCTTTCCTTTCCTGAGCTCTCTGATGACTATAACAGAAAAGAAACAAAAGAAAAACAAATGAAGAACCTAATTATTACCTTTTATGTTAAATTACGCAGAACAGAACAGATGGCCGATGAGGCCGAAAGGTTCTGGAGTGGCGACCACGTACCGGAAGACGTAGCGTTGGAAGGCCTCCCACAAGGTGGACCGACGACCTTGTGAAGGCCGCAGGAACTCGTTGGATGCGAGAAGCACTAAGCCGGTCGAAGTGGAGGTGTTTGGGGTAGGCCTATGTCCAGCAGTGGACGTCTTTTGGCTGAAATGATGATGATGATGTTAAATTGACCCAGATCTATCTTTTGAGTGTATTTGACGACTTACAAATATACCTATGCGGAGTCTAAATGCGACACCGAGGGAAACCTGCCGATCTCCTTTCGGTAAGTCATTATAGTGAACCTTGATGTTCATGTATTTAGACTTAAAACTTCCTTCTTCGTAATATTCGAGGTAAGTAATTACTGCTCGAGCCTTTCAGGTTTATCATCAAAGTAATAATATGACCTGTAATTAGAGCTATGTTATGTACGTGTGTTTGACATTTCTCGCTTGTTGAAGTTTCGTTTTGAATAGGGTAAATCATAACCTTTGGAGTGTAATTAGGACTTAAGTAGGTCGACAAGGTGTTTACCTGTTCATTAGAAAAGGATGATTTTTAATATAGACAAAAATACAATACTCTTAAAAGTGGAATTTATGTCTGCTTATAAACTTCTACTGTTAAATGGTGAGTATAAGCTTTTTACATACGAGACACCAAGAAAAACACGGATTTATAAAAAAAAAAGTGTTTTTTTCCCGGGACTCAAACTATCTCTATACCAAATTTCATCTAAATCGGTTCAGCGGTTTAGGCGTGAAAAGGTAACATACAGACAGACAGACAGAGTTACTTTCGAATTTATAATATTAGTATGGACTAGCTGAGCCTACAGACGTTGTCCTGGCCAAAATTCAATACAAAATCCCATAGAAAAAGGACGTTCAGTTATTGCCGAATTTGAGATTTATTTCCAGGAACATTTCAGCTTTTTCTTTCGCTAAAAACCTTATTCAGACTATTAACTTTAAAACAAAAAAAAATACAAATCGCTCCAGCCGTTTTCCAGTGATGCGCTTACCAACGAACATCATTTCATTGTTAAGAATGAAAAGATTAATGAAACCAATGAGCTGTGGGCCAAAATAACCACTACGTGGAGTCCTGACACAGTCAAAAAGCGTCGCGACAGACCCCGTAGAAGATAGTGAGTCCACTTTAGCCCTAGATCGAAAGAGTTTTAAGTCATGAAGAGAGGCCTTTGCCCAGCAGTGGGATGGTAAAAGCTAACAGAAGCAGTAATGAAACCTTCAAATCTTCAACCATCAGTCCGCCACAACAACGCATTCGTCGAACTCCAAATTAAAACCAAGCGACCCGTGAAAACGGATTAAAACAAAAAATAAAAACTGTGTTGTAAAAATTCTCAGCAAAATAACTAAATAAAATTCATCCGTCACGCGTCCCAATTCAATTTGGATTCAATTTAATTGAATTACTATAGACAAAGCTATTTTTCAATTGTGACATTGTCCGACGTTTCGTTTAATCAGATTAAGGCGGTTAACGGTTGTATCAGAAAATTGTATTTTATTAAATTGCAATATATTTTTGAGCATTTTCCGAATTAATTGGATTTTTGGAATGCAGTTATGATGAAGCGATGTGTGAACATTTTCAGATTATATTGCGCTAGTGAATTGTCCTGATTCCTTTTGATAACATAATAATATAGTAAGGATTGCTTTATACGAAAAGTATATAGACAAGGACATCGACTATAAAACTGTAACGATGAATTCACCTCATGGTTCTAGACCCTTTGGTGTAGTAGAAATATTTAGTCGATTATCAAAAAAAAAAAATGTGTTTCAAAGAAAAGTGCCTACGCGGTCAAATGTATGGAGCAGCAATTTTTTTTTAATTATCTGCGAAAAATTTCAATGCAGAGGATCAGACTCATTTACTGAATTTATGGTAACAGGTTACGGGTCGATGTTTTGTCATTGGTCGGTCGATTCTTTTCTTTTTTTTTTTTTGGATGGGAAATCATCAAATGACCCCTCCCGCTCTGGGTGGAGCGGAAGGGAGTGTCAGACTCAGGGCTCTGAACCGGTTTAAAAAGAGCGGTTAATTTCGATTAAATACCGGTAAATATATCGTTCCTTCATTAACCGGTTAAACAAGTGAACTGTTCTTATGTAACCCAAAAGATAAAGGTTACCGGTTACAAAGCTCAAACGGTTTTGACACCCAAATTAACCGGTTAATTCCGTAATTCGTAATTTTTTTTCGCCTACTTTTTTAACGCTTCCAACAAGTTCTAGTGACAATGAGTTGACATCGCAACGTCCAGACCGTGCTCGCGAGAGTGGCGGGGGCCGGGGGGGGTTCAAACTTGGTTTTAACCGGTTAATTTTCACTATCAAAACCAAAATTCATGAAAAACCGGTTTGTCGCATAAACCGGTACAAACCGGTAAAGTGCAACCTTTAACCTAAATCGATTTCGGTTTGGGGTCAATGACCATAACCGGTTAAGAATTTCAACCGGTTTCCGAGCCTTGGTCAGACTCTTACTGACTAAAACCCATCCATGTTCCTTCCTTAGCCCTTTGTGTTCCGGGGTAGCGGTAACCCTTTCGGACAATCCCGCTACCCCGGGGGTCGATGTCCCTACCATTCCGTATACAGTAAGTACACAACAAATGTCGAAGTTCCTCTCAAGATTTGTGTGTGACTGGCAAGTCCTGAAATTGGTAAGAACAAAGGGACGTTTGAACAGCAGGAGGTGCATTAATGCTTTGGATGACGAATGATTTCTATAAAACAAACATTGTTTGGAAGAAGAAGACTCAGTTACCATGGAAGAGCAAAGCATAATTTGTTTGTGGGAAGGCTTATATCTCACAGTGACATAAACCAACAAGAAATATATAGGTACTTAATTACCGTCACGCCAAAATGCTATATATTAAAAAAATATTCATGTATATATGTATATGTAAAAAATATTCATGATATTATGGACACGAGTCCATAATATCTGTCCACTACTGGACATAGACCTCTCCCAGTCTGCGCCACAACAGCATATCGTCGTTGTCAAACCAAAATCTGCTATGTGCCGTTTTTTGAGATTTCAAGATTTTGACAAAAATTTATTGATGGATTGATGTTTGATTTTGGTCAATATCTTGAAATCTCAAAAAACGGCACTTAGCAGATTTTGGTTTGACAACGACGATATCCTCCGTTTTCCGCTTCCAATCTGTCCGAACCACCTTCTTAAGGCCGTCGGTCCATCTAGCTGGTGGGTGTCCCATACTACGCTCCATAACACAACATATCTACATGCTCGGTCCATAACATGTACAGACAGGTTCAGAGAAAAGGAACCCCCCAAGACTTTAAAGATTATCGCCCGAGCGCGCTCGAGCCCGCCGTCGCTCGTCGCTCGAGCGATGGCGGGCTCGAGCGCGCGCGCTTGGGCGCGTCACGTGGCTCTGGCCTCAAGCAGCTCCCTCCCCCGCTGCCGCGCGGCGCGGCGCATCCATCTCTGCCCGAGCATCCACCGATCCCACTCAAATATTATTTGCAAGTTTTTAAATAATTATAATATGGTATTTTTTCGGCTTGTTGCCCGAACCGTATCCCAAGAATAACTTAACTTACAAAAAGACACTTTCCGTGCGATTGAGGATACGAACCTGCATCACCAGGCGCCAGCCGATCACATAGACCGCGCCTTATACCACTAGACTATTGAATCAGTTAGCCATCTTAACGAAAATTTTAATAGCTTTACTCCTTTTATCGAACAAGGTTGATAACGGTCTAATCTTCTAGATATTAAGGTTTAAATTTCAACTTCCACCACGTATTATAAATACTAACACCTTACCGTCTTGTTTTACAAAATGCAATTCGTAACTCCTCAATTTACTAAAAGATAAGGTTGAAATTTGCATAGATTTCTTGTTTGGTTGAATAGAATGTGCCTGATTCCGATTGTTGCACTACCTACCGTAATTTTACTTCAGAAGCTTAACTAGCTGTATGAACTGCGAGTTAAGGTTGAATTTAGAATACTTCTTCGCCTTATTTACTAAACTGTGATTGAGGGTATAATTACTTTTCAAATCGTTTCGTTTTCGTGTCGATCCGCTTGTGCGTAATTATCTTCGTCGAAATATTCTCCAATTTATTAAGTTTTTGAACAGTTGATTATATTAACCGATAGTATTGTTCGATTAATAACTTTTTGAAGGCTAGAATTAAATAAACTGACGACTGAGGGAAACTGACCAGTGATACGCGGACTCTAAAATTGTTGTTCTCTGGGAACAGGAACAAAGCATAAAGAACGAGATATGGCCATAACGGTAAGATTTACGTTATACACATATATGTATTTATTGTTGCAATCATGTTGCATTATTACTGACAAGTTGGATTTTTTTATGTATTCCTAATATTATTATTTTCGTTCCAGAGAAAAACAGTTCGTAGATGGATACAAAGGTATCATGCAACTGGTGATGTGAAATGTGATCGCCAAGGCCCTCGCTCAATAATTGTTTACACTAATGAATCGGGGCGACACCGTAATATTGTGGAAGTTCACTCAGTGACACCCTTCAAAACTACGCGTTCAAGTGTGACTTCAAGAAGTGATAGACAGTGACGGCCATCCTCTCCGTTATTAATAAGCAATTTACTCGGCAGATTTATTGTGTAACTGATCTGATAAAATTACATTGGAACGTATGAGCAAGTGTTAATAATTCCCAATATTTGTGGAATCATTAATTCGTAGTTAATCAAAAATAAACAACCTTTATTATTATCAATCCAGATGCTTTTGTTTACAAGTAGTCTTGTAATGTGTGATGCACCATCTGACCTCACATATTTTTATAATTTCTAATGTTGTGTTAAATAAGGGTTATCAGAAAATGTGATAAAAGAGAAAGATGTATATTGCTATACTTTTATAGTTTAGCATGTTGGTTCTTCCTCTGTAATTCACAGGCATAAATGACAACATTTAATTTTTTAATCTTTTTTTCCGATAAGATCATACAAAGTATAAAAAATTAATGTTTTCACAACTTTAAATGAATAAATATTATTGTAGTTGTTTCTAGAAAAATCTATAAATGAACCGTTATCTAATGTTAAACATTCTAAACCTCACCCAGGGTATCTATTTTGTGTTTAGTTAATATTCGAAGTAAATAACCCCAATTTAACACACATAGAAAACTGTATATTCAACCGTGAAGTGGATTCCATGAAGTCCTAGAAATGTAATTAGAGAAATAAATGAATATTGTTTATGCAACATACCTAGATTTTCTTACAAACCTCATACCTACTTCAACATTTGATTTCTTAAATAATAATTAACAAAAATCGCATAATAACCTATAAAAGAAACAAAAAAAAAACAAAAAAAGAACTTCTCGTCCGAGGATTTGAACTCGAGACCATCGAATTGTTAAGCCGCTGTCTTAACCACTAGACCAACACGTCATATACAATACGTTACAAAAAACTTAAATGGGTTTAATGTCATTACCAAAAGGGGTTCCCTTTCTTTGAAGCGGGCTGTACCTACGTGCTTTCCGAGGCACGGGGGTATCACACCGCCAACTTCAAAACTCCGGCTGTTACTAAGAAATTCCGATACCCGTTAAGGCGTTCGTTCTGCGGCTGATCTCTCTTCGGTCGTGTCGGATTGCTGATCGGACTATGAGAGTGAGGGAAGAGGTAGTGCACCTGTGTCTGCGCGCGCTCTTATGCACTTTAATATCTCCCACGCCGAAGGCTAGTCTACGTTGAGATTGGCCGCCGTGGCCGAAATACGGTCTGGAGGACATTTTTTTATAATATACGAACACAGCGTCCAAACAGGCTAGAAAACCCCTTCATCATTCATAGACAATTATAGACATCACTCTTTCACCAACATCAGCCGTTGTGTACACAACCCATAAAACCAACCAACACAAAACACAAACATACATAGTTGATCGCCGTCCAAGCCTGCACACTCCGTAAAGCCACAAACAATTCCTGAGATCACTAAAGTTGCCATAAAAGTGAACAAAATGAAGTAATTCCGTTCCTCCCGCAACACTGCCAGAGTCGTAAAAATGGTGTTTATATGAAAACAGTATACCTTACATGTCATGCAGCTATAGGAAATGTATTAGGAAGCGGTTGTATTCTTTACACTGGAGTTTTATTGATTGTTATGGGAGGTTATGAAGATAATAAACAAAAAATATTTCACATTTGTGTGAGGTGTTTTAGTATGGAATGTGACGCTTTGGATAGGCTTTAGGTTTTATGAAGCGGAGATTTTAACAAATTTTAGTTGCACGAAAGGTTCCTTTCCATTTGTAGTTGTCCTAGAGATCATATTATTATTATTGTATTATCTTAAGAAAGACAACAAGGCTACAAATCCTTTCTATCTGCAAATAACAACATACATACTGCAACAATCATCGATCTTACCAAGCCTAAAAATTTCGTCCATCATTGTAGCAGTAATAACAATTTGTTTTAAGTTCTAGCCTTTAATTTTGTTTTTATTATGTGTGATCACTTATTTCCGAGATTGCTGGTAAACCTGTAATTGGTGACTGTGTAAGACCGAGAATTTTGTGATTACCTGCTTAAGATAATGTATACATAGAAGCTGTTGGTTTACCTTAATAAATAAATAAAGTAACAACAAGATTTCATACGTGAGTTAGTAAATTTTGCGAAAGAAATTCAAGGTACAACGGTGCGGTAGCTCTAGATCTCGAGGTCATAAATTCTTGGAACATTTAGAAATCCCTTCTTGTTACCATTTTCCACCAATTTGTTGCCAAGCCCAATTTCCTCCCCCTCAAAAAATCAATGAAGGACTCGTAACAAATGAAAATCAAGACAAACTCACTTCAATGCAACTTTAGCTCCACGATCATCAGTTACGTTACAGACAGATGATTGCACGCCATAAGTCACTTGCAGCCGATGTTTCTTCGCGCTAGTGATGCCAATGATTCGATTAAATCGAGCGATTCGATTTTTAGGAGTATTAGTTTGGTATGTTATCTTGTTTTCTTGTATATAGATAAAAGGTTATTGTTGCGTAGAATAATTTTGCCCCTAACAGAATTTGATAAAAGCATTTTCAACCACGTATTGTTTACTTATTTTAATATGATATAAAAAAATAAAATACGTGAAACTGATATACAGGCAAGGACTTCATACATTTCCAAATTTACATATTTACCTACATCAAGAATTTTCCCTAATAAAATGATCAACTGCAAATCAAATATTTTATATTATATCAACTACTACCTAAAGTAGTTGACGGAAATCTTTGATAAATAACAATTGGTTTATTTATGCAGTGCAGTGTATACTGAAAATGTACAAAAATGTAATACCTACTTTAAAAAAAAATCTTCAGATTTTATTTTGATATTTTATACATTTCATTTTGAAAGTAAAAATATTCTGCATATTGCTTTCAGTAGGCACCACTTCAATATGCGAATTCTCCGTAACAAGCCATACAATATTTTCAATAAAAAAATCTATCAGTACAATTCTTTGTACGGCAGCTGAAACGCACTGCAAAAGGATTTGATTTTTCATCGATATTTTTATGTTGCGAGCATCGAACCACTCTACCCGATTGTCCTTATATCCTCTCGATTCAACACTCGATTAAAGCGAAGTCGCATCACTATCGACGATTTATTGTCCTTCATTACAGTTCAGCGACCACTTGAGAGCCATACCCAATCTTCGCACTTATCTCGAGAACAATCTTAACATTCTCACCTTTGCAACATGTGTCCTTAATGTTGTCTGTTCATTTCATTACGTAACAACGTAAACACCTTTTTCGTCCAACAATTTTCAACCTTAAAAAGATCACGTTAAGATCCAATATACAATTTTCCTAGTGTTGAAGTTAGATCAGTTTTAGAAGAGAGTTTTAGTTTTTGTGTTTTAGCCAAGTCATCCATTTTAGGAGTGGGGCCGTTGACCAACGGTGACCTACTGTTATCATTGCTTTTGTTGGGACAAACTGTAAAACTGTTATGGCACACTTTATCTTCCTTTTTGTTACGGCTGTGAGATTTTCTTTTTGTTACTCGTAAAAGATTGGTAGGTACTGGCTGGCTAGCGTTAAGTTTGTGGACTATGAAGATTGAACATGTTTCCTTTTATGTTCATCATAGACAAGCAATATAAAAAAAAAATACACAATTAAAGACTTAAGGGTGGATATCAACTAACCTATTTTGACAAGACGATATCGATATTTAAAAATGTTGTATCAATCAATTCGAAATCTTATTAATTATTCGAGTTCTTCTAAGTTCTTATTTTAAATCAATAAACATATTTTCAGCCACAGACAGACTTAACGATTTTTATTAAAGAAAATTAAGAAACGAAACTTCCAAATAGTTTGTTACACCAATAACAATTGTACCTAAACTGAAATTTCTCTTTCCGTTTAGAGTCACAATTAAAACTTCGGAGCTGTTTGTGTACATACTTCTGTAGTTGACTCAACTCGAAACGGACAAAGATATCCGATGAAATTATTGTTTACTTAGTTACTCCGACGTTTTTAATTAAGTCTCCCGTTGATAATTTACGGCTCACAGTCTAGACTTGCTTAGCTTTGTTTTAGAGTAATAAAGAGTGAAATTTATTATTTAGACCTGAAATGAGCTGAAATAAAAAAAAACTGGTTTCAGGGGATGGGGCCTGATGAGCGTAACCTTGTATAATCTTCATCGCCCGTTATGATTCGAGATTTTTTTTTCGATTCCTAATGACGATATAACCTTATTTGGTAAGTATAGTGAAAACTGCCGAAACTGTATATTTTTGGTCGCTTTTTTTTATTTTACTTTTATCTCAGGAATAAGTATGACGGTTTTACATTGTCTATACAAAAGCTGTAAAACCGCAACTTTTATTTATCTGATAAAAGATAACTAAAGATGGAAAAATCGGTACTTAAAGGTAAATGTAATTTCCTCGACTCATTTCGGGTGACGAAAATAATAAAGGGTTACTCTCATCAGTCAATCCCCCCATTTCATTTTTTGAATAGGTAGAGAGGTCTAAATAATAGGATAGGTAATTTCATTTATTTTCAAAGTCCATTTCTTTACATAATTAAATTAAAACATAAAATTGATATAATAATCAGATATACACAACAAAATAATACTCAAACATTAATTACCAACAAAAGACATAAAAAAACTTCACTATTTTTTTTTCTTTTGCTTCCATCCTTTACCACAGTCATAATTATAGTCTTAGGCTTAGCGTAGCTTTATACAATATGTTAGAAAACTTACCACAACAATTGTTCCAGAGACACTGACAGTATCTTGCAAGTGTAAGCTCCATAGCAAGTGTATGTTTATGTTTGCAATCTACTAGACAGAGGCCGGTGGACATTTCTCGTAGGAGTTTAGTAGCAGGAGGAAATGCGATTTTAGTCTTAAGAAAATATGGGGTCTTCTGGATTGTACTATTTTAGTGGTATTTTTGAGACTGTCTTAACATCATTTTTAACCGACTTCAAAAAAGGAGGTTGAAAACTAATGAAATTGAAAAACTAATGAACCAATTTTAATAACTCTTTCACTAATGTGATCTACATACTTTCAGGAAAGTTTTAGTATTTAATACATTAGGTAATTATTCTTATGTACGAAGATATATACATAAATGTACTGCATCTCCGGCATTTCTATGCGAATTTTGATAATTCTTCTAGTCGGTGTCTTCAATTCTTCAATGCACTTGTATTAATTAAATTTATGTGGGGTAGGTACCTACTACTAAAAAGTGAAAAATAAAAACTTTTTTACAAAAAAAAAACAACCGACTTCGAAAATAAAACACTACAAAATGATAAATAACTTTAATTTCGGAAGTCGGTGTCAAAAAACGAAAATGCGGAATCAACGACACCGACTTCCGAAATTAAAGTTATTTATCATTTTGTAGTGTTTTATTTTTGAAGTCGGTTGTTGAGGTTTTCTAGTATTCTACCATAGTTCGATTCTCATACAAAACTGTATCACTTGGCATCATAAAAATAAACGCGACGTTTTTTGTAGCTAACTGCACCATTGTTTTCAGAATCTGTGAACGCGATTGCAATTACTCTAAAAGTTAAAGACAGACCACTTCTTTGTAGCGCTCCAAAGGAGGAACGTACTGCCCCATCTCAAAACTCCACCTTATATCATTTTATATACAGGTATGTATCAACCCACCACCAATCCGACATCTTCCTACGCAGTCTGTTTATTAAACTTATTAACATTAAATGAACAGTGCTTTTTTTACACCCGTTACCAATTAAAAAAGTTTCTTTTTTGTAACGCTAAAATTCAATGACACATTTTCTATTCATTGAATAAAAATTAACTTCTCTATTACCACAAGGTACGTTAACTGTTATACATGTAAACGAATAAACGTAAATGCCCACGTTAATGCCTGAATTTAGGTAAACCGGTAAAGTGAAACGCACCGTGGCCACATTTTAACTGCAAGCATAAATTCAGCAACCAAAAAGTACTAAACACACGACTGGCGGGCAGTTAAAGCAAAAACTGCAGTTCCGAAATAACAGACAAACTAATTTAGGGATGTACTATAACGTTTTGTTGCAAAAGTCAGAAAAAAACACGTGCGGTTAGTGTCTATAGGTCGACCGCTTAACTGAGACGTTGCCTGAGGTAGCTGCGCGGTGCGGGAGGGGTGATAGTTGTCATAAGTTGGCGACTCACTGAGCTCACTCAGCAGCAGGGTAGATTTTCGTTATTAATTATCGTCATTTACAGGTGTTATTTATAATACGGCACCGCACCACAACCGCGGCACGTGTCACATCCCAACGTATATTGTGTCAAACGAAATAACAAACGAATACCAATATACTATATTTTCAATGTAAGTGAAAAACCCCATGTAAGTGAAAAAAAACCAAAAAAAAATTTGTGCGATGAATGATGAAATGACGATAAATAACGAAAATCTACCCAGCAAGACAGAGGGCTGTCAACAATAAAGTGAGGCCGGTTTCGTAAACATGTGTGCACTTAGTGAGGTGTAGTTTGATTGCAAATGATTGTTAATGTGTGCGTGTGAGCGTGTAAGCACAGAGCGGAGGTGTAATTTTGGCATGCTTCACTGTATTGTTCGCAGCGTTATGTCTCGACTTTTTTATTTGGTCTGAGGTAGGACCCTCTGGGTTGTAAACTTGTCCCATTGATATCACCTAGATTACTTTTATTCTTATAAATACTTACTAGCTTCTGCCCGCGACTTCGTCCGCGTGAAATTTCGTCCCCCACCTTACCGCGTTGCATCCCACACTCCGCTGGTGCCTATTACCTCGTTTTCGCTTAGCGTTTTTTCTGACTTTTTTTCTTTTTGCTCGATTCCTAAGGGTCCTAGCATGATAATAATAATAATGTTTTCATAGTCTATAGCATTCCTTAAGAATTGAGCTATCAATTACAAAAAGAAGGATTTTTTCAAATTCATCTGTAACTTCCAGAGATTAGCGTGTTCAAACAAACAAATAAAAAACCGGTCAAGCGCCAGTCGGACTCGCGCACCGAGGGTTCCGTACAAATTTGTAGGTATGTAGGTAAATAGGTTATCACGGGATTTTTTTTTGTAATACAATTACTAATTTATGGTTTTCGGATTTTTCTTTTACTTGTGCTACATGATGTTGCTTCATGATTGTAGGTCAACGGGAAGTACCCTATAGGTTTTGATTCCGGAACTTAAACACTCAAATCTTTTGATTGCGTTGAGTTATAAAGATTTTTTCATTGCTTTAAGGGATTACAGCCTTGAGTATTTCACATTAATTTCAACTTGACAACTCCACGCGTTCTTGAGAAAAAGGGTCTTGATGGACAGACAGACGGACAACGAAGTAATCTTATAAGGGTTCTGTTTTTCCTTTTGAGGTAGGGAATCCTAAAAAACAAACGAAGAGTTTCGTTTCGTACCGATACGAGTAAAGAATAATGACAATAGAAAATCTTTTAGATTGTACAAACTTAATTTAAAATGTCCCGCTGCTTACACCTATACATCGTAAAGCTCTCTCACACATTGAAGGTAGAAAGTGTCAATTTTATTAAAATCTTTTCCCTACATCCAATCCCATTCCACAACCGATGAGACCAAGTGCATATTCAGGACACAAAAAGCGCTTTCACAAAAAATATGATCAAAAATACTAAGCGTATTATTTGGGCGCTGAAAGCCGCCGGATATGAGAGAGCAAGGCTTTAGAGCTCACAACTTCCGATCGCCCAGCTAGTGCCTCTCAAAAGGCAACACGTGCAGATCCTAGTTCTTTGTGCCTTTTTTAAATTTCGAATGGTGCTCTTTTTTTTTTGTTCTAGCCTGCCTTTAATTTTTCAGATTGGCCAAAAGGATTTTTAATGGAATTCTTTTATGAATATTTTTTTCGCTGGCAATTGTTTTTTTTTTGTTCAATTAAGGTAGGTGGTTCTTTGTTGTGAATAGAGCAGCAGGTAGGATTTATGGTCAGAGTGGACACTGAAAAATGAGGTTTGGTAATCCTATCAAGTACCTACATATTCATCAAGAGACATACTGTTATATGCTCTCTCTTCTTTTTTTCAATAATTCTTCTTTAGGAATTTCTGGATAAGTTTATTACTATATAATTTACTATTCGTTCATTATTGGGGTCTTATTTTTTATCACTCTGCATGTCACCGGCCAGCATCCAGGCGTGGACATTACAGATAGTTAGATACTAACAAAATTGATTTATTTTCGTTGGATCCCACTTTTGAACCCAGTTTAATATTTTTGGCGTTGGATCTCACAAAACAGTATTATGTGTTTCCGTTGGATCCCAAATTTAAAAAATTAAAGATATTACGTTTTATTGTCGTTGAATCCCAAAAAGTATTTCCGTTGGATCCCATATGCTTAAAAAAATCTGAATGCGGGTACTTTCAATTCAACAACAAAATTGTTTATAATAAAATGAGGGTATATTATGACCGACGATGGGACCTATGGCCAGTGGAGCTGACGAGACCTAGAGTGGAGACCGCGCATATCAGCAAGAGTTGTGTGGGACACCCAGTTAGATGGACAAGCGGAAGGCGGAGGACAGGGCATTGTGGCGCAGCGTGGGAGAGGCCTATGTCCAGCAGTGGACTGCGATAGGCTGAGTTGATTCACTAACAAAATTATAAATACAGGTGAAATGGAAATTTTGTACCTACCTACAGTTGGAATTTTTAATGATTACCTACTAAGTTCTGGAGGTTAGAACTAATTTCGTTACTTATAAAGTTTTAAATAAATTCAGTTTCCTGTCACGATTTGTTAGACAGCTTTTTGTGGAAAAAGCTGAATTACATTTTCAAAATAATTGTCAACTAATTTGTACAAATAAAATAGTAATTAGCATAGCACCGGCTTTAATATAGTTAGTTACGCAATAAATTAAGGAGTTTTCGTTCATTTACATTTTATTTTATAAATTCTGCTCAGGTAACAGAACTAATTGGGTTCATTTGTTTTTTAGATAGTGAGCTAATTGTTTGAATACCTTTTCTTTAACCCATTCGCTACGGCGATAAAAATTACGATTATTAGCCAAGTGCTGGACTTTTCGTCGCGAACGTCGATGGGCGTCCTCCGCACCTCATTAGGATAATATGGAACGCCGATTTATTATATATTTGTATTTTAAAAACAATGTGCATATATTGCAAGTATAATTTTTTGTGACTTGTTTTTGCCAAGATAAAAGCAATTAAAAGATAAAACGCCGATGGGCGTATTTCGCACCTAAATATGAAATCAAAAAACGCCGAAAGGCGTCCGCCGTAGCGAATGGGTTGACTACGTTTAAAATTCCTCGGTTCAGCACAGCTATTCCAGTTTCATAGAAACTTACGTATACTTACAGATGTGTGATTTTCGATCAGCTCTTCCATCACAATTTGCCAAAAAGACATACCTACTTAGTATAGAACTTTGCAATATTTATCTAGGATGCAATTCAATTGCATCCCATCCCATTCCATTTAATTTAAAAAAAAAAAAAATATTTTTCACTTTTTAGTTGTACCTACCCCACACAAATTCAATTAACACTAGTTCATTGAAGAATTGAAGACACCGACTAGAAGAATCATCAAAATTCGCATAGAAATGCCGGAGATGCAGTACATTTATGCATATAACTTCGTACATAGGAATAATTACCTAATGTATTATATACTAAAACCTTCCTAAAAGTATGTAGATCACATTTGTGGAAGAATTATCAAAATCGGTTATATAGTTTTTGAGAAAATCGCGGACATAGAAACATACATACATACATACGGGTCGAATACAGAACCACCTCTTTTGAAGTCGGTTAAAAATAACTCATTGATACATAAAACAAACATTTTTAAGTAATGCATATGGAGTAATTAAATTTTCCTTGCACCTTTTTAAAAAATTGCTGCTCTGGCTTTCTCTAAAATGCGCTTCCGAAACACCGTCTCTGCTATCCAAGCCTCTATTCTATATATGCCTCAAGGAGTAGACACGTACATCTCCCATAGTAAAATTTATGAGTGCTTCCCCCGGTCAGGGGCTATCAATCGTGGTTAGGTTCTAATAGCGGACGCATCGGGCATTTGTCACTGAGGTACTGTTATTACTAGTCTCTGAAGATGTGGGGAGTTGAACAAGATTAGACAAAAACTGTAGAAGTAAAAGGAATGTTAAGATATTGCCGCAAAATCCAGGAAAAAAAAATACGTTGCTCTGAAAGATATAAAGTCCTCCAGACCGTATTTCGGCCACGGCGGCCAATCTCAGTGGAGACCAGCCTTCGGCGCGGGAGATATTATAGTGCACAAGTGTGCGCGCAGACACAGGTGCATTCCCTCTTCCCTCACTCTCATAGTCCGATGGGACAGCAATCCGACACGATGAGAGAGATCAGGCGCAGGACCAACGGCTTGACGTGCTTTCCGAGGCACGGGGGTATCACACCGCCAACTTCCAAACTGCGGGTTGTTACTAAGAAATTTCTAATGGAAAAACTCAATAAAACTTTTCCCGAACCGGGAATCGAACCCAGGAACCTCATGCTTAGCAGTAGACTAACGAAGCAGTAATATATGCTGTCTGCTAAGTCTTTAAGATATGCTGTTTAGTAAATTAATTAATACTTTAGAGATTATCATCGTCTACTCCCCAGCAAACAACAACGCTATATACAGGTTGAAATTGAAAACATGCGACAAATCGAAATGGGAGATCGTACTCATCATTATGAACAACTTTTACTATGGGACCAAACCTGAAATCGCGAAAAAAAGAATCAGCTGTTCCCTACATTTATGCTCGCATAACTCATCAAAATGTAGGGAATAGCTGATTTTTTTTCGCGATTGCAGCTTTGGTCCCTTGGTAAAAGTTGTTCATAATGATGAAAACAATTTCCAATTTCGGTTTGTCGCATGTTTTCAATTTCAACTAGTGTAGGAAGGAATTGATACCTACCATGAAAAGACAGCAAAATGTTTCCGTTTACAAAAATTTCGTAAAGAAGGAGCACTCTTCTGTACCTACCGTCAAATCGTACAACATCAAACTCACCAAAACCCGACATCTATGACAATACAGCATGTTGTTTTTACATTCTCAAATCATGCTACCATCAATCTTTTAGACACGCGATATCCGTAACCGGAACAGTCAAACGGAACCCGACTAGCCATGTCGAGAACCAATAGTCGTTACAACATCAGAAATCTAACGCTCTTTTTAGGGTTCTGTACCCAAAAGGATGCCAACGGGACCGCTGTCTATCCGTCCGTTCGTCGTCAGTCACAGAGCTGTCTCTTTTCAACCATAATAGGTAGACACAGAAAAAAAACAAAATGATAAAAAAAAGTGGCGGTGGTTGTCAAAAGTCTGGCAACCAGTCTTACCAGGGGACATCGAATTACCCAGTAACTGGGTTTTGGAGGTCAGATAGGCAGTCGCTCTATGTAAAATACTGGATTTCAGCTATATCCAGTTAGTCTAAAAGCCGACCCTAACATAGTTGGGAAAAGGCTAGGCAGGTGATAATGATGAGGCAGACACACGAGTGTTTATTTAGTATAGCCGCTATAACAATAAATATAAATTAAAAATTAAAGAAGGTAAAATGTAGTTCTCAATATCGTACGGTGGTACGGAACCCTACTTGTGCAAGTCCGATTCGCACTTGGCCGGTTTTATTCGCCCTGTATAGTACAGACCTAAATTGGTTTTGTTACCTATCCAATGCGCCCCTAGTACTGTCGCAGTAAATTTAAAAGCAAACAAAACGTGCAATGTGCTCTTTACGGCCGGGAGTGTCGGCCCATAGAGTCGATAGTAAAATTTACGATACGACTCTTGTGTAAACGCAGACTGACTGTTGGTTCGCGGTCGATAAACTTAATTTTTAAAGAGGGAGTAAATAAAAGTGTACCGAAAAGTTGGAGAAACACCAAAGCATGCGCGTGTGTTGAAGAAAATTTATTTATTTATTTAGACTCGTGTACATCACACATTTTACAGAATAATAATTAGTATATAATTAGTTCTCGATATGACTTTAAACTGTCGTGCATTTAGTATTGAACTAAATGTAGAACGCCACCTGTAGGCTATGGGATAAATACACCCAAATAGGCTCGGATGGAACAGTCGATATTAGTGCAGGATATGAACTCAGGGCGGCGGCTGATGAACATCTAGCACGTCAAAGGCGGCGCCCACGGACCCAGTCAGGCGGTCCACTGTACACCCACCAACTCGCTCTAGACAAGCGCGGTGGGTTAATTTGCCTAAACCCCTACTCTCTCATGAGAGAGTAGGGAGGCCTTTGCCCTGCAGTGGGATGTCACAGGCTAATAAGAAAGAAATAATTACTATCAGTTTTTGTACATAAACCCTGTCAGGGCACTGCAAAATAATGTTGGTTCGCTGCTGAGTTTGTGGTAGTAAACATGAGTCAACAAATTACAATAGTCTAGAATAGTCTAGTCTAGTCGTTAAGATGTCCAATTTAACAGAATACAATAACACAAACAAAATACAATAACACAGATAGTCATATTTACGTCAGATGGTATTAGTTTAGTAGGTAAGTTAAAAATTATAATAAAAATAGGTAATAGTTACAATCAAGTCATGTCAATTCATAGTTAGTAATTTTATTGAATTATGTTGTCATTCTACAATACAAAATGAAATCTTAATGTCACTATAATATACAATACTAATGTGTAGGTGGGTAGGGGAACTCATATTGATAGCTTGTTACTTCGTAATTAAATAATGTCTGTTCTCCCCGTTCCACTTCTGTGGACTTAGGTATAAAGTTCGGCTGCCTTCGACGCAGGAGATATCACAGGTGCACTCTCTCTTCCCTCACTCTCATAGTCTGATTGGACGGCAATCCGACACGACTGGAGAGAGATCAGGCGCAGGACCAACGGTTTAACGTGCTTTCCGAGGCACTGTTGTATCACACCGCCGACTTCCAAACTCCGAGCTGTTACTAAGAAACTCCTATTGGAGAAACTCCATAACAGTTTGCCTTTAACGCTCCTTTGGTCTCGTGGTTGCAAGCGCAACTGCCGAGATTGGGGTCCTGGGGACTTAGGTATATCCACACTAAGGCCAAGGTCTACATATTCATAAACGTTACTTTGACTAAAGCTACGATTTCCTAAAACAGCGGTGACCGCCACATAGCGTCACATAACGTCACTGTAACGTCAATGAATTCAAATAGAAAAAAAAAATCAAATTATTTTTTTTTTCGTAAATTCATGGTGTGCGCTTGGCTATCTCTGCCATTCTTGGGGAGGAGGGGAGACCGACGACCTTGTGAAGGCCGCAGAATCCCGTTGGATGCGAGAAGCACAGAACCGGTCGAAGTGGAGGTGCTTGGGGGAGGCCTATGTCCAGCAGTGGACGTCATTCGGCTAAAATGATGATCCCTGCCAACCTGTAGGAATATATTATATTATGTTATATTTATAATAATATATAATTATCACAGTAATTGTTTTAGAAAAACAATCCAAACATATTCAGAAACAATGATTTTATGTTATTATATTATTATATAACAAGATCCTTTACGCACTATGGTACGAGTAACGGAAGACTTCTAGACAATATCAATCACCCACGCAGCTAAAGAAGCCACACTCAGCTTAGAAATATGATATTTTGGTTCTAAAGCCCTCGTTATGAAACCTTGTCAGTCCTTTAACAGTATGAGAATCCATACTAATATTATAAATGCGAAAGTGTGTCTGTCTGTTACGTCTTCATGCTTAAACCCCTGAACCAATTTAGATGAAATTTGGTATAGAGATAGTTTAGAGTCCCGGGAAAGGACATAGGATAGTTTTTATCCCGATATTCCCACGGGAAACTTAGGCGGGTGAAACCGCGGGGCGCTGCTAGTATACAATATAATGGTTTGTAGTTAAAAAGGCGTAGGACTGGTTTTGAAACGAAATGTCCTAGATTTGTTTTTCGAATTGGACAGAAATATGTGATGAAATTGAATAGCCAAATAAAAATATCTAATTCAATGTGTTATAAAGAAAATTTAGAGCATGTCATTAAGGAATGGGATGAACATATGTACATGCGCGTAGGCAAGCGATTTGGCAACTTCATTGCTTGCCCTTTTTTTCGGAACGGAACGATCAAAATTGTGATTAATTACCGCTAGTTCAACGCGTTGCCAACTTGCTTCATGTTGCGAACTCCGAAGAATTACTTAACGGGCGCGTGCTAAAAATGATAATTTAGTTTCTTGTTTTGAATATGTTTTTTTTTACTGGAACGGTAATTCGTGTTTACTTGAAGACAATAACTTAGTTTGCCACTATCTAAGATGATAATTACACGATTTTTTTCTAGAATTTATATTTAAGAAATGACAATTTATAATGATTAATTATGTAACAGTTATCTACTGCACCTCCTGTTTCGAGTTGGCGCAAGATTGTAATTTCATTTAATATATTGCGGGTTTTGTTAGGACATCAATTCTGCAGGCTTCTTTCCGGTTCAGCTATTAATTAAAGTTTATTTTTCGTTTTTTATTTATCAGAAATCGACTGTTTTTAAAACACTGTTATTTTTTTCTTTCACAAATTAGTAAATTTTTTAATAATGCGTTAAACTGTAAAAGACTTACATGCATAATTAGCCTATATTGTCACTTTCTTCGAATATTTTGTTTCTAGTAGTAGTTTCGGTTTTTCTCTCGATATTTTCTTTCACGGTTTCTGAGAGCAGTGGTGATGAAATAAATCACCCAAAGTAAAGCGCCTATCTGGGTTCGAACCCTCGACCTACAACTCGTAAGTCGGGAGCGTTACCACTGGGTCACCACTGCTCTCCACGCCAAAAAGTCTTACCTATTTAATTTTAATTGGACAACTTACAGCAAACTTACAACGTTCGCAAAGAATACAGAATTAAAGGCGATTTAGGGGAGAGGGGGGCATAATGGGGACGCGAGGCACGACGGGGCCATCCACACTTACAAAAAACTATACGCTCTAGATGTGTTTTGTTTTCGCTAATAGGTAGCCATTTTGTATCTCTCTTTGGTCTGACAGTAACCGGCGACTAGACTGCGTGCGTTTGATTTTTAAAACAAAAAACGATTTTCAACGTAATTTTATGTAATTTTGAGTGACTACGAATACAGATATAAAAAGAAGTGTTTATGTCACTACTATCATGTATTTATTTTGTTTTTGCAGATAAGTTACTTATTGATATGTCTTGAACAAAAATACTCTAACCCTCACTTATTTTATTTGGTTTGTTATTTTAAATAATGTGAGAATTGGGGCATAACGGGGACATGGATACGGGGTACGATGGGGTACCCCGTTACGTATATAACTTAAGAGAACAAAGAAGTGTTCTAATCCAAATGACCCCAAGTTAAAGAAGAACTCTAAGAAACAGAAGACCCAAAAAGCTCCCTCTGGTGTAGAGAATACCGACGAGGATACCATGTGCCTGTACTGCCTTGACGTGAACCACACTTATTTAAAGTCTTCGGAAGGTTGGGTGGCTTGCCAACTATGTGGACGGTGGGCTCATACAGCTTGTGCTGGTGTAGACGACGACAATACAGAAGAAATCCACATCTGCTTGTACTGTGATGCAAAATAAATATGTACCCCATACTGCCCCTACCCTGGGGCACGATGGGGTTTTCATTATAGTTTCAAAAAATTTAAATTATAACGTCATATGATTATTTACATCACCAAATTCTATGCCAAATGACAGTTTAATAAGTAACCAAAGTGTTGTGATTAGTTTTAATTAATACATACATTGCGTTGATTATTTTATTGTGTATTTTCCTTAACTTCCCCATTATGCCCCCCTCTCCCCTACAAGTTACACCATACGTACGGTCACCAAAGGAGATAAGTAACCCGATAGTAAGAAACTGATATTAATTTTCAAATTAAATTTAATTTAATTAATAGAAAACAAACAGTTTATTTATCAAATTAAATTACATTCGAAAATATCCATTGGTTTCTCACTAAACTTCAACCATATCCGACGACTCTGGTTATTTATTTCTTTAGGTATCTATACATACACCGCATTATCAGATGCTGCGGTTGTAAAATTCTGGACGTTATATAACCCGAACGACGGTAAACCCTTTACCTACATCATCTGCAAAACCCGTCACGTCATGAAGATAGAAGGAAATGACACAATTTCTTCCAGAACCTACATCAGCAAAAACCAACAGAGTTATGGCAGTGCTACGTCAAAATATGGCGACAATTTGTCTCAGGAAAGTTGACGAAACTTGCGTAAGCGACAACTTGATCGATGCGTTACTACGCAGGAGGTGAAACAAGGCACAGTCTTCAGTATTACTTTAGGGCCTCAGAATAAGCGATGAACAAGTGTTTTTGATAGGGTACAAAATACAAAGTGCATAAAATACGGCATGTGATACCGCTTCATCCCAGTGGCTTCGGGGGTGTTGCAATTGTTTTTTACTAGTAAAGGTTTTCACTTGGAGCATTCTTCTGTAATGTAACGTTACAGAGTCGAGCATTACATTAGTGAGGGAGGAGAACCGAGCATTACAGTGCGCAATCTGTAATGTTACAGATTCGAGCATTACATTCTTATAATCATTTTAAGTTTACTTAAGCGGTCGGTTGATTCTTTGTAAAATATCCAGACCGCCTGTATTTCGTCGGTTTTGAAATAATTCATGGCATCAATATCGTTTCTTCTGTTTTTTTTTTTCGTAAATAACAATGTCGTATTATTATTGCCGCGTTGTGGAATCAACTAAATGTTCAAAATCGAATCTAATGTTACATTACAGGCGAACGCTCAGGTTCACCTTCTGCTCTAAATATTTGTGCAATTACAGGTACATAAATAACATCATGCCTATATTCTCAGAGCACCTAATAGTACACCTACATTTCTCCACGTAAATATTTCAAACAAAATAGGTTTATTTAAACAAAGTAAATTAAAAATAGCGCCCTACTTAAAAGTAATAACCATGCACGTCCATGCTTCCTCATTGGCGTGTTAAGAAAATAATTAGACATGATCCAAAACAATTTATTTTATTTAAGCAATAAAGTAAATTATGAAGTTTTATGAAAGTTATCATTCCTCGGTCTAAAAGTTACAACTCTATGGGAAAACTGCAAAATAAAATAAAAAAATTAAATTTAAAAAATCAAAAAACCCGACTGCGGTAAAAAACTTAAGTTAAAAAAAACTGAAAAGCTAAAAACAAGCCCATTTTAAATTAAATAAAAGTTGGAAGCAGGCGGGACCCATTTGAGTTTGAAAATAGAAAAATGGTATGGGTCCCGCCTGCTTCCAACTTTTATTTAATTTAAAATGGGCTTGTTTTTAGCTTTTCAGTTTTTTTTTAACTTAAGTTTTTTACCGCAGTCGAATTTTTTTGATTTTTTAAATTTAATTTTTTTATTTTATTCTTTTTAGTTATGAGTTGTAAATCCCACTTAAGTGTGATAGTTTCCCTTTAAACTTCGTAATATATTGGTACTACTGCCGCGTTTAGTAGTTTAGTTTGGTAGAGGGGGGGGGACACTTGATTCTAACGAAAATTGGTACTTTAAAGCTTGATAAGTCACGAACGGTTTACTTAATCAAAAAACGGTCTTCCCAAACCACAGATATTTTTGAAAGACCTATCCAACGATACCCCACTTGACATAGTTTCTTGACTTTCATTTTTTTCATTTTCACAATATGGCGTCTAGTAGTCGCCATATTGAATTTTCATTAACGTCATGTGTTTAGTGACACTCGCCGGACTAAGAGGAATCGATTGACGTGTGAATCATAAAAATCGGCCCAGGCGTTTGGTCTGTATAGTGCTTCTAAGGAACATACAAACATACATACATACATAGGCTGATAAACACATCACCACTCCTTTGCGTCGCGCAGTCGGGTAAAAAGACCTACTGTAGCAGCCAGTGATTGCATAGTCATCGCTGACTTCATGGCCCCTACACTACAAGCGTACGTAAGATCAAACGTTGCTATGCCTACAACCGTTTTACAATGGATATTTAGATATCCAAAATTCTCTTGTTTCGTCAATATCAGCCCATTATTTTATTGGTAGATTTCGAGTCTTTGTTCTTGGTTTCATTGACACTTTTCACCGAATATTTTAACATGTAGGTATAGAGCATTTGGCGTATTTCTCCAGTTTTAAGAAGTAAAAGTAACCATTCTTCATAAGGGGAATTTGTTAGAACTATGTTTAGTGTTTAGGTACCTACAGAAGTTACAAAAATTTTTCTGAAGAATTCAAAGCGTAAAGGTAGAAGATACCTTAGAAAAACGCTATTGAAAAACGCTAAACATTATTACAAGTTATTGAAAAACGCTTTGAAAGCGATTGCCACTAAGTGACATCGTTTTCACAGCTTTCATATTTCTATAACAGGATTGTCATTCGGTAGCTATGAAATAGGCACATTTTTGGCTTTTCCATCGTCATTATAGATGATTTAACTGATTGATTGTTTAGGCACTCTTCTTAATATGTATCTAGAAGAAACACAAGTAAGTTTTGTACCTAATCAAAACGATTATGCACATTCCCAACCGTTCTCTTGAATGAGTTATGTGTAGTGCCGAATATTATTTACTCACAAACTGCTCCAAAACACATCACACAATAACTTCGTCACTATAATAGTTCCATCATAATAAACTCATTTGAACTTCGGTCCTTTGATATCAAAACAATAGCATTTTGATAATTTGACATTATAACTCTCACCACTCAATAATAAATCTAACATCACTCAAGATAGGGTACAAAATACATTGGAGGGAAATTAATTGTGTTGTTTACTAGAAGTTGGTTAAAGTTTAATTGAATTGAGGGTAGGTCCCCCGTCTCGGTTGATGGCGAATCAACGATTTTGTTATACAGATCAGTCTTGTTTACATGTCTCCCGGTTTCATTAAGATTTCTTATTAATTTTTCAATTGCTACAGTCCCTTTGAACTGGGTTTGCAATGAAGTGTGCTTGCGATTTTGTGCTTATGTGTGTGTGTAAGTGGTGCATTGATTTATCTATACCTATCCTGACTTCATAACTTAATAAATTAAATAAAATTTCACTGACGACAACAGAAAGCCAATTCTCGTAATTAAAAACGTTCTAATTCAAGTCACAATCTCATCTCAGCTACAATCAATGTCAAAAACCTGTCAAAAATGTAGAGAAATCAAAGGTATTTTCACAGATTAGACAGCGAACGTTCTTAAAAATACGAGAATTGCCTTTGTTATCATATCTATTTAAAACGTTTATAGTCTCAATGTTGTATTTTTTTGTTCAACTGCTTATCCGTTTTATCTATACTTGTCTATCTATACTTACTTATAATAAATCTGTAGAAGTGAAAATACTGTACATTGAAAATATAAAAAAAAAAATGGCAGAGGGTGTCACTAGACCGACACCGAACCCAAAAACGTGATTAAAAAAATTTTTGTCTGTCTGTTTGTTCAAGCATCACGCAAAAACTATCAGTTCGATTACGATGAAACTTGGTATAATTATTTTTTAATATCCTGCACCACACTGGGTACTTTTTATCCTGGAAAAGTATATACGATAAAAAACAAACTTAATTTTGCAGTTCGATCCCTAGACCAAGATTACTGTATCAACTGCAAATAATAAGTTTGTCGTAGGTTACGTCACCCGCAGTGGAGTTCACTAAGGGGCGCTGCACACGGCTAAGATCTATATATATAAAATACAAAGTCCTGACTGACTGATATATCACCGCACAGCCTAAACCGCTGGTCCTAGAGACATGAAATTTGGAGGGTGCCTTCATTGTGAAGAGTAGGTGTCCACTAAGAAAGGGTTTTTCGAAATTCCACCCCTAAGAAGGCGAACGGGGGGAGGGTGAAATTTCACGCAGACGAATTCGCGGGCAGAAGCTAGTCAATCATAAAATCATATTTTTCAAAACATTTCCATACTTACACACTTTTATCCCATTTTCTAAGCAAAAAATGTAACGTTCAACATTTCTTTTGACAAAGGCCTCGCAGTTTAGAAGCAAGGATGAAACTTTGAAAAACTCTATTACGAAAGCAGATTAAAACTGTATAATGAAGTTTAGGTGTAAATTGTAAGAAAAAGTAAGGTCTTTATACCTACAACGAGTTTTCTTCTGCAAGGAATTTTATATGTAGTTGGCGGTGAGAGTTGGATTGAGTTTATTGTTGTAATAATGTTGTGTAGAACCTAATTATTAATAATGTGAGATGATTTTTTACCTACGAAAAAAAACCTTCATTGACATTTTAGGAAAAAAAAAAAACAACTTATTGGCACTCCGGGAGTGCCGATAGAAGTGAAAACTTGAACAATTACGTGTGTATTTTTTGAATCTTCATATAAACAAAACACAAACAGAATACTTTGCCATCACTCACTGACATATCGGAAATATATTAAAACCGAGTACCTACATCCCGAGGACAGCCGAACACATCCGAATGTAGCGCGGTGTCGGTAACAGTGTCGCGAGTTCAATGGTATTTTCCCATTTCAAAAAATGCCCAACGCGCGTAAAGAAGAAGTTTCTCTTCAAAAGTGCAAAATGGGATTAGGCAGGTCACATCAGCCGCATGCACTATGACAGCTGGATAAAAATCTCCACACTATGGGTGCCTGATGATCAGTGACCGGAAAAGGCTGAGTATAATTAAGTACTCCCCCTTATTCATAAAACTTATCAAACCTATTTTAGTTAAAATGGGTTTGTCTCTTTCTTACACACAGAAATGACAACGTGACAGATAAAGACAAACGTTCTATAAACCTATTTTAGCTAAAACAGAGATAAAATAGGATTATGAATAAGGGGGCTAAAGTTTAAAGAACAGAGACGACAATCGGAGACTTTCTTATGACAATTTTTTTTTTCTAATGTCTCATTAATATATTCATGTTATATTGAAATGTTCAACCAACATACAAAAAAATATATATTTTTAATATTGGTTATTTTATTTATCAAAACATTGATTACGATTTATTAAAGCATTTATAGTGTTAATGATAAAATAAGATATTGAAAGTTACATAATTAAAGTTCCGGTAAAAAAAAAAATTGTGATAAGGAAGTCTCCGATTTCCGTCTCTGTTTTTTAAAATTTAGGTAAATATACTCAGCCTATTCCGATCACTCCTGATAATTGACGGTGTCGCCGATACCATTCTAGAAAGAGGTGGCGAGTCGACCAGGACGCATGACGTGAGGAGTGGTTTGAGGTGGCGCGGGAAAAGATTTCCTGTAAGAGCTTGGGTGAAGCCATTGGCACAAGTGAAAAAATTGTTAAAAGAGAATAAATGGAAATTAAAAAAAGCAAATGATCGCCCAGGCAGTGCGACCATTTGTACTATTCAGATAAACATTGCAGAAGAAGCAGTTAAGTAGGCAGTGATGCACAAAAATAGGTACACAAAACCAAAACCTTTGGCCCCTAGTACACACACGTTTTTGTTGCCGTGAAAAACTATGGTTTATTCGCCGTATGTAGACACGTGTGTAGTCACGGCAAAAATACGTGCGTGTCCAAGGGCCTTAGACCGGTCCGGGCCTTAGACCGGTCCGGGCCTTTGGTGCGTGTACACGGCATGGTTTCTTTACGGTACCGGCGTATAAACCGCGCCGTAGAAAAAACGTGTCCATCGACAAGCTCCTATCTAGTACCCACACCTAATTCTAATTTCCGGTTTCTGAAGAACTCTTAAACGGAGTTTAAACTTTCAATAGCTGTTGATTTGACATAATTATCTATTTAAGCGAATTCCTTCCTTATGCTTGATTTTTGAGGTTCTCAGATAAACCCTCGATAATAATTCACTCGAATTTTAAGCTAAATTCTTCTTTAATGACGTGTTCAGAAACACGATATCGAACCGTCACTATCGAATGGATAAAATCTGTTTAAAAACCTCAGACACTAGGCATGTCGTTTAGCCTTTGCCCCACAAAACTAGCGATACCTGCAGCTAAATACCTATTGCGTACAACCTAATAACAAAACTGTAATTCTAAAATGCAAATTTGCCACCATCAATCCCTCGTCTCAAAAATTTGTCGCGAAGACATTCTGCTTCATTAAACCCATGTATTTCCCGAACCAACCACCTTAGGCGACATTATGCAAATAACGTCATTACAAAATTACTTGGCACACCCACTATTAAGGTATTAAACACGGAATAACATGCAAATTGTGTCCCGATCGGGAATCAAGTCTCTCAATGATGTATAAAAGCGGTTTAAGCTGGATTAAACCAGATTAAACCGGATTACACCGCTTCGAGGCGGAGGCGTTCATTTATTATGTAAATACGTGACAAATTAAATCCAATGGGAATTTCGTTTGACAAACGGTTGGGCCCGTTGTAATGTATTGCCGTGTTTACTAGTTTCAGGTTTAGTCGAAAAGTTGGAACGGGTTTAGTGGAATTTGGCTGTTGGAGAGACGAGACATTTATTAAATTATGTTGGGTGTGAGATATACGGTCTGCTCTTTCCGTAGGTTTATTTTAAGATTATACCATTGTGTCATCTATTATTTATAATAATATTATTAAGAGGTAAAATTTGTTATTTTGTATCTACTATTACGGGGGTATTCTTTGTAACTACTAATACGATTCCGAAAATTCTTTCACAAACGCGACGGTCCATTATCCCTGAGTGTCATAGGATATGTTTTATGTTAAAACGAGAAACTTTACTCAAACGATGTTGCGGGCAGAAGCAAGTAGGTAATAAAATTTATTACCTACTGACAACGAATTATTTAAAATACTTCGTTTTTAGTTGTCCTATGTTTTATTTCATAATAATATTAACAACAAAACTAACTACACATTAATGGTACCACAGACAAATCAAAAAAAGTTTTTTTTTTAATCCAATCTAAAGTTGCCAGAAATGGAGATTAGGCCCCACAGCATGGGTTCCAAGTTCCACGTAATATCCTACAAAATGAAAATCGCAGTACGATGGATATAGTGTGAATGTTCTATGACATTTTACTTTAAAGAAAACATAATCGAAACAACTTTAGTAGATACTGCTGTGGAATGAGCCTTTAAATTACTTAAATTAATCTTAATTAGATGTTGAGGTAGAAACTTCTGCAGTTAGCCGTAGATAGCCGAGAGCTAAAAGATCCCAAAGGAGAGATTCACTTCAGGGTTTTAAATAGTGCTTTTTGGTTTGTAATTTTAAGTGAAAACAGGGCTAATTAAAGTGGTATCTATGTACAGCAGCCAGAGAAATTAATTGTTTCAATCAAATTGACACGCTACGTCATTTTTGCTGTGTGCCGATCGTTTTGACGTTCAAAAGTGCCTTTTATGTGCCTATCACACTAATATGACAAAGGCGAAAGGTTGTGAGTGTGTGTTTATATGTTTGTTACTTCTTCACGCTCAAACGGCTGGACCGATTTTGATAAAATTTTGTATTGAGGTAGCTGCCACTCTGGATTAACATATAGGCTACTTTTTATCCCGATATTTCCAAGGGTTCGACATTTATTTGGGTGAAACCGCGGAGCGCAGCTAGTTTGAAATAAATGCCTTGACTTTGACTTTGTGCCGGCGACAGCCGTCGAAGATTACAGTCGCGTCTGTCGTCGACGCGAGTTGCTCGTGTGTATCCAGATTTTATAGCCATTTCACACTACTTTGAAAGAATGAAAGTTGTGATTTCAATATACGGACAAAAGTTCATAATCAATTTGCTCGTTTAGAAGGCCTTGTGGCTGAGTAATAACAGCCGCACGGGTCAATCCCTCAGGTTAAGCACTTAGCTACGCTCACCACGGTTTTTCCATGGATGGGTGACCCTCTTTACATACAAAGGCCCCTCCTTGCCTCGGAAAACACGTTAAGCTGTTGGTCTCGGCTGTCATTTGTGGATCTTTGACAGTCGTTACGGGGATTTAGCCCGAAAGTCTGATAACCAATCTTACCAAGGAAGGGGTATCGTATTATACAATAACTAGATTATGGATGTTAGATAGTCAGTCATCCAGATAAAATACTGGTACTCAGTTGCATCCGGTTTGACTGGAAATCGACCCCTAACATAGTTGGGAAAAGGCTAGGCAGGTGATGATTTAATGAAAAAAGTCAATTTGCTAAAAACAATTATGATGGGGGGGGGGGGGGGGGGCTCAGGGGATCAGAGCGGCACCCTACTTGCGTAACACACTATCAATCGGAATTTGAATCATTTTGAAGCCAATTGCTAATCCATTGCTTCATAAGTTCGAAAAATCTGTCTGATCAACACGTAAATAACGCAATGAATGTTGTTGAACTGTCAAAATGAAACGGATTCCAATTGATAATGTGTTACGCAATTGCCCCGCGGATTAAATCGAATTTACTTAGGTTTATCTCTGTGTATGTGAAATACTTTCGCACACACAGAACGCACACACACTTTGCTGTCTAGATACATTATCTTAGACAAAGATTTTGGTGACCTAATTCTACCTGTGGTAGTTTCGGGCTAGTGAAATGTAGTTCCGTGTCTTCATTGCTTCTAAGATATCTTCGCCCGACTTGATCGCTTGAAGCGACAACTCCGCAATTGAATTAGTTGGAATGCAGGAGCTGCTAAACGCAATCTTGAGTTAAATGTGTGACCATTCCTGTGTCAAAGATTTGCTAGTGCAGTCATTCAAATAGGTACTGACTATGACTTTTATACACCATATTCCAGACGATATACTCGTACATAAGCTTCGACCAGATGTTTAGACCATGGAAATAAGCATTTTTCATTATGGACACATTAATGAATTATTATTCATATAAACTAAATACCTTGACGTAAATCGCCCGGTATGCATGCCTCTTTATCCGAATTGGCAACGATGACGTATTTTCATTCATAAGATTTGGCGGGCTGCAACTTGTCAAAAGTGAGTTAAGACGTTTTCTTACTGCATGCTCAATTAAATTTCACTAAATGAAATTACAAATATCTTTGTAACGAAACCTTTTTAAGTAATACTTCCTGTGTTAGATTTAATTTGTAAAAGCTATAGAAGCCTTTGACAAAGTTTATGGATATCATCAAAAACACGGTGTATAGAATGAAATTGAATAGGTGCAACAAATTAAAATATCCAATTCAGCGTGCTATAAATTAAATTTAGAGCATGTTATTAAGGAAAGGAATGCACACACGTTTGAATGTAGTAATGATTTTTTCGTAGGAACGGTCGAAATTAGGTTAATAGGTACCGCTAGTTCAACACGTTGCCAACTTGCTTCAAGGTTTGAACTCAGCGATGTATCGATTGCTTATCGGGCGCGCGCTAAAGTTGATACTTTAATTTTTTTATATGTTTTGATATCTAAATATGAAAAAAAAAAATGAAAAAGTACTGAAACAACGATAATTCGTGTCTACTTGAAGGCACCAACTTAGTTTGCCCTATCTAAGACGATAATTGCAAGTTCTTTTCAAGAATTAAGATTTGGCAAATTACAATGTATGATTATGTAAGTGCTTGGCCAGACTGACAGCGCGGGGCGGGGAGCGGCGCGGGTTCGGAAACGCGCGCGATCTGCACGTCGGCAGTCGAACGCGGCTCCGTTCTGAGTGTTGTCATGTCCAGTGTTTGTCTAAAATATATAATATGGATGAAGAAGACAAATTTTTACAAGAAAAAAGCTCGAAATAGTTGAGAACCCCGGTCAATCATTATGTCAACGTGGTTAAGACACTAACGTGAAACCCTACTGTGTCTTAAATTAATCGAACAACAAATGAGGTGTCACGTAGCGTTAATATTGGAGACGGGCTGAAGAATCAATAGGAATTCGGAACTGACTCCATCAAGATCGGGAAAAGGCATCATCACGACCCTCGATCGAACAAATTGACAATATAACATCAAATTCTTCCGTTTATTCCTGTCAATACTGTCACTTCCACCGTTCCGTTTAATTTAGTTTCATCAACGCGGGACATCGCTTAATCGCCCCGTGACACCGCTCGGCAAGTCCATTAAACTAAAGTTTAAAGTTTGTTGTTGACGCAGACATGATTAGACGCGCTTAGTTCAGACGCTGCTAGTGATGATTCTGTTTTATTTATGGGACTTTTTTTAAAGTAGTCTGAAGATTAAGTCATAAAATATTTTACAACCAATGTAATAAACTAATGCAATAAATTTGCGAAAATACGGTATTGCTATAACTTGTAATACTTCTTCTAAGATCTTATTTTTATAAAATTATGGTAGTCCATAATTATAAAAAAATAACAAACATAATATAAATTTTTAGAAACTACAGTGGTAGGTATTAATAAAATTTTTGCTTAAAGGCTCCCTTCGCAGACAGGCGCGACGCGATTCTGGTAAAGAAGATTTCATAGTTATTGTTCTACCAGAGTCGCGTCGCGCTGTTACGTCGCGCCTTTCTGGCAGGAGCCTTAAACCATCATTCGTACTGGCTGAATAAATCAAAAGTCTCTCAAGAACAAAAGATTAAAAATCAAGCGATTGAAATACATATTTCAGGACAAACATGTCAGTGTCACCTGTTTGAACTAAAAAAACTTCATTACTGCAAACCAACCAACCTTTTCTTTTACAGACCTTATATTTTTTTTTACTTTAATACGGTTTCCGTAGGAACCAGTCGATTGTCTTGGTCCGGTTTTCAACACTGGAAACCGGTCTTCAACATAATTTAATTCGAGGATCTTGGGTTCGAAATCCTACCTCCATCCAGAAACGTATTAGACACCTGCGTCGGCTCCGGGATCCGGGACTCTCAAAGTCCCTGGCGCCCATTACTAGATATTAACATAAACAATAACTGGAAGGTTAGGTTTGTTTCGTTTTAAAAGAGTTTAAGATAAAATTTACCTTAAACTCTTTTAAAACGGAACAGTATGGGGTTTATCTCCAACCCCCCATGACCTTTGCTCTCTCTACTGAAATATTAGCTGGCTTGCAATAATTTGTAAATGGTAACGTTAAACTTATTTTATTAATATACAGTATTTGAGATAGTTGTTGTTTTCTCATACCCAATAGTTTGCCGCTACTACAGGTAAGAAATCATAACTGTAACAGTGGAAAACTTTTTGATTCTAGTAACAACTAAATAATGAACTAACCCCACCATTATTTTGTTGCTGAACTATCTTGCGGCCATAGAAATCGTAAAACTAAGCCCAAAATCCGTAAACTTCCAATTTCGTTAGTACTCAGTTGGGAAATCTTGCTATAACCCAGTGACACGTTTTGTTTTTGTTCCATTTTTATGTTCCCCTTTTGGGAATCAAACCTCATTTTGGTTAATTTTTCATCTCACCGTCCAGTATTCTATTTTTGAATTAGAATTCTTGATAGAACCGTCTAGAAATTATGAAGAACTAGCTTTTGCCATCCAACGGGAACGTAGTATTGGGATAAAAAGTATCCTGTGCGTTAATCCAGGTTAAAAATAAACAAGGTATCTGTGTGCCAAATTTCATTAAAATCCTATTAGTAGTTCGTCAATTTATGTAAGCCTAGTACTTTTTGCTATGTTACTGCTCAGAATTTGTGCACGACGTGTCGTGAACAGAATACCGTCTAGTATGCAGCATGCAACGTACTACCGAGATAAAAAGTATCCTATGTCCTAACCCAGGACATGGTCTTCCCATTTCATCCAAATCCGTGCCGCCATTTTAGCGATAAAGCTTAATAAACAAACTCACTTTAACAAATATTAAAGTAAGATGCAACTTTGAATCTTTGCCCCTTAATTTTGTTCTTTCATCATTTTTTCAGCTGCTTCATCAGAATTAAAGATATTGTTACGAGCTTGGGGTTCGTGACAATAAAAACTGCCGATTTAAAAACCAAAAATAGACACTTTATTTAAAAACACCAATTACAACTGTAACCACACTAATTACAAAACACAATCGCACTACAGATCACTTGAAAGTCGCACTTGAAGATCGCTTCGATGTTTTCGCTTGTATCGCTTATCCAACACTGATTCCGGCTCGCAGGCACACCGGCCTTATGTAGGCCTCGGATAGTTCCAGAACCTTCTACCATAGAAACATCTAGAATGTTCGAGTAGATACCGATCCCGTCCGACCAGGCGTCGATAGTTCTGGAAAGTTCTAGCATCGAAGTTTCTAGAAGGGACCAGAATAATTATTAGTTCTGCTACTCGATACTAGATGGCGCTAGTGGTAGCTAATGTCGCCATCAAGTGTGGCGCGTAACAATATCTTGTCTGCTAGACACAAAATACTACATATCAATGATCATACCGATGAATGCTCCTGCGCTGCCCACACTCAGTGGTTTTTGTTGTTTTGTTGATACCATAAAAAATAAATTATCATCAAATATAAATATCGAAATCCATCACGCCTGCTGAGTTTCGCTAGCCAATTTAACTTGACCCTGTATTGTATTGTTAGCTTGTATATTGTATTTAAGATACGTCACAGAAAATTGAGCTATTTGTAACTACACAAGGCTAATAGAGTATTAGTAAACACACCTTCCAATATATAAATAAAAGGATAATAAACATATTATTGAAATCCTTAAAACGAACTTTCCTTTGGTGTTCCTCCATTAACCCTAACAGGTTATGTAGTATAAAAGACGCTAAATCGAATTCTGTTGGTCTTCAAAACCGGCTTCCAAAGACTCCCAGCATTCTCTACCCCAATACCCGTTTAACATTAATTCTGAAACATCCAAACCAAAATTCCAACCAACTGAAAATATTTCGAAGTTATTGCATCAACTTAATTAGTCGTTTCATTACGAAACCGATCGGCCATTTGCAATATTTGGACAACGCACAATGCTATCATGTACCAGGACTACATAATGTACTAGGTGCTTCAATTATACGTGTGTAGACTACTGCGCCTGCCGGGGTCCTTCTATCCAATTAGGATTAAAGGTGGGGTGCCGGTTGTGGCGACAAAAGATGCATTTTTTTTACACCTGACAAATTATTTTGTGAGGTTTAAATAAATCAATATATTATATATATTTTTTTAATTATTAATTTTTTTGTTGAGTAACTTTGACAGTTCAAAAAACAAAATGACATAATGACAGTCTGTTTTCAGTTTTTTTGAAGTGAAAACTTCTTTAGGCATTTTTTGAGATGGGAAAAACCATTTAATTCGCGCCACTGTTACCGTACGCGACACCGCTTTGGATGTGTTCGGCTGTCCTCGGAATGTACTCGGCTTTAATGTATATCCGATATGTCAGTGAGTGATGGCAAAGTAGAGTTATTCCAGTCTAATCCCCTGAACCCCCCTCCATCCCTCCTCGATCCCTTGCTAGTGCTTCTTCTGTTTTAATTATTCTTTTGGTGTTTTGTTTTCACTTCTGTCGGCACTCCCGGAGTGCCACTGTTTTTTTTATTAACTCTAAAGAATAATCGTTTTCTATGGCTTTAAATTTTAATGAAGTAGATAGCAGTTGCTCAGCAGTGGGATAGTACAGGCTAACGGAAAAAAAAAAAAAAAAAAGATAGCAGTGCGCAACTGCGCAATCGGCGTATAAATATGAAAAAAATACCTTTGCTATCTACCTACAGTGACAGAACTAATGGAATACTTACCTACGTGAAACATAAATTATATGGAACAGTTTCGTGGAAAACCTACTCAATGTCTATTTTCATTTCATTTTTCACTAATATTCGACGTTAAATATCTACCGTTACTACTACGAAATTCAATTTCAAATTATGAGAATATATTGTTATATTTAGCTTATTTATCAAAACAACTCTATAAATATTATATTTTCGTAGAAACTACTTATAAGAGAATATCTCTCTATTATTACTATTTTATTATACACACATAACATCACGCCTTTATTCCCCGAAGTTTTAGGCAGAGGTGTGGGGTGTGTGGTGTGAGGTGTGTGTGTGTGGGTGGTGTGGTGTATCCCATTGCCGCCCATTGTGTCACCCTTTTTAAGTTTCTATATTTATGTCTGTAAGCAACTATATACACTAGATACTACAATAAAAGACTATCTAACTTACAATACAAATAAATAAAAAAAAACAAAGGACACTTAGGCGTCGAAGTATTCGTCCGCATCGCTGTCATCTGTTTTCTGTAAGTAATTTTTATGTAGCAAGTACAAAATAAAGAGTATTTAATTCTATTCTACCTATAGTACACCTATATTACGCCAGTTATGTTTAAGTCTCATGTAACAGAGGGAGAGCCTGTTGCAATCTACCGGGTACAAATCCAGACTCCGGGCTGCTACTGAAAAAAAATTCTGATGGAAAACCCAATAAAACTGCCTAAAATGGGATTTAGACCCAAGACCCCACGCTTAGCAGTAGCTCTCGCAACCATTAGACAAATGAGGCGGTATTTATTCTATTTATAGCTAATTTTGCCCTCATTTTATGGTAAAGACCTCCCAGTATCAGGGCGTTTCCTCTTTAAACCCTTCATACGAGACCATTACAAAAATCAGGAGAATCAAAACGGCTACACTTTAACGTTATTCCGTCGTCCATCCTTTCATTGATGTGACATCAAAATATACCCGTAGTTTTAACAAATCGACTGTGGAAAAGGGTAACACCTAATAGACGTGTCATGTCACGTTCCACTGTTAGTACAATCCATTCGTTTCGTAAAAAAGGGTAAGGCTTTAAACATGGGTCATCCATCTCACAACTAAAAAGCAGAGGTCCTAAACCATACAAGGGTCACTACACGAGTCGTTTAAAAAGCTTAATGTCCAAGTACAACCTACGTTTTATTATGTTATTTCTTTAGATACGAACAAAAAGCCTTAATTACGGTCTGATCCCCTGAGCCCCCCTCCACCTCCCCCCCGTTCTCAATCCCCCAAAATACACCCTAACACTAATATATACATCATTATATATATTACTATCAACGTCTCGCGGTTTCACCCGCATAAGTCTGGATCCCGTGGGAATATCCAGATAAAAAGTATCCTATATCCTTTCCCGGGACTGAAAATATCTCTTTACCAAATTTCATCTAAATCGGTTCAGCGGTTTAAGCGTGAAGAGGTAACTGACAGACAGACAGTTTCGCATTTATAATATTACTAGCTGCGCCCCGTGGTTTCACCCGCATAAGTTTCGATACGGTGAGAATATCGGGATAAAAACTATCCTATGTCCTTTCCCGGGACTCGAACTATATCTATACCAAATTTCATCTAAATCGGTTCAGTGGTTTAGGTGTAAGAAGGTAACATACAGACAGACAGACCGACAGAGTTACTTTCGAATTTATAATATTAGTATGGATGAACAAGATAATAAAAAAAAGAAAAGGAAGGAGCGAGGATTCGTCCGCATCGCTCTCAATGAGATAAGTGCCCAATACGCTGGTAGCATTACCGCGTTTAATGGCAATGCTGATTCTTTGGGCTAACACATAGCCTATAACCAGCGGACGATCAAGACGCTTCCAACGATACCTCATTTGTCAAATTATGACAAATAGTTTAGAAGTTATGAGGGAACAGATGAACATTCATACATACATACCGTTCAAAATCAAAACCCTCCTTTTTGCTTCACCGTAGCTGGGTAAAAATAGGCCAGCCCTCTGGTCACGTAAAGAGTCGACCAACCGCTTGGCGATGTCCCGAAATACTCGATGAATACGTTTAGATCCTTACCCGCCGACACTGAGACTCCAGCTCTAATGGATACTGATCACAGAAACATCGTACCGTATTAGTGGCTGGCTTTTTGAAAGGTGTCCGTGATTGCTTTTAAATTATTTATCGGGACACGTACCTATATGTCATGTTACAGACGTATTACAGGTTTATAATTGCTGGTTTATATTTATTATGAAGCTTACAATGATTTAATAATAGTCGGTTCAGCTATTTGTTGTGGCAGTATGGTTATTATTTAATTAATGATACGCGTTGGAGAGCAGTGGTGGCCCAGTGGTAACTGCCGCGACTTACGATGTCGTAGGTTCGAACCCAGATAAGCACTTTACTTTGTGTAAATTATTTCATCACCACTGTTCTCAAAACGGTGTAAATAAACATCGTAAGGAAACCGTCATATCCTAGAACCAAAAATTCGAAGACATGTGACATCTACCAACCCGCACTGGGCACGTATGGTGGATTACGGCCCACTCCCTCTCACTGAGAGGAGGCCTGTGTCCCAGCAGTGGGAACATTCTAGGCTGCTATGTGATTGTGCTGTTTTTATTTTTATTTTTTAATGATTAGCTTTAGACGATTTGATTATTTAGTTGGACGTCGTTAGGGCTGAAATAAAAAAAATGAGTCTGGTTGCTTTTAACTTTAAGTGTGCAAAGAATCTAAGTGCCGGAAAAACCTCCACCCAAATAAAATGGTTTAAGAAAACGTTTTCTTATTTCATTATTATCAACATGAACTTTACATTGTATTTATACATATATAATAACTAGCTTCTGCCTCGCGACTTCGTCCGCGTGAAATTTCTTGTTCCCCCGACCCACCCCGTCGCATCGCATCACCTGACCGAGCTATCACTTTCTCTTCGCTGAGCGTCCTTTCTATCTTTGTTTGTTTTTGCTCGACTCCTAAGGATCTTAGCGTCATGTTAAATAGACCTTTCTCAAGAATTGGGCTATCAAATGCAAACATATTTTTTCAAATCCAACCGGTAGTTCCAGAGATTAGCGCGTACAAACAAACTCTTCAGCTTCATTATTAGTTACTCTTCGGTTTAATTATAGAATACATAGAAATAGTTAATATTAATTAATAACAATAGTAATAATTTAGAACAATATATTTAGAAGATTTAGGAGGAGCTTGTGGCTATGTAATAACGTTAGGTTAAGCCACGCTTGCCGTGGTTGGTCCGCGGATGGGCGACCATCTTTACATACCAAGACCCCTCCGTGCCTCGGAAAGCACGTTATGCCATTGGTCCCGGCTGTCATTCGTGGATCTTTGATAGTCGTTGCGGGTCGTCAGAAGTCCGAAAATCTGACAACCAGTCTTACCACGAGGTATCGTATTACCGAGTAACTGGGTTGTGGAGGTCAGATAGGCAGTCGCTCCATATAAAATCTCAGCTGCATCCGGTTAGACTGGGAGCCGACCCCAACATAGTTGAGAAAAGGCTAGGCAGATGAGATGATGAATACTAATTTAGAACTCAGTCTTTTGCGTGGGATGTCTAATGGAATGTGTCCCAGAATAACCCACACAAATTTTCGTGCAAATAAATATCCAATAATAAGTTTCAGAAAAGGTTAAATCCTACGTTCTTCATAAAAGGTTTCATATGTACATTACATTACATTTGTTCGTTATTCACACGTGGGATGAACTGAAGAACAAATCGTTTGGGGTGAAGTTCGATTAAGAATTGGTACAGATTGTCGAACAAATCGACCTTTTTCCTTCCTAATCGGTGTGTGGTATCTAACTATATAGGACTTTTGTATTCTTGAAAACTGATTGATGAAAATCTCTGTGGGAAAAGAAAAGTTTGTGGGAAAAATATATGTAAAAAAAAAAACTGCTTTAATCAATGTTATTCAATTTTCTTCTAGTGAAAGGCGACCTAAGGTTGCTTTCCACGCTGAGGAGGCCTATTTCCAGCAGAGGACGTCTTGCAGCCGAAATGATAAAGAAGATTGCTTTGGGGGCCGACAGAATCTATGAATTCACGACACAAAATTCACTTTTCAAATACAATTCCTTGCAAATCGAATGGGCAAACAAATCGATACCTAGGAATCGAGCCAGTCGAGTGTTCGATTCTCAGATAGTTTTATTCATTTCAGTAGATTTCACGGGCGAAAGGATCGCAAATTGCGCCGCTCGCTCCCGGCGCGGCCCGTAATCGATTGTGCTGCCATCTGTTGGCAAAATAATGACTCCGTCTGGTATGCTCCTCCTTTATTTAGATGTGGTATATGGTAAGTATGGACATGCTTTCTGATGTGAGTGTGAACATCAGAAATTGTAGTAGCTCAAATGTGGCTAATAAGACACAATTGAATTTCAAATGTTCTAAATCAAATTTTGATTTCTCAACAGGTGAGAGTTCACTTTTATGTTGTACAGTCACGTCTAAAAGTATGTATACACTTGGCTTTATTCAAAAGCGATTTTCTCCTTTATTTTTGAATGAAATTTTATGCTATTACGAAAATAGTATTTTCGAACCCATAGGTTTATGTTAAGTGTCGTATTTCAACGTTGCATTCGTTATTTCACGAAAAAATCACAATTGAAAATTGCCAAGTGTATACATACTTTTAGACGCGAGTGTACTTACCCCACACAACTACTTACTATGTAAATATCAATGACAGGAAGTTATTAACATCACCAATATAAAGTAAGTGGCAAAAATACGTATTATTGAAGCTAACTCAAAAACTACCTAAGCAAAGTTAATAAAATTTATATGGGACCACCCCTGAGGCATCTATCCATTACAAACCCTACTTTTTTTAAAGTCAGTTAAAAACTCAAGTAAACGAAATTGCGTAGTTTGCCTCTACTTCTAAGTCTATCAACAAAGATACAGGGCCCGTCCAAAAGTAGTTCTATATTTTGAAATGAACGCTACTCCCAATTAATGAACTTTTTCGGTCGGGCAAAAACACATCGGGAGTAAGAACAGCTGTCAAATCGTACTGTCAAAATCATTCTTTGTTCGGACCCCGAACTAATCTTATATCCGAAGGTGATAACACCTCTTTGTCATAGGAGTAACAGACAGTCCGCTGTGCAGGGCCTGCATGGAGGACGACGAGACAGCGGCACATGTGCTTCTAAACTGCCCGGTGGTCGCCACGTACAGGGCAAAGTACTTCGGTAACCCAGGTACCCTACGTGAGACGGTCAGTAACATCAAGGCGTTGCTGGCCTTCCTCGAGGAGCTGGGGTGGATCGAATAATCGATTTTCCCACCCGTACGCAAAATACGCGCATAGACGTGGAGTTGCGGACACCAGCCCGTATTACCTATTACCTACCTATCCGAAGGTGATACGGAGTAGCGTACGTCCGTAACTATGGCCAAACCTACAGATTTCGTGCTTTATCTGACCAAGATTTTGTCTGGACTTTAAAAGAGACTGTGACCTCTGAGTTGGTTTCGGCCTTTCTTCCCAGAATAGTCAGAGAGGAAACGCCGACCTCATTTAGCTTAAAAAAAATATGATTGACGTGTAAAATTGTTTGTACAAACCAACTTACAGAAAATAAATCATTTATCATTTACCTTTCTGGGAATAAAAACGTGATTATGTGTATTATATAAAATTCAGCAGAAACAAACCATCTACAAACCTAACATATACTGCACAAACGTCGTGGAAGACCAAAAGCCGGTCATAATGAAACTATTTATCTCTCGAACGCACTGATCGGCGCTTTCTCGGGGAGCCACGATACAATGTGGAGTAACTGCCGGTAATACCGACACCTCAGATACAACCCTTTTGTATACGGGGATTATGGACGGGGTTGAAAATTTCGCTGTGGGTGAAATTCTAGAGTTTAAAGCGAGTGTCAAAGATTTGATTGTAAATTCCGATGATATTTTCTGGAGAGCAACAATGATGGTGTAAAGAATAATAATTTGTTTCATAGGGTTTTTTTTTACTTTAAGTTAATTCATAATCGACAATTTCAAGTTTATTTGATTGCAAACCCCGATGATATTACCCTCGTATAGTAATTCAATTATTATATAGGTCTACCAGAATCGCATGGCATAAAAAAATTGTGATTTTCATCATTATGGATTGACATTGCCATTATGAAAATTTCATTTTTTTTTAATGCCATGAGGTTCTGGTAGACCTATACAATGAATTAGATTGATAATTGTCTAATAGTTACTTACTTACATTTCAGTTAGTTCAAGAGGTATTATACTAAAATTCAATGACGACTATAAGTATATATTTTTAGTTGTAATGGTTTGTTAATGTTAAGAACAACCTATGCAGCTCTCGATCATAAGCCTCATGACAAATAGATAACTAGGGGTTATCTATCACTCCTCCACTTTCACTCCACTGAATTCAGACAGAATATTGGTATAAAAGCCAGCTCTCAAATATTGACTTCAATAAATAGACGATCTATCAGAAATGTTTGTATAGCAAGACGAATGCCAACTGGCAACTATGATACTGTACTTTGCAAGATGAACTGTTGGATTGAAAAGTGAACAAATACAATAATAGGTATTGTTTTACTTAGGTGTTCGGGAAATTGTTAAACCAACTAGATTATGTACGTGTAATTGCGTATATTATGAATAAACAAAACAGTGTAATCGTTATTGTGCACCTACACTTTTTAGGCAGAGTTCAGAATGGAAAAATGTCTCTTAATTTTGGGAACGTTCAGTCTCAATTTGACAAAAACACCTCTAAATTTTTTTAAAGTTTTTGACATTGATTGTGGCTGAGATGAAATTGAGACTAGATTTTGAATGTGTTTAATTACAGAAATAGACCTTCAGGCTTTTAAATAAAGCTCGAAAATCACATTGCACTTTTTGCGGCTAAGTAAAAGTACCTAACTCTCAAAAATGCTCAACAAAAATAATTATGAAGCAAGTTTAAATGAAACCTACACCTGTACGACTAAATAAACTACGACTAAAATTAGCCTCCAACGCTAGCTCACTCACAGTAACATTAGATTAAAGCCTCTGTTTGTGGCACGACTTGTACGCAGAGATATGTTAATTTGCACCCAAATGTAGCATTGCTCCGTCGCATAATGTGGACACAGCCTACAGCGCAACGTGTATATCCGTACGTTAGTAAGTGTATTATGCTTGCGCACTGTGACTTTAACTAAGGGGGAGTTCGGATTTGCAGACTTGTCGCATGTTTTTTTTTTGGTTTGAATTTTTGTGAACATTTAAAAGTTTGTTGTGGTAGGAGAAAAATTTAACTTTATCTTTTATTAATCAGTTTTTTTAATTGGCATAGATAGATAATACTGTTTAGAATTACATTTTGATCTTCAATTTTCCCCTTTTAAAAACTCACTGATTCTTTAATAACTTGTTATTTCTACTAGGTACCTACTCCCGTTGGATTAATGCAACTTCCACATCAGAAATAGTCTATGTATCTATAGACGCCAGCACATCAAGCTACCCGAAACTGTCAAATTTTCCCAATCAACTTTGAACCTTATCCTTTAGCGATAATGTTAAAAATCTATTAAAGAAATTTGACAGATTGTAGTGGCTTAATGTGCTGGCGTCTGTACCTACTCCCGTTGGATGAATGCAACCTGTCTATGTACGTACATAGTACTAGCCTTAAAGAAAATGGGTCCACAACACACTACTGCATATTTTATGATCTCTGTCATATCTAAACCAGCACAAAATGCAAGAACACAATAATATTACGTAGCATTGAATATAAATTATGTAAAATAACTTTGCGTCACTGAAATTAATTTCGCGTTATTTACCTACATTCCTCCAATAATACTGTATTACAATTAATACTGTATTCAATGGTTGCGGTCAGCGGTGTGTATAACTAAACTGATTTAATTTACAAGAATGGAAATTGACCAGCCGACACGCTGATTTTTAAACAAATGCAAATTTTGATATTTCAACATTCATGAAAGAATGTTCTAGATTTGTCCCATTTTCCGAATTTAATCGGTTTCTGGCACTTCAGAAGTCTGCTATCCAGCCAACGTGTTTAAATAAAAGGGATTTTTTTTTTCAATGGCGTCAATTTTTATTTTCAAATAAGATAAGATAATATTTACATTATTTGTTTGCTGTTTTCTTTTAACCGGTCAAGCTCCGCACGTCGCCTGTTGGCGACGAAACAATAGAAAATCAATTGTGTCACATTAGCGGAGCTTGACAGATAATATTATCTTGTTCTTATTTCAAATGACATTAGTAACTCTCAGAATAATTCACGTAAAAATAATTTACAATATTATTTTTTTACAATATCACAAGAAGGGTGAAGTTTGGAAAAAAAAAAACGATTTCCTTGAAAACTATCCCAAATCAAATCATAATACAAATCAAACGTTCCTTTGATTAACTAGGTCTACATACAGTTGACGCAAACGTCTAAAAGGGGATGATGTCAAATTGATGTTTAATTAACTCATTGCCCGATTTGTCGAGAGATCAAAGGTCTTTGATGTACGGGTCATGGCTTTTCGCGGCTCGGAGGAAACTGACTTACAAAATTGAGGAGGAGATGAAGTATTTGGAGAAATAATTTTATTATGTGTGACTAATTGAGTTTTTGTGACACGTTGACGAAGAAGAAGGGAGTGGTTTTGTTGATATTGCGTACGAGTGTGTGAGTGCGGTTTTTGGGTATTTTTATATGTATGAGCCATCCAAAGGTAGAGAACAGCGGCGTCCCAATGGTACCAGCCCTGACTTACGAGTCGTGGGTTCGAACCCAGACAGGCGCATTACTTTGAGTAAATAATCTCATCACCACTGCTCTTGAAACAGTAAAGAAAAACATCGTATGGAAACCGGCATGTTCTAGAACCAAAAAAGTTCGCAGCATGTCACTTTATAGATTACAGCCTACTCCCTCTCGTAGAGAGGAGGCCTGTGTCCCAGCAGTGGGAACATTACAGGCTAATTAGTCATGCGGGCCCAGTGCGGGTTAGTAGATATCTCATGTCTCTTGATATTTTTAAGGTCAATTTAATGGGGTTGATCCTTTTGCCATCAACTGTGCCCAAATCCAGACTGCCTAATAATCCCTTATTGCCCTAAAAACCTTAAAAACAAACCAATATTCTCCATTTAATTTGCCAGGTTTAAAGAACCTCTGTAGCAAACACGATACATCTTAATTTCAGAGAAGCAGGTCGCCGGCACCTAGCTAATTAAGTAATTCCTTCGGTTCGGCCAACCAAGCTTTTACTTAATGACAATTTAATGCGGGCGAAGCCTTAAAGTGTTTATCTTACTGTTTATTTTGTTCTGTGGCTTCCGATTGGACGTTTTTTTTTTTGTGGCTAATTAGGTTTAGTTTTGAGTTTAGTAACCTTATAGTGATGTTCATCAGAAAGGTCAGATGCGTAGAAGGAACACATGGATTTTAGTCAGTTAAAGTCTGACGCCCTCTTTCCCATCCAAAAAACAAAAAGGAGCGGAGTGCGGCGTGCGTGTATATAAGTACATACATTATAACATAGTGTGACTGTGTGATGGTATGAACTAATAAATTGTGATTTAATTTGTAATTTAGAGTTTTGTGAAAAAGGTTTTTCGGGGAATTTTCTTCAAACACATTTTATTGTTAAAGGGGATGCGATTAGTATGTCAGCGAAATTAAAATTCCTTACTTACTTATATTTTCATAATCATAAAAAAAAACCTCTTACTAGGTAGGAACTTTGTTTTCTTTGAACAAAATTTAAATTGCAATTATTTTTCAGCATCGATTAATTTCAACTTCAAAAACCTTGTTTTAATACCGAGTCAAAGTAAAAACGGTACACTGTATCTAAAACTTTGACTCGTTAAAATTACGAGAAAAAAAAAGGGGCTGTAAATTTTTTCTTCTGATTATCACTAATTACTACGGGGTGTCGGTCGTTTGCAAATTTCGGGGGGCGTTACGGTTCAATGACCTCAAATAGATCGACGTGACGGTGATATTTTTTTTGACAGTAAAATTACGAGGATTGTATTTTTATAGACTTGTTTTTCATTTTTGCTCCCCCTATAGGATTTGATGTTGCATTGTTAGTTTTTTATTGTTGAAAAAGTATGTGATAACGAAAAAATATTATTTTGTGTTGTATGTCTGAAGTTTGATTTTTCATGAACTGAATATTGCTTGATAGTTATTCCAGGTATTCGTATTTCACCTATTTGTGTGTATTGTCCGGCCGCGCTAAATTTTCCAAAGATGTAAACAACAATGGCCGATTGAAATTGAATAAAGTCGATATACAAGAACATTTATTTTAAGTAATTTTTGTTTTCGTCTAGTTAGCTCGGAGATTTAGACGAAAATAACGATTTTATTCAATTTCGAGCGGCCATTGTTGTTTACACCTTTGGCAAAAGCGCAGCCGGACCTTAGGTGTCGATGCTGCCACTACTATAAAAATGAAAATAGCGCGCAGTTTAATCTTCTACGATAAGACCAGGCTGTGTTTTGTAACACATTAAAAATAATATAATGGCGCAGGATAGCCTTTACTTGAACCGCGGGGCAATTGTGTAACACATTATAAATTGGAATCGGTTTAATTTTGAGAGTTCAACAACATTCATTGCGTTATTTATGTGTTGAGTAGAAAAATTTTTCGAACTTATGAAGCAATGGATTAGCAATTTGCTTCAAAATGATTCATATTCCGATTGATAGTATGTTACGCAATTAGGGTGCTGGTCATCGTATTAGTATTTCAACAGCTTCAATATCATCAGGATTGTGCACGGCTCGGGAGCAGTGGTGGCCCAGTGGTAACGGCATCGACTTACGAGTTGTAGGTCGTAGGTTCAAACCAGGCGCTTTACTTTGTGTAAAGTATTTCATCACCACAGCCCTCAAAACGGTGAAGGAAAATATCGTGAGTAAACCGGCATGTCCTAGAAGCGAAAATTCGAAGAAATGTGACAGATATCTTCCAACCCGCATTGGGCTCGTGTGGTGTATTACTCCCCCTCACCGAGAGGAGATCATCCTAGCAGGGAACATTAAAGGCCGATTATGTTTATAGCAGTTCGTCGTGGATGTGGTACGACAGCGGCGTTCCTGAGAAAAAGGGGCTTGACAGACGGACAGACAGATTCTAGGTCAATGGGAAGTACCCTATAGGTTTTGATTCCGGAACTTAAACACCCGAATCTTTTGATTGCGTTGACTTAGAAGTTTGATTTTTTCACTGGTTCAAGGGACTGCAGCCTTGAGTATTTGATATTAATTTCAACTTGATAAATTCACGGGTTCTTGACCGACGGACAGACTGACGGACAACGAAGTAATCTTATAAGGGTTCCGTTTTTCCTTTTGAGGTACGGAACCGTAAAAATGGCTAAAACCCTACAAATTTCCGTTCAAAAGAAACAACAGTATTAAAGGAATAACACTGCGACAGAACAATGATTGGCACAAACCGCTCACAATTCAAAACGAATGTAAAACGTTTATTCACTTTTCTTTCATCAACAACCTCGCGATTCCTTATAAAAACTCCATTTTTAAAATGCAAAGCCATCGCGTGAAATGCTTTCACGCAGTATTTTGAAAGAAAACTCCATTGAAAGCGCTCACTTCAAACGTTTAGCAGAACCGCTTTCGATAGGTATTCCTACAAAGATTTAAATCGTTAGATTCGCCCTACTGCGTCAAATCACTGTCCCGTTTCTGGAGGTCTACTCCCGAAGCACTATGTCCGTAGTTTCGGTCAAAATGACAGGCGTTTCATAGTCACTTATCGCTCACGAACATACGATTAGTTCGGTTACCGAACTAAGAATTAATGACAACACGATTTGAGACTTGTCCCTATACCGGAGGTCGTTTTGCCCGTACGAAAAATTTAATTTGACACGTTTTAACGAATCTACTACTACATTCGAATAGGCCCGTTTTTTTATTGACGGACTTAGACAGTAGACCCCCTGTTTCGTTTTGACATCTCTGTCACACAATGTCGCAGAGACTTGACTTAATTGTCATGGAAACGCAATTTTAATGTGTGAGCTCACCGTTCTCATTAAGGGCCTTTTTGCGTGACTAAGTATGGTGAGAGCAAATCTAGCGTTTTAAATCTTTGTATTCATACGATAAAATATTGGAGTATGGAATAGTGAAAGAATTTTTTCCTTGTATGTGTGTATTTTATTTTTATTGGAGCTCTGAAATTTCAAACGATTTGTGCTACAATGCAGGATGCGTTCTGTAACATGTGTGGCTTCTACTGTAGCGTACGAGTACAGAACTATCGATAGTAAAGAATGAAGTTTATTTGAACTATTTCTTTTTATTATCTTTCTTACCAGTTCTGTTTACTGGTTGAACGTGTGTTGTTGTAACAATGAATAGAGCTCTACTTGAACATTTTATAAGACAAAACAAAAAGTCTTTTATAGTAAAAGTGCGCAGTGTTGCACAACCCCACCCTATTTCAAGTTAAACAAATATCAATTTTATTTCAATGAAATTTAAGTTGATTTCATAGTGACAAGCACTATTGAAAAAGTTATAAAAATGTTTGAAGTTGTAGCGTAAACTGAACTTTATTATGTATGTATTAAAGTTATTTTTCTATTAATTCATATTTGAATAAATCGCGATCGCAGATTAGGCATATTCGATATTAATTATTCTGTTATTAAGTACCCACTAGCGACCCGCCTCTGCTTCGTACGGGTGTATATATTATAATAGTAACATGTCAAAACATCAAAATGTCTGTCTTGTATTAAGATATAGCTCAGAAACAGTTGAAACCAAATAAAAGTTACTTATATATTTAAAACCTTTCGAGAAAAAAATCTCTAAATGAAGTTGAAATCCGCATCAAAATCCATTGAGTAGTTTAGAGAAAAAACACAGTCACAGACAGACACGAAAAATGACTTTGTTTTATACTCCCTTAACACATCCATCGCACCTATATGCTCCAAAGGGTCAGGCAGAAGTATACTATTGAATTGTACACACATTTTTCGCCATTTATTTTCTAAGTTCCAGTAATAGGGGAACGGTAATTAATTATTAATTTAACAATCGTTACGGGTCGTCAGAAGCCCGAATGTCTGACAACCAGTCTTACCAAGGGGTATCGTATTGCCCAGTAACTGGGTTGTGGAGGTCAGATAGGCAGTCCCATGTAAAATACTGGTATTCAGCTGCATCCGGTTAGACTGGAAGCCGACCCCAACATAGTTAGGAAAAGGATAGGCAGATGATGAATGGGGGGCGAGCCTAATGCCATCAATCAGGCACAAATCCAGACTCCAGGCTGTAACTGAGAAATTCCAGATAGAATAACCCAATAACACCCCTCAATAACTCCATTAAGTTCTTATGTAAAGTACCTTAGATATCGATCTTTACTTTCCAGCATCTGATGTTAATGTCGACCTTCGCCGATTACTCCAATGTTCTGTAGGTCACGTCCAACAAAAACGATCCCTACGTGCTATTGATCTGAGCCTTAATTTTATCGACAGTTGCAGTTCATGGCGGTGGAAATAAGTAAAGCTATAATACTGTACCCATACCTTGAGAAATTTTTCGAGCTTTGGTAACCATCACGCCCGTTTTTTGCGAAGGGTTAGACAGATATGCACCTACATAGTATGTAGCTACGTATTTTTTTTGTTTTCAGGGGGAAACCTTCAAAAGGCACTTGGACTTTGGGGAAAAAGACCAGGTAGTGTGGGATTCTTACCTCACTAAAACCACCCCAGTGATCACCATCAGCACATGGAGGGGGTTCTGTTACCTCTTAATAGACGAATCTGGAACCCCCTGATCCCCTGACCCCGTGAACAATGCGTCATCGGTAAGGTGAGGCGCGGTGCGGCGGCGACACGGCTCGGTCCGATGACCACTCGCCACTACGGGACTTAAACTATCCCTAGGTTTACCAAATGTTATCTAAATCGGTTCAGCGGTTTAAGCGTGAAGAGGTAACAGACAGACCGACACACTTTCGCATCTATAATATTAGTATGGATGGATTAGTATAATATGATGGCGCTACAATGGCGACATTAATTTAACACAGGCGTAGCGGGGTAGTGGCCAGTACTCATAAAAATTATAAGACCATAAAATAATTCGCAATTTGAAAAACTGCGCGGCGCCACTCGCCGACATAGGGCTCTCTCTTCTTTCCTTCAATTCGCCTATTCTTTGCAAGTTATTCGTTTTAATTTCATTGATGCGATGTTATGATCCGTGACCCCAGCAAATGACACATGCGTTTTTTAAGTATGGGTTGCTCCACGATGCTATTTTAGAAAATTGTAAATAAATAATAACGTTTAATGAAATTCAAACAATTATGTTCTTACAACTAAAATGCGAAACTTTATACGTGTGTTAAATTAATGTATCCAAACTGTATATATGTAAAGATTAAACGGCAAATAAACCATTGCCCATTTCATACAGTCCACTCGTTTATTACAACATGTTATCCAAGCTAACATTGGTCCTTCGAGCCGGATATGGACCAGCAACTAGTGAAAGTGCTGGTTAGATTCCCAACAACTTCTTTAAGTGTATACCATGAATCAGCCATCGGGTTTTCGCCAATACCTATAGCTACTCAATACCCTCACCTGTCTAATATATTCTCCTGTCTTAGACCCTCAAGTTTGCCATCAAACAGGGGCTGCTCAATTGATGAATCACTGGCAGCCCCCCTTAGTATGCTATCCGTAGGGTTGCCGATATTGTGTTTGTATTGTCATTTGATACAGCAACGACTTAATGCAGTTGCTATGACGAATATTTGCGATTGCCACCCTTGAGTAGGGTGTTAAATGTTGAGACAGTGTTTTGTTTGTGCAGTTTAAAGTTATAATAGAAGTTCACTGTTGGAAATGACAGATATGTTATCCATACTAATATTATAAATTCGAAAATAATTATGTCTGTCTGTCTGTATGTTACCTTTTCACGCCTAAACCGCTGAACCGATTTCGATGAAATTTAGTATAGAGATAGATTGCATCCCAGAGAAGGACATAGAATAGTTTTTATCCCGATATTCCCACGGGATCTACACTTATGCGGGTGAAACCGCAGGACGCAGCTAGTTCGACTATAAGGAAGTAAAGCTTTGAGCCGTTTGGAGTCGAACCGCTCGGATCATGGGGCCCGAGTTTTCGCCGGCTGGTCGACGCTTGACGTGACCAGAGGGCTGGGTCGTTCTTTGGCCAAAGAATTAGCATTGCCATTCAACGTGGCAATGCTCTCAGTCTTCTGGAAACGTTTCTGGACGACTACATCAACGCCTAAGTGTCCTTTTGTTTTTGTATGTATTTGTATTATAGTTAGTTAGTCATTTCATTTGGTACGGTCAAACAAGCTATTTGGTATACAGGCAGCTTACTTGCAACTGCTTTTAAACAACGGTGTGTTGAGTTAGTCAATTTTTTATACCACTCTATTTAATTAAGCTGAAAAAGTTATAACGCATAAAATAAAACTAAATATTGGCTGTGTAGTGGAAAGATATAATGATAATGCCTATATACCAAATAGCTTGTTCGACCGTACCTAGTGTAATAGTTAACCCCTCCTAATCCAACAAAGAATCACGCCTCAAAGCTGCCAACATGCTATAACACTAAAGCGAGCTATATTCCATGAAAACAGCTCGTTCATAAGCCAGTGTTAGTATTTAATTCACTTAGCCAGTTCGCCCCGGGCGGACGGATTGTAGTAAAATTGCACGAGGGATTACCTCACATAATGATGAATGAAAATGATATTGTGGTAGCCCCTGAATATGAGACGTTTTAAATTTTATCGGTGCATTTTGATTGGTACTTAATTGATTAGGTGTTAGTTTTGTGTTTTCGGGATCGACGCATATTATAGTCGGCGGATATTAATGGCAATTTAATTTACTTGCAATTATGTGAACTTTGGTACTGACTTGGACAGATTTTTACTATGTACGCTATTTTTAGCTGAAACACACATCATCAACTCAGCCTATCGCAGTCCACTGCTGGACATAGGCCTCTCCCAGGCTGCGCCACAGCACCCTGTCCTCCGCCTTCCGCATCCAGTCTGTCCCAGCCACCTTCTTTAGGTCGTCCGTCCAACTAGCTGAAACACACATACCATTTTGATTCTAAAACCACACTAATATTATAAACGCGAAAGTTTGTGAGTACACACTCACAAACTTTCGTTTTCGTGTGTGTGTGTTAATATGTTTGTTACTTTTCACATTCAAGCGTCTGGACCAATTTTGATAAAGTTTTGTATGGAGATAGCTGACACCCTGGATTAACATATAGGCTACTTTTTATCCCGATATTCCTACGAGATCGAAACTTATGCGGGTGAAACCGAAGTATGCAGCTAGTATTGAATATTCAAAAAAATGCTCAATTAAAAACGTAAGAAATAAAATACTTTAATTAGACACAAACTGACTAATAATTACTGGCAACACATCATTTTTGTTGTTGTGTGTATCTAAACACACAACAACAAAAGTTATTAGTGTTCATCATTTTCATATAACGTGTATAGAATGTGTCTCCAGATGGTCTCCAGCGTAAACAGCTGTACCTAGTATAAAAAGTAAGATTTTCAGTTTTTGTATCATTTGTAGGAAGATTTTCACATCTAAAGTCAGATCAAAGGTTATACCATTTAACACCATAAAAACTCTCAAGAGCCAACAATAAATTAAAATCAAGAGAACTGAAACAAAAGGCAACAATACCTGTACTTATATTATTAAGTGCACTCCAAAGTACATATTCTGTTAAAAGTATATGGCAAAGTGGCTATCTAAAACCGCAGAGGGAGAGCTGTTGTGGACCAACGATAATGATATTTACTCAGACTATATCCCTTTATTTCGAAATAGGATATATTGATCATATCCCTCAGAGAAAATTGTACTCTAAGATGAGGAAGGTAAGGTTGGGGATGGAAAGGTTTGGAATGAGGACAGTCTAGGTCATTCTTGCACCACTTGGCACTTTAAAGATTTCTTGAAGAAGGAACTCAACAATTTACTTGTTTGAAATTCATTCTGACGACTGAAGTTTGTTTAGAGGAGTAAATAAAAGTTTAATACTTTAGATTGGCGTTGAGATGTAAGATGCGCTCGAGCTTTTAGCACGAAATTGTCGTCGTCTTAATAAAACGTCTGTGTAGACTTTGTTTGGTTTTAATTTGTAGAAGTTTTATTTGTGAATATTATAATTGTTTGTGACAAGTGGGGCTTATTATAATTTCAATAATAATAACATTTTAAAAACTGATAGTTATTCAAAAAGACAATCCGATAAGTTTTCAGTTTTGACCAGTGGGGTAATTGCGTAAAACCCTAACTGTAGCAATGGGTTTCATTTTGACAGTTCAACAACATTCATTGCGTTATTTACGTTGTTGAGCAGACAAATTTTTCGAACAAATGAAGCAATGGATTGAAAGAAAGTGGACTGATTGAAAGTGCCATCCCATCTTCCTAGCACGGTGGGCTGTGCTGGGGCGGCTGCTGCAGGTGCAGAAAACCTCAAACGGCGAAAATATTGCAACCTGATTGGGACTTATATGTTCGAGCCGTTTGGGGTTGAAACACTAGGGCCATGGGGTCCGAGTGCCCACTTGGTATTTCGGGATATCGCCAAGCGGTTAGTCGACTCTTCACGTGACCAGAGGGCTGACCTATTTCTTGGCCAAAGAATTAGCATTGCCATACAACGTGGCATTGCTGCCAGCCTTTTGGGCACTGTTCCTGTTGACAGCGATGCGGATGAATTCTTTGATGCCCTATAATGATTGTTTATTTTTTCATATAATTGTACATATTATTATAGTTTATATTTAATTTATATTATGTAAATATTTAATTGAAAGTGTGTTACGCAAATTGGGTAATCTGCATTCGCGATTTATTTGTCAAAAATGTAAACAAATATGAGTTAATGGAAAAATAACTTTAAATCCTACCAAATAAAATTCAGTTTACGCTACAACTTCAAACATTTTTATAACTTTTTCAATAGTGCTAGTCACTCTGAAATCAACTTAATTCTTTTTACGATATAGTTTATATTTGTTTAACTTGAAATAATATTAATTTGAAACATAATTTTTATTGGACTTTATATCCATCTACCTGTATCAAAAACACAACTATTCTATACCTACAACTACCCTTCCCTATTTCAACTCTCCCCCACCTTTTCTGATTATTTATTTAAAAAGCTAACAGCGGCCGGTACGGCACATCAACCGGCTATTATCCCGTCAGGAACCGGAACGGACGTTTGTGACGACGGCTAACGACTTCCGGCGACACAAATGACGCTTACAACTGCTGGTTTCAGGTTCCATTCAAATTGTATGTAAAAATACTAAGAATTACGGTTTTAACGATGTTTTTATTGCGTGTGTATGTTTGATGTGCAATTTTAGTGTCAATTAGTTAGTTTTTGTATATCTTGATAGGAAACCATGTTTGCACATAATTATGTTGTTTGCCATTCAACGTGGCAATGCTGCCAGTCTTCTGGGCACGTTTCCGGGAGAAAGCGATGCGGACGAGTACTTCGACGCCTAAGTGTCACGTGGTGTCACTTTTGTTTTTTGTATTTATTTGTTTATTTAGTTACCCCCTTACTAATAAACGTTGTATAGCGTCTGTATAGTTACACAACGCTTTATCTTCTTCTTTCGAAAGTCAAATTACTGACGACTGAAAGAGAAAAATCGGTGTGCAACTATTCATCTATACATATAATAAAATCGTAGGAAAGTCAAAACTGTACATTGAATATTTTTTTAAAAGAATACTTGGGGCGTGATCTACAATCGATACCGAAGCCAAAAATATAGTTTTTAGAATTTTTGTCTATTTGTCTGTTTGTCTGTATGTATGTCCGGGATAAACTCCAAAACTACTGCATGGATTTACTTCAAATTTTGCATGAGTATTACTAAGAGGTCCGGTCAACATATAGGCTACATATTATCACGCTATCACCTACGGGGGAGGAGCTGTGAATATTTATTTTTCTTACGCATTCTGTGACAGCGTGTAATCTAACAACGCATATTTAAATGTTGTTTTTCAGTAAGCCATGCTATTATCTAGCTTTACACTATGAAAACTACGCCATTTAAGTAATTTGGGCCGAGAAACAAAGTTTATTGAATGTTAGTAGTATAAAGAAAATTTTGAAGCAGCGCCCGCCATCTATGAGATTTCATTAAAATCAAATCAAGTTACATGTTGACACTTTTTGGAAATTAATTTAAATTTGATCATGTTGGCGAGGTTAGTAGTTAGTTATTCTTAAAATTCATAGATGGCAATGTTCATTTTCTTCATAAAAGTTGTATCATATAGTTCATTTTGATAAATTCGAGTTCCAACAAAACCCTCAAAATGTTGAGCAGAGTTGAGGAAGACAATTAAAAAAAAACGCGGTATAAAGTATTACAAAAAAGTTATGTTCCTACTGGAGACGAAGTCGAAGTAACTGATGAACGCGTGCTGAACACCTGTCTCAGTTCACTTCAAGATGTGGTCATTTCTATCGGCGGCAAACCACTGATCGAATATGGGTTACCAACTCCCCAATCATCACCGCATCAAGATCGTGGAAATCGGGAGTATAACGCTGAGACAAATTACGATCCGGGCGAAATGACCACCATACGAAATGACCATGTCGCTTTGTTCTCTTCAGTGTAAAAACAAATTTATGACACCGTCCTTGAAAGCGTTGGGCATAACCAGGGTAAAAAGTTTTTCTTGGATGCTCCTGGTGGAACAGGAAAAACATTTGTTACCACTGACATACTTGCAGAAGTCAGGAGGCGAGGCAAAATTGCTATTGCTGTAGCGTCGTCGGAAATCGCTGCCACACTGCTTCCGGGTGGCAAGACAGCACATGCCATGTTTAAAATTCCCATCGATTTAGAGAGCGCCGAAACGCCTGTTTGTGGTGTGCAAGGATTGCTTTCTGATCGTATGGGATGAGTGTACGAAGGCCAATAGGAAGGCAGTTGAGGCCGTGGACAGAACCCTGCAGAACATCCGCAGGAACGAACATTTGATGGGTGGTGTCACAGTTCTGTTCAGTGGCGATTTCCGGCAAACGCTTCCCGTGGTGACACGGAGATCGAGGGCTGACGAGGTGAATGCTTTCTTGTGGTCACGAGTTCGTACGCCGCGCTTGACCATTAATATGAGAGCTCGAGTCGGCGGCAATGCACGTGCTCAAGAATTCTCCGATGTCCTTCTAAGTCTTGGCGAAGGCACTCTACCAAAAGAGGTGGTGCTTCCAGACTCTCTCGGTAGAGTGGTATCCAGCTTAGAAGAACTCATTCGCTGTGTGTACGGGGACATTAGTCGTATACCGCACCAGCAGAATTCTTGGGTCTGCGAGCGGGCCATTTTGACGCCCAAAAATGATCAGGCTGCAGCAAGTAACGAATGCATTCTCTCGGAAATTGAGGGGAATGAAGTGGTCTACACCTCGATAAACACTGTTGTCGAGCAAGATGACGCCACACATTATCCCGTGGAATTTCTGAACTCCCTGTCAGCAAGTGGACTTCCAGCGCATACCATCAAGCTGAAGGTCGGTGTGCCGATTATGCTTCTTCGGAACCTATCTCCTCCAAAATTGTGTAACGGGACCCGCCTTGAAGTCATCTCGCTCCACAGACACCATTGAGGCGAAAATTCTTACGGGTTGTGGCGTCGGCGAGGCAGTATTTATACCACGCATTCCCCTCATACCTCATAACTTCCCGTTCCAGTTCAAGCGCGTACAGTTCCCCGTGAGTGTTTGCTTCGCGATAACCATCAATAAGTCGCAGGGGCAGACACTGAGGGCAGCGGGTGTCGACCTGAGGACGAGTTGCTTCTCACACGGGCAACTGTACGTCGCTTGCTCCCGCGTCACCAGTCCTGACTCTCTTTACATTTTGGCACCTGGCAACCTAACTACCAACGTAGTTTATAGGGAAGTGTTGTAAGGTATGATACCTTTGTACGTATTTTTACTCTTTTGTGTACTGGAATGTATTCCTGAATTATTTTCTCTATTTCCTTCAGTCACATCTTATGACTGAACTCGGCAGGATTCCCATATAACTCTCTTCACTTGCTTCGCTTGCAAAAAAAAACTTATATTTTAATGCTATTTTAAAAGCTGTTTACTTATAATGCTATAGCGACACTAATCTTAGGTATTTTTGGTACTGTCTTCACGCAGACGACGTCGCGGGCAGCAGCTAGTCTGACATAAAACGTTTATTAGTAAGGGTGTAAGTCATTTAATTTAGTACCGAGAGGGTGAGTTTATGTACGGTGTTAAAACTTTGTCCATATTAATAAGCCACAGAGCCATCCATCATCCATCATGGGCCATCTTTGCCGTCCGCATCCGTGCCTCGGAAAGCACGTTAAGCCGTTGGTCCCGGCTGTCATTCGTGGATCTTTGACAGTTGTTACTGGTAGTCAGAAGCTCGAAAGTCTGACAACCAGTCTTACCAAGGGGTATCGTATTACCCAGTAATTGGGTTGTGGAGGTCAGATAGGAAGTCGCTCCATGTAAAATACTGGTATTCAGCTGCATCCGGTTAGACTGGAAGCCGACCTCAACATAGTTGGAAAAAGGCTAGGCAGATGACGATGATGAGGCAGACACAGTGTTTATAGTATGGCCGCTATAACAACAAATATAAATTAAAAATTACAGGGGGTACAAGAAATGTATTATTTTTCATTCTTTTTCGGTAAAAAAAATGTAGTTCTAAATATTGTAAGGTGGTACGGAACCCTTATTGTGTAAGTCCGACTCGCACTTTGCCGATTTTATTTTATCTTTAATTTCTTTGATTAGCCTTCTTACTTCATAGCCGTCGACATTCATCCTCAAATAAATTATTTATCAACCACAATTTGCCAATTCGTTTCTTGAAGCGTCATATTTATACATTTTCATATTAAAATCAACTTGAAACTTACAAATCATAATTATTCATTTCCGCCATCTTGAAACAACGATTTTGAGGCGTTATTATTATTTATGACTAATTAATAAACACAATGTTTGTAAGTTCACTTTGTGATGGGAATTTATATTTAATGTTGGCAGTAAATAAGGTTCACATACATAGGTACACAAACTCACGCCTTATTCTGATGGGAGGTAAGCAGAAACTACAAAACGCCACCTGCAGCGATCTATAGAGGTATGAGGAACAGGCTGTAAAGTTCACTCATACTCTATAGAAAAGGGAGGATCCTCCGACCAGACGGGTGTTTTGTCTGGCGTGCAACTGCCCAATGATTCATGTCGGGCTGTTGTATCTATGCTAGTTGCGCGGTAAACTCTGCTTGCGAGATGCAGGATTCGCGTGACGTCATTATGACGCGTTGTTCGCATGTGGCGTTGTAGATACCGCTACAGATCCTTACATACTCCTTTTACTTCGTTTACGTTCACACATCTGTCTCGTAATTTTAATAACGTTCACAGTTTTATGTCAGTCTCAATCTCTCTAAAGCACCTTTTAAGCGCTTGGCTAAATATCAGTTGCCGTGCCCCTAGCGCGCGGCTACAAATCGATAAAATCAAGATAAAATAATACCTACAAAAACATAACCCTCCTTCTGACGCAGTCGGGTAATAAATAAGGAGAAGAAATCGTGGTATCGATAAAAAATAGTCAAAAAGTTTTTATATCTATTTAATAACGGTTTTAATTGTACCACGCAGTTAATAGGACGAAAATAGAACGAAAAAAGCATGCATGTTCTCTGTCGCAGAAATACGACACGGGCGGTAAGGGCACGGAAACATGTGTCGCATAAATGCGACACAAGCGGTTAAAAGGTTAATTTCCCTACATTATTGACAAGTTTTTGACATTGATTGTCGCTGAGATGAAATTGCGACTACATTTTCAACGTTTTTAATTACAGGAAATGGCCTTCAGGCCATACTCTATATGAACCTATGCCTACCTTTCTCAAGAATGTCACCAATAAGTCATTGTACGTTCTTCTAGGGCAAATAAGATTCACGTGTTCGTTTGTCTCTCATACATTTATGCAAAGTCAGCTTTATGATAGCTTCTCGTGGGTTTTTGTTCAAAGACAAAGTCAAATCATTTATTACGAGTAGGCCATTAAAAAGGCACGTTTGAACTCGTTGACTCTGGCTGTATGTGTTTCGTAGATACTTGGCGGTTGTTCCAAGTAGTCAGAAGCCTGAAAGTGTGATAACCAATCTTACCGAGGGGTATTGTATTACTAAGTAACTGTGGAGGTCAGATAGGCAGTCTCTCCATGTAAAATACTGGTATTCAGCTGTATCCGGTTAGACTGGAAGCCGACCCCGACATAGTTGGGAAAAAGGCTAGGCAGATTGAAGTAACAATTAATGACCTCAACTTCAACAAATATGTTGTGTTAAAAGTGCTTTCAAGATTTCGGGCGTTATAGGCAATACTTGTAAGTCATCTTACCTTGCAAGCTACTTATTAAAACTCTCCCAAATATCTAACATAGACGAAGATAGCAAAACCTTTAATAAAAACCGGTCAAGTGCGAGTCTGTACGAAGTATGAAGGGTTCCGTTCCACCATACACACGTTTTTGTATGGCCCCCTTGACTTCCTTTAATCTTTAACTTCTTTTTTTATCTTTTTATGGCGGCAATAGAAATTTACACTTTTGTAAAAATTTCAACTGTCTACCTATTACGGTTCATGAGATACAGCCCGCTGACAGATAGACGGACGGACGGACAGCGGAGGCTTAGTGATAGGGCAACGTTGGCACCCTTTAGGTACTGAACCCAAAAAAAGTAGCACGCAAAACTTTTCACAAATCACTGTTTCATAGTTTTCCGGCTCCTATATCATAAGGGCAGGAACACATGACGCAGTTTCTTAAACATTTTTCTTTTAACGTATGCTAATGTTGGGATAAGCGCCAGTGGCTTGCAACTTTGTTGTTATAAAACTAGATTGTTTGGAACATCCCTTAGGATTTGTTTTGGTAATATGAAAAATATTGGAAGTTTTAAGATGTATTTCAGTGGAAAATTGTTTTTTTTGTGGATATTAGGGATCATCATAGGGATCATGAGGACTAATATTAGAAATGTTGAAAAAAATAATGTAATTTCACGGAAGGCAAAAACAAGATAATCGAAAAAAAAAATAAAAAAATTAAGGGAAAATTAGATTTTTTTTTATGAATGGAAATTTGGAGACGCTACACGCTTTAAAACGTTTTTGGTTGTTGGCGGAGGCTTGTAATTAGCAATTAAGTTATATATTATTGTTATTATAATGTTATATTAGTCTGTAAAATATCGAATAAGGACCCGCTAGTCGACCATATGTCAACAACGCATACTCTCCTATTTCGGCCACATAGTACGCAGAGGCGATGAAAGTTTGGGAAAACTGATTGTGGTTGGGAACACGGAAGGCAAACGATTCCGAAGTTGTTCACCAACACGATGGACCAATCAGGTGAAGGAATCATCGTCCTCTAAATTCTACACGGTGGTAAGAGATGCGCTGGACAGAAACCGGTGGAGGCGGATCATCCGCTCCAGATGCAACTCCGAAGCCGACCACGATACTCAGACATGAGGGACCGACTACAGAGAGAGAGATTAGTCTGTAAGTCTTCCGAAAATAATAAAATATTTATATATTTTTTTTCAAATATTATAAGTACTAATAATATTGCTCTGTCGAACCATCGAATACATCTTTCTTCAAGTTAGTACACAAAATATTTACTTCAATAATTTATTTTCAATATTCCCCCCATAATATTATTGTACCTCCACATACCAGGTGTTTATCATTAAAATATTTCAGTTGCAACGCTCAAACGACTCCAGTGCGCATGAACGGATCCCGTCCGACGCGTCGAAGATTTTCAAGCAACGAGTATTTTCTATGTAATAAAATTGTTTGCATATAGTGTGGACCTGGGTGAAAATGAGATAACTTTGCTAAAAAATTAAGTTTTTTATTTATTTGTATAGATATTTACATAATATAAGCTAACATACAAACTATAATAATATGTACAATTATATGAAAAAATAAACAAAATAGTCATAGGGCATCAAAGAATTAAGTAAAATCAAATTGATAAACAACTTAAATTGTCCGTATAGGTATTCAAATCACAACTGTAGTTTTTTGACAGTAAAGTTGCAATTTCCCTGACTATTCTTTTCATGGCTACTAAGTTAATAACTTCGACACGTATAACTAATCTGCTTTCGCGATTTATTAGCCAAAAATATAATCAAACATGAATTAGTGGAAAAATAACTTTAATTCCTACAAAATAAAGTTCAGTTTACGCTACAACTTCAAACATTTTTATAACTTTTTCAAAAGTAGGTACTAGTCACTCTGAAATGAACTTAATTGTCATTGGAATAAAGTTGATATTTGTTTAACTTGAATAAGGTTGGGGGTGTGCAGCTCTCTGCGCACTTTTACTATAGGAGGTTATTTCTATCTAACAATGGTTAGGTAGTGTAGGTAACCATGCAAATGAGGGACTTTATCAAGGAAAATTACAGCTTGACGAACGAGTTAGTTTCATGTGACGGGAGGCACAAACTGACGTAACGGGCGTCCATGACTTATTCATGAAACGAGGCCAGGGTATGATCATTCTATCACATCCATTTATTTATTTATCCTCACATTGGAACGCCATACGGCAATTACACCAACAAAGTAAAAAATCACTTCATCTGCTGCTTTCCATCCATGCTGTGCGCGGTGGATATCGAACGAGTGGCAATGGATCACGCACGCTCACGCAGCGTCAAGACATTTCTCCATGACCCCATCACTCCTTCCATAATTTGCACACATTCATTGCGAATTTCTGAAACACGATGATTTTCCAAAGTACATTAAAAAATTGAAAAAAAAACGGAAAATTTTCAGGTGTCATCCTGCCTGACAGATTCAGCACATCAAGCTACTACAATCTGTCAAATTTCTTTACTAGATTTTCAACTTTATCGTTAATGTATAAGGTTCAAAGTTGATTGGGAAAATTTGACAGTTTCGTATAGCTTGATGTGCTGGCGTCTGTACCTACTTACTGACATCGGTGAAGGAATACATCGTAAGGAAACCAGCGGGGTAATTGCGTAACACTGTAACAATGGATTTCATTTTAACAGTTCAACAACATTCATTGCGTTATTTACATTGTCGAGCACACATATTTTTCGAACACATGAAGCAATGGATTAGCAATATCCCTCAAAATCATTCAGATTGTGTTTGATCGTGTGTTACGCAGGGGTGCCCGACTTATAGCACACCCCGGACACTCCATACAACGCTCGCAAAATAATTACCTACTACTACTACTACATTAAAAAATGACGTTTGTATACGTATGAATGTGTGCGTGAGGTACTTGTGTTTGCGAGCGCTCTTGTTAAAGAACTGCGACGAATACGCCGAAGTGCGGGGTGAGGTGCGGTAACTGATGTTAGTGCGGGGAAGGGACTGTCCTTTCTGTACGTAATACTTTAAGTATTCTGTGCTTATAGTAATGTCAGTCTGGAATTGCCAACCTGTCTTGAGCAAGCCCGGTGATCAAAGCTCGTGTCTTCTTTGTAGGTGTGAGTAGGCCTTTGCCCTGCAGTGGGAGAACAATAATCTAGTATTTTTTACATCCATGTTGTATAGCTACAGCACAATGCAATGCAATGCAATTTAGTATGTATATATTTAAATATCTATAATTTTGCATCTGCGTATCTATTTTATTGTATTGTATACATAATATTTGCACCAACGACAGCCCCACTTTATGTCCAGTGAAATCACTGTCCATTCCAAGGTTGCCTGGAAGAGATCGCAGAAAGCGATAAGGCCGCCCATTGTATATTTTGTAGTGTTTGATGTGTTTATTTCATGTTATGTATTTTTGTGGTGTACAATAAAGTATATATAAATCTATATAAATAAAAACAAAAGGCCTGACTGACTGACTGACTGACTGACTCATCAACGCCCAGTCCAAACCCTTGAACCTAGAAAGCTGAAATTTTACACGATGGTTCCTTTTATGATGTAGACCAGGAATAAGAAAGGATTTTTTGAAATTCAACCCCTAAGGGAGTTAAATAGGGGATGAAAGTTTGTATGAAAGTCCGTCAGTTTTAAACTTAGGATCTTCAAATTTTGTGTTTAGGCTGACTATTGAAAATTAATTTATACATGTCTCAGCGTTTTTGATAATTCCACCCCCAAAGAGTTAAAAAAGGGGATGAAGTTGTGTATGAAAGTCCCTCAGTTTGAAAGTTAGGATCTTCAAATTTCGTGTTTAGGCTGACGATTGAAAATTAATTTATACGTGTTTCAGCGTTTTTGATAATTTCACCCCTAACGGGGGATGAACGACCTGACTGAGATATCAACACACAGCCTAAACCGCTGGTCCTAGGGACTAGAATTTTGGAGGGTGTGTTCTTTGTAAAGAGTAGGTATCCAATAAGAAGGGGTTTTTGGAAATTCAAACTTAAAGGGGGTGAAAAGGGGGGGATTTTGTTTGTATGAAAAATCTTATTCCTTGAGTTAATAACCTTGAAACTTGGCACGAATATTTATCTAAGTAAATTATGAAGGTTGACATTTTTCGTTTTTCTAAACTACCCCCTAAAGAGGTATTGGGGGGTGTCAAAATTTCTATGGAAGAATTTTAACGCGCTGTCCGATTAACTGAAAACTCAGTATTTATACTAAGGACTAAAAATAAAGAATAACGTGTATCAGGGTTTTTCGAAAATCTACCCCTAACTGTGTGAAAAGGGGTAGTTAATTTTGCAAGGTCATATTTTACTGCGTGGCTTGATTAGCTGGAAAATTGGCATGAATAATCTTTGAGTCAAGTTATGAACACATCTTAAACGATTTTTCGAAATACCACCCCTATGGGGGTGAAAAGCGGGAATACAGTGTATAATATGAAAAATCTTATTCATTTGGTTAATAAACATGAAACTTGGCACGAATACTTATATAAGTAATTTATGAAGTTTGGCATTTTTCGTTTCTCTAAACTACCGCCTAAAGGGGGATTAGGGGCGTCTAAATTTGTATGGAAGAATTTTAACGCGCGGTCCGATTAACTCGAAACTCGGCATTTATACTTAAGACTATAAATAAAGAATAACGTGTATCAGGGTTTTTCGAAAATCTACTCTTAACGGGGTGAAAAGGGGTAGTTAACTTTACAGGGAAGGATTTTACTGCGTGGTTTTATTAACTCGAAAATTCGTATAAATAATCTTTGAGTCAAGTAATGAACACATCCGAAACGATTTTACGAAATTCCACCACTGTGGAGGTGAAAAGCGGAGATACAGTTTATATGAAATATCTTACTTATTTGGTGAAACTTGGCAATATTTGGGTCATTAAATAATAAAGATAGTCACTTTTAGATTAAAAAAACCCCTTACAGAGGATTTAGGGGGTGACAAAGTTGATAGGTTAGAAAAATATGTAACTCGCTGTCGGATTACTCGAAACTCGGTACTACTAAAACCATAAATAAAAAGTATGTGTTTTAGGGTTTTTCAAAAATCGACTCTTACCAAGGTGGAAAAGGGTAAGTCATATAGTTTAAGGGGTGGATATTACTGCTTGCTTCCATTAACTCGAAAATGGGTATGGTTCTTTAAGTCAAGTTATGAACACATCACGAACGATTTTTCAAAATTCCACCCCTGTGGGGGTGAAAAGCGGGGCTACAGTTTATTTGAAAAATCTGATTCTTTTGATCTATAAACTTAAAAATTGGCCCGAATACTAATTATTAAGGTCATACTAATTATTATTACTAATTATCTAAATAAATGATTAAATCATACCTACATACATTTTTGAAATTTTTGGAGGAAAGTACGAATTTTACGGGGACGAAGTCGCGGGCAGAAGCTAGTAAATAAATAAATGTCGATTTAAGAAGAGAAAGAGGAACTATGAACTCAATTTTATAGAAAACTAGCTGACCCGGCGAACTTCGTACCGCCTACCATGGTATCAAAAAGTGGTTTTCTTTTTTTTCCGGCAATTTTTTAAAATTTTACTCTCCGTAAGAACCATCCTCGTACTTCAAGGAATATTATGAATAAAAAAAGAATTAGCGAAATCGGTTAAGCTGCTCTCGAGATTTGCGCTTAGCAACACGTTCAGCGATTCATTTTTATATTATAGACTAGCTGTGCCCCGCGGTTTCACCCGCAATAAAAGTATTGTAGTCCTTTTTTATTGATTCCCTTTACAAACCTCCACCCCCCTTTTTACAGCCTTAAGGGATAATTTCAGGGATAAAAACTATTATATATCCTTCCCCACTCAAACTATTTCCATACCAAATTTAATCTAAAGCGGTTCAGCGGTTATTGATTCCCTATACAAACTTCCACCCACCTTTTCACCCCTTTAAAGGAAGATTTCTGGGATAAAAACTATCCGATGTCCTTCCCCGGGATGCAATCTATCTCTCTGCCAAATTTTATCTAAATCCGTTCAGTGGTTTAGGCGTGAAAAGGTAACATACAGACAGAGTTATTTTCTAATTTATAATATTATATTATACCAGCTGCGCCCCGCGGTTTCACCCGCGTAAATATCGATCCCGTGGGAATATCGGGATAAAAACTATCCTATGTCCTTTTCCGGGACTCAAACTATCTCTATACCAAATTTCATCTAAATCGGTTCAGTGGTTTAGGCGTGAAGAAGTAACAAACATATAAACACACACACTCACAAACTTTCGCCTTTATAATATTAGTTTGATAGTTTGATGTACGGATAATAGTGATGCTAGCTAAAAAAAGTCATTCTGTGTCCTTATCATTATTTTCGTGCCCTTAATCCAATTTATTTAGGGTCGATACAAAACGTCTTCTTCTTTTATACTTCTCTATTAGTCGTCGTCTCGGTAGTCACCCCCATTCTTGCCATATCATCATTCACACAGTCCATCCATCGTTTGTTAGGTCTACGTCTTTATTAAAAAAAATGTGACAAGTTCAAAGTCTTCACGTCGTCTACGTCCCAACAAACACAATTTTACTATGCGGTCTCTCTTTTTAACGCAATATCGAGTATTTCAAGTCGGTTCCTTTTGAAATTTTTTCGAGTGTGAAATTCCCTTTCATTCCATTTACTTTCGACTTAATGAAATTTTCGATACAGATCGTTCGAGGGGACGGATACTGCGGCTTTTATTAAAAAATATTTTAATCATGTTAATTTATGCAATTAATTTTTAAGCTTTATTCCGATTGAAAATTGATTATATAAAATGCGTATTCAATTAGAAAAATCAAAGAATTAATTAACATTCGATGTTATTAATCTTCTCATAAATCAAAAAAAAAAAAAGACGGGTTGCACTCCGGGAGTGCCGATAGAAGTGAAAACTTGAATATTAACGTTGAAATAAATCAATTATGAATTGAATTAATATAACTAATTTTTTTTCACTATTGTTGCCTCACTTTTATTTTAATCGATGCACTATTTTCAATTTCCATATTTTAAACACTTTATACATATACACGAATTTTACGAATACACAACAGTGTCCGTCACCGACACCGTCCCCGTCACCGTCACGTCACCGTCACCGTCACCGTCCCCGTCACCGTCACGTCACCGTCACCGTCACCGTCACCGACACCGTCACCGTCACCGTCACCGTCACCGTCACCGTCACCGTCACCGTCACCGTCACCGTCACCGTCACCGTCACCGCCACCGTCACCGTCACCGTCATTGTCACCGTCACCGTCACCGTCACCGTCACCGTCACCGTCACCGTCACCGACACCGTCACCGTCACCGTCACCGTCACCGTCACCGTCACCGTCACCGACACCGTCACCGTCACCGTCACCGTCACCGTCACCGTCACCGTCACCGTCACCGACACCTTCACCGTTACCGTCACCGTCACGTCACGTCACCGTCACGTCACCGACACCGTCACCGTCACCGTCACCGTCACCGTCACCGTCACCATCACCGTCACCGTCACCGTCACATCACCGCCACCGTCACCGTCACCGTCACCGTCACCGACACCGTCACCGACACCGTCACCGTCACCGACTCCGTCACCGTCACCGTCACCGACACCGTCACCGACACCGTCACCGTCACCGTCACCGTCACCGTCACGTCACCGTCACCGTCACCGTCACCGACACCGTCACCGACACCGTCACCGTCCGTCCGTCACCGTCACCGTCCGTCCGTCCATCCATCCATCCATCCATTATCGTGTCTCACTTGGTTCACTTCGGTTGGCGCCGCCGTCGTAGAAAGAGGGGGGGGAGGGGAAATCTCTCCTGACGGTCACGTGTCCTGACGCGAGTTTAACATTTTTTCCCCAGTACAAAAAGTGTTCAACGCCGCTAAAGAAGTTTTCACTTCAAAAAAAATCTATAGTTTCTGATTGTTACATATTGTTTGATTTTTTATGACTACTATACAACATTAACACACCCTTTCACCCTACGCAAATGTTATTCTTTCTTTCTTTCCTGAAAATGAGAACAGGCACTCATTATAGGCACTCGTTGAGCATGCTCAATCAACATAAAATTCTCGACTTGAAATTGAAAACATCACAAAATATGTTTTATTATTATTCTGTAGGTATAGTCAGCAAAAGAGATAAGTATGCAGGATCGTCGGTTATAGTTGAAGTTTAGAAAGGAACTGATGGATGTTGTCGACTAAAATTTAATTTGATAAATGAGCTGTTTGTCTCCTATTAATAAAATTAAATTTTATTCGAGAACATACATCGGTTTCTTACTAAACTTCAACTATATCCGACGATCCTACATACTTATCTATTTTGTTGAATGTACCTATCGAGTATCAAATCGCCTAAAGCTAGATACATTTATTAAAAGCAGGGGTGACCAAAGCTCGTAGCACCCCTGTCTAGTAATCTTACAATGTCCCGGGGCAATCGATTTCCTTTGTAGATTGAAATGGTAAACAAAGATATTGGCAATTTTTTTCATTTTTTCTACTTCCTTTACTTTTATGTGGCGGATATTAACAGACTTTTTGAAGTTATGAATTCCTAATTTTTTTTTGGATTTTTAAAAGACAACGCATATACAATTCATAGGCGTAATTAGGATTGCTGATAGAAATTAAATATTTTATTTTTGCTCCCACCTGAGTCCGGCGTCAAGCAGCCTGCTGTGTTTCGTCGATGCGTGGGAGTTCCAGTGCTTTAGGCATCTTCTAGGCACGCTCGTTCCATCATAGACCTCATTCATTGCTTGCCATCAGGCGTGATCGAGGTCAAGAGCGTGCCCATTCAGCAATTCGGGTTGAAATTGAAAACATGCGACAAATCGAAATGGGAGATTGTACTCATCATTATGAACAACTTTTACTATGGGACCAAACCTGAAATCGCGAAAAAAAATCAGCTGTTCCCTACATTTTGACGAGTTATGCGAACATACATGTAGGGAACAGCTGATTTTTTTTTCGCGATTTCAGATTTGGTCTCATAATAAAAGTTGTTCATAATGATAAATACAATCTCCCATTTTGATTTGTCGCATATTTTCAATTTCACCCTGTATAAAAAAATGTAAAAAATATAACGGAAGATAATGTGGGCTTTCGTTGCCGGACTGGTCGTCGCCATTGTTGTAGCCGAAGTAAGACTCAATATACACTCTGTAGTTTTAATTAGACCAAACAATCTGAAAGTCACACACACGAATCGGGTGGAACTGGATTCCTATCGGAACGCGGCGAGGTCGGCGCGAGGTTGGCAGCACGTCCGTGAGTTCTGTGTCTGCTCACCACGTTTGTAAACACAGCGTACTTTTTATTTTTCTGATTCGTCAAAGTATCGGCACCTTCAATGACAGCCGTGATATATCACCGTTTTTGTTTTCCCGCGCAAAACTCCCAAAAATGACATAGACTGCTCGCACAGTGTTGCCAACCTCCATTTCCGAACACACCCAAGTCGGTTCAGCTTGACGTTCCGTTCAGAATCCACGACACGGCCATCTTGACACGTCACACGTCCCTGTGTGATGTACCTCAAAGTAATAAAACTCAACGACAATAAATGCGATAGTCCCGTCTCGGCCTATCCTGCATACCATTCAGTTAATCGACTGGGCTTTACCTCAAACAAACAACCTTGATTCTTAACAAGTTTATTCATAACCATCATCTTAACTCACAACGTATTAAAGAACATCGCAATTGAGATGAGACCCATTTGATCCACTGACCTGCAGTATTCACACACTACATAATCAGACTACAAGAAATTCTCACATAATCTTTTAGTGACCTTTCATTAAAATCAACTCCGTTTGTTACGAACAGTGTTTCGTCATCATCTACGCCTCTCATTAACTGTCGCCGTTATCACCTAAATCGAGTGATAATAGCTCATGCCACCTCCATCGAGTGACGATAAACCATGCCACCTCCATCGAGTGACGATAAACCATGCCACCTCTATCGAGTGACGATAAACCATGCCACCTCCATCGAGTGACGATAAACCATGCCACCTCCATCGAGTGACGATAAACCATGCCACCTCTATCGAGTGACGATAAACCATGCCACCTCCATCGAGTGACGATAAACCATGCCACCTCCATCGAGTGACGATAAACCATGCCACCTCCATCGAGTGACGATAAACCATGCCACCTCCTTCGAGTGACTCTTTTGCCACACATTGCCTCCATTGAACAACACTGCCGATATATCACTCAAGTCGAGTGACATATCAGCCCACTAAACCGAACTTAGCAAAGGAGACAAGTCAATTAAACCAAATTTGTAATTGCTCAAAATAAATAGTGGTCAATGTACTATAGCCTTTCTGCATCACTAGCCTCATAAGCGTACTTGATTCAACCAGAGCCATGTAATCAAACTAATCATTTAATCAAAGAGAAAATCATCAACCAGAGCCGTGTACCATCGTTATCCACCTTAACAATAAACTTTTTCACTAAGAGCCTTAGACACCTGGGAACCCACACGCGAGTAAACCACTCTAACGCCACGGCTCTCTAGCCGACCAGCAATCGCATTGCTGTCACACATCCATCGCATGGATCCATCCGTGTACATCACCCCTGTGACTACACACAACCGTACTACGGCCGATAGAGAACCCCTACTCGCGTGGTTACCAATACTTAGGCTTGCTCATCACCACTGATCACCATCTACTTCGACTGGTACATGACCTACTGGCATCATTCTTAACTCATCGTGAGCGTATTTAAAAAATGCATTGTAAACTAGATTGGGCTATACCTTACATTGTAACCATTTTTGCTATTGTTTACCAGGGAAGCACTCAGTACCAGAGTCGAAACAAAATGATAACGACTCACCAGATTCGGTAGACAACAGATCTGTAGCTGGCTTAATGGTACAGACATCCACTCGCTGTCGCTGTCACTGCCTCCTTGGCAGAAGTCGTGAAACTTCTTGCACGAAAAGCACCGTCCTTGCTCAGCGATTACTCGCACAGGAGATCCAACGAGTGCAGCGCCGTCTGACGCTGCCATCCTGCTTGTACATGTCCGCAGTCGTAACCCATGCGCGAGCATCAGCGTTGTCCTTTTCCGGGTTGAACTCGGGCAGCTGAACATCTTTATTAACCGACGATACCTTCATTGCTTCGATCAAGGCCATTAAATTGCGATTTTGTTGCTCCATAAGTAACTGACATTTTGCGTCGTCATTACTGGTCGTTTCACGTTGGTTTTCATCGCGGTTCAATCCCACTTCTGATAACGGAAGATAATGTGGGCTTTCGTTGCCGGACTGGTCGTCGCCATTGTTGTAGCCGAAGTAAGACTCAATATACACTCTGTAGTTTTAATTAGACCAAACAATCTGAAAGTCACACACACGAATCGGGTGGAACTGGATTCCTATCGGAACGCGGCGAGGTCGGCGCGAGGTTGGCAGCACGTCCGTGAGTTCTGTGTCTGCTCACCACGTTTGTAAACACAGCGTACTTTTTATTTTTCTGATTCGTCAAAGTATCGGCACCTTCAATGACAGCCGTGATATATCACCGTTTTTGTTTTCCCGCGCAAAACTCCCAAAAATGACATAGACTGCTCGCACAGTGTTGCCAACCTCCATTTCCGAACACACCCAAGTCGGTTCAGCTTGACGTTCCGTTCAGAATCCACGACAAATATTAGATAAGCCCCAGTACAGTAATAGAAGAAAAGTTTGTTAGATACAATAAATTTTAAACTGCAGTGTAACCCAGCCCATTTAAGCACAATAAATCAACCCATCCTAAGTAATTAGGAAAAAGACGTGGGTTCATGTATGTATATATTTCCAAAACAATTAAAAACCCTTTTGAAAAAGCCTACCCAAATCTCAGGATAAGGGAAAAAAATATGTTTTTACGATTTTTAATTAATAATTTTAATGTAGAAACATTAAAATTACGGTAGCAACAAATGGAGGTAGTATGAGATGCAATCCTTGTACTAAATAGCGCAACCTAAGAACAACCTTTTTCGCGGGAATATAGTAATAATAATCTCAAAAAAGTGCTTTAAAAAAACAGTAGATAAAGCTCATTTTAATTTTAATACAATACTTACTACTAAAGTTAATAAGTAAGTAAAGTTAATAAGTTAGTAAGTAAGTAACTAGACAAACTGACGGATTTGATGTGGTTGCGTAAAATGGAAGAGGAGTTTTTCCAGCATTGGTCTGCGATGGTTATGTTGATTTAATTAAATGTACTCAGCATCAAAATGAAAACATCTTATTTCACATAACCCTACATGCGCACTTATGAAACATCAGGGTGCATGGTTCCTGTTGGTCAAATAATGAAAGAATTATGTCAAAGAAGTAAGAAAAAAAAATTAACATCGTAATTTGGGAGCAGTTAATAGACATTTACATAGTTATCCCGCTAATGAGGTACCAGGAAAGCCATATGTGCAGAAGGAATTATTCCCAAACTTCCTTGTCTTCAACGTAGTTTATAATTTATGGGTAAGTTTTTTTTAAAAGAACACGTTTGATGTAGGTTTTTCACTTTCCTTCGCTAAATTTTATAACCTACATCTTGTTTTAAAAGTGGATAGTTTTTACAAGAAATGACTTGCTTTTAGTTAATATAAATTTGGGTACTACAGCAAGCGTACACAAAAAAAAAAACAACCACGCCACATAATTAAAAAGTCAACCCAAATCCCAAATAAGGAAAACAATATGTTCCAAATTACGATGTACTACATCCAATTATGGTAGCAACAAATAAGAAGGTGGAATGAGAGGCAATCCCCGGACTAAACAGCGGAACCAATTTCGAGCTCATCCGTGTTTGTCAAAGTGCTTCCTTCGCGACTACCAAGGATTTACGATGGAGTTTTATGTTAAGCAGATTTGTGAATGTTTTCGGTCAAGTTCATGTAGTGGGTGGATTTGGAGGTAAGAAGGGGGAAAAATCCAAAGAAAACGATGATTTTTTTGAAGTGTAAACTTCTTTAGCAGCGTTGCACACTTTTAGTAGTGGGTAAAAAATGTTAAACTCGCGTCAGGACATCGCGTCAGGACACGTGACCGTCAGGAGAGATTTCCCCCCCCCCCCCCTCTTTCTACGGCGGCGCCAACCGAAGTGAAGTGACACACGGACACAATGGATGGATGGATGGATGGATGGATGGAAGTGGAAGTCGAAGTGGAAGTCGAAGTGGAAGTCGAAGTCGAAGTTGAGGTCGAAGTGGAAGTCGAAGTGGAAGTCGAAGTGGAAGTCGAAGTGGAAGTCGAAGTGGAAGTCGAAGTCGAAGTTGAGGTCGAAGTGGAAGTCGAAGTGGAAGTGGAAGTGGAAGTCGAAGTCGAAGTGGAAGTCGAAGTGGAAGTCGAAGTGGAAGTGGATGGATGGATGGATGGACAGCTGATGGCTCGACCGTCTGTGTAGTAGCCACACTGCTGTGTATTCGTAAAATTCGTTTATATAAAGTGTTTAAAATATGGAAATTGAACAAAGTGCATCTATTAATGAAAAAAGTGACGCAGAAATAGTGAAAAAGATGAGTTAAGTATATTAATTAAATTAATAATTGATTTATTTCAACGTTAATATTCAAGTTTTCACTTCTGCCGGCACTCCCGGAGTGCAACCCATCTTTTTTTTTTTCGAAGAGAGTCTAATTGGACGAAGTCTTAGTGAAAATTGATTTTTGAATTGAAGAAGAATGCACGTACAACACCATTATTTAAATAAGAAGAAACCCTAGTTGTCTTGGATGTCCTTAATTTTCATTAAGGTTATTATAATCAAGTAGAACGAGTGCTGAAAATAATTTTTGCAGGTTTTGCCAAAAGAGGTCCCTCTTTCCAGCCAATCAATCGACCTAGCCTTCTCCCAACTAAGTTGGGATCGGCTTCCAGTCAAACCGTATACAGCTGAATAGCAATACTTTACATGGAGCGATTGCCTTTATAACCTAGTTACTGGGTTTATAATAAGATACCCTTTGGTAAGACTGATTGTCAGACTTTTGGGCTTCTGACTACCCGTAACAACTGTCGAAGATATATGAATGACAGCCGAGAACAACGGCTAAACGTGCTTTCTGAGGCACGGAGGAGTCTTGCTATGCAATGGACGGTTACCCATCCGCGAACCGACCGCAGCAAGCGTAGCTTAACCTTACATCGACCCGTGCGGCTGTTATTATTTAGCCACGCGCTCCTATTCAAAATAATTATATAAACATTACTCGCTAAGTAGTAGTTTCGATGTTGGTGCTTGTACTCAAACTCGAAGAAGGGACAGATTGTCGAAAAACGATTAGAACTCTAATCGAGAACGCTTAGTAACCGCTAAAACTAAGGTACGGGAAGCCGTCACCCAACGCAAAGCTCTTTGAAACTAAAAACCGGAAATTGCGTCGCGTCGCGTTGTCTTCCTTCAATGCCTAGACGCTGAACGTCTTCATTAGCGGCATAAATTAAAACGCTTTGCGACGATAAGGGAAGGGAATATTTCGTACGGTTATTGCTTTGGAAATATTCATTGTGGTTGAGGCTAGCTAAGTACTAAGTAGTTGTGTGTCTTGTTGTTGGGGTGACTTTTCTATTTTCTTTTGTACTATTATTATTTTGTAGCGACAGGCGCTTGACTTTGTATTCATCGCCACTGCTCGCAAAACGGTGAAGGAAAACATCGCGAGGAAACCGGTATATTCTATAACAGAGATCACCAATTATAATTATAAGTATCATTGGGGTTCCGTTTAAAATACAATTTAAGAAAAAAATTAAAAGAAACCTGAATAGTTTTAACAAAGTAAGTCATTAATATTAACGTGAATGGTGACAATTTTTACTTTGAGCGATATGTCTGAAGTCTGGAGTAGTATCTTGGAGATGTTCATCGGTAAGTCGAGATCGAAATTTACATAAGCGTAAAATACGTCGGCGATCCGAATCCAGAGTGCGGTCCGCCATTTGACAACTCCCGTCCTAGAACCAAAAATTCGAAGACATGTGACATCTACCAACCCACCGCACTGGGCCCGCGTGGTAGATTACAGCCCACTCTCTCTCAAAAAAAGGAGGCCTGTGTCCCAGCAGTGGGAACATTATAGACTGATTCTTTGTATTCATGAACCTACTTGTTTCACGATTTATTTCATAATATCAATTCTTATATCTGATCTCGTTACTTTTAATCTTACAGCTTCAAATGCAGTTAGTATTTGATTCTACTGTGTAACTACATATTCCAGAAAGAGATGGCGAGATGACCTGGATGCATACCACGAGGGCTGGTTCAAGGTGGCGCGGGAAAAGAGTTCCTGGAAGGATTTGGGGGAGGCCTTTGCCCTGGGACAGATAAAGGCTAACAAAAAAAAAAACTACGTATTCAGCATATAATGTTCCCACTGCTGGGACACAGGCCTCCTCTCTTCGAGAGCGAGCTGTAATCTACCACGCGGGCCAAGTGCGGGTTGGTAGATATCACATATCTTCGAATCTTTGTAGCTAATTAATTATCTTTTATCTCTGTCTTATTCTATTGACAATCTACAGATCTGTGTTAATACTGCGACACATCAAGACTAGATTCCTTAACATATTACTTCGCCTAAGCAGTAATACAATAACTACTCTTCTTCATAAACACCACACGGTAAATTCCAGAAAAACACCACTTCAAAAATAAAAACGCGAAGAAAAATAACTAAACCTCCCTAACACCTCCACTTACACCAATTAACATACGGCCAGGAACAAAATGAATGAAAAAGGGAAGAAAAACGCTGCGTTCCAACAATTTTTGCAAGCAAAGTGCAATATTCCGTCTATTCTTAAAACAAACAACGAGCGCGGAATGGAATTAAAATTTCCATCAGAATTGTTTGTGTAGGCTAGACAGGAGATTGCGAGGGAAATATGACGTCACAACGTGGTAGTACATCAATGTCAGTGCTGGTATAAGTTGGTAGGATGTGGCTGTTTGCTGGGGAAGTTCAAAGTGTCTATTACCGTCGAATACAGCAATTTATAAAGGTGCATCCAGACAGATTTTTTTTATATGTACGGTTGCCTCAGGCTGAGGATCTAACATATAAAAAAAAGGGTATCATTTAAGCTATCACCAATTTAATTACCTAGTTTTGTGTTTCTTAAATAATAGGGTTTGTCCTCCAAATAGTAGATCTGTCACCAAAATGTAGTCACCAAACAATGCAAGTGACCTAACCAAACCGAACCTCGGGGTGCCCTTCGCTCGCTCTTGCATCCTATGTCGACGGAGCCCCGCTTCGCGGGGCCCCTATTTCTGTGTAAAGGGTTTAAAGTAACCTAACCAAACCGAACCTCGGGGTGCCCTTCGCTCGTTCTTGCATCCTATGTCGACGGAGCCCCGCTATCTGAGAACGAAAATATTTCGTGGCGATAGATCTATTTATTAGGTGATACAAATATTTCGTGGCGATAGATCTATTTATTAGGTGATACAACTTGATGACAAATATAAATTTTGGTGATAGAAAATATAGATCCCTAAAAAAAATCATTTGCGGCGCATGCCTCGGTATGTGGATGCACCCCGGTAGTTTTTGTATGGTAACTGTCAAAAATTCAAAATTATTCCTCCGATAAAGTTATCTGGTGTTGGAAAAACCAGCCCTAACTTTGCTAGACACAATGATAACACAGTAGATTTTTTTTACGGCTAATAGTCGTACAATATCTCAGAAGGTGTTAAGGTATCGATCGGATAAAAGGCAGACTGTGAATTTTAAATCTCATCTTTCTCTACAACAGTACCTAAAGCCTATTTTTTACAAGAATATTTACTAGTTGAAGAGATTAATATGAAAACTAGACTTGTGCAATCCCCTTCATCATCATCATTTCAGCCGAAAGACGTCCACTGCTGGACATAGGCCTCCCCCAAGCACCTCCATTTCGACCGGTTTTGTGCTTCTCGCATCCAACGAGTTCCTGCGTCCTTCACAAGGTCGTCGTGCAATCCCCTTGTTATAAAAAAAAAACCTATCACCAGTATACCTAATTTAGTCTTTCTGACCTGCATAGCTATTCACAACTACTCAATACGCTTCCGTACCGTATCGAACATCAATTAATGTTATCGTAGGAGTCCTCTAAACGCTGTTCACAAGTCCAAAAACCGATCAAATAGACGACCGCTCTTCTGCCGGCGACTGTTTGCTCTCGGGGCAAGGCGAATCATGTTATGGAAATGTGTCATTTTCGATACGAAAGCCTGTCGAATGGTTGTGAATGCTCACTCAGAAAGTCTGTCCTCACGTTTAGCAGCTGCACTAACACCCCAAGTAGCAAACAAGAATAGTGATTAAATCTTACATGTCTATACTTTATCTAAAGTTGGATTTAGCTAATTCAAAAAGGATTTCGTTAAGCCTTTTCTTTCTTTAATACTAAATCGTTTTAAACAACCGCTACTTAAGTAAATTAGGAATACCAAAAACCAAGTTAAGTATTCTCAAAACTAGTTTGTATTAAGTATGCCTACAGTTAATACTAAAAATATTTTTTTACTATACTCAGAATATTTGAAAGCTCACTTAAAACGCAATTGAATAACTGAAGTACCTTTTTAGACAAACAAAGAAGAAATTGATTTTGTAGATAAAATTAAGATAATTGTAATTCCAATTTCTAGAAACTGATTTTCCTGAGTATATTTTTATTCCTTTTTGACTAAAATTAGTAAGTTTAGAGTAAAAATACATTTAACGGGACGTTCTCTTCAAACAGAACCAAGTATAAATATGGATAAAGTGGAAAAATTAAAAAGATTTGCTAGCTTTCATCGGCGTGTTATCTATACTAATATTATAAAGAGGTAAAATTTGTTTGTAATAGGTATGTAGGGGGTAATCTCTGGAACTACCTACTAGTCGGATTTGAAAAATTATTCTTGCATTTGATAGCCCAATTCTTGAGGAAGGCACGCTATGACCCTTAGGAGCCGAGCAAAAAGAAACAAAGTCAAAAAGAACGTTAAGTGATAGCGCGGGCGGGTGATGCGGTACGACGGGGTGGCTTTGGGGGGAAACAAGAAGTTTCACGCAAACGAAGCCGCGGGCTGAAGCTAGTAAAATATAAAAAATTAAACTTAACCAATGTGCCGAGTCGAGATTATCAAATAAGCAGAACAGAAGTTATTAATTAATTATTTTTCCTGAGTTTGGGTGGCTTCTAAGAAAATTGGGATTGGATAGTTTAAGTTATTTAAACAATATATCTGTCGCAGGGAAATGACGATATCAGGGATTTCACGAAATCCCTAGGGATATCACGAAATCCCGGTAGATGTCGAATATTCTTGTTTATTACGTCTTCTTACTAAAAGTATCTAGTGATATGACAAAATACCAATTTATCGTCAGTGATATGTCGTTTCACTAAACTAAATCTAGTAAAATGTTAGAAAAGCGGATACTGCCGAATAAAAATCGAGCCATGCATTAGCTGGAAGAATTTCTACATTTGTACTTCTACAACGTAATTGTGAAATATCAAAATTCCAGTGCAAAACCAAAAGATGTATTTGCAAGAAGCTAAATGTTTTGTGTAATTCAAGGTGCCACAAATCACTGCTTTGTTTAAATAAATAACAAGATTTTCCATTTTCCATCAGGAGTGAGTCGTTGTCTTAATTGTTGAGCCTCGCAAGTAAATTTTTTTTTTTTTAATGTTACATTTATATTTTTGTACCTAATGAACGAATCCACATAGGTAATAGAAAAAGATATAATACCTGATATCATTGTCAGATTATTTTTTAGTTGATTAAAACTTTATTTTCTACTAAAAATGCACCAGTTAATTTGTAATTTTGTTTTATTACTTACTTGATTCATCAACAGTATTCTTCATTTCACTACATTTAGTTTAATGAAATGACATATCTCTGATTTTATATTACTATTTTGTCATATCACTAGATACTTTTAGTAAAAAGACGTAATAAACAAGAATATTCGACATCTATCGGGATTTCGTGATATCCTTGATATCCTCATTTCCCTGCGACATATCAATTAGTAAGCTACTTATAGCGCTGAATTTGAACCCTTGTGTTCTGTTATGCTTCGTCGAATTCAAACATTAGGAGGTACCTACCTATATTAATTTAATCATATTCTTTCGACTATCTTACATAAACCTGTTTCCACCACAAAATAAACAAGAACCACACAATAACAATAAATGACAAGTTAAGAAAACATTAAGACGTAATCTGGTTTTAACTAAATCAAACTATAGAATCACTTAATACCAAACAAATTAAATAGTACTTCACCAATACTGTTTTTAGTAAAGGTTAAGTATAATATCTCTTAACTAGCACTACTTCAAGTGTAACTTGTCTTAACTTTGTCTGAACTAGCCTTACAAAATCAGTATTGTCTAAAATCTTACTTCGTTAAGAAAAATAAGGTTTAACGCCATTTTGCACTACAAGTGAAAAAAATATAAAACATTTTTCAACAATACTTCATCAAAAACCAGAGTAAATTGAACATACATTTTTGTCATAGTCATTCTAACTACATTAATAACTTACACATTTATAAAAAATGTAGTACTCTGCACTAAATGCCACAAAATTTTTAATTTGCAATATTATTATACCACATAGTTTTGTTTGTTTTCTAGTATTTTAAAAGCCCGTCTGTTCTATAGCACTATCTATAGATTTTACACGAGAAATGATCATGCGTTTTAAATTTCCAATGCATTCAACGACATAAGAAAGCCTTTTCTAGACATAAAAAATGTTTTTAAACCGCCATTTTCGTAAGTCTTAAAATACTTTAAAAGTTCACCATGTTTTCTAAAATAATATTACTTAAAGCACTTTAAAGCAAAATAAGTTTTTATTTATACTTCACTAAGACAAGATGGAATATCTGCACTTCAAAATTGATAGTTTTAATTAGGTATTGTAGATATCTTTAAGTCTATTTCTTTATCTTAAGTCAACCTACAAGATATCTTGAAGACAGTGTTTAAGAGTTCTGCAAAACCATACTCTCTTAAGTAGGGTTAAAGTTTATCTAAACAGTAGTATTAACTCTTTCTTAACAAGTTCTTAAATACTGTGCCCACTTTTACTTAACTGACTCTTGGAGTGTATCTAGAAGATATCTTGAGGGACATAATAGTCTTAGCCAAGACAACAGCAGGAATTCGTCAACTTGTCTTCAAGATATCTACAATACCTTTTTAAGACAATTGTTTGCTACTTGGGACGTGCTCAACCAGAAGACAACGATCTATCTATAGCATATTAGTCTCTATTATCCTATACTATTTATGTTCAGTTACATATCTTTCCAAGGAAAACCGTTTTATCAATCGAGGCTAATTGACTGATTTATCGAAAGGTTAGGCCCAACCCACTTCCTGACACGCAATATTGGCCCAATAGATTGACCACAAATATAGGCTCATGGCTAAATAATAACAAACCAAACGGGCCGATCTTCCAAGTTAAGCAACGCTTGCCGAGGTTGGTTCGAGGATGGGTGATCATTCATTACATACCGAGAACCCTCCGTGCCTCGGAAAGCACGTTAAGCAGTTGGTCCCGGCTGTCATTCGTAGATCTTTGACAGTCGTTACGGGTCATCAGAAGCCCGAACGTCTGACAACCAGTCCTGCCAAGGGGTTTTCCAATGACTGAAGTCAGATAGGCAGTCGATCCATGTAAAATACTGGTATTCAGCTGCATCCAGCTAGACTAGAAGCTAACCCTAACAAAGTTGGGAAATGGCTAGGCAGATGATGAGATTGGCCACAAAATATTCGTCACGAAACAAGTTGTCCAGTTTTCTAAGATAAAAAATTTAATCCAGGACTCGTCAAAGTTTTAATGAAATTAGTTCTCGAGTTAGAAAATAGCACAGTTTTATAACTTGCAATGAGACCACCCTTAAAGTTAGCGACGCGGACGTCAGCAAACTACTGTTCATAAGGATGAATTTTGCATTTTCTAGTCTTCGTGTTTTCATCTGCTAAGTTTTCTGGGAGAAAGAATGTGTTGAGCAATTCTGAGCTTAGTGTTTGGTTGTCTGACAAATGTTTACGTGAAACGGTGAGACTTTAGGATTTTTAATTCTCATAAGATGTCTGAGTAAGATGGTTTGATGCTACTGCCATTGTGCCATGTCATTTAGTTGAAATAGGTTTTTTATTTTTTTTTAACGTTTTTTTATATAGATTCCTTGCTATTTTGTGAATGAGAGAACTTTGTAGGCCTTGTAAACTCATAGATAATTCGATTTGTTGACAATTTTCTATCTTGTTAAGGACCCAGTAATTATCTCGATCTTTTTTTTTAATTTTATTTTTTTATTGCTGAATGGGCCCGCTCTTGAACTCGATCATGCCTGATGGAAAGCGATGGATGAGGTCTATGATGGAACGAGCGTGCCCAGGAGATGCCTAAGGCACTGCAACTCCCACGCATCGACGAAACACAGCAAGCTGTTTGACGCCGGACTGCCGGACTGTGAAAGTTCTTAAAATTGCGAGAATAGCCCCTCTGATAATAAAAGCAACAAAAATACCATGTAAAAAGCGTGCCAAATTAACAGAATCGCAGGAAAGTGCCGCAAAGAGATAATCGTGCAGTTACACCGCTATCTGAAACATCGCAATTTGCGTAAACAGCTCTCGTGCTGTATCCAACATTTTGCCACTTACTTCCCACGTTTGGGTCCGAAATAAGTAGGTATTATATTGTTGTAATGTCCGCTTAACTGCGGTGATATAATCGTGGCCTTGTATGGGATTAAAAAAATAAGTGCTTTATAATTATAACGGCGCAGGATAGCCTTTTACCAGAAGTGGTCATACATATTGTTGCAGTGCTTAAGGTTCAATATTGATTTGACTTCGTAGAAAATTACAATCAATATTGAACCTTAATCACTGCAACATATGGTCCTTCGAGCCGGATTATTCGAAAAATAGATAAGGACGTCCACTTGGCATTTGGCCTTTAGGACGGATTGTAGATAAACACCCCGAATCTGATGGAATCACTAGGGTTTATAGCGTAAAGATTGGTACGAATACTGTATGAAGATCAGTTTCCAAACTCAGTTTTCTATTAAGGGCTGGTAATAGTTCAGCTAAAATTCAGATTTTGTCCCCACTTCCCCGCGCTATGTATCATTCTATCCCACTCGCACTGACATACTGATTCAGTTAGGGTGAACTGAACTATTGTTGGAAGGATGTCAAGAAATAAAATGATTAAACTTAACATTAATTTATTACATTCACATTTTATGTACAGTATATATAAAATTCTTTTAAATGGGCAGGTAAATAATAAGTAGGTATAACAAAACAAACATGAGACACTCATCATTCGCATAGCAAATACAGTTTACATCGAAATCCACAATATAAGTACCTACTTCATTAGTGTTCTATGACCGACCAAAGACCATTGCTCTATCGCCATATATAATATTTGTCACCATAAGACATCGACAGCCAAATAGAGCCGACGCTCAGCTCACTGACTGCGTGCCACGGCAGGTTGTGCTGCGGCATCCCGCGGCGTTCCGTGGCATCCTGCTAAAAGCCCGCACAGACCGGACTGCGTCCCATTAACCGAAATGACCGCAGCACAAGTTTCAATCTTATTTCAACTAGCTTAGCAATCATAATTCCTCGACACAACGTGACCCACACGTCCCGCGTGATGCAATGGCGCGCCGCGGCATTACGTGGAATGAAACGGCATGACACGTCATGCCGCAGCATCCCTGGCGCGTTGCGTCATGCCGCAGCGTCCCGCGGCACGTCGCGTCATTTCCCGGCATCGTGGTATCGAAATAAAGTAACATGAATTCTAAACTCATTGAAATAAGATTCAAAATAACTTGATTAGTAATAAAATCCTTTGCCATGACAAAGCCTTAAAATTACTTTCTTTTTGCTGAATCTTTGGCCAAAAAATAGGCTAGTCCTCTGGTCACGTGAAGAGTCGACCAATCGCTTGGCGATTTCTCGAAAAATTAAGTAGGCACTCGGACCTTATGGCCCTAGTGTATCAGCCCCAAACGGCTGGTACATATAAGTCGGAATAAGATTAGAGTATCTATTTGCGCTGTTTGAGGTTTTCTGCACCCGCAGTAATCGCACTAGCACAGCCAACCGTAATAGGAAGATGGGGTGGCGCAAGGTAGTCGATACATGTTGCATCACACACCAAAGGCCGACCTAACTTCTAAGGCATTATGGTCAATCTGTCTGGTCTTTTCCAATCGTCGCGAGCCATTGGGTTCTAAAACAGCTGGCAACCCAGCACTGTCAAGAGCACGCAATGGTTATAACGCATAATAATACGTCATCGGAATGACTGATGTCAATTATAAAGTTTCATACATTTTGGCTTTAACGGAGGTTTGGAATAGAACGAATTTTAAAATAAGTTGTTTTTAACCCCCGACGCAAAAACGACGGGGTGTTATAAGTTTGACGTATCTGTGTGTGTGTGTGTGTGTGTCATGAGTCTGTCAGAAATAGATTTATATCTTGAAAACCGGAATATGACCAGAACGCCATTCCTTTCCTCGTACATCAGGGAAATCATTAATATTAATAACGAGCCAGAAGCTTTAGCCGAAAACGCAGCAAGTACAAGCACCAGCAATGTAATTGACACATCATTATTGCACAAACTGTCAAGGAAACATAGTAAGAGTTCATACCAAGGCATTCAAGGTGATCCAATAGAGCAAGAATGTTGGCGTTACATTGCTGGTGCTGATCCTACAGAACCATAAAATGGTGATTTACTATCCTATTGGAATAATAAAAAAGAAGCATTTCCATCAGGAAATGCTTCTTTTTGCTAGAGCTTTACTTTGTATACCTGCCACTAGCACTCCGAGTAAGAGGGTATTCTCGGTAGCTGGGCTAACAGTTACGGCCAAAAGATCTCGCTTGAGCTCGATTCGGGGTATTAAAATCATATTTATTCATGATAATTATAAAATATGTAAGATGTAAGATTGATTATCAATCTTACATAATTTATAATTATTATTATCTGTGTTTATATTAAAAAATTGTTTACTAGGCTATTAAAGTGTCCCTTTGGAAAACTGTTTTTTTTTTTGCACCTGATGACCTGATCTGGACAAGATATTTACTGTACTGTATAGGACTGACATTTTCCTGTCGTCCGCCTAAAACGATACGGCCGGCTTAAAGAACATAGGGAGTAGATTGCGAGTTTTAGTTGTGAGGTAGTAGAAAACTACGCCGCCGGCGCTACGCCGCCGCCGATTGAAATTGGTCAGCGCGCCGCCGCCGAGAATTTTTAAGGCGGCGCCCACATCTAGTAGAAACATAACTGCTGTTAACTTCCAATTTTCATTAGCCGTCCCCCGACGTGAGGACGCTTGGATCAAAATATTTCGTGCAACTTATATTAAACTTAAAGGGCTAATATATATTATTATTTTACTTTTTAGAGGTTTTTGTTTGAGTCGGGGGTTTTTTAAATTTTAAATTTTTAATGAAAACATTTAAATTAAAAAAAAAAGAATCAAGAGGAGGAGAATGACGAAAGCAAGAACATTTATGTGAATTCCCTTAAATCCCTAATTTCCACATTCCGTGTATGTCTGGTATCACATAACTCTGGCAACATGTAGGTATGATGGATGAGTAAAAATTTGTTAATTTAGGTCTCATGAATTTTGCCCAATAATGATCGTCTTTCTGTATAATTTCAGTTTTGATATGATTTTTACATCCCGATCATACGCCAAAAATACATGTTTTTCTACCAGTTATGTGTAGTTGTCCCTGCACCTGAATGTACCAAAGATGTTTCAAATTTATGGAAAGTCTATCTTTCGTTCTCCTCCAAAACCTTATTTTTTTTAATCTATTGCATCGTCCAACGAAGTCCTGAATGCAGAAATTGGACACTTTATTTCTACTATTGTGTCTTCTCCCTGCACAACTCCGTCCGGAGTTGCACCTAGAAAAGGTAACTCTTTATCAATAAAAAGACCACAAGGCTCTATTTTTTTAATATTAAATTGTGATGCTAGTTGTTCCATGGTAGTTGTTTCACTTTCTATTCCATGTTTTATGGACGGCACATTACATACATTTTTTGGATATCGATACCGGAAATATGAAATAACGTAAGGGACAAAACTAAGGTTTACAGGAGAGCAAAAATAAGATATTTTTTTACAAAAACTGACTATAACTTTTTAACTATATGTTTTATGTAAAAAGTGTCTAGGACAAAGTTTCTTAGACTTTTTCATTCTTTTAAGCTAAAATAGCAAACATTGATTAAAACCTATAGTTTTAAAGATAGCATGTCCCTTACGTTAAATAATAATGAATACGGGTGACATACGTTAACAAAATTTGAGATGTAAATGAACAGCATTGATGTAAGGGACATTATAGGAAACAAATAATGTTTTTTTATTGATGTAAGGGACATTATAGGATATAAACATTTAGTGATTTCCAAAGTAAAGGTCTCTTAATGGTGTACTCTTTATTGCTTATGCTGTTAATAAATTTAAAAAATAGAATTTAATACATTCATGACCTACTGCGCCTATCAATATAGTTTAAACCTACTTGCTGACATAAAAGGATAAAAAATAAACGAATAAAATAAATTAAAACTTTTATTTGTACTCACTAATCCTCTTTTATAAACGCAAATAACTCGCATAAATTATGCTAAGTACAACATAATTGCTCGATAAGCAAGAGGACTTTTTCTGGCTGATTCCATAAATGATGGCCACTGGAAAGGTCCACCATCAGTTTTTTAATCTCCCTTTGAACGATAACATGCATGCTGTCTATTCATCCTGCGTTAACTGCTTGATAAGTTGTAACTTTTACATGACCTACTTACTACACACAATTATGTATATATCATACTTACCAATATTTTACCAAATGGAAGTTATGTTTTTATTAGGATTCGAATTATTGTATCTCAATCAATCAACTCAGCCTATTGCAGTCCACTGCTGAACATAGACCTCTCCCAGGCTGCGTCACAACACCCTGTCCTCCGCCTTCGGCATCCAGTCTGTTCCAGCCACCTTTTTTAGGTCGTCCGTCCATCTAGCTGGGGGCGTCCCACACTACGCTTGCTGATACGCCGTCTCCACTCAGGACTCGTCTGCTCCACCGACCATTGGTCCTTCGATAAACATCGCCAGCCCACTGCCACTTCAACTGAAGTGGCAGTGGGCTGGCCCCAACCCACTGTGTGTGTGGGGCTGGTGGGGTGGCAACTGTTTACTCTGCAAGCTATGTCGGTAACTCCGGTTCTTTTCCGGAAAATGATTTTATCTTTCAAAGAGACTCCGAGCATGGCTCGGTCCATAGCGCGCTGAGCGACCTTGAATTTGTGGACCAGCCCGACCGTCAGTGTCCGCGTTTCGGCACCATATATTATGACGGGCAGACCGCACTGGTTGAAGATCTTAATCTTCAAACACTGCGGGATAGGCGACGAGAAGACTTGACGGCTTCTTCTGTCGGCTTCCTTCTCAAAGTTGTGTCTACCGTGCTAGATTATTTGCCCTAGGTAGACATAATCCTTCACAACTTCGAGAAGCGACCCTTTGATGTAGATTGCACTCGGCAAGACGTGCGAATTGTACATGACTTTCGTCTTGTCCAAATTCATGCCGAGGCCAACCCGCTGAGGAGCTACATTTAGGCTGTGCAGCAATTGGTTTAGCTGTTCCAGTGTCTCTGCCATTATGACGATGTCATCGGCAAATCGAAGATCTGAAATGTACTCGCCGTTCACGTTGATAGTCCAGTTCAATCCAGCGTCTTGAAGACGTCCTCCAACGCATTTGTAAACAATTTAGGGGATATAATATCCCCCTGTCTCACCACTCTGAGCAGTTGGATGGGGCTGGTTTTCTGATCCTGGATCGGGACAATCATCGTGGCAGTGTCATACAAACATTTCAACACTTCGATGTAGCGCCAGTCAATTTGACATCGTTGCAGAGAGGCCAGAACTGCCCATATTTCGATGAAGTCGAAGGCTTTCTCGTAGTCCACAAATGCCATACACAGCGTCTGATTGTACTCCTCGGTCTCCTGTTCAATTTGCAGAACAGTATGGATGTGGTTTACGGTGCTGAAGCCTTTTCGAAAACCGGCTTGTTCTGGCGGCTGGAACTCGTCAAGTATTCTGGCGAGACGGTTTGTGACGACCCTCGAGAACGCTTGTATACGTGCCTCAGAAGTGAGATGGGTCTATAGTTCTTCAGCAAGGATTTAAGGTTTTAGTCCATCTAAATAGACCAATTTTTTAATTACTGTACTCCATTTTTGACTAAACAATAATTTACCAAAAGTAGTAAGAAATAATTAGCTGTTTATGTGATTCCTATAATGTTCATAAATTTTTGCCTGCGGGCTAGAGAAGTGAAGATAACTTTTCATCGCTCATGTTTAGGATCCAGATAAAACTTTCACTAGGTACTTGTAGTTAGATCAATGAAAACGATGATGTACCTATTACTTAAATGAAGATGTGTAATGTAACAAACAGTGTTACGAAATACTAAGTAAGGGTCACGACCGCGCAGGCAAAATCAAACACAAAATCCGTACTTATTGCTATCTAGCTCAGACGTGTTGCACCGTTTTGCGTGTGACAGAGACGTATAATAATATTCGTTTAGATACATTTTAGATGTAAAGGACAGGTCAATTATTTTCGATGCTGACAAATTAACGTATGGGTCAATATGATTATGATAATTCGAGCCACAATTTAACGTAAGGGACATGGTATTTGCACCTACTCATGGAACACTAATGTATAAGACCTGTTGTAAAATGATCTCGATTTTTTTTTAATGTAAGTACCAAATACTGTGAGTAAAGAGACTTACATTAGTTTTTATAAAAATATTAATTTAAAACGTCCTATACAGTCAATTTTTATAAAAAAAATGGTCTAGACCTGCGGAAAATATGTAATGTAAGGGACATTTTTTTGGAGATATTGAGATTTTAAATATACCAATCGATAGAGCAAGAAATTCCGAATCCAATGATATATATAACTCATTTTCGACAAAATGTCCCTTACGTTATTTCATATTTCCGGTATCGATATATAAGATTTTTAACTAAAAATAACTTTAATTTCGGAAGTCGGTGGCAAAAAAGTAATATACAAATCCAAAGACACCGACATCCGAAATTAATGTTGTTTTTCACTTTGTATGTATGTTGTTTTTTATTCTGCAGAAAAGAGCTATCAGAGCCATTTATAATCTCCGCAGGCGCGATTCTCTAAGGGAACGGTTTAAAGAAATTAACATCATGACGGTACCTTGTCAATATATCTACGAAAATATCATGTATGTAAGGAAAAAATTACATCTTTTTAGTAAAAGAGGTGAAAGACATAATTATAGTACTAGAAATAGGGACCTATTAGTTCAACCAGGATTTAGACTAGCTAAAGTAGACTCATCTTTTATGGGGTACTGTTTAAAATGTTATAATAAAATACCTCCCCACATTCTTCAACTGAATGAGACAAAATTCAAGTCTTGTATTAAACGCACACTATGCAGACAGGCATATTATAAGTTAGGGGATTACATCGCTGATAAAAATGCCTGGCTCAATGCTGGTCCTGCTCCACAACCACAACTATTTGATTAACACTTAAAAATGCTGTTGGAGCTGCTGAAGATTGTAAGTCTATCTTTGCATTGTATAAATTCAATCTCCTAGTATTGTATAATTGCATAGCACATGTTGAGTACTATGTACATACTATAAAGCTACCATTTACTGGGTACGTCTTTCATTGACTGAATGTGCCCTGGCGGCTGAGAGTATGTCATGCTCACTCAAATGTCTCGCTGATGGCGGCGCATGTGTTGGATCATTTAGCTCCCTTCAAAATGGTTGAGCTGAATTGTGCTAATACATGCGTCATGTTCGTGAACGGGCGCCGTCAGTAGGGACTGGTCATCTCTTTGCTGCCATGGCTTATTTTATTTTAATTTAATATTTGAATTGTTGTTTTTTCTCATCTTTTCGTTATGGACGCTTTTAACGTTCTGCATCGTTCTCACATGTATAATTTTTAACGTGAATGATGTAACCAAGACTTTGTAACCATATTATTCTGATTTAAAAGAGTGTCCATGGAGTTTCTTGCCCGTTCTTCTCCATAGGTACCTACGCTTTGGAATGGGCAACTAGCTTCATCTTTCTGACTGACCGACCCCTTGACAATTCAAAAGTGCCTGTAATTGGTTTAATTGAAATAAATGCTTTGAGTTTGAGTTTGAGTTTTGTAGTATTTTTGGGAGTCGGTATTTTTTGTCAAAAATTTTTTGAAGTGAAACTTCTTTAGGCGCGCTTGACTTGGGGAGTAAACTGGCGAACGCGTTACGGAAACGTGTGATCGGGCGAGTAGGGAAGGTACGTATTTATGCGACCGGGTTTTTACACCAGGTATTTGCTTCCAAGTACGGACACAAGTACGTAGGTACTCAAATAGTTCAACAACCGCGTTTGTTTTCGCAAATGCAATCATGCTCCTTATCAGTAAGAGCACAGAATACTTAATAGTACTACGTACAGAAAGGACACTCCCTTCCTCGACCTCATTATCAGATACAGTTACCGGCACGTAAGTTGGCAAGATTTTTCGTAGTGGGGGAAGTTCGCGCATGTAAAAATGTATGAAATTGTGCATGCGCGAACTTCCCCCACTACAAAATATCTTGCCAACTTACGTGCCGGGTATTATACCGCACCTCACCCCGCACTTCGAGGTATTCGTCGCCGACTCTTTAGCAAGGGCGCTCGCGAACCGCAGCGCTGTATTGCTGATACGAACACACAATTATGCGATTTAAAAGTTTTATTTGAGTTTTAATCACGATGGTTGGATATTGTGATGCTTTTCCGAATTCGTATTTACATAAACTGTTTGTAAGATTTCGCATTTTCATTTGTTTATGTAGTAGTAATAGGTAATTATTTTGCGAGCGTTTTATGGAGTGTCCGAGGTGTGGTAAGAGTCTATGGAACAATTTCGTATGCAAGTATTTTTACTTTAATGCTTTGTAAAAGTATTTTATTTTTAATTATAATTAAAAATATACCATTAAATTTCTGATGCCAAACTGCATTCAGTGATGGATTATTTTTTATTAAATAGTTTTTGTAAATAGATAATAGCTTCATATTTGCAATAAATTACCACCGTTGTGTCATCGCGCTTCTCTTTCTTTTCCTACCGAACCTACGGTCCTGCATGCGGCAGCAGCGGGCAGCATTATACAATGTGATAGGGGTGAGACTTCTAACCCGTTAAGGCTGAGTACTACATCTAATTTTATCGACAAAAAAAATAATATGGGGGGTTGAACCCCCTTCCCCTAAAAATTATGGCTATTTTAATATTTTTTTTAATGTACTACGGCGCGCTTGATACTTTCTAATAACCTTGGTTAACTAATTCATTACTTTTTTCATATGTTTGATAATGTTTTGGTGAGAAAAAAAAAATCATTTCTGAATTATTTTGACCGAAAAAATCGCTATTTTTCAATATTTTCATATTATTTTTTTTGTCGATATTACCCCCCATATTATTTTTTTTGTCGATAAAATTAGATATAGTACTCAGCCTTAAGGGGTTAGAAGTCCCACCCCTATCACATTGTATATGTTTATTTCCTTCAAAGGAACTATTTAGTCTCAGTAGTTCCTTCAGCTTTTGCAAAGGGACTACTGATCAAAAAGTTCTCAGTAGTTCCTTCAAAGGAACTGCTAAAGGAAATATCTAGTCTCAGTAGTTCCTTCAGCTTTTGCAAAGGAACTACTGATCCAAAAATTCTCAGTAGTTCCTTCAAAGGAACTACGCGAAGGAACTAGTGAGCATAAACGATATTTTTTACGAAAACAAGTTTTGATATTATAACACAACTTTAAATACCTCCAGGACCCCTGTACAGTTACATGCGGGTGCAAAATTTGCTGTTTGTGGTAGTGCGCATACAGCAAAATTTCACACCAAAAATTAAAGTCGATTTCCAGCAATTACTTTTGTCACAGATCTTTTGTGCAATGTTACTTAGTTTGATGTACGACGGCTATAAGTCTTTTTACACCCTGTATCAATAAATAGATAAAATATTTATAAAAATAGTTTTGCTGACTATATTGAAAACACCATTACACATTGGGAACTGTCTAAAATAGGTACGTTTACCTCCCTAAATTTCTGACAATGTTTTGACATTGACATGAGATTACGATTTTAAACCATTTCAAAAATTATTTTATGAATGAAAACTACAAAATTTGGAAAAAATAAAAATACGAGGCCTTATATTTTACATCTATATTTCATTTTACTTTATTACATAATTTCTTCAGAACATAAAACGTTGTCAATCGGGTCTTTTGAGCGCAAGCAAAGTGACACGGGTTCCCCGTCTGATAGCCGAAGCGGTACTGACAAATACTGAATCGGGGTCCTGTCGGGGGCCGGGCGGCAGAGCGGTTCAAGGTATGAGTGGTTATAAAGCTGGATATTGACGAACGCGAGCCGCTGTGTTATATAATAATGTATTATTAAAAGAATTAAGCTATTTTGTAAAATGCAACCACAAATTACTTTTCTCTACGTTATTGCCTTTTTTTAGATATGATTTTTTAGTAGTAAAACATTTATAAACTATGAGTAAAACAAGAAAAACATAAAAAAAATATCGATTAAGCCTGTTTTTCGGATTTTTTTTTGATCGAGTGAAGTTTTCGATATCGTGTTTTGAACCACAAATTGTCAAAATACATAAAGTAAACTAGAACAAGTTTTTTTTTTCGATTTAAAAAATCACGATTTCTTTGTTTATTGTTAAATCAAAGTGATGTAAAATTGGGAATACCAGCCGTGCGATTCTGTAACCGTCTCACCGTGAAAACTTAGGCGAAGTGAGCGTGGAGTGAGCTATCAGTGTCATCCCACCTGATACTAGGGATTGACCAAGCATACATTTACAATCATAGTCGAGATTTTAATAATAGATTTTATGCTAAGTCTATTGATCATTTTATATATTTTCAAAGCTAGTATTTTAGTGGTCAAAACATTAATATTTCGTGGGGTTTTACAATAAAATAGCAAAACAGAAATTTAGCCAGAAACTCAATGTTGTTTTTTTTTTCTTTTTTTCCTAGACTGACTAGTCAATACAGTCTGAGGCGCGAGCGCGTCACGCAAGTGTTCACTTCACCCGAATCACGACATTAAATGTCGAGAATCGGGTGAAGTGAACACTTCACGCCGCGCTGGCGCGTTAGTCACTGTCATTATCACATAGAAGATTATTTTGATGTGGATTGCGTGAAGTGTTCACTTCACCCGATTCACGACATTTAATGTCGTGAATCGAGTGAAGTGAACACTTCACGCCGCGCTTGCGCGTTAGTCACTGTCATTATCACATTGTAGATTATTTTGATGTGGATTGCGTGAAGTGCTTGCGCGTTAGGCGCTGTCATTAATATTAAATTCAGTTTTTATTTATTTATTTCTATAATTGACGACCATGGTCGTAAGCCTGTTCGTAATCGAGTTCAGAAATTAGTTCCTATTTATTTCAACGCTTTTAGATATTATGTCTAAATCCAACCGTGTTTGTACATTTAAAAAGTCAGTTGTGTGCATTTTGTTTTCAACAATTAACCAGATTTTGTATTAACTAGTTACAGACTACTTATTTAACCTGTAACGCGTGCAAATATAACATTATTGTAGATAGATACTAACCCCCTTATTCATAATCCTATTTTATCTCTATTTTAGCTAAAATAGGTTTATAGAACGTTTGTCTTTATCTGTTACGTTGTCATTTCTGTGTGTAAGAAAGAGACAAACCCCATTTTAACTAAAATAGGTTTGATAAGTTTTATGAATAAGGGGGTAAATAACTAAGATCCGTATCTTTGATGCACGGTCAAGCGGCGCGCGTCGCCCATGATTGGCGAGTGGCGACGAAACCGTAGCCAATGAGCGACGCGCGCGAAGTGATGTTGCCATGGTTACCGTGGAGTGAAATATGGAACATTCCGAATCGCACTGTAATCGATTACAACGTGCTTACACTTTGACCCCAATTATTCTGTATGGTATAAATTACCTATTATTCCCCGCATAATCTTACCATGCCGTACGGTTGTCAAGAGTGGTATTTTGACAGTTCAAACCGGTTTCGTTAAACTAACGTGGCATTTTCGAAATTGTGCTTCCGGCTACAGCCGCCACCTTACCAAAGGATAAGAAATTCGTGGTGTAAAAAAACTAACAAATAAATACTATAATCTAACCGTGAGTAAATAATCAAGTGAAATAGTTTTGACTCTCAGCTGCCATAGTGGTGATTTATCTAAATGGGAACGCAAATTATTTATGTGAGAGTTGTGGGCGATGATGGCCTAATTCGGAATGATCCATATATCACGCAGCGCACTGCGCATGCGTATCAAGCGTCGTAGTCGTTAGTATCAAGTGAACTTTTTTTTTGCTTTCATGCCATTGACGACCATGTACAACTCGTTTATAGAGAGTAGTATATTCCTTGATGTAGAATGTACATAAGCCTGTACGTATTCGAGTACAGTGACAATAATTAGTTCCTAATTATTTAATGCTGTTAGAGATTTTAATGTCTAAATCCAACTGTTTTTGTACATCGAAAAAGTCAATTTAGTCAGCCTACATTTAAGATAATATAATATAAGAAATTGTGCTAAGCAAGTACCTATTCAGTGATTGGTGTAATGTTTGTATAGATAAGTACATAATACGTAAAAGCACATATAGGTTTTTTTATATCATCTCTAGGTAAACCACACGTAAAAGATCCAAACCTTATAACATAAATATGTAGGCATATTATTAATCTAGTTACGATTGCTGACACACAAATTGCATTACATTTTTTCTACATAATTATATTGATTATGTAAATATTAATTATGCTACCCATCAAATCTTATGAATGTGCGTTAATTAAGAGAGTTGGATAAAAAATCATATGTTTACGCTATTAAATATTTCATATTTAGCGCGCAAGCTTATTACTTTACCTTTATTAAATTCAAATCTGTAAATGCGATAATCGCCATTTTGTTGACAGTAGTGGTCGAGGCTAAAAAACATAAAAATTGGGGATTTCGAACATCCAAACTCCACCACAGGGGCAGTGAATTATACATCATTTAATTATTTGACGAATTCATCCATTGTTCCAGTTAAAATAAGTAGTGGTAATGAAGTTTTTTGATATCTAATGTCGAAGTTTCGCGCCAATCGATCGTGCGTGTTTACATTTTTACTTTTCACAAATATCATACACACAATGTAGATAAGATTTAAAATGTGACAAATATTATTGGAAATATTATTAACAACACGAAAATGCCCAAATCCTAACGTAATATTGAAACACAGGTCGAATAACACGTATTATTCATTACCACTACTCAGTTTGTGTTCAAAATCGCCGTCCATTTTTGTTTTTTTTTTATCGTAATGATGTGCGAAAGCGATTATGCTAAACAATTTTTTTTTTAATTTCGATTGACTCGGGTAATTAATATGTCGGAAATCGATACTCAGAAATTGAAATAAAATTATTTTAAGCATTAAATACAATAAGCATTGTTTGTAATAATGATTTATGCTTTTCTAATGTAATTTTAATAGTTTTATGGACATTCAATTGAAAATGAGTCAGTAACTGAGGACCTTTGACCATAGTCATTTATTGAATTTCGCGCCGAATTGTTTCTATATTTGAATTTATCTTCGGAATGCGCTCGCCGTTTAAAATTATTTTGTACAATTATTTATTTTTGATACTTTTCTAATCGTTTGCTACAGAATGCCCAGTATATATTTTTTAGGTAGGCTGAGGAAAAGTTTGAGAATGACGTTAAATTAATTGTATAAATTGCGTATTCCGCAATCACTTTACATTTCAATATGTTTTGTTAGTTTTATAAGCTTGGTAGTTTTTGTTTCTATTAGTTTACTTGAGTAATAGTAATTGTTTATTTTTGTGGTAGTTTCCCAAACAAATAAAAAAAAAATGCCATGTTTATGTCGAACCACGCACAGTGAAAGGTTCCGTAGTTGGGTTGAATATTCACGCATGCACAATGCACATAATTAATTTGATCGACTGCAAAAATAAGTTTGTATTTCATAAACTCATCGTTCATAAGTTCATAAGGTATTCAAAAATTAAAGTGCCGGCCAGAAAAGAAAAGTCCTGTTTTCTTATGAATAACATCTTGAGCATTTCTTACTATTACAGCGAAAGTCAAGCTTCTTCAAGAGATTAGGTGGTTTATGTGCATATTTTCAGCGATTTTAAGGTGCCTTTACCTTCTGGATAGGTGTAGTAATATCTATTTTATAAACTTTAAGAAAAAAAACAACATTGAGTGTCTGACTAAGTTTATGTTTTGCTATTTTATTTTAAAATCCCACAAAATATTAATGTTATGACCACTAAAAGCTTTGAAATTATATAAAATTTTCAATAAGATTAGCTTAAAAAATATTATTAAAATCTCGATTATGATTGTAAATGTTTGCTTGGTCAATCCCTAGCATCAGTGGGATGACACTGACAACTCACTTCACGCAAGTTTTCACGGTGAGATTTTTACAGAATCGACATGCTGGCCTTAATCGTTAATATTAGCGACAACACATATGTACACTCATATTTCGCCAGTCATGTATAAGTCCCATGTAATAGGGAGCGAGCCTTTTAGGCTGTATTTAGTGCTCTTCTGACGGTCGGGGCTGGTCGGCTTTTTGCATTCAGTGCTCCACTGACCACCGTACGGAACCGCAGGGTATAGTTACGTCCGTTCGAGTCCCGCTTCCGCAAAGCACTGAATGATCCGAAGCATTGCATAGCGCGTCAGTCACCTGACGTGCGCAGTACCGACGCGCTCGACTGGCCGTCTTTGTGAGTATTGCGTATGCAGACGCGGTCAGTGCTGCTCTGAATTCACACATGGTTTGTATGGCGATAGCTACGGCAGACCGACGCCAGTCCCGACCGTCAGGAGAGCACTGAATACGACCTTAGCATTAACTGGGCACAGATCCAGACTCCGGGCTGCTACTGAGAAATTCCAGATAAAAAAACCCAATAACACTTTGTCCAATCCGGGCTTTGAACCTGGGACCCATACTCAGCAGTAGCGCCTTGCAATCGCTAGATCAACGAGTTGACAACGGCAAAATTTACATTCTTCACAAAACATACGGTAAATATACCCCATATTTCCCTGTAAACTAATTCTTATCGTTCAAGAATCTCATTAGTTCACAAAACCGTGAAATAATAAAAAGATTCTGTTCATAAAAAACGCTAAATCAACAAGAACAAAAACTACATTAGCATACATTACATTGAGAATGCAGAGTTTTCGTGAACAATGGAGTCTCTGAAGTAATTTTCTTTTCTTTTAAAACTGCGTTTTAAATGTATTAAAAGTAACATTACTCGGGAAAACAGCTCGGAACTACTTTTTAGAAAATGTAACTTATTAAGTTTTTTAATTAACATTGTAATTGCACTGGTTTCACGTTTATTTTTAGTTGTCAACGGGGAACTTACATAGGATTGTTGTTCGTTCGTTAATATCAACACTTGCTTCTGCCCGCGACTTTGTCGGCGTGTAATTTCAACCTCCCACCATTCACCCTTTTAGGGGTGGAATTTTGAAAAACCCTTTCTTAGCGGATACCTACTTTTCACAAAGAACATACCCTCCAAATTTCATGTCTCTAGGCCCAGCGGTTTAGGCTGTGCGTTGATATATCAGTCAGTCAGGACTTTGAATCCTACTAATCACACTAATATTATAAAGGCGAAAGTTTGTGAGGATGTATGGATGTATCTTACTCCTTCACGCAAAAACTACTGAACGAATTTGGATAAAATTTGGCACACAGATAGTTTATAACTAGGATTAACACATAGGATACTTTTTATCCCAATATTCCCATGGGGTCGAAACTTATGCTAGTGAAACCGCGGGGCACAGCTAGTTTTAACGTGTAGCTTGATACGTTCTTTTTTTGTCTTAAAAACCATTAATTCCACTGACCGATTTTGCATACCATAGCAAAGAAAATAATTTACTATCCACCCACAAGCGTCTTCCAGTTAGGGTACCTACTAATGACAGGCATACAAAATGATGACGCAACCCGATTTTCAAAATGTACCAATTGTTGACTGTAGACCCTGTTGTTGTTCAGCTCAAAATCTCATCATATTATTAGTATGTTCACATTGTACACTCAGTGTGTGTAGCAGCTACGGTGCTACGCCGTAGCCGCTACGACATTAGAGTCCGTAGCGCGAACGTGCGACGTAACTGTAGCATTCTAGTTTTTTTTTTTGCGTCAAAGCCAATTGATTTGGATATAGTCTTAAAACTTATTCAGAATATTATGCGTGAAACGTGTAATTATAATTTTGAAATCGTTCGAATATACATTATTCATTTATTACTAAGCGAATTTCTATTCTATTAATACATACGAAGGGATTTTATGTTACGAGTACATTATTTAAAACATACAAAATGTGATCTTATTGTCGGGTGTTAAAACTTTGATATGCGATCCCCTATAATTTTTAACTTTATTTTATTTTCATTTTTTTTTTACAGCAGCTATCATAGTACCGACACACTCTGAAAATTTAAAATGTCTACCTATTACAGTTCAAAAGATACAAACAGACGGACGGACAGCGGACCCTTAGTAAAAGGGTACCCTTGGGAACTCTAAGGAGCCTTGAAAAATTGAAGAAGCAATATACAGCTGCAAGATAACATTAAACGATCATCATATTCCACCATCAACATAAATGAAAGAGCCAGCGAATAATAAAATTACTTTTGTTTTCCTAATGTCGGAAAACTTTCCGCTGGATTTGTTTGAGTGAGTCCGTGAATTGTTATTAAAATTCGTACCGACGCTGCAGAAGTTTTTACGTTAAAAGGATTGGATGTAAAAAGGTTAGAATAGTGCTCGTTTTGTGGAGTCTAGGTACTGTTATGAGAGCATATTAATAAAGGAATGGGAACAACCTAGATAGTTTAACTGGGTGCTTGTATGTGGGATTTTTCGTGCAAACGCTCGCTCAGTTCGAGAGAATTTGAAATTAAACTATCGAATCGTTTTCGATGTCCTTTTTTGGAAAGCCATTAATGTTGGACACTTATTAGCCTTAAGTTTCCACTGCATTAAGTAAATTTATGAAAAGTACAGAATTAATATCCATTAAAATTATTAATTATTTATTTATAGTTAATTAAAACGGTGCAACACTAATTACATTAATTAACATAGAGAAAATAATTACGTTGACAGTAATATAATTTAAAACTAACATGGAACAGTGGATATTGCATACATTCCTTCACAGAACTCCAGACACATTCGCATAATTTTAATCCATTCATCCGCAAACACATCACATTCGGGGTTGGCAGCCAGAAGGGCATTTAGCACCTTTAGAGTACGACAGATTGGGGATAAATATCTACACAATGGTACATAAATTAAGTAGATTCTGTGTACCCGCAGGAGTATAACAATAAAAACAGTTGCAGAAAGGAGGCAAAAAATATTTTACGATCGTCAAGCATTCTCCAATGCTTTGCATGAGTCGTGCAATATCATATTCCCCTCCCAGATTTCTCTCACTTAAACACACTTCAAACTTCAACACCCTCCCAACTAATTAGCAAGACCTAAATTAAAATACTGGGAAACTTTTAACATCTCAGGGCGAGAAACCAATAAAAGTCGAACGTGATCCACTCTAGGTTTCCTTCACATAATCTGCATTCCTGGAAGTACTATTATCTCTGGACCTTTGTATGTAAAAAGGAGGCCACTTTTATTTTTCGCTAAGATATACGTCTTATTCTGCTGGCATGTTATGGCGAATGTTTTTGGGCAAAATGGGAATGATTTTGGGATAATAAACTGTTTTGTGTAATAAGGGCAAACCAACCAACCAAAAACCAGACGTACTGCAGCGTACCATCCGCACTTGGTTGATATCCCGATGAGTCGTACTCGGCGCTTCTCCTCCACTTTTATTATGCGCACAGCCAAAGTGTGGAACTCTCTGCCGGCATCTGTGTTCCCTCCCACATTTAACCCGTCTGCCTTCTAATCAAGAGTGAACAAGCATCTTCTGGGCACGCTCGTTCCATCAAAGACCTCATCTATCGCTTTCCATCAGGCGTGATCGGGGTCAAGAGCGCGCCCATTTAGCAATAAAAAAAAAATTAAAAAAGGGGATATTGTGTGTCAGTTTGTGTCCTTAAACTGACATCCTTTTTTTATGTAGATATAACTAGCACCCTAATTTCGTAACACACGATCACTCACAATCTGAATGATTTTGAAGGATATTGCTAATCCATTGCCTCATATGTTCGAAAATTTGTCTGCTCAACAACGTAAATAACGCAATGAATGTTGTTGAACTGTCAAAATGAAAATCATTGCTACCGTTAGTGTGTTACGCAATTACCTCACACATGTGTGAAGGTGGAAACAGACTTATAACACGCCACGTTACGCGACATCAATGAAGCTCACTCATTGGCCACATTTTTTGTCTCGTTAAGCTATTTTCGTCATTTGGCCAATAAGTAATCGTGGGATGGCGTCGGGTGTTACAAGTGTGCAGCGGCCTTGATGATTTGTTCGTCGTAGTCAAAATGTGTATATTTTGTCTTTTTTATTTTGTAATGTGCGTTTTGTTAGTGCAGAAACAATTTTTCTTTCTAAATATTTCTCATTGTAATTGATAACAGAAGTCTAACAGTGACTTTACAAGCTACAATGCTACTAAAACATCACACGACATTGCCAGAATCCTCTCAACATTAGACAAACGCTGATATTGAACCTAATCACATTTCTCTTTACCCCGAAATCTCACAAAACGTACCCCTTATCTGCCTTCCCAAATACATAATTACTTCCAGCCTTCCATGTAAGACCAATCTGACCGTCAAGTCAAAACTTGGCAGCTTAAGCCCGAATCTTGGCACGTTGTCAGACTATCCTGCCTAGTCATTTGAACTGGATTGAAATGTTAATGTAATTAAATGCAAATGTATTCAATTAATTGGGTGTTATAGCGAGCCATTGAGGGTTGGTTCGACTTACATTAATTAACTCATGTGTTGTTCTAGACTTGGTGTTTGGACATAAGTTTTGGTTGTAAAATCTGAGTTTTAAAGGTATAAAATATTAAGAAACTGCTTACCCCCATGGGAAGAGGTGTGAGTTTATGTATGTTTATGTAATATATTATGTTATGGGTTATTGTATTACTAGCAGCGCCCCGCGGTTTCACCCGCATAAGTGTCAATTCCCTGGGAATATCGGAATCCTAAAATGTAATCTAGGGTGTGAGCTACCTACATACCAAAATTTATCAAAATTGGTCCAGCCGTTTGTGCGTGAAGAAGTAACAAACATATAAACACACACACTCACAAACTTTCGCCTTTATAATATTAGTGTGATTATATGTGAAGTCGATGCACCTAGAAAAAAATTACTATACCAAAATAGGTTCCTTAATCATAACCTTTCGGTATTAGGTACGTTATGTAATTGTATAAATACGATATAATGTGATAACAGTAGGTATTGTTAAATAACTCAGTTCGCGTCTTTAATTATTATTAAAATATTATGTTATTATCACAACCTTTGACACATCTTAAAACACACATTAAAAATACGTATCTACTCATGTATGCAGTAACATTATTTTCATGTAGACTTAATTTGCTGATGCCGAAAGAGCTGGAGTATGCTGTATCAGCACTTTTCATGCAAATTTCAAGAGTCAACAGGGGGAAATTGATTGATGTCGCAAACAAACACAGCTACTGAATAATCATAGACAATGCAGTGTTGTGGAGTAAGCGATTGAGTAGTTAACTGAGTGATGCTACTTTATACAATATCTATAGTACAGTCAGTTACTGCAATTAGCTGACCCACCTTTTCATAAATGATTGAGATTTTTTAGAATACGAATCGATAGAATTTTATAATTCTTTTGTTTTTTATTTATTTGAGCAAAGTAAATAAGATATAAAAGAATTATAAAATTCTTAAAAATCTCAACCATTTATGCAAAGGTGGGTCAGATAATTGCAGTAACTGACTGTACATTACTGCAGCGGCCAGCAAAAGAGGCATTGATGGACGAACGTGTAAATACGTAAGTCAATGTCAATAAGTATGGAGCGGGGCAGTTCGATTGAATGCCCGGCTGTACGCTGCAAGAATCGCCCCTCCGAATTTGCGGCCTAAGGATATATTTTCAAGAAGATGCCTATATAAATTCATTTAAAAGGTCATCATCTGCCCAGCCTTTTCACAACTATGTTGGGGTCGGCTTCCAGTCTAACCGGATGCAGCTGAATACCAGTATTTTACATGGGCGACTGCTTATCTGACCTCCACAACCCAGGTTCTGGGTAATACAAAACTCCTTGGTAAGACTGGTTGTTAGACTTCTGACAACCCGTAACGACTGTCAAAGATCCACGAATGACAGCCGAGCGTGCTTAACGTGCTTTCCGAGGCACGGAGAAGTCTTGGTACGTAAAGATGGTCACCCATCCACGGACCAACCGCGGCAAGCGTAGCTTAACCTGATCGATCGATCCGTGCGGCTGTTATTACTTAGCAATTTAAAAGTTGTTGCTCTAAAATCCAATTTCATACAACTAAATGAGTTTTCTAGTTTCCTGATACTCGTTAGTTACTGGAATCCACAACTCAATTAAACTTTAAATGCTCTCAACAGAACACCTTAGTTGATAGTTGCGATATAGAAAGTCTTTACACAAATACCAACCTTAATCTTCAGATGTTAAGGCTTGATTTAAGTTTGGAAGTCAAAGTGAGAATATTTTTATTCGCTCTGGCAATAAAGGTAAAGAGTTTAACGACAAACTTCGCCTCTTTGGATCGGGGATTTGAAATCGGATAGTTAAAGAACATCTTAATACGGTCAAATTAAATTCCAACGCTTAGCTTATTTTATCTGAGTTTTTTGCTGATTCGAAAAGCATAGAATCTATGGGACGTGAGAAAAACTGTTATTGCTAGTTGGAGGAAACGAGCTCTGATAAGAAAATGGCCAGTTTTTCCATTCCTTGCATAACTTGCGTCGCATTTTCGTTGCGAAACCATCCCTGGATAAAAATACTTTTTTTTTTAAGTGAAAACTTCTTTAGACGCGTTGGAAATTTTTTGAGATGGGGAAAAACCATTGAACTCGCGCCACTGTTACCGTAACCGACACCGCTTTAGATGTGTTCGGCTGTCCTTGGGATGTACTAGGTTGTAATGTATATCCGACATGTAAGTGAGTGATGGCAAAGTATTCTGTTTATGTTTTGTTTTTACTTCTGTCGGCACTCCCGGAGTGCCACTGTTTTTTTTTTTGTTTAGCCTATACTGTCCCAGTGCTGGGCAAAGACCTCCCCATGTCCTTCCAGGAACTCCTTTCCCGCGCCACCTCGAACCAGCTTTCGCTCTACGCGTCCAGGTCATCTCGCCACCGCTTTGTAGGCCGACCACGGCGGCGCCATTTTATCATTCTAAGATATCGAGGATTATCATTCTTAGAGAGGAGGGATTTGTAGCTTAGTAATATCAGCCGAACGGTTCGATCGATCAGGTTAAGCTACGCTTGCCGCGGTTCGTCCGTGGATGAATGACCATCTTTACATACCGAGACCCCTCCGTGCCTCGGAAAGCACGTTAAGCCGTTGGTCGCGGCTTTCATTCGTGGATCTTTGACAGTCGTTAGGGGTCGTCAGAGGCCCGAAAATCTGACAAACAGTCTTACCAAGGCGTATCGTATTACCCAGTAATTGGGTTGTGGAGGTCAGATAGGCAGTCGCTCCATGTAAAATACTGGTATTTATTTATTTATTTAATACTTCAAGCACATAAATGTACAGAGGCGGACTTAATGCCATAGGCATTTTCTACCAGTCAACCTTTGGGTGATGCAGAGACAAACAGCGGTAGGTGCAATCATGAAAATTAAGGAATAAATATTTTAAATATAAAGATACGCATAAACCTATTAAAACTATGAATATAATATATAACTAATTATATATAAATATAAGCACAAATAAATATACATAAATACATGATTATACTTACTAACTAACTAAAAAAAAATAAAAAATAAGACAAGCAATGAGAAAATATTACCGTTGTGATGATACTGCCAGCTTCTTGCGAATATGCTCGCGAACCTTAACTTTGAAGGATAATCGGTTGGTTGCCATCCTGATCTCCTGGGGGAGCGCATTCCACAGAGAGATAGACTGAACGAAGAAGGAAGAGTGAATGAAGTCTGTGCGGTGAGTGGGACATTGAAGAAGACGATTGTGTGATGAACGAAGATTTCTATTGTGGTTGGCGCAAATGTACTGGAAATGGGGGGAACCAGATAACCAGGGGAAGACGGAGAATCAAGAAATGAGAACAAGGTGGTCAGCGCCCTTAGTTCTCTACGTTGGCGTATGGGCAACCACTTTAGAAGCGACCGATGCGTAGAAACATGACTGGTATTCAGCTGCATCCGGTTAGACTGGAATCCGACCCCAACATAGTTGGAAAAGGCAGATGATGAGATATCGATACCCATCACGTCTGCGGAGTATTGCTAGCTAATTAAATTTGAGCCTGTAGATACATAAAATTATTTATATGTTTTTTTTTTTTTTGCTGAATTGTTCCGCTCTTGACCTCGATCACGCCTGATGGAAAGCGAAAGCGATGGATGAGGTCTATGATGGAACGAGTGTGCCCAGAAGATGCTTTAGGCACTAGAACTCCCACGCATCGACGAAACATAGCAGGCTGCTTGACGCCGGACGCCGGTGGGAGGGTGGTTAGCCCTATCACCGTAAGAGAAGAATTGGCCAGTCAAACAAGGTGTTGGATGCGCCGAGGTTCAGTTGAGTAACTGGCGGAACAAACTGCGCTACACGAGGAGGCTTCTTTATGCATCCCATATGTAGATATTAGTGCTGTTTTCTTAGACCTATATGTTTTATGAGTCATATTTAATTACACATTTGGTGAGTTCAACGAAAAGCGATTGTCCATTTATAGTAAAAACTAAATTAATTAAGGCTGTATGATATTATAAGGTTCTAGATTGAGGATTGCATCAGAAGGCCAATTCCTGTAATTAAAACTTTAAAAATCTAGTCAAAATCTCATCTCAGCGATAATCAATGTAAAAAAACGTCTTAAAAATATGGAGGTATTTTTGACAGATTGAGACCGAGATAAGACTGTGAACGTTCTTATAATTATGATGAGAATTGCCTTTTATTGATACGATAGAGTACTGTGGTTAGTTACAGGGAAGCATCTACTACCTACACATTGAACCTAACTCATAATGTAACTATAGTTTACTTTAAACATTATTTTGATGAAAACCTTTTAATATAAACACATTAACCAAACATTATTATAAACGTCAGAATAACTAGAGTTAATAGTCATTACGTCTTCGGAACTCGCAAAATGTCGGCTTACCTACTTCAAATGTAATTAAATAACCTATACCTATAAGCTGTTACCTTGGTAACGAAACTGCTCTTTCAAATAAGGCTGGGGTGCCAATACTAGTGGAATATAATAATTGCTATAATAATATGAATTTATGTACAGTCAACAAAAAAGATAAGTATGCATGACCGTAGGATATAGTTCTGTGCCTCCTGTGATAAGTGATATAACTCGAGTTGTACCCTTTTTGTGATTTTCACATGAGCATTATAAAAAAAAAAATACGTCTTTTTTGGTCTAACTCACGTTCTTCTATCTGCTATAGTTTCGGAGATAATTTTGTGCAAAGTGATACAACTATAGGGATTTTGGCAAAAAATTAGTTACAATCGATATTTGTCAAGATGTAACCCCAAAACCGGTCACACACAATTTTTCGTGCTCCGTGATTTAAATGCTATTGTATTTAACTGGTTTTTCATGAATTACTTCCAAAATTAAATATCTATCAAAAAATCTAAATTATATAGAGAAAGAAAATGTTTTGTTCTACAAAAGAGTGCACTGATATTTTACCTAGCCCACTTAATTAACGAACTAGATTTTTTAAAATCTTGTTTTTGCTGTCCTGTAAAATGACGTTTTTTGACTTGTATCACTTATCACAGGAGGCACAGAGTTGAAGTTTAGTAAGAAACCGATGGATGTTCTCGAATAAAATTTAATTTTACTAACAGAAAACAAATAGCTCATTTATCAAATTAAATTTTATTCGACAACATCCATTGGTTTCTTACTAAACTTCAACTATATCCGACGATCCTGCATACTTATCTCTTTTGTTGACTGTAACTAAAAATATTGCAGTGACCATTCGGCAGAAAAGCAATATTTTTTTTATACTAGCTGCCCCGACAGACGTTGTTCTGTCCAAATTTCAATCTCTCATATTATGAAATACACATAGAAAATGCACTTTCAATTTTCCCGAATTTTGCAATTTTCCCGGCAACTTTTCAAAATGTTTCTTTCCGTACTAACCTGATTCGGATTATTACAAACATTTTAAAACAAAACTGCACCTAAGACGACCCACTGACCAAAATTTGCTAAATCGGTCCAGCCGTCCTGAAGTGATGCGCTTACCAACAAAAAGCATTACATTAAGACGCTGACAAGAGCCAAATAGGCTTGTTTCGAACAATTTTTTAGCCAAATCTATACAGTTTGACACGGCGGAAAAAATATATGTTAATCTTGAACATATTTCTGAGAACCTTGTTGTATTCAAAACACGTTTTTGAAAAGTTTTCTCGATACAAAAAAAATGTAAACTAACCTCTTAAAATGACCTTCCAACAAAAATATCTGTATTACTGATCAACGTACGTTGGTAAAATTTATAACAATAACGTATCATATTTAAATACAAAATTTGGTTGTTTTTTATTTTTGACTACTCAACTTATTTTTAAGAAATTAATTATTTTATGGTTTGTAACAACTTACGAATGTCGCGTCATCGCGCTTCTCTTTCTTATGTATGCAATCCGACAGTGATCGCTTAGGCGCGCTGCTAGACGGACGTATGTCGCTTTGCCCCGCTAACCGCTATCCGTTCATTTTATTTTTTGTTGATTGACAACTTCAAACATACACATATATGCGACATGTACATATTTTATTTTTTCCCTAAAACTACAATAAGTTGTAAAAATATTAACACGTAAAGACATTAGTAAATATAGTTCTAAGTTATGAAAATATTTGCTGTGCAAAATGGGAAACAAACAAAAATGTCGGAGGCCAGCAAAAATTTATTATTATTCTATACTAACAAACAAAAACATCTAATGGAAGTAGTAAAGTATTTTTTTATATTGTAATATTGACAAAACAGGTACACGAACAGAAATGAAATTATAAATAAAAGTACTTACAGGCTATTTTGTACAATGCGTAGCGTAAATTCAGCTGTGATAATAATGTTCGATTGGTCTAGTGGTATTTATGTAATATCTGAAATAGCAAGATTCGAGTTCGAAACCGAGTTGATTTATTCTTTTAATTTATATAACTATATTTTTTCTTTATTTATTTAGTTTTTGGAAATTTTTATTGTTTTTTATTCATTTATTTTGTATATTTTTAGAATAATTATTAACTTTCTTTACAAAAAAAAAAGATGTTTGGCGGAAAGTTCAGAAGCAGGCGAAGCTTCGTTTTTCGCATAGATTCTGAATAGCGAGTTTTGAGTTCGAAACCAAGTTGATTCTTATTAGGAAATTTAATTTTTTTTTTAAATTTAATTTCAGCAAATTTTCATTGTTTTCTTTTTTAATTTATTTTGCATATTTTTAGAATAATTATTAATTTTCTTTACTGGAAAGTAATAATTGACTACAAAAAAAAATTATTTACAGTCATTGATATATTTTACAGTAAAAATAAACGTTTGGCGAACAATTCAGAAGTAGGTGAAGCTTCGAAAATTGTTTTTCACCAGTAAGTTTGTAATACGCGCATACTAACTAAATATAGATAACAATTTTATTACTTAGATCATAGAAAGAAAGTCACAAATAAGTCCAGTGATAAACACTATCGAATTTACATAGACCTATGACTATCTTAGAACTGGACTTATAGGAAAATATTCGTAGCTTTGTCCATTGTTTCTTGCCCACTCTATATAAATCATCGTGTGAGATTTGGTATTTTTTTAAAGACGTAATTGGTAAGTTTAGTGCTGAAGAAAGTTCTTGCAAGTTTGAATGTTTTATTTTTTACCCGACTGCGCGACGCAAAGGAGTGGTAATGTGTTTATCAGCCTATGTATGTATGTTCCTTTGAAGCACTATACAGACCAAACGCCTGGGCCGATTTTTATGATTCACAAGTCAATCGATTCCTCTTAATCCGGCGAGTGTCAATAAAGACATGACGTTAGTAAACATTCAATATGGCGACTACTGGACGCCATATTGTGAAAATGATAAAAATGAAAGTCAACAAACTATGTCAATATGGGGTATCGTTGTTGAATAGTATTAAATAAAAATCATTTTTAGTTTTTTCCCGACTGCGGCGAAGGAGGGTTATGTGTTTGACCTGTATGTATGTATGTATGTCCGTTTCTTTGTTACCTCGTAACTCTTATACGAATGAACGGATTTGGATAAATTATCTGTCTTTAGATTTGTCTTTGTGGCACGAGTGTCACTGACTACATGAAAATAAAAAAACAAAGTAAAATGGCGGATTTGGGGTGCCATATTGTGAAGTTCGAAATTTATCTTTCTTCTAATACCATCGAGTGGGATATAAAAATAAAGGGTTTTAAAAGGTGATTTAAAAAATATATACAACTTATATGGTTAAAAGTAATTCGAAGTGACAAAACGTAAAAAACGAAATAAAAAAATAAACTTCTTTCACATTTGTAAACTAAAAATCTGGGGGCCTAAAAAGGCCACTTAGGCAGAATCATAAAAGGATAACATTATGAATCATAATAAAAGTCGTAAAATGTTCACAAACTGACAATTCATAATATTATTTGCGTACAATTTCATGTCACGCAATTCATCTGTTTGACAGTTTTGTATGGAGATTCGTAAAATGGTCCACAAAATATGAATTGCTCTAATGTCAAATAATATTATGAATTGTCAGTTTGTGACCATTTTACGACTTTTATTATGATTCATAATGTTATCCTTTTATGATTCTGCCAATGTGGCTTTTTTAGGCCCCCTGGAAATAAAAAAAAAGTAATTAAACCCGACTGCGGTAAAAAAACTGAAAAGCTATAAACAAACCCATTTTAAATTAAATAAAATTTGGAAGCAGGCGGGACCCATACCATTTTTATATTTTCAAACTCAAATGGGTCCCACCTGCTTCCAACTTTTATTTAATTAAAAATAGGCTTGTTTATAGCTTTTCAGTTTTTTTTTTTTTAACTTAAGTTTTTTTTACCGTAGTCGGGTTTTTTAGTTTTTTTTAATTACTTGATGGTATTTGTGGCGAAGATGCCATAATTGAAATTAAATGCCAAATCAATGCATAAAAGTTGGGCTTGAATGAGGCTATCAACAAAAAAAAAAGTAAATTTTTGGGTAAAAGATAAAGAAGGGTGCCTAAAAAAACACAAATCACAACTGGTATAATCAAGTTCAGGGCCAGCTCCATATTACCTACAAGACGTAAGAAATGCTTGTTTGCAGTATGGTCCGGCTGGAGAAGAAGTTAAATTAAAGATAACATTAATAGAAAAAGATGACCTATTTTGGGAACAGAAAATGAAACAAAAATTAAAATCATTTTACTTAAAACACCTACTCCCTGAAATAGTAGACCCGAGATTCACACGGAACTGCTTATAAGAGACAACATTAAAGTGCATGAAATAGTCCTTCAGGCACCAATCGATCAACCCACATGTTCCAGATACCTCAGTAAAAAAACCTATGTACATCCAGTCTAAAAAGTATCGGGAATAATAGTAGTGGGTCTGTTTATAATGTATCTAAGTTACAATAGCCTAATGACAACTTGCTCATCGCCTTATACAAAATATTACTTTTCCCGATGCAGGGACGTTAATTTTTCAAGAGTTCTCCTGGTATTCCACCATCAGTTCCATTTCACCATTTGCATTGTGACGAGCATAAATTGCTTAGCAACCATATTAAAGTAATCGAATCGCAACCCGTGAAATACTTTTTATTGAGTAGTTCCAATAGCCATCTGTGGTCTTCATCATATTAGTTCCACTTCACCAAATGGTGCTTTCCGAGAGCAAATGCACGAGTTACTATATAGAATACCCAAGTCGCTATAGGTGTGCCTATAATATTTGAAGAGTTCCTTCGATTTCTGCAGAACCCCATCATCAAATCCTGACCTGATGACGATGGGACCACCTGGAAAGTATACCCTTTCAAACAAAAAAATAATTTTTGAAATCGGTCCAGCCGTCTTCGAGTAATCGGGGAACATGATACATTAAAAAAAAAAACCGACGAACTGAGAACCTCCACTTTTTTTTGAAGACGGTTAAAAAAGCAAATAAAAAAATATACCTAATTATTACAATAATGATTTGTTAATATAGTTTGAGATTTTATTTTCCATACATTTATATTGTTTTTCAATTCAGTGTAAATAAAGTGTCTTAAAATAATTAAAAATAAAAACAAAAATATACATTGGTTTTTTAATCGCCTTGTCTTATTTGTTTCTAGCTCTTCACACTGAACAATAAATATACAAGAGCGCCATCTATTGGTTCGTTGTTAATTATTATTGACCGCGTCACACTGTTCCTTACTTGGTAGTTCGCTGTATCACCGCCCTTTGAGAATGGCGCTAGGATATCGGAGAAATTGTGGGCGTGGCTAAAAATACCGAAATATCGGAGCTCAATAGCGGCTTTCAGCGTCTTAAGTAAAAAATTAAATACAAGAAGATAGACAAAGTATTCAGAGTTACGTAATGTAAAGTAAACATTACGTAAACTTAAATGTATTTTGTTGCTACTTACAATTCTGTTCAACCAGCACGGTAAGACAAGCGTAATAGATAAGATTTATTGTTCAAGTTCATACGAACGAAAAGTAAAAGCAAATACACATCATGGATACTAGAGCAAATAAATTTAAAAGAAAATAAGAAAGGTTCTCTTTCATTTCAAAGGTTTTTCTTGAATCTAAAGACGAACCTTTGTCAGTCTAGAATCCTATAGATCCCGTATTTAAGCTGATTAAACTGGCTTATTTATTTATATTTTATTACTAGTAACAAAGGACTTTAATATGTTAGAAACAATATTTCTTAACAACTACGTTAGTAAATTTAACCTACACGCTTAACCTAACACTGCAATATTGTTCATGTAAATCCCTGCTACAAGCTCAACAACGATGTAGAAAGCTTGCAGCAGCGATTCAAATACAAGCAGTCCAGTCTGCTCGCGATACACCGCAATGTAATGTCGGGGCTGGCCCGCACCCGGCGCACCAGCGAGGCGCATCTTTTTATCACCACACCAAGCCACTGCAGACACTTCTCACTTTCAACTCTTTCCCGCCTTTCGTGGTGAACTGACAGTTGACATTAGTGACAGCTATCTTACTACTAATGATTTACAGTCTTTTGCCAACTGATTCTCATTGTTTTAAACGGAGTGACTGCCGGATGAACTCCACAGTGGCAAATTTTATGAGAAACAATGATGAATGATAGCGTTTTTTAAAAAGCTAATTCTGTTTCAACTTTTTTTGAGTAACTACATCAAATTAAAACCTTTTGTATCCTTCTATCAATCAGTAGAAAAGCCAATTCCTGTAATTAAAAACGTTCAAAATCAAGTCGCAATCTCAACTCAGCGACAATCAATGTCAAAAACTTGTCAAAAGTGTAAAGAAATTAGAATAATTTTTGACAGATTGAGACTGAGATCAGACTGTGAACGTTCTTAAAATAACGAGAATTGCCTCTCTGGTCAGTCGAAGCAAAGACAATCCCCACAGGTGAGGTCCTCAGATGGTTCCGATTTTTAGTGTATATGCGGCGTCACGCTGCAGACCATGGCCCAGCTTTCATCTTGCGCCGCTTGCGCTGTCACCCGTATGTACACACATAATCAGCCTATAATGTTCCAACTGCTGGGATACAGGCCTCCTCTCAGTGAGAGGGAGTGGGCCGTAATCCACCACGCGGGCCCAGTGCGGGTTGGCAGATGTCATATATGTCTCCGAATTTTTGGTTCTAGAACATTTTCCTCACGATATTTTCTTTCACCGTTTTGTGAGCAGAGGTGATGAAATAATTTACACAAAGTAAAACGCCTGTCTGGATTCGAACCTATGACCTACAACTCGTAAGTCACGGCCGTTACCACTTGGCCACCACTGCTGTATGTACACGTAAGGATCCGATGTCTGCGACGGTGAATGGTGTTAGCGTTGCTGAATGCTGGGCCAAACACAAAACTTTACTTCTTTCAAACAATATTTGCCATCGACATGCTAAAGAGAAGAATCACTAGACCATTAGAGCTTGGAACATCTCGGGAAGACAAGTTAATCTTTTGCACCACTTCAATTACCCGAAACCAACCTAATTACAGTTATTACTCTTAAACTGACACCCCACCTCAACGTCGTCAAATCCATGTCTACCAATTCATGTAATTTGTCATTAATTTGCGCTGAATTTAATTATTATGTATTACAGTGAGCACGAAATAGTTGTTTGCGTAAATTATTCACATTTCTCATTAATAATTGCGTTGAAATTACGTTTTGGGGGTAAAATCAAAAGAGCCGTCTTGTTTGTGTAGCGTTCCAGTTTAGCGTATAATTTTAGGTAATTAATCATTGTTATTTTGGACTGAATTTCCAGTTAAATCAATCAACGTAGCCTTTTCCCAACTATGTTGGGGTCGACCTCCAGTCTAACCGTATACAGCTGAGTATTTATTTATTTACTAATTTCTGTCCGCGACTAGAGGTTGAATTTCTAGAAACCCTTTCTTAGGGGATACCTACTCTTCACAAAGAATACACCCTCCAAATTTTCAGGTCTCTAGGACCAGCGGTTTAGGCTGTGCGTTGTATATCAGTCAGTCAGGACTTTGAATTTTATATACACCGTGTTCCGGACGATATACATAAACTTCGACCAGATGTTCAGACCCTGGAAATAAGCATTTTTCATTATGGACACATTAACGAATTCTTATTTTTTATTTTTTGGTAATTTTCATTTAAACTAAATACCTTGAAGTAAATCGCCCGATATGCATGCCTCTTTATCCGAATTGGCAGCAATGACGTATTTTTATTCATAAGATTTGGCGGGCTGCAACTTGTCAAAACATGCATGCTCAATTAAATTTCACTAAATGAAATTACAAATATCTTTGTAACGAAGCCTTTTTCAAGTACTACTTCCTTTGTTAGATTTAATTTGTAAAAGCTATAGTGGCGGTTTGACAAAGTTTATGGATATCGTGATGAACACGGTGTATATAGATATTAGCTGTTTTACTGCCTTTCTGACCACTACAATCCAGTTACTGGGTACACAATACCCCTTGGTAAGGCTGGATATCAGACTTGTTAGCATCTGACTACCAATTGTCAAAAATTTACGAATGATAACGGCATATCGAGCTTTCCGAGGCACGGAGGGGTTTCAATATGCAATGGTTCCACAAACCGACCGCGGTAAGTGTAGCTTAACCTTTGATCGGCCCTGTGGCTGTTATTATTTAGCCACGAGCCACACACTGAATTTCCAGTAATTGAAGAAAAATAATGTGAGCTAATTTCCGGGGTATAAAATATCGATTTGGGACGCCTGTAGGCTATTAACACAGCTGCCAATTATTTGGTAAACTGGGTTACGGGTAGTCTGTGATGTGAATTTTCATTTATTATTTACTGGCTAAATTAATTTGTAAATAGTTTTTTGTTTAGTATCGAGTTATGCAAGAAGTTTTGTTAAATGCTTTTGTTGTTTATGTTAGAACCGAAATAGCCCGAAGAATTTCCAAACTTATGTGGCAGTGGGCAGGGCACATTGCTCGCAGAACAGAGGGCCGGTGGGGCCGAAAGGTTCTGGAGTGGTGACTGCGTACCGGAAGACATAGCGTTGGAAGGCCCCCCACAAGGTCGACCGATGACCTTGTGAAGGCCCCAGGAATCCGCTGGATGCGGGAAGTACAGAACCGGTTGAAGAGGCGGTGCTTGACGGAGGCCTATGTCCAGCAGTGGATGTCTTTCGACTGAAATGATGATGATGATGATTGTAAATTGTAAGAGATAAAGAAAGAGACTTCCTAGTTGGTCTAGTAATCGAAAGCGCTACTGCTGAGCATGAGGTCCCGGGTTCGATTTCCAGGTTGGATTTGTGCCCGGTTGATGGCAATAAACTCGCCATCTCCTTTACCCTTTGGGCGGCTTTAGCTTTCTAATGAGGCCCATTGTGAACGACCACGTCTCAGTTCTACAGGTCATCAGTAGCAACATGCACTGGTCAAAGACTTTCGTCTTGAGACACTGCGGTATGTGAGACGAGAAGATATTGCTTAGCTTCTCGAACAATGCCCAGTCGAGTCGGATTCGAAATATGACCTCAATTGGACCTATCTAACTGGACAGTTTGTCCTAGGGAAACATAATTCATAGTAATAACAATTTACATATTACTGGGTTAATAAAACGAAAGCAATACCTACATATCTATTCCCAGGACACAACATTACAAACTCCAATCTACATAATATAGAATATATACATACATACATACAGACCTGTTGAACAAACCCAAAACTATAATATTACATTATATCACAAGTTATGTAATGTAACATTATCCTAAGGATCCCATACCGTTCATTGTTAACAACAACATAATCACATAGGGTTTCATTTGTTTCAGTAACAGGTAGGGTTGCCAAATTAAAAAAATTAACCGTTTTATTTGGTAGAGAAAAATTATGAATTCTTACCCCCTTATTCATAATCCTATTTTATCTCTATTTTAGCTAAAATAGGTTTATAGAACGTTTTTCTTTTTTTGTCACGTTGACATTTCTGTGTGTAAGAAAGAGACAAACTCCATTTTAACTAAAATAGGTTTGATAAGTTTTATGAATAAGGGGGTTAGTATTTAGTATGAAAAAACAATAGATAGATATGTTTAAAATATTTTTTTTTAGCTTTATTGGAAGTCGTTAGTTTTACATGAATTTTAGGGTTTTGTACCCAAAGGGTGCTAACGGAACTCTATTACTTAGCCTCCGCTGTCCGTCCGTCCGTCCGTCCGTCTGATTGACAGCGGGCTGTATCTCATGAACCGTAATAGGTAGACAGTTGATTTTTTTACAGAGTGTGTATTTTTATTGCCGCTATAACAACAAATAATAAAAATATAATAAAGTAAGTAAAAATAAAGGGGTCTTCATACAAGAAATGTGTTTTTTCGGTGTATTTATCTTGTGGCACGTGGTTCCTTCGTCCGACTCGCACTTGGCTGGTTTTTTAATGTTTCATAGTCCTCACCACCAAGTCCAAGTTTTTATTAAATCAATATTACTGGGTTGTGGAGATCAGATAGGCAGTCGCTCCATATAAAAAACTGGTATTCAGCTGTACCCGGTTAGACTGCAAGCCGACCTCAACATAATTGGGAAAAAGCTAGGATAGTTAGGCGAGCTAGCATGATGATGATGATTTAGGCAACCAACAGCGATACATAGGTAATTATAGGTAAAGAAAATTACAGAGTATTAAGAAAAAAAAGTTTGATTTTTGACATTTTCCTTCTTTTATGGTTTTTATCATTTGTTTATTAAAGGAGCCCGAGGCTAAATAATAACAGCCGCACAGGTCGATCGATCAGGTTAAGCTACGCTTGCCGCAGTTGGTCTGTAGATCATCTTTACATACCGAGACCCCTCCGTGCCTCGGAAAGCACGTTAAGCCGTTGGTCTCGACTGTCATTCGTGGATCTTTGACAGTCGTTACGGGTAGTCAGAAGCCCGAAAGTCTGTCAACCAGTCTTACCAAGGGGTATCGTATTACCTACCCAATAACTGGGTTGTGGAGGTCAAATATTCAGTCGCTCCATGAAAAATACTGGTATTCAGCTGCATCCAGTTAGAGTGGAAGCCGACCCCATAGTTGGGAAAAGGCTAGGCAGATGATGATCATTTGTTTATTATTTTAATAGTCTACTGTTCAATAATTATACTATAAATTGATATAGTAAAGACGAAAACAAAGCACCTATTATACTGATTTTAAAAGTATGGCAACCCTAGCTCTAGGCCCTATAAATAATAACACCCTTGTCAAAAGGCTTATAGGGCTTACGATGGTTTAAATACATGTTATATTATACTAAATAATGTTTTAACAATGCAGGTACGATGAGTTAATCGCTTGTCCGTTAACTTAAATTAATGATTATGTTTCAAGTTTTTAAATTATTATGCAATTATTCTATTTTTAAGCTTTTATTATTATAGTTCGTTAAGTAGCATGCATTGTTTTATGTCGTGTAGACAAAAAACAGGCATCTGGCCGCGGGAGGGCCCTAATGACCTGTAATACAGGTTTTTATATAAACCTATCTCAGGCTCCAGAGAGAATAGATGTCAGCAAAAAGGAAGGGGCCTGCCAGGGCCGACGCCTGCCGGGGGTGCGGGATTGTCCGAAAGGGTTACCGCTACCCCGGAACATAAAGGGCTAAGGAAGGAACGCGGATGGATTTTAGTCAGTAAGAGTCTGACACTCCCTTCCGCTCCACCCAGAGCGGGAGGGGTCATTTGATGATTTCCCATCCATAAAAAAAGGCTCCAGTCTCTCACAAAGTTAGCTCCTTGTTCGTGCACTACTGTCAAACTCTAGCATTATGTTCATAACTTGTGTAGAGAAAATAATTAAACGTTTTATATTATTATATCTCGGGGCCATAGGGTCCCGGACCTTTGGTAGGCATACGAGGGGCCAAAGCCAACTCGCAGAGGCCCGTTAGACTCTATAAGGAAAGGAAATGAAGCACAAACCGGCGATTATCCCTGTACGCACTATGCAAGTGCACCCAAGGACAGTTGGTCCAGTTGGTATTGGACTATTGCAGGATATGGAAACAAAGATATTGAATGGCTAAAGTGGACTGGTTACCTGGAACTATGGAAGAACTAGGCCCCTGCCTGATCAATGTTTTATTGTACACGGGAAAACCCCGAAAACTGCCAGTACATCATCATAGATCTCTGTCAGTCCTCACATTAATCCATACTTATTTACTCATCCATAGTAATATAATAAATTCAAAAGTAACTCTGTCTGTATGTTACCTTTTCACGCCTAAACCGCTGAACCGATTTAGATGGAATTTGGTATAAAGATAGCTTTAGTCCCGGGAAAGGACATAGAATACTTTTTATCTCGACATTCCCACGGGATCGAGACTTATGCGGGTGAAACCGTGGGGCGCAGCTAGTAAATGATAAATAAAACTAAAGACCGCACTAAACTAATTACCGCACTAAACTAATGACCTAAAGAAGGTGACTGGGGTAGACTGGATGCGGAAGGCGGAGGACAGGGTGTTGTGGCGCAGTCTGGGAGAGGTCTTTGTCCAGCAGTGGACTGCGATAGGCTAAGTTGAAATTAAACTGACTTGTATAATTACAGTCAAGCCCATGCTAATCATTACACAGAAACAGTATAAAGGGGTGAAATACTAACTGAAAGTGCTTAGAAACATAAACTAGGAACACTAAAGACCTAATTGCTTGCTACTCTGAACAATTAATCTAGATAAAGCTATGGAATCGTCTGAAAATTGGAGCCATTTTACTGGAAACAAGAAGATAATATGACCGCAAAGATCGGTGGATAAGATATTATACCAACAGGCAACACTGTTATAACTAAGTATAATAATTGTTATAGTTATAATTTCACCCTGTAATTGTTTCATAGGAGAGAAAGAGCTGTTCTTCATACAGAATATTTTAACTAGGCTTGGTCATTGCGTTTCCGACGGGGTAATTGCGTATCACAAAACTTTTTTACAAAAAAACAGCCGACTTAAAAAAAAGCACTACAAAGTGATAAACAACTTTATTATTTATCACGTTGTAGTGTTTTTTTTTTAAAGTCGGTTGTTCAATTAACACCAGTGCATTGAAGAATTGAAGACACCGACTAGAAAAATCATCAAAATTCGCATAGCAATGCCGGAGATGCTGTATATTTATGCATATAACTTCGTACATAAGAATGATTACCTAATTTATTATACACTAAAACCTTCCTGAAAGTATGTAGATCACATTAATGAAAGAATTATCAAAATCGCTTCTTAAGTTTTTGAGAAAATCGCGGACATACAAACATACATACATACGGGTCCAGTACAAAACCTCCTTTTTTGAAGTCGGTTAAAAATGACAATCGATTACAATGCCTGTCATTTTTACATCCATTGCTTCATAGGATTTAAAAATTCACATGATCAGCAACGTAACGCAATGAACGAGGCTAAATTGTCAAAATAAAATAGTTTAGAGTGGTTTTTACGCAATTTTTTCCTTCACATACAAAAGTCAGGGTTTCTACGACTACAACTGACATTGTATTTCACAGTGCTTTTTGGCATAATATAATTATGGCCTTATTATATTTATGTCGCCGCTTTTGGCAATCGGTACCCTAATTGCGTAACACACTCAATCACAATCTGAATCATTCTGAAGGATATTGCTAATCCATTGCTTCATACGTTCGAAAAATTTGCTAATAGCGCAATGAATGCTGTTGAACTGTCAAAAAGAAAGCCAATCCTACTGTTGGTGTGTTATGCAATTACCCCGCTGATTAGTCCTTTTAGGAAACCAACAGATAATAAAAAAAGGAAATAGCTTTATTACACCGTACCCAAAATAATAAAGATATCTTATAAACGATTTCTTCCGGTCTTACTTAATCTCTCTAAGGATACTCTTTTTGACAGGTAAGTACAGTCAAGAGAAAATAAACGTTTCAACAGAAACTATAACATAACCGCGAAGGTGAGGATTATCCCGGTGAAAATCCTTTAATTGTGGGGGGTGATAATATCACCCCCCCATAACGTTAATGGTAACTATTTAACAGTTATATTAATAAGTTTTAAGTTCACATTAGTCGGACATAACACTGAAACTCGTTAGTGTTCTAGCACTAGGGAATAAAATATAAAATCACAAATCTACCCATTCTACACAATAAAACGGTTTCGGGAATGAGGGAGAGTATCCTCAAATGCACTCGACATTACAAGTACTAACGGATAGTCTATGTTGGGGTCGGCTTCCCGTCTAACTGGATTCAGCTGAATACCATTATTTTACATGGAGCGATTGCCTATCTGATATCGCTTTCCATCAGGCGTGATCGAGTTCAAAGCAATAAAAAATATATATATTTAAGCGGTGAAACTTGACCAGCTTCTCAATTTGTATTCAATCCACGTAAATATGATCATGTCTTTGCGCATCGGTCGCTTCTAAAGTGGTTGCCCATACGCCAGCGCAGAGAGCGAAAAATTCTTACATAATAATATTATTTCTTAATTATTCTTATTTTTTTAATTATTTTACATTTGATAGCCGAATTCTTAAGGAAGGCTATTGGCTATTTAACATCATGCTGGGACATTTATGAGCCGATCAAAAAGAAAGAAAGTCAGAGAGGACGCAAAGCGAAACGAAGTAACAGCGCGGGCGGGCGATGCGATGCGACGAGGTGGAACAAGAAATTTTACGCGGACGAAGTCGCGGGCAGAAGCTAGGTACAGACGCCAGCACATCAAGCTACCCGAAACTGTTAAATTTTCCCATCAACTTTGAACCTTATTCTTTAGCGATAAAGTTGAAAATCTATTAAAGAAATTTGACAGAATGTAGTAGCTTGATATGCTGGCGTCTGTACATAAACATGTAGGGGCCGGATTGACGCAGTTTATTTATTACAGGCCATAATATGCTGACATAGTAAAAAAAGACGGGTTGCACTCCGGGAGTGCCGGCAGAAGTGAAAACTTGAATATTAACGTTGAAATAAATCAATTATAATTTAATTAATATAACTCATTTTTATTCACTATTTCTGCGTCACTTTTTTCATTAATAGATGCACTTTGTTCAATTTTCATATTTTAAACACTTTATATAAACGAATTTTACGAATACACAGCAGTGTGGCTACTACACAGACGGTCGAGCCATCAGCTGTCCATCCATCCATCCATCCACTTCCACTTCCACTTCCACTTCGACTTCCACTTCGACTTCCACTTCGACTTCGACTTCCACTTCCACTTCGACTTCCACTTCGACTTCCACTTCGACTTCCACTTCCACTTCCACTTCCACTTCCATCCATCCATCCATCCATCCATCCATCCATCCATCCATCCATCCATCCATACATCCATCCATCCATCCATTGTGTCCGTGTGTCACTTCACTTCGGTTGGCGCCGCCGTAGAAAGAGGGGGGGGGGAATCTCTCCTGACGGTCACGTGTCCTGACGCGATGTCCTGACGCGAGTTTAACATTTTTTACCCACTACTAAAAGTGTGCAACGCCGCTAAAGAAGTTTACACTTCAAAAAGACGGGTTGCTCTTCGGGAGTGCCGGCAGAAGTGAAAACTTGAATATTAACGTTGAAATAAATCAACTATTAATTGAATTAATATAACTCATTTTCTTTCGCTATTTCTTCGTCACTTTTTCATTAATAGATGCACTTTGTTCAATTTCCATATTTTAAACACTTTAATAATACACAGCAGTGTGGCCACTGCACAGACGGTCTAGCCATCAGCTGTCACCATCCTTGGATGCGCCTGGCACGCTGTAACATAAACACACAAACATTCGCGCAAGCGCCCTGCGCCGCCTAAACTCCATCCGTCTTACGAATTTTCGATCAGGTCACGTGTCCTGACGGTCACGTGTCCTGACGCGAGTTTAAAAGTTTTTACCCATTACAAAAAAAAAGTGTACAACGCCGCTAAAGAAGTTTTCACTTCAAAAAAAAAGCATTAATACCTGCATGAATTCTTGTCGTAGTATTATTTTACTGCTATTGAATACGCCTCCACTCTAGCGCGTCAGTATATTTCAATATGGCGCATTTTTTAACAAAATCTGCTGTAAAATTGTCATTTTAGAGGTGAGAAATGTTTGTAAAGCGTTCATGGTATTTATTTAAGTGATTGCATATCAAATGGATTTTTATTTTGTGCGAAAATACTCGTATGAACGATTTTTGTAATTTCAGTAGACAGAGGTAAGTACTTGCGCGTGTTACTGTTTGGAACTAATGTAGGTACCTTCAGTCAAAACATGGTATTTTCTATCCAATTCGGAACCAAATCTATCTATATAAATAAAAATGAATCTCCGAAATGTATGTACGCGCATAACTTCCGAATGACTGCTCTAAATTGGATAATTCTTTTTTTTTGTGTTCGTTATTGTCAGGACAAGATTTGTATGAAAACAAATTTCGTAAATTCGAAAAAAATTGCACCCGTGTAGAGCTGGGGCGGGCTGCTAGTAATTTATAAAAAACATGTAATATTATAACCAAATCATGCCCAAATTAAGCACGATTTTGTCGGACCAATAACAGTAACTATAATAAATACACTTAATCCAACTGATAATCACTTGGCTTAGGCCCGTATTATCAGTTCTTTTCGGCTAGCCGAAAATATAAAATAAATTTAAAAAGTAATAATAATAACTGTTCTACACTACGACTATACAAAAAAAAATTCTAATAAGTTTCAAAAATAATTATTATCGAGTGCTACAGTGCTAAGCCCACCACCGCAATCTCTGAGTGTATTTCCACTTTTATTTGAGGATAAAAGCAAAATTTGGACAGACTCCAAATTAACTCTTAAGCCAACGACGCTATTATATGCATCAAAACTAATACCCATTGCATTTGGAGATAACTGAATTTCGTTTTTAGCTTTTGGTACTAAAATTCAACTTTGAAAAAAATTCTAATGTTTTAATAACAATTTTTTTCTCTACTAAACTGCTGACATTTATGGCACCGATTTTTTTAAATATAAAAAAAAGCAATAAATCGAGGCACCCTTCTCTACGTGCGGAAATTATCATTGAATTCATAGCGACATTCAATGCTTTGATTGAAGCCATCGGCCGGTTTAAATATATCAAAGGATTAAAAAAAAGGGATTTTTTAATGAAATTATCTGGGAAAAAAAAAGGAATTTCTGTGCTATAGGCTTCTACTCTGTTCACCTTTTATACCCTGTGTTTGTCCGGACAGTAAAAAATGTCAGCCGGTATATCGAAGTAACAATTATTAATAGCCGAATTCTTAAGGATGGCTATTTAACATCATTCTAGGACCCTTATGAGGCGAACAAAAAGAAAGAAAGTCAGAGAGAATGATAGGCGAAACGAAGTAACAGCGCGGGCGGGCGATGCGATGCGACGCGACGGGGTGGAACGGGGAGAACATGAATTTCGTTCGTAAAAATGTAATAATATTATTAGTTATATCTTTTCCTGTTCTTCAGAAAAGTCAGATGCCTAGTACTTTTTTTTTGTGGATGGGAAATCATCAAATGACCCCTCCCGCTCTGGGTGGAGTGGAAGAGAGTGTCAGGCTCTTTTGAGCCTTTTTGGCGCAGCCGTGAGGCACACTTTCCTGCTAATTACTTACATCGGACTTTACGCTTTTTATTTGATCTTTGTTTTGTTTTTTTTTTTATCTGCCATGATGTATCTGGTGTATTGTGTGTCTTTTAGTCTGTGCTAAATAAATGTATTTTCTTACTTTCTTTCTCTTACTGACTAAAACCCACCCGTGTTCCTTCCTTTGCCCTTTATGTTCCGGGGTAGCGGTAACCCTTTCGGACAATCCCGCAACCCCGGCAGGCTTCGGCCCTAACGGGCCCTTTCCTTTATGCTGACATCTCTTTGAGGCGCGCGTGGAACACATTCGCGCCGTCCGGTACGGGCCTGGTCCTGATCGGACGGTGTGCTAACCCATTACTCTCCGTCCGCAGGCCCGCGCCTTCCTTCGCTAGCAGATACCTAGTACTGGCAACCGGCGTGTGTGTGTGACCGATGTATGAACAACGTCACCTACCTGCTTACATACTCCTTTTGCGGCCAAAAGGAGTAAGCAGGTGGCGTTCTGTATTTTTGCCTACCTCCATGAGAAAAAGGTGTGAGTTTATGCATGTATGTCTGTAGTTGTTATCTTTATACTATGCCATTAGATAGATGGATAGACAAACTCCCAAAGATCACCAGGAGTCGAAGCACATAAAACTTATTCAATACGGTAACCGTAAACCGTATAACCAAGAAAAAACGTAACCCAAAAAGTTTTGTTTCATGACTTCATCATCTGCCAAGCCTTTTCCCAACTATGTTGGGGTCAGCTTCCAGTCTAATCGGATGCAGCTGACAGCAGTCTCTTTTAATTTGATGACTTGTGTGAATCTAAAGTGGAGAGAATATAAATTAGCCTTTAAATAATCTAATTATTATAAAGAGGTGTTGGAAATCGAACATAGGTTAGCAAAGCAGTCGTCAAACCGCTATGCTGGTTGATTGTAATTTTTGTAGCTGACCGTACCAACATATTTCACTAGTTAGAGAAATAACGCGAGTATGTTTTTAAGGGGTAAACTTCGGAACTACAAATCCGATCCCGAAAAATCTTTCACTAATGGGAAACTAAAGTTTTACCAAGTGTGATAGGATACAATATGTATAATATGTTAAAACAAGAAATTTCACGCAAACGAAGTCGCTGGCAGATGCTAGTATTCTACCCCTTTTGGTGAACTGTGATATCTGCCTACGGATCGGGACTTTATTGTGAAAATAGCGTGTGTGCGTATTATAGTTTGTAACCGCTTCGTGATAATTTTCCTATAAAACGGTTTTCCCGAACGGAATGCCGCTTGCATGCCACATGGCCTAATGAAGCGGTCACATAGACTAGCCATTCACCCCGATACTACCAATTTACGACCTATAATTATCTAATGCAGTGGTTGTCAACCTTTGAACTGCATAAATTTCTACGCATTGTGAAACTGGTCATATTTCGTAGAAAAGGTAAACCAAAGTGTGTGTAGGATGTATATGTGCAACCAGGCTTGTGCCCAGAGGATCAAAGCAAGTTTGGTGTTGATAAAGTACGGACCACAGAAATAGATATACCTAGATAACGCAAGTATCACGAACTGTATGAAAAAAACTAAGCGTGCCACTTTTTGAGTACCTACTATGACGTCACAAGCTCGCGCTCTCTCGCTCACGCTCACCCAGCCAGCAGTACGCAGGACTGAGCGCGAAAGTGGCGGCTTATGATTTTAGATCGTAAACTGGTGCGATTTTTGGCACGCCAAGTAGGTGCTCTTGCGTTATCTAGGTGTATCTATATCTGTGGTACGGACCGATAATGTTTTTTAATAAGTAGTCCTCCACGATCAACATAATTAAACAGTAACACCAGCTATGAAGTGAATTTAAAATCATCATCATCAGCCTATAGCAGTCCACTGTTGGACATAAGCCTCTCCTATTGCACGCCATTCAACTCGATTTTCGGCAACTCTCATCCAGCTGCTACCAGCCATCCTGCGAAGATCGTCGCTCTACCAAGCCTGAGGGCGTCCTTAAATTTAAAATAGCTGGCAAGATAAACAATTTTTTTTTTGCTAAATGGGCCTGCCCTTGTCTTCGATCACGCCTGCTGGAAAGCGATGGATGAGGTCTATGATGTAACGAGCGTACCCAGAAGATGCCTGAACCATTTTTCATTCGAGCTTTCCTGGTTGGAAAAAGAAGACTTAGTCAAAATTCCACAGGTTACACAGACGCCAGCACATCAAGCTACCCGAAATTGTCAAATTTTCCCAATCAATTTTGAACCTTATGCTTTAACGATAAAGTTGAAAATCTATTAAAGAAATTTGACATATTGTAGTAGATTGATGTGTTTGGCGTCCGTATAAGGGTTATTAATGTCATCGTGGTATTAATTGTCAGTCTTGTACATCAGCGGTAACACAGCACAAAAGACATTCACACGCTCGCGGTTAAATAATAACAGCTACAGGGGAGTCGACTTTCAAGGTTAAGCAACACTTGCTGAGGTCGATCCGAGGATGGGTGACCATCCATTACTTACATACCGAGACTCCTCCGTGCCTTTGAAAGCACGTGAGGCAGTTGGTCTCGACTGTCATTTTTGTAGATTTTTGACTATAGTGACGGGTATTCAGAAACCAGAAAGTCTGACAACCTGTCTTTCCGCGTCGCATCGTGTTACTCCGTAACTAGGTTCAGGATTCAGCTGCATCCGTTTAGGCTAAAATCCAACCTCAACTTTTGGGAAAAGGCTAGGCAGTTACCTTTAATACCTCTTTAACACACTCATAAAAGTTTGAGTATCTAATCTAATCGATACGACGTACGTAAAATGATTGATTCGGGTATCGCGTGCGCCGATGATTGGGCCGGCCGATTGATGAAACAATGTCCATTGTCCATCGCTTGCATTGTTGGACAAACATAGTAATAAATCAATCAAACTCGCTTTGGACGGAGTAATTGCGGTCTAAGTTGTAAACTGTTAATGTCATTCTTGATTTGGTCTTAATCTTACGTCATCATGAGGTTTATTTATATATTTTGATATTCGAGCATTATTTAGACATGATGTTAGCGTGAAAACGTACGTTGTGAAACAGAACCCATTCTCAAAGAAGAAATAGACACAACGGATACACTAAGCAGACATGTTTATTGTTACTTTATTGTTACAACAAGTTTATTGTCCGGAAAAAACAGAGCAGCTCGCTTGGCAAAAAAAAAACAGAATTTGGTCTGCACTTAAAATTCTTATTGAATTATTATCATGTTTATTTCAGGAAACCATATATATTTAAGACTTGAAACAAATGGGTTGTTACTTTGTAGCTTGTAACAAAACACTTGAGACAAAGAAGACGTCGATAAAAAAAAAATTAGGGACGTCCATTATTTTTATATTTCACAATTATAGGTAAGTACTGACAACAATGCTGAGAAATATTCATGTAATTACATGCTAATAATGTAAAACGGAACGTCATTACTCATATTAATAATGGAACGTCATTACTTCAAAATTCACAATAATTAAACTACTAGTCGCTAGCTCTTATGACTTACACCACAGTGTAACATCACGCGCCCAGTAATCCTAGCGTGGTGCGACAACCATTGACAGGATTATGTGCAGCGGACCGTACTACAGAGGTATTAGGAGACAAATAAGTATTAGCTTAGTCTAGACCCGGCCCGGGCAATTATATCAAGGGATAATAACTTGTAATTGGCCTTACTACTAGCTGCGCCTCGCGGTTTCACCCGCGTAAATGTCGATCGCGTGGGAATATCGGAATAAAAAATAACCTATATGTTAATCCAGTGTGTCAGCTACCTCCATACAAAATTTTATCAAAATTGGTCCAGCCGTTCGAGCGTGAAGAAGTAACAAACATATAAACACACACACACACACACAATCCCAAACTTTAGCCTTTATAATATTAGTGTGATAAACTACATATTACTTACTGTATCTCTTTAGCTGTAAGTTTTCCCAAAATAAAATAAATAATGGAGTTTATCAAGGAGGTACTTCATTGGTAAAGAATTTTGATCTTATTGTATGCATTTCATTAGATATAATGTTATTTTATTATAATCACTAAAACGGATAATAGTGGACACTTTTATCCGTTTTAATGATTATAATAAAACTAAACAATGTAAAACTACCGTTTGTACAACATAATACGTGTTATTAACGTACAATCTTGTGGAGCACAACTTAACGTGCTTATTTTCTGCATTTTCATTCTAAAATAAAAGAAATAACCTAAAAAACGATGAGGGCGCCACTGTGCGGTCGGCGTATGGTCGGCGCCCTCTTAAGAATATATGTTTGATTTACTAATTAATTTGGCATTACGTTTGTATGAACTACGCATGCTCCGCCGGCCCCTTAAAAAGTAATACAATAATTATTACTTATAAAAAGTATTCTGTAAATCTAATAATTTTAATGTCGGGGAATCTTGAATAAAACACCGGACATGAATATAACCTTCAAAATGGTTGAGCTGAATGGTGCTGATACATGCGTCATGTTCGTGAACGGGCGCCGTCAGTAGGGACTGGTCATCTCTTTGCTGCCATGGCTTATTTTAATTTATTATTTGAATTGTTGTTTTTTCTCATCTTTTCATTATGGTCGCTTTTAACGTTCTGCATCGTTCTCACATGTATAATTTTTAACATGAATGATGTAACCAATACTTTGTAACAACATTATTTTGATTTAAAAGAGTGTCCGTGGAGTTTCTTGCCCGTTCTTCTCCATAGGTACCTACGCTTTGGAATGGGCAACTAGCTTCATCTTTCTGACTGACCATCCCCTTGACATTTCAAAAGTGCCTGTAATTGGTTTAATTGAAATAAATGCTTTGAGTTTGAGTTTGAAACAATAGATTTATATCAACTTGTATACAGTACCCTAATTGCATTACACACTATCAAGCACAATCTGAATAATTTTGAAGGATATTGCTAATTCATTGCTTCATATGTTCGAAAAATTTGTCTGCTCAACAACATAAATAACGCAATGAATGTTGTTGAACTGTCAGAATGAAAGCCATTCCTACTGTTACCCTCTTACTAATAAACGTATTATATCAGATGAATAGTTACACACCGATTTCTCTCTTTCAGTCGTCAGTAATTTAACTTTTCGTTGTGTGATTATGCAGACGCTATACAACGTTGATTAGTGTATTAGGGGTATGTGTATTACACAATTACCCAAATACTATATAATATTCTCTATGCAATTACCCCTCTGGGCAATCAATAATTAATTAGTCCGTCTCAAGTTGCGCTACACTTAACAAATTATCAACAAAATACGGATTATTATTGTTGGAACTATTACCATTTAAAATAAATAAGCTGGGCTTTGTTCAATCTCTGTTAATTACCTTCTTCGATAATTCTTTAATTTCTATTAATTACTAGCAGCGCCCCGCGGTTTCAATCCCGAGGGAATATCGGGATAAAAGCTATCCTATATTCTTTCCCGGGACACAAACTATCTCCATACCACATCTAAATCGGTTCAGCGGTTTAAGCGTGAAGAGGGTAACATACAGACAGACACACTTTCCCATTTATAATATTAATATTATAAATATTATATAGTATGGGTGATTACTAATTAACACTGACTTAATTATGGCGTTACGTATTAACACTAACCATGTCTTTTTCTTCCATACTTCTCTATTAGTCGTCATCTCGGTAGTTATCCTAAACAAACAGCACACAAAGACGATGACGCAAACATTTCGTACAAGTAATTTCCGCTACGGTGTCGTAGCGGGCTGCGTAGTCAGGTGTCCGTAGCACTTGTAGCGCGCTACGAATGGTATCGTAGCACCATAAATATGAAATATCATCCCGATATGTAACCTCTATGGTTTCTACGCCAAGGGGTAAGTTAATTTCAGTTATCTGATATAAGGTGTAGTAAAAATTTTTGTTATTGTTTCAAATCCTATTGTATTGTGTTAATGGTACACCACAGATAACCTAAAGTATTTGTCTGTCCTTCCCCTTTTTAATCCATCCAAAGGTTGTCTTTAAAAGATCGCTCTTATCGATAAGACCGCCCATTGTGTCACCTATTGTAAATTTTCTATATTTCTGTCTGTAATTTATATGGTGCACATAATAAAGAGTATTCTATTCTATTATATCCTATCCTACTTCCTAATAATATTATAAACGCGAAAGTTTATGAGGATGGATGAATGTTTGTAACTCTTTCACGCAAAAACTACTGGACAGATTTTGATGAAACGTTACAGTAATATAGCTTATACATCAGAATAACACATAGGATACTTTATATCTCGATATTTTCACGGGATCGACACTTATGCGGGTGAAATCGTGGGGCACTGCTAGTTCTTGATAAAGTTGAAAATTAAAAAAGGGTTTAGGTTAGTAATTAGCCGAAAAATCAGAGCAATATTTTGCTTCACGCACTACACCTTTTAATAGTTACGCAATTATACACAATGACAACAATATTTTTAAACGTGATCACTTTTACTTTAAATTTTCATACAATTTGTCCAGTAGTTCTCAAATAAAACCATTTTATTCCAATATTCTTCAATATAAAACCAAGAAACAAACCACCCGACTCAAGTCTCTAAGCCAATTTCTCATAAGCCTAAAAAGGAACGTATGATATTTCCCCAATATTTCAAAAATAAAACGAAGTACCTACAAATCCCGTCTGTCCAGTCCTGTATTGGATTATGAGGAAGTCGGATTGAATGTGATGACCGCAGAAAAGGCCAGAAATAGCTATAGGAAAGGGACACAACATACGTCGGCTATTAAGCCCTGCAGCGTAAAATTTCACGACACCGTAAACACTCCTTTGAAGGAAATGTGATGTAAGTTGCAATAACAATCAAAAAGTAATTTAAACTTTATGCAGTTACAGATATGGTTGGTTTTTCTTCGGTAATGTGGTTAAAAAGGCTTAATTTTGAAGGCGTGCTTAGTTGGTCGTCGTTGGGATTTGAGATTTGTCGCTCATTTTTTTTTATTGGTGTCGCGGTATTATTATCGCCGTAAGGCATTTGTAGACAAATAGTTCTTTTCTTTTTTAGGAGACTGCTAACGGGTAAACCGTTTTGTATTGGGTTCTGTGTAATGAAGTTGGGGTTTTCTGACTGTTTTATAGCCTCCGGTTCTTGAGATACCCAAATGTTGAATTTAATGAAAGTTTGGAAAAACTGATTGTTGTTGAGAACACCGAAGGCAAACGATCACGCGGTCGTTCACCAACACGATGGACCGATCAGGTGAAGGAATCATCGCCCTCTAAATTCTACACGGTTGTAAGGGATGCGCTGGACGGAAACCGGTGGAGGCGGATCATTCGCTCCAGATGCAACTCCGAAGCTGACCACGATCCTCAGACATGAGGGACCGACTACAGAGAGAAGCACGGACAAATCCGAACATTCCCTAAATATAACAAAATATGACAATACCACGTAACTACGCGGTACCCACAACTGATTACGAAATACCACAAATGGTCACAATTTACATTAATAAACATGGAGTCGGTTTTGAAATTATAATCAAGCAACTTTGATTCATAATTCGCGAATTGTTACAAGTTATAAAACAAAATGGAATTTTGAATAAATCATACGTTTATTTTGAATGTTGGGACGTTACAAATGGCGAAGTTTCTTGCCTTGTTTTATGTTTAATTGAAATATCCGCGCCACCTTTAATGAAGCCGAGAGGTAAGGGAAATGTTTACTGAAGTTTGTGAATGCTTTTGTTATTAGTCGTTGAGACATGTTTTTGGCGTTGAAAGGTGAAACAAATGACAGGTAGGACAAAGCTTTACATAGGTACATAAAATGTTTTGTTGGGACAAAGATACGTATTTATTATATGTATTTATATACAGAATTTTCGTTTTATGCACGGATTTTCTTTCATATAAACACCTACTACAGTGCTGCAGTGAGTGCTTTCAACGTAGAAAATCAGCCTTTTAAATTATTTTTATTCACATAGCTACATGCCAATCTCAGATTTACCGTATTATAGTTCTTCTTAGGTGTCCTAATTGTAGGTGATAAAAATGGTTTACCAAAGCCATAACTAAAATAAAATAGCCATGATCGAACAAAATTAAGACGTACGAAGCAAATTGGACACACTTACTCCCTTACTAAAACGTTGTATAGTTACACAACGCTTTGTCTTCTTCTTTCGAAAGTCAAATTACTGACGACTGAAAGAGAGAAATCGGTATGCAATTATTCTTCTGATATAATACGTTTATTAGTAAGAGGGTTAGTCAACATCACAGCAAATCGAACTAAAATAAAACTCAAAAGCATGCTATTTGGCCAGAAATAAAACGCGTACACCAAAAAGAAGAATTACCCCAAAATTATAAGCCTTTAAAAACCCGACATCCATCATTTCGTCTCCCATAGAAACGCATCCTTTTCACGACAGGTACCCGCGTTTTTCAATAGCACCCCATGTCACTGGGGGCCGTGGGTTCGAACCCGGCCGGTTATTAGCACCAATTCAGAAGGGTGCATAATGTGAACTTAATTTGCTTTCGGTATGTTGATGGTATGTGCATATTTTATGGGTAATATATGTACATGTTTCGCTTAAGGTTTCTAATGCATGGTGGATCTTAAAGGTTGTGGTGACGGTGGAATTAAAGGCCGTTTTAGGGCTTGTTAACATGATAGTGGCGCTTTCATAGTAACTACAATGCTTTGCTTTTACAGGCACTATCTAACGCTACGCGCATTTGTCCCGGTTATCACATAGTCCTGGCGTTATCATTTATTCATAAACGTCATATTATGGTGTCATATATAGGGTGACTGTTAATTAATGACCAATACTTAAACTCATGGTTGTGCTCATCACATTAAACAACTTTCCCAAGGAAAGGATTTTTTATTTCCCAAGAGCATACCGAGAACGTTCACAAACTGAAGGCCAATTCTCGTAATTTAAATCGTTCAAAATATAGTCGCAGTCTCATCTTGGCGACAAACAAATGTCAAAAACTTGTCAAAATGTAGGGAAATTAGAAGTATTTTTGACAGATTGAGACTGAGATCAGACTGTGAACGTTCTTAAAATTACGGGAATTGCTCCTCTGATCTCAGTCTCAATCTGTCAAAAAGACCTATAATTTCCCTATATTTTTGACATTGCCATGATTGTCGCTGAGATTAGATTGCGAGGTATTCCACTCAGAGCACTGATTTCAACCGCACTTGGACGAACCGCACCTGAGCACTTCCACTAACCGCACTGAAACAAAATCTTGTAACGTCGACTAGATTTAGAACGTTTTTAATTACGGGAATTCGCCTTCTGGTCTCAGTCTCAATGTGTCAAAAATACCTTTGAATTCCCTTGATTTTTGACAAGTTTTTGACATGGTCGCTGAGATGAGATTGCGATTAGATTTTGAACGTTTTTAGTTACGGGAATTGGCCTTCTCGTACCTACCTACAATCGTGATACTGAAAGGCTGCAGTACAATGACTTTTAGAATAGTGTACATTGCGTTTTGTAATCAGCAGAGGTTGCCATTGATATATAACTTATCATTCAAATCAAACAAAGGCAAACTTTGGATGTTGGACTGATTTTGGTCACGGTGGCCAATCGCAAAGGAGATCAACCAGGTACGCAGGAGCTATTATAGTGCACAAGTGTGTGCGAAAACACAGATGCACTCTCTGTTCCTTTACTGTGCGATGGGACGGCAATCCGACACGACCGGAGACAGATCAGATCAGATCACGGGGGTACCTCACCGCCAACTTTTGAAAATACCTCATCTGAATGGCTTATTGTGTTAACACAGATTGCCAAGTTACTGAACTCATAATAAAAAAAATATAAAAAAAACTTCCGAACTCCAAGCTAAGAATTTCTCAATGTAAAAACCCAATAAAACTTTGCCTAACCTGGGAATTGAACCCAGGACCCCACGCTCAGCAGTCGCGCTTGCGACCACGAGACCAAAGGGCTTGAACGTTGGCAATATTGCAGCGCAGAAACACAGCCAGCCATACCAATTTAAACTACCCACAAATTCTCACTACCAGCAGTGCAGCACCAATAAGGCAAACTATAACGTCAATTCGCATCTGATAGTTTTAGTACCGAAACACATGAATATTTGGCACGTTCGTTGGCATAGTAACCAGTTGTTTTGGCACTTAACACCCGAGTCATTGCCGATTTGGCAGTCTTCGTTCGATGGCTGTTACGAGAATGTTGATGCTAAACGGACATACAGAGACGGTGGTAGTACATTTAAATGGTTGTTGGGTGTCATAGCCATCTAGAATTGTGGAGTAAGTGTTATTTTATAGCTGTTGTATGTGGCAGTGATTTGTGTGAAATTTTCGGGAAGAAAATGTTGGAGCTGTTTGTCCGAATTTGTCAGTAGTGCCAGGAATCTGGATTTGTGCCCAGTTGATGGCAATATTGACGAAACCAGCCATAATCAGCCTATAAGGTTCCCACTGCTGGGACACAAGCCTCCTCTCGGAGAGGGGGTGGGCCGTAATCCACCACGCGGGCCCGGTGCAGGTTGGTGGATTTCACATGTCTTCCTTACGATGTACAACATAACACCTGAAATATGAAGAAGCTACACGCTTTAAGTTTTTGGAGGGGATTATTCCCGTCCTTGTCGCGCGGTACCGCCAATGTATGGCGCTAGTTTGAAGTTACGTAGTCGTGACGTCACTTCTGTGGCGGTGCCATCTTTGTCTAGCAGTTATTTTAAAACTTGGCAATTTTATAAGCTTTTACATTTTTTGCACTATTTGCAAACAATAACTTAGAGATTAAAATAATAAAAAAAAAGACGGGTTGCACTCCGGGAGTGCCGGCAGAAGTGAAAACTTGAATATTAACGTTGAAATAAATCAATTATTAATTTAATTAATATTACTCATTTTTTTTTCAATATTTCTGCGTCACTTTTTTCATTAATAGATGCACTTTGTTCAATTTCCATATTTTAAACACTTTCGGTCTTATTCATAAAAAAAGCCTATTGAAGGTTTAAACCATTCATTAGTTAAAATGCTCAATAGGCCTTTAAAACATTCGATAAAATTTCGTATTCATAAACGCTTCATAAACGTTCTATAACTAGAATGTCCTACAACTTCTAAATGTTGCCATTATAATGAAGTCATCCAACAAATTGGCCAACACATTAAATCGGCATACGAGAATATCTGTCTACGAACCGAATATTTGTGTCCATAGACATTATTACGTATGAAAAACTAATTTACTGTCTACAGTTTCAACAGTTTTGACGCGACAACGTCATGGTCGTCATGGAAACAATATGAATATGTCAATGAATGAATTTGATATTGTATGTGTCAAACTAAAAAACTTTTGAATATTTTTTTTGTATTTAAAATAAATGAAATTAAGACCGGATACTAGTTGCAATAAAGGGCAAAGAATTGAATATTGGTTGGAGGAGGATAAGGTGTGTACCTACTGTTACAGCTAAAATGTGTTCAAAGTAAGTTATGTTTTGTAAACATTCTCAATTTCTTATACTTATGCTTGCTTTTGCTTCTAATCCTTAGATTTTTTGGAAGAATTGGTCAGGGAGAGGTCTCCATAATAAAAAATAAAAACACTGACACAAGCACTAACGCTAAACAGGGGCAGCCTGGCATGATTTATGAATTAGGTGCCTATCCAATTTACAATTTTACGAAGAACTTCGTTTGCCTGTACAAAACTCATTGTAACAAAAAAAAAACCCGCCATAAGAATAATAATGACTGTTATTTTGATGCCGCTACTGATTAATTAAATCAGTATAAATAAGATAATGAAGAGAAAGAATTTATAACATTAGTTTTGTATTTCAGGTCAATAGGACTAGTAAAGATGGTGCTTCACTACGAATAGCAGAAAATGAAACGGCCTACAGAAGAGATGGCACAGATGGCAAATGAAAAGCAAACATTTTAAAAATGTTGTTCTGCTTGCACAAGTTTTAGAAGCCAAATTAGAGTTTAGAGTATTGTTCAGCCGTGAACAGGCAAGAGTTACATACGCCAGCGTCAGCATCAAGAGCGACATACATTCGTTCCACATAAATTAGTAATTAGTAAATGAATAAATTAGTCATCAAGCTGGAGTAGAGTTTGATTCATCTTCCATAATTCCTCTCACTATGGCCAAGACACCTTTAGCCATCACCAGTTCTATGAGTCTGTGGGACCGGCAATGACAAAACTATTTCCTGTGTACACATTGCACGACGTACACAAACCCCTATTCCTACCCAAATTCTGTCTGTTCCCGTAGGTCTCCCGTAGGCTTGTATGATAGGTTAGGGTGTTAGGATAACTAGGGTGTTAAGTAGTTGCTGTAGGTTTATAATCAGTAGGGTGAGGTAACCATAGATACCAGGCTCAATTGTTACAAACTTAGCCACACTGTATGCATTTGGAATAACAGCCGTACTAAGCTGTAAGTCCCGGTGCGTACAAGTATTATAAAAATAAACTGATATTTGTATACAAGCTTTTTATTAATGAACTACTCCCTAAATTTCTTCTCTTTTACTTTAGATCTTGTTGGCTCAAAATATTGCCACTTCCACGTTGTCGTCGGTGGCAGCGCAGAGGTCACTTTGACTGCATGTTTTGGGTAGGACAAATAAGGCAGGATAGGACGTGGAGCATGTTTTGCAACATAGCTTCACAGCCACACCCTACTGGAGCATCTCCCTGCAGGGTGTAAACTTCCGTGGTCGACACGGAAGCATTGTTTTCACACAAAAGCAGCAATGTCCCACAGTATTTCTTGTTGCTATAATGTGCTTCGTTATATTTTTCGTCGCTTCTATTTTGTATTGTAGGTAGGTATATAATAATAAACTAAATTGGTTAAACAGAAGTTCAAAATAAATTAAATACAACTGCGGCTCCTCGAAGTACTATTGTTTACAAAGAGATTTAAGATAGGTACATATAAAATTTTAATGTCTTTGATTGTTTACGAAACTGACTTTTCAAACATTTGTACGTCAAATGTCATTTTCTTCGGCCATCTTTGTCGTGTCTCACTTGGTTCACTTCGGTTGGCGCCGCCGTAGAAAGAGATGGGGGGGGGGGGGGAATCTCTCCTGACGGTCACGTGTCCTGACGCGATGCCCTGACGCGAGTTTAACATTTTTTACCCATTACAAAAAGTGTTCAACGCCGCTAAAGAAGTTTTCACTTCAAAAATGTTATCTTCCTTATTGGTTTAAAACTGATACCATTCTTAGAATGCTGCAGTGAGATAAAAATATAGAACTTTTATTTTGTTGACAATACATATAGGTCCCATGGTGTAATGGTTAGCACTCTGGACTTTGAATCCAGCGATCCGAGTTCAAATCTCGGTGGGACCTTGAAATTAAATATTTTGTGTTGTTTCGTATGCGTAATCTGTAATTGCTTATGACGCATTTTGTTGTAGATAACAATTGAATATGAGTGATTAATGACACCTAGAAAATGATAAATATTGAAGATTAATTTATCGTCTTGTTCTTTTATAAATACAATAGATGGCGGTGTCAGTCTTCATCTGTTGTTTCTTCAAGACATTATGTTTTCTTTAAACCAAATAGTTACGTTCATATTTTTATAGAAAAAATAATAGATTTTAAATTCAATTAACACTCCATATACTGGGTGAAATATTGAATAGGTGCGCCAAATTAAAACATCTAATGCAACGTGTTATAATGAAAATTTAGAGTATGTCATTAAGGAAAGGGATGCAAATACGTGCGCGTAGGCAAGCGATTTAGCAACGCCGTCGCGCGCCCTTTTTTTCGTAGGAAAAGTCAAAATTAGGTACAAGTAAATACCTACCGCTAGTTCAACGCGTTGCCAACTTGCTTCATATTACGAACTCTGCGATGAATAGATTGCTTATCGGGCGCGCGCTAAAATGTAGACTTTAATTTTCTTATCTGGTTTGTTTTTTTTTTTGGAACGAAGATAATTCGCGTCTACTTGAAGGCAATAACTTAGTTTGCACTATCTAAGACGATAATTATACGATTTTTTTCAAGAATTTAGATTTGGGAAACGACAATTTGTAATGGTTATGTAACAGTTACTGCACCTCCTGTTTCGAGTTTTTAATTTCATCCTGTTCAAAAAATAAAATATAGTCGAGTTGAGAATCTCCTTTTGAAGTAAATTAAAAATGAAAGCTGTTAGAGCGGTTTCGCACTACATCCGATCCGAATCCGAGTTAAAGATCCGACTTCCATCCGAATTGAGAATGTTCTAAATTCTGACGGATAGAGTTCGGAACTTCGGATCTTGTGCACAACCCCTCATAAAAATAGGACTATGGCCACTTCAGACCGGTATTTCTCGGATTCGGATCGGACGTAGTGCGAAACCGCCCTTAGTGTGTTACGTAATTACCCCGCCTTGTAAGTATTATTTTAAGTATCTTCTTTAAAATGTTGTTGTTTGAATAAATAAATAAGTAGGAACCTACTTGGAATGTCAATACGCCACAAAATTAAACCTTTCTAAACATTTATTGCTCGCATACGTACAGTCTACATTCTTGTATATGGGTCGTAATTGTTCCGATACATCTCAAATGATCACCATGGCAACGTCTACATCATCTCTTGTTTGGTTCATTAACTTTTTGATTTATAAAACGGTTTCAAGTAACAAGTGAAAAGCGATTAAGGCCCTTTACACACGCTGCCACGGTGCCGTGTTTAGGGGTTTATACAAATCCAAGTGTGAGTGATGCAGTGGTATGATGTGAGACGATATCAAAATAATTATTGTGGTTCTATTTTTAAATGTTTATTTTCTTTCTTTTTTCTTTTTCTTTTTGGTGCCCAATAAAGAGTAGCTATCTACCCATAGTCAAAAACTGTTACATTGAAGCACCTACCCCCCACGTCTGGCGATTAACGAGAACCCAGTTGGGCTAGTAATGGAGCAGCAAGTACGCGAAGGTGACGAGAGATTACTCAATGGTATGCGTATGTACAGACGTCAGCCCATCAGGCTACTACAATCTGTACAAATTCTTTAATAGATTTTCAACTTTATCACTAAAGCATAAGGTTCAAAGTTAATTGGGAAAGATAGTTTCAGGTAGCTTGATATACTGGCGTCTGTACAAAGCGTGAGTCTCTCAGCGAGTGTTCTGCCCGCCAAGAGAGCGTCGTTGAGCGAGTGAACAGTCAGTGATCAACTTTTATCTCTTTTACTTACACGGGACCTGCAATTTTTTGTTACGTTTCTTGAGCGAAAACACTGTTGACAGTCGCTTTATCACACACACAGGTGCCTCACAGGTGCCTAAAAGAGATTACGAAAAGTGCTGAAGTAGGGTAGAGATTACGAAAAGTGCTGTTTAGGGTATAGCAGAGGTAATATAGTACACACACATTTCGCCAGTTATGTTAGCCCCCATGTAATAGGGGGCGAGCCTATTTCTATCAACTGGGCACAAATCCAGACTCCGGGCTGCTATTCAAAAATTCCATATGGAAAAACCCAATAGGTAACACTTTTCTCGACCCCGGAATCGAACCCAGGAGCTCATGCTCACCAGTAGCACTTCCGACCACTAGACCAACGAGGCAGAGTAAGGTGAACTTAGAAAAAGTCAATCAATCAACTCAGCCTATCGCAGTCCACCGCTGGACATAGGCCTCTCCCAGACTGCGCCACAACACCCTGTCCTCCACCTTCCGCATCCAGTCTACCCCAGCCACCTTCTTTAGGTCGTCCGTCCATCTAGCTGGGGGGCAATACGCGATCTCCACTCCAGGACTCGTCTGCTCCACCGGCCATCGGTCAGAAAAAGTGCAGGCCTCTAATTGTTAAAGTAATCTGGCTGTTAGAACCGCTAAAATCTTGCACCTTACACCAACCACGCAAGTAAAAGTGAGTAAAAAATCTCACCAGTAAATCTTTATTGCCGTTGTTCCTCCAGTTATTTGTGCCGACGAGCAATATTTCGTTTTCTTTGACGACATCATTTTCCGTTGCCCGGAGTAATTGCTCGTATGTGACTCTCTTAGTAATAAAACATGTTTTACGCCACATTTTTTTCGTATGTAACAAACAATAAAGAAGGTAATAAGAATTGACAAGGCAAGTTGAAAAGTGCTTGCCGGGATTTTTTGGTATATTTTTGTGTTTCTTTTGTTTGAAATGTAAGTAATGGAACATGTAATGTTTATTTGTATGTGCCTTTATTAGGTATTTATTAAAATTGTTTTGTCTTCATTCATATTGGCGACGTTCAGTAAGTAGGTATATATCAGAAAAAATTGGGTGTGTGCTTGTGACTACCCGAAAGAACTGAAAAATTACGACTGATGCCGAATATACGCGATTCAGCGTCGAGTAAACACGATTCAGCGCCGAATAGACGCGAGTCAGCGCTGAGTACACGCGATTCAGCGCCGAGTATACGCGATTCAGCGCCGATTAAACGCGATTCAGCGCCGAGTATACGCGATCCAGCGCCGAGCAAACGCGATTCAGCGCCAAGTAAACGCGATTCAACGCCGAGTATACGCGATTCAGCGCCGAGTATACGCTAGTCAGTGCCGAGTATATGTAATTCAGCGCCGAGTATATGCGATTCAGCGTCGAGTATACGCGATTCAGCGTCACCGACCGACTGGAGCCGAATATACCCGATCCAGACCGACCCGAGCGTGACGGTTCACTTTTGTTCACTGTTCAGAATGTGCACATAAAGAAGTTTTAACTCCGAAAACTCATATCGTGGTGAACATATTATCCAGTCAGCAAAGTGAAAATTGGACGGACACTAAAATTCCTGTGAGTTTTAAATTTTTAATATTGTAACGTTATAGGTTATGCTTACCTAAACAATGTGTAACAGAATAAACGCAAGTCCTGAAAAAAGTATTTTGTTCAAATCGATTTCACTCACTTAAGTATTTTTTTCAAAAAAAAAAATTATCATACTAACTGCCGATTGAACCAAAGAAAATTAAATCTTATTTCAAGGTAATAAGACTGAATATTAAATAAATAAAGTAATGCTGTGGTCAACACGATTTTCTTAATAGTAAGTTTTCTTTAAAAAAAATAAGTTTTGTTCGTTGTATTATGCTTTTAACTCATTTCTCTAATTGGGGTGAATGAGTTCTTGCATTAATCATGTTACGTATTGTTTATGATTACTACTTGTGCCTCGCGGTTTCACCCGCCTTGTCTCCGTGTCTCGGAAAGCACGTTAAACCGTTGGTCCCGGCTGCCATTCGTGGATCTTTCACAATCGTTACGGGTCGTCATAAGCCCGAATGTCTGACAACCTGTCTTTACTAGTATTACCTACCGTATTACCCAGTAACTGATTTGTGGAGCTCAGATAGGCATAGCCATAGCAAAAAGCATAATCAGCCTATAATGTTCTCACTGCTGGGACACAGGCCTCCTCTCTGTGAGAGGGAGTGGGCCACAATCCACCACGCGGTCATAGCTACGCGTTAAATGTAAAAAACTGGTACTCAGCTGCATCCGGTTAGACTGGAAGCCGACCGCAACAAAGTTGGGAAAAGGCTAGGCAGATGATGATGTGCTTAAATCCGATTTCATCATGTCATGTTTTACAAAAAACACACACCCAGCAATTTGTGTCCCAACACAAAATAATATAAATTATATTCGCGCTCGGGTAATGAAAGGCGCGCAAGTGACACGGTCGTAATTAGAAAAGTTGAATCCGGCGGTGTTTGTAAAAATGCCATCTCCCGGCAAGGTCGACAGCGAAATTTTTAATTGGATACACAATACTGTGACAAGTTGATATCGTGTTGATCCGAGAGTGCGTTGCTGCCGTTTTTTTGCAACGAAGTGTACAAATGGATATTCGATTTAAAGCTTACCTACAAAGTTTAGGACGTTACGGTTTTATTAAAGTTGATTTTATTCGTTTTGTTGGTCAAAAGCTACAGCTAAGCGTGCAATTTGAACTCAACATAATCAGTCTACAATGTCCCCACTGCTAGGACAGAGGACTCCTCTCTGTGAGAGGGAGTGGGCCATAATCCACCACACGGGCCCAGTGTCGAATCGAATCTTCGAATTTTTTGGTTCTAGGACATGTTATCTAACTTAACCTTAGTTGTATGTACATTGTACATTCTTTTTTACATTAAATTAACAAAAGGCAGCGTTAGAATCTAAGTTTTTGTTATATAATTCTGTATCAGCATCCCTGAAACGACGACAAAAGTGCCAAAATTAAATACCAACATCAAAATTCCTACCATTAACTTCGGACTCCCAATCGAACTTACAAAGAAATTTCATATAAATCGTTTCCGTTCTTTCCCGTAAGTAACAGTCCAAAATCTGTTCAAATTGGATAGGTAACAAGTTGGATGTGCCGCTGTAATGAACGGGATTCCGTACATACTGGAATGCGAAGACATTGCAGGTAGGAGTCGCCTTTTATTGGATTTCTCCACTTGAACTGCGAAAGCTTTTGAAGAACGCTATATTGAGTTTTTCGGAGTCACAGTGCGAAATAGTTTGAGAAAGGCACGGTTTTCGCTGTTTTTTTTCGCGGTTCTGGGTCGCTGATTTTTAGAGGTAGGATTGCTGTTAGCAATTCTAGAGTAACGCTGTTGCGTGAATCGTTTTGGTTTCTTTTGGACTTTTTGTGGGATGTCGATTCCATTCCGCAGATTTTTGGGCGTTCGAATTTCTGTGTTCAATTCTAGGCTGGCTTGTCGGTTTCCGATGACTAGGCGTATCAATGGTTTGTATTGCATACGGAATAAACAATTTTATAGTCTTCCTATTGTTGTTTTTTCATTGTTTTAGTTAAAGTTAAGGCAAGTTTACCATTGAAACCATGAATTCGGCACATGATTCTAGACCCCCTGCGAAAAAATTGTTCACCGGTTATCAAAAAAAAAAAAATCAATGTCAAAATGAATGGAACGGCAATTTTTTTTAATAACCTTCGAAAACTTTCAACGCATGTGGATTCAGAATTATGTATTGTATTCATGGTAGCAGGTTGCGCGCCAATGTTCCATGCCATTGTATTTATAAAATAAATAATGGTATATTTCTAAACAACTTGTCCACGTCTCTTAAACTCTCTCACAACTTTAACCGACAACGAAGCGAATTAACCTCAAAACGAACCTATTCTCAAGGCACTCGTTTCTTCGATAACGGAAAGTGGATAAAGATGGCCCATCGTCGACATGGATGGCTGTCTGGAGACGAAAGTGTAATTGTACCACTATCAGCCAGTATTTTTGTGAAGACCGCTTAATTTGTGTCAGCTAAAACGTTTTTTGATGAGATAAGGTGTAAAAGGAGGTAAAACGATTTTTGATGACGTCATAGGATACCAGGATACCAGTAATAGGACGGTGGTCGAATTTATTGCGGAGTTTGCGATATCTTGGTTAAAGGTTACCACAGACAGGCGCTACGCGACGCTGCGACGCAATTCTGGTAGAACAATTTCCATGAAGACTTCATAGAAATTGATCCATTAGGGTGGCGTCGCGCCTGTCTGCGGGAGCCGTTAAGCTTTGGACTTCAGAGACCGATAAATATGTGATGTGCTTGCAGTTTTTTCTGTTGATGCAATCTTGGAAAAGTTGTAAAATAAATTCAGGGAGAATTCGACCCAAAGTTAACTATTGCAGGCAAGTAGAGAGACATGTAGGAAGGTGTACCAATTTTAGGAACAACGTAGTAATAGGGATTTATCGGTGTATTGGCTCATGAGGACAATAATACTTACACCATGTTTTTCAATACCATAAGATTTATAAAATTGTCAATTTCGCATCGTACCTTCGTTGTACCTATTTATCGCCCGAATTATATTAATGGTAGCTCATCATCTGCCTAACCTTATCCAAACTATTTTTGGAGTCGGCTTCTAGTCTAACCAGATGCAGCTGAAGACAAGCATTTTACACGGAGTAATTGCACGGAGTAGCAAGAGATGTAGCAAGAGACAGGAGAATGTGGAAAGACGGAAGGGAGGCCTTTGCCCTGCAGTGGGACATAACAGGCTCATAATAATAATAATAAATAATTGCACGGAGTAATCTGACTGGTCGGGTTTCTGACGGCCCGTAACGACTGTAAAAGATTCACGAATAACAGCCAGGACCCAAGCCTTAACGTGTTTTCCGAGGCATGGACAGGTCACGGGGTATATAGAGATGGTAATCCATCCACAGATCGACCGCGGCAAGCGTAGTTTAACCTGCTTGATCAACCCGTGCAGCTGTTATTCCTTAGCCACGATGGTAGGTATTACTTCCAATTTGAACATCTGGAAAACGCAGCACCATTTTAGGTTCGTACATTTTACATGACATTTTACCTGAAAAGTCAATGTTTGTTCCTAAATGTAATAAAGTTAGCAACGAAGCTAACTTGCAAAATGTTTTATGTTGCAGCTAAATCTCGCTTCGTGCGCTTACAGGTGTAAAAACACAAAGTTGCAGGACACGAGTTAGAATGTTACTGTGCTGCAGTTTGTTGAAGCTATGTAGTTACTTGTATCGGTGGATAGGTAGCCTGCTGGCTTATAGCACAACAGGTGTACCCTTTCTGGAAGATTTTTGACGTGATAACGTCTTATAAATCGATGAACGCCGGCTGCACACACGAAAAAGCATGGCTCATTGTCACGTTCTGCCTGAGCCGAGTGTGCAAGCGAGAGCGCGGTACAAGCGATAGAGAGGCACGATCGGATGTTCTCTTATGACGTTATCACGTAATATTATTGTCCGTATTTATTATGAATGTGTGTGTTTTTGTGTTTTAGGGTTTGTTATCTCAGAAGGAAAAACGAAACTCTTAAAGGATCACTTTGTTGTCCAAGCCTATCAAGTGATGAGGTCAATTGTGTTACATTGATGTTTCTTTTCAATCAATCTGATCAATTGATGTTTTTTTTTTTTTTTTCAAAACCTAGGTAATAAATGGTGTTGATTATTTAGTTTATCGATTAGTGCAATGCAAAACAAACTCTTTTGCATTGATACATATAAGTGTCGCTTAGTGATATACATATACGATCCCCTGCTAGTCCGTCTTTTGTTTTAAACTCTGGCTTATCCACTTTATGACAAAATCATCATCTGCCTAGCCTTTTCCCAACTATGTTGGGGTCGGCTTCCAGTCTAACCGGACGCAGCTAAATACCAGTATTTTACATGGAGCGACTGCCTATCTGACCTCCACAACCCAGTTACTGGGTAATACGATACTCCTTGGTAAGACTGGTTGTCAGACTTTCGGGCTTCTGACTACCCGTAACGACTGTCAAAGATCCACGAGTGACCGCCGGGACCAACGGCTTAACGTGCTTTCCGAGGCAGGGAGGGGTCTCAGTATGTAAAGATGGTCATCCATCCACATACCAACCGCGGCAAGCGTAGCTTAACCTGATCGATCGACCTGTGCGGCTGTTATTATCGCGGGTATCGTATTACCCAGGAACTGGGTTGTGGAGGTCAGATAGGCAGTTGCTCCATGTAAAATACTGGTATTCAGCTGCATCTGGTTAGACTGGAAGCCGACCTCAACATAGTTGGGAAAAGGCTAGGCAGATGATGACCCACAGACAAAAACCTACTATTCCTACCGTCCCTCCAACTGGGTTTTTCACCTCCACAATTGTCAGTGCAAAATAAAACAGCAAAATACTCCAGTGTTTGTGACGTAACACCTGCAAGTTACGAGTTAAGGCACGGTTACACTGTTAACGGTAAAAGTTCATTCATTATTTTTTTTAAACTGTGTATTTCAGGAAGTAGAGAAGTTTTTTTTTTTTAATAAATATTAGATTGTTGATATAGATAAAAGTTAGGTTGACAAAGCGACATTACTTTTACAAACAAAAATTGTTAAGACCAGTGTGTCAATTATTAAAAAAAAAAAAATATTTGTTAGCCTTAATTTTACTAGAAAACAAAGGTTTAGAACATTTTTTGGTCTCACTAATAAAAGTGCGTACGACAAATGGATTTTCAACAATTATCTAAAAAGGACGCATTCTCATCTACGAGTAAGTACGTTCCATTCTCACAAAAACAGGTATCACCACCAATAGGTACTTTAAATCTTCCCCTCTTTGTATCAGACATTCTCTCTGTGTACACATACCTTAAAACGCATTTAATCACAGTTTAATCTACTAGATTGCGGCACGACTTCCTTTGTTCTTCTTCGAACTTCACACCTGCGCTTGGAGAAGAATTGATTAAGTATAAGCACTCTTACCTACTAGATAAACATGATATTCAACTTTAATTGTAGGTATACAATTGATTAATGGTACAATTTTTTTTATGTTTATTTTAAGGGACAGAAATAAATCATATGAAATGAATCATATTTTAAATCTTCCCCTCTTTGTATCAGACATTCTCTCTGTGTACACATATCTTAAAACGCATTTAATCACAGTTTAATCTACTAGATTGCGGCACGACTTCCTTTGTTCTTCTTCGAACTTCACACCTGCGCTTGGAGAAGAATTGATTAAGTATAAGCACTCTTACCTACTAGATAAACATGATATTCAACTTTAATTGTAGGTATACAATTGATTAATGGTACAATTTTTTTTATGTTTATTTTAAGGGACAGAAATAAATCATATGAAATGAATCATATTTTTTTAATCAACGTTCAACATGAAATTGACTTGTAAATTGCAAAAAACGTAAGAAAATTTGAATTTCGCGGGATACCATGGCGCTGGGCGCATTCCCCTTAATGCGCAGATGTACGACTTCTAATGATTTTAAATTCAACATCACGTCTAATCGACCAGACTGATTTCTTTGAAAAAAATAAATGTTATACTAGACCATTTGCTTCGTAATTTGATATGTGAATATTTGCAATTATATTTTTTTAACATAGTGTAATTAATTTATAAAGTAATGTCTACCGCGGACATAAAAACGATAATCACGCAAACACTATCGGGTGTATTTTCATAAAACTTTCACCATCTAAAAGACAATTTAATTCCCCGAATTTTAGTATACGGTTTTTATTTGTTTGGTGTTTGAGAGTTTTTGTAAATAGATAATTGCTTCATATTTGCAATAAATTACCACGGTTGTGTCATCGCGCTTCTCTTTCTTTTGTATGCAGTCCGACAGTGACCGCGCTTTAGGTCGTGTAGTCGCCTTAATTAAAACGGTTAAAAACCAATAACAATAATATGTAAGCTCATACACTTATGGACTCAATACTCATCATTGTCATACACCCTATTTCAGGTTAAACAAATATCAAGTTTATTTCAATGACTATTAAGTTCATTTCAGAGTGACTAGCACAATTGAAAAAGTTATTAAAATGTTTGAAGTTGTAGCGTAAACTGTACATTATTGTGTACGAGTTAAAGTTATTTTTCCATTAATTTTATTTGTTTACATTTTTGGCAAATAAAACGCGAACGCAAATTAGACCCCAGCAGACAGCAGGAGAGCAGTGGTGGCCCTGTGGTATCAGCCGCGACGTACAAGTTGTAGGTCGTAGGTTCGAACCCCGACAGGCGCTTTACTTTGTGTAAATTATTTCATCACCACTGCTCTCAAAACGGTGAAGGAAAACATCGTGAGGAATGTCCTAGAACCAAAAATTCGAAGACATGTGACATCCACCAACCCGCACTGGGCCCGCGTGGTGGATTACGGCTCACTCCCTCTCACAGAGAGGAGGCCTGTGTCCCAGCAGTGGGAACGTTATAGGCTGATTATGTGTATTATGTGAACAAGTTAGCGAAAAAAAACAGAATTTTCTTAGAAAGTTGCCAGTTATTAAAGGAAGTTTATTATCAAGAAGAAATTCTTGTGATGATATTAGTCGCCGTAGGTAATGTGTATTTGTTGGAGTTGGCACGTGTATTATTGACTCTCAGATTTACACGTGTTTTCTAATCTGCGTTCGCGATTTATTTTCCAAAAATTAAAACAAATATGAATTAGTGGAAAAATAACTTTAATTCCTACACAATAAAGTTCAGTTTACACTACAACTTTAAACATTTTTACAACTTTTTCAATAGTGCTAGTCACTCTGAAATCAACTTAATGAACTTTGAAATAAAGTTGATATTTGTTTAACATGAAATAGGGTGGGGGTGTGCAGCACTACGCACTTTTAGTATAAGTAGGTAGTTTTCATAAAGTACCAAATAAAAAAGTCCTCCAGATAGAATTTCGGCCAATCACAGCAGAGGCCAGCCTTCGGCGCGGAAGATATTGTAGTGCACAAGTGTGCGCGCAGATACAGGTGCACTCTCTCTTCCCTCACTCTCACAGTCCGGTGGGACGGCAATCCGACACGACTGGAGGGAGACCAACGGCTTAACGTGCTTTCCGAGGCACGGGGGTATCACCCGCCAATTTCCAAACTCCATGCTGTTACTCAAAAATGCCCAATGGAAAAACCCAATACAGCACTTTTGCCCGACCCGGGAATCCAACCCAGAATACCACGGACGCGCTAGCGATCACGACACCAACGGGGGGCAGTCAAAGGTACTAAATAGTTAGTAGCTGTCCCTAAAATAAAAAAAGAAAAAAAAAGAAATAAAGATTAATAATAATTATTATTAAAATGTTGAAAAAAGTTTCGAATATGGTCGAGTTTTACGTATACAAGTTTTTTTCATATTATACAGTAAGTATCACAAATCTGTGAACATAATATTTAAGGGTTGGTTCAGACCATCAAACGTCCAAAAATTTGCATCTGCAATTTGCATTTGATAGCCCAATTCTTGAGGAAGGCTATAGGCTATTCAACATCACGCTATGACTCTAAGGAGCGGAACAAAAATGGGTAAAAGTCAGAAAGAACGCTAAGCAAAAACCAAAGAGATTTAAGATACGATTATCTTTGGCGAAAACGAAGTAATAGGCGATGCGATGCGATGCGACGGGGTGGGTCGGGTTGACAAAAAAGTCGCGGGCAGAAGCTAGTGTATTATACAATTTTAAACTATCAATTTAATCTGTCAAGCGCCGCTAATGAGACACAATTGATTTTCTATTGTTTCGTCGCCAATAGGCGACGCGCGCCGCTTGACCGGTTAAATAAAAATAACGTGTTGTTTAGAATAATAAGGTTTATCTGTAACGCCTACTCAATTTTAGTTCGCAATTATGCACAAGCACGTCTTACTGCATGAATGCTTAGCTGTAAGAATTATTTTATAAGTACCTACGCATAATACAATTTTTGTGTTTTTTTTTTTCTTCTTCCTGTTGTCTTTGCACGAAATACAGCTCTTAAATCATCGGAAGCCTTTTATTTAAATAATTCTGGATATAAAACCCCAACACATGTATTGCACTAACAATAGATAATGTTTATTCAAAAAAAACAAAGTAACTACCATTTACACTTGGCTAAATCAAGTAAAAGTCTCTGGCACACAAACGAGTTGCAAGTCAAACTTTTTCAGAACAAAAGCCCGACATACCTCGTTTTTCTAAGCTAACAATCAAGCCATAATATATTCAAATTACGGTACAGTATAGAGGGAAAAAAAAAACCGGCCAAGAGCGTGTCGGGCCACGCTCAGTGTAGGGTTCCGTAGTTTCCCGTCCGTCACAATAAGTGTTCCCACGTACAATTCGATAATACCCGACCCAATGTAATAAGTACCTACAGCGCCACCTCTCGGGGAATTGGGTTACTAATTAATACATAGACGTACCAGAAGTTTTCGGTGGTAATTTTGGATTGCGAGAACCGATTTTAATTATTCTTTTTTTGTTTGAAAAAAGATACGTTCAGGATAATAATATGTATACACGAAGTCAAAAAAAAATGCTTGCATATACGATTATACTACGAACTTAGTCCAGAAATGATTTTGTACAACTTTTTGTCTTTTTTGTACAAAAACTTGTTTCTATCAAGTTCAAAATAATTTTCCTAGAAAGTCCTTATAAAGTTCTACTTTTCAGATTTTTTTCATATTTTCTAAACTTATGGTTCAAAAGTTAGAGGGGGGGGGGACACATTGTTTTTTACTTTTGGAGCGATTATTTCCGAAATTATTGACATTATCAAAAAATGATTTCAGTAAACCCCTATTCATTTTTAAATACCTTTCCAACAATATATCACACGTTAGGGTTGAAATTAAAAAAATAATCACTTCCCACTTTACATATAGGGGGCGACCCTAATAAAACATTTTTTTCCAATTTTTATTTTACCACTTTGTCGGCGTGATTGATATACATATTGGTACCAAATTTCAGCTTTCTAGTGCTAACGGTCACAGAGATTAAGCGAGGACGGACAGACGGACGGACGGACAGACAGACATGGCGAAACTATAAGGGTTCCTAGTTGACTACGGAACCCTAAAAAAGCGGCCAAGTTCGAGTCGGACTCGCACAGGAAGGGATCCTTACCACCATTCAATATTTTACTTTTTTCTAAATACTTAGATACGGTTTTTGGAGGGGCCCGTGGCTAAAGAGGAGTCCGAGGCTAAATAATAACAGCCGCACAGGTCGATCGATCAGGTTAAGCTACGCTTGCCCCGGTTGGTCTGTGGATGGGTGACCATCTTTACATACCGAGACCCCTCCGTGCCTCGGAAAGCACATTAAGCCGTTGGTTCTGGCTGTCATTCGTGGATTCGTTACGCGTAGTCAGAAGCCCGAAAGTCCGCATGACAACCAGTCTTACCGAGGGTATTACCAGTAACTGGGTTATGGAGGTCCGATAGGCAGTCGCTCCATGTAAAATACCGGTATTCAGCTGCATCCGGTTAGACTGGAAGTCGACCCTAAAATAGTTGGGAAAAGGCTAGGCAGATAAATGATAAAAGTACCTATTACGGTCCGAAAGATACAGACGGACAGACAGCTAAGTCTTAGGCCCAGCGGAGTAATAGGGTCCCGTCAGCACCCATTGGATACGGAACCCAAAAAAAAATCACTTTCTTCCCGAGCCTAATCCGGTTCGTTACATTCAGGATAATTTGACAATAAGAAACTGTAGAGAATGAACTGAAATCCTTCGGTAATGCGAAATTGTCAGGTTGTGTGTGTCGGATATAGCAATATGAGGTTTTGCGCCAAGAGAAATATAACTTGCGAGGCTTTTTTTAATTTTGGTTTCGTGGCGTTGTACCTTGTGATTTTAGGGAGCGGTTGTGTGTTTAATTTAAATATGAAATGTGAAATACTGGTATTCAGCTGCATATGGTTAGACAGGATGCCGACCCCAACATATTTGGGAAAAGGCTAGACAGATAATGATGATGTGTAGGTACCGAGATTTGTTTGTAAATCTCTGTGAAGCTTATTATTTTTAGTAACTTAGAAAACATGGCGGTGTTACTTCTATGACTCTACCCGTCATATTTACACAATACAATTCCTATGTACGTGTGTATTTCACTGAACTCACGTCCACCGCCAACTCAATTCCAAAGGCTCAAACACAAAACCTTCAAAACAGACGAAACATACAGACAGACAGACAGTCGAATCAGAGTACATCAGTTTATACAACACAATTTAACGGGGAACACAATTGTTACCGAACTTCCCCCGTCCATGCTATTGACGCGTCCGAAACGCACAATGCACGCGAAAATTTGCATACCGAGCTATAACGTGTATACATGTAGGTAACTCTCCAGACTGTCGATAATACATATAAAGTGGAATGCGGACTGAAATAGATTTAAGAGGAAATACGATCGGAGAGACTTTTGAAAAAAGCTTAAGTAAAAAGTCATAACATACGCAACAGGCTGAACCTTGATTTCTTTAAAATTAATTATTAGTGTTAATTTAGTTCTGTTACTTATTTTAATTTATTGTAGTTTATTCCTCATATTTCGCGGTACCGTTTTGATGATTGGTGCGCTTATGTTATTGAAATTTGTCGTGTATAACATCTCTTACTGCATTGTTGTATAGCTAGCCGTGAAAACCTATAATTGGCTTCATGTTTCTTATTCCAGTGTATTTATTGTGAGCATTGTATGTAGAGCTGTTGGTTTTCCATGTGATAAATAAATAATTCGAGGTTTGGCTCTCGCCTAATTTACTCCTCTAATATTGGACTAATTTAAAAGATATTTCATAAACTCAATAAAAAGGATATATACTGTCCCCCTTATTCATAATCCTATTTTATCTCTATTTTAGCTAAAATAGGTTTATAGAACGTTTGTCTTTATCTGTCACGTTGTCATTTCTGTGTGTAAGAAAGAGACAAACCCCATTTTAACTAAAATGGGTTTGATAAGTTTTATGAATAAGGGGGTTAGTGTCTATGTTTTTCGTTTTTCATTAATAGTTGTCAAATTTGTACACTAGGCCTCTGTTGACAGCGGTTTAAATCGGCATTTTGTGAGGGCTCTATTGCTTATAAAAATAATGTTTCATCAAAAAGGAAAACATAGGGACATACAAGTAGTTAATATTTATTATTCTGTGAAAAATCATTGCTTTAAGGTCACTAACCAGAAAGAAAACAGGTGAGAGCGTTTCTATGGAGAAACGACTACCCGCATTTCCTCTTAACTTTGGACAATGGTTTGGGGTGGACGGAGGTAATGCAAGTATGGTTTAGTATACTGATGTATCTATAAGTCACTTAAACTTAAATTGTATGCGTCTATTAAGACAGTCTACTATACATAATCAGCCTATAATGTCCCCACTGCTGGGACACGGGCCTCCTCTCTTCGAGAGGGAGTGGGCTGTAATCTACCACGTGGGCCCAGTGCGGGTTGGTAGATGTCACATGTAGATATGTTGCCTTGAAATAAGATTGAATTTTCTTTGGCTCAATGCGACCAGAATGGCAAAATACATAATATTCGAAAAAAAAAACCTATTGTAAAAGTTACTGAAATCGATTCAGTAGTCAATTATGAACAAACTACTGTCAGAACTTGCGTTTGCTTTGTTACACCTTGTATAATATAGAAAGTCTGTTTCAAGATTTTTTTTCATTTATACATACGAAAATAATGATTGAATGATCACACTAATATTATAAAGGCAAAAGTTTGTGAGTGTGTTTGTATGTTTGTTACTTCTTCACGCACAAACGTCGGAACGGATTTGGATGACATTTGGCACATAGATAGTTTATAGCCAGGATTGACACAAAGAATATTTTTTATCCCGATATTCCCACGGGATCGAAACTTATGCGGGTGAAACCGTGGGGCGCTGCAAGTTTTAATGTACTTTTATTAGAAGCCAAATTGATGTTTCTACTAAAACCATAGAAATACCAAAACCCTTCGCCAACGATACCCAGACTAACTCCAAAGTCATTTCAAAAGATGGGTTGACCTTATTTTCATCCAGAACCAAGCGAAGCACTTCAGCCAGATCTCCGAACTATCCTAGTTTCTAGGTACCTACAAGTTTCCATATAAACTTAAGAAACATTTCTCTTGGCGCACCGTCCTTGAGGTAAGTTCTCTAGAAGAGCGGTTATAATGCATAAACTGGAATATTCCAGACTTGTGTACGCATCACAAAAGGACAGGTCCGTTTCACAGTTAGACGTCATAAATTTCACAGACGTCTGAGTTTGTCATGATGTTTAACTTACGAGCTAAAGCGGGTATATCCATGCGTGATACGTTTATATATCTTAATTATAATACCAGTCTTTTATTCACGCCCCTCTTATCCATTGGGTACTCCAGGCAAGTACCCAAGGCCATAACAGTCTGGGCGTCCATGAGGATTTCCCACTCCTGCCAAAACAAAAAAAAAAAAAAGTACCCAAGGCCCCGCGATAGAAGAAGGCCCCGGCCTATCCTAAAAAAAAATCATTTTTGCAGCCGCCGTTCCATACTACGCATTCATTATTTGATTTGCAGTGCGATTTACATTATGTTTCTAGTCCCAAACGTATAAAATATTAGAGTTATGTTTCTTTAATTGTTTTTTTTTTTCAGAATATTTGAAAACTGTTCACAACTTATCTACGCAAGGCCACCGTGATCCTTATGTGCCCAGGGACTCTAATAAGTTAAAGACAGCCCTGCTTTTACGTCACACGACAGGGCAAACGCCGATCACCACGCTTACCCAAGACGGATTGGCGATTTCAGACTTACATTAACTATAACTCCAAGTTTCCTCACGATGTGTTCCTTCACCGATGTCAGTTATGTCCATGATGCCTCCTCTCTGTGAGAGGATGTGGGCTGTAATCCACCATGCGAGACCAGTGCGGGTTCGTGAATGTGTTCTTCAATCTTCACCTCCATTATTATTACTATTCAATATATATTTTCTAAACATTTTCAGAGTTACTATGTTATTTTCGGGTCCAAGAATATGATTCTACAAAAATAACTTATTTTTTTTTTATTTCATATTATTTTAACACCTGTATTTCTCAGCCATTATTATGTGCTCTCTTCCTTCATCACTTGCACCACCTCATCTGTTTCATAGCAGCTAGCACGGAGGTGAATAAAGTAATTTAATAGTCCCCGAAAAGATGAGCTCTTGTCGACTCCACGCCAGCTTTCGTCTCGCGTACATCTAACGTTTTCCTATGTTATTAGTTGGAAGAATTTATGAACACATGGAGTCGTGTTGTATATTTTATTTTTGCACCTCTGGTTGTGCTTCGTATTCTGAACGTGAAGTTTAATAGTATTATGTTTTGTGGGAAATAAATTGCTTTATTCTCTGACGGTTGGAGTTTTAATAATGGTATAGTGGAAAAATTTGGTGTTGAGTGTGGGAAAATTCAATGAAAATGAATAATCTGCCTTTGAATAAATCGCTCCTTATCAATGTCATTACAAAAAAAGTTACGGTTTTCGGATTTTTTCCTTTACTTGTGCTTCATGACATTACCGTAAACCGGGGTTACTTTGAATCACGGGGTTAATTTGATAGAAACTTCTTATCGACATAAAATTACAAATTGCGTAAAACGGAACAAAGGTAGAATTTTTTTTTCGGATGACTACACTGGTAAACTGTCACAATCCTTTTTGCGGGTGCGCTGGTGATGACACGTTGTTTCATGCAAAAAAAGGTAAGTTTTTTATCAATACCGATTTTTACCAGATAAAATTATTTATTGGGGCTACTTTCAGATTCTATGTTGAAAACGGGGGGTTCCAAAGTAACCCCAGAATCATTTTAACTTTTATCACTTTGTTTTATTTTTTTTTCTGAAAAACTAATCGATTTTTTTGATTTTTTTTTTACTTTTACAGAGAGAACTATAAAAACCGATTATTACATTTTTTTATATTTTTTTTAGAACCACACATACAAAAATTACAATCAATTAAAGTTCAAAATTGATCAAAGTAACCTCAGTTTACCGGTACTTCTTGCCAAAATCTAGGTCAATGGGAAGTACCGTATAGGTTTTGATTCCCTTGCGAGTGTCAAAATATGCGGCATATACGGAACATAAACGTCCCTATCTTTTGATTGCGTTGACTTACAAGTTTGATTTTTTCACTGCTTCAAGGGATTGTAGCCCTGAGTATTTGATATTAATTTGATAACTCCATGCATTCTCAGAAGACCGGAAGACGTAGCGTTGGAAGGCCTCCCACAAGGTGGACCGACGAACTTGTGAAGGCCGCAGGAACTCGTTGGATGCGAGAAGCACAAAACCGGTCGAAGTGGAGGTGCTTGGGGGAGGCCTATGTCCAGCAGTGGACGTCTTTCGGCTGAAATGATGATGATGATGATGATGCATTCTCAGGAATGCATGTGACAGACGGAAAACGAAGTGGTCTTACAAGGGTTCCGTTTTTCCTCTGGAGGTACGGAACCCTAAAAAAGGAGAAAAATATTTCGGTATAGAACTGCCGAGCCCTCTAGAATTTTAGATTACTGTTACTTCACATCAGCCACCATCCATCAATGTCTTTTCCAAAACAGTAACTCCGACCAAAACTTTACCAGCAAAGATTTACCAAGATCCGATCAAAGCCGATGCCGAAGTATCCCAAATATCCAAGACTATAATCAAAGCCTCGAAATTGCTCGAACCTGAACCAACAGCCCCTCACTAAAACTAATAAGCAAACATATTCAAATTCACCCACGTCCCTATTCTATAAACGTCAAACCACTTTCGTACGGTTCGACGACTTAACGCCAATCCGCCAATCACAGCTTAGCGACACCCAATACAGACGGGCTCATGGATTAATTGAATATATTTGCATTTCATCGTGGTTACATTTCCATTAATAGTGTTGCGAGAATTTAATTGTATTTAGACGATTTCTTTTAATTTAATTGTATTTTGGCAGTGTAATATAAATTATGATTTAGAGCCTTTTGTGAGGTATTCAGGCGTTTTTGTTGTTGGGAGCGGTTCATCGGATTTGATGAGTAATGATCTTCTTGAAGCTGTAGCAACGTTTTTTAACTCCGGCCGTGCAATGTGCGCGAAATTCATATTTACATACGTCTTTTGCAATTTACAGGTTAATTGTGTGTCTTTTAGTCTGTGCTAAATAAATATATTTTCTTTCTTTCTTTATTTCTTTCTATCGTATCAAAAATGACACATTTCGATAACTTAATTTGCCTTAACCCCGAAAACAATAAGCTGTTGGAAGAATAGTGGTCGTCTATTTGATTTAAACTGACAAAATTTTCGGGTTTTAGACTTGTGACCAGTGTTAGGAGGACTTTAAACGCTACCAGGCTAGCCAGATGGATGGACAACCTACAGAAGATCGCGGGGAAGATCTGGAGGAGACTCGCACAGACCAGAGAAGCATGGCACAAAAAGGAGGAGGTGTATTCTCAGCTGTGGGAAGAATAAGGCTGAATAATGAACCTAATTTGATGAGACTTAATTATGTCCAGACTCGTGACATATGTATTGTAGCTCTAAAATTTGCAATTTTCATAGAAATAAGCCAGGAGTTGATGTTTAAGACATCAGAGCCGCTTACTATGTGACGTCATTTGTTTGATCGTCTGTGTCTTGACGTCACGTCTCCGTAACGCCAGGAGTGTTTAACGAACTTCCAGAACGCAAGCGTGGCAGTGAATACATTATTAGTTTTAATACCTATAAGCAAAGCTGCAAGCTTTTGTCTCTTCTTGAACTTCTTAATATTGTATTTTACATAGACTTAACTTCATCTATATAGGTACAAATAAATAAAATTGAAGTGCCTGTTTTTAATATCAAAATAACAGCTTCTTACTATGCATATGAAAGTAAATACGGTACTTATAACAAAAAACAATTTTTTAATTTTTTGTCTTTCTGTCTGTTTGTTCCGGCTAATCTCCAAAACAACTGGACCGATTTTAATGGATTTTTGTATAGGGATACTTTGATCCTTGGGGAAGAACATAGGCTAGCAGACTAGGGGAAACTAGTCATGTATTAGAGCGCTGAAAAAAAAACTTGTTATCGATGAGCAAAAACGAATGTCTCAGAATTTCTGTCTTACACACTAAGTTCCCTACGATTTTTATATCGATTTCTTTATTTAGTCAAAAAAAAATTACCCAAAAAACCCAAAAAAAAAAAAAAAAAAAAATGTCCAAATAATTTCTTTTTGTACAGCTCTCTGCAGATCCGAATCTGCAGAGAACTAAACAAAAAGACATTATTTGCCATACATCAACATTTCCCAACCCCAACTATCTACATTTTCAAATAAGAGCAACAGATATATTTTATCTCCTCATAATGGTTTCCGGGCAATTTGCAGCAGCTGTTAAAATATTACAGAACCAGAAGAATGGAAGCGTGATTATGAATATATTAGTTTAGTTTCCTAGTTCCCGTACTTCGTCCAACTTCATTATGTAAAAGTTTACAAAGCCTTTTATTAAAATTCAAATCTACCAGTTACCGGTTAAGTTTTAACAGACCACTAACTTTGAATTAATTAACTACACTTTAATAATACAGTTAATTTTTCAAAGTGGTTTTCTTCAGAGTTTGGCTTTTCATCAGAAAAGTTCGTGTTTAATTTTTTTTGAGGTTGTTTATTTATTTTCTGTTTATTTCATTAATAAGGAGAAAATTATTAAGAAAAAATGTTTAACTTTGAAAGTGTTTTTTTCTGATTTAATTACTCGAAGAGTTCCAAGGAAACATTTATTAAAATGTGGTATTTATACCTCGACTACACTCCTGATCTTTGCCAATATCTATTCTATTGATACGCTCATGATCTTTACCAATATCTATTCTATTGATTCTTTCCTGACCTTTACCAATATCTATTCTATTGATACGCTCATGATCTTTACCAATATCTATTCTATTGATTCTTTCCTGATCCTTACCAATATCTATTCAATTGATATGCTCCTGAGCTTTACCAATATCTATTCTATTGATACGCTCATGATCTTTACCAATATCTATTCTATTGATACGTTCCTGATCTTTACCTATATCTATTCTATTGATACGCTCCTGATCTTTACCAACATCTAGATACTATCTAAGTGTTTGTTTGTTTGGACGTGTAACTACTAGTCGGATTTGAAAAAAATCTTTTTGCATTAATAGCCCAATTTTTGAGGAAGGATTTTTAACATCACGCTACCGACACATAGGAGCGTAACAAAAAATAAAAGTCAGAAAGTTCGCTAAGCGAAAACGCAGTAATAACGCGGATGGGCAAAGCGATGCGACGCGGTGAGTCAGGGGCCGAAGGAGTTTTTGTGTATCTTACGACTTCCACGTGAATAAAGTCGCGGGCAGGAGCTAGTTAACTTATACATGGATATTTTGGCGAATCAAAGAATGATTTCATTCTCCATGATGAGTATTAGATACACTAATTATTTCGACATCCAGTAATCCCAACATTCATGAATCTTACTATTTTTTTTCACGGTTTCAACACCTAAAAGCCCATATTCTATCAAAAAAATCTTAAACGCATGCACTTAAACATACAAAAGACCCATTACAAAGATACTCATCCAAAAGAATACATTAAATTAAATTGAGTTCCTGGCAACAAAGAATACAAATAAAACTTCGCAAAGCGTAAGAAAGTGCTCATTAAGAGTTCTAGTATATAAACAAAAGATAAATTACTGCACGGGCGACAAAATATTAAAAAAAAAACATGCAGATTTATGTCGCGACTCGTCTTGTGGCCAGAGGAATAGCGGAGGAGGAAGAAAGTATTTTAAAATAAGTTTGACTACTTCAAACAGGGATGATGTCATTTTATTATTTTAAACTATTTTTTTTTATTGCAAACGTGCACACAGTATTATAAAAAATGACGTGATGCGAGAGCTCAGTCGTAGTATTATATTATCTGTGGCTCAGTGATTTGTCAACTTATGATAACTATAACCCCTCCCGCACCGCGCAGGGCTTTTGCCTGCGGCTTCCCTGGTAAATTATAGAGGTCGGAAATTATCCTACGGTAACGTACAGACTATCAACATCACCTACCAACGTCGCAGAAAGCGATAAGGCCGCCCATTATTTTTTTTTACTGTTATTTTTTTTTGTGGTGTACATAGTACACGGTATATATAAATAAATACTACCAGGATAAAAAGTACCCTAAGTATCTTGTGTTCATTATGGTTATAATCTATCTGTATGCCAAATTTCCGCTGTTTTTGCGTGATTGAGTAACAAACATCCTAACATACAAATTGTCACATTAATAATATTAGTAGGACTAGGCTTTGAACGCTGACTATTCACACAACGGTGAGAACTCTGTCAAATAAACTACTCGTTTATACTAGCTAGGTCTACTCGCTTCTCGCTGATCGCCGACGTAAAGATCAAACCGAATCACAAAATTAATAATCAGCATTTTTATCATTCTTCGCTCAAAATAATTTTCTTTAAAGACTATTTAGTTTAACATTTTAGCCGCTCTCGTGGCCCCAAGATGGAAACATGGCGCAAGCTACAGTGTCAGTTACACTGGCAAAATATTGTCGAGAAAAAGTAAGTGTGATAAGATACGAGAGACGAATATTTTAAACAAGCGTTTTTTAACCTTTGCCAGGGTTGAATTCTTACTGATAATGAAAGGGAAGGCAATATGTTTATGTAGATTTGGAAAACATTCCCATGGGCAATAACAGCCGCACAGGTCGATCGATCAGGTTAAGCTACGCTTGCCGCGGTTTGTCTGTGGATGGGTGACCATCTTTACATACCGAGACCCCTCTGTGCCTCGGAAAGCACGTTAAGCCGTTGGTCCCGGCTGTAATTTGTGGATGTTTGACAGTCGTTACGGGTAGTCAGAAGCTTGAAAGTTTGACAACCAGTCTTACCACAAGAAAGAAAGAAAGAAAATACATTTATTTGCGGTGAACATGGTAACATGAAAAGGGTTTCCTGTAACCCAGTAACTGCGTTGTGGAGGTCAGATAGGCAGTCGCTCCAAGTAAAGTACTGGCACTCAGCTGCATCCGGTTAGATTGGATTGGTTCGCATGTTGGAATTGTTAGACATTATATCGAAAAAATAATATATTTTCAAAGTCAAAGTCAAAGTCAAAGTTTTTTATTTGTTAAACATAGGTGTAAAAATAGGTGTTTAAAATAAAATAGGTACAGAGATCTCTATGTTTTGCCGTTAACGGCGTACAAATATCAAGTAAGTAGGTAGATATACGAAATTAACTTTTGTTAAAATTAAATGACAAGCTAACAGACTTAAACTATCCTCTATCAAGTTAACAATATTGCATACAGATAATAACACTTAACACTTATAACATTTCTTATGTATTAGTAGTATTTTAAAATAATATATTTACAACTGACAGACATAACAGTAAAATAATTCTTACCGCACATATTTATCCACATATCTTGCATTATCTTCTAGGTATTCCTTGATGGAATAATATGCCTTTTGAATTAGGAAATTATTTAAATATTTTTTAAAATCATGTAGCTCATGTTTTGCTCTTATAGGCTCCGGTATTTTATTGTACAATCTGGGTGCCATACCTAGAAAACTTTTTGTGTAAAAAGCTGTGTTGTGTGTATTAGCGCAAATCTCATTGTTGCGACGTTTCGATTTAAGAGTTTTAAATAGATGTAAGTTTGATTTGACGAATACTGCTGTCTCATAAATATATAAGCATGGCAGGGTTAGTAACTTATACTTTTTAAAAAATGGCAAGCAGCTGTCAGTTGATTTTAGCTTGAAGACAGATCGTAAACATTTTTTCTGTGCCTTGAATGCGATGAGTTTATCTGTAGAATTACCCCAGTATACAGGGTGACTGGAAATTAGTGGCGGAGCCGTTAAGGGGAGGTAGTCTAGGGTTATTCCGACAGATATCACTATGAGACCTACCGTCCTTACTTAACCCTTTCCAAGATATTCCTACTTTTTGTTTAGCAGTTTTTGCATAAAATAATGACAGTAGCGGAAATTTTACAATTAATATTACTTATTTAGAATATCTTTGTTGCAAAACAAAAAAAAGTAGGCCAAAATCACTTTTTTTTAGGATTTATTACTATCTCTTTAAGTAGGAATATCTTGGAAAGGGTTAAGTAAGGACGGTAGGTCTCATAGTGATATCTGTCGGAAAAACCCTAGACTACCTCCCCTTAACGGCTCCGCCACTAATTTCCAGTCACCCTGTATAATTTCATAGCGTAAAGTAGATGTTACGTAGGCATTGTACGCTACTAGGACGATGGACTCATTTACAATTTTTCTTAAGTTATAAAGTGCATATGAGTATTGATTTAATTTTTTGCAGATAATTTCAATGTGAGATTTCCAAGATAGATGACTATCTAAATGCAGTCCCAAGAACTTGGCTATACTGGTGTCTGCTATTATTATATTTTCATAAACGACATTTAAATGTGATTGGTTTGTTCGTTGATAAAATGACATTATTTTTGTTTTGTCTAAGTTTATTTTTAATTTATTTATTTTTAACCAATTAATTATATTTTGTAGGGAACTGTTTATATCAGTTTCATATGTTTTTATATCTTTGCATGGCACGATTACTGTGCTGTCATCGGCGAATAGAATAGTTTGATGTTCAGTGCATTTTGGTAAATCGTTTATATAGATAATGAATGACCAAGGACACTTCCTTGCGGAACTCCACATGTTATTATTCTAGTTGAAGACATGTACGCAATGTCTATTTTTGTCTTTGGGCAAATCCTATTTATGACAGTCACTTGTTTTCTGCCAGTTAAATAAGTTTCAATCAATTTTAACATGTTGCCTCTAATGCCATAGCGTTCTAACTTGCTTAACAATATATCATGGTCTACATGATCAAATGCTTTTGACATATCCATTAGTAATGCTGCAATAGGTATTTTTTTGTCAACATTCAGAACAATTTTAGAGAATAACTCATATACTGCTTTGTTTATACTTCTATTTTTACGAAATCCATATTGTTCTTCTGCGAGTATATTATTTGATTCAAGAAAAGAATAAAGAGAATTATAGATAACCTTTTCAAACACTTTAGATAGTATTGGAATTAAAGCAATTGGGCGGTAATTTGAAATGGTTGTTTTTTCGCCTTTCTTATGTAGTGGTTTAATTAATGACATTTTTAGTTTACTTGGGAAGTGTCCATTTTCTATACATAAATTGATTACATAGCTTAGCACTGGAGCAATATTGTTTGCTACGAGTTTTAAAATATTAGTTGTAATGCCGTCATAACCAGCGCTGTTTGTGTTTTTCAATGAATTAATAACTTTAAATATTTCAAACGGATCAGTAGGTGCCATAAACATGGATTTCGGATATTGATTGATGTTTGAAAAACTCTTACTATTATTATTTTTTGTGGTACTCGTTTGTTCAACTACATCTACATAATAATCATTAAATGCTGTAGCAATTTCTATAGGTTCATGTATTACTTTATCATTAATATGTATTTTGTGCAAGGATTCGGAAGGAAAGTTTGATTTGCATTTTTTTATAACTTTCCACGTAGCTTTAGTTTTGTTTTCAGCATTATTTATAAGATAATTATTTTGTGCTTTTTGGGTCAAGTAAATAACTTTTTTGAGTCGTTTCGAGTATTGTTTTAGTAATTGTTTGTTTTCATTAGAAGGCGATTTTCTATATTGCCAAAGTATATCTCTTTTCCGTTTACTGCAAGTTCTAATGCCTTTAGAAATCCATTTAGGAGATTGCCGACTAGAGATTTTTTTCTTTACAGTAGGGAAACACAGGTCATAGAAAAGTGTAAATAAATCGTGAAATGAATTGAAAGCTGTTTCGGGATCGACACTATTAAATACCTCATCAAAGCTAAGTTTGTGCATGCAATCTACAAACTTTTCTTTGTTTTCAGAGCTGTAGTCTCGACTAATTATATGCCAGTGATCAATCGTACAAGTCTTTTTGACTGGACATTTAAAAAGCTGGGCTGTGTGATCAGACAAAGCTAAGTCTAAAATTTCTCCTCGACCACCTTTGACATTATGCATGATATTGTCAATACATTTACCGCTGGATATACGTGTAGGTTTATTTATACTTGGCTTTATATTATAGTTTAAGAGTAGATGCTGGAATTCTGTAGATAATCTTGTATTTTGGAGTGTATCAATATTGAAATCACCGCATAGTAAAACTTTTTTACCAATGTTTCGGCTACATAAGTTAAGTATACAATCTAGTTTTTCAAAGAACACGGCTGTAGTATTTTTTGTGTATTTTGGAGGCCTATAAATACAAATAACAATGACTTGATGGACTAACAACTCAACTGAAATACAAAATTCTTTTATATCTATAACTTTGTACTCATGACAAGGGTTTATCACTATACAAGAACCCCCGTTCCTGGTGTTTCTTGATGAGAATGTGGCAAGTTTAAAATTTTCTAAATTTAGTTGTGTGATATCGTCTTCTTTCATGTTATGTTCAGTAATACAGACAATATCTACTCGTTTTTCTTGCTGTAGAAGTTCATCTAAATGGATACCTAATTGGTCTGACTTTCCTATTAGACCGTTAATGTTCTGATGTAAGATAAATATGTGCTTATACACGAAAAAAATCCTTATGAACATAATTTTTTGTAACATCAACCTTTACCCCAGTGTTTTCATTTATACAACTTACATATGGAGTAATATAATTATCTGTAGAACTTCTCACTTGTACATCAGTATTACATGCATTTATATTTACACAATAATCAATCAATGAGATTAAATTTTCAAAAATAACTCTTAGTCCTGTGTTATTTATTTTCCCTGAGTGCCTGTGAAACATACTATAATCTGTTGTTAAATTTAGGTTCGAATCGAGATGGTATGCATATTCATGGTTACATAGATCGAGATATATTAAATTATTAAATGTTTCAATTCTGCAATTATACATATTAAAACCAAGTTTGTAGGTAGGAAAGCACATAATTATATTTGTATGTTTAATGTTTTGTAGTATGTTTCGTATGTAAAAAATTATCTGAAAGTAATCTTTCGTTATTTTAAAATCTTCTTCTCCTATCAAAATAATACAAAAATCTTTTAAAGTAAAATCACTTAACTTTGTTTCCAAATCATGGAGCAGATGTTTGATGTCTCCGTTGGTTTTGAGGTAGTGACAAATGTCATACTTTTCCTTTAAAATATTTTGTGCCACCGATAAAACGTTGTTCTTGCTGTCGGTACTCAGTAGGCATATTTTATTCTTGATTGGTGTAAGTGACCGCTGAGTCTTGATACTTTTAGTTTGACTTTTGATTCCGATCGTGCCAAACGTATCTATAGGCAGCTGTTCATTTTGTGATCCGGTCTCATTAGAGTTTTTCTCTGCATTAGTTGGGTACATCTCGCAGCTTTTTGAGGGATGTTTTAGGCATTGATGGGTTAGTTCAGTTTCTTCATTTTCGCAAGAAGTAGTTGTAGGCGTAGGCATAGACGGTTGGTGACTTTTGTTTTTGTTATTACTTTTAGCTTTTTTTCCCGATGATGTGGTCTTTGTAAAATTTTCGGTGATAGCAGAAGTTTTAAGGTTTGTTATAAATTCGCAGCATTTTTGCAGTTCATCTTTTAATTCTTTTATTTCTATACGCATGTCATCAATTTCACTATGAGCGGACAATAGTTTAGAGTTTAATGCTCCTATTTGTCCCTGTAGTTCTTCGCAGCAGCTGTTAGCGCCACCTAGTGACGTATTAGCTAAGCTGAACATTGTTGCGTCTAGAGATCCAGTAATAGTTTCATCCAAAGAGATAGTTGGTCTATTTTTGCGAAAGGTAATATTGTTTTCTGAATCCATTATTACTTATTTGTTGAAGTTCGGAACTATAGTATTTTATTGCAACTCGAACAATTTATTTAACAATATTGTAGATCTCACAAAAAGTATTGCAGATTGCGGGGCACGAACTCACAACCTCATGTTTAGCATGTCAAGCAATGTCATTACGAGCTGTATCGCCTGGTAACACATGTTTCGAAATAGGTCTTCTTTAGGACGTAGAAATAAAGGACAAAAAAAAGTTCGTTAAGACGCGCCTATTTCAAATTCATAATTTTGTGCTCTTTTAATGTTTATATCATAGCCGTCACAGTTATTTTATAACAACAGTTTATGCACTTATAATGTTTTAAAATGCAGTAAAACAATTGTTTCTAATAATTAGAGTTAATATTGATTTATTTAACACTTTGAAATGCACTCTGTTAAAAAGTTTGTTTATGTATGTTCATGCACTATTTTGGCGAGGTGTTAGGGCACTTTTCTTGAGTATAACGTTTAGATAACACTTACACTTGTTTATTAGTTTATTTTAATCATATTTCACTATTTATTAACGGCTTATCTTTGTTATTAGTATTTTTAAACAAATAAAATACGTGGAGCTGATGTGATGCGTGGCACTAGCGCCATCTCTCCTGACTCCTTTGTAGACTTCATACATATTAATATATTATATGATGCTGCTGAACCAGCCCATCAACGTTGTTTTACGGTTTGTGGTTTATTTAAAGGATTAAGTTTAAAATTTTACGACCATATTCTTTAGAACTAATTCCTGAATGTAATCAACGATTTTTGTGTATAACCCCCATTAGGGCGCTTTTCGTATGCACGGGCTACCAACGCCTGCCACTACTCAGTAAAATGATGCTGAGAAAAATGATATTCTTTAAATAAGAAAATTGCAAATAATGCCCCTTAATTTATTCATACATCATTACGTAACACAACAAAATGTAGCAGGTAAGAACCTACAAAAATGTTTTTTTCACATATTATGTACACTCAACAAAAGAGATAAGTATGCAGGATCGTCGTATATAGTTGAAATTTAGTAAGAAACCGATGGATGTTCTCGAGTAAAAGGGGTTTGAAGGTTTTGGCCCTAAAATCAGCCGCCATTTTGATTTTTTTTCAGAATCGCGGTGCACAACAAAAGTTATATATTTAGATAGAGGACACTTATACAAACAAAAAATGTAATTAACATAATATCCTAAAGCGTCAGGTTTCGGAGTTATTCACCGAAATATAAGTCGAAAACTACTAAGATTTTTTTGTTTTTTTTCCTTCCAAGTAAGCATATTGAACTATTGAGGTAATAGAAACGTTATGAAACCTTTATGGAAAAGAAATAAATGAAGAATAGACATTTTTTAAATGAATAATGAAACACGGCAATTTATAGTTCGTTTTTTTAATCCCAGAGACTAATCTGACAAGTGTAATGTCGAACTTCTATACTAAAAAAAACGAAAACATAAAAGACTAAAATGTCAGATTAGTCTCTGGGATTAAAAAAAGGATCAATAAATTGACGTGTTTAATTATTTATTAAAAAAATATACATTCTTCATTTGTTTATTCTCCATAAAGGTTTTATAACGTTTCTATTACCTCAATAGTTCAATATGGTTACCTGTAGGGGAAAAAAACAAAAAAATCCTTGTTGTTTTCGACTTATATTTCGGTGAATAACTCCGAAACCTGACGCTTTAGGATATTATGTTATATTACATTTTTGTTTGTATAAGTGTCCTCTATCTAAATATATAACTTTTGTTGTGCACCGCGATTCTGAATAAAAATCAAAATGGCGGCCGACCTTAGGGCCACCCTCCATACAAAAATCTTCAAACCCCTTTAATTTTATTAATAGAAAACAAACAGCTCATTTAACAAATTAAATTTCAGTCGACAACATCCATCGGTTTCTTACTTAACTTCAACTATATCCGACGATCCTGCATACTTATCTATTTTGTTGACTATAGCTATAAATAAACAACACTTCATCATTATTTTAGAACACAATAAATAAGTCTGGCACAGACACATCGTCCCAATGGACACATATTGCGGGGAACATGGACATATTGACGTTTCCTAATAGTTATAATCCCCAATACAGGACCGAAGGAGAAAATACTTAAACTGTTAGACAAAATAATGCTTAAGTTTGAAAATTAATTTAATGGAAGTACTACTGTTTCTAGAATGCTTGTAATGTTAGGAATGCTCGTGAGAATGCTTTCGCATCAATACAAATCTATTGATATTGTAGCGGTATCTACAACGCCACATGCGAACAACGCGTCATACTGACGTCACGCAAATCCTGCATTTCGCAAGCAGAGTTTACCGCGCAACTAGCATAGATACAACAGCCCGACATGAATCATCGGGCAGTTGCCCGCCAGACACAACACCCATTTGGTCGGAGGATCCTCCCTTTTCTATAGAGTATGAGTTAGTGAGTGAGTCCTCATACCTCTATAATATAAAGATTTATTATAGATACGTCGATAGAATATTCTTTTTTATGTAAACAATAAAAATTACAGAAATAAATGTAGAAATTTTACAAGGGGTGACACAATGGTCGGTCTTAATCGCTAAAAGCGATGTTTTAAAGACGACCTTTGATGAATTAAGGGAGAAGGAGAGTCAATAATATAGCTAGTCTGTGGTGTACATAAATACATACATGATACCATCCATTCATGATATTATCCACTTTAACTTATGTTTTGCTATCCAAAAAGTAAGTTAACAAACTTTTTTAATGAACACATGAGAAGAATAATAACCAAGTTTGGAAAAATAAGGATTACAAAGTTACATAAGACCTTTTTACCCAAAAGGAGGGTTATCGCAACTGCGGCGAAGTCCAAAAAGAAAGTTATGTGTTTGACCTTTATGTAAGTATGTATAATGTGCGTGTAAAGTAATTAAAGAAAATAAAAAACCCTACTGCAACCTTAAACTAAAACTAACTGAAAAGCTAAAAGCAAGCCCATTTTAAATTAAATAAATGTTGGAAGCTGGCTGACAATTATATTTTCAAACTCAAATGGGTCCCGCCTGCTTCCAACTTTTATTTAATTTAAAATGGGCTTGTTTTAGGCTTTTCAGTTAGTTTTAGTTTAAGGTCGCAGTTGGGTTTTTTATTTTTATTAATTACTTTTTTTTTGAAGTGAAATCTTCTTTAGCGGCGTTGAACACTTTTTGTACTGGGGAAAAAATGTTAAGCTCGCGTCAGGACACGTGACCGTCAGGAGAGATTCCCCCCCCCCCCCACCCCTCTACGGCGGCGCCAACCGAAGTGAACCAAGTGAGACACGATAATGGATGGGTGGATGGATAGATGGATGGACGGACGGACGGACGGACGGTGACAGTGACGGTAACGGTGACGGTGTCGGCGACGGTGACGGTGACGGTGACGGTGACGGTGACGGTGACGGTGTGACGGTGATGACGGTGACGGAGACGATGACTGTGTCGGTGACGGTGACGGTGACGGTGTCGGTGACGGTGTCGGTGACGGTGACGGCGACGGTGACGGTGACGGTGTGACGGTGATGACGGTGACGGTGACGGTGACGGTGACGGTGACGGTGACGGTGACGGGTGACGGTGACGGTGACGGTGACGGTGATGGTGATGGAGACGGTGACGGTAACGGTGTCGGTGACGGTGATGGTGACGGTGACGGTGACGGTGACGGTGTCGATGACGGTGACGGCGACGGTGACGGTGACGGTGACGGTGACGGTGACGGTGACGGTGACGGTGACGGTGACGGTGACGGTGACGGTGACGGTGACGGTGACGGTGACGGTGACGGTGACGGTGACGGTGACGGTGACGGTGACGGTGACGGTGACGGTGACGGTGATGGTGATGGAGACGGTGACGGTAACGGTGTCGGTGACGGTGATGGTGACGGTGACGGTGACGGTGACGGTGTCGATGACGGTGACGGCGACGGTGACGGTGACGGTGACGGTGTCGGTGACGGTGACGGCGACGGTGACGGTGACGGTGTGACGGTGATGACGGTGACGGTGACGGTGACGGTGACGGTGACGGTGACGGTGACGGGTGACGGTGACGGTGACGGTGACGGTGATGGTGATGGAGACGGTGACGGTAACGGTGTCGGTGACGGTGATGGTGACGGTGACGGTGACGGTGACGGTGTCGATGACGGTGACGGCGACGGTGACGGTGACGGTGACGGTGACGGTGACGGTGACGGTGACGGTGACGGTGACGGTGACGGTGACGGTGACGGTGACGGTGACGGTGACGGTGACGGTGACGGTGACGGTGACGGTGACGGTGACGGTGACGGTGACGGTGACGGTGACGGTGACGGTGACGGTGACGGTGACGGTGACGGTGACGGTGACGGTGACGGTGACGGTGACGGTGACGGTGACGGTGACGGTGACGGTAACGGTGACGGTGATGGTGGACGTGGATGTGGATGGATGGATGGACAGCTGATGGCTCGACCGTCTGTGTAGCTACACTGCTGTGTACTTATTCGTAAAATTCGTGAATATAAAGTGTTTCAAATATGGAAATTGAACAAAGTGCATCGATTTATAAAAAAAGTGACGCAGAAATAGTGGAAAAAAATTAGTTATATTAATTCAATTCATAATTGATTTATTTCAACGTTAATATTCATGTTTTCGGCACTCCCGGAGTGCAACCCGTCTTTTTTTTTGATAGAATGATACTGAGGTGAGCATACAAAAATACGAGAACAATATTTGCCCCTCAACTGTATTTCGATAAACATTTTCCTACCACCACCATTTTCAACCCTTCTCATCCCCTATTATGTACCAACCGCATAAATGTATCCCCGAAAAAAAAAAAAACGAAACACTCAGAAACTTCCTATTTATTAAAACATGATTACCTTCCCGGTCCCTCTATTAGTGGAGATTTCATTTAGTGGTGTATCCCCTAAATCGTTTAAGTTAAACCCGGGATTTTCCCCGAGGTAAAGCATTAAAGGTGCATTTGCTATACTAATTGAAAAGAGGGGAAATATTATTGATTGGGTACCTTTTTTGTTCGGAAATACTCTGGGATATTGTTCTTCTTAATCCTGTTTTGAAGTGTTTGTGTTGGATAAGTTAATTGGTTATCGATGTAAACTTAGGGTGAAATAAGGCTTTACTTGGCTGATCTTGTAAGCATTACAGAAGTAGAATAATCTATTTTACATTGTTGATAATCAGTGATAATCAGAGTAATGGTGGCTCAGTGGTATCATATAGACATTTTACTTTATGCAATGATATTAAATTTATCATTGACTTTGTGTATTTAATTTTATCATCACTGCTCTCAAAACGGTGAAAGAAAACATGGTGAGGAAGGTGGCATGTCCTAGAACGAAAAATTCGAAGATATGTGACATCCACCAACCCGCACTGGCCCCCCTTGTTGATTATGGCCGACTCGCTCTCATAGAGAGGAGGCCTGTGTCCCAACAGTGGGAACATTATAGGCTGATTATCTTGATAATCAAAATGGCATCATGCATAACACATACGTCATTCGACGCATAATAATTGCTGGTTGCTTATATTCTTTAATCTTCCTCTTTGTCATGTTGTAAGTTCGGGAGATATTTATCCCTACGGATAAAGGAACAAATCTTTTACCTAATAACAACTAACTGTTACTTTTCACTGATCATTATTGGTTAAATTATAACGAACTCTCTCGCGTCATTACCAATATGTTTGAAATATAGATTCTTCAGGTTAGCATAAGAGTACTCAGGCGTCGGAGGACCGCTGTCAATACAGCATATTTTTCCAAATGACCAAACATATAGGCACAAAATTATGCGAAAAACTAAGATAACCACCCACATGCCATTAGTTTAACAGCGGTCCATAGAATTTTTTTGTGTACGAGTCGTGGATAAGTAGCGAGGCGCCCCGTGGCGCGCCGAAAAACAGAGTTCTGGGACATCTGAGACGATGTCAGGGGGGAGGAGGTCATGTGAATGGATTAAGAACATACTAGAGAGATTTTTGAAGTGAAACTTCTTTACGCACGCTTGACTTGGGGAGTAAGCTGGCGAACGCGTGACGTAAGCGTTACGAAAAGTGTGATCAGGCGAGGCGAACGGGAGTTGAGTGGGGGATATAAGCAAGAGAAAGCAGTGCGCGCGCACATTTTCTTTCTCTCTTCCTCTCATAGCCAAATACGTTTGAAGTTTCACTTCAGTCGTGTGGTCATAAGCACACTCGGTTTTTTTAACATACGAAACACCTTTATATGTAAGCATACCCAAAAGAAGCTATCACCATAAGACCTCCCTGACCTGACCCAATAAGCTACGTCACAACACCATCTTTCCTAATCCAGCTTGTCAGAAAAACAAATCACCATCATCAAGAACGTACAAAGAGGGTAGGTGTGACAAAAACAAGAGAATTTCCATAATTAATCCAAGGATCGCTGTGACATGGTATAGGGGATTACGTTGAGGCAAATTGGATGTGGCCACTCTATTTACATTCCATACAGTTTTTATACCTGGATTTTATTGTTAGTCTAGGGGTGTCGGATTATGGTCTAGACTGGTATGGATTATGTTTTAATTGATTAGGTTTTGTACTGGGGCCTGCCCAGGCAGAATCTTAATAATGTATTCGTGTTAGTATAAAAGGAACAGATTTTTTTTTAAATAAAAATAAATAAATTTATTTAGGTCCTTGTACAAAGCAATACATTTATGAACTTAAAAATACTTATTAGTACCAAGTTCTTAACAGTTTGACTTATACAAGAGCTAGTTTAATTTACCTGTTTTTTATTACCTATGGAAGGTGCGCTGGTACTGACATAATAACTTGTGGCGACCTGCCTGAGCTAGGTTAATAAAAACCTGTGTTTCAGGCCATCCCCATACTAAGCGATTAGCTGATTATTTGTCCATGGCATTAAAGATTTTTATAATGGAGCCTGGCACACCTACAGTGCGCCAATTTGTTATTTTTTTTTTTCAAAATGGCAGCCACTTTCGAAACCTGTATAAAACGTTGGATCATTATGTTTTATCATCTATACAAACAAAAAAAAAAATAAGACCAAACCCCGTAAAATGTCACATTTTCAAAAAAATAATTTTCTGTGTGATTATTTCAAACATCTGAAGGCCAATTCTCGTAATTTTAAAATTAAGGTGAAGTGAGCTGTCTCTACGCCTACATCAGGTGAATTAACAGCTCAGTTCACCTACGTTTTCACGGTGAGATTTATTACAAAAAACATAGGCTGGAGTTAATCTGAACATTTTAACTCGGCTCGTTAAATTTCTGTAAGAAAAACAGTGGCACTCCGGGAGTGCCGACAGCAGTGAAAACAAAACACAAACAGAATACTTTGCGCTCACTCACTGACATATCGGATATACATTAAAACCGAGTACATCCCGAGGATAGCCGTACACATCCGAAGCAGTATCGATTACGGTAACAGTGGCGCGAATTCAATGGTTTTTCCCCTCTCAAAAAATGCCCAACGCGCCTTAAGAAGTTTTCACTTCAAAAACATCGGCTGGAGTTAATCTGAACATGTTAACTCGTTCTTTTTTAAATTTCTGTAAATAAAAAAATATTGACCATTGCTTCTATCATGATCATTATTTTTAATTTTCCGCGTGAAATTTCATGTGCCCTCGTTGCATCGCAACGCCTGTCCGCGCTATTACTTCGTTTAGCGTTCATTCTATCGCTTTTTATTTTTGCTCGGCTCCTTATGGTCCTAGCATGATGTTAAATAGCCTTATAGCCTTCCTCAAGAATTGGGATATCCATACTAATATTATAAATTCGAAAGTAACTCTGTTTGTCTGTATGTTACCTTTTCACGCCTAAACCGCTGAACCGATTGAGATGAAATTTGGTAAAGAGATAGTTTGAGTCCCGGACAAGGATATAGGATACTTTTTATTGCCGATATTCCCACGGGATCGAGACTTATGCGGGTAAAACCGCGAGGCGCAGCTAGTGAAATATAAAAATAATTTTTCAAATCCGAATCATAGTTCCAGAAATTAGAGCGTTCAAACAAACAACCTCTTTAGCTCTTCTATACAAAGAGTATAGAAGATATGCCTACTTAGTTTGAGTTTGATCTAAATAAACCAGGAACACGGAAAGTATGACCGGTCTTGGATCATGTCTCACAATCTGGATCAATTGTTTCTGCTCCAGATTCTTTATCGTCGCCAAATTCGTCTGTCCAAATCGATTCAGCCATTTCTATTTTATACCTTTTCTATCGGTTTCCTTTTTGATATTTTTAGGTTTAGATATTCTAAAAATATTGTGAACTAGCTGCTGCCCGAAACTTCGTCTGCGTGAAATTTGTTGTTATCGAACCCACCTCGCAGCATCGCATGGCCTGCCCGCGCTACTACGACTTTCTTCTGATGTTCTTTCTGTGAGAACAATTTATCTATCTATATCTATCTATACATATAATAAATCTGTAGACGAGACGTTTCTGTAAATTGAAAATATTTCCAAAAAAATAGTTGAGGTGTTAAAGGATAACCAACAAATGCCATTTCATCAATTTTTGGATTTTTTTTTTCTGTGTGTCGGTTTGTCGGTATGGATGTGACAGATAATTTAAACAGGTTCAACGTAAAAAGTACCAAACCAATATGGTTGATTTTTGTACACAAATAACAATTAACTAATAATAAATAATGAAACAAAATACAAATCAACAAAAATCGAATCAATTATTTTATTCTAATTATAAATCAATTTAAAATCTTTAAGTATTGCAGTTATCAATTGTTACGAATTGACTGGATCTTGTATGTAGACTCGACGTATAACTAAGAGACCCAAATGATTTTAATGACTTACTAAGCTATTATTAAATAAGTTTATAATTGCATGAAGCTGTATTGTAAATGTATAAAATGTCAATGTTCCTTAGTATTTTATTTTGACTTAACATTTGCACAACCGTAAGGTTGAATATAGTGTAACACTTTTTTACATTTACCTTTGAACTCTAATTCAATCTCAGAAACTGATATTATTGGCTTCCAAGAATCAAAAGCAATACTGATTACATTTTTCAATGAAAACCTTCATGTTAGTGTGAGTATGTGTTAAGGAGTGAGTGTGTGTGTGTGATATTTTCTACACTAATCAGTCTCGTCATAATCTACTCCACTTATCAGCCTTTTATTTCACCAGGTGACATATTACTCTCCCACTAATCCACTTCACCGCACAAAAAAAAACTCGTCCTCTATAAGTCTATACAATATAAAGCATCTTCAATTCCACAGCATAAATAATAACTAACACAAGTAACGCAGCAGGCGGACGACCCGTCATAAGCCGATTACCGTGCCATTCGGCCTTCCAATTTGCCAGGGTTTGCCAGGCAAATCTCCTCACACCTCCAACTCAATGAGAACCTTACAGAGGCGAAAATTACAGGGGATTGACACCGGTTTTGTGAACGGCTTTGTCGCCTCTTTGGATATGTTCGGGTGTGAATGTACGTGTGGACGTGTTGGTGATTCCGTGTGTAGGTAGATGGGAATTTAATTATGTTGAGGTTTTTGTAGGACGTCTATGTTATGTAAAGGTTGCTCTCTTAAGGTGCATCCACACCGAAGTTACTTTTTGTAAAGCAACAATTTGCAACATGATTACATTAAGTAACTTCCTATAACTTTTACTAAGATTTCAAGATATTTTTTTACTATTCGTTTTCGCCCACTAACACTTGTAAACGTTGCTCCACAATAAGTAACTTCGGTATGGATGCACCTTAAAGTTAAGGAAAAATAACATTTTGTTACTGTATTTTGGCGCAGTAGCTGGGTCTGCGGATCATAGGTTTAGTACAGACGCCAGCACATCAAGCTACCCGAAACTGTCAAATTTTCCCAATCAACTTTGAACCTTATGTTTTAGCAATAAAGTTAAAATCTATTAAAGATTATTGACAGATTGTAGTAGCTTGATGAGTGCTGGCGTCTGCACAAAGCTCTTCAAGTTAGGCTAACAGTAATCAGCCATACCTACATCGACGTGCAACATGTCACCATGGATTCAGTACATGATTCTTCCGTTGAAATTCATCGGTTATAAAAAATAATAATTGCGTCCGGTCAAGTTAGCTTCAAAAATAGGGGTAAGGTTACTTTAATTCGCATAAACCTGAAAATTGGTATAAATGTTAAGAACACCATTACAAATAAATTTTTAAAAGTCCCCATCGATCCGACGTGTGTAAAAAAAATATTCAAGGCCGAATGTTGCAAAAATCGGTTTTTCGCATTTTTCAGCTAAACGGTAAGTTTCATCACAAAAGTAGGTGTAACAAAATTGTTCATCATGCAATTATCTACAAAAATTGTATTTACACTTTTTTCTTAAGAATCACCATTTCGGAGATAATGCAAAAAGTTGAAAAAGTTGTGTTCCTAAAACTCTTTTTGTGTTCAAAAAAACCTATTTTTGCAACATTTTACCTTGAGTATTTTTTTTGCACAAGTTGGATCGATGGGGACTTTTGACAATTTATTTTTAATGGTGTTCCCAACATTCATACCAATTTTCAGCTTTATGCGAATTAATGTAACCTTGAATGTCTATTTTGACCGGGCTATGTTACATACCTAATTTTGACCGCGTAAGTATTGCACTATTAACAACAGAACAACAGCAATTTTTTTTTTTTTTTTTGATAATAGACGAAAAATTTTTACGCTAGAATCATGTGTGTTGACTTCATGGTTACAGCTATAGTTTGCGTGTCGATGTCATACCACCCTGTAAACATATAAATTAGGTAAAGTATTTATTAGAAAAGTTTTCCATGTGTGAGACACTGAGACCAATCAACTACTATTTAACTTTAATTAGCTGCGCCCCGCGGTTTCACCCGCATAAATGTCGATTCCGTGGGAATATCGGGATAAAAAGTAGCCTCTATGTTAATGCAGGGTGTCAGCTACCTTCATACAAAATTTTTTTTTATCAAAATTGTTCTAGCGGTTTGAGCGTGAAGAAGTAACAAACATATAAACACACACACTCACAATCTTTCGCCTTGTTAATATTAGTGTGATTAATTGTGAATGTGAGGACTATGTGGGTCGTTCCTTTTTTTTTCTGTCTTTGATAGTTTTAATGTTGGTCTAGCAGTTTGGATACATTATGCAGCCTATCTAAATGTCCTTTCTTTAGTAGTGTTCGTCGAGTCGTTGAGCTCCTCAAGGTCTGAGTTGAGCTACACGATTATAGACAAATGCTTGCACTGACTGGACTGGTCCACTCAAATCTATGTGGTACTGTCCTCAAAAGGCCATTTCAGACATCAATCTACATGATCCTCACATGATCTGACCAAGATTATGTCTGAACTACCCTTTTACCAGCAGAAGGAAAGCCGCCCATTGTATATTTTGTAGTGTTTGATGTGTTTATTTCATTTTATTTATTTTTGTGGTGTACAATAAAGTATATATAAATAAATAAATAATAAGGATCCAAGTGTAGCAGCAAAATAAAATTTGGGGTATGGTTTACCAAAATTTAGCTTTAATTAATATGCCTATTAGATGGTGGCACGTATATTGCCGTAATCGGTAAAAGGGTTAAATGAGACTGTGACCTCCGAGTTTATTTCGGCCTTTCTTCTCAGAGCAGTCAGATAGGAAACGCCGACCTCATCTAGCTTCTTTTTTTTTGTAATACGATATGGCGTGTAATAGCGATTCCGATATCCAATATACAGAATAAACAATTTCATTTCATTTCTACCTCGTTCGTGACAGTTTTTGTTTTGATAAAATAGCGGAGGCGGGGCAACTTTATTTTCTTTGGATTGAGAATAACAGAAATATTACTTATATCATTCTTTATAAGCTCTTACAAAGTATCTCTAAGAATAGGATCTTTCAAAATATTATTTTGGCACCATTTTGTATGAAAGTTAAAGTCTGGCTAATATCAATTGCGAGTTATACTTCTACCTTTGTTATAAAAAATAATGCTCCTTTGGGTCGACTAGATTTGCTTTAAAAATATAGGTTTGTCTTTTTATTAAACAATTAGTTTATTTTTGTGAGGATATACTCAAATCATGATTAATTAAAAGTAGCTTTTATAATTAAGGCCATTGAACTTATAATCTTTCATAAATCTTCTTCATTTAGCGTCTTCGCCTGTGACTTGGCCTGTGTGAAAGGGGTTTGAAGATCCGTGGCATACTACTGTCCCGCCATTTTGTTTTTTTTTTTTTTTTTCAAAATTGCGGCCACACACGAGACCTATATAAATCGATAGCTGATAAAAAAACATTCGAAAACCGAACCCCGTAAACTGTCACGTTTCTGAGATATTAACGTTCAAAGTTGATCACGTGATATCCATATTCTTAGGGTTCCGTACCCAAAGGGTAAAAACGGGACCCTATTAGACTTCGCTGTCTGTCCATCTGTCTGTCACCAGGCTGTATCTCAAGAACCGCGATTGCTAGATAGTTGAAATTTTCACAAATTATGTATTTCTGTTGCCGCTATACCAATACTATAAACAAAATGAAATAAATATTTAAGGGGGCTCCCATACAACAAACGCGATTTTTTATACAAATGTAACATTAAATATTGTACGGTGGTACGGAACCCTTCGTGTGCGAGTCCGACTCGCGCTTGGCTGATTTTTTAACTTGTTTATATCTTGTTGCATAGATGTTTGAAATAATCACTCTGAAGGTTTTAAAGTAATCAAACGAAGAATGTGAAGAAGTGGCTGTCGGCTTCATTAAGTGTCATTTTACACCCGTTATGTACAGTCAACAAAAGAGATAATTATGCAAGATCCTCGGATATAGTTGAAGTTTGGTAAGAAACCGATGGATGTTCTCGAATAAAATTTAATTTTATTAATAGAAAACATTTATCAAATTTTTCTATATCCGACGATCCTGCATACTTATCTCTTTTGTTGACTGTACCTACTCTCCAATATTATCTGATAAACCCAGTTTGTCTTAAGTAGGCACACAATAGGTATCCTGATTAAAATAAATTAGCCTATCTTCAAGATAATTGATAGAGATTTGTGTTCTGAGTCATCTCGTTCATTACAAACTGCATTTTAAACAGACTCACCATAAGACTCCGTGGCGCAACGGTAGCGCGTCTGACTCCAGATCAGAAGGTTGCGTGTTCAAATCACGTCGGGGTCAAAATGCACTTTTTGTAATGTTTTGAACTCGTTTTAATTAATGCATTATCTATTTGGCAACTTATTGACTCGTACTGTACCGTAAGAACGGGGGGTTTTTTGCAGTTTGTAATTAAGAGTGAGTTGCATCAACTATAAAGTATTTAATTTAATTAATTTATCGGTAACAATGGGTTTCATTTTGACAGTTCAACAATATTCATTGCGTTATTTACGTTGATGAGCAGAAACATTTTTCGAACATATTAGGTCCTTACATATGAAATTGGCGTTTTGTATGGAAGGAACAAAAAGTCGAATATTTTTTAATATAATATATTTAATTAATCAAAGTATGAACCATTGTTTTCAATGCACTTTTGCCATCTTATAGGTAGTTCATTGATCCCTTTACTAAAAAAACCAGTCGGACGGGAATCAATAAAATCTTTGAAGGCGATTTGGACTGCCCCATCGGAGTTGAATTTTTTCCCTTGCAAAAAGTTATCCAAATTGCGAAAAAAATGGTAATCTGTTGGAGCAAGGTCCGGGGAGTACGGAGGATGTCTAAGACATTCCAATTCAAGCTCTTCTAATTTGGTAGCCGTCTGTTGCGCAGTGTGTGGTCTGGCGTTGTCGTGCTTTCAAGCTTTTTAATCTTCCCAATTTGCTTCAAGTGAATTAAAACAGTTTTATCACTAACATCGAAGCCTGCAGCTAACTCGGACGTGGTTTGCGATGGGTCCGCTTCCACAATAGCCTTCAATTCTCCATTATCAACTTGGGTCTCAGGCCGTCCACGGGGCTTGTTCTGCAGGTCGAAATTTCCAGAACGAAAACGTTGGAAACAAAAACGAACTGTGTTTTCTTTTGCAACATGACCGCCATACACATCATTCACCCTTCGAGTCGTTTCCGCAGCACTAGTGCCACGGCGGAACTCGTACTCGTAAATAATGCGATATTTTAAATTTTCCATTTTGTAAAATGAGTGACGCAAACAGAAAAAACAGAAGAAAAAAAACAAATGAATGACGGTCATCGAAGCACAAATACATGAGTAAATAGCTGTACAAATTTGAATTTGGAATTCCTTACCAAAGAGGAGAAATTCGTGATTAAAGTGGCCAGTACGAAAAACGCCAATTTCATATGTAAGGACCTAATATGAAGCAATGGATTAGCAATATCCTTCAAAATTATTTAGATTCAGATTCATAGTTACGCAATTACGGTACAGGTTTGAAGGCGCGTTTTTCCCGCGGCGATTTTCTGAAATTTGACAGATTGTAATAGCTTGATGTGCTGGCGTCTGTACCTACCTAATCGTTTGCGGATTGGTATAACGGTTTGTAGGCCCCGACGAAGGCTTTCTTCATGTGTCAATATGAAATGGCACCCAATAGACCGTTTCTTGGGAGCAATGGTGGACCAGTGCTAACGGCCTCGAACTATGGTCTGTTCCAAAAGTATCTATAAAAAGTGTAACCAAAACCTGATTAGGTTAAATTCTAACGCCATCACTCACAAAAGGCATTTAGTAACACAATCCATGCTAATATTATAAATTCGAAAGTACATAACGGCGGTCTTACTATGGAATGCGCTCCCTCTGAACATCAGGACGGCTACCAGTCGGTTATCTTTTAAAGTGAAGGCACGTGAACATATTCGGCAGAAGTTGGCCGTAACATCCCAGCGCTGATTTGTTGGATTCGTTTTCTCCTCTACCGACCATTTTTCCCCTCAGAGTTCATTTGGTTTATATGTATGTATGTATGTATCTGTGTATATATTGTATTTTATATTCATTTCCTAGCTAGTTCTCCTGTATGTTGCACCTGCCATGTTTTGTCTCTGCATCACCCTAAGGTTGACTGGTAGAAAATGCCTCAGGCATTAAGTCCGCCTTTGTACAGTATTATTTTTTTTTTACTTGTGCATAAAGTTTTAATAAATTTCTATATTATACTAGCTGCGCCCCGCGGTTTCACCCGCATAAGTGTCGATCCCGTAGGAATATCGGGATCAAAACTATTCTATGTCCTTCCCCGGGACTCAAACTATCTCTATACCAAATTTCACACAAATCGGTTCAGTAGTTTAGGCGTGAAGAAAAGACAGACAGACAGAGTTATTTTCGCATTTATAATATTAAGTTTGGATTTAGAAGATTTCCATCACTTTTTCCAGCCATTAATTTAATTATCTCATTGAAACATGACATAATTAAATTTTAATTGAAAAATCATCTACGAAAATTGAGGTTATTTATTACCTCAATTGAACTTTAATTATTAGAATTAAAATTAGAATATAATTTGTACTGGCTACCATCAGTAGCGATCTGTCAATAGGTTATTGGTTGCGGCCGTTAGAGAGTAAATCCCCATAGTCGGGGTGCTAGTCCGTATATGTATAAAAAACGGTCACGCCACGTACCAGGCAAGCGGAGCGTTTGAAAAGGTGCTTGTTTATTATCAATTTCTCAAGTGATTTCTACACCTAGTTTCATTATATTGTGTTTATTAACCCTGTCACCACAAGACTCCGTGGCGCAACGGTAGCGCGTCTGACTCCAGATCAGAAGGTTGCGTGTTCAAATCACGTCGGGGTCAAAGCGTTCTTTTTTGCGTGATTATTTTCATAAATTAATTATTTCATTGCAATTCTATATAGGTTCCTATGTGTATATGATTTATTCCGGTACCTGAAATCATATAGCTTATATATAGCTTTACAATTTTTAACTAATAATATAATCTTTAACTAAATCTTAGCATAGCTAGTCCGTAAAATGCTCTAGCTGCGTCAGCACCAAACTTCTTGTAACATAGAAGTCACCAACGACAGTCCCATTTTATGTCCAAGAAAATCACTTTCCATTCCAAGGTTGCCTGGAAGAGATCGCAGAAAGCGATAAGGCCGCCCATCCCATTGTATATTTTGTAGTGTTCGATGTATTTTTTATGTTAAGTATGTATGTTTTTGGTGTACAATAAAGTATAAAATATAATTATAAAAAAAAAGTCCCCATGACATAGGTAGGTATATCTTTTGTTAGGTAGGTACGACGCCTACGCAAAGACATTCGCTAGTTTATTGTCCAAACACACTATGCCGAAGGTACGCAGCCGAAATTCCGCGGCTGATTTTACGTTCCGACTTATTCGGCTGATACGACACACCGTAAATGCCGAACTTACGCGACAGAAATTCAGTTGCGTAACTTTGTGTGTACAACGGGCGGACACGCGGGGCGCGGGCATGCCTGCCTCCTGCTGCTCCCCGCCCCGGATCTTCTTTGGCAATCGAACCGAACTTCCGTCGCGTATAATGTGTGCTCTACAGAATACGTTGCCGCCGAACTGCCGCTGAACTTACGCCCGACCGAAATTCGGCTGTACGCTATAACGCAACGTAATTTCGGCATAATGTGTCGTCAGTAATTCAAATAACATTGCAGGCGTAATCATGCCGATCTTCGGTCGCGTACCTTCGGCATAGTGTGTTTAGACACTTATTATTAAATTGTGGCTTGACACTGAATAAATTGGTATAGTAATAAGAAACACTAACATACAATATTTAGTACCTAAGTAAACAAAAAGACGTTTTTTACACTTAATTTTAAAAATCATCCAAAGAGCTGTCTTATAATATGTCGAAAGGTGAGAAGCAAAAGTGGGGACGCCTTTGTCCGGGAGAGGGACCATACACACTATCTTATTCGCCTTCTCAGTACAAAATGCAAAAAGTGCATTTTGACCCCGACGTGATTTGAACACGCAACCTTCTGATCTGGAGTCAGACGCGCTACCGTTGCGCCACGGAGTCGTATGAGACTCTCGCTAATTTCACGAGATGTCTGAAGCTGAAACGATTTACTACTTAATGAATCTTTATCTGATAACAATTAATTAATAACAATTCAATCGAGTGATGCATTATGTACAAATGTACAGTCAACAAATGAGATAAGTATGCAGGATCGTCGAATATAGTTGAAGTTTAGTACGATACCGATGGATGTTCTCAAATAAATTTTAAATTTATTAACAGAAAAAAAACAGCTCATTTTATCAAATTAAATTCCAGTCGACAATATCCATCGATTTCTTACTAAACTACTACTACTTTTTACTTAGGCTCTTTCAAAAGTCTCTCCGACCGCATTTCCTCTTAAGGGACGGTTCTAAAACAAACAGTCGAACAAAATACGGTCATTAAGCTCCATTACGTTCGTCTTCATTAACTTGTTTAATCTATACCTTAATAGACACGCGATGGAACGAAGCATTGGTTTTTGTTCAGTTGGTTTCAAGGACCTAATTACTTCGATCTAAAAATAGATAGGGTAGAATACTTTTTACTATGAACACCATATTATACATTAACATCAACATAACATCACGCCTGCATCAATTGTAATGCCTGTTTTTATATATCTTAAGTGCATGAGCATGCGTGAATCTTAATATCATTAAAAAAAAATTAAGATGGACTCACATAGATTTAAGCTAGTATTGTAAGTTTAAATAAGAATGGATGTGCCCGATGTGGAAGGATTGTAACTGTTCCTTATATAAAGAAAATTAACAAACAAACAAAAAATGTAAAAAGGGTGCGGACCACCAAGTCCGCGGTTATTAATAATAATAAAAAAAGAAATCACGCATATAATTCCCAAAGCCCCCACGACTCCTAACTATACGTTACATGCACCCATAAGCACAATGTTTTGCATGCGTTACACAGCGCACTACCGTAAACAGCAAATTACACCAAAAATAAAAGGCGTTTCCCAGAAATTATTTTTGTGCAATGTTACTAAGTTTCATGTACAGAATGCGTAGTTGACGGCTATGTGATGTGTCTGTTTACACCCTGTATTTATCATACGTTACACACACAACAGACGATACATAAACGGGATCCTTTCTTTTCGCATAATGTTCTTTGTCCTAATATACTTCGGCATAACGATTTTGGCACAATTTGTTTTGGCATAATAATACTTCGGCATAATTTTTTTAGGCATACATTTTATGCTGGCATAATCATCTTAAAGACTAATTTGTTTTGGCATAAATTTGATTCGCATAATACTAAACGACGTCAGGGGCACCCCGAGGTTCGGTTTGGTTAGGTTCCTTTAAACCCTGCAGACAGAAATAGGAGCCCCGCGTAAAGTCGTTAGAAATAAAACGCTCATGCTAAATTTTATGCTTTAGAATGTTATGCTTAAACATTATTATGACTAGAGAAATTATGCTTAAAAAAATTATGCGTAAGCTGTTATGCGTAATTATATTATGCGAAAATATAATTATGCCAAACAAAATTATGCTAAGTTATATTAGGTCTTAAAATTTTATGCAAATGGATAGGGAACCTACATAAACATTACATTACAAAACAAAAACCACCGCACTATCAACACTTACTTTAGTGGATTTATTCTGGTCTGATATCCTGACCCCCCCCCCCCTCCTCGATCCCCTGCTAGTTCTTGACCTATGACTATAGGTGACGTGAAAGTCATTGCAGCGTCGTATATATGGGCAGTCGAGCTTGTCCGCTATCATCATCAGCATGCGGTTGGGGCAACCTGCGCACCAGATAAGCGCTTCGCTTACGCATCGTCGTTGCATAGAAGCAGTCGACGCTGGCTTCGGCAAACATGCCCATAGCACTAGAGTGTCCCGCCCCATCAGCGCTCTGAAGGCGTTGTTATATTGGACGTGGAGGGCATCGTATGCTTTTTGGGTATGATTCACCCATGGGCTACAATTGTAAAATGAGATGTCTACTTATATAATTATATAAAATAAAAAGTCCTGCCTGACTGATTATATCACCGCACAGCCTAAACCGCTGATCCTAGAGACATGAAATTTGGAGGGTGCGTTCTTTGTGAAGAGTAGGTGTCCACTAAGAAAGGGTTTTTCGAAATTCCACCCCTAAGAGGGTGAATGGGGGGAGGGTGAAATTTTGACGCGGACGAAGTCGCGGGCAGAAGCTAGTGTACAATAAGATAAACGCTCATCTGTCGCGTGTACTCTCGAAAATCCCTGGTGAAAAGGCAGCCAAATTATTATTAATCTACATACTGAATTCACTTAACTGAAACTTACCTAATTCTGTCAATTTCCCCAACTTCCACATCGTGATGTCTGCATGTTATATACCTAACTAAACTATCTACTAAATTACGCGATAGCATATAGTGCCAGAAGTTGCCGCAGTTATGTTAATTACATAATATTTGGAACTAAATTAACTGAAGCAAATGCGTGGCAGCTAATTAGACATCTCACAGCGTGTATAACTGACTTTAATTACGTGATAACTATAATTTGTCACAGCACAACCAACTCTATCTCTTTATAAATATGGTTTATTTTAGAATTTTTATATACAGCAGTTTGGTTTCGCGTTATTTAAATTGGCGCACTTGTTTCGTGTAACCGTTTGTGATGTTATTGAATAATATTTTAACTAGTTTATTTTATGTTGGATTCGCTTATGAGGCTTTGATGAAAGCATTCATTAGCACATGCTGAAATAACGAGGTAATTTCGTTGCGAATTCGAGAAAGGGTAAAAACGTTAGGGTGGAGCAAGAAATTACTGCACACAATTTTGTTTATTTTAAACATAAGATTGGCGTTGAAACACTAGGGCCATGGGGTCCGAGTGCCCACTTGGTTTTCGAGATATAGCCAAGCCAAGCGGTTAATCGCCTCTTCACGTGACCAGAGGGCTGGCCTATTTCTTGGCTAAAGAATTAGCATTGCCATACAACGTAGCAATGATATTATTATAGTTTAGATGTTTGCTTATATTATGTAAATATCTATACAAATAAATAATAAAGTAAGAAAAAAAAACATAAGATATTTTAAAATATTCCATGCGATTGTTTTGATTTATTTAATAGAGTGCTAGATACTTAAATAAAATTGAAGACCTGTATCCGGCTAGCTAGTCATGTGGGAAGATATTGACAAAAGTTTTTATCAGAAATATCCTTTCAATCGAATCATTGTCTATTCTAACAAAAAAAAAACTACCACCACGACATCATCTGCCTAGCCTTTTCCTAACTATGTTGGGGTCTGTTTCCAGTCTAACCGAATGCAGCTGAATACCAGTATTTTACATGGAGCGATTGCCTACCTCCACAACCCAGTTACTGGGTAATACTGTTGAAAGTATGGACGCCTGCACTTAAAAAACATGCAACCAGTCACGAAGCTGCTGTGTTGTGTCAAAAATTTTCTTCTATCTGTCATCGCGTGTGCCAACGTTATCCGTTATTTAAATTAAAATAGTCTTTCAAATAAATTTGTTTGAACTGCCCTTGTTAATATTCTTTCAGGTTATGGGCCCAGTGGAAGGCCGCCCCGTACCTGCGGTAGTGTTATTTTTGCGATCTGAACAGTATTTTGAAAGTTTGTGAAAAACCGCATGCATAACCTAATTTGGTTACCGGCATGATTTTAGCTTATTTCAGATAAATATTGTTGGAATTATGGCGAACAGTTCTTTAATATCAATTGAGAAACTCACTGGTAGAGATAATTGGGCAACTTGGAGCTTTGCAGTGAAAGCTTATTTACAACACGAAGACTTATATGACTGCATTTTAAAGGAACCCGTATCCACTGAACCCAACTCGATAAAGAAAGATATCAAAGCCAAATCGAAGTTAATATTATTAATTAACCCAATATTGTATGTACACATTCAAGACGCAGTTAATGCTAAACAGGTTTGGGAAAATTTGTCAAGGGCATTTGAAGATAGTGGACTTTGTCGAAAAGTTGGACTATTGAAAGAACTAATAAACACTAGTTTGGATAACAGTTTATCAGTGGAAGATTATGTAAATAAAATAATGTCCGCGGCACACAAATTAAGGAATATTAAATTCAATGTAGATGACGAATGGTTAGGTACTCTGATGCTGGCAGGCTTGCCTGATATGTACAAGCCAATGATTATGGGGTTGGAAAGTTCCGGTATGAAGATTAGTGCTGATTTAGTAAAGAATAAACTATTACAAGAGGTTAAAACATCAGACACTACCGCACTTTATACAAACACAAAAATTCAACCCAAAAATGATCAGCAAAAACCTAAAAAAGGACCAAGATGTTTCCATTGTAATCAGTATGGACATCTCAGCAAAAAATGTTGGTTCAAGAAGAAAAAAACTGATAATAAAACAGGATTTATAGCAGCGTTTTCCGCATTTACAATGAATGACTCTGTGAACTGGTATGTTGACTCTGGCGCCTCCATGCATATGACCATGCACCGGGATTGGCTCTGTGATGTCACGGCTCCACCTGTACAGAATATAAGAATTGCCGACAATAAGGTATTGAAAGTTGAATGCTGTGGTAATGTATCTATAAAAGTGAATACTAATAACAGCACCGAGGCAATACAGGTGAAAAAAGTTTTATATGTTCCAGAATTAAAAACGAATTTGCTATCAGTAAGCAAGATAATAGCAAATGGATGCAAAATCCAGTTTAATGAAGTTGGTTGTCAAATTTACAATCAAAATAATAAGTTAGTTGCAAAAGCAAATCTCATTAATGATACATATCAATTAAAATCTTGTAAGAATGAAGAAATGCAAGCAATGACGGCGAAGACTGAGTATGATACTTACCTATGGCATCAAAGGATGGGCCACTTAAATTTCACAGACATTAGTAAAATGGCTAAATGTACAGAGGGAGTAAAGTTGTCACCGGAAAAGGAAAATAGTATTTGTATAACTTGTCTCGAGGGCAAGCAGACCAGGCAACCATTTCCCGGCGAAGGCTCGCGTGCAACGGAGCTGCTAGGGCTCATTCACAGTGACGTATGTGGACCGATGAAAACTGTTTCTATTGGAGGTGCCAGATATTTTGTTACCTTTATTGACGATTATTCCCGTCGTGTACATGTATATTTTATTAAAAGTAAAGGCGAAGTCTTTGAAAAATTTGTGGAGTTTAAGAATAGAGTAGAAAATGAAACGAACAAGAAAATTAAAATTCTAAGAAGCGATAATGGTACCGAATACAAAAATAATAAGTTTGAAGCCTATCTTAAAAACTATGGAATATGGCACCAGACATCTAATCCTTACACTCCCGAGCAAAACGGTCTCAGCGAGAGAATGAATAGGACATTAATAGAGCGTGCTAAATGTATGATTTTTAATGCTAAATTGCAAGATACATTCTGGGCTGAAGCAGTAGCCACAGCCGCTTATATTATTAACCGCTCGCCAACTCGTGTTTTATCCGATGTGACCCCACATGAAGCATGGACTGGAGAGAAGCCTAATTTGAGTCATATGAGGATTTTCGGATGTCACGCGATGGTACATATCCCTAAAGAAAATAGGACAAAGCTTGAAGTCAAATCACGTAAGTTGATTTTTGTAGGGTACAGTGACTCTACTAAGGGCTATCGATTTATAGACCCTGAAACAAAGAAAGGAATTATAAGTAGAGATGTTGTTTTCTTAGAAGCTACTGTAAAGAGAAACAAAGTCGTTAACATCCAAGAAAAGAAAAAGGAAGAAAATAACAAAGAGAAGGAAATTTGTACCGAGAAAAAGGAGAATAAACTGGAAAATAATAATTTAATAAAAGAAAAGAAAACAGTGGACTTACCTTTATTTGAAGATCACGAAGAATCTGGAAATGAAAACATAGATGAAACAAATGAAACATACTTACCTGATGAAACAGTGGAATCTCTGCCGCAACATAACATGGGACTGAGACCACTTCCGCATCGAATAGAAAGACGTCAGAATGATAATACCACATCATTTATGTGTTTGAATGGTGAGTCAACTATGATTCTATTAAATAGTGATCCGCAGAACCTTGAAGAAGCTATCAATAGTGACAAGGCTGATGAATGGAAAAGAGCTATGAAGGAAGAATATCAGTCCTTAATAAATAACAACACTTGGACACCTGTAAACTTACCAGAAGGAAAAGTAGCGCTTCCTTGTAAATGGGTTTTTAAAACAAAAATAGATGAAAACGGGTCCATATCACGTTACAAAGCTAGACTTGTGATTAAAGGTTATAAACAAGTAAAAGTTATTGATTATCAAGAAAAATATGCTCCGGTAGTCCGTTATTGTTCAATGAGATACTTAATTGGCTTGGGTGCAAAATATGATCTCAAAATCCGCCAAATGGATGCAGTTTGTGCTTTTTGCAGGGAGATATTGATAAAGAAATATTATAAAACTAGAAAGAGAGTCAAAATGAAGTCTGAAAGGATGTGCAATATCACGAAATAATTGGGTGTCTACTGTACTTATCTCAAGGAACCAGACCTGATATAACCTACATAGTAAATTCCTTGAGCAGATTTAATAACCACCCAACTGGTGAACATTGGGCAGCTGTGCTGCTAATCAAGTTGCTGTTCGATATCGATCAACTGCAGACATGGTTGCTGATGCTTTAACAAAAGGACTCCATCGTCCGAAGCACGAAGTTTTTGCCACATCAATGGGTTTGATTATAAAGCGTTTGCGTCCAGGAGAGGATGTTGAAAGTATGGACGCCTGCACTTAAAAAACATGCAACCAGTCACGAAGCTGCTGTGTTGTGTCAAAAATTTTCTTCTATCTGTCATCGCGTGTGCCAACGTTATCCGTTATTTAAATTAAAATAGTCTTTCAAATAAATTTGTTTGAACTGCCCTTGTTAATATTCTTTCAAATACGATACCCCCTTGGCAAGGACTGGTTGTCAGACTTTCGGGCTACTGACGACCAAAAACAACTGTCAAAGATCCACGAATGACAGTCGGGACCAACAGCTTAACGTGCGTTCCAAGGAACCGAGGGGTCTGGGCATGTGAAGATGGCCACCCATCCACGGACCAACCGCATCGACCCGTGCGGCTGTTATTACTTAGCCATAAGCCCCGCCACCATGCAACAATCAAACCATCACCACCATACCCACGGAGTTTCTGAAGAATACGTTCGATATAGACAAGACATGTACCAACAGTGGCGTGCATAGCATATAGGCATATAAGCAATGCCTACCTCGATATATCAACACAAAATTATCATACCTAACAAAAACAAAATCTTCATACAAACACGCGCGGCAGTAGGCAGTCGCCGGACGGCCTAATCGGCTCCCGTACTATTCGCACATTGTCATTGGTTTTTGCTCGTTCAAGTTAATACGACAAAATTAAAAATACGTACTTCTCACGCGTAATACCATGACGTTTGATCTTCGCAATTTATCACCCTTAAGTAGGCATGCCTACTCAAATAACCACACTTATGACCTCACTTTTTTTTGAAGTGAAAACTTCTTTAGCGGCGTTGAACACTTTTTGTAATGGGGAAAAAATGTTAAACTCGCGTCAGGGCATCGCGTCAGGACACGTGACCGTCAGGAGAGATTTCCCACCCCCCCCCCCCATCTCTTTCTACGGCGGCGCCAACCGAAGTGAACCAATTGAGACACGACAAAGATGGCCGAAGAAAATGACATTTGACGTACAAATGTTTGAAAAGTCAGTTTCGTAAACAATAGTACTTCGAGGAGCCGCAGTTGTATTTAATTTATTTTGCACTTCTGTTTAACCAATTTAGTTTATTATTATATACCTACCTACAATACAAAATAGAAGCGACGAAAAATATAACGAAGCACATTATAGCAACAAGAAATACTGTGGGACATTGCTGCTACATTGGTGGCCCAGTGGTATCAGCCGCGACTTACAAGTTGTAGGTCGTAAGTTCGAACCCCGACAGGCGCTTTACTTTGTGTAAATTATTTCATCACCACTGCTCTCAAAACGGTGAAGGAAAACATCGTGAGGAAACCGGCATGTCCTAGAACCAAAAATTCGAAGACATGTGACATCCACCAACCCGCACTGGGCCCGCGTGGTGGATTACGGCCCACTCCCTCTCACAGAGAGGAGGCCTGTGTCCCAGCAGTGGGAACGTTATAGGCTGATTATTGCTGCTTTTGTGTGAAAACAATGCTTCCGTGTCGACCACGGAAGTTTACACCCTGCAGGGAGATGCTCCAGTAGGGTGTGGCTGTGAAGCTATGTTGCAAAACATGCTCCACTTCCTATCCTGCCTTATTTGTCCTACCCAAAACATGCAGTCAAAGTGACCTCTGCGCTGCCACCGACGACAACGTGGAAGTGGCAATATTTTGAGCCAACAAGATCTAAAGTAAAAGAGAAGAAATTTAGGGAGTAGTTCATTAATAAAAAGCTTGTATACAAATATCAGTTTATTTTTATAATACTTGTACGCACCGGGACTTACAGCTTAGTACGGCTGTTATTCCAAATGCATACAGTGTGGCTAAGTTTGTAACAATTGAGCCTGGTATCTATGGTTACCTCACCCTACTGATTATAAACCTACAGCAACTACTTAACACCCTAGTTATCCTAACACCCTAACCTATCATACAAGCCTACGGGAGACCTACGGGAACAGACAGAATTTGGGTAGGAATAGGGGTTTGTGTACGTCGTGCAATGTGTACACAGGAAATAGTTTTGTCATTGCAGGTCCCACAGACTCATAGAACTGGTGATGGCTAAAGGTGTCTTGGCCATAGTGAGAGGAATTATGGAAGATGAATCAAACTCTACTCCAGCTTGATGACTAATTTATTCATTTACTAATTACTAATTTATGTGGAACGAATGTATGTCGCTCTTGATGCTGACGCTGGCGTATATAACTTTTGCCTGTTCACGGCTGAACAATACTCTAAACTCTAATTTGGCTTCTAAAACTTGTGCAAGCAGAACAACATTTTTAAAATGTTTGCTTTTCATTTGCCATCTGTGCCATCTCTTCTGTAGGCCGTTTCATTTTCTGCTATTCGTAGTGAAGCACCATCTTTACTAGTCCTATTGACCTGAAATACAAAACTAATGTTATAAATTCTTTCTCTTCATTATCTTATTTATATTTATTTAATTAATCAGTAGCGGCATCAAAATAACAGTCATTATTATTCTTATGGCGGGTTTTTTTTTTGTTACAATGAGTTTTGTACAGGCAAACGAAGTTCTTCGTAAAATTGTAAATTGGATAGGCACCTAATTCGTAAATCATGCCAGGCTGCCCCTGTTTAGCGTTAGTGCTTGTGTCAGTGTTTTTATTTTCTATTATGGAGACCTCTCCCTGACCAATTCTTCCAAAAAATCTAAGGATTAGAAGCAAAACCAAGCATAAGTATAAGAAATTGAGAATGTTTACAAAACATAACTTACTTTGAACACATTTTAGCTGTAACAGTAGGTACACACCTTATCCTCCTCCAACCAATATTCAATTCTTTGCCCTTTATTGCAACTAGTCTCCGGTCTTAATTTCATTTATTTTAAATAGATACAAAAAAAAAATATTCAAAAGTTTTTTAGTTTGACACATACAATATCAAATTCATTCATTGACATATTCATATTGTTTCCATGACGACCATGACGTTGTCGCGTCAAAACTGTTGAAACTGTAGACAATAAATTAGTTTTTCATACGTAATAATGTCTATGGACACAAATATTCGGTTCGTAGACAGATATTCTCGTATGCCGATTTAATGAGTTGGCCAATTTGTTGGATGACTTCATTATAATGGCAACATTTAGAAGTTGTAGGACATTCTAGTTATAGAACGTTTATGAAGCGTTTATGAATACAAAATTTTATCGAATGTTTTAAAGGCCTATTGAGCATTTTAACTAATGAATGGTTTAAACCTTCAATAGGCTTTTTTATGAATAAGACCGAAAGTGTTTAAAATATGGAAATTGAACAAAGTGCATCTATTAATGAAAAAAGTGACGCAGAAATATTGAAAAAAAATGAGTAATATTAATAAAATTAATAATTGATTTATTTCAACGTTAATATTCAAGTTTTCACTTCTGCCGGCACTCCCGGAGTGCAACCCGTCTTTTTTTCTGATTAGTGACCGCGTTTGCCTAGACTAGACCCGGCCTAGTGCCTACCTATTCTGAAAACCAATGCACGCCACTGGTAACAAATTAACCTACAATTCTCCAAGTCTGACCATCTCGCTCTCGCCACAGTAAATCTGTTCCTACCTTACCTTAACTTAACCTCCAAACATTTCATCAGACGAACCCTTCAAACCGAGTAATGTAGACACTACTTCAGCCAAATGAAGAGGCGAATCACGCATCGATACATATCCGAGAAGCATCGAGTATCGATTCGAATCGAATATTACCGATAACAGCACTCGAGTTCTCGATTTGAGTGGTGAGCGATTCACTAGTGGTGTAATCGGATGGTTCAGTAAGACAAGAATGTATATGGTACCTGTACCTACAGTTAGGGCGGTTTTGCACTACGTCCGATCGAGAAATAGTCCATAGTCCTATTTGTTCGGATCTAGTGCGCAACCCCTCATACAAATAGGACAATGGTTACTTCGGACCGGCGTTTTTCGGATTCGGATCGAATGTAGTGCGAAACCGCTCTTAGTTTACTGAAGGCCCTTTTGTACACGTACGTTTTTCTTCCCGTGAAAAACTACGGCTTATTCGCCGTGTGTGCACGATCGTCAGTATTGTGTGGATCTCTATGGAAGCTTGTTCGCGGTTTATACGAAACCGTGCCATGTTCAAAGGGCCTAACGAACATAAATACAACAACTTACTTACGCAAGATTCAAAAACGATTTTCTAGTAAAGTAAGTATTTTTTACGAACATAATATTATCGAAACCATACTATTGTGAAAAACGTTTTTATAGTACTGTGTGATCTAAACCCGCTCACTAGAGTCAGGCTTTTCTGAGTGACCTCTTGTTACTTTTGTCAGGGCTGAGGGGGAGTGGTGTGCATTTGGTCAGAACCATCGTAGTACCAATTTAGTTGAAGCATGGAACAATCCCCATTATGTACTCTATGAGACTTCAATTCGGACGGGGATTCTCAATGGGGATTTGTGGAATAACCCATCGATCGCTCATCGCCCATCGATCGTTTAAATTTTTTTTTTTATGCTTCTTAGATGTGATTGGTGACGTAACTAATCACGATAGAACATTATTTTCTCAACTCATATGACGTATGAATTGAGAAAATACGTACCAACAATAACAGCGATCGTTGACTCCTATAAAAAACACATCAAATCTTAATAAAAATAAATTAGTAGTTTTAACTTTATTACGTTTAAGTAGAGTTTCGCTAGCTAATGTAATTTGACCAGCAGGGTAATTGCGTAACACACTATCAGTAGCAATGGGTTTCATTTTGACATTTCAACAATATTCATTGCGTTATTTACGTTGTTGAGCAGACACATTTTTCGAACATATGAAGCAATGGATTAGCAATAAGCTTCAAAATTATTCAGATTAAGATTGATTGTGTGTTACGCAATTAGGGTGCAGGTATAAATTGCTCGTTAGCGTAAACCAAGCAGATCCCTAGAAAGATAAGTCATGCAGCTGAAGCCGCTGGATAAGCTAGTTTTTGTTGTTGTTATTCCACCCGTTCAGGTGGAAATTCATAGACGACTCCGCCTTGGAGTGTAAATGTGGTGCTGTTCAAAGTCAAAGTCAAAGCATTTATTTCAAATAGGCACATAAAAGGCACTTTTGAACGTCAAAAATTACTTTAAAATAGAATTGATTCTAGTCGCCCCTTCCAAAAGGTAGTTTTCGTGTGGAGAAGAATGGGCAAGAATGGGCAAGGGTTCCACAAACGATGGAACACTTAATATCGTGTCCCGCGTGTCCTGTCAGCTGCACATTACAGGAACTGATGGACGCTGGTGATGGCGCCAAATAAGTAGCCGAATTCTGGGCCGAGTCCATTTAGATTGCTGTCGAAACGCTAAGAAGCGGAGCTAGTAATTTATAAAGATTTTAGATCCCATGAATCATGCTTCTTAAGCTGCTATAAATTAGTCTGAAAAATATAAATGAAAAATGTATGGAAGAAAGTCGCAAACGATCGTAGCAGTGCAATAAAATTTAAATATTGTAAACGTAAATCAATAGGGAGCTGTTTTGTAATGTTCAACTAGCTTCTGCCCGCGACTTCGTCCCCATAAAATTTCGGCCACCGTCCACCCGCCCTGTTGCATCGCATCGCCTGGTCGCGCAATCACTTCGTTTTCGCTTAGCGTTTTTTCTGACTTTTTTATTTTTGCACGGCTCCCAAGGGTCATAGCGTGATGTTAAATAACCTTAGCCTTTAGGCCGTCCACTGCATTAGGCCCGGACTCCACTGAAGCGGAGACGTGCAGGAATCGATCAATCACAATGGTTGAAATCTTCATCGCGTAACTCGTCTCGTCTGTGATTGGACGATTCCTGCACGTCTCCGCTCCGCTCCGCACAGCTCCGCTTCAGTGGAGTCCGGGCCTTAAGCGAGTGCACGGAGCAGGCGCCCGCGCGTCGTGCTGTTTTCTATAGAGCAGCGCTGCGCGAGGCGGGTCTCCCGTCGCAAGCGATAATAGAAAACAGGAATATATCTTCGAATTTTTGACTCTAGGACATTTCATTTTTCTCACGACGTTTTACTTCACCGTTTTGAGAGCAGTGGTGATGAAATAATTTACACAAACTAAACCTGCCTAGCACACTAGGCAGGTTTAGTGCCCACTAAACCCACTAAACGCACGACGCCATCGCGATGAAGATGGCGGGACGAACTTGACTCCTACCGTAGAAACTGGCCGGGTAAAAGACAGAATTGCGTGGAAAAGGGAGAGGGGGGCATTTGCCCTGCAGTGGGATAATACAGATTAGTTACATTAGAAAGTGCCTGCTTGGGATCGAACTCACGACCTACAACTCGTAAGTCGCGGCCGTTGCCACTGGGCCACCACTGCTCTCCACGCAGTGAGTACTGTGACGCAAACTTGTTAACCGGCTTAGAATAATGAACCTCCTGAATCCATAGAAAATACATTTATTATTGCACCAACGACCACCCTATTTTATGTCCAGGCGAATCAATGTCCATACCAAGGTTGCCTGGAAGAGATCGCAGAAAGCGATAAGGCCGCCCATTGTATATTTTTAGTTTTTGATGAATTTTTTTTTGTTATGTATTTTTGTGGTCTATAATAAAACATATATATAAATAAAAAAGTTGTGTGAGGATGTCATCCCACTGTAAATAATCATAACGTCAAAAGTTTACTCTGCAAGGCTTCCAAGAACCACCACATCAACCTACTTACCGCCAAACCATACCAGGGGGCCTACCACCATCTCTTATAACAGTATTAATATAACCTTACTCTGTCTTTTCGTACCATGACGTCCTTAAAATAAGCTTATTACGATCTTGAAACAAAATCGTTTTCTTAGCAGTTTTGGTGACGTCACCTCTAAAAGTTCATTTAATTCGTACCACGACGTGACTTTTGACAGCACGCGATAGTGTTCTAGCGTCTAATTTAACGATCTTATAAAAGTTACTCGGACGCTCACTTATTCATTACGGCTTTGCAAATTTATGTAATAAAAATGTGTTGTGATGTGTTGTAGTGTCATTTATAGTAAGTAAAATGTATATATTACGTAAACTTGTCAAATTAATTGTGTTCCTGGCGATTTTAATACCTACGGGAGTAATAATTTCTTATTTGATTCTAGATGGCTAATGTGTATGAAATATTCGAGTTTTTGGAATTTAAAAATTCCCAGAGTGTCTAGCTGACGCATTAATAACAAATCACTGATAACTAAAACTTACACAAAAACAAACTAACAAACAACTGACACTTCACTGTTACAAACTTAACTCAAAAACTCAAAATATTAACAGTAAAATATAACTTTGTTACAAAATATATTCACTAAATAACAATGTTTAACCATAGCTTGATTCCATGTCGACTGAGTTAGCTAGTGAGATCTTATGCATTTAAAACAAAAATAAGATCAATCACTTAGTTATCCAAACAAAAATATCGCCATACCGAGTTTCGAATTTCGTTCGCGCTACACAGCTGATAAGTAAGCATTTTGTTACAAACATTTTGTTCCGATTCACATCACGTCACATTTAGCCACAGCTTATTTTATAATTTTTTCAATTGATTTCCTTACCTACTACAATGCAACATATTTAAGTATATGTAATAGTATGCATGTTATGGAAATTACTCATACAAATTATGTTTTCTTTTGAAAATTAATATTATATTTGGCTACAAGATCAACTCGTAAAAACGAATCGGACCAAACGTTTGAAAGAGATAGCGCTATACAGTTCATATAGCGATGTTTCTTTTCTATTAAAGTAAACAATAGACAAATTGTTCGTTCTTTCCCAGCACTAAGCAGGAATGAAACAATATGGAACGGTTAGGGTCATGGTACGAATATGAGCATTGTTATTATAAGGTTGAAACAAAACTCTCTTGAAATAAGATTGTTTTGTTAAAGATGGTGGTAGGCCCCCAGTTCTCCTCTAAATACCTGTTAGATTAATTGTCCAGTAGACCATGAAACTACCGCGAACTATAAATTAAGGGGCCGACACGATTTAGTGCTGCCCTTGTAAATTAGAGGCCTAATGATACATTAGATTGAAATTAGTGATGTTACATGACATCGGATGGAATGGCGTTGTAACTGTGGTGGTTTACGAGTGTTTAAGGTAGACATTGATAAAAATATTTTACTCAGAATTGTGGAAACTGATAAAAGTTACTATAAGAAAATCCTGCATCCACATTAGATATTATCTAGTAACTTTCTGCTTCGTCAGAATAAAAAAGTTACAGGAAAATCCTGTTCAGACACACATATATTTTTAAGATACAGAATTGCATCATTTGCATCACGTAGATTGTAAAGAAGAATGGCAGGACTCCATCTAATCTGAGTGTCGTATTTAGACCGCGTGCATTCTTAAAAATACTCTCAAAACATCTTAGTCAAATTAAGATAAAAGGTAATCATAGCATATTTTTATTGCATTAGGTTTCACCAGAAAAACGTTGTGTCAAAAGCAAGGCTCCGTTTTAAACTGACCCCATGACAGCCAAAGAGTATATTTTATTATATATTTACCTTCAAATCAAGAGTGAACAGGTATCTTCTGGGCACGCTCATTCCATCATAGACCTCATCTATGGTTTTCCATCAGAGGTGATCGGGGTCAAGAGCGGCCCATTTAGCAATAAAAAAAAAATATGCTGTAAGCAGTTCGACATTTAAAACATCACTGGTTGAAATTAGTGATGCAAACGATTCGAAACGTAGGATATCGTAAAACGTTCAGGTTTTTGTCGCACAGTTAAGCGTATAAGTACATATTATTACAAGCTAGAATAATAATAGTGTATTGTCAAATGTTCAAAGAATATACTTATTGAAAAATATTTCTTAAAAATTGGATAGTAGGAGTATCATGATAAAATAATCGTAAAACAGAGTTCTAAACGATATATTTCGACGGACAATTTTCAATATTTTGAGCCTAAACTATAGTATTTTATGTAATAATAATAATAAAGGGAATTCAATCAGATAAATAAAGAATTACCAAAAAATGATTCCAAAGAGCCATGCCTTCATTTTTTTATTTAATTAAAACTGCAAAATTACTTTTATTCTTATGGTCATTCGATTCAACTAACATCAAACGCATCGCTATTTTGAACCTTATTCGTTGCCGCGGTACGCTGTTGTCAACTACCTAAAAAAATTTCTTCCTACCGCGCCTTAACCCTTAAAATTCGCGCCATTCCCAATAACAACCTTACAACTTCTGACAATTCCCACAGATAGTTGTAACAAGTAACCGAGGCGCCCGCGGCTCGCACGGGTTGAATATTCATGCAGCTGTCAGTCATAACAAGGGTTGAATTCTGACTGCTATCGACTCGAGTCAACAAGAGTTGTGAACTGTATTTAACTGATAGACATGTAGTTATGTGTAGGTGGGGTTTGGTGAATATGGAGTGAATATCGTGTCGTTTTTTGTATGCAATTGGGTTTAGGGATGGTTGTTTTTTTTTTTTTTGTATCAGGTAATGGAACACAGCATAATAGGTATCAAGTTGCGATAATAATAATAATAAAGATTTATTGTTCAACTAGGATTAGACTACATCATTATCTGCCTAGCCTTTTCTCAACTATGTGTGGGTCGGCTTCCAGTCTAACCGGATGCAGCTGAATACCAGTGTTTTACATGGAGCGAATGCTTATGTGACCTCCACAACCCAGTTACTGTGTAATACTTTACCTCTAGGTAAGACTGGTTCTCAGATTTTCGAGCTTGTGACTACCCGTAACGACTGTAAAAGATCCACGAATGACAGCCGGGACCAACGGCTTAACGTGCTTTCCGAGTCACGGAGTGGTCTCGGTATGTAAAGATGGTCACCCATCCACAGACCAACCGTGGCAAGCGTAGCTTAACCTGATCGATCGACATGTGCAGCTGGTATTATTTAGCCTTAGACTACATGGCAAGGTAATATAATATAAAGCACAAGCATGAAATTTCTTAATCTAGTTCGTAGGTGCCGTACCTATTGGAGAAAAAACAGCCAGGTTGAAGTAGGAGTGGGCCGGATGCGTCTCTCGAATACACCCGAAGAAATGGGCAAACATTATGACTCACTGGACGCCAGAGGGAAGACATCGCCGTTGAGGTAAACCACGGCGGCTGCGCGGTGGTGTGACGGGCTTATAACGTTTGCAGGGCCAACCTGGCCAGAGATAGCACAAGACAAGGAGGTTTGGAAAAAAAAAATGGAAATCCTTTGTCCAGCAGTGTGACAAAATATAGACTATAATTAATTTTTTTTTATGTATAATCTGCGGGGCAATCGGGTTACACATTATCAATCGGAGTCGGTTTCCTTTTGACAGTTCAACAACATTCATTGCGTCATTTACGTGTTGAGCAGACAAATTTTCCGAACTTACGAAGCAATGGATTAGCAATTTGCTTCAAAATAATTTAGGCTCCCAGTGATAGTGTGTTACGCAATTAGGGTGCTGGTATACAATAAAGTATTATAAATAAATAAATATTGTGTGTGTTGAAAAATGAAATCAAATTCATAATTGAAGTGATATTTATTTGTATAAATAGATAGATCTTAAGGCCAATTCTCGTACTTAAAAAACGTTCAAATTCAAGTCGCAATCTCATCTCAGCGACAATCAATGTCAAAAACTTGTCAATAATGTATGTAAATTGATTGTATTTTTGATACATTGCAACTGAGATTAGAATGTGAACGTTGTTAAAAATACAGGAATTGCCCCTCAGATACTATACAACCCACAACAAGATAGATGCTGAAATATCTGTTACACGAAAGAAAGAAAGAAAATACGTTTATTTGCGGTAAACATGACGGAATAAAGAACATAAACACAAAATAAAATAAGAAAGGGTTGGGGGAAACATGCGTCACATCCACGCAAAACGGCTATCGCTCAGCATTATGCTGCGACCCTATGCAAGATAGAGCCCCAGCGAAACGTATTAAGGTGAATGGGTAGTAGTAGCCCGCGAAATTCAATTTTTCTTACGTTTTTTGCAATTTTCAGGTCAGTGTCAGGTTTTATCTTGATGAAAATTTGATTCGCGACTATAACAGGTACGTATTCACAGAATTATAATCATTAGAATCATTAATACATCTTTCTAAGTTAGATTTCTACCGTTAAGAACAAATCTCGTATGGAAAAGTGTTGATGGTAGAAGTCTAACTTAGAAAGATGTATTAATGATTCTGATGATTATAATTCTGTGAATACGTACCTGTTATAGTCGCGAATCAAATTTTCATCAAGATAAAACCTGACACTGACCTGAAAATTGCAAAAAACGTAAGAAAAATTGAATTTCGCGGGCTACTACTACCCATTCGCCTTAACTGTAGAGAATAGAAGTCATCAACGGGAGAGGGACAGCATGTTTAACAAAAAACACAACGATGAAAACCTTCATAAAAGCACTTCTCAAAGAATAACAATGAGAACCCTCTTCGCACACAATTTAATCCTCTGAAAACTGTAAAACGTAAAAAACCTGAGTCATAAGGCCAATAATATTAATACAAACAGCACTTGGAAGCAATTCAAATCCTTACAAACAGTTGCAAACTACAATAGTCGCTACAATAGGGCTACCAAAATATTTTTGTCCTTCCAAAAATATTTTTTTTGAGTTACTTATATACCTACAACATTAAGACCTTAAGCTAACTATTTACACTAGATACTAAATTAAATGACTAACTAACCAACCATTTAGATTTGGATGAAATTTGGCACACAGGTGGTCTATAACCCTATCAGAATACGAGCGCTGCGACATTTATTTTTTAAGAGCCTATACTACCTCCGCTAAAATTCACTTTTTATCTCGCTCATACGATACTGCTCGCGGACTGAGTGAGAGCAAGACAGAGTGCGGTGCTGGGCGGCAGGCAGCGCCAATAGTTTAGGTTTTGCTTTTTACGGTGAAAATAATGGTAATTATAAAAAAATAAATAACATAAGACCTGCTTTAAAGTAAGTTCAGTTAGTATGCAAAGTTTCATGATCTAATTTGAAGTATTTTTTGAATACCAGCGGTTTATTGTTCGGGTTAGAGGTAACTTTGGATTTTTTTTCTATAAAGAAAATTTTATGGAATCGTGTTTTCGTCTAACATAAGACTTAGCATTAATCCTCAACTTTACCATATATTTATTTCAAAATTAATGGTGCAGTATTTTCGACATAACGGAGGATCACGCTAAGCCATTTGAGGTAGTATAGGCCCTTAACTGTCGCAGCATCATGCTGAGATAGGAGCCTTTTGGCCCCGTATAGGAGTTTCTGTTACATTTTTCTTTTTGTTACTTTTTATTTATATAACTTGGTGTTTTTATTTTTTAATGTGTTTAGTTTAGTATGTGATCTTCCTGTCGCAAAAAAAAAAAACTTTTTCTTTCGTTTTTCTTTCTATAACCTGCATTAATACATATGGTACACTTTTTATCCAGCACCCTAATTGCGTAACACACTATCAATCGGAATCTGAAGGTAATAATACGGGCTGGTGTCCGCAACTCCACGTCTATGTGCGTATTTTGCGTACAGAATCTGCAAATCATTTTGAAGCAAATGGCTAATCCATTGCTTCATAAGTTCGAAAAATTTGCCTGATCAATACGTAAATAACGCAATGAATGTTGTTGAACTGTCAAAATGAAACCGATTCCGATTGATAATGTGTTACGCAATTGCCCCGCAAGTCCACACAAACGAAGTCAAGAGCAGGAGCTAGTTCTAAATAATTAGGAACTCTTGTTTTTAACATGGGTTACAACCAGCAAAAAAAAAAAAAAAGAAAAAGACAGAATCAAAATCAACAATCGCTTCTTCCTTCATAAGTATAAAATAATAAAACCACTGCCTTGTTTTTGCAAACTTTTATTTTAAACAAGCTGACCCGGCGAACTTCGTACCTACTCAGATTCAATAAATGTTGTGTGAACTTATTAGCTGAATTCAATTCAGTTTTTAACGTTTACTCAAAATGAATTAAGTTCGATGAAAAATGTTCGGTCAATCCGTTTTCGACATATCATTAAAAAAAACCGTTCCATTCAAAGTGTATGGGAACATAAATTATCTCTTCATCATTTTATTTCCGTGATTTTTTCCTATGTTTTAATAAGTTTTTCTGCTATTTGGGGATGAGACAAATCCAACAAATTAAAGATCATAAAAATCGGTCCAGCCGTTCTTGAGTTATCTAGGTATAAATGAAATGTTAAGACCGACTTTGTTTTATTTATAACTGGCTTCGCCCCGCGGTTTCACCCGCTTAAGTGTCGATCCCGTAGGAATATCGAGATAAAAAGTATTCTATGTGTTATTACTGGTTATAAACTATCTGTGTGCCAAATTTCATCCAAATCCGTTTAGTAGTTTTTGCGTGAAGAAGTAACAAACACAAACACACTCACAAACTTTCGCCTTTATAATATTAGTGTGATTATAAATTATTAATATTTATGTCAATAAAGAATTAATATTATAATCAAAAGATAGACTTGCAATACAGAAACTGAAATATACGTTATGCAATCAGTAAAAATTAAAACGTTCAACATTTTATTGACACGGTGAGCCTTCGCAATTTGGTGTCGGGCCCTCGAGCCAATAATTCCAGTGATTGTTGCAGTGGGTTCGGGATTATATCAGGATTTTCTGCAGCAGATGCATAAAACGATCGGCATCCGATGTTGAGCGTCAATACTGTGTAGGGCTGTGCATTCTATGAGGCCTATGTGAACCTGATTTAAAATATTGGTTTTGAGTGAGTATACGAGTAGAGTATAGAGAATAAGCCCCCAACTAGACGGACGGAAGACCTAAAGAAGGTGGCTAGGGTAAACTTGATTCGGAAGACGGAGGACAGGGTGTTGTTGCGTAGTCTGGGAGAGGCCTATGTCCAGCAGTGGACTGCGATAGGCTGAGTTGATTGATTGATACAAGTACAGACGGCAGCACATCAAGCTACTACAATCTGTCAAATTTCTGTAATAGATTTTCAACTTTATCACTAAAGCATAAGATTCAAAGTTGATTGGGAAAATTTGACGGTTTCGGGTAGCTTGATGTGCTGGCGTCTGTACATCAAAATCAACATAATCAGTTTCATATAAGACTGACAATTAGCATAAAGATAAGGCGTAATTCGAGAAGACAGTCTTCCCCAAAAATGCCCGCCCTTCACGACTTCTTTGTTTTAGTTGGGAAGAAGAAGTGGCGCAAGAAACTTCCCAGCAAAACGTCAGAAAATATGAATATAAATCTAAGAAAGGAAACGATTTCTATAATTTTGTGATTGCTACTCAATGTGTTGTAATCTTTAAAACAAAGTTCGTCTATCAAATTCCGAAAAAACATACTTTTTGATGAGAAAACGGCGAATTTGCTAAAGATTATGTTCAATACCCACGAATTAACCAAGAAAGAAGTTAGGCAGGTTAGAAACAACAGAAAGGGATATCACACTTTTTAGGGACGCACTGATTGAAGACCTTAGTCTTTAGGCTCTGTGGAACTGCTCTGCGACAATCTTCGCAGGATGGCTGGTAGCAAAGACCTTAGTCTTTAGGCTCTGTGGAACTGCTCTGCAACGATCTTCGCAGGATGGCTGGTAGCAAAGACCTTAGTCTTTAGGCTCTGTGGAACTGCTCTGCAACGATCTTCGCAGGATGGCTGGTAGCAAAGACCTTAGTCTTTAGGCTCTGTGGAACTGCTCTGCGACGATCTTCGCAGGATGGCTGGTAGCAGCTGGATGAGAGTTGCCGAAAATCGAGTTGAATGGCGTGCAATAGGAGAGGCCTATATCCAGCAGTAGACTGCTATAGGCTGATGATGATGATAATGACTTTTTAGGGAATAATAATTAGTAGTATCTGATTGCAAAAGTAAGAGGGGCTCGTGACTAAATGATAACACCCGCATGGGTAGATCGTAAGATTAAGCTACTCTTACCGCGATTGGTTCGTGGATGGGTGACCATCCGTTACATATCGAGATAGAGATACGGAGATACGTGCTTTTAGTATAATATTCTATCACATTTAAATTCAATTATTTTTTCTTTAAGTACACTGTATTTTAATAATTGTTTGCTGCACCGGAGGACGTCATTACGTCAGCGCCGGCTGTCGCTGAAAACCAGCGCTGGGGCTCTGTCCTGCATAGGGTCGCAGCATAATGCTGAGCGATAGCCGTTTTGCGTGGATGTGACGCATGTTTCCCCCTACTTTTTTATTTTATTTTTTGTGTTTATGTTCTTGTTGCGTCATTTTCACCGCAAATAAACGTATTTTCTTTCTTTCTTCTTTCTTTTCGAGGTACAGAGAGCCGTACCTCGAAAAGCACGTTAAGCCGTTGGTCCCGGCTGTCAATCGTAGATCTTTGACAGTCGTTACGGGTACTCAAAAGTCCAAAAGTCTGACAACCAGTCTTACCAAGGGGTATCGTGATTTCCAGTAGCTGGGTTGTGGATGTCAGATAGGCAGTCCCTCCATGTAAAATACTGGTATTCAGCTGCATCCGGTTAGACTGGCGGCCGACAGTTATCGTCGCGAATACAACCTGACACTGACCTGCAAATAGCAAAAAACGTAAGTAAAATCGCATCTATGTAACCTTAAGATCTAATTTCTTTGCCAGCTCGCGGGTTGTTCGAAAGAGTTACCGGAGTTGCTTGTGCCCTGTGGATTTTAGTCAGTAAAACTCTGAAATGGCCCTTCCGCTCCGCCCAGAGCGGGAGAAGATATTTGAAAATTTCCCACCATAAAAAAAAACAGTGGCACTCCGGGAGTGCCGACAGAAGTGAAAATAAAACACAAACAAAATACTTTGCCATCACTCACTGACATATAGGACATACATTAAAACCGAGTAACTACATCCCGAGGACAGCCGAACACGTCATCCGAAGCGATGTCGGTTACGGTAACAGTGGCGCGAAGTATTCACTTAAAAAAAAAGATATCATTTTAGAACCTTGTCTGTTACGCCAACTTCCTTCACATTCTCAAGTTTCCCATAATATCTTACCACTTATTAGCAAATTGGTCCCAAAAGAAAAATCAAACTGCAGCCAACCCTACGCCGTTGCAAGCAAAGCCGGAAATACGCGGCTCACTTTACGATTATTACTTCCTTTGCGCTCTCACTGTGACACTAGTGGGTATGAACGCTTGTTTTATTGTTTATTATTCTTTCCAGGGTGAAATAAAAGAGACGATCATGGACAAATAGGGGTGAGAGGGTGAATGTTGAGTGTTATGGATGTTGTTGTGAACTGTGTAAGTATTGGTAAGCAATGAGGTGTCATATTGGTCACTCTTGGTTATACAGGATGGCAGGAACATGAGCACATTGTTACTATGGATGTAGAACATAATTCTGGTTACTTCAAAAAATCCCTTAAAATAGTTTATAAGAAAGACATAGCAGTCGCTCCATGTTAAATACTGGTATTCAGCTGCCCTTGGTAATGAGTCAAGAGTCGGTGCCATAACCACTGGGCCACCACTGCTCTAAGTAGTATAATTCTACTTGCCGATAAAAACCAACCCAACACCTTATTTGACTGGCCAATTCTTCCCTTGCGGTGGTAGGGCAAACGCCCGCCTGGTTTGCGATCACCCTTCCACCGGAGTCCGGCGTCAAGCAGCCTGCTGTGTCTCGTCGATGCGTGGGAGTTTCAGTGCCTTAGGCATCTTCTGGGCACGCTCAATTCATCATAGACCTCATCTATCGCTTTCCATCAGGCGTGATCTAGGTCAAGAGCGGGCCCATTCAGCAATAAAAAAAAACGAATACCACAATACAATATTAAATTGAGTTTTTGGTCTACTTACATAACCAATAACCATGCACAAAAAAAATTAAACAAATGTAGAATTTGCCTTAGATAAACAGCCAAATCTACGAAGCTTATTTTATACCTACACATAAAACTCCACCAGTAAAATAATTACTAATCTAATCTTCCAAATCTAATTAAACGCTCACTTTCCTTCATACATATCTCTAAAATAAAAACAGAGACACTAAACCTTTTGTAAAGTTAATCCCGCACACGGAGTCCCGGGATTAGGCCCATACGTGCACGGCTCACTGTAATCACGGACCAAGTGTGTCCTACAAACAAGTCAATCTTAAAACGGGTTTGCATAGATTAGCACAGCACTCGCTTTCAGAACACATTTGGGTGTGCCGCAAGGTTGGAATTTTAGCGTTTACAGTGTCTATAATTTTGGATAAGTACCTATGGTTCGAAACAGTGGGTCTTAACACTCTCCCTGCCGACAATATATAAAACTTTTTAAGTTCAGGAGGCCATAAAGTTTCTGCTTGTGAACGCCATGAGTCAAAAGTCAAAATTATTACAAGAGGCCGTGGTATACGCCGGCGGGTCCAAAAATAAAATCTTTTAGGAAGCCGTGGGATCTGCCCTGACCTCCCAAATTCAAATACAGTTTTTATAACTACTGGCGTGCTGTCATGGAAAATGTGATAAAAGTATAAAAAATGTGCTTTGGCCTCCTGAAAAAATTTTTTTTGGGGTCGTCGCTTGCAATGATATTATAAGTGTTACACTTATAATATTATTGGTCGCCGGCAGTTCCCATGGCAAGGAGAGTGTTAAATTGAACATGGAAAATACGTCAAATGCACGTAACACCCACTCCCATGAAGATCGCAGACTTTACACTCGAATTAGTGAACGATTATGTTTACATAGAATAAACTGTCCAGTTAGGTGGTTCGAGAAAGGGGTCAATCATCGAATCCGACTCGGCTGGGCAGCGTTCGGGAAGCTACGTAATATCTTCTTGTCTCATATATACCACAATGTCCTATGACCTATGGAAACTGAGACGTGGAGAACCAAGGCAACCGACATAGCCCGAAGAATTGCCAAACTCAAATGGCAGTGGGTAGGGCACATTGCATCCAGAACAGATGCAGGCCACAGGTATCCGCAGTATGCAAGAACAACAGAAGCGGTCGAAGTGGCGGTGCTTGGGGGAGGCCGACGTCCAACTGTGGACGACATTCGGCTGAAATGATGAATGATGATGACCTATGATTTTGGTGTAAAAAAGGATTATACATGACACGTGGGTGCCGTAATATGCGGCCTTAAGATCGCCAGGGAGGAGACCTTTCATACGCCAAAATTAGAAAAAGAAAGAATTGAGGTAGAAAAGAAGATGCGACAATCAATCGCCCATCCGTAGAAAACGAGTTTCTTATCAAAAATTGAGTAATCGTATAAAGGTTTCATTGCTGGTTTTATAAACAAAAAAAAAAAAACAGTGGCACTCCGGGAGTGCCAACAGAAGTGAAAAATTTAAACAGAATACTTTGCCATCACTCACTGACATATCGGATATACATTAAAACCGAGTACATTCCAAGGACAGCCGAACACATCCGAAGCGGTGTAGATTACAGTGGCGCGAATTCAATGGTTTTTTCCCCATCTTAAAAAATGCCAAACGCGCCTAAAGACATTTTCACTTCAATAAATAGTAAAAAGATGAAAGAAGAAAAAGAAGGAGTTCTGTTGGTCTGGTAACAGGAGAACATACATCTAAACTAAGCCTGGTTTCGTTTGCACAAGATCATCCCGCTAGGATCCCACAATTTAGGCCCCATACATCGCACTCCTCAGTCGTTGGCCGACGATCAGCAATCTGCATAATACGCAGACACGCTGCTATAAAAATGGTAATGCACTCCGCATTGGCTTTGCTGTGCAGGGTAATAGGTCGCTTGTTCGGCGGTGCCACGAAACTGCATGAAACCTTAATGTATTTTAGATCTAGGTTTTCTTTAAAGTTGTAACAAGCAACCTTGTCATCTTCATCGGAGTTTCTTATATGAAGATGGTTTACGTGATCTGCATTAGCGATAAATGTTTAGTATTTAACACGTTCAGACCGGCACATCATGAGTAGGTACTTAGTATCCTAGGGCGCAAATCTTCATATAGCCACCGGTGGTACATCACCGCCCCACGAACCAAAGTCTTGCCGGGCGGGGTGCGCCACCGGTGGACACGGAGAAGATTAGACAGGAATTATACCATTTTACAACAACCGAATCTGCGGGTATGGCTAGAAAAAAAATCGAAATGCGTAAATACACTTTGCTCCGCGTGTGAAAAACCAATGTGTTTGGATTGTTTCAATATGATTCATACAAAATAATTTTCCTTTTATGGTATAAAAGGAAAATTATTTATCCATGGTGGCATTTCATTTTATATTTTTTTAAATTTTGATTTAATTTTCTTATTATTACATTTTCTCAACGTAATTTATCATAAATAATTTGCATTTCGTACAATTTATGTCGTGATTATATTGTTTATTTTTTTCTAATACTTAAATAAAAGTTTTTAACATTGATTTACTTATGTTTACTTTTCGAAATAATATCCACCTCCTGAGCTGCACTATGAAAATATGACAATTTTACTAGGCGGGGACGGTAAGTACAACACTTTCTCTCAAAGCGGCGCGAATTTCTTAGTATATTGAAAGTATAGTGTGACGTGGCCACCGGTGGTACACCTCGCCGTGTCAGCAAATACTCCATGCTCCACCGGTGGTACACGAACGTGTTAATTGAAGACAAATCGATAACAAAAAAACATTTATTACAATGTTTGTTTTTTTTTTTTTGTTATCAAGAATGTGTAACATAAGAATGGTTGAACTCCTTCATTGATACCTGTATGAGCTCAGATTCTTTCTTTATAGGTACAAGGAAAAAAAACTGGTGCACCGAGGGTTCCGTACAATAGTTTATCACGAGAATCGTGTCTCGAATGTTTTTCCCATTTTTTTTTTTGTAATGTAACTACAAAACGGTTTTCGGATTTTTTCCTTTACATGTCCTACATGACATTGCTTCTTTCCAAATTTAATGATTCTAGGGCAACGGGAACTACCCTAAAGGTTTTGATTCCTTTGCGAGTGTCAAAATATGCGGCAACGCAACATAAACGTCCGTATCTTTCGATTGCGTTGACTGAAGTTTGATCTTTCCACTGCTTCAAGGGATTGCATTTCGGAGTATTTGATATTAATTTCAACTTGATAACTCCACGCGTTACTGAGAAAACAAATTGGGGGAAACCATGCGTCACATCGCAAAAGAAAGAAAGAAAGAAAAAGTATTTTTTGCGATTCGTACAAGAAGATCACAAACTAAAAACAGTACTTACAAGAAAATGGCCATCGCTAAGCATAATGCTAAGGCCCTATACAAGACAGAGGCCCAGCGCTGGTTTAAGTATTCCCGTAATTAGCACATGTTTAACTATCCCACTTATACATAAGTTATCCCACTATAGCCACCGAAGCCGACCATACCACTGTTAAACTTGTAAACATAACTTACATCCGAACAGCACTAATAAACGACAATGGCGCGTACATAAATTCTCTTAAAGCTATAAATAATGGAAAATTGCCCACCCGTGTCACGCAGTATCAAATTGCTGCCGATGTCAGGAAGACTGAAGATACTAATAGGGGATGCGACATGGTTGGGCTAACCGACACTTTAGATGGTTATGCCGATTTAAAGAATATTAAGAGTGGTTGACGACCGTTCTTACATCTCTATTTATAATTATTATCTATCTATATCTTATCAAAAATAAATAAAACAAAGTCGGGTTTGTTACACTATTTATAACTCAAGAATGACTGGACCCATTTTTATGATCTTTGATTTATTGGATTTGTCTCCGCCCCGAATAGCAGAATAACTACTAAAACATGGGCAATATTCACAAAAAAAAAATCAGAAGATTCATTTTCTCATACATTTTGTATTTATTGATTCTGAGGCGGTACAAAGTTCTCCGAGTCAGCTAGTCTATACTATACTAATATTATAAAGAGGTAAAATTTGTTTGTAAGTTTGTACGTAGGGGGTAATCTCTGGAACTACCAGTCGGATTTGAAAAATTCTTCTTGCATTTGATAGCCCAATTCTTGAGGAAGGCTATAGGCTATTTAACGTCACGCTATGACCCTTAGGAGCCGAGCAAAAGCGCTATGGGGAAACGAAGTGATAGAGCAGGAGACCCGGGCAAGTGATGCAATACAACGAGATGGGTCGAGGGAATAAGAAATTTCACGCGAACGAAGTCGCGGGCAGCAGTTAGTACTATTATTAAAGCTGAAGAGTTTATTTGTTGGTATGAACACGCTAATCTCTGGAACTGCCAGTCGGATATAAAAAAATATTTTTGCATTTGATAGCCCTATTCTTGAGGAAGGCTATAGGCTACTTAAGGTCACGCTAGAACCTTAAGGAGGCTAGTAAAAACAAAACAAGTTAGAAAGAACGCTGAGCGAAAGTAATAGTGCGGGCAAGCAATGCGATGCGACGCGCGACGGGGTGATCGGGGAACAAGAAGTTTCACGCGGATGAAGCAGAAGCTAGTTGTGTATAACATTTAAAATTCCCTACCTTCCACATCTTTGATCTTGGCAGAGAAAAACTAATCCCAACAAAAACATTTTCATGTAAAATGTTGCCAAACGAGACCACATATGGCTCGCAATGTCAAAAAGTTATCAGAGTTATGTTATTTCAATAGACCGTGATTAAATACTGAGAGCCTCAACTTTTCTTACTGATTTCTCTCTTACCCTCTTTTACTTTTGCAAGGTTAAAACATTTAGTTAACATATCCGCGTAACATTAATCATTCGTTAAGGCAACCTTCAAAGAATGGTGCTGACAGTATCAACAACTTGCAATCTTAAGCATTAAGCTTCATTAATCACGAAAACTTCTGCTTTTGCTACACAAATGGTGAATATTTTGGGATACTGGGGTGCAAAATAAATTGCTGGATCGATTTCTTGGGAAATTGTTATTATGAGATAGTCGCAGAGCATCAATGGCGGTTTCTATATTTAATGTCTGTAATTTATATGGTGTACAAAATAAAGAGTATTCTATTCTATTCAATGGCGGCTCAACACACGGCTACACATTAAGCTATACATTTACAGCATTTGTTATCATAAGGACAGATTCGCTTTACGCCAGATTCGCGTTAATTCAGATTCGCGTTAGGTCAGATTCGCTTAAAGACAGAAGTACAATCGGATAAAAAGTAATTTTCTCAAACATGCTTGGACATTTGAGCATTATTTTGAAAACCTTCTTTGAGATAAATCGAAATTGCTGTACTGGCCAAATACATCCGAGCAGCGGCCGGCAAAAGTTGTATGAAAATCCATAATTATCTGTCGTGTTTTGCGGCCAAATAAATTACATTGTAAACTCATATCTGACATCGCATTTTATGTTTTTTTTATAACAAAGAGAAGTCCAGTGTGCAAAGAAAATCCGCCGCGATATTTTTGCATCATTGCAAGTTGGCTAATGGGTAGGCAGATATTTTCTTGTCTCCTACACAAATCGGTTTATTAACCGGCCTCATCCAGACAAACACAAAACAATATTGTACAATAAATTCCTCTTCCGACCTTTAACAAATTAGTCCAATTTACATTCTTAAATACCAATTATCGCAGACAAAAGGCATCCAATTTGTTATTAACGAAACATTTTAATTAAAATTGCTGTAATGATGGCCAAATAGGTTTTTGTCATGGTCCATGGAATGGAGGATTAATATTATTTGATTATTGGTAATTAATCAAGTATTTAACAATAGCCTGCAGACCGCTTTATCAGCATAATCAGCCCATAATGTTCCCACTGCTGGGACACAGGCCTCCGCATTGGGAGAGGGAGTGGGTTGGCCCTAAATCACCACGTGGGCCAATTGCGGGTAGGCGGATGTCGCATGTCTTCGAATTTTTGGTTCTAAGACATTGTTTATTTATTTATACGAGTAGTACACCAAAAAAATACATAACATAAAAATACATCAAACACTAAATTCAAAATATACAATGGGCGGCCTTATCACGTTCTGCGATCTCTTCCAGGCAACCTTTGTTTTTTCACGATGTTTTTCGTCACCGTTTTGAGAGTGGTGTTAAAATAAATAACACAAAGCGATGTGCCTGCCTAGGTTCGAACCGACGACCTTGTAAGCCGCGGCAGTTGCCGACTAACCGCTGACCACTTTATCAGGTAACAATGTTTTCCATCGCATTTTTCTCCAACTACGGCAAAGCCAAATTGCTATGTGGGGGCCAACGCAGTCTAAGGGAACCCAACTTTACACTGAAAAGATATTTCAATAGACCGTGATAACTGGATCTAGATCAAGCGGCACACGTATACTTTCTCTGCCAAGTGTCAACTATGTTCGGTTACTGTACTTGTATTTTGCCATCTCATGCATCGTTTCCGTGGTGTAGCGGTTATCACATCTGCCTAACACGCAGAAGGCCCCCGGTTCGATCCCGGGCGGAAACATAGTTTTTTGCGTTTGATTCTTAAAAAAATACTTATCATTTAAAGTTTTTATCTTTGTTATTTTTGGATTAATCTCGGAATGTATATAATATTATGAGTATTTATAATGATAACGTTTTAATACTAAGTGATAATAAACGTGCTAATAATCAAATACGAAAATAACATCTTACTTATAATTATTTGCTAGATATCTATCTCTTTGTATTTTTGTTTCAGAGCCGAGTCCTTTGCATTGTTGCATTGAGCCATGGCACATTATTATGTAACTTTAACGATTCCATGAGTTCATATTATTATTTCTTGTAGCTAAATAATAACAACCACACGGGTCAATAGAAGGTTAAGCTACGCTTGCCGCGGTCGGTTCATGGATGGGTCATCCATTAGGTACACATCGAGACCTCTCAGTGTTGCCGTTGGTCCCGACTGTCATTCATAGATCTTTAAAGTCGTTACGGGTAGTCAGAAGCCAAAAAGTCTGACAAACAGTCTTATCAAGGGGTATCGTATTGCCCAGTAAGTGGGTAGTGGAGGTCAGATAGGAAGTCGCTCCATGTGAAATACTGGTATTCGGCTGCATCCGGTTAGACTGGAAGCCGACCCCAACATAGTTAGGAAAAGGCTAGGCACATTGATTGATTGTTCTCAGAGAAATCTCCGTGGAAATAATGCTCTAGATAACGAGTAGCAATGACTCGAGAAGGGGCCACTTGTTGCTATAACAATTTGGATCTGCTGGATTATTTTGTTTTTATGTCGATAATAACGGTAAACGGTATCACACCTAATGTAAATACTTAATGGTTCTTAATTGTGCAGAAAACAAGATCATAAATCAGAATCCATCGGGCTTTGTTTTCAACTGGCTTCAAAAAACGAGGATAAGAAGGTACTTTTGAGTCATAATGTATTTAAAATAAAATAAAAACTAGACAACAAATTTGTTTTTGCGGGTTGTTCCACTGCGCTCCAGAAATGCATTCCACTGAAAATAAAATAAGTAGAGTCAGCATAAATGGCAAACCATAAGTTGTCTGTTATACACAAATATAAATATCGGTAGAATTTTTTTACCGTGGATTCATCTCGTGTGTCAAAAATGCTCAAGGCCATTTCGCACTTTATGGTCCTAGTTGTACTATTATTCTGTAGTCCTAGTGACGTATGATGTTGCATGTCATAACGCGCAAAACCGCGCACGCCGCCCCGCCCGCAGTCATTAAAATGACGATATATCTAAAAATTTTTATGAAAGCTATGTATAAAACTTATGTCGTTGGAATTGCAATAAAATAAGCTAACTGAATATATACAACTTAATGCAGGTTTACCTTCTAATGTGTTGTATTGTTCGTTGTTTTTAAGAAAAAATGTTACAAGTGACGTTGTGATTATGACTGAATAAACATATTTGATATGCATTTTTTACTTTTTTATGATATTTAATATAATGATTCATGCTCAATTTATTTTTTTGCTAACTCTACTCAACATTTTTTGGAGCGCAGTGGAATTAATGTATGAACAGTAAAATTATGAGAACAATGGGTTTTGGAGCGCAGTGGAACAACCCGTTTTTGCGGAAATTTACTTTATTAACACTGTGTAAATCAGCGGGTACTTCATCTGGGGGGTCTCGATCGTCCAACCACCACAATCAAGTTGAGTGAATTCTCTCGTGGTGAGGATAGCTCACTCATCTTGATCGCAGTGGACTTTACAAAGCCACCGCGGGTCGCTATAGCCATTCCTGAGATGACATGACCATGAGGCGCCCCGGATGCCTAATTTAAACCCAAAGGAGGAGATGGAGAAACAGCGTGACAGGACTAAACTAATAATTATCTTCTGTCCTTTTCTTAATGAAATAGAAAGAAAAGAATGCAATGAACTTAAATTTAGTTTAATTTGTGAACTAGGGAATCGGCGCCAGTGTCACTCTTATCCAGTGGCGTGCATTGCATATAGGCATTTAAGCAGTGCCTACCTCGATATATCAACATAAGCCTGTCAATTACATTTTAGTGTGTGTGCCCCACAATTAAGAAACCACTAAATTATCATAGCTAACAAAAAACTAAATCTTCATACAAACACGTGCGGCAGTAGGCAGTCGCCGGACGGCCTACTCGGCTCCCGAACTATTCGCACATTGTCATTGGTCTTTACTCGTTCAAGTTAATACGACAAAATTAAAAATACGTACGTCTCACGCATAATACCATGACGTTCGACCTTCGCAATTTATCACGCTTAAGTAGGCATGCCTACTCAAATAACCACACTTTTGACCTCGTTTTTTTTTTTCTGATTAGTGACCGCGTTTGCCTAGACTAGACCCGGCCTAGTGCCTACCTATTCTGAAAACCAATGCACGCCACTGCTCTTATCCGACCTCTTCGGTGATTGCAGTGACTTCGTAACAAAACTAGACAGCGGCGGCGCCACTAGCAATGCTGTCATATCAACCAATAATTTTTTTTAATGCAACACAATTGCACCACCAAAAATAACAATGCAATAATTCCACATCCGAAAAAACACCTGTGGTTGTTTCAAAAAAGCACGTTGAAATCCATTTTAAAATGTACAGACAACAAAAAAGACAACTTTTTTCGTCACTCGAGTGATAGTCGTTAACAAGTATGCGTCCAAAATGAATGTACAGTATGCAAACAAGCTCATATTATCCACGAGTCACGACAGAAATACTCCTCCATCATAAAACAACTACGTAACTGTATACAAATTATCCTGTCATCCTACATTAAAACGATAAAACGTTATTGCAAGGGTATAAGGTGTGTTTTGAATGGCTGTAGTAGAATAGGGTTGGTGCCAGATAATGATGTAGACAAAACACTCACTTCATTTTGCATGACTATTAACGCATACGTTTGTGTTTTATTGCTACAATAGTGCTTCGAAAGTAAATAAGCGCATAAATGGGAAAGCGAACAGTATTGTTTGTTCATTTTTTTACATAATCAAAAAAATAATTCTATATATTATTTTGTATATTATGTTACCATTACAATAAATGATTAAGAGCCTATACTACCTCAGCTAAAATTCACTCTTTATCTTGCTCATACGATACTGCTCGCTGACTGAGTGAGAGCGAGACAGAGTGCGGTGCTAGGCGGCAGGCAGCGCCAATAGTTTAGGTATTTGCTTTTTACAGTGAAAATAATGGTAATTATAAAAAAGTAAATAACATAAGACCTGCTTTAAAGTAAGTTCAGTTAGTATGCAAACTTTTATGATCTAATTTGAAGTATTTTTTGAATACCAGCGGTTTATTGTTCGGGTTAGAGGTAACTTTGGGTTTATTTTCTATCGAGAAAATTGTATGGAATCGTGTTTTCGTCTAACATAAGACATAGCATTAATCCTTAACTTTACCATATATTTATTTCAAAATTAATGGTGCAGTATTTTCGACATAACGGAGGATCACGCTAAGCCATTTGAGGTAGTATAGGCTCTTAAGTAGTAATGATTATGAAACTAATAATATATCGATAAATGTAAGGTGGGACGCCCTCAGGCTAGGTGGAGCGACGATCTTCGCAGGATGGCTGGTAGCAGCTGGATGAGAGTTGCCGAAAATCGAGTTGAATGGCGTGCAATAGGAGAGGCCTATGTCCAGCAGTGGACTGTTGTAGGCTGATGATGATGATGCATATGACTCACAATTTAATATAGCAATTTTAATGGAGCAAGTTGTTTTAGACGATTTTTAGATCTTTAATAAAATGATGTTATTAAGTAGGTATACCTTTTTAGGGTTCCGTAGCCAAATGGCAAAAAACGGAACCCTTATGGATTCGTCATGTCTGTCTGTATGTCTGTCTGTCTGTCTGTCCGTCCGTCCGTATGTCACAGCCACTTTTTTTCGAAACTATAAGAACTATACTGTTGAAACTTGGTAAGTAGATGTATTCTGTGAACCGCAGTAAGATTTTCACACAAAAATAGAAAGAAAACAATAAATTTTGGGGTTCCCCATACTTACAACTGAAACTCCAAAAATTTTTTTTCATCAAACTTGTACGTGTGGGGTATCTATGGATAGGTCTTCAAAAATGATATTGAGGTTTCTAATATCATTTTTTTCTGAACTGAATAGTTTGCGCGAGAGACACTTCCAAAGTGGTAAAATGTGTGTCCCCCCCCCCCCTCTAACTTCTAAAATAAGAGAATGATAAAATTAAAAAAATATATATAATGTACATTACCATGTAAACTTCCACCGAAAATTGGTTTGAACGAGATCTAGTAAGTAGTTTTTTTTTAATACGTCATAAATCGAAAACCGCAATTTACCTTTCACAAAGTTACAACGAACTACAAGAACTTTTATATTATGTTACTTGCTGCTACGGAACCCTTCATGGGCGAGTCCCACTCGCACTTGGCCGGTTTTTATAAGAATTTACTTAAAGATTACAAATAAATACATAATAAATTGCTACTTAAATGATCATAATAGGTTTTAAAATAGTTCTACTACATAACATTTGTTAATTATTAGATACTTAATGTTAGTTGATATTTAGCAATTATGTATGACCATCTCTCATTGGTCTAAAATGACGGCCGAAACAGCGGCAATGTTTGAGGTGCTGGTGAGGTATGAAAAAAATATTGCACCCGTGCGAAGCTGGGGCGGGCCGCTAGTATTAAATAGCTAGTAACCAATCTTGACACTCAAATTTAGTTTTCTATACCTACACTTTCTAACACGTGTTATCTTATTTTCCACGGAGTGCAGAAAGAAAGTCCCTGAACGTAAATTATTTACATGTAGACTTTTCTCCTAATAGCATATACCTATCTAACTAACTACACGTGAAGCCTAACAAAACAATTTAGGCATGCGACACGCACTAACGAAGGCAACACAGTGTAAACTTGTTACTGCTACGACAAACAGCCTCGTCGCTTTCAGGCAGCCATCGTCACAATACAAGTAAAGAACAGAAGGTTTAATAGTAATATAAGAAGTATAAAGAGGGGCTTGTGGCTAACTAATAACAGCCGCGCGGGTCGATCGATCAGAGGGGCGATTTTCGTCATTTTAAAGAAAGAAAATAACTTTAATTGACCCAGGTTAAGGTACATAATACTCACACAAAAACAAAAAAATGAAACACTTAAAATAGTATTGTGTGCCTCATGGCTGCCCCAAATAGGCCCAGTTTTAAGAACGTTCACAGTCCAACCTCGGTCACAATCTGTCAAAAATACCTCAAATTTTTTTTTATGACAAGTTTTTGACATTTATTGTAGCTGAGATACGATTGCGACTAGATTTTGAAATTGGCCTTCTGGTAAGCCACGCTTGCCGCGGTTGATCCGTAGATGGTGACCATCTTTACATACCAAGATCCTCCGTGCCTCGGAAAGTACAATAGATGGATTTGACAGTCGTTACAGGTAGTCAGAAGCTCGAAAGTCTGACAACAAGTCTTACCAAGGGGTATCGTATTACCCAGTAACTGGGTTATGGAGGTTAGATAGGCAGTCTTCATTATCATCATCAACCTATAGCAGTCTACTGCTGGAGATAGGCCTCTCCTGTTGCACGCAGATAGGCAGTCGCTCGATGTAAAATATTGGTATTCAGCTGCATCTAGTTAGACTAGAAGCCGACCCCAACATAGTTCTTCTTCTTAGCGTGTCGATGGCAATCTAAATGTACTCGGCCCAGAATTCGGCCACTTGTTTGGCGCCATCACTAGCGTCCATCAGTTCCTGTAACGTGCAGCTGACAGGACACGCAGGGCACGATATTAAGTGTCCCATCGTTTGTGGAACAGCACCACATTTACACTCCAAGGCGGAGTCGTCTATAAATTTCCACCTGAACAGGTTTTCCTTGCTTCGGCCAACCTGGGTCCGGAGTCTGTTTAAAGACTTCCAGTTTCGACTCCCAACATAGTTGGGAAAATGCTAGACAGATTGATGATGACTCCATTTTTCCCAAGTGGTAATTTCGAAAAAAAAAATAAAGCTTGTTTGTACACAACAACTTTGTCCAGTATTGACCTACTGCAAGTTATTTGCATCATCCCATCACCCTTCACCTTATACTAAGAAGGGTGACATGGGCCTGATTGTGTTTACCCTAAGCATACTTACACCATGTATTATAAGTAAGAAAAAATAAATTCATCAGCAAAAAATATTTTTCGTGAAAATGTTGATACAGAGGATCTGGGTTCTGCGTACCGTACCTACAATCCTTAATTTATTTAAATAACATGGCGTAGGGGATTTTTATATGAAAAGGATTTAATAATATTTTACAAGCTTCGCTAAATAAATAAGTAATGTGTTTATTTTCTCAAATAAATCTATATCTATTTATTTATTTAAACTTTTCGCACAAAAAGGTACAAAGGCGGACTTAATGCCTTAGGCATTCTCTACCAGTCAACCAAGGGTGGTGAAGAGATTAGATGGCAGGTGCTTTGGTTGAGAGGAACAATGATAAAAAATAAAAAAAGACGGGTTGCACTCCGGGAGTGCCGGCAGAAGTGAAAACTTGACGTTGAAATAAATCAATTATTAATTGAATTAATATAACTCATTTTTTTTTTCACTATTTCTGCGTCCCTTTTTTCATTAATAGATGCACTTTGTCCAATTTCCATATTTTAAACACTTTATATACACGAATGTTACGAATACACAGCAGTGTGTCCACGTCCACTTCCACTTCCACTTCCACTTCGACTTCGACTTCGACTTCGACTTCGACTTCGACTTCGACTTCAATTTTTACTTTGACTTTGACTTCGACTTTGACTTTGACTTTGACTTTGACTTTGACTTCGACTTCGACTCCGACTTCGACTTCCACTTCCACTTCCTCTTCCACTTCCGCTTCCACTTCCGCTTCCACTTCAACTTCCACTTCCACTTCCACTTCCACTCCATCCATCCATCCATCCATCCATCCATCCATCCATCCATCCATCCATTGTCGTGTGTCACTAAACTTGGTTCACTTCGGTTGGCGCCGCCGTAGAAAGAGAGGGGGGGGGGGGGGAATCTCTCCTGACGGTCACGTGTCCTGACGCGAGTTTAACATTTTTTACCCATTACAAAAAGTGTTCAACGCCGCTAAAGAAGTTTTCACTTAAAAAAAAACTAAAAATTCTAATCTATCTACTTCTTACATATGAAATTGGCGTTTTTCGTACTGGCCACTTTAATCACGAATTTCTCCTCTTTGGTAAGGAATTCCAAATTCAAATTTGTACAGCTATTTACTCATGTATTTGTGCTTCGATGACCGTCATTCATTTGTTTTTTTTCTTCTGTTTTTTCTGTTTGCGTCACTCATTTTACAAAATGGAAAATTTAAAATATCGCATTATTTACGAGTACGAGTTCCGCCGTGGCACTAGTGCTGCGGAAACGACTCGAAGGGTGAATGATGTGTATGGCGGTCATGTTGCAAAAGAAAACACAGTTCGTTTTTGGTTCCAACGTTTTCGTTCTGGAAATTTCGACCTGCAGAACAAGCCCCGTGGACGGCCTGAGACCCAAGTTGATAATGGAGAATTGAAGGCTATTGTGGAAGCGGACCCATCGCAAACCACGTCCGAGTTAGCTGCAGGCAACCATGATGGAAAAGCTAGCGGCTAAACAACCAAGGCTGGTCAATCGCTCCACGCCACTGCTGCTTCACGACAACGCCAGACCACACACTGCGCAACAGACGGCTACCAAATTAGAAGAGCTTGAATTGGAATGTCTTAGACATCCTCCGTACTCCCCGGACCTTGCTCCAACAGATTACCATTTTTTTCGCAATTTGGATAACTTTTTGCAAGGGAAAAAATTCAACTCCGATGGGGCAGTCCAAATCGCCTTCAAAGATTTTATTGATTCCCGTCCGACTGGTTTTTTTAGTAAAGGGATCAATGAACTACCTATAAGATGGCAAAAGTGCATTGAAAACAATGGTTCATACTTTGATTAATTAAATATATTATATTAAAAAATATTCGACTTTTTGTTCCTTCCATACAAAACGCCAATTTCATATGTAAGGACCTAATATATAAAAATGAAACCCGTTTTCCGTTGTCACGACATAACATGAAAACGGCTGGACCGATTTCGATGAAATTTGGTATAGAGATAGTTTGAGTCCCGGGAAAGGACATAGGATAGTTTTTATCCCGATATTCCCACGGGATCGACATTTACGCGGGTGAAACCGCGGGGCGCAGCTAGTATGTAAATAAAAATGGATCGCCGAAATGTATGTACGCTCATAACTTCCGAACGACTGCACCAACTTGGATAATTCTTTTTTTGTTGTGTTTGGTATTACCAGGATAAGGTTTGTAGAAAAGAAAATTTCGGAAATTCGAAAAAAAAAATGTACCCGTGCAAAGCTGGGGGAGCCGCTAGTAAAATATAATAATTTATGTATAATATAATATCTTCAAAAGGAAAGTGCCCACAAGGCTGGCACCATGGCTTTGTGTATGGCAATTCTGATTCTTTGGCCAAAAAATAGGTCACGTGAAGAGTCGACCAACTTAAACAACACTAATTACTGAAAAGTGAAGATTTCAGGAAATGAGACGAATCACTTCAGAATGCCAATTTCCTTAATTAAAAACGTTCAAAATCTAGTTGCAATCTTATCTCAGCGACAAGCAAATGTCAAAAACTTGTCAAAATGTAGGGAAATTAGAGGTATTTTTAACAGATTGAGACTGAGATCAGACTGTGAACGTTCTTAAAATTACGAGAATCACCCATCTGGTAAACAGTTGCCAATTCTTTAAAGACATAAACCCGAATTAATAAGAAAACTGAGTTTGCAGAATTCGCCCACGTTCCGCACAAAATTTTCATCGAATAAAATAATTACTTTCACACACACCCACGGAACACAGCCAATATAATATTATAATTAAGAACGTCATTGCCTCAATCAGAACGTAATACCAATGAAACATATACAAAACTTATATAGCCAATCACTTCATTATTGAAACAGAGAGTAGTCAAACCGAAGCTCAATCAATCCAGCCAGCGGACCAAACACTTGATACACACATCCGACTATTTAACCAAGACCCCTTCAAACCTTACGCTTTCCCTTTACTCTTCATAAATTTCTTACGCAAAGGGGAGGGGTGGAGGTCTACCAAAGCTGGTGCGTGGTCAATCACATTGTAATTGCCTGCAGGAACAAGATACCCATGAAATGACGACTGTCCTGTGACAAGGGTCTCACACATGCTCCAAGGGATTCGATTTAGCCTTGCACCCTCTTCTCATCTTTGGTGATAACGCCTTGTTTACTTTTTAGGACGCTATTTTTGGTGTGTCCTTGTGCTAATAGTGTTAAGACTCCGGACTAAGCGGTTGCATAAAGTTGCTTATTTAAAAAAAAAAACGTTTATTTTCGACCAGGTAGGCAGTTATCGGAAAATTGGAAGGAAAAAATGAAACTAGGTTGACTTTTTCAAGGTGTTGTTTTCAAACACTAGCTGTAACACTATACAGGGTGAAATTAAATTCATGGGCATTATTTTAAGGGGTCATTGTACTCATCATTATAAACAACTTTTACTATGGAAAATATACCTAAAATCGCGAAAAAAAAATCAGCTGTTCCTGGCATTTATGTTAACATAACTCGTCAAAATGTAGGGAAGAGCTGATTTTTTTCGCGATTTCAGGTTTGATCTAATAGTAAAAGTTGTTCATAATAATGATTACAATGACCCCTTAAAAGGATGCCCATGAATTCAATTTCACCCTGTATACGCAAAATTAATCATGATAAAGGCAGGTCTCCACTGCGTGATTCTATTACAACTATAATGTTGAGACACTGGTAATACCCCTAAATTGAATACCGTAAAAAACACAGCATATATTAGGAGCACTTTTAGCAATTAGAAGATAAATAACTTTTCTACATAGAGCTCAACTACTACTGCTGAACGACAAGAAAATACAGGCGTTTTAGTAAAATACATAAGTATATAAATCAGCCTATAATGTTCCCAATTTGCTGGGACAAAGGCCTGATCCCTTCTTCGAGAGAGGCAGTAAACCACCACGCGGGCCCAGTGCGAGTTGATAGATGTCACATGTCTTCAAATTTTTGGTTCTAGGACATGTCGATTTCTCCACGATGTTTTCCTTTACCGTTTCGCGAGCAGTGGTATGAAATAATTTACTCAAAGTAAAGCGCCTGTCTGGGTTAGAACCTATGTCCTACAAGTCGTAAGTCGCGGTCATTGCCACCAATGCTCTTTAGTAAAATATTTAGATCGAATTTCAGTACGAATACAATACTTCTGTAATGATCAGCCAAGTCATTTGCAAGTACATTTTCCGGAAAATTTTAATTACAAGCTCTCCCTAGTGCATAATGAGTATTATATTTAACTATATCTGCTATAAGAGCATGAATCCAATTTCCTATCAGGCTTTCTGCGGTAAAACAATATTAAACTTTTCTGTTTGCAGTTGGTTAAAACCTTAGTCCTTTGTGATAAGGTTGAAAATCTTTGAAAGTGCTCTGGCTGCTAACTAAATAAACTTGGTCGTTTAGAACGTAGACCATGTGTCGGTACTACATGTGACCGCAAAACAAACACAAATATTTGTTATTAGAAGTTCATAATACGTTAGCATCTAGTCTGGCTTTGATTATTACAGTATTAATACCTATTATGCATCTTCATTTACTAAGAACACGCGATTAAAAAAATCTTTTGCAACTGTTTATTGGTAGCGTTCTTGTAAAAAAAATACCTAGTTTCAGCAACTCAAGGGGGCTTATAATGATCGACTGTTTAAAAATACATTTTTGACGTTTAGATGTCTCTTAACTTTAAGCAACGTTTATAAATAATATTTTTTCAGTAAGTACATACTTTAATAAATCTGATGATGAAACTATAGGAAAATGCATAAGACGAAAGTTTCTGCATTTTTAACCGACTTCAAAAAAGGAGGTTTGTATTCAACCCGTATGTATATTTGTATGTCCGCGATTTGCTCAAAAACGAATGAAGCAATTTTGATAATTCTTTCATTAATATGATCTACATACTTTCAGGATGGTTTTAGTATATAATACATGAGGTAATTATTCTTATGCACAAAGTTATATACATAAATGTACTGCATCTCCGGCATTTCCATGCGAATTTTGTTGATTCTTGTAGTCGGTGTCTTCAATTCTTCAATGCACTAGTGTTAATTGAATTTGTGTGGGGTAGGTACAGTGAGCAACAAAAGCCGATAAACGCTTCAGTTTTTTAATTCTTAGTTATTGAGCAAAATATTTGTTCAAAATTGCAGCAGAAGTACAATTTTTAGAATCGAAACTCCTATTATGACCTAAAAAGCAGTTTATTGAAAAAAAAAAAAATATTGTCAATTAGCAACATGTAAAAATGACAGTGTTAATCGCCTTTTGTTGCTGACCGTACACTGTCATAAACAAGATCAAATTAAATAAGCTAGCGAAACTCTGCAGACGAGATGGGGTATCGATATCTAAACATGATAAAATAATTTTTTTTTAATAATTGCAACTGCATCCGATGAGACTAGAAGCCAACCCCACCATAGTTGAGAAAAGGCTTGGCAGATGATGATATACTTTAATAATGCATTTAGTAAAAATCTGTTTTGACATTACAAGCAGTCACTTTAATTACCCGACTGCGCGGCGCAAAGGAGTGGTAATGTGTTTATCAGCCTATGTATGTATGTAAGTATGTATGTATGTATGTATGTTTGTATGTTCCTTTGAAGCACTATACAGACCAAACGCCTGGGCCGATTTTTATGATTCACACGTCAATCGATTCCTCTTAGTCCGGCGAGTGTCACTAAAGACATGACGTTAATGAAAATTCAATATGGCGACTACTAGACGCCATATTGTGAAAATGAAAAAAATGAAAGTCAAGAAACTATGTCAAGTGGGGTATCATTGGATAGGTCTTTCAAAAATATCAGTGGTTTGGGAAGACCGTTTTTTGATTAAGTAAACCGTTCGTGACTTATCAAGCTTTAAAGTACCAATTTTCGTTAGAATCAAGTGTCCCCCCCTCTACCAACTAAACGCGGCAGTAGTACCTATATATTACGAAATTTAAAGGGAAACTATCACACTTAAGTGGGATTTACAACTCATAACTAAAAAGAATAAAATAAAAAAATTAAATTTAAAAAAATCAAAAAACCCGACTGCGGTAAAAAACTTAAGTTAAAAAAAAACTGAAAAGCTAAAAACAAGCCCATTTTAAATTAAATAAAAGTTGGAAGCAGGCGGGACCCATACCATTTTTCTATTTTCAAACTCAAATGGGTCCCGCCTGCTTCCAACTTTTATTTAATTTAAAATGGGCTTGTTTTTAGCTTTTCAGTTTTTTTTTAACTTAAGTTTTTTACCGCAGTCAGGTTTTTTGATTTTTTTTTTATTTATTTGTATAGTTACACAAAGAAAAGAACACAGTAGAGAGATAAACTTATATCAAAGTACACATTCTCGAAACTTTCGCCCATACAAATATTCATATTACCTCAATTGGAAGAACAATAAAACTCGAACGTGTCCCGTTACATTCATTTTTCTTAAGCATAAATTACACTCCACACGCTCCCTTTGAACTCCATCCTTTTTTATTATTAAGTTGTCCCATAAAAGGGACGTCTGCAAACCTTTTTGTTAAAAGGCTATAAATGAAAAAAAAAATTGTGTTCGTCGAAACGAGAGTGGGCACTTGTGTAACGAACCTTAAATTAATTATTATTAGGCTAAGCACACTCAAACTGATTATTTCGTTGGATACTTCTTTTGATCCGAACGAAAATAAGGAAACTTTTACGCTAATATTTTAAACGTTCCCGAAATGGGTCAATGATTTTATGAGGGAACGACTTTAAAAGTGGATATTGCGATTCTGTTGGGACCACTGGTGGTCGCCACAAACACGCATAAAGTCAAATTAATCTTGTTGGCGATTGCAATAATTTATTTAAATAAAATAAAATAGAGGCGAATAAATAAAACAGAAATGTGTGTAAGCTTTTAAAATAACGGAACAAAATGGTGTTAAAATTAAAAAGATAGGGTAGAGAACTCAAAATTGTGGGAAGTCGTAATATTGCATTACTTTTAATTCTGTATTTATTGCCATCCAGAGATACGTAAATAATACCACAAAAAATAAAATGGAGTCGGCTTTTGTTTCCATACGTATTTTATTTTGTATTTTGTTTTGTGTTTTTTTTTCTCATTCTTACCAAGGGGTATCGTATTACCCGGTAACTGGGTTATGGAGCTTAGATAGGCAGTCACTCCATGTAAAACACTGGTATTCAGCTGCATCCGGTTAGACTGGAAGTCGACCCCATCGAAGTTGGGAAAAGGTTAGGCAGATGATGAAGTATTTTATTATGACTTCAAAAAGGAGACCACAGGAGGAAATTATTTACTCGACGTTACACGTGCTTATTCTTTCACAATGTGGCTTTTCAAAATTTTTGTATATTATGAAAATAATAGACGTAGGCATCTTTTCATACTGAAATGTCAGCATCAAGTTTTTTCGTAAATTTTTTAATAAGTAATGTTGTTTTTTTTTTAATTTTATTATCTGTGTGTCTCGTAATATCATGGACTTATAAAACAAATAATATTAAGTTTGTGTAATTATGTTCATGTCCCAATAAATACTTTTTCTTTCTTTCTTTTTACAAAATAAAGGTTATTCCCACGCAGAAGCCCATCAAACATTCACACTTTCACAGGTACCTACAACATAATGAAACTGCACTCAGACATGCTGCTAATGAAGTTAGCCCCCCTCCTGTCTGTTTAGGAAACAATTAGGTATTATTATAGACCCTAATAGGAGGGCACTACCGCAATGCTTCCCCTCTTCAATAATAATACATTGTTATACGTAGATTTTATGTATATTAAAGTACAGTCAACGAAATAGATGGGTAGGCAGCTAACTACAACTACTTTTACTAGCTCATCTGAGGGTGAATTTCACCAAAAAGAAAAAAAAGTACGTTACCCAAAACAGTGAAAAATACACGTTTGAAATGGCGTAACTCGGTCTCTATTAGACTTACAGAGCTACGGCTGCATGATTGTAAGTTATTCGTAGGACGCACTTTTTAGAAGTTATAAGCCAAAAACTGATAGAATTTCAAAAATATCGAGGTTTTTCAAGCATCACGCAGTTAGCACAGGTCTTTTGAAGCTTTAAACTTGCTTTTATATTGGTGTCTATACTAACAACATCCCTAAACAATGTAATGCATTTTTTGCGACCTACGGTATTTTAAATGACTGGCCTACTATGTAGGTATGCACGTTAAGTTTTATTACACACATAATAAAAATAAAGAAAGAAAATAAGTTTATTTGACCCATGTTAAGTAAGGCACACAAGAATAATAAATATTGCCCGAGTAGGGGAAAGTTGTTTATTTCTTGCTTGCATACCAAACTCTTTTGTCAGCAGTACATTCATGTAGGTAAAGGGAAACAATGATACATATCGCACCTTCGTTCGGTGCAACAAAGTCACAAATAGCCAAATGCAAAATTGAGGTAAGTATGCCAAATTGTCTCTGAACCATGCCTATACTTGGGGCAACAAAACATCCGCGAAAGTATTTCAAAAGTCTACAAGATGGCGCAGGTGCCTTTGTGGTTATAAATGCGAAAAAATGAGGAAATAAATGCGAAAACAAAAATTAAAAGTCCTCTCCTGTAAAATTAAAAAATTAGCTGTTGTGACTGAAACGCACAATTTCCAATTTCCCGCACTATTTTATGTTTAAATCATCGTTACTGGATATTTAGATGAACCAACACCTCAACACCATAGACATGACAGTAGATTTACTCCACTAACGTAGGGTCAGCATAACAAAGACAATACACATACATACATACATAAACCTATATAATAAATTGTCACAACGTACCCCGTCCAATTAGTGAGCTGGTTACAAAACAACGTTAGTGTCCTCACAGACGGCACACAAACGTCGCCGTGCTGGTGCACTGGACGCGTCGAAGCGTGTTAGCGTGTCTTGTGCAGGTGATTGCTAATAGACAAACGGATGGTACATATTCGGTACAATATTATACTGCAGTGTGTGCGGAGGTGATTTGGGGCTGTGTAAACTGGAATTTATGTTGTGTTATGTTCATAGTAGGAAATTATTTTGGAAATGAATAATATTTTACTAAGAAAACCGCCCTATATTTTGTAGTTTTGCAACAACTCTGATGGAAAACCAACAAAACAAAAACACATAGCAAAAAGCAGGAATTTTTAAGAGTACCTACAAACGGGGTGAATCGGGATGCAGGGGGTGAATTAGGACGAAACTTTAAAATGGATTTTAGCGTTGAAATCATATAGTTTTTTGCCGACAAGGGCATTTAATCGTTAATTATAATGCAGTAAACACATTAGAGTCCTTTATGGCAACAAACTATGTTATTTCAATGTTAAAATCGCTTTTAAAGTTTCGTCCCTATTCACCCCTGCATCCCTTTTCGCCCCATTTGACGGTACCTAGTATCTGGATTAGATCCCGGTTAGCGGATCGCCCCTATATACAACATTATTTTTAGTATATGCGAAACCCGAAACACGTGTCTAGTATTTTTATGTAAAGAATCTATGTACAAAATTTCAAAACTGTATCATGAATAATCACCAAGTTATAAGCTTGTTATGTTACCTGTTTGTCCGTCCAAAAACATGGTCTCCCCCACCGCGTGCCGTTAGGTACGGCGCGGCGATTGTATTGTAATTAACTGGTGATAACATTTTCCATCACACTTGCAGGCTTTGGACTGTCGTAATGGTCAAGTGTAGGTAGTTATTATAATGTACTTTATTCGTAAATAAATGCAGCCGTAAGCTACGAATAAGTAATTACTTATCTATTCGTAAGCCGTAAGTGATACAATGTAGTCAATGCGATTTGTTCAAAGTGGATGAAAAGTGTTAAACATCGCATTACTTAACCACAGCAGGCTGTAGGTACAAATAATAACTTTCTACAATTAACTATCTTGGCGTGTTTAAAAATGTTAATCATCACGGCAAAGCATTGTGTTCCACGATACTCTGATTGCTCCTCGTACCGCCGCACTGCCAGGGATACGTTATCACTGTTATCGTTGTTTCTGTGTACTGGACGTTTGTGTATGAGAAAGTCCACGTCCAGTCCAGTTACACGACACTTTTTACATACGATAGGTAAGTACACGATCAACCGAAACACAACTGTGGCCCGCGGCGGCCGCGCGCTCGCGATTATGCAGTTGGACCCACGCGACACGTGCGCGCCAACCAGTGGTACCCGGGTGACTGAGGTTGCTGCACCCCCGCCCCGCTCGCTGTGCGCCGGCGCCGCGCCATTGTGCGCGTATGGTAGATAACTACCTACTTAGTCGCTCCTCGGGGCACAGTATAATATACTCGGGGTGTCCAACTATTAACCTTTTTTAAATATTTTTGGGCCAAAATATAACATGGGGTAAAAATTATTGGAATCGATTCAGTTACTTATTCTGAACAAACTATATTCAGGTTTCGCATATACTAAAAATAATTTTGTATATAAACAAATAAAATTGGAGTGTCTGTTTATAATGTCAGAATAACAGCTTTATGGAAATATTTTATACGGTAAGTACTTTTAACAAAACATATTTTTTTAAATGTTTGTCTGTCAGTCTGTTTGTTCCGGCTAATCTCCGAAACGGCTGAACCGATTTTGACGAGACTGATGTCGTGCCGCGGCGGAGACCACCCCGCACTCTGCACCCCGCTTTTACAATTATTTTACTAGATTAGTCTAGTAAGATTATATCATACTCGTAGTTATATTCCCAGTATGTCAGTTATGTACCGCTTTCATATAACTATAGCTATATCCCTAGGGATATAACAATATCACGGCTTCAACTATCTTACTGCGACATAACTCAGTGCTTGGCCAGACTGGCAGCGCGGGGCGGGGAGTGGCGCGGGTGCGGAAACGCGCACTATTTGCCTGTCCGCAGCCGGGCGCGGCTGCGTTCTACGTGTTGTCGTGTCCAGTGTTCGTCAAAATAAAATATGGATGAACAAAACTAATTTTTACTGGAAAAAAGCTCGAACTAGTTTGAGAACCGGGGTCCACGCGCGAGCCGCTCGAGCACCCACAGCGGCCACTTGTATGAACGAGCTATGGCGTGAGTTGCCCGCGCGCTCCCCGCGCCGAGCAGCCCACGCCGCTCACCGCGCCCGCATGCCCACTATGGACACTCAAAGAAGTTCATATGTTTGAGTACGCCGCGCCGCTCCCGCTCCGCGCCCGAGCGGCCAGTTTGGCCAAGCACTATGTGTTATTACAACGACAAATATATCACAAAATAATTCGTTATATTGACAAAATTGCAAAAATTTTTTTTATTAGGACCAACTTAGACATGTAATCCTTCTTAGAGATGAAACAAAACTAATTACAGTTTATATGTCTCTGATATGGGTGTGATGTTGGGCATTTCTTCTGATATAGGTATTGTCAGATAACTTATTGGTTAAGTATGTGATTTTATTAAAAAAAAATTATTGCTGAATTGGCCCGCTCTCTTGACCTCGACCACGCCTGATGGAAAGCGATGGATGAGGTCTATGTTGGAACGAGCTTGCCCAGAAGAAGCCTAAGGCACTGGAACTCCCACGCATCGACGAAACACAGCAGGTTGCTTGACGCTGGACTCCGGTGGGAGGGTGGTCGCAAACCAGGCGGGCGTTAGCCCTACCACCGCAAGGGAAGAATTGACCAGTCAAATAATGTGTTGGGTGTGACTATCCAGGATGCGCCGAGCGCGAGCGTTCAGTTGAGTAACTGGCGGAACAAACTGCACTAAACGAGGAGGCTTCTTTATGCATCCCTAAATGATGTATACTATCAGAAGGAAACAATGATTTAGCTAGGAATTATTAACTAATAGAAATCAGCAAACGGCAAAAGTGGGCCGTAATCCACCACGCAGGCTCAGTGCGGGTTGGTGGATGTCATATGTCTTTGAATTTTTGGTTCTAGGACATGCCAGTTTCCTCATTATGTTTTCCTTCACCGTTTTGAGAGCAGTGGTGATGAAATAATTTACACAAAGTAAAGCGCCTGTCTGGGTTCGAACTAACGACACACAACTCGTAAATCGTGGCCGTTACCACTGGGCCAACACTGCTCATTTTTCAGGCACAAATAAAATAATATTGCACTTACAGCTACAATTTTTAACTTATTATGATGATAACTCTGGCACACAGTGCATCTGTACTCTGTTTCTAATAGTAACAGAATATTTATGGGATAACTAGCTGACCCGGCGAACTTCGTACCGCTTCAGAATGAAATAATGTGACAAAGTTCAATAGACACGTGGCGCCATCTATTATCATAATAACGTTATTGTTGTTTTCCTCGGGAACAGCACTTTTTTCGTAATGAAAGATATCCTATGTCCGTTTCTGTACACCTGACAACGTATATGCAAAATTTCAGGATGATCGGTTCAGTGGTTTAGGTGTGAAATGGTAACAAACAAACTTACTTTCGCATTTAGTTAGCATAGTTAGGATGTTTGTTGGTTAATGCTTCATGTATTACCATTTACTTATATCCCTTGTTGGGTTCTATTACCAAAAGGTGCCTATTAAGACTCCGCTGTCAGTTCGTCCTTCTGTCACAGGGCTGTATCTTTTAAACCGTAATAATAAAACACATAATAATGCTAGCGACCGTTTCCGGGAGCCCATTATTGAGTGTGCAAGTCACCCCCTGCCATTTTATCCGTGTATACTCGTATATAAAATATTGATCATTCATGGGTCATAGTTCTTCCATAGTTCTTGGTATAAACCAGTCCACTTTAGCTACCCAAACACATAGTCCAGCTTTTTATTTTTCCATATCCTGCAATAGTCCTACACGAACCGGGGGTTATCCTTGGGTGCACTTGCATAGTGCATACAGGGATAATCGTCGGTTGGTGCCACATTTCATTAAAATTTCCCAAGGGACCTCTGCGAGTTGGCTTCGGCCCCTCGGACGCCTTCCAAAGGACTGGGACTGCATGGTTCCGAGATGTTTAAAATCAAACACATAATAAAAATAATAAATAAATTTAAGGGAGCGTGACTCCTTTCATAAAGATTGGTCCTAGCCTGAGAGAGAGGTAGAAAGAGAGTAGGGAGGCTTTTATTCAGCAATGGGACATTTACGGCTAGTAAAAAAATAAATTTAAAGGTTTCAAAAACAAGAAACGTATTTGATACGGTGTTTTTTTTGCAAAAGTATAAAAAAAAAACAATGTAGTGTTAGGTAAATATTGTACGGTGGTACGGCACCCTGCGTGTGAGAATCGGACTCACACTTGGCCGCTTTTATTAAAACAAGAAATATTCATCCATTTCGTTAAAAAAATAAAAAAAAGAATCCTATAGGCAGGAGCATCTTATTTAAAATCAGTAGAAGATGTTTGAATGTTTGGAGTGTACATAGACGAGGCGCTTCCAATATCCCTGTTCAAACATGACGTAATAGGAAACATCTTGTTTCCGGAAGCAGCGAGCAAACAAGGAAAGGAGGTACAAGTCTTTTTACAATGGCTTTTTATGGGACATTTTTCGTTTTTTTTTTTTTTGTGTACTTGTTGGTAGTCAAAATAAGGCAGTTCATTTTTTTTCGTTTACGCTTCGTGTCATCTACAGTATAGGGGACGAAAACTTTAAATACAGGTTTCAAATCTAGCGAAATTCTGCAGAGGTTATGGGTATTATTGGGTATCTTAATATAAAACTAGATTTTTCAACTATAAAAAGCAGCTTAAGAAATTATTGTCGTAAGGATTCAGTGCAATAGTAAATTATAATAAGGAGGACTTCCCTGACCATGGTAATACATTTTTTTTCGGCTGGGCGGGTACTTTGGATTTTGGGCCAAACTTTGTATGAAACGTGACCCGTCTCCTTTCTTTAAGAGATTTACAACTTTATCGCTAAGGTATAAGTTTCAAAGTTGATTGGCAAAATTTGACACTTTCGGGTAGCTTGATAATTATACTGGCTTCTGTATGTACAAAACCTGCGATAGGAAAGTAGATAAAGAGATGTTAGACCAAAAACAATACCATAAATTAATTTCATGAATTGTTGAATCTTTCAACAAACTCCTCTCAACATTGGATCAACTCATTATCACACTAATATTATAAAGGCTAAAGTTTGTGTGTGTGTGTGTTTGTATGTTTGTTACTTCTTCACGCTCAAACGGCTGGACTAATTTTGATAAAATTTTGTATAGAGGCAGCTGACACCCTGGATTAACATATAGGCTACTTTTTATCCCGATATTCCCACGGGATCGGCATTTACGCGGGTGAAATCGCGGAGCGCAGCTAGTTACACTATAATTCCATCATAATTGAAAATTTAAATGACTGCCTCGTTGGTCTAGTGATCGTAAGTGCTACTACTGAGCTACGGTATTGGGTTCGATTCCCGGGTCGGGCAAATTTTTTTTTTTTTTAATTGCTGAATGGGTCCGCCCTTGACCTCGATCACGCCTGATGAAAAGTGTTGGATGAGGTGTATGATGGAACGAGCGTGCCTAGAAGATTCCTAGGCACTATGTGAGTGTTATTGTTTTTTTCCATCTAGCATTTCTCAGTAGCAACCCGGAGTCTGGATTTATCCCCGTTGATGGCAATGGCTCGCCCGTATGGGGCTGTTCATTTATTACGTAAGACGATTTGAGTTCCACACGTGTCTTATTTTTTCTTACATGGATCCGTGTGAGGTGTCTAGATTACTCTTACGTAAGATCACAAAAGTAAGCAAAAATTATATGTTTAAAAAAAACTAATTTTTCTTTGCAATTTTGGTAGATACTGATCTTACGTACGATTCAAAGGGAGGAGAGGGGGGGTAGGGCGTAAAATCAAGTCCTATTTTTTCTTACGTAGGGGGAGGGGGGTCAGGAATTGGTTAAAAATGACTTAAGTAATAAATGAACAGCCCCTTATTACATGGAACGTAAATATAACAGGCGAAATGTCGGTGTACAGACAACAAAAGACATAAATATGCAGAATCGTTGGATATAGTTAAAGTTGTCGACTGAAATTTAATTTGATAAATGAGCTGTTTGTTTTCTATTAATAAAATTAAATTATATTCGAGAACATCCATCGGTTTCTTACTAAACTTCATCTATATTCGACGATCCTGCATACTTATCTCTTTTGTTGACTGTACCTATTGTGTAGGTAGGTACACATCTGCTCAAACCCTTACCTGGAGAATACAGGCGTGGTGGTATGCTATTTAATGATATCTACATTTAATATAACACTATCAAAATTCAGCAGCAGTATAGATCATGTTGATCCAATAATAGTTCAGTATTCACGCACACTTACATACTCGTACATAGACAGTAGTTTGTAGGCAAGCGGTTGGCAACACTGTCTCGCCCCGAGCTTGCGGTAACTTGCTTTTGTAGTGGAACGTCGCGTTAATGTTGGTAGCATTGATACTCAAGACAAGGGATGTTCGCTTTCTGGATTAGGTACCTATGTTAAGTGAAAACAAAACACAAACAGAATACCTACTTTGCCATCACTCACTGACATATCGGATATATATTAAAACCGAGTACATCCCGATGACAACCGAACACATCCGAAGCGGTGTCGATTACTTTAATAGTCGCGCGAGTTCAATTGTTTTTCCCACTTCAAAAAATGCCCAAAGCTTTTAAAGAAGTTTTAATTTTTTTTTTTAATTAAAAAAAAATAATGATAGTGGACTTGAAGAGTTGAACATAGACATTATGCATTGCTCGTAGCGTTAATTATAGTATTAATTACTCGTAGTAGTATTTTGCTCCTGTGATTATAGGAGATTCTAGGTGACAAACTTCGAAGACAATCATGTGACATCTACCAACTCGCACTGGGCCCGCGTGGTGGATTACGGCCCACTCCCTCTCACAGAGAGGAGGCCTGTGTCCCAGCAGTGGGAACATTATAGGCTGATTATGATTATAGGAAGAATTCCTATTATCATAAGGGCCAATTAAGGACCTTGCAGCAAAAGGGAGGTCGATCCAAAATTTTGCCGTTACTGTTTTTTTCAACTACAATTTCAACAAAAATTAGGTCTATATATATATAAAGTGATTTTTTTATATTATGTAGTGTTAAATATTGTACGGTGGTACGGAACCCTTTGTGTGCGATTCCGACTCGCACTTGGCCTTTTTTTTATAGCTTGAACTAAGATAAGGTTGGTATTGGTTAGTTTTAAACACATCCCTCGCTACGCATCTTCGCTCATCTCTTGTGAAACCGCAGCCTTAAACCTCCATACAATTCCGCATCAAATGCACTATCACCAATACAAACACAGCCTCACATAATAAGTTTACGTAGTACATCGTTCCTCCATTCGTTTCACGGTGTGCACTTGCTAACCGAGTTTTTCGGCGTTACTTAAACTCAAATCTGTTTACAGACTAACATAGTTACGAGTAATTCGATAGTCTTCGACATTGTCGGTTCTAAAGAGGTTTTAATGCAGTAGTTGAACAAGATTATGGGCTATAAAGTAGAAGGTAGCAAGATATTTGAATGGATAATGGTTTTCTACCGGATGAGATCATTTATAAGAAGTTTTTCAAAGTCAATAATGTTCAAAGGCAATAAAAGTAATCAGAAATTGTATGTTTAATAATACATCGACACCTCCATGCAATAATATCGTAACTCACTTTTTGTGATTTTGCATGAGAGCGATTTTAAAGTTTGAAGAATTATAGCAAACTCAAAACACCCCACAATTTTTGAAGCTGGCTCTATTTAATATAGTTTAGGCGGACTATAAATAGGTATGGTTAAGTTGTAAAAGAAAAATTGAAAAATATTTTTTGGGTTAGGTACAATACTTTGACGTTGGTTTATTTTAGAAACGAAAGGGAATAGAATTACAATGATAGTACAGAAAAAATGCATTATTTTTTTTACATAACAATGCCGTTGTAACTCAGTTTTTGGAAAAAAGTGAGTTACGATGTTATTGCATGGGGGTGTCGACATGTAAGTACTTTTTGGAAAATTAAAAGTCTTATTGAAATCTGATCACAATGACTTCGTAAAACATGACATGACTTTATACAACATAATGCGGTCAATATTCTTGGCATAACCTTGTAGATAAAAAAGCCTGCTTATAAGAGTTACGATATTTATGCAGGTACCTATCTACCTACGTCTGAAGAACCCTAGACAACTGAACTCTGTTTCATCTTTTCTTCTCGGAATAAGATTGATGGACCTACATTTAAAAAATATTTCATGTTCGTGATTTTCCCTGCGTTTAACATTTCAACCAATACTAAAATATCAAGGACTAATTTAAATTCACAGAAAAATATAAACATCCCAGATATCAAATGAAATCATTAAGCGTAAACACTACGTGTGCTTTACGTAATGCACACTAGGTTTCATAAAAACGAATTTATGCTACGAAAAGCGGGCTCGGCAGACCGAAATACCGCTTTTTGACTTGATTTATCCACTTTTAGCCTGTTCGCTGTTTTCATACGAGAATTATAATTTCCCATTGCAGATAATTTGTATGCAAAACGTGCGTATTTATTAACATTGGATTGTATTGCGCCTGATGATATGATAAAACTGAATTGGGCCATTCATTATGTGATCTAAACACGTAATTGTGAATTTAGATCGTTTTTGGTTAGGTTCCTTTTTAAAATCAGAAGCTCAATGAATCAAAATTCAAAAGCAATTATTTGCAAATATGGGTAAATGACATACACAGGTTTTACATTCATGTAACAATTGTATGTCACATTCTTGGTATCACCATATCTTACCTTTCGGCATGCAAAGATATAAAAAAAATAAACAAATTAAAATTAAGAATGAGATCAATTATTAAAACTATATAGTTTAAAAATAAAGTGTAAAAATATATCCTATAATTTACCCTTTTTTTTGTGGATGGGAAATCATCAAATGACCCCTCCCACTGTGGGTGTTAGTTTACCCTGCAAATATTGAGTATGCTCTATTTATCCAATAACTTTTTATCATAATATTAGGCAATGAGGCTTCTAATAAATATTTAGGTAAGTAGGTGGTTGTATAAACGTGGAGCCATGCAAAATATACAATGATTCAAAAGAGTGTTTGTTGTTTCAAACGGGGAAAACATTCCAACCTGATTAGGAGTTCTATGCTCGAGCCATTTGGGGTTGAAACACACACTAGGGCCACTTGGTTTTTCGAGATATATCGCCAAGCGGTTAGTCGACTCTTTACGTGACCAGAGGGCTGGCCTATTTCTTGGCCAAAGAATTAGCATTGCCATACAACGTGGCAATGCTGCCAGCCTTTTGGGCACTGTTCCTGTTGACAGCGATGCGGATGAATTCTTTGATGCCCTATGATTATTTTGCTTCTTTTTAGGGTTATTTCATATACGTGTACATATTATTATTTTAAGTGTTAGCTTATATTATGTAAAGTTGTTCTGTTATTCAAACTTACTTAAACATATCTGGCGAAAGGTTTGTATACTCACCTACACCTAACATTAAGTATGTTAGGTGTAGGTGAGTATACAAACCTTGAGCAGACACCCAGACAGAACCCAGACAGGCGCTTTACTTTGTGTAAATTATTTCATCACCACTGCTCTCAAAACGGTGAAGGAAAACATCGTGAGGAAACCGGCATGACCTAGAACCAAAAATTCGAAGACATGTGACATTCACGAACTCGCACTAGGCCCGCGTGGTGGATTACGGCACACTCCTTCTCACTGAGAGGAGGCCTGTGTCCCAGCAGTGGGAAAATTATAGGCTGATTGTGATGACTCACCTACACGTCTGACCAATCCTTCGGGAATATAAGTCGTGATATTATGTTAAATAACCGCTTTTAGATAGTATTGTACTACATAACACATAATTTGAACACCATTTACCATACGATGTTCATAATCAGGCAAATTTTTATTTCACAACCAAAATTCAACCTTGCTTCACTAAAACCAAAGTTCATTTCACCTTCCACATTAAAAGCCTACAGTCCAGCATGAGAAATCCAATTATTTTGGACACAATCAACTCGGGATCATTCCGATATGTAGATGTCGCTACGCTCAAATCGAATGAGCGGTGTCGAATTGAACGAATGATTGGACTTATCGAATGATTGTTATTTGCGAATATCGAATTATCATATAGATATTGGAGATAAGTTGGTTTGGAAATAATAATGAATGAAATGATGTTGTGGGAACACATAGCTTATTCAAACTTATCGAATATTTTTGAGGGATTTTCTTTACTGTTCAGAAAATTAAAGTTTGGCTTGGATCCATGGTTTAATTATGTCAGAGTCTTTGTTGTTTCACTGTCAAACTGGGATGACAATGTATATGTCGCAGTAAAATGGTTAAAGCCGTGATTAAGTTAAATATCCCTAGGGATATACAGTGGCCTCCAAAAGTTAGTTGATATTTTTCAATTTCAGCTGTGATGCCACATTATGAATACGATTAAAAATAATCATGGCAGGTACAGTCACGTCTAAAAGTATGTATACACTTGGCTTTATTCAAAGGCGATTTTCTCCTTTATTTTTTAATGAAATTTTATGTTACTACGAAAATAGTATTTTCGAACCCATAGGTTTATGTTAAGTGGCGTATTTCAACGTCGCATTCGTTATTTCACGAAAAAAAAGCAATTGATAATTGCCAAGTTTATACATACTTTTAGACGTGACTGTACTCCTAAGGGCTTTATAATTATTTTTATGATAAGTCAAAGGTAGATTAGTCAATAGCAACGTTATAGCAGTTCCAACATTTCCTCCCCTAAGCATCGCTACTACGACCGATTCTGTGCTTCTTGCATCCAACTGATTCCTGAGGTCTTCACAAGGTCATCGGTCCACCTTGTGAGAGGCCTTCCAACGCTACGTTTTCAGGAACGCGGCCGTCACTTCAGAACTTTGCGAGCAATGTGCCCTGCTCAATGCTACTTAGTTTGGCAATCTTCGGGGTACATCGGTTACCTCGGTTCTTCGTCGGATCTCGTCATTTCTGATTCTATCAAGTAGGGAAACTGCAAGCATAGCCCTAGTAATACATACTTTTTATATGCAACATACATATTTAACTAAATTCAGTCGTTAATTGATTCTGACAAGTGATGACTTTTACGCTTTGCTTCTACGCTAACAGTTGTCATTTCCGCGTGACACAAAATATTTGTATTGCCATTGCCATGGTGCATACTAACTCATGGTATTAGTTATCATAGAATTATAGGATTAATACATACTGTAGCGAAATGTAATGGAAAGACACTTCACCGACAAACACGTTTAATTTTTGTATAAAAAATCGAAAACACAAATAGGAAAAAATATAAAAATACAAAAAAGAAAAAACTAAATATGAACACTTGTCACATGGGTTTTAAATAATAAGAAACTATTGCATTACATTTTACATTTAGGTTTTAGTATCAAAAATAAAATTTTGGTTATCAATACGACGCGACGAGTCTAATATCGATTGCAATCAATATTGATCCACGCCAACGTGGTTGATAATAAGTCCTCAAAAAGATACCAACCTGCTATAGCGTTAAAGGAAAAAAATATAAGGTCTATAACTACAGGGTAAAAAAGGTAATTGGGGAATCGATCTTGGTCCTGGAACACTTGCGGACTGCGGCGACTCGCGTGGTCGGAAAGCAGCCAGCCGGTCAGGAGTCCAAATACAAGATGTCTGGGTGGGTGGATGGAGCCGAATAAATCGGCTCGCAGAAAATTCGGACTTCTATCTGGGGCAAAAATTATCACCATAAGAATCCCGAGTTGCAAGCAGATCTCATTAAACCCCAAAAAAAAAACGTACAATTATACATACCAGACAATAGGATTCAATCAAAACGTGAAATGTAGGTAGTCTTCCGTCGAAGATGTGGGGAAACCTTTAGCACAGAACGGATGGGATTAATATATTGAAACATGACGAAAGGTTATGAAAGGCCAAAAAGATAAAAAATACATACCCCGAATCAAATAATTAATAACACGATGAACATGCACGATCCAATAAATTATAATTTGCTGTTTTATTCAATAAACTTTGGTGTTTCTTTCACAATGAATAAAAATTCCGGACGTCGTATGAGAGAAAATTGAGACAAGTGACTTATGTCTCCAGGAAAAAATCTCATCTGACGTAAAAGAAATTATTTCAAAATTATTATAAAAAATAAAGGTTTTTGATAGGGCCAGTACAAAAAAAGGTTGATTATAATGTTGAAGAAGGACGAATGGCGAAAATAATCAACATGCAGTAACTACTAATGCTGCAATACCTACATACTCAACTCATAATGTGTGGGTTAGCCATAGAAATGTAAAAAACAGGAGAAGTGGCAAGGGGGCGTGTCTGTGTCCACGCGTCATGAGCAACATGGGCTTGTACTAGGCGAATGGCCGTCTCCGCGAACTAGTGCGCTTTTGACTGTGATCGTGATAAAATATAAAAATGCCGAGTTGTTCAGTGGTTTCCTGTAATAAACGAAGTCAAAATAAAAACCTCGTATCTCGTGGAATCACTTACCATATATAAGTAAAAGTATTTTACTGTATTTGTCTTTAAAATCATGAAAAACAACAAAGCGTAAAATATTTCATGCTTTTACTACGTTATTTTTGTTTTCAAATATCGCAGCGGCTATACTATTTTTGCAGCAAATACATTGCTTCTTAACCACGAGCCACTCAGTATGTCGTAAGTGAAAAGCAAGCAATGTAAAAATTACAAAACGATACTTTATTTTCGCCGAGCGTCGCATAGTACAGCCGCTGTGTCTTGCGGCGAGATAGTGATGTGGTTATGAATGTCCACTAACGTAGGCTATCGACAACAACGTTGAATGCTCAACGAATATATTGCTATTATAGTTAATTTTTCAATTTGTCAACCGTTTTAACCCGGTTTATAGAAGACCTGAAAAGATGACGTTTAAATGGTTGGAAGGCCCTTGAGAAAATGTAAAATAATGTTAATTTTTTTTTATTAACTGCAATTACTTTTTTAAACACATTTTATTGATTTATAATATAATAATATGTTCTGAACATATCGATTTTTATTTATTTTATTTTCATGACCCTTTATTTTTCTTAGTACAATAATGAATTAAAGAATCGATAACTTTCCGATTTAGTCAATCACTAGCGTATATGTAAAATAAATGGCTTTTGCACAGCACAACGATAGCGATAGATGTTTTTGTGTGAGTGAGTTGTACGGTCCATGGTAAAATGCACGCTGTGTTTGATGATTTAAGGTTTATAATTGATTGTGTAGTACGTTCTGATTTATGAATTGCAAGAGTGTGCGCGACTTTGTATCTATTGCTTTTACTAAACTACATCTGTAGTAGTGGCGCGGTGGTGGGGCAAACCTAGCGACATCGGGTTCTGATACATTTTCAACTACCGGGCATATCTCCTTCTTTCATATATCTATGGGGTTAGCAGATTTCACATGTCTTCGAATTTTTGGTTCTAGGACATGCCGGTTTCCTCACGATGTTTTCCTTCACCGTTTTGAGTAATATGTCCTTTGGATGGAACTGGACCGTTTTTCATCCAATAATAACCCCATACAAATTCCCTGTCATTTTCATGATTTATAATCATAATTTCGATACTAAATCACTTACTTAGTGGCTGCGAAGGTCGCAGAAGTTTATCTACAAATAAACCGATTGACAAGCTGAATGACTTGTTTTTCCATTCGACTATCATTCACTTCATTGTACTGCCCGCGAAAAAACGCGTGTTTACAATCCAAGACGAAGTTTATGGGGATTATTACAAGTCTTAAGCGAGTGGCGATTTAACATTAGATGCGTTACGCTTGATTGAGAACTGAAAAGAAAGGTCAATCGATCAGCTCAGCCTATCTTAATCCATGGCTGAACATAGGCCTCTCCCAGGCTATGGCACAACGCGCTGTCATGCCTTCTGCATCCAGTCTGCCCCAGTCACCCCCTTAAGGTGAATGCGCAGTTGTAGATCACAAAATTCAAATTTTCTTACGTTTTTTGCAATTTGTAGGTCAGTGTCAGGTTGTATCTTTATCAAAATTTGATTCGCGACTATAACAGGTACGTATTTACAGAATTATAATCATCAGAATCATTAAAACAGCTTTCTAAGTTAGATTTTTTCCATAAGCACTTTTCCATAAGAGATTTGTTCTTATGGTACAAATCTAACTTAGAAAGATGTAATTAAGCATTCTAAAATTGCAAAAAACGTAAGAAAAATTGGATTTCGCGGTCTACCACTGCGCATTCACCTTAAGGTCATCGGTTCATCTAGCTTGGGGGCGTCCCACACTACGTTTGTCGATACACGGTCTCCACTCCGGGAGTCGTCTGCTCCACCTGCCATCGGTTCTTTGACAGACATGGCAAGCCCACTGCAACTTGCTGACACAGCTTGCTTACTCTGCAAGCTACGTCGTTAACTCCGGTTCTTTTCCGGATAATTTAATTACTGGTTTTATCAGAAAATGAAAAGCTAGAGAGGTATATTTTAATACACGAAGGGTTACATCTAAACTATTTAAGTATCTGAGGTCACATTCATAAAATATAAAACAATCTAACAAAAAGATAAATAAAATATAGGTTTTTATATTTTATTTATGTTTTTGATAGATTGTTAAAGATAAGTGAAAGAAGTTAAAGATAAATAAAATATAGGTTTTTATATTTTATTTATCTTTTTGATAGATTGTTTTATATTTTACTAGCTGCGCCCCGCGGTTTGACCCGCGTAAGTGTCGATCCCGTGGGAATATCGGTATAAAAACTATCCTATGTCCTTTCCCGGGACTCAAACTATATCTATACCAAATTTTATCTAAATCGGTTCAGTGGTTTAGGTATGAAAAGGTTACATACAGACAGACAGAGTTACTTTCGAATTTATAATATTAGTATGAATGAATGTGAGAACGTTGTTGACCTTGTAGACTGTAGATTTGTAGACCATTTTTTTATTTTATTAAGTACCTGGTACTTGTCGACAGGCCTACACTGTCCTCCCATATCTAATTATCAAACCAAATGATAATTTCGATTGTAATTAATACATGCCTTAGATAATCCTCAACAACCCGTAACTTAACCCACCCCCAAAGACATCCCCTCTCGTACCACAAAAGACGGCATTCACAAACCAGTCTGGGTACTTCGTAAGACCAATATTTTCTTCGTAAAGAGGGGTTTGGCACTATAAATTCTATCGCCATTGATAGTTAGTGGAGCATTAGTTCTTCTTTTGTACTTCGCTGGCTATTCAGTTGAAAAACTGGCTTATAGACGCGTTGTGGAATCTTTATGGGCGAGTATTAGAAGCTATTATTCTTATATATGTAGAAGCACAGAACCGGTCGCAGTGGCGGTGCTTGGGGAAGACCTATGTCCAGCAGTGGACGTCTTTCGGCTGAAATGATTTACTTATTTGGAACTAGCTGCGCCCCGCGGTTTCACCCGCGTAAATGTCGACCCCGTGAGAATATCGGGATAAAAAGAAGCATATATGTTAATCCAGGGTGTCAGCTACCTCCATATAAAATTTTATCAAAATTGGTGCAGCCGTTTGAGCGTGAAGAAGTAACAAATATATAAACACACACACACTCAGAAACTTTCGCCTTTATAATATTAGTGTGATAAACACACCAGCAGCGCTATCACTTGCAATCCAAATTAATTAACATCTAAAATGGCATTTCAGTAACTATGCAAATAACCGGTGTGCATGACATTGACGTTGAATATTAGATACAAAGTATAATAAAAAAGTGTGGGGTCGGACGACCCCTGGCAGAAACGAAGTTCAAAATAAAAATCCAAGAGGGCGGCTGAAAAATTTCAAAATGACGAAAATTTGTAAATTTTTTACTACAATATGGGCTTTAGCACCCTCGAAAGCCACGAAAACGACACCCATGATGAAAATTTTGAAATTTTTCGCAATCGCCATTTTGGTTTTTTATTTTGACTCACTATCGGCTTCAGCACCCTCGGAAACCATGAAAACGACACCCATGAAGACAAATTAAAAAAAAAATTGCAGCCGCCATCTTGGATTTTCATTTTGACCTCACTATTGGCTTCAGTACCATCGAAAACCAAGTAAACTATAACGTGTAAGATCCTTTACTGACCCATCTCAAAAATGCACCCTGTATTGCAGAATATATAGTCCAAAAAGCCAGACACCGCCACCAAAAAAAAAATAACATACACTTTAAAAACTCACACTCATCAACAACATTTAAAAAAGTAAAAACTAGTAAAAAGTAACTTCACATTGTAAAATATCGGCCACCATTCCCACTTACAGCTACGCTATAAGCACTCGTCAAGCGAGATCAAAGCGATGTTGCGTTTATAATTGCCACCCTTACACCTCTCCCCCTCCCCCCCTCCGAAGGGCTTACCTAACTATGAGGGTAGTACAGGGTCGGCGGCCATTGAGAATGGAGTCGAACTGAAGTGGCAACCGGTTCACTGGATGAGCATGGCTGGTTAATTTTGGGTTAAAATGTCTGGTATGTTGTGTAATTAACGTTTTATGGGCGGGTAGTTAGTGATAATATTATAAAGTACAGACGCCAGCACATCAAGCTACTACAATTTGTCAATTTTTTTTAATAGATTTTCAACTTTATCACTAAAGCGTAAGGTTCAAAGTTGATTGGGAAAATGTGACAGTTTGGGGTAGATTGATGTGCTGGCGTCTGTACATTTTATTATTTTATATGTTAACTTATATTATGTAAATATTTAAAGAAATAAATATAGAGTTTCACTGGCGAAATTTAACCCTGTAGGTATAGATATTATAAATAAGCAATCATAGAAGTTACAACGCTTTGTAATCCCACAAATCCTTCATATAACACGATTATATATCTACTATATCAAGGTTTCATCTAACCTCTGCTACTGCTCGCAACACGTTTTCCCTGCGGGCCGACAGGGCACAAGTCATGCGTGCCTGTTCATGACACCAAACTATTGGAAAACTTCACGCCGTGCAAGCTTTATCAAAATGAAACAGAAGTTAGATAGATAGTATACCTACGTTATACTGTACTAGCTGCGCCCCGCGGTTTCACCCGCGTAAATGTCGATCCTGTGAGAATATCGGGATAAAAAGTATCCTATGTCCTTTTCCGGGACTCAAGCTATCTCTATACCAAATTTCATCAAAATTGGTCCAGCCGTTTGAGCGTGAAGAAGTAACAAACATTATAAACACACACACACACACTCACAAACTTTCGCCTTTATAATATTAGTGTGAAGTGTGATAAGTGTGAAGTGTGATGTCATAGTGTAATACTAAACTAAGAAAGGAAAAAGAGAGAGGAGCTTTAGTCAGTGAACAGACAGGAACAAGTCATTTGAATGATGGAAAAAAAAAGACGGGTTGCACTCCGGGAGTGTCGGCAGAAGTGAAAACTTGAATATTAACGTTGTAATAAATCAACTATTAATTGAATTAATATAACTCATTTTCTTTCGCTATTTCTTCGTCACAAGATGCACTTTGTTCAATTTCCATATTTTAAACACTTTATATACACGAATTTTACGAATACACAGCAGTGTGGCCACTACACAGACGGTCGAGCCATCAGCTGTCGCCATCCATGGATGTGCGTGGCACGCTGTAACATAAACACACACGAACATTCGCGCAAGCGCCCTGCGCTGCCTAAACGAAACAGCAGGCATACATTTTCGCCGCGCCGTAGAAAGCGAGGGGGATACTTCCTCTCCTACGCCGCGCCGGCTGTCTACTCTCCATCCGTCTTACGAATTTTCGATCAGGTCACGTGTCCTGACGCGAGTTTAACATTTTGTACCCATTACAAAAAAAGTGTACAACGCCGCTAAAGAAGGTTTCACTTCAAAAATTTATATGAAATCAAAAAATGATAATATTCTGTTTTAAGGTGAATGCGCAGTGGCAGACCGCGAAATTCCAATTTCCTCGCGTCTTTTGCAAGTTGCAGTTCAGTGTCAGGTTGTATCTTGATCAAAATATGATTCGCGACTATAGGTAATAGATATGTATTTACAGAATTACGGTCAAAGTACTTTTCCATTTAAAGAGATTTGTTCTTATGGAACAAATCTAACTTAGAAAGATGTATTAATGATTCTAATGATTATAATTATGTAAATACATACCTGTTATAGTCGCGAATCATATTTTGATCAAGATACAACCTGACACTGACCTGAAAATTGCAAAAAACGTAAGAAAATTTTAATTTCGCGGTCTATGACTGCGCATTCACCCTAAGTAAGTAATTACATAAATTGAAATGACGCAGTGAGAACATGGAGCTAAAATTACATTAATTCAAGAGAGTTTTCAGTTAGAAAGAAGTGGGGTCTAGGCTGGCTTCGGCTAGATATAGTACAGGGCCAAATTAAATTATACGGAACTCTGCAGACGTGATGGGGCAATCATTGTGATAATAAATAAGATATTGACATAACATTTTAAGATAAACGCCAACACAAATTAAGAACAGAAAACAAGTAGGCGTCAGATTGGCTGACAAGGCAAGGGAATAAGATATAAAAAAAATATTAATTTAAAGACCATAATAAAATTATTATGGGTTATGTCAGCCAAATCTGAAGCCTGCCTACTTGTTTTTTTTTTTTTGTTCTCAATTTGTATTGGCGTACGCTATACATATAAAAGTAAATAGTCTTTTATTAATTTTGGTACGGAGAGCTCGTAAAGAGCTCGCAGTACCGACATATAAATATATATAAATTGGTATTAGGGTAGGAGAATAATGATGTTCGCAGAGTCAAGTTTTCATCTAGAGAAACTATACCAATTTTAATTGAAAGACGGAAAGACATATATGTTTTTTGGGACACATAGGAAATAGAAATAGTAAAAAAGGAGCATTTAAAACTAACAATCTTACATTGAAAACAACCAAAAAAAAAAGCCCTGTGCGAAGCCAAAAAGGCTCCTATCTCAGCACAATGCTGTGATATTTAAAAAATAAATACTGCAGCGCTGGTATTCTGATAGGGCCCGCTGTGATGCCACGGACACCCCTACGGACATCTATAAATCCTATTAAGAAAACAAAACATAAATAAATTGGACAAATTTAGTTTCAGCTACCTTTAATAAGAGCCTAAATTCCCGAACAAAAATTGGTTCAGCCAATGTAACAAAAATAGCAAAACGTAACTAAACGTAAACCGGACAAACGGTCCGGACAACAGCGGCGGCGGCAGATGCAAATTATATGCGTGTACCGACACTAGCAAACGTTACGTGTTTCGCGTAACACAATACTAGGAAAATAAAACGAGTGTGAACATTGTGCGTTTATGTTGTCTACATTTTGCACGATTCATAATACGAAGTATTAGTACTATTATAATATATTCTGTGGTATTAGAGAGTGCTTTACGACCGAAATTTTTTTTTTGCCTCCTTTCTGCAACTGTTTCTATTGTTATTATCCTGCTGGTACACATTACCTACTTAATTTATATACCATTGTATAGATAATTTAATGAAGAATAATTCTGTACTTTTCAATAATTGATTTTTTGCAGTAGAAACTAACTAGCTAGATAGTAGCTTGCAAAAACAAAAAATTCATTGAGTCAATTTTTTTTAAAGATTCGTTTCACCCATAGGAGGAACCTTATTGAAAATGGCTCTTTTATTCAAAGTTATAGTTTAATTATAATTAATAAAATAAAAGACTAACTAATATAATATCTATATCTATGGTTTTTATACGATCAAATGAGCATTATGAGTCGTGCACTTTTGGATTTTCCAATTTTTTTGGTTTATATTTACTCGTACTTGATTAAAAAGAGCGGACATAATTGGTGAAATGTATGTACTATATAATCTACCAACCCGCACTGGGCCCGCGTGGTAGATTACGGCCCACTCCCTCTCACAGAGAGGAGGCCTGTGTCCCAGCAGTGGGAACATTATAGGCTGATGATGATGATGATGTACTATATGTATAAGTAAACCTTTGCCTAACCATTTCGGGATTACAGGCGCTATGTTGTGTAAAGGTTCACTGGGAGCATTCGCCTGTAATGTAATGTTACAGTTTCGAGCATTACATCAGTGAGGGAGAAAAATCGATCATTAAGTACAACGCGCACTTTGTAATGATACAAAACGAGTATTACATCAGTGAAGGAGGAGAACCGAGCATGACAATGTGCACCTTGTAATGATACAATGTGTAATACCTTGATACAACTTGTAACATCAATGCGCTCCACTTGTAAAAAGTCAAATCTGTAATGTTACATTACACGCGAATGCTCGTCAGTCAGAGAGGTCGTATTGTAAATGCTCAAAGTCGAATCTATAATGTTACATTACACGCGAATGCTCCTGGTGAGGGAGCACCTTTATAGTGACCATAGTGCTGCCGTAGTATAACTTAAGTGCATGAAAATGAACGCGTTGAATCTTGAAAACTGTAGAGGCTTTCAAAAGTATAGTGCTTGCCTGTCCTCTGCCAAAGAATGTACTTACGCATTGGATTAGACCCTGAAACTCTGTCTAGTCGGAACTTTCGAAAGTACATACCTGCAAAATGTATAAAAAATTGTGAACTTACAAAAAAATACCGAAGCTAAAAATTACTAGAATTAAATCATGTCTTTGAATTATTTTCTTTGGGTGGCCAACGGACAATGACAAATATTCCATAAGAAAAACTTGTCATTTCATGAAACAACTGTATTGTCTTGATTTCCGTGGAGGATTCACTCTTCATATAAAAAAAGAATTCTCTTTTTATGGTTCCGTACGTCCGAATGAAAAAACGGAACCCTTATAGGATTACTCGTGTGTCTGTCTGTCCGTCTGTCACAACCATTTTGCTCCGAATTTAAGGTACACATTTATGAATTTTTATGACCCAAACACGGACGTGAAATGTAAATAAAATGAAGATTGAATATGGAGGTCACTTTTAAGAGGCATACAAGTTTTTTTTTCGGACTTGCTAATCTTTTAATGCGACGTATACCGAATGAAAGTGCTTGCTGTGAGGGTCTCAAATTTTTTTTAAAATAATTTGGAAAGTATACTAGCAAGCAACAAATACAAAAAGTTTTATTGGCAAAACGAAAAGGTGATGGCAGATTACATAAACACAGTTAAGGATGTACATCACAATTTTTGTGCATGAAAGGAGCCTCCCCGAGCGACATAGGTACCCTCCGATCATTCGTTACGTCCGGAGCACTCTGGGCAATCGACTTCTTCGATTGGCTAATTCTTTCACCACGATTTTTTATTTTAATTGCTGTATGGGCCCGCTCTTGACCTCGATCACGAGGGATGCAAAGTGATGGATGAATTCTATAATGGAACGAGCGTGCCCAGAAGATGCCTAAGGCACTGGAACTCCCACGCATTGAGGAAACAGCAGGCTGCTTGACACCGGACTCCGATGGAAGGGTGGTAAAAACAAGTCTTAATCGACACTTCTCAGGGCCAGACAGTCCATTGAGAAGGCCCAATATAAAAAGATGTTTGAAATTTTTGCCATCGATACCTACGCTAAGAAGAAGATTACAATTTTTTGGTATGAGCGTTGATATCCAAACTAAGCAGGGCTTGTATCATGGGAGTTGGAGTGCGAATGAGCAGAAAGAAATCCAACATTAAGGTTGAGGCCAAACGAACGTAATTTTTTGAGTTGTGAGTCGCGTATTTTGAGTATCGTAATTTACGTTCAACTGAAATTCGGTTAGGCTGCCAGACGGACGGACGTTACTTCGGTCGCATTCTGTAACATAACTGACGCTTGCCTCGCTAACCGATCACCCCGAGCGTAATTCGGTTGAAATAACGCGCGTGAGTCAGCAGACAACTCATTTTGGTTCGCCGTGTGTGAAACCGATTGCAGCGTAAATTCCGCGGCTCATTTTACGTGACTCACAGCTCAAAAAATTACGCTCGTTTGGCCTCAGCCTTACAAGGCTAGTTTAGTAAAGCGTGTAATATGTTGTGAGTGTGTTAGAGCGTTGGCACACGGACGCCGTGGCGACTACGTATCCAAACAATTAGTATTGAAATGTCCCATCCCACTACCTTGCATGTACATAAAAGAAATTTGCCTTTTTACAAAAAGGCACATGCATTACTTTAAACAGCGTAGTGAGGTTATGCCGAGACAAAAAAGGGCTAAGTTTCAGAACCTACTATACCAACCACCCTGTTACAAAGAAATTTATAAGAAAAATGTATTTAATATGTGTCTATTAATTTATAATAAAATTCCGAACCATTTAAAAATTTTACAGGGTAATTTATTCAAAAAGAAATTAACAGAGTGGCTCCAAGGTTACTGTTTTTATAGCATTAAGGAATTTATGCAACATAAAGAACAATAATAATATTGAATGTTTCCCTAATTATTTTAATATTGATAGATTGTAAGGACTATAATGTAAATCTCTATTAGTATAAACATTTAAATTTTGTAATAATGTAGTTAAATAATGTCATAATTATTTTTGTAAAAATGAATCAATGGCATATTCTGTGATAATGACATAAATTTCAATAATTTGCACGCTTGCTTGCAGGCCGAATATAGTGACTTTTAGGCTATAAGATCTTCCTTGTAAAAATGTATTTCTTGCAAATAAATATTATTATTATTATGACAGTTAACTCACTTGGCTAATTTCGTGGAGACAGGATACTCTGGCGACCTGGCTGCGCGCAGCCAAGTTGCCAGTATTTTGTATACAAGTAAGTTACGCCTCCCTAACTCAGTGGCCAACTGTTCGCCAAGGCTGAGAGTCAGTAGCGACTGGCTACTTATTTGGCAACCTCAATTGGTTACGGTAGGTAGCCAGGAGTATGGCTACGTAGTCAGCGACATCGCCATGGCGTCCCAATGTGTTAGCGCTCTTAGTGTTATTTTGTTCACTAAGCATTTTCTGGTTATAAACCGCCGATAAAATGTGAAATGTTTATGAAATGTGTGTGGGCCATACATGCAAATATAAACAATGAAATGCCTCATCGGCAAAAACGAGCAATATTGTTGCAATGTGCAAATATCAGCTATGTTTGAACTATTTTGTGTAACACGCATTTCAGTGATTTTAATTGCTTGTCGGCTTGTAACTGAGCATTAACAGCCGCACGGGTCGATCGATCAAGTTAAGCTACGCTTGTCGCGATTCGTCCGTGTATGGGTGACCATCTTTACATACCAAGACCCCTCCGTGCATCGGAAAACACATTAAGTCGTTAGTCCCGGCTGTCATACGTAGATTTTTGACAGTCGTTATACGTCGTCAGAAGCGCGAAAGTCTGACAATCAGTCTTACCAAGAGGTATTCTATAGTCAATCAATCAACTCAGCCTATCGCAGTCCACTGCTGGACATAGGCCTCTCCCAGACTGCGCCACAGCACCCTGTCCTCCGCCTTCCGCATCCAGTCTACCCCCGCCACCTTCTTTAGGTGGCACAGTGGCACTCCCCGGAGTGCTACTATTTTTTTCTAGCTTCTGGTACAGTCAAGTGGACATATCTATCCATTAAAAAAATACCTAGAAAACAGCTCAAAGAACTACTCGTACCTACAGCTACGTTGGTAATAGTGTTATTAGCGATAAAACACAGGCTTTTAAAGTTTCCATCCTGTATGTAAAATTGAATTGTTTCCCGCGTTCGGCACAGACCGCTCTGAAAGCGCTGTGGTTTGTGGCGTGGCACGGCATTACCTCGGTGACGTCATTACATCGGTTACAGTGACATGTTGGTATTATTATAAAGCTTGATGGGATAATGAAGGAATATTATAAAGGGTAGTGCTTGTTAAAGGAAAGTTATTAAAGACGGTTTTGTAGAGTCTAAAGGATAGATGGATTCAGCTGTTACAAAAGTAGTCTATAAAGTTGATAATTTCGTTTGTTTTTTTTTTTTTAGTAGTAATGGCTCCATTCTACCAATGCCAAGGTTATTTGTATATTATTGTTTTTTTTTTGTATAACGTGACCTGCCCTGACAATCCTGACATGAAATAATAGACAGTATTGTAAAACTTTTAAATTCTCAACTTCCCTTTATTTTTTCTATTTGTCGTGTATGTAATAGGCATTTGGCTACTTATCATGCGTCTGATTTGTGCAGAATAAACAATTTTTATTCTTTCTCTATTTACTTTATGTTTATTAACAAAAAAAAACAAATCAGTCGTCGACAGACTTAGATTTTCGAAAACACCCACTTCCAAACCATTGAAGACGGATTACAAAACTTAAGCCCTCCAGGAAGACCCCAGACATAAGGCAGACGCCATCTTAAAAATAAATTAACGAATCGTAAAAACATCAAAGTTATAAATACGTCGCTAATATTAAAAAACCCTGCTAAGAGCGAGTCGGACTCGCGCACCGAGGGTTCCGTACAACATTGTAGGTATGTAAATAATTTATCAGGGGGTTTTTTTAATGTTCGGATGTTTTCCTTTATTTGTGCTACATGACCTTGCTTCTTGCCAAATTTCATGATTCTAGGTCAACGGGAAGTGCGGGAACGGGAGAATTTTGATTCCCTTGAGAATGTCGAAATATATGTTCTTTGCGGCATAAACGGCCGTATCTTTTACGGTACGTAACATAGAAGTTTTATTCTTTCACAGCTTCATGGGACCGCAGATCTGAGTATTCATCATCATCATCATCATCAGCCTATAATGTTCCCACTGCTGGGACACAGGCCTCCTCTCTGTGAGAGGGAGTGGGCCGTAATCCACCACGCGGGCCCAGTGCGGGTTGGTAGATGTCACATGTCTTTGAATTTTTGGTTCTAGAGCATGCCGGTTTCCTCACGATGTTTTCCTTCACCGTTTTCTGATCTGAGTATTATATAGTTTTAATTTCAACTCGATACCTCCACGCAATCCTTAGATAAAGGGTCTTGACAGACAGACAGACGGACGGATGGACAACAAAGTGATCTTAAAAGGTTTCCGTTTTTGCCTTTTGAGGTACGGAACCCTAAAACAACACCCTGATTTTATATTTATAGATTTTATACCCACTTAGGTACACAAAAAAGTAACGTCGCTAGTCGCCCTTCAAGAAAAACAAACAAACATCAGAAAAAAAACATTCCAGTTTGTAAGGTATTAAAAAATATTTGAAACCTATTAAAATTAAGTCCCTTTGACAAGGTCTTGCGTTTCGATAGATGAACGTAAACAAACAAATACGGGCGACTAGCATCAAAAGAAACCTTAAATGTTTTCACGGATTCTTTGACAAATTTAATGTTACCTCAACATTGGGGCTGGGGAGTCCGCGGGGTGAGCGATGGGTTAGCAAGGGAGCAAGCGATTATGATAATGTAATGATTTTTATGGGAACACCCAAATACTCCGAAATATTTTACTCCGAATTTCGATGTTCCGATTTTCAAAAGTCCGAATTTCATAATACCTATGAATCATAATGTCTATTATTACAAATCACGAAATTTATTTTACCGAAAGTCATAAATGCGACTTGTTTGTTTTCCGATTTACATGTATTCGAAGAATCAAATGCTCGATGGGTTCTCGGTCCGAAAAACGACATTCCGATTTTCAATACTCCGAATTATTTCCGTTACCGTTACCGCACCCGAACTCAACGAACGTAATAGACGACGTAGGATGCGTAGAACGTAATAGGCGACGTAGGATGCGAGCGAAGGGCACCCCGAGGTTCGGTTTGGTTAGGTTACTTTAAACCCTTTACACAGAAATAGGGGCCCCGCGAAGCGGGGCTCCGTCGGCATAGGATGCAAGAACGAGCGAAGGGCACCCCGAGGTTCGGTTTGGTTAGGTTACTTTAAACCCTTTACACAGAAATAGGGGTTCTATTGTTGGTTTTGTGCCATCTATATTCTTACAATTGGAAATATGTGTTTATTTGTCTTGCTATTCAGTTTTACAAAGCGTTATTATTTCGGAATTCTAATTAATCGGTATTTTAATAATCGGAATTCGTATTTTTGATGTTTCGAATTATCATTAAGTCGGACTTTTTGTTATTCGATCTATTGAAACTCGGTATTTTGAGAATAGTGATTATAAACGTTAGGGATATTGTAATTTCGGAATTATTAAAATAGGATGAATGATAAATCGGAGTTGTTTTAAAAGGAATTTTGAACCATTCGGAATTATGAAAATCGGTATTTTGAAATTCGTATTTGTGACTTTCGAAATAAAGTTTTTCGTATTATTGTAGTGTACCCGATTTTTATCTACACCCATGCTATAAATGCTCTATAAAAGTTTCTGAAACAGCTTATTGCCAACATTCAAACAACCAGCTTCATAGTAACCCTAATATCGTCCAGTGTTTTAATGTTGTACTAAATTTCATTATGCAACTCTTTTTCAAAGAAAGAACATTGTCATGCACGCGCGTTTCACTACCACAGCGTCGTAATTAAAAAAAAGAACTTATAGGTTATTCGAATTCAAATTCACGTCGTATCCCGCCGGCCGCCATTTTTGTTCGATATTAGTATTGCAAAAAACTGTTTCAGAACCTTTTATAGAGGATTCATATCACGGGTGTAGATAAAGTCTTATATGCAACTGTACGTAATTAGGTATTATACAAAAGTTGCATTAATAACTATTATAGCACTGTGTGACCTAAACCTGCACTTATGTCACGCTTTTCTGTGATTTAAGTAGGTAGCCCATTTACACAGAAAAGCGTGAGTATGTGCGGGTTTAGGTCACACGACCTATAATAGTACATTATGATACATGTGTGCTATGTAATGATTAATGCACACGCGTTTCATACGACGTTTTTCAACACACTTGCGAGGAAATAAACAGACTTGTATTGTTAAATATTAACTTGTATGGATAATGGCGGGCTGGGTTTGTTTTTCCGCGCGCCGCGCTAGCGTGCGCGCGCAGGTTTACCTATAGAGCAAGTAATGGTCATTCCTACACCTGCGCGCGCTTTGCTAGCGCGGCGCGCGTTTATTTACTTAAAGGCACAGACAAGACCGATAAACAGCCTATATAAAAAATATAATAAACACAAAATAATCTTTACACTGATCGTAGTGTTGTCGTGTGTCAAATTGTAGTTTAGTTAGTATGGAATTAGAAAGTACTATTGGCATAGAGAAATATACATTAATTCAGTGAGAATCCGCAATAATAGAACGCCAGTGGTCTTTTCCGTTTGGTTCCGGGAGGGACGACGGACAATTATAAGGTGCATCCAGACAGAGCGAGGCATGCGCCGCAAGTGCTTTTTTTTGTATGTTAAATGCCTCAGCCTGAGGCAACCGTACATATAAAAAAATATAGAAATGCGAGGAGAAAAATCGAAAGTCAAATTTTAGTACATTTTGGGACCAAGGACAATTAAGACTATTAAAAAAAAAAGTGAAATATGGCTCGCGGATTCCTTTTGGCATGAAGTCTCTTTGAAGAGATTAAAAAAAAAAAAAACGCACTACTCCGACCTCCGACTAGTAAATTAAATAGTTATCTGTGGAATTAAAGCACAAGTACCGTAACGTAAAGAAAAAGCACGCGTTTGTAATATACTGCATTATGGACCTAAAAGCTGTGCATTAAGAGCCATTTTACGAGCAAGTGTGTTGAAAAATAGTATATGATACGTGTGACTTAAGTAGTATATTAATGGACTGTAATTTAATATTTTCTTTATGGTTATTTAAAAAAAAATGCTGTTTCATACATTTTGAACGCGTAGGTATTGCACTTTTCTATGAAACAAAAGATTTTTTTTTTAATCATCATCATTATCTGCTTAGCCTTTTTCTAACTATGTTGGGATCGGCTTCCAGTCTAACCGGCTGCAGCTTAATACCAGTATTTCACATGGAGCGACTACCTATCTGACCTCCGCAACCCAGTCACTTGGTAATACGGGTTTAAAATCATGTGCTGAATTCTTGGTTACAATTTGCGAGTCCCTGGCACCCTGTACTATTATTAAATACTAGCTGCGCCCCGCAGTTTCACCCGCATAAGTTTAGATCCCGTAGGAATATCGGGATAACAACTATCCTATGTCCTTTCCCGGGACTCAAACTATCTCTATACCAAATTTCATCTAAATCGGTTCAGTGGTTTAGGAGTGAAAAGGTAATATACCTACAGACAGACAGAGTTACTTTCGAATTTATAATATTAAGTATGGATATAAACGCCGCCTTCAAAGACACACCCGAAACGTTTCAAAATGTTTACTTACAACACACCAAAAAGTAATTTATTTTTTTTACTCCTCAAAGCGAATGACGTAGCAAAGAAATCATATCGAAAGTACCTCAATGTAGCCTCTACATACCTATGTATGTTTAGATGAGTGGCAAAAATAGGTAGGTAAATATTTATATTTACAAAACATCACGTTTTGTAAATATAAATATTTTACAATATAAAAAAGAAATGTTTTTACCTTTTAACGAATATCGCAATAAAGTACATTTTGAGTCAAAAAACTTATCTTTTTGGCCAATAATAATTAATATAACGTTTATTGCGGATCACATAAAAATACACACAATCCATATAGAATTAGTAACAACTACTTAAAAACCGGCCATGAGCGTGTCGGGCCACGCTCAGTGTAGGGTTCCGTAGTTTCAAGCCGTAGGTTTTAAGCCTAAGTACCCAACATTTTTTAATAATCTTCTTTCTGTGAAAAATGCTTGCATATACTACAAACTTAGTCCAGAAATTATCTTGTACAACTTTTTGTATTTTTTGTACAAAAACTATTGTTTCCATCAAGTTCAAAATGATTTTCCTAGAAAGTCCTTATAAAGTTCTACTTTTCAGATTTTTTTCATATTTTCTAAACTTATGGTTCAAAAGTTAGAGGGGGGGGCACATTGTTTTTTACTTTTGGAGCGATTCTTTCCGAAATTATTGACATTATCAAAAAATGATTTCAGTAAACCCCTATTCATTTTTAAATACCTTTCCAACAATATATCACACGTTAGGGTTGAAATAAAAAAAAAAATCACTTCCCACTTTACATATAGGGGGGCTACCCTAATAAAACATTTTTTTCCAATTTTTATTTTACCACTTTGTCGGCGTGATTGATATACATATTGGTACCAAATTTCAGCTTTCTAGTGCTAACGGTCACAGAGATTAAGCGAGGACGGACAGACGGACGGACGGACGGACAGACAGACATGGCGAAACTATAAGGGTTCCTAGTTGACTACGGAACCCTAAAAAAAACTATGTTAGTAAAACTTACAAATTAGCCTAAAAATGTTGAGGTTGGTACCATCCAACATTTTTGCAGTTTAATTCGATACAAAATTTTCACACCTTCAAATAACTTTCTTAATTTTATATATTTTTCCTTCTTTTTGCTTTTTTTTGCGTTATGTTTGCCGCAAATGAACGTATTTTCTTTCTTTCATTTTCTGTCCTTCTACTTCTAATTATCTTATGAAAAATAACGTGGACAACCAGCTCTTAACAGATTGAATGCCAACTTAGGAATAGAACTGTGATAAAATCATTTAAAAAGAAAAGTCGCGCTGTAATGATTGAATCACCTACCCATCGATTATAATATAAACTACAGTCCGGGAAATTAATTGTTATGAAAATTTAGAACCTACGTGAATTTGCCGTGTTCTAGCCATTTTGTACAACCTGTGATTTGAATATACGGACAATAATTTATATTTGATAAATAATTAACTTTTCTTACTTCACATACCTATTTTGAGTTTTAGACAAAAGAAATCTAGCTGCCAATATCGTTGCCAATTTCATGACTATACCAAAAAATCATGCAAAATGACCAATAATATTTTAGACACTCATTGTATCTATCTAAACTTTTCCCCACCGAGCACCCAGCGTACGAAGTCCAAAAAGCCTTTTCCTTCACAAATAAAACGCGAACATGGCCGCTCTAAGATTAGCAACTAAACGAAGTGACGCGCGATATTGCCCACAACGCCACGTTTCCCATAAAGAAATTTTAATGTAATAAGCTTTCTTTGTGAGCTGGAAATTCAAAGGCTTTTAGTTTATTATCCCAGGTTATGAAACTACCGTTGGCGTACCGGGGCTTAAACTGTAGAAGACGTTTGGCGCAAAATAGAAGAGAAAGAGATAGCGGCTTGCAATAGGTTTCTTTGTCAGCTCTGGCGACCTCATCATCTGCCAAGCCTTGGGGTCGGCTTCCAGTCTAACCGGATGAAGCTGAATACCAGTATTTTACATGGAGCGACTGCCTATCTAACCTCCACAACCCAGTTACTGGGTAATACCCTTTGGTAAGACTGGTTGTCAGACTTTCGGGCTTCTGACGATCCGTAACGACTGTCAAAGATCCACGAATGACAGCCGGGACCAACAGCTTAACGTGCTTTCCGAGCCACGGAGAGGTCTTGGTATGTAAAGATGGTCACCCATCCACGAACCAACCGCTGCAAGCGTACCTTAACCGGATCGATCGACCCATGTGGCTGTCATTACTTAGCCACAAGCCCCTGCAGCTCTGGCGACCTATTCTATAAAAAACTCACCGTGTAATCTTAGGTGAAGTTATCTTGACGTGAGCTGTCGTTCCGCCTGATGCTAGGGATTGACAGCTCATTTTACGGTGATTTTTACAGAATAGATCATTATCGACTTATAAGTTGTCAGCGGGCTGCATGCGTAGCATGATCACCATAGAAACGGCTTTTGTCGACGGAAGAATAGACAAAATGACAGTTTTCTGTAGAATTCTGTCTACCTACAATCTGTCATATTGTCTATGCGTAGATAAAAACTTTCTAACAAACAACAAGTCCCAACACGCTGTCTCTTTACATCACCTCATCAAGTTGCTGGATTGGCGATAAAACAGTTTTTGCTATTATCAAAACAAATAAGTAAAGTAGGTAATCTTTCTTTATTTTGACATCAGTAAAGCAAGTTTTATCGCCAATCCTGCCAATACGTGAGGCAGTAAAAGGTGTGAAAAACCACGCCTGGCTCAAAGAACACCGTAATTTAAAAAATACGAAATGGGAACACACACACAAGTTAGGTGCATGAGTACGATGAAACTAACTAAGTGTGTTACCAAACTTGTGAACGCAGACATTAGAAAAAATACATTTTGATTAAATCGCTTTCCACTCCTCACTTGGAGCGCAAACGCAGCGATCCGCGGATTTATTTTGTTCTAGTAAGTACGTGGGTAACACACTATGTGGTGGATTTAACGATTATTTACTTTGTAAGTTTTAATATTATATCTATAAACTAATTTATTATATTAAAATAAAAGTATTCACTAGATGTTTTAATGTTTTTTTTATGGCTAGTGTTTTTTAATGTTTTAACCAAGCATGCTTGAATTCATGAATATTTAAATTCACTCACAATCTAAAAGAAAGAACGGTTGGAGTTTAGCCTTAGGCGCTATGGCGTGAGGAATTAAGAGGCCTATTGCAGAAATGCTCGTACCTTTTGTGCCATGCATTCCTAGTCTGTGCGAGTCTCATCCAGGTGTTATTAAGTTCAAATTCTTTATTTATTTGTACACAAACGTGTAATGTAGTGGTACATGATGGTATAAAATAAAATAAAATATGTTGTGTCACTAATGTGATGCCTTACAAGGCGTACAAATATTGCTTTAACTTGTTGAAAACCAATGAAAGTTTTAGAGAATCACCAAGTTTGGGGATTCGCGGTTGAAAGAAGAGCAGAAAAAAAGAAAGTGATTCAGTCAGATTTATTAATGCTTAAGACATCGCCATCTATTGATTATTGTCATAACTAAATCATTACAAGCAAGCTGGTTCTTCAAGTTCGTTATTGGTTCAAAGTTCTGTTGATAGATGGCAGCAAATAGAGTTTCTTAATAATTTTATAATGTTTTACAAACTGAATAAAGATAATACTTTAATAAATAATTTATTATTCTATGGTTTATTGCACTCAAAATTGTATGCATTAAATGTATTATTTATTAACTTTGAGAATAAAAATGAATTCATGGTGATAAAAAGGATTCAAACTTCTCCACAGAGGTGATAGATGGCGCTCATGGCTCCTTTAGTTCTTCTATCCTGAAACCTGAAAAAGAAATTCAACTAATAGTTGTTGCTGATTTTAGTAGAACTTCTATTTGTGAGAGGGAGTGGGCCGTATCCCGTATCTAATCCACCACGTGCAGGTTTGTGGATGTCACGCATCTTTGAATTTTTAATTCTAAGAGAAAAAGATTTTTTTTTTTTATTTTGTTTTGGTTTTCCTTTTTCAATGGGACAATACCAGAACAATGGCTTAAAGAGAGAGTTCCTGATTTTCTTACCACCTTCATGATCATGTTAATTTTCACTGGGTTTTATGCGTCAGACAAAGTCAGCTTCTACGCGTCATCAAGAAACGGAAGATGCCAACCTTTAAAATTTTCCTACGTAGGCGAGAAAATACAAAAACAGAAGGCAAAGGTAATGTTCTTGAAAACACCATCAAATTAATTAGCTAGCTTTAAACAACCGAACCCACGAATTAACTGCCTACACCACAGAAGAACCAACAAGGAAATGTTCCCACCTACTTTTTTATCAAATAAATACAAGGCTAACTACTGAATTTAAATACCAAGATCTCACGACCCCTGGATGCTTGAAAAACCTTCGTCAGAACGGCTCAAATTACATTAGACTATTTCCAACACCAGTGGAGAAAGAATCCTCCTGACCTATATCTTTATAGTGATGGAAGACCAAGTAATGCTGGTCCTGAGTTTTCACACGCATATTTTAGTATGCTCAATAATCGTGATTGACGGCGTTGTATGTTTGAGATAGCATCTGAATGTCTGTTTATCTGTCGTCACCCTTCATGTGTTGAGTCGTATGTATGTAGTATATACAGAAGTACTTTTGTGCTAGTTGTTACCGACTGTCAGTGTTATATTACGAGCTTTTGCACTCAAGAACGATTGCAAAATGACATGTAGGAAGTGTTAAGTCATATTTTTGCTAACACTTTGTGTATGGGAACTTTTTCAATGAAATGTTTTTTTTGATGGTGAGTAATGTTACGCCTACTTCCTTGTTAATACACATTCTTCACACTAATATTATAAAGGCGAAAGTTCGTAAGTGTGTGTGTTTATATGTTTGTTACTTCTTCATGCTCAAACGACTGGACCAATTTTGATAAGATAAAATTTTGTATGGAGGTAGCTGACACCCTGGATTAACATATAGGCTACTTTTTATCCCAATATTCCCACGGGATCGACACTTATGCGGGTGAAACCGCGGGGCACAGCTAGTTACTAATAAAATTGCTTATTGTAAAAGTTAGTAATTTGAAGGATTAATCTCCGTGCAATTGCAATTCACACAAAATATTAAAATGTACCTGTAAAAGATAATAATTAAAGATTAAAATGTGATTTATTAGTAAATTTTGTGTTTTTCTTGTATTCTATATAAAAAGTATTCAGTGTATTGATATTTCGATAGAATGAATATGCGATGCCTTGAACGCTCGATCAAACAATCATTCGATATTTTGAACACTCGATGTATTGAGTGTACGATATTTTGAATGTTCGATTTATTAACCATTCGATATTAAGAACGTTCGAGTATTTAGATGTTCGACATATAGTGGTCGATCAATTGATATTCGATTATTTGGTATTCGATTTGGCATAGTACACCCGTTCTCATCGAGTTCTATCAAATCTTTTCATAGGATCCTTTAGACATTCATATGATATTTTTGACTTTTGGGACCATAAAGCTCTTTCAGATTCGGGTCAGGACCTTATGGGCTCCAGGCCGTCTGATCACAATGTTCGTGTCAGAGCTCCAGAACTGTAAGGGTCTGAATGATCTGCAGCTTGGGCATAATGGACATGTGAGAGCTAGTTTAGTTTTTGTAAGATTTTTTTTCTTTCCTCATAGAACACTAAGCCTGAACGGGTAGGGGTGCCCCATTAAGGCCTTGACCTTGAAGTGTGGACCTACATGTTTTAGACTGACTGATTTAACGGTGAGTAACAATATATACCTGATACTTAATGTAGATCCATTCACAAACCGGTGGGAACTAATACATAACAACTAACAACATAGCCTCGAGACATAAACGAATAATTACAAAAATGATTGCGCTCATTACTTCAAGCATCAGATTCAATCTTGATACTTGGCCCGCGTGAGAAAAGTCTTAAAGCTACGATACAGAATTGTGCTATTTAAGTAAGGTCAGCATAAGATAATGATCATTATATATATAAAAAAACACCAACTTCTTCTCGTCAATGACGAATTGCGAAACTAGAATTAAGATAAAAAACTATCTGGACGTGATATTTTCACGTAATTTTGCGTAATGGACGCAGTTTTCGGACTTCGCTGGGATTATTATGAGGGCCATCTTTGATATCAACTTCTTATATGGCGAGATTATTTTAATTGACAATATAGACCAGCATAACGTCATAGGGGTCGACAAATAACTATCAATATTAAATTTAGTTAGGTACAAAATATGAAGCATATAGATTTCTATAAGCTTTCGTTGCTAAGTTAGGAGCAGTAGCTGGTTACTGCGATCATCATAATTGTGCGACTCATTCATAAATTTTCCTTTCTGGTGCTTCTACTTCGAGTTTATAAGGGAATTTCATGCCATGGAGAAGAAAATATTTGCAAAATGCAAAATGTTTTCAAATATTTACAGTTCACAGCTATCTACCTGAAGGGGCTTCCCATCTGATAAAGAGATTATGATACAAGGGGGCTCTTACAGCACAACTGACTCATACTTCAGTAAAATATAGGTACATTGATTAATTTGGTTGTGGATGTCATTCATGGTAAGTAAAGCAGGCTGACAAATTGGACGCAGAAGGCAGAAGTACTAATTCGACTCGCTATTCGAAACAAATGGGCCTCTTCGCTGAAGTATTATTTCCCTACCACCTTTCGATCTCTCGTCTTCAAGAAGTCACCTCTCTAACGAAAACCCTTTGAACTAACACTTTGCCTAAATAGGTCAAAGCCCAGATTTTCCCGACCCTCTTGTGCTCTCTGCGTTGGCGAAAATCCCACCAATGTTATGGTCTTGAACATCAATTTTAGAACTACGTCCAAAACTATCATTTTCATGCTCCTTCTAATGAGAATTTGCACTTGAACAGATCAAGGCTGGGAAAACAAAGACCAAAATAGCTTAGTCATCGAATCATTTGGAATATTTAGCTCCACTAATTTTATTTTACCTCCCGTAGATCATAAAACAGTTAACATTAATATCAATGGCAGATTAAAAAACGAAAGTCTAAGGATTACTTGTAGGAAGCTTAGGTGTGTCAGAATGTGAGGTTCGAACGTAGATGCGATGGAGTTCCGCAAGGAAAAGAGAATGGTCCTATTATGTTTAGTTGACATTTTACAAATATTTGCTTTAGCTTTGACTCCTGACTTTGCTTGCGTGGGAGATTTATTTATTTTATTTTTTGGTGAGTTGACACCATAAAAGTAGCAGGCTTACGTTATCATGCAACTAAAGATTTTTTTTAAATTTCCTAGTATACCTAAAATAGGTTCACGTTTAGAATGAACCAGTCAGTTGAAGATTGTAGGATTGTATTGGCGTCCATCATCAGAAACTTCTTGGTAATGTTTCAAAACTTTCTTCATCAACAATACACAGACAGGCTTCCATATTAACCTCACTATCAGTGAAGCAGTCACTAGTGATGTTGCCAAGAAAAATGCGGTGTAATGTGAAATAACAACTTGCTTAGTAAGGTTAGAATGAAATGTACCTATAAGTTATTGAAGACATGCGACTGTCTTGTACTTTGTAATGTGATACATTACATGCAAGGACAATTAACGTGACTGATGTCTTGGTCATCTTTCTGCTATTCATTTATATACAAGGTGTAATTTAAATGGTGTTAGACCTGAAAAGAGGCATCTTTACGAACAACTTTTACTAAGAGATCAAACCAGATATCGCGAAAAAAATCAGCTGTTCCCTACATCTATGTTCGCATAACTCATCAAAATGTAGGGAACAGCAAAATGAGAGAAGTTCTTAAGTCAAATTAATCTAACTTTTTATAAATTAAATATAAACTATAATAATATTTACAATTATATGAAAAAATAAACAATCATTATAGGGCATCAAAGAATTCATCCGCATCGCTGTCAACAGGAACAGTGCCTGATTGTTTATTTTTTCATATAATTGTACATATTATTATAGTTTATATTTAATTTATATTATGTAAATATTTAATTTTTGGAGAAATAAAAAACAAAGTAAAGTAATTACTTTTTATTGAGACCTTATCGGTAGTTTCATATCAATGACACACAATATGGCTGCAATCCAAAACAAAACAAAACGTAAAACTCACGAATTTAATATAACATTGTTAGCAACGAAATCTCAGGCACCAAAATTAGACAAATCACGACCCGACTCACAGTTTGAAATCTACTTTTTTTTTCGCATCTCCTAATATGAAATTATTCTTTAGCCAAATACACATACGACCTTTGCGTGACTTCTCTTCATACATGTATGACATTGCCGAAAAAAACTCAAGTAAAAACACACAGGCAGACAAGAATTCTTTGTGTACGTCTAGCCAACGACCTTCAGCCGTGATGAACGACTTTTTAGCCAGTAAAAAACTGTTCGGTGAATTTACCTAACTTTTTGTTAGCACTTCTTAGAACTAAGCTAATCCTTAGGTACCTAAATGCATTCTTTTCGTATAATACCGTCGATATAAAAGTTGGATGCCATAATTTTGAACGATAAGAATCGAATATCGGTTCGCGTAATTCGAATGTTTGTTTGACCAACATCGGATTCCTTTTAATTAATTGGACCTTTTCTAGGGCAGAGAAACGGATGTCTGTTAATTTTGTACCTATATTTAGGATTTGTGGTAGGAATTTCGAAACCCGGTTTGGTATTCGTTTCTATATATCGTGTGATAATTTTATTTCGTATTGTATATATTTTTTGTTTCTGAATTAAGTAGCGGCTATTTGATAGATGCCTCATGACCTTCTTATAAAAGTAATGACATATTTTTATGGGTTACAACTTGCAAACGACTAATTAATTGTCGTGTGTTCAGGGTTATAGAACCCTCACTTGAGGTGTGTTTTAACAAGCGTTTTATGATAATAATTATATTCATAGGAATTTATGAAAATAATGAGCAGCACCATGCTTAAATCATGGGAAGTTTGAGAAAGATACTAGGATTATACAATTGCGAAATAAGTAGGTATAAGTAACTGATTATGTTATTAAAAGATAAGCAACTGGACAAATCATAGGTAAAAAAAATATGAAAAGGAATAAATTTATATGTGTAGCGATCAGCATATCTATTTACTAGAACTATCCCATCTCCTATGGGCTTAGGTATTAGTCGATTCGCACGAATTTACTCGCCAGAAAAGGGCGAATTGTCAATTTTAAATAAGATTATTGTTTCTATAGAGGCGACTCACACGAAGTTACTTTATTTGTGGGCGAGTCGACAACTCCAGAAATGTGTATATGCAATTGGCACATTCTAAATTTTATGCAATAAAGTGTATAAAAAAGGACACTAGCGCACAGAAATGAAAAAAGTTAAATATTATATAAGACATGTACATTTATTTTAACTTTATTGTATAAAATTCAAACTATGCCAATTGCCTAATAAGCCTCCTATGCTGCCCCAAAAAATGCAACCGTAGTGACCTCTGCACGGCCACCGACGATGCCGTGGAACTGACGAAGTTTTGGGTCAACAAAATATAATACACTGTCGTGCCATAGACATGACGAAGAAGAAGAAGAATAAATCTAAACATATGAATGGTGATAATGACACTGCAAGTAAAACTTTAAATTTCCCATTAATCTTGAAACCAGTTAATAATGCAAGTAACATCTGCCTACAACCGCATCTTTGTATTGATAATCCTCATCCTTGGCAGTAGCTTATAGGTAAAATTACATTAATTAAACTGACAACATAAGAGAACACCGCAAATTGATTTATTCATAATTATGTATGCAAAATACTCAATGAAAATTCCTCATATTTTACAATATTTCTAAACTAACTCATTCAAATTCTTAGTTTTATGCTCAGCCTTCAAGATTTTATTTATCTATACTAAAGGTGCTCCCTCATCGGGAGCATTCGAGCATTACACCAGTGAGGGAGGAAAATCGAGCATTACAACGCGCCTTGTAATACCTTGATACAACTTGTAACATCAATGCGCTCCACTTGTAAAAAGTCAAATCTATAATGTTACATTACAGGCGAATGCTCCTGGTGAGGGAGCACCTTAGTATATCAAAGCTGAAGAGTTAGTTTGAACGCATTACTCTCTGGAACTACCAGTCAGATTTGGAAAAAATCTTTTTGTATTTGATAGCCAAATTCTTAAGCAAGGTTATAATAGACCATAATCTTGCTTAAGAATTTGGCTATTAAAAAAAGGGGTCGTAGCGTGATGTTAACAATAACATCACGCTACGACCCTTAGGAGCCGAGCAAAAAGGAAACAAGAAAGAAAAAACGATAAGCGAAAACGAGGTGCAGTCAACAAAAGAGATAAGTATGCAGGATCGTTGGATATAGTTTAAGTTTAGTAAAAACCTGATAACTGTTCTTGAATAAAATTTTATTCTATTAACCGGTTGAATGCCGTAATTACAGACACAATTAAAAAGCCATTGTGTCTCGCGTGGATCTACGTTCCGGCATACAAAAGGTTAATAGAAAACAAACAGCTCATTTTTCAAATTAAATTTCAGTCGACAACATCCATCGGTTTCCTACTAAACTTCAACTACATCCGGCGATTATGCACACTTATCTCTTTTGTTGACTGTACATACCTAATAGCGTGGATGACCGATGCGATGCGACGCGGTGGATCGGGGGAAGAAGAAATTTCACGCAGACGAAGTTGCGGACGGAAGCTTGTTAGAAGTAAATATTGTTTCTTTATTTGACAGGTTTTTATCTTTAAACCCGTCAATGGTAGTAGGTGTGACTTACAACATCATTAGTGGTTCAATGATGTTGCCATCTATCACCTTTGTCGTTCTTTTACAAGGTACAAGGTATCATGACCCTTATTGTGAAGAAATCGACAGTATAGACCTTGGTATAGGCACAAATGAGAGACTAGTCGATTATATTAATATTCTGTGTGGCATAAATTACAAAATTACAACACCTCTTCTCAAAATGTTGACTTGATTTGCCTCGTTGCTATACGACGGTAGACCCTTCTACCGGTCTACCGGGTAAGGTTCTACCGTCTAATATTATTTCACCATAATTAGCCTATAATGTTCCATCTGGCTGGGGCTTCCTTCCATCAAGAGGGAGTGGGCTGTAATCTACCACGCGGACTCAGTGCGGCTTGGTAGGTATCATATATCTTCGAATTTTTGGTTCTAGGACATGCCGGTTTCCTCACGATGATTTCCTTCACCGTTTTGAGAGCAGTGGTGATGAAATTGTTTACACAAAATTGTTGCCTGCCTAGGTTTGAACCCACAACCTGCACCTCGTAAGACTGGGCCATCACTGCTCTATATTATTATCAACTCATACTTAATTAATGCACGCACCTGTGATAAAACTTTCATTAAGGACGAATTTCACCAATTAAACTGATCGCGATCATCAAAAGCATGGCGAGCAAGAGTGTATTGAACTGCGTTCAATAGAGCCTGTCAGTGTGGATATTCCACAACAATGATTACACTGACAGCTCTTGAACATAGTCCAGAGGGGTAATTCTTGCCAGGGGTGCGGGATTGTCCGAAAGGGTTACCGCTACCCCGGAACATAAAGGGCTAAGGAAGGAACACGGATGGGTTTTAGTCAGTAAGAGTCTGACACTCCCTTCCGCTCCACCCAGAACGGGAGGGGTCATTTAATGATTTTCCATCCATAAAAAAATTTGGGGTAATTCTCGTAATTTTAAGAACGTTCACAATCTGATCTCAGTCTGAGCGATAGACTGACTCGTCCTACATGCCTACGTCCCATTTGTGGCGACTTGACGAAAACAAAAGAATTTTATTTTGTGCCGTAGGCATGCAGAACGAATTGATGAATCACTCATCATCATAATCAGCCTATAATGTTCCCACTGCTGGGACACAGGCCTCCTCTTTGTGAAAAGGAGTGGGCCGTAATCCACCACGCGGGTAAATGTCACATGTCTTCGAATTTTTGGTTCTAGGACATGCCGGTTTCCTCACGATGTTTTCCTTCACCGTTTAGAGAGCAGTGGCGATGAAATAATTTACACAAAGTAAAACGCCTGTCTGGGTTCGAACCTACGACCTACAACTCGTAAGTCGCGGCCGATACCACTGGGCCACCACTGCTCTTCACGAATCACTACTCAGTCTCAATCTTTCTAAAGTACCTCTAATTTACTCTCTTTTCTACATTTTTGACAAGATTTAAATGTTGGTTGTAACTGAGATGAGACTGCGACAAGATTTTTAACGTTTTTAATTACGAGAATTAGGTCTTCAGATGAGCTGATCGCGTTCATTTAAAAGATTCTAAATTAAATCTGTCCTCTGCCTGATCGAAACATAATTCAACTTTAAGTGCAAAAATATAATTTACAACACCAATAAATAAACTTGATTTAAAGAACAAACATAAAAATGGTAAAGCTCAACAATTATAGCAATCAATTATTGTAGCAGGCATTGCTATAATCATTATGTGTTTTTTCTTGTATACGATTAAGGACCGCCTCGCGGTCGTGACTGATTAACTCATAAATCCAACAATGGTAAACCTAATGTGACTCCATTACGTGGTGGGTATTATCCTTGCCTCCTACATTATATTGTAGGGCTGACTAGGCTGAATTATGCAAAATCGTATCTTATATTATCTAACTAGCATCTGCCCATTCCTGGCTGCAACATTCCTGGCATTAACGTCGTCGACCACTACACCTACCTTGGCTCGCAAATCTGCAATTATGGTAGTTGTGTCCCCGAGCTAAAAAGCGCGGTCGTTCACCAACACGATGGACCGATCAGGTGAAGGAATCATCGTCCTCTAAATTCTACACGGTGGTAAGAGATGCGCTGGACAGAAATCGGTGGAGGTGGATCATCCGCTCTAGATGCAACTCCGAAGCTGACCACGATCCTCAGACATGAGGGACCGACTACAGAGAGAGAGCTTCTGCCCGCGACGACGCGGACGTTCGCGTGAAATTTCGATTTATTCTGGTCTAACCCCCCTCCACCCCTCCTCCAATCCCTTCTAGTTCTTCTGCTGTTTTAATCTCTGTCTTATCCATTTGTTCCCCCGACCAACCCAGTCACATCGCATCTCTTCATTTTCACTCAGCGTTCTTTCTGACTTTTTTGTTTTTGCCCGGCGCCTAAGGGTCCTAGCATGATGTTATATAATCTATAGCCTTCCTCAAGAATGGTGCTATAATATGCAAAAATGAAAAAAGAACTGGTAGTTCCAGAGATTAACGCGTTCAAACAAAAAAATAAAATCATCATCATCATCTGCCTTTTCCCAACTATGTTGGGGTTGGCTTCCAGTCTAACCGGGTGCAGCTGAATACCAGTATTTTACATGGAGCGACTGCCTATAATCTGGCCTCCACAACCCAGTTAAAAAAATAAAATAAAAATGAAATAATGATAATTCGTTTCGTGTTTGAAAAATGCGTCTGTTTGACGCCGTAAATATCACAGATGAATGAATTGTCAAAATGAATGACATTGAGGTTGTGAGTTGTTACGAAACTACCCCCGTTTTTTCTTCTTGCCAGCTAAAGCACTAGGAAGTGCTGAATGGTGGGCGTTTTGGGGAACTGTCTTATGGAATTTTGACGTTCAAAAACTGCTGATTCTTAGTATTATTTAAATTTATTATTTTAACCCCACTGTTCCCTCATTTTCAGAAAGAGGAAGAGTGCTCAGACAATTCCAAGATTTTGAAAAATGAAGAAAACATCCTTTCATTACAATATCTTAAGTTGTTTTTAGAGCTGTGGTGGCCAAGTAGTAACGGCCGCGACTTACGAGCTGAGGTCGTAGGTTCGAATCCAGACAGTTGCTTTACTTTGTGTAAATTATTTCATCACCACTGCTCTCAAAATGGTGAAGGAAAACATCGTGAGGACACCGAACTGTCCTAGAACTAAGAATTCTAAGACATGTGACATCTATGAGCCCGCACTGGGCCCGCGTGGTCCTAGATTATAGCCCACCCCCTCTTGAAGAGAGGAGGCCTGTGTCCCAGCAGTTGGAACATTATAGGCTGATTATGTAAGTTGTTTTTAAACGCTTTTTTTCTTTAGTCAGCTTGTTTGTTATGTAGTTGGCTGGTTTAGACTTCTTGTTTTTTTTTTTTTTTCAGAGGTTCTCGTTGTCAGGCATAACGTTCTGCTTCGTTTGGCGTTTCTTAAACTTTTTGAGGACTAAGTTTTCCTCAAAGTAATGACCATAAATGTTTGCACCCACTGAAATGATAATAAAAGCGTTTAATAATAATTTATTTCGAGGGAAATTGATTAAGAAATTCGTGGCATTCTTTTCAATATCGTTAAATAATAATTTATGTGATCATTTGAAATGAAAGAACGAGTCACCGCTAATTTCGTAGAAGGTTTTGGGACAAAGCATTTTATGATACGAGCGGTGATTTAAAATATTGATTCATTGGCAAATGTCACAGGATTATTTGACGAATATTTAGGTTTTTTACATGCTTGATAAAATTATAATAATATATTCACGTCTCTACATTTGCAGTGATTTATCACTTTATAATTGTTGTTTTTTTTTAAGCAGTTTAAGTTTTACTTCTCTATTTTTGCACAATAATTCATCTTAGACATTTAAGTAGGAAAACACACTTTTTTTTCACAATTCAAATTCATGTTACTTGCCAGTCATCAAAATTGTTTATTTCTAACCAGCCTTAACATTTTAAGTTGATTTAACAATTCTAAGCTAATATTATAAAGAGAAAAGACTTGATTTTTTGTACATTTGTTGGTTACGCTTTCATGCTACAACGGCTAAACGGATTTGGATGAAATTTGGCACCTGGGTAGACCATGACATGGATTATAAGATAAAATACTTTTTATCCCGAAATTGACGCGGTATCGAGACTTATGCGGGTGATACCACGGGGTACAGCTGGTAAGTGAAAAAATCATAAAAGTAACTTGAATTGTTCAGAAGGGCCAAAAGACTAAAGCAGAGATCTATAAACGTCAGTTAGTATATACGTAAGGAAAAGCGTTATATCTATCACTGTTAGACTACAAGTGCAAGATAGAGATAGGAACACGTCTAAACCAAAAAACGTACTAAGTAACGTTTATAGATTTCTGCCTCAGGACCTGGTTTTTCCAAAGCCAAGTCTTACCAAAACTAAGTCTGAAATAACCTTTAGATAAGCAGATAAAAATAGTGTAGGCGGTATTACATCGATAAGCTAGAAATATGTCACGATTCCTATTTTTAAATCCGACACAATAGCTTTTAATGCATAGGTGACAAATTAATTTGTATAACTTAATCATCGCCGGATAACTTTATGAGTTGGCAGAGAAAATCTACTACCAAGAAAAATATTGCGTGTTCTTAAACTTCCGGATCCTGTATAGTGAGTGATCTAATTAAGATGAAACGTACGTAGACCCATATAATCTTTTCTTGGATGTTGTTTCCTAAAAAAAATGGTCGTGGTCTAAGCATCCACAGGCTGATTGTTTCCCGCACAGACTGTTCGATCCAACATAAATGGATGTGTATTTCGACTGGACAATAATTATGCATGTATGATTACTAATTTTAATTGATTTATTGACTTTAATAATATCTAATATATTGACATTGTTTATTTAATTTAATCTATATAATTATTATGTATCTTAATTTCTATTGTACCTATCTGCTTTTTATTGAATTATTTTATTTTGTTAATATTTGTATTTGTACGCTGACTACCTTATTGCTATTATGCTTTATGGGTTTAACCTGAAATAAACTTTTTATTATTATCTCCTTTATTTCATTATTTACTTAATTTTTGAATATTAGGATATAAAAAATAGTAGTCCGCCGGCGTCGGGAGCAGGGTCCAAGCTACCAGTGGTTAGGGCTCCAAAGACAGGAACCTCCTCACAATGCGAGCCGTATCAAGGAGTACTGCCTTCAGAATCAGGCCCTTGATCCAACTGCCTAACGAGAGCCTTATTATTATTAAGGAAGAAGCGTGACCAACGGGCTTTTTGGTCAAATAGTACCGATGTGGCCAGACCGAGTCCCAAACGTCGAGATCCGAAGACGTACGAAGGGTTTCAATATTGGAAAACGAAAGTTGGAACTTAAATGAAGTTAGGCAAGACACCTGGCAAGGCGCAGTGATGTCAGGTGGAGTAAGGTAATGACTGAGTGGCTTCCAAGGACTGGAAAACGAAGTGACAGCTGTCTAGCGGCGAGATGGGTAAACGACATTGTTACCATCGCAAGTATAACCTGGATAAGACTGGCACAGGGGTAAAGTATCTCATTCCACATCGCATGTTCATCATCATCATCATTTCAGCCGAAAGACGTCCACTGCTGGACATAGGTCTTCCCCAAGCACCTCCACTTCGACCGGTTTTCTGCTTCTCGCATCCAACGAGTTCCTGCGGCCTTCACAAGGTCGTCGGTCCACCTTGTAGGAGGTCTTCCAACGCTACGTATTCCGGTACGCGTTTGCCACTCCAGAACCTTTCGGCCCCATCGGCCATCTGTTCTGCGAGCAATGTGGCCTGCCCACTGCCGCTTAAGTTTGGCAATTCTTCTTCATCTTATATTAATTGCTGGAAATCACGTTAAACCGTTGGTTTCGGCTTTCATTCACAGATCTTTGACAGTCGGTACGGGTAATCAGAAGCTCGAAATCCTGACCACCTGCAGTCTTACTAAGGTTTATTCAATAACTGAATTGTGGAGGTCAGATAGGAAGTCGCTGCATGTAAAATACTGTTATTCAGCTGCATCGGGTTAGACTGGAAGCCGACCCCAACATATTTGGGAAAAAGCAGGTAGATGGTGATCGTAAAGTATTTCATTCCACTTCTTAATTAACTGCGGGCGAAAAATGCCAAATGGATTGATTGTACATCCTAGCCAACCTGCCAACCCTGAAAATTCAACTAGGTGTGAAAATGACATGTGGATTACCGCCGTGCCTAATAGACAGCTAACTGGCAATTAATTGGGACCTCATAACAAGCATCATCATACATATTCAGTTAATGTTGTCTATCATTCGGATCTATTGTTCAGCTGACACAAATTGCTCGCGTAGGCTATCTTGAAGCATTGAGGTTAGGAGGCAGTCAGATTCGAAATACAAGGCTTGTGTTATTGTTGCTAAAGATGTTTTTTTGAAGTGAAAACTTCTTGAGGCGCGTTGGGCATTTTTTGAGTTGGGAAATACCCATTGAATTCGCGCCACTGTTACCTTAACCGACACCGCTTCGAATGTGTTCGGCTGTCCTCGGGATGTACTCGGTTTCAAAGTATATCCGATATGTCAGTGAGTGATGGCAAAGTATTCTGTTTGTGTTTTGTTTTCACTTCTGTCGGCACTCTCGGAGTGTTTATTTTTTATTATTCTTAACGTGTCGATGGCAAAAATAACACGAAAAAATATATTTGGATTTTTAAATTTGTTCGGCCTAAAATTCAAGACTTGCCACTGATGCGTACATTTTATATATAATTTTATACCGAGTTCAATAAGAAAAAAAATAGGGTGTGAGTATATTGACATGATAACTGATACAGTTGCATAGGGGAGGAAAACATGCTGCGCTGACCCCAAATAAATTAGAATAAGAACACGAGACGACCTTGTGAAGGCCGCAGGTACTCGTTGTATACGTGAAGCACAGAACCGGTCCAAGTGTAGGTGCTTGGGGGAGATCTATGTCCAGCAGTGGAGGTTTTTGTCTGAAATGATGAAGGACAGGAGAATGATGATGAGAAAAAATAGGATAAAGCAAAGAGAGGTTTATCTACTGCAATGAACCTGGTGAAACATATTTAATCTTTGAACACTTTAGTTCAAGTTTGTCATGGCGGCTTTACCTGTTTGAAATCGGAGTGCATCGCTAATTTTTAAATACACAAGAGATGAGTCGTATGCTTTCTCAACGAACCGGATGCAAACCCAGGTAGAACATTGTTAGTCTTTTCATATTACGCCGCCGAAGTAGGTAGGGATTTAAAAAATAAACGTTTTATTTTTTACAATCTGGTTTTGTAATGAATGTTTCCTAAGAGGAATTCATATTTCATGAAATAGTTATTCAATAGGATTATATGAACTTAGAGGGTTGTATGATGATTTTAATGATTATAATTCTGTAAATACATACTTGTTACGGTTCCGAAGCATATTTTTTTCAACATACAACTTGACACTGACCTGCAAATTGCAAAAAACCGTAAGAAAATTAGAGCAGTGGTGGCCCAGTGATAACGACTGCGACTTACGAGTTGTAGATCGTAGGTTCGAACCCTGACAGGCGCTTTACTTTGTGTAAATTATTTTATCACCACTGCTTTCAAAACGGTGAAGGAAAACATCTTGAAGAAACCGGCATGTCCTAGAACCAAAAATTCAGAGACATGTGACATCTACCAATCCGCGCTGGGCCCGCGTGGTAGATTACGGCCCATTCCCTCTTACCGAGAGGAGGCCTGCGTCCCAGCAGTGGGAACATTGTAGGCTGATTATGTTGTGTGTAAGAAAATTTGGTTTTCGCGGGCTATTCTGGCGCTTCTCCCTTAAGCCGAAATACTTATTACCCATAGGTAGGTCTTCCTATGGAAAAGAAATGATCATACAGTCACAATCAATATTCATAGAGGTTAGATTGCAGATGGCTGAAAAGAATGCCTCCAACTTCTTGATCTATCCATTTGTTACTTGCTTGCTTATTGTTTTTGCTTGTTCTTGTTTGTCCATTTGTTTTTTATTTTTTAATTTATGAAAACCTTGACCTATTTTTAAACTCCAGTAATTTTTTCCTTTTATATTGAGGCACGAAAACCAGTCTACCAACTCCAATATAACACCGGCCTAACGCTATTACTGCGCTGGGTGATCCAGCAAGGTAGTGTGGTCGGCAGAATTGGTGAGAGATTTTGTTCACGGAGACATTTTGTGTACCTACATTAATAACCTGATTTACATACAATTTCTGACCGACTTTGAGAATTTACATTTTGTATATAAGGTGTAAAAAAATTAACCGTAAAAACTTTAAGAGGTGCTTTAGACCATCGAACTGAACAACTTTCACTATGGGACCAACTCTGAAATCACGAAAAAAAAATGAGCTGTTTCATACATTTTGGCCGAGTAGGTATGGAACTTTTGTATGAAACAGCTAATTTTTTTTCGTAATTTCGGAGTTGGTCCCATAGTGAAAGTTGTTCAGTTCGATGGTCTAAAGCACCTCTTAAAGTTTTTACGGTTAATTTTTTTACACCTTATATATTTTATTCCGAGCGAGAGGTTTCGTAAATGCTTTACTTTTCTTTAAATAGTTTTGCCAATTCTATTGATTTAGACCTTAATTTAGACTTGGGTCTAATAGAAAGACTGGAAATTAATAAACCCTTGCTTTGATATGTTACCGGTCAAGCGGCGCGGTTCGCCGATCGGCGACGAAATAATAGAAAATCAATTGTGTCTCATTAGCGGAGCTTGACAGATTAATATTATGCACATGAATAAAAAAGTACTGTAACAAAATTCTCACAGCAAAAAATACCTACATTCGATATTCCTTATATCGATTTTAAACTTGAAAAATAGAACGATAAGCTTCATGTCATGATTGATCCCATAAATAGCAAGGATATTCTTTGAGTAGAATTTAAATGACTTTATCATAAGGAAACACATAACATTAGAAAGACGTCATCGTTTAGTCAGGTTATAATTTATGGCCGATCATGACTTTAGATTAAAAACTTCAACAGAAAGGAAAATCTTTAGATAAATTGTTCGAACTTTGTTTTGTTTATCTACCACTAGCGAGTCACCCCTGCTTCACACGGTTTTATTGACTTGGAGAACATCTAGATTTCTTTACTATATATAAGTTAAATATTAATTTATTATACACACAAACCATCTGGAATAAATTCTCTAATTATGGTCTCTAAAATCTGTTGCGTATGAAAGAAGAACCACGCGGTCACACACAGACAAAAATAATATTAAATTATATTTATACACAACGATGCAATTTTATCTAATGTTGGTGTATTAAAGGTACTCGGAATACCTAATCGATTTATTCTTTGACGAGTAATCTTTAATCATAGTTGACTACCTAACAATTATTATTCTATAACTTCGTCAAGGCAAAGGTACGCATTAAGAGTTGTAGTATGATCTATGAAGTCACAGGATTCTATCCTGTTTCTCTTTTCAGGCGTTGGCAGGAGCTTCACGAGAATGCTAGAAGCTTATGCAGTGGATGGATAATTACCATCTCTCAACTGTTTATAGTTAAAATCCCACTTTTCAACACGATTTTGCAGCAGTTCACTCCTGTATCAATTGGGCACCACTGAGCTCAATTCTAAGCCGATTCGCTAAGAATTCATCCATCTATATCCATAACCAGTCACCCTGCAAAGGTTCTCGTTCCATCTCGCTTCACGATCTTAAATTAGCATAAGTGTAATCAGCATATAATGATCCTACTGCTAGGACACAGGCCTCCTCTTTTCGAGGGAGTGGGCCATTATAATCCACCACGCGGGCCCAGTGTAGGTTGACGGATCTTATATTGTGTTTGCCATATCGCACTTATGAACATCTCTTCTGTTCTATTCTCCATTGGCTTAATGTCTTCGTCATTATTGATAGCTGTCACAGAAATAATTATTTCATGCCAATACTTACCTAATTTATTTCTAACAGCATCGTTTAAAATTTATAATATTCAAATACATCATTTATGATTAGTGGTGTATTTGATTTTGATGATCCTAATTATCATAAACATGTTTCGTTTCTCGTTCAAGGGAATCTAGTATTTTTCTTAATATTTTTAACACATTAACACCTTGTATTTCGTCGAACTTGACCGCTAATGCGTAAGATTTATGTAAACTATATTTTTGTAAACTTGTCTTGTTCCTATTACCTTCTTGAGAAATGGTCAGCTGGTTTGTCACGGAATGCTGTGACAAGAGATATGTCAAAGATATTGCTGAATTTTGTATGGAGATTATGCGAAATTCGAATGATATACAGGCTTATTTTTTTATCACCATCCAAATTTTTACAGGGTGTTCTACCCATGAATATGAATAACTTTCACTATGGGACCAACTCTGAAATCACGAAACAAAAAATCTGCTGTTTCATACATTTTGGTCAAGTAGGTATTGAACTTTTGTATGAAACAGCTGATTTTTTTTTTTTTTATAGTAAAAGTTTTTCATATTCATGGGTAGAATGAAAAAATTGGATGGTAAAAATTTGGATGGTGATAAAAAATAAGCCTGTATACTTCTCGTTGACTTGAAATACTTGATAAGGACATTCGTGAAATCCCTGATAAGTAGGTAATATATAAATTCCGTAGGGATAATTATTTAGTTACTTTCCATAGTACTTTGTCAGTTCAAGGGACAATATCTTTTCTAAGAAGACAACTTCATGCAGTTTTCAATATAAACAAAAACATTTTCGATGTTAGTACCTTCAATAAAACCTTCAATGCTAAATACTTTCAGCTCATAACAGTTAACCATGTAACTCATAAATTTAGTTGTAACCTTTAGACCAAAATGACAACAACGAACATTTGTTATGTAAAAGTTCTCTCTTACAAAAGACTTCACAAATATTGACTGATGTAAAAGTTACGATTGCGGTTTTCGTCCTAATATGGGGAGAAACTTAGATATGACATAGTCCCTTAAACGTCGAAACAATGATTCATTGTAAAAGTCAGTTAAGTTGTTCTAATTTTACCAGTTCAGTTTTTATTTAGTTCTTAAGTTTCGACTAAGTTTACGCTTAAGAAAAAAGTAGAATGTAAATACCAGAGGGGCAATTCTTGTAATTTTAAGAACGTTCACAGTCTGATCTCAGTCTCAATCTGTCAAAAATACCTATAATTTCCCTAAATTTTTGACAAGTTTTTGACATTGATTGTCGCTGAGATCAGATTGCGACTGGGTTTTGAACGTTTTTAATTACGGGAATTGGCTTTAACCATGTTCAGTTATTGAGTATTTATTCTAACTCAAATTTAACGCATTTGTTTCAAATAAACCAGGCACTTTTGATTTGTCAAGGAGTCGGTCTGTCAGAAAGTTGAAGTTGGATGGCCATTTCAAAGGGTAGTAGGTTCCTATGAAGAAGAACGGGCAAGAAACTCCATAAAAACTCTTTTAAATCAAAGAATTAGGGATAACATTTCCATCGTATATGCATAAGTTCACAAACAGATTCTTGATAAGGTGACAGTATCATCACAACGTTGTTTTCTCATTGTTTGTCTTATAGGAATACCTATTATTCGTGTATATATTTGACATATTTTTTCTAATATTTAATATGCAGTTAGTAATTTATAGTTTCTAATTGATGTATTATGTGTATATTTTATATTTAAATAAATATTTACTCCTCAATTTTTCGTAATTGCACCTACCACTATTTGTCTCTGCATCACCCAAAGCTTCATTGGTAGAAAATTCATAACGACATTATGAGTCTACTTCTGTATAAATAAATACAGGGAGCAAGCATGGTCTTCTCTCATCCATATTCTACTCTTTGTTATAATAATTAATTACCTGCTTAAGTTATAAGAAAGATTCATTCATTCAACACCAAAATACCATACACTAACATTTACTAGCAGCACATGTATATTTAATAATAAACGGTTCGTCATCATAAGCTATGGTTATGTGCGGATGATGTGAAAACCGCTCGGCCCCAAGGTCTTGAGCTAACTACTAACCTTCTAAGAGGCATTTGTGATTAGAGCCGCTAATCTACGTTTCTTAACAAGTCTTCGTATTTGTGTAGTGTTTTGTTAGATATTCTTGGCTTTTTGCAGGAATCCCCATTGTTTGGGGTCGGACCCGTGCTTCACCTAGTTTCTCCACCTGGGTGAAGCACGGAGACTACGATCCCGTGATCAGGTCCCGTGCTCCAACTGATGACGTTATTGTACAGTGATGCAATAAATTGTCTTCCCTATATGATTCCAAAGATCTAAACAATTATTTAACGGCAGTGAATTTATAATATGGGTATACATTTTATCAAGTAGTTCGTGATGCCCTAGTTATGGGTTTAATTCCGGGCAACTAGCAATGTGACTTTTTTTATTTTGTTTGACTATCGCTTAATTTGCTATTGTACGATTTTATTATTAATAATAAAAATAATAATAATATTCCACAACTATCACACAACGCCATCTAGTCCCAAGCTAAGCAGAGCTTGTGTTATGGGTACTAGACAACTGATAAACATACTTATATATTTCTAAATACATACATATTATAGATAAATTACACCCAGACACAGAACAAATGATCGTGCTCATCACACAAACATTTGTCCTGGGTGGGAATCGAACCCACGACCTCCGGCATAGCAGTCAGGGTCACTAACCACTAGACCATCAGGCCTGTCTGTGTGTGTGTGTGTATTGTTTTTCTATTATACTGTTCCATTTTATGGTCGTTTTTTTAGTTTAGATGGTAACTAAAATAAGTCTAGGCAAGTTATTGTGTGTACTGTAACGATGTTTATTTTGCTTATCTATAAATATGAAATTCCACCCCTAAGAGGGTGAATGGGGTGAGGGTGAATTTCTCTAAAAAGAAGGAAGAAGAAAAGGAAGCAAGAAAAAAAGAAAAGAGGCTAAGAGGGGGCCCCCCCTCTTAGCCTCTTTTCTTTCTTTTGGTTTAAGAGGCTTTTGTTATGCAGTGGGACAATAATAGGCTGGTACGGTCAGCATCAAAAGTTGATTAACACTTCAGTTTTTTTAATCTTAGTTATTGAGTAAAATATTTGTTCAAAATTGCAGCAGAAGAATTTTATTTAGAATATTATACTCGTCTATTATGTGAAAAGCTAAAAATCAGTTTAGTGAAAAAAAGTTGTTGTCAATTTAATAACATGTAAAAATGATAGTGTTAATCGACTTTTGATGTGCTTCTCGCAAGGTTGCTTGCAGAGATGTCTTTAGAAATAAGATGTTTTTGTTTTTAGAAGAACTTTCTGTGTTTCTGCTTTAAAATACATAAACAAGAGTTTAATTCTTGTGTCAGAAGAAGATGGAGAGGTAGTATATTTTCCTTAGAGCAACTTTTTCATAATTGTTCAGTAGGCATGTCTCATTGGCAGCCAGCAATAGACCCGCCTCCTGTTACATGGGGCCTTAACGTAGCTGGCGAAATATGATAGTACTATGGCCCCGATCTACACCGCCACAGGCGAACAACGCATCATACTGACGTCACGCAAAATCCTGCATCTCGCAAGCAGAGTTTACCGCGCAAATATATATGCAACGTCCCGACATCAATCATCGGGCAGTTGCCAACCAGACACAACACGCGTTAGGACTGAAGATGCTCCCTTACCTACTGCACACCTAGACCTACCCTTTTACAGAATTTTACAGAGTACAGGCGTGATATGGCCGTGTTTATCGAAGGACCGATGGCCGGTGGAGCAGATGAGTCCTGGCGTGGAGACCGCGTATCGGCAAGAGTAGCGTGTGACGCTCCCCAGCTAGCTGGACTGACGATGCGGAAGGTGGAGGACAGTGTGTTGCGGCGCAGCCTGAGAAAGGCCTATGTCCAGCAGTGGACTGCAATAGCCTGAGTTAGTTGAGGCGTGATTAACAATGTCTCTTGTTTTATTTTAAATCTCGCGTGAGATTACAGTCAGTTTTTGCAAGCACTAGAAATAAATGAAAGCGATTATCCGATTACGGAAAAAAACTCTAAGGTGTCAGTCGTATTATAATTTCAAAATAATCGATTATGACTTAGGAAAGCTTTGTTAGCGACTATTTGCATTATTTATCACGCGGATAATTTTAATTGATAAGACAGTAGTGGTCTGTTTTAGAAGTAGCTGACAAAAATGTAAACAAATGGATAAGAAAACGTAAATTTGTAGTATCAATTACAATTTGAGTCCTTTATTTTGATTATTAGAATACTTAAACCCGAAATTGTAATTTAAATCACCAGGCTTGAAACACATTTGAATAAACATATATCGAATGGATCGCTACTTAAAATTCTGATTCCGAACCATCATTACTTGCACCTGTAATAAAAATATTTTAGCTTTATTTTACTTTTGACACTATAACTGCATAGGAAATTCACTACTGTTGTGGAAATGTACACTTTTTGTAAAAAAAAAAGTAATAAATATAATGATGTTATTCAAACAATAATTGCAAAAAAATGGGATTGGATTTGTTTACACTTTCATCAGACACTTTTGAAACAGATTATAGTCTTAATCAATCAACTGCATTGTTGATTTGTAGGTATTGTTGTCTTTTACTAAGACATTTATTTTTTGCAATTATGTAGTTTGTTTGTTACAATAATGATAGGTATTGATGTTAATGATGATGTATTTAAATTGGAGGTAGCTACGTCACTAGTAGGTAAAACATGAACTACGAATACTTCCCTAACTGCCACGAAATGATGATTTTTTGCGGTGGTAGGGCTAACGCCCGCCTGTTTTGCGACCACCCTCCCACCGTAGCCTTAAGCAGCCTGCTGTGTTTCGTCGATGCATGGGAGTTCTAGTGCCTTAGGCATTTTCTGGGCACGCTCGTTCCATCATAGACCTCATCCATCGCTTTCCATCAGGAGTGATCGAGGTCAAGAGCGGACCCATTAAGCAATAAAAAAAAAGATAGACGCACAAACATCGACGGGATGGACATTGAGGTTAGGTATACAGGACCAAATTAAATTAGCTAGCGATATATATATATATATACTCTGCAGACGTAAGAGGTATCGATATCTAAACACGATATAAAATAAAAAAAGATTCGATGTTTTTGTTTTACGAGTTTCAACGACCGCTGATAGTGTTGTTACTTGCAGTATGAATTAACAAAATCTGTTTTCTTTTGTTTTAGCGTGTTTATATATCGATACCAATCTCGTCTGTGAAGTTTACACAAAAATAAACTATCTACTAGACTCAAGTGACTTTTTACATTAACTGCTTTTTTTTGTTTTCCTAAGATATTTGAATATTTGCCCCTGTATACGTTGACATAGAGATTTAGCGTTGGAAGGTCTTTCATAAGGTGGACTGATGACCTGCTGAAGACCGAAAGAATCGGCACGATGCGAGAAGCACAGAACCGGTCGAAGTGGCGGTGCTTGGGGGAGGCCTATGTCCAGTAGTAGACATATTGCTTCTGAAATGATGATAGTAATGTTGAGATTGAGATTAAGATATGAAAGTAAAAAAGAAAACCGAGTGTGCTTATGACCACACGACTGAAGTGAAACTTCAAACGTATTTGGCTATGAGAGGAAGAGAGAAAGAAAATGTGCGCGCGCACTGCTTTCTCTTGCTTATAAGTATCCCCCACTCAACTCCCGTTCGCCTCACCCGATCACATTTTTCGTAACGCTTACGTCACGCGTTCGCCAGCTTACTCCCCAAGTCAAGCGTGCGTAAAGAAGTTTCACTTCAAAAACATAGCTACAATGACGTCATTTTCTCCGTAGAATTTTACATCATGCCCGGGCCACACCAACGGGAAACGCCGTTGATAATCGCGATAATCGGGCGTAACTGAAGGTGCAGCCACAACGTATTGCGATAATCAACGTCGTTTTTCAGTGGTGTGGCCCCGGCATCACTGTCCTTTCATTGCCGTATGATTAGCCAACAATAAAATACGATACCTATTTTTTTACAATAATAAATATGCAAATGAACGTAACCGGACAAACAGTCCCCTCTCCCCTGTAAGTTGCGCAGTCGTCATTAGATGATACGCAAATACCCATTGTTATACACACAATTACCCTAATTGCTCTTTTCTCGTGTTATAACTTTCAATGTACGGAAGCCAAAGAAATAATTGTATGCACATTTGCATCTCATTAATTCTACTCTTTGTTACTATGATAGAAATCAAGCTACAAGGTCAGGTAATCACATTAATTGTAGTATTAAGTGTTTAAAGATGATTACCTGTGTCTTTATTAAAGTTTTTGTAAGGCATTCGAGAGTTGGAATGGAAAATGTCCTTACACGTGCGCCAATGATGACTGGGGTGAGGTAGGTCGGGGACTGATAAAAACGAGAACACGGTACACGCTATTGAGAGAGTTACTTTTACTTTTTTGTTGAGTTGAGGAGAGTGTTGTGTCACGAAGTTTGTTACTAGCTGGTTAGTTTATTGAAGTGAAACTTCTTAGTTGCCGAATCGGTAATTGGAGTAGAATTGAGAGTGAAATTTCAAGGACGCGTCACGTTTTAGCACATTTCGTTACATGAGAGAGAGGAAAGATATAACTCTCTCTGTCTCTTAATCTAATTCTGTATTATTCTTTCTTTTTTGTGAAGTTTCATTTTTATGATGTGTACGGTGCTGTACGCGTAATTATTTTCTATATTTTCAAGTGTTAGTAAAAGTAACTAAGTAATAAATATAGAAAATAAAAAAATAAAACACACATCTTCTTCTCATGGTAATAGGCAGAATCTACAGAACGCCACCTGCAAAGTCAAAGTCAAAGCATTTATTTCAAATAGGCACATTAAAGGCACTTTTGAACGTCAAAAATTACCTTAAAATAGAATTGATTCTAGTCGCCCCTTCCAAAAGGTAGTTTTCGTGTGGAGAAGAATGGGCAAGAAACTCCACCGTTACTCGTTTAAAATGTTTTAGGTACAATATAATACGATCCTTACATACTCCTTTTGCCTCCTTTACTTTCATACATATGGTCATACACACATGCTGATTGCCAGTACTGCACCTGACATATTTGGAGTTGAAAAAATAATTTGACATGTAAAAAAAAAGTGTTGCCAATTTTTTTTTGTTATCATCACTAGATATTAGTAAAATTAAATTGTAAAATAAAAACTATACAAATAATTGTTGAAATAGAGATATTTATCAAAGTTTTAAAATGTTTACTTTTTTACAACAATAAAAACCACTTTATAATAGGTTCGAGCGCTGTTATTATTCAATGCCCAGTACACAATATAACACATAAGATATTTTGTAATAATGTTAAAATATATTAATGTTGCTATTTATCTAGTTATTAGTCGTATTGACAGTTGAGCATAATTTCCAATGTAATTGGCTTTAATACTTTCGCAATAATAAATTTTAAGGCATATACTCGGTTATGAACTTGAGTCAGGTTGCCGATTTTCGAAGCTTGATTTAAGATTTCGACGAACTGGATTTTCAGGTGAGAAATTTTTTCTTCTTTTTATTACAAAATGCATAATAACGTAGCTGTCTTCACTCGGTGAGTGGAGTAATTTATTGCAGGTACTTACCTACAGTTTAATTCAATAGGTAGGTGAAGAAATGCAAATTATTTGCAAAAGCTTCTCAGTTTCTATTTAAATAGATATTTTTTTTATTTATATGTACTTTATTGTACACCACAAAAATACATAATAAAAATAAATACAAAATATACAACGGGCTGCCTTATCACTTTCCGCGATCTCTTCCAGGCAACCTTGGAATGGACAATGATTTTCCTGGACATAAAATAGGGTGGTCGTTAATGCAACTAATAAGTACACAGTACACTAAATAGATACAATTGCCCGATGACATTAAAAAGTTACCTACTCATCTATTTAAGAAGAAATTATACACATTCCTAATTAAAAAGTGTTATTATAATGTAAAAGACTACCTCGAAGATAAAGATATTGTATTTTAATTATGGCAAATATTTGTACGATAGGCTGCAAAAGTGCATGGGTAGTACAGAAACAAAATCGTATGAAGCGAGAAATTACGCCATCTAGCGTAAAACCAGTTAACGACTAACAAAATTTAATTATGCTGTTATTAGATGGCGTTGCTTTGCTTTATATGATAAAATATTTTTGTAGTTTCTTTTTGTCTCTTCAGACAATTTATAATTAATAGTTTCTTTTAAAGAAAATTGTTCCTAATTATTAACCTACTATGTTAAAATTGATGATTGCTAAGTAACTACCAATTCGAATATTAAATTAATTATTAAAATACCCACTCGTTAGCTTAATAAATATATTCCTATCGGTTTCTTTTATTATTTTTATCATTTAAGCTACGTATGCTAGTAAATGTAATGTAATAATTACATAAATGTATTAGCCTTGTAACTCCTTGCTCAATGCTACTTAAAACGTTTCTTCCTAACTCCCTACTTACGTTTCGTAAATTAGTCATAGTTGTGAAGAAACCAACGCCATCTAGTTTATTTTCGAAAACTAGAATTCAAACATTCACGGGAAAATAGACACTAAGGTACCCATGCAATTTTGCTGGCGACTGTACATTAATTCAATGATAATAATAATTACAATTACTATGACATTATTAATTAGCTTGACATTACTGTTATAATTTATTAATTCAGATTTAATTTAATTGACTATCTATGTATATTTTCAATGACAATGTAATTTAATAAGATAAATTAATAAGAATAATTGTATCATAACGTTCCTAATATATTTGCACACCTCACATGGTTATAATACAGTGTACCATAAGAACCTTTTTATAACATCCTCCGAATCTGTGTTATGCAAATAAATGATTTGATTGATTGATGGACAAAGATACGGATACTCCAATTTTATTTATTTGTATAGATGTATAGATTTAGAACAGTTTGTTACCACCTATCTTCAGAAATGATGTAAGTACCGACTTGAACAGACAAATGACTGCACTTTAAATTGCCATTTTGTATGGAAGATGATAGAACCTCAAACAACACTAATAAATGCTCACTTATACAAGAAATACTTACATAATGCATCGACGAATTAACAGGAGGTCAAGCAGGCCATTCATCATTCTCTAATACTGCCCGACCATTTTATATAGACCTCTGTAGGTACCTACATTCCTGCAGCTATTATGAATCAAATTTTTAAAGGTGTATGCGATTTTTGTCTCCATCCCGCTTTCTATGTGGAGACTATCTATGGAATAACATTTTTTTCCGGGATAATAAAACCTTTACGATTTTTCCGTCATAGACGACGGTTCGGGTAACCGACATAGCAATCTTAAGTGGCAGTGGGCAACACATTGCTCGCAGAAAGGATGGCCGATGGGGCCGAAAGGTTCTGGGGTGGCGGCCGCGTACCGGAAGACGTAGCGTTGAAAGGCCTCTCACACGATGGAACGATTACCTGGTGAGGGCCGCAAGAATCCGCTGGATGCGAGAAATACAAAACCGGTCGAAGTGGCGGTGCTTGGGGGAGGCATATGCCTTTTTTTTTGGTTGGGAAATTATCAAATAACTTCTCCCGCTCAGGGCGGAGCGAGAGGGTGTGTCAGACTTTTACCGACTAAAACCCACCCGTGTTCCTTCAGTTGACTGTGCCAGGGGCCACGGTATCTCTTTCGAACAACCCGCGACACTGGCAGGCATCGGCCCTAGCGGACCCCGTCAGTTGGTGCGGACATCTCTTTGAGGGGCGCGTGGAACACAACGCGCCGTCGACCCGGGCCTGGTCCTTACCGGACAGCGCTCGCCGTCCGGAGGCATATTCCCTGCAGTGGATGTCTTGTGGCTGAAATGATAAAGATGATTTTTCCGTATGTGGAATAACTAAATAAATCATTGCTTTTTATTTCTATATTCTCTGTTAAATCGATGACAAAGCAGCTGATCAACATGCAGAAGAGAATAAGACAGCCTTATGAACACCAGTCATTTTTAGATTTGACAAAGTCCCGCTAATGCCAAAGATAGGTATTCAGAATGCATAAGTTTTTATACAGCTGCAGGATATTTTCTGCGTTAACTTAATCCATCCTTAAAACAGTGATTTCTGTCTTTATTTCGTTAAGCATAATCTGTACTAAACTCTACTATACTTAATCAACCTATAATTTATTTATTAAAACTTTATGCACAAGTAAAAACTGTACAAAGGCGGACTTAATGCCTTGGGCATTTTCTACCAGTCTACCTATAATGTTCCCACAACTGGGACACAGGCCTCCTTTCTTCGAGAGGGAGGCTTATAATCTACAACGCGGGCCCAGTGCGTGTTGGTAGATGTCATGTCTTCGAATTTTTGTTTTCTTACAACGTTTTTCTTCACCGTTTTGAGAGCAGTGGTGATGAAATTATTTACACAAATCTTCTTTCGAACCCACGACCTACACCTCGTAAGTCGGGAACGTTACCACTGAACCACCATTGCTCAAATTCTTTTTTGATAGTTCCAATACAATACAGTATGATTTTTGTACCGGTTCCAAATTTGTACAGGCTGTTCTACCCATGAATATTAACAACTTTCACTAGGGGACCAACTCTGAAATCACGAAAAAAAATCAGCAATTTCATACATTTTGGTCATGTAACTTTTGTATTCCCATAGTGAAAGTTGTTCATATTCATGGGCACCCCGTAAAAATTTGGAACCGGTAAAAAAAATCACCCGGTATAATTCATTGTATGTATGTGTCTGAGAATACAGAGATCAAGTATCATTGGCTGGCAATTTCTGTAGTCGGTTGAAAAGTATGAAGTTAATTTTATAAACGGCAAATCCCTTCCTGTTAGAAATAAACGAGGTAGAGTAATTAATTAAAGTGTAGTGTGCTTCCATATTCATTTTAGTTGAAGCCAAGGATTTATCTATCCATACTATGTATATATTAAAATATTAATTAATATACATATTATTATTTTAAGACTGTTAGCTTTTTAAATTAAGTAAACACTTTAAATAATTAATTAATTAATAATATTATAAAGACGAGGAAACATTTTTTTGTTTCTATGTTGGTTCCGAATAAACTCCGAAATTACTAGATCGATTTAAATAATTTTTTCACCAATAGAAAGGTAAATTATCAGGAAATAACATAGGCCATAATTTATTTAAAAAAAAAATAGAGATTCCTAAGAAAATTGCAATAGTGTAACCCAAAGGAGCAAAATTTTGATTGATGATACATAAAAAATATGTACTAAATGATTAAAGAACTCATTATTATCTACAAAACAGTTCCCAAGGAAATATATCTATCATAGTTAAGTCAAAATAGTAGCTTTTGTGTTCTAAAATTTAATTAGATCGCCGGTAGAAACAAGTAATTACATTCGTATCATGTTATTCATTCTTAATCAAATAAATAATTTTATTATCAAGGGTATTTATGTAGCAGTAAAATAATGTTTAATTCATTCGAACTAATTATTTAATTTAATTTATTTCCACGGAATCGAAACTTACGCGGGTGAAACCGCGGGACGCAGCTAGTTTTATATAAAGATGAAAGGAAATAAAAACTCGTGTAGGTTTTTTTTTCTGACGTCGAGTGATGTCATAACTAAAGTAGGTAGAATAAAGGTATATTCGATTATTACAATCAAGAACTTATAAAATATTCTAGTTGGGATAATTCCAGTGAAATATCTTTCCACCATCATCAGCATCTTCCTAGCATAATCAGCCATTAATGTTCCGACTGCTGGGACACAGGTCTCCTCTCTGTGAGAGGGAGTGGGCCATAATCCACTATGCATGCCCAGTGCGGGTTGGTGGATATCACATGTCTTCGAATTTTTGGTTCTAGGACATGCCAGTGTTCTCACGATGTCAGTCAGGGTCGTTACCACTGGGCCACTACTGCCATTTATGCTCATGCACTGATCATCTGCCTAGACTTTTCTCAACTAGTTGGGATCGGATTCCAGCCTAACCAGATGCAGCTGAATACCATTGTTTTACATGGAGCGACTGCCTATCTGACCTCTACAACCCAGTTACTGGATAATGCGATACCCCTTTTTTATGGATGGGAAATCATCAAATGACCGCTCTGGGTGGAGCGGAAGGGAGTGTCAGACTCTTACTAACTAAAACCCATCCGTGTTCCATCCTTAGCCCTTTATGTTCCGGGGTAGCGGTAACCCTTTTGGAAAATCGCGCACCCCCGGCAGGCTTCGGCCCTGGCAGGCCCCTTCCTTTTTGGTGACTTCTCTTTGAGGCGCGCGTTGATAAGACTAGTTGAAAAAGAGAAAGATTTTTCCATATTGCTAACAAAAGTTGATTTATTCCGATCCGCAGCCTAATTGCGGAACGCCAAATCGTCAAATGATTCTGATCAGTTGGCTTCATTTCTATCACAATTGGCTTCATTTTACGATTTTCGAATTGCGAAACTCTAGTTTCTGCGCAGGGCCTTAACGTTCATAATTGGTTTCATAATAAACTAGAGTTTCGCAATTCGAAAATCGTAAAATGAAGCCAATTGTGATAGAAATGAAGCCAACTGATCAGAATCATTTGACGATTTGGCGTTCCGCAATTAGGCTGCTGATCCCTCGAACCCCCCCTCCACTCCCCCCACTTCCTCGAACCCCTGCTAGTTCGTCTTCTGTTTTAAATTCTGTCTTATCCACATTATCTAGGTTACACTTTTTGACAGGTAAGAATAGTCAAGTGAAAATAAAAGTTTAATGTCTTACAAATTATATCATAATAACTGAAGCAAGGAAAAACTGTTCAGGTGGAGATTCGTAGATGACTCTGCCTTGGAGTCTAAATGTGGTGCTGTTCTACAAACGATGGAACACTTAATATCGTGTCCTACCGTGTCGAGGCGTGTCAAGCTTCGCTTATGAGATATCCGCTTGTGAAAGACACAATTGATTTTCTATTGTTTCGTCACCGATCGGTAACGCGCGGGGCTTGACCGGTTAATATCGTGTCCTGCGTGTCCTGTCAGCTGCACGTAACGGGAGCTGGTAGACGCTGGTGATGGCGCCATACAAGTAGCCGAATTCTGGGCCAAGTCCATTTAGATTGCTGTCGACACGCTAAGAAGAAGATAATTACTTAAGAATTGCAGTGAGTTCTCGATGAAGATTTTGTTAGTCCAATGGCAAGAGTACATGCACTCTGTTCACTATATTACATTAATTAACTACCTATTCATAAACACACAATTCAAGAAATATAATCTAATTATAATCTCGCGACCACATGGCGTACCCACTTTAATTACTTGAGAATTAAAGGTGTCGAAGACAAATGCTTAATTTAAAAATCTAATTTAAACATAATACCTAATTCTAGTTAAGCTTAATGGATCTATCGTATTGCAATTACCTACACATACGGATAATTACTTGAATACAATTTAAATGAACTCTATCTGAAGGTACTTATAGTAAAGTTGAGCATTGGCGAGCAATTACAATAAATAATGTCACTTAAACTCCAGATGAAAGCCGCTATAGAAGCAATAGCGGATTTCTACATTAGCAAGCTTGTATGTCCGTCTGTGTGTGCGAATCTTCTAACAGGCTGTATTGCTTTCGATTGAATAGAAAGAAGATAGTATGGAAAATACGGTCCTTCATGATTGCAATATATTTTACCACCGAAATTGATTTTGTATTTTTATTGTCTTACTAGCTGCGCCCCGCGGTTTCACCCGCTTAAATGTCGATCCCGTGGGAATATCGAGATAAAAAGTAGCCTATATGTTAATCCAGGGTGTCAGCTACCTCCATACAAAATTTTATCAAAATTGGTCCAGCTGTTTGAGCGTGAAGAAGTAACAAACATATAAACACACATACCCACAAACTTTCGCCTTTATAATATTATAAGTGTGATATAGGGCCATAGCTGATATGATACTTTTAGCATCAGCGATTAGCGATTTTGCTAATTCACCAAATAGTCGCATCAGAACGGCAGCAGGGTGTCGATAGTGGAGCTGTATCACAAAGTATGCTCCACCTCCTATTCTGCCCTCTATGCTCCAAAAAATGCAGCCAAAGTGACCTCTGAGCTACCACCGATAACGCCACGGAAGTGGTGAAGTTTTGAGCCAACATAATTAGAATAACTGTGGGGCCAGCGACACGAAGAAGAAGATCGAATAGTCGCCAAAAAGTGATGCAACAATGAACAATGAAGTCGCAAAATCGCCGATTCGGATGCTCAAAATACCGTGTCTGCTATTGCCCTTACCCGTTTTACTATCATAACCAACCCCAATCCAACACCAAAATTACCATTAACAACTCCCAACCACCGACTTTCCAAACTCAATTTCCGACTTTTAATTTTATTCACAATTTCTCCAACTTACCTTATCGAAATTGTCACAACCTACCTCTAAATACCGTACGAAGTCAGTACAAGTAACTAGTTTTAAATAAAAAAACTGAGAACGGCGATCAATTGAGGTTCAAGATCAAGACTTCCCACGGTAGAAAACACCTGTGTCCTGTGGCCGCAGTAATGCGTGTACCGATGAATAATGTGCCAACTTTATCAACGTAGCTGTATTTTTGTATCTGTTGGGCGTTCTCGCAAATTATTTCGTTGATTGGTTGTTTCGTTGTCGGGTATACTCGAATTTCGTTGATGATGAATGTTGTGTGGGGAGTGCTAATTAGTGTTATTGTGAAGGTCATTACTCTTTCGGATGTTTTATTATTTCTGTGGAAGCCTGCTTTTAGAGTGCGTTTCAACAAATAGTTCCTATGTTATAATGTTGGCTCCCCTATCCTCCGCTAGGAATATATGTGTTTTGTGCCCATGTCTGTCAAGATAGTAGATTTATGGGAAGACGATTCTGGGGCTTTTTTAAGATTTATAAGGTGTCCGTGTTAGAATCATGCCCAAAACTGGAGTGGTGAAGAATAAGAAGTGGTATAAGTACATTGTTGCCAACATAACGGCATAGGAACTATTTGTTGAAACGCACCATGGTTGTTTTAGCATAACTTGAATACAAGGAGTAATATAAGGAGAAATTCTTAAGAATGCTTCTATGCTCAGATGACCTTAATTGAATAAATGGAATAGCAGTACAACATTCAATAAAAGCCCTACATTTATTTTCAAAAACAAATGAAGGTTCATATCGAAGTAAAGCTGATTGTAATACAAATTAGACTAATAACATTGCAAAGATAAACAAAAAAAAACAACTACAGCTACAAGCAATACAGAATACCTTAACTTTAATCGAAGCATATCAGAAGAATCAAAATACCGAACCATTCAAAAAGCTGAACAGAATCCGATGAAAAAAAATACAAACGTCGCATCTGGCTTCATCGTATATCCAATAAAGGATGGGATAGCAGGCAATGGTGCAGAATTAACCGCAATTATAAGAACAGTACGGAGACTGGACCTGCCTAGCCGGTATTATAACGGTACTCGCTCTGGGATGCGGCGGAAACTGAAATGGAGTGTGGTGCAAGGAAGTATTTCTAGCATCGTATATTATTATTAGCCTGTGACGTCCCACTGCAGGGCAAAGGCCTCCCTACTCTCTTCCCACCTCTCTCTATTCAAAGCTGCTAAGGACCAGTTCTTGTTGAAGGAGTCCAGCTCAGCCCGCCATCTCCGTCTGGGCCTGCCACTATGTCGGTTGCCATTAAGAGGGACCCATTGGGTCTTAAGTTTGGCCCACTGTTCGTCTGACATGCGGCAGATGTGTCCAGCCCAGTTCCATTTTAGTGTGGCAGCTTTCCAAGTGACACCAGTTATCTTTGTGATGGAACGGATGGTCGTATTCCTAACCCGGTCTGTTAGTTTGATACCCAGAATACTCCGTTTCATAGCATCATCGTATATACCAGCCTATTATTGTTCCTCTGGCAACGGCCTCATCCACTTATCTAGAGAAGACACGAGTATTGATCGTCACCTTGCTGAAGACGAGATGGCGATTTCAGACTTATAATAGCTACTAGGTTCCCGTACGCAAAAACGTGCATTGACGTGGAGTTGCGGACACCAGCCCGTATTACCTAACTACTAGCTTCTACCTAGTGTGGTGTTAAATAGCCTATAGCCTTCCTCAAGAATCGGGCTATCAAATGCAAAAATAATTGTTCAAATCAGATACAGAGAGAGAACCGGCAAACAAATTCCTCAGCTTTATTATATATTTTCCTTCACTAATTTCTGCAGGGTCCCCGATAAACTCAGAAAGTATCGTGAGTATTAGTTACCTCATTAGAACTGCTGAGAACAGTTGATAATCACCAGCATTGTTGTAGGTCTCTACGTGATGTTTCGTCGAGAAGGTTCCTGGTTTAAGGCTTCCTTTGAAGGCCAATAAGTGCTTAGGTGTCACACAGGGTGTCCATTGGAGATAAAAATTTACAGCTACCAGAGGGTCCTTTCAGAAAATTGTCTTCCCCAGGAAAGCCATCTACATAAAACATTAGACTTGGCCACAGATATAGATATACCTAAATAACGCAAGAGCACCTACTTCGCGTGCCAAAAATCGCACCAGTTTACGATCGAAAATCATAAGCCGCCACTTTCGCGCTCAGCCCTGCATACTGCTGGCTGGGTGAGCGTGAGCGAGAGAGCGCGAGCTTGTGACGTCATAGCAGGTAGTCAAAAAGTGGCACGCTTAGTTTTCATACAGTTCGTGATACTTGCGTTATCTAGGTATATCTATATCTGTGAACTTGGCACTCACAAGCGCCATTGCATGCCGTTAGAAGCAATCATTAGAAGCAATATTTCTATAAAATATGATCAAAATCTTGAACTAAAAGCTGCAACAACCACCCAACCTCTTCTCACACACACCACACGTAAAAGCTAGTGCAAAAACTAGATTTTGTCACGCAAGTGGCCATTAAAGCTTTTGAACGGATATGATGGCGTTACTCGACTTTAATTGGGTTTCTTCATTTCTCCTTTTGCTGGGCCGACGGCAATTTCTGTTGTAAGCAGCCTTATCGGTAGATACTTGTACATATCTCGGAATTTATCAGCGCGGTATTAACGACGTTTGTTGGAACGGATTAAAAAATTATAATTGTAAATTGGGACGGTTCGAATATCGTAATATGGGACAACGGTATATGCGTACGAGGTACTGTTGTTGGATTTGCATATGAACTGTGGTTATCTGGAGTTTAATGTTCCGTTGAACCTCCCTTTGTATTATTCCAATAGATATCCTCCAGAATAAATTAAGGAAGGCTCAAAAATAAATTAAGAAAACATTGGATTGGAAATTCAAGGTCGCTCAGTGAGCTATGGAACGCTTGGAGTCTCTCTGAGGTATAGAATCCAGAATGAGGTGATCCGGCAGAGAACCAAAGTTGTCGATAAAGCTCACAGAATACACATATCGAAGTAAATGTGACACTGTAACAAATAATATGATCGCTATTTCTTTTCAAGAGTTCGATTCCGCAATAAACCCAAGACTAAAGATTTTTAAATGAATTTAATATCACCACAAGCATGATAATTTCACTTATAAAAATTATCATGATTAATCATGCATTATAGTTTTGCAATGTCATTAAAATAACTAAATTATTTATTCTTTATAGATGTTCATAATTATTATATTCAATGCATATTATACCAATTTATTTTCAATAAGCCGTAATCGATCAACGCTCAGCCTGCTAATCATTTTCAATAAATTCTTATATATTAAAAACTTCAAACGCAATTTTGCTAAACCGCATACTTTTTCATCTCAAGTTAGCGCCATCATTAAGTATAGACGAACAGCGGCGAAAATCAGAACTACAATTTTAAGTATCGAATTTGACAGTTTTTTGACATTGACGTTCACGAACAACGCCACTGTGAAGGTTCAAGCAATACTGGACTTTATGTCTATCTAGTTTTTTTAATAAACTAACCACAGACGATAAATGCAACTTCAATAAATGGCTATCGGTAAGCATCCAATAAGCTTGCATTTACTCTTTTTTATTTTTTCATAGGCAGTGACTATTGCACCGCATCCTGTTGGGACCGTTATGTTGGCACAGATGTACGAACAATTTCTACTATTATATTGTGAATAGATTCATATAATTTTTATTTGTATGTATTTAAAACTTTTTTCAGGGTGCAGCTTTGCCATGGAAACCATTTTTTTTTCTGTACACTTTTCACTAAACACATTCTAAAACAAGTGTTTCTTAAACATAGCTCTAAGTTAGTAAGTTACTCTAATTTCAACCGTATCAAAAAAAGAGGAGGTTCTCAATTCGAATGTTTATTCAAGATTTTTTTGATAATGTTCAGTATCCATTCAACAGTTTCTTTAAGGCTAGCGCAAATTAAGGCGGGCATCGCAACCCATTGCATTGCAAAAATCCTCCTTCATTACTTTCGTACACTTTTCTATGAACTAATGCACTCTACAGGCAGGCCGCGCCGCAGTTTGTTGTAGGCGTTGCACGGTGGTCCGTTGCGACTGTTATGTGCGCTTGGCTTTAGAACTCAATGTCTTGTTTGTCTCATAGCTCAAAATTTAATACAGAAAGATTCCAAATCACAAAATACCGCCTTCAAATCCACGTACATTCACTGCCTTATCATCCCTGAAAACCAGATTGCCAGGATCTCTTTTATCCGCCCTTAATTACACCACAACTTGTATCGTCCACAGTCCACCTGTCGATTATTTTATTTTTTATTTTCCATTTCATGGGAAAAGTATGGAGACACCTGTTTGCTAGTAAAAAATATTAATATTCACACCACGTTCCAGTTTTGATGATATTTCTGCGTTAATGCGAGAGTGTTGAATTGTCAATGGCGTTTTAATAATATGTTATTTATTGGGTATATATTTTTTTGTAGTTTCAGTTACGATACTTAGGGCTGATTTTTCCATCGCCAGATAAGTTTTATTCGAGGAATAAAATTAACGTTTGGCAGTTTTTGTATGAAATAACTGTCAAAATTTCAAAATTATTCCTTGAATAAAGTTAGAAAATGATTGAAAAATCTGACCTTAGTTATTAAGTTTTATTGATTTTAAGTATTGGTTTTTTTATACTTACGGCATTTTTGATTACGCACACGAGATTATCTCGTAAGTATTTGCAGCGGCCACCTTAGCTTTCACAATAGTTTTAATAAGAAGAAAAAAGAAAGAAGGAAAGAAAATACGTTTATTTGCGGCAAACATGACGCGTAAAAAAAAAAAAACAAAATAACAATTTGGGAGAAAACATGCGTCACATCTACGCAAAACGGCCATCACTCAGCATAATGCTAAGACCCTATACGAGAGAAAGCCCCAGCGCTGGTTTTCAGCGAAAGCCGGCGTTATAAGACATTTTGCCCTACACTTTAAAAAAATCTCCTGTATCTAGAATGCGTTTACAAGTCCAAAACTCACCGTTCACACACCCAGAATAGAATAAAATAGTAAACATTTGAGTATTTGCTTATAATGTACGTACTACTGTAATGTACGGCAAGCAAAATTGTCGGATATTTGAATTAATTATCTATTATTTTAACGATATTAACAAGAAAGTAGGTACGCTAACCTAAGCATAAAAAATTCTATAACCTAAGATAAATGAGCAAACCAGAATAACAATTAAATATCTTAAAGGAATATTAAGAATTAAGCACCAAAGAAAACAATAATTATTACATTTTACGCAACAACTTTTTGTAACCAACAATTAATAATGTTCCTCGTGCAGGACTTGAACCCCGTAGCACAGAAGTCAATAGCTTAGCCGCTGCGTCTACCGTGCTATCATTTGTTATGATGCGTGATAACCGCGGGGCGTGAGGTTGCATTGGTGTAAAGTTTCACACTCTCTTACAAGCAATTCCAGGGCCTTAGCCCTTGGCTATTAGTTAAGTATAGTAAATCAATCTCCGTAGCCTTTTCCCAACTATTTTGGGGTCGGCTTTTAGTCTAACCGGATGCAGCTGTACATTATATCAAGATACTAGGTAACGAAGAAGGAAGGAAGGGGTCGAAATGGAGGTGCTTGGGGGAGGCCTATGTCCAGCAGTGGACGTCTTTCGGCTGAAATGATAATGATGACTAGGTAACGCGATACCCCATGGTAAGACTGGTTGTCAGACATTTGGGCTTCTAATTACCCGTAACGACAAATATCTACGAATGTCAGACGGAATCAACAGCTTACCGTGCTTCTTGAGGCACGGCGGGGTCTCGACATATAATGGAGTGTCACCCGTCCACGAACTGACCACGGTAAGCGTAGTTTACCCTTCGATGGACCCGTGCGGGTGTCGTGGCTCATATAGCCACGAGCCCCTCAATTTTGTATGATAAATGATAACTAAAAATTATTTATGACATATCAGTGCGAAGATTTGGGGTTTAACCTCTCGTCTGTCGGAACGTAGATCTACGCGAGACACAATGGCTTTTAATTGTGTCTGTAATTCCGACATTCAATGGGTTAATGTCAATTATACCATCAGTGATTATTAAAATTGCTATCAACCTATCCCAGTATTCAGCTGCAAAATAGGTATTATTTAAGTTAATCTGAAAGATGATCTCGAATTAAGTATAGAGAGTCAATATTACTCAGTTTTGAAGAAGTTCTCGTACCGTAACTGTTTTTAATTGATAGGTATATTACCTATCATTAATCAGGAATGGATCGATAGTGTCAATAACTCGATACGAACGTTTGTTTTTTTACATTTAAAATTAATGTTTTGTCGGCAAACGTGTCGAAGTACAAAGAGATATTTTTATAAGTCGTTTTGATCTTATATAGCGGCTGAGTGTCCAAAAAGATATTGAAAAAAATATATTTGTTATGGTCACAACTTAAGGAGCTAGAAAACATCTTACTATGTTAACTAAATTATGACTGAGCAAGCTGAAGTGAACAACGCCACTTACAGGCCTAAATACAAAAGCTAGAAAGCATCTGTTGATCCAAAAGAACACCATAAAAAAAACTTTTTTACAAAAAAACAACCGACTTCAAAAAAAAACACTACAAAGTGATAAATAACTTTAATTTCGAAATTCGGCGTCGTTAGTTCCGCATTTTCGTTTTTTGACACCGACTTCCGAAATTAAAGTTATTTATCACTTTGTAGTGTTTTTTTTTTGAAGTCGGTTGTTTTTTTGTAAAAAAGTTTTTTTTTCACGCTTTTTAGTGGGTCCGCTTATAATTTATCTCAGTTACAATAACCTAGTGTCAACTTGCTCATCGCCTTTTACAAAATATTGCTTTTCCCGATGCAGGGAAGTTAATTGTTGAGGAGTTCTCCTGGTCCACCATCAGCTCCATTTCACCATTCAAATTGTGACGAGCATAAATTGCTTAGCAACCATGTTAAAGTATTGAATCGCAACTCGTGAAATACGTAGATATTATTGAGTAGTTCCGGTGGCCATCTGTGGTCTTCATCATCAGTTCCACTTCACCAAATGGTGCTTTCCGAGAGCAAATGCACGAGTTACTATAAAAAATACCCAAATCGCTATAGGAGTGCCTATAATATTTGAAGAGTTCCTTCGATGTCTCCAGGATCCCATGATCAAATCCTGACCTGATGACAATGGGACCAATCTGAAAGTATATCCTTTCAAATAAAAAAAGAATTTTCCAAATCGGTTTATAAATGACGGTGTAGGTACTGAGGAACTGAGGTAACAACAAACAAAACAACAAAACCCTCAAAATCTTGAGCAGAGTTGAGGAAGACAATTTAAAAAAAATGCGGTGTTAAGTAGTACAAAAAAAGTTATGTTCATTGATGATGATCATTTCTTCATCAATTTCATGTTGTTAGTACAAAATAAACATTGAATGTTAATACTTTTGTTCGGTATTTATCTGTGTGATTATTGCTTGGTAATTAATATTTATTTTCATGTCGTATACCTAATTATAAACTTAAATGTGATATAAAACTAGCTGGATTTATTTTTGCTCACTCACAGCCATTTATTTTATTGTTAAAAATAGTGTAGTCATAATAATTTTTCACCATATAAAAATGTTTCCTTTTTCCTAACTAGATGGTGTTGGCGTCGAATTAGATCGCGCTCCTACGGCAAACGACCACCATCAAATGTTATTCCAGCTGACGTAAACAACTGTGGTGGATTGATGCATGAGTTAAAACTAGGAATAGGTTCTAGAGTTATGTTGAGACGCAACATTTCTGTGACTGAGGGTCTGGTGAATGGGGCAATGGGGATCGTATCGAAGGTTAAGTGGCCTGCCCTTCGCCGCGATCAAATTGAATTTGGCGAGTTACCAGATTCAGTTTTTATAAAATTTGATGATAGCACTATCGGCATAAATGTGAAAGACAGTGAGGGGTTAGTCGCCATAGCGCCTGTGTCAGCAACTTACCAGGCAACTAAAGGCTTTGGGGATGTGGAAAGACGAATGCTGCCGCTTATACTCAGTTGGGCTGTAACGGTGCATAAACTCCAGGGCACCACCTTAAACAAAGCCGTAATAGACTTAGGCAAGAAAAATTTTGCTAAGGGCCAAGTTTATGTTGCGCTTAGTCGTGTAAAGACGCTGGATGGCATTGTATTATGCGACTTGGAACCTACCAAATTGCTAAATAGACCACATGACGAAAAGGCATTGCGTGAAATGCATCGATTGAGGCTTTTATAAAACATCATCAGCCTATTGCAGTTCACTGCTGGACGTAGACCTCCCCAAGTTTGCGCCAACGTTCACGGTCCTCCGCTTCTCTCATCCAGCCACTACCGGCAACCTTTGTTAGGATAATTATACAGAAGAAAAGCTTGCAAAAGTATTTTACTTTAAGAAGTATTTATTAGTTTTTAGACTTGATGCTGATAATCCTGGCTGCAGCATCAGGCCAGACTTATGTCAACATTGCATTGAACTTAAAATTTAGTCCAGTTTAAAATGAGCCCAAACACGACTACGGTGCTGTAATTTCAAGGTTTGTACTTTTTCTGAAGCTCCTGGCTTCAGCATCAAGTCTCTATGTACTTCGGTGTTCCTCATTAACAGTACGTTTATCCACACATCGAGCCCTTTTCAATGAGCCTAAACACGATATATCTGCTGTTAGTTGTCGAGGAGTTAGGTACTCTGCAGACTATCCTGACTGCAGCATCAGGTCATGACTTGATGATCATGAGACCAAATGTGACAAACGCCCTATCAAACATCAAAACAATTTACTAAAACAGTCCTTGCCCGTTTGAGTAACTTCTTACTGTTAAGGAGTTGTACCTTCCATCATCAGCCCAGCTACCTGAGATGGTGACAACCATACGCAAATAAACAAGATACTTCATAAAATATGCGAAAAACAGTAAGTGAGCCTATAAAATTTGAGGGTTGCCCTCGATTTCTCTAAGATCCCATCATCAGATCCTAACTTGGTGACAATGGGACCACCTCAGAACTATCTACTTTCGAACAAAAAAAGAATTTTGAAAATCCATCGACAATTGGCGGAGTATTCGATGAACAAACATACAAAATAATAATAATAAAAAACATACAAACAGCCGAACATAGTACCTCCTCCTTTTTGTGAAGTCGGTAAAAACAGAAATAATATCCAAGAAGCTAGCAAAAACAGGAACCCAACTAATAGATCAATACACGAACGAGAACAACAAAACTCGCTTTAAGTTTTTCATTCACATGATAATTTTTCTTTTCCTACGCCTGTCCGCACCATATATGGAGGACGTAATATACACCGGTCCAAAGGTGGTGGCGACCACGTGGTTGGACAAAGGTGTTCTAAGCAAACACTAGTTATGAGGCCGGAGTTCATTGCTCATGCTATGATGCGCGCTATAAATTATAGCTCGTTGGAGATCCGTAGAAGGTCTTGGTAAACTTGGGAGCACAGCTGTTGGGGAAGACTGAACATCTGAACGGAAAAATTGGTGGAGTTAACCGGATCGCCTACTGTTTTGGCTACTGATAAATTTAAGGGTAATGATCAGATTTATTATCTTCTTGTCAGACCATGAATGGTCTTTACTGAATAAGGGCTTCCATAAGACTTCTACAATGCATTGTAAAGGAACAGTTTCTATGGCTACCGCAACTAGCAGATGAATCTATCTGCTGATGAATGCTTCTAATAAGTTTCTAGACAGTGATTTTTTTAATTTTTAATTTATAAACGTTGCCTAAAGTTAAATAATGATGAGCGATTGTTCAACCATACATTTTTGACCACAGATATACAGGGTGAAATTGAACACATGCGACAAATCGAAATAAGAGATTGTACTCATTATTATGCACAACTTTTACTCGTACTATGGGACCAAACCTGAAATCGCGAAAAAAAAATCAGTTGTTCCCTACATTTTGATGAGTTATGCGAACATAAATGTAGGGAACAGCTGATTTTTTTTTCGCGATTTCAGGTTTGGTCCCATAGTAAAAGTTGTTCATAATAATGAGAACAATCTCCCATTTCGATTTGTCGCATGTGTTCAATTTCACCCTGTAGATATACCTAGATAACGCAAGAGCACCTACTTCGCGTGCCAAAAATCGCACCAATTTACGATCGAAAATCATAAGCCGCCACTTTCGCGCTCAGTCCTGCGCACTGCTGGCTGGGTGAGCGTGAGCGAGACAGCGCGAGCTTGTGACGTCATAGTAGGTAGTCAAAAAGTGGCACGCTTAGTTTTCATACAGTTCGTGATACTTGCGTTATCTAGGTATATCTATATCTATGTTTTTGACGTTTAAACGTCTCGCAACATTTATAAATAAAGGGCCTAAGTTTGAGGAAGGACTTGCTTAAATTATTCGCCAGCAATCAGTAACAACCAACCAAAAGAAACCATATAAAAATGACGATATTTGAATAAACCATACGCAAAACACTAGCCACGATGTGCAGTAGCCATAAAAAATAAACATAAAGACATGGATACATCAGAAAGTTGATATAAAAGCAAAACAGTTACAGTCAAGTCGTGAACACACTATAAAATGTGCGAAACCACATAAGGAGTGTTCAGATAACGACGCGTTTAGTCTGAAAGGGAGACCCGATATCAAAATGTGAAAGGACATGCTCAGATAGTTGGGACACGTTGAATGAATAAAGTGGAATATTCAAAAGCAAAAAGAGGTGGAGAGAGAAGTGTCGGTACATAAATTAGACTGGCATTAACTGCGAGGTGTGCCCTCGGATTTATAATTTAAAAAGGCTCTCGCAATTTGTGTTTTGTGTTACTGTCTTTTAAATGGTCTGATTTTGAGACTGTAAGTTTAAGATCTAGATCAAGGGTTTACCTGGGTTTATCCAAATGAAACTGGTACGTAGGTGTCCTTTTAATACATCTTATAATAACTACAGGGTTATGTCAATATGGCTTTAAGAAGAAAGTTCATGCAAAAAGCTCAAAAGAGCAAGCTTTCATTTTTCCTACAAAAAGTAAATATCCAAAACTCTTCATCATTCTCTTGCCCTCATCCTAATACAAGGTCAAGTTAAGTTAGCTAGCAAAACTCTGTTCATGTTTAGAAATTGATACCCATCACGTCTGCGGAGTTAGAATAGTTTAATATGTCTGAGAATAATTTAATATGTAGCGGTATCTACAACGCCACATGCGAACAACGCGTCATACTGACGTCACGCAAATCCTGCATCTCGCAAGCAGAGTTTACCGCGCAACTAGCATAGATACAACAGCTCGACATGAATCATCGGGCAGTTGCCCGCCAGACACAACACCCGTCTGGTCGGAGGATCCTCCCTTTTCTATGGAGGTTGAGTGAACTTTACACCCTGTTCCTCATATCTCTATAAATATGATCGATCCTGTGCATTTGGAATCGGCGTAACTTGTTTTCTTCTACCATACTTCTCTTGTCATTATTTTCTAGCCATATCATCACACAGTCTTATCATCGTCAAAAACTACATCAAATATATTTCTATCATAGCTGCAGAACCCTTTTGCTCTCGTGTTGTAGTCATATCAGTTTTATTTTAAGAGTCTAGCTGACCGGAACTGCAGATGGTCAGCGCATCACATCCGGTGACATCGAAGCACGATTGACAACCTTCATTGACGGTTTAAGGTTGGGATGCAGATGTTGGCGGAGCGGCAAGCGGGTTGACTGACAAGATTTTATATAAAAGAAAAGTGTTTGATGTAAATAAAGCATTTACAAATTGCTGAATTTTTATTTTGGTGATTCGAAATAAACACTAAATTAGGTAGATATTATGTTATGATTAACGATTGAATAATTTTGGACTTGACTTTATTTGAGCATCACAAACTTGCACTAAAAACACTGGTGTGGAGATAGGCTTCACCATTCTGCATTCTAGCGACACCATTTTGCGGAAAAAAATACAAAAAAATATAACACGTATATACATAGGGGTTTCAAAAGTCTAAATCGTAAGCGATGAAAAATATTGACAACTAGCTACGCCCTGCGGTTTTACACGCATAAGTCTCGATCCCATATAAATATCGGAATAAAATCGGGTAAAATCGGGGGTATCGGGTTTTTTTTTGAACGGATTTCGATGAAATTTGGCACATGGGTAGCCATGTGCCAAATTTCATCCAAATCCGTTCAGCCGTTTTTTAGTGAAAGCGTACCAAACAAAAATACAAAAAAATAATTATGTTATGTTTATAATATTAGTTTAGAAAACATAAAGAAAAGGGAGGTTCTGATTTTCTCCAGCCAATCACAAACAGCCTACAACGTCCTCACGAATTCTGTTACTTAAAACCGCTCCCGCTTATCGTTTGTGCCCACCGTAACATCCTTTTAACAAGCGGCTAAGCATTACAGGATTAAAACAACAGCTCGACCACTAATTATGGTCCTAGGTGTCCTGCAACCGACCAATATGGTCAAGAACACCTGTCCAAGACATCCGTATGTACCTGTTATCACTATACCTGTTCTTTATTTAAAACTCTATTAGGTTATCAAGCCATTTGACTAGCGTACTGCGGTAGCTGGCTGTAAATAAAATTCGTTTTATTGAGGCGTCTTCGTTTGATTTAAATTTTGTGGGGCAATTCTCGTAATTTTAAGAATGTTTACAGTCTGATTTCAGTCTCAATCTATCAAAAATACCTCTAATTTCCCTACATTTTTGACAAGATTTTGACATTTGTTTGTCGCCGAGATGAGGCTGCGACTAGATTTTGAATGTTTTAAATTACGAGAATTGGCCTTTAGAAATGTTCTTGCGTGTTGTTGTTGTTACCTTCAATCAAATTGTGTTGTTTAGTTCGCCTTGTGTGACAGAAAAGTGTAATTATTAGAGTTTTTAAATGTTAACCACTGGAATGTTACCACATGGAAAAAAAGGATCAACAGAATCTCCCCAGGCATATCTGTTATTTAAATTCACACCGTTAACAGTTGACTTTTTTCATAAGACACCTCACACGAAGTTTCAACACATATGAATGTAAAAAAGTAAAAATATAATGAAATATATTCTCTCTTTCATCGAAAAACAACAAAATACGAAACAAAATCTCTACAGCATTCATATCGGTTTTAATGATAGCTGGGCTAACGTGAAACGTAGATAGGTATCGTACAACCCGTTTTCCAGAGAGTAGTGTTGGGTAGACGAAACAACAGGCCACACACGACCACAAAAAGTGGTCGATGGTCACCAACATTGGTCACATTTTTTAGATTTTGATTTTTAGTCGGGATTCATCATCATCTGTCTAGTTTTCCCAACTATGTTGGGGTCGGCTTCCAGTATAACCAGATGCAGACGGATGCAGCCAGTGCATCCGGTTAGAGTGGAACTTTATGACAAGAAAAAAGTACACGTTTTATAATAGATAATAATATTTATAACTAGTGTCCCTTTCTTTACTTTATTCTCGTGACCACTCGCCCGCTTCGGGCGAGTAAATTCGTGCAATATGACTAATAATATGTGAAAGGTTTTGAATGATAATTCACTGAGATCGTTATTGCTGATTACGCCTAAAGCTTCTAAAATTGTATTAATGATGCAAAAAATTTAATTTTACTTAATTTATAAAAAAAAAGCTTGTAACTCGTAATTTTTAATTTGATAGGTGCCAATATCTGAAACAAACGATTATTATAAATGATATTAAAGTGACTGTTTACAAAAAAAAAAAACCTTACCATAAACGTGACCACAAACAACCACAAAATCCCATCCACGCCGGTGTACCCAACACTAACAGAGGTACCTACAGTTTGACATTTACTCGAAGGGCCCAACTTTTTTTATTTTTAAGCGGAGAAATGATCCCGGGCTATTTCCTTCGGCCGAGAAATGCGGCCTTGGCAGGACAGCGAACCTGACTTCGGACAACTTTTTCTACTCGAAAATAAAACAGTACATACACTGGGAACTCTCAATTAAAATTCGCGCCCATAATGTATGGAAGTGCGTACTTGCAATTATAGTGTTCCTTTTTGAGAAAATGTAGTTACATTTTATATCTTGTCGATTATTACATTATGAGAAGGAAATTAAAAGCATTATTTTATCAATTCGATTGGCTAAATGGCCAGTTTCAATTTGTAAAAGAGCGGTTATTTATATTCTGTAAATTATGTGTGTTCGGCATATAGCTTTGTAATTAGCTTAATGGACGAGAGCAAACAGATAAATTCCATGTAATATATGAGCGAATATTATCATATTCAACATGATAAACGAATTACATTAATTAATTTGTTCTTATTTGCACAGTTGGTGAATCTTATATGCTACTGCATCATCACATCACACTAATATTATAAAGGCGGAAGTTTGTGTGTGTGTGTTTATATATTTGTTACTTCTTCACGCTCAAACGGCTGAACCAATTTTGATAAAATTTGGTATGGAGGTAGCTGACACCCTGGATTAACATATAGGCTACTTTTTATCCCGATATTCCCACGGAATCGACACTTGCGCGGTTGAAACCGCGGGGCGCAGCTAGTTTAAACATAATCTCTTCATCACCGTGTATAAAAAGTAGAAGGGGCTGAAATGCTTTACTATACCGCACAACGCATAAGTCGTTAGGCGAAATGATTAATTCATTTGTGTACAGTGTGTAAAAAAAATCCTCAACGGATACCTAAATAAATAAAGTCGTCCAGATCGAATTTCGGCCATTGCGACCAATTTCAGCGGAAATCAGTCTTCGGCGCGGGAGATATTGTACTGCATAGACACAGATGCACTCTTCCTTCCCTCACTCTCTTAGTCCGATGGGACGGCTGGTACCTAATAAACGTCCAGCGCGTCTTGGACAGTCAGCTCCGCCTTGCTGACGACATGAGCAAATCCATCAGGTCCAGTTGAAAACCAGCGTCAGGCACTAGTTGTCTCGCATTTTTGCTGAACTGGCCCTTTTTGGCGGAGCCGTGAGACACACTTTCCTGCTAATTTCTTACATCGGAGTTTACACTATTTATTTGATCTTTATTTTATTTTTTTATCTGATGTTTGTATCCGGTGTATTGTGTGTCATTTAGTCTGTGCTAAATAAATTTATTTTCTTTCTTTCTTTCATCAACCCGCTCTATCTAGCGACCCGCTCTGGGCCCCCGTAGACTATGGCCCACTCCCTATCACAGAGAGGAGGCCTGGGTCCCAGCAGTGGAAACGTTATAGGCTGGTTATGTTGTGTTATGTAACTATTTTAGTTTTAAATTATCCTTTTTTTTTCTTATTTGCATTTCCTGTGTGTGTCCCAAATATTTTTTTTTTTCTGAGCCATTCTTAAAATGTATTTACGATACAAGACAAGAAACACGTAAAGCCGCTGTTCCTGGAGGTTAGGTTAGATCTTTGACAGTCGTTACGGTTAATCCGAAGGTCAAAAGTTTGACTCCAATATTACCACAGGGTATCACGTTACCCAGTAACTGGGTTGTGGAGGTCAGATATGCAGTCGCTCCATGTAAAATACTGGTATTCAGCTGCATCCAACTAGACTAAAAGGCTAGACAGATGAGGATACAAGTGAAGAAGTGAACTGAACATAATAAACCTCCTTAGATTAAAAAAATGGTTTAAAAAACGAACAGAAAAAAAGTATGTTGTAGTAAGTGATTGTGGCAATGACAGCACCTACACAGCCATGACACATAGTACATAGTTGCTTTTTTTAACACCCACTCAAGAATTTCAATGAAGTTTGAAGATTGGATGGTTTTTTTTTTTTAAAGATCACCGTCCTTTGTTTTTGGTTTTATCGACAACATTATGACCCGATGGGCAATTCTCGTAATTTTAAGAGCGTTCACAGTCTGAGGGGCAACTCTCGTAATTTTAAAAACGTTCACAGTCTGATCTTAGCCTCAATCTGTCAAAAATACCTCTAATTTAATAGATTTTTTTTTTGAGATGAGGTGCGACTGGATTTTGTACGTTTTTAGTTACGGGAATTAGCCTTCTGAACTGTGTTCAGTTATTGAGTTTTCTAACTCAAACTCAACGCATTTGTTTCATTGAACCAGGCACTTTTGATTTGTCACAGAGTTGGTCTGATAGAAAGTTGAAGTTGGATGGCCATTCCAAAGCGTAGAAGGTTCCTATGGAGAAGAACGACCAAGAAACTTCATGAAAAATCTTTTAAATCAAAGAATTAGGTTGAGGCCAAACGAGCGTAATTTTTTGAGTTGTGAGTCGTGTATTTTGAGTATCGCAATTTACGTTCAACTGAAATTCGGTTAGGCTGCCAGACGGATGGCGCATTCAGTAACATAACTGACGCTTGCCTTGCTAACCTCCCTCACCTCGAGCGCAATTCGGTTGAAATAACGCGCGTGAGTCAGCAGACAACTCATTTTGCATCACCGTGTGGTACAAACAGGACTTTAGTATGAAACCGGTTGCAGCGTAAATTCTGCGACTCATTTTACGCGACTCACAGCTCAAAAAATTACGCTCGTTTGGCCTCAGCCTTATAACAACGCCAACGTAATTTTTAATTACGTGAATTAGCGTTCAGATTTATTATTATGGGTACGAACAGCTTCAGAGAAAAGGAACCCCCCAAGATTTTAAAGATTATCGCCCGAGCGCGCTCGAGCCCGCCGTCGCTCGTCGCTCGAGCGATGGCGGGCTCGAGCGCGCGCGCTCGGGCACGTCACGTGGCTCTGGCCTCAAGCAGCTCCCTCCCCCGCTGCCGCGCGGCGCGGCGCATCCATCTCTGCCCGAGCATCCACCGATCCCACTCAAATATTATTTGCAAGTTTTTAAATAATTATAATATGGTATTTTTTCGGCTTGTTGCCCGAACCGTATCCCAAGAATAACTTAACTTACAAAAAGACACTTTCCGTGCGATTGAGGATACAAACCCGCATCACCAGGCGCCAGCCGATCACATAGACCGCGCCTTATACCACTAGACTATTGAATCAGTTAGCCATCTTAACGAAAATTTGAATAGCTTTACTCCTTTTATCGAACAAGGTTGATAACGGTCTAATCTTCTAGATATTAAGGTTTAAATTTCAACTTCCACCACGTATTATAAATACTAACACCTTACCGTCTTGTTTTACAAAATGCAATTCGTAACTCCTCAATTTACTAAAAGATAAGGTTGAAATTTGCATAGATTTCTTGTTTGGTTGAATAGAATGTGCCTGATTCCGATTGTTGCACTACCTACCGTAATTTTACTTCAGAAACTTAACTAGCTGTATGAACTGCGAGTTAAGGTTGAATTTAGAATACTTCTTCGCCTTATTTACTAAACTGTGATTGAGGGTATAATTACTTTTCAAATCGTTTCGTTTTCGTGTCGATCCGCTTGTGCGTAATTATCTTCGTCGAAATATTATCCAATTTATTAAGTTTTTGAACAGTTGATTATATTAACCGATAGTATTGTTCGATTAATAACTTTTGAAGGCTAGAATTAAATAAACTGACGACTGAGGGAAACTGACCAGTGATACGCGGACTCTAAAATTGTTGTTCTCTGGGAACAGGAACAAAGCATAAAGAACGAGATATGGCCATAACGGTAAGATTTACGTTATACACATATATGTATGTATTTATTGTTGCAATCATGTTGCATTATTACTGACAAGTTGGATTTTTTTATGTATTCCTAATATTATTATTTTCGTTCCAGAGAAAAACAGTTCGTAGATGGATACAAAGGTATCATGCAACTGGTGATGTGAAATGTGATCGCCAAGGCCCTCGCTCAATTTTACACTAATGAATCGGGGCGACACCGTAATATTGTGGAAGTTCACTCAGTGACACCCTTCAAAACTACGCGTTCAAGTGTGACTTCAAGAAGTGATAGACAGTGACGGCCATCCTCTCCATTATTAATAAGCAATTTACTCGGCAGATTTATTGTGTAACTGATCTGATAAAATTACATTGGAACGCATGAGCAAGTGTTAATAATTCCCAATATTTGTGGAATCATTAATTCGTAGTTAATCAAAAATAAACAACCTTTATTATTATCAATCCAGATGCTTTTGTTTACAAGTAGTCTTGTAATGTGTGATGCACCATCTGACCTCACATATTTTTATAATTTCTAATGTTGTGTTAAATAAGGGTTATCAGAAAATGTGATAAAAGAGAAAGATGTATATTGCTATACTTTTATAGTTTAGCATGTTGGTTCTTCCTCTGTAATTCACAGGCACAAATGACAACATTTAATTTTTTAATCTTTTTTTCCGATAAGATCATACAAAGTATAAAAAAATAATGTTTTCACAACTTTAAATGAATAAATATTATTGTAGTTGTTTCTAGAAAAATCTATAAATGAACCGTTATCTAATGTTAAACATTCTAAACCTCACCCAGGGTATCTATTTTGTGTTTAGTTAATATTCTAAGTAAATAACCCCAATTTAACACACATAGAAAACTGTATATTCAACCGTGAAGTGGATTCCATGAAGTCCTAGAAATGTAATTAGAGAAATAAATGAATATTGTTTATGCAACATGCCTAGATTTTCTTACAAACCTCATACCTACTTCAACATTTGATTTCTTAAATAATAATTAACAAAAATCACATAATAACCTATAAAAGAAACAAAAAAAAACAAAAAAAGAACTTCTCGTCCGAGGATTTGAACTCGAGACCATCGAATTGTTAAGCCGCTGTCTTAACCACTAGACCAACACGCCATATACAATACGTTACAAAAAACTTAAATGGGTTTAATGTCATTACCAAAAGGGGTTCCTTTTCTTTGAAGCGGACTGTACCTACTTACAAACAGTAGTCACATAGGTACTTCCTCCTGCTCTTCTACCTGCAAACGCTGGATCGGCTTGCAGCCAAGATCACACAGCATCTGAAACCAATTAACAAATAATTAATACTTGTTCATAATTATAATCACTTAATATTATCGCTATAAAGATACGTTCTAATTAAAATAATCATAAGGTCTGATAAATACCAACATGTAACAATTTAATGCCATTTCCAATTAATTCTAACTTAATAAAGTTTCATAATGATGATATTATGATTGATAATTATAATAAAAAAGTTATAAAGTAATGAAAAATATTGATTACCTGCTTGCACTTAGTTGTTTTAGGGTTCCGTACTCAAAGGGTGCAAACGACACCCTATTACTAAAGCTCCACTGTCCGTCCATCCATCCGTCTGTCACAGGACTGTATCTTTTGAACCGTAATACGTAGACATTTGAAATTTTCAGTGTGTACCACTATGGCCGCTATAACAACGGTAAACATTAAAGGGGGGTCTCCATACAAGAAAGTGTGTTTTATGCTACTTTTTTCTTCTTAAGTCATCATCGGCTTCCAATCTAACCGGATGCAGCTGAATATCAGTATTTTACATGGAGAGACTGCCTATTTGACCTCCACAACCCAGTTACTTGGTAGGTAATACGAAACCCCTTGGTAAGACTGGCTGTCAGACTTTCGAGCATCTGACGACCCCTAACGACTGCTAAAGATCTACGAATGACAGCCGGGACCAACGGCTTAACATGCTTTCCGAGGCACGGAGGGATCTTGGTATGGAAAGATGGTTTCCTATCCACGGACCAACCACAGCAAGCGTTGCTTAACCTGATCGATCGACCCGTGCGGCTATTATTACTTAGCCATAAGCCTCTCAAGCCCTTTTTTCTTCTTACGTATTTTAAAAATAATTTTAGTGTTAAATATTGTATATACGTTGGTAAAAAACACTTCATGTGTGAGTCCGACTCGCACTTGGCCGCTTTTTAACGATTTTATTCAACTTTTCAAATTCAATTAAGCATTAAATTGAATCATTACAAAAGGACGTTACTATGTTAAAGTGAACAAGTTGCAATAATTGAAACGGAAGCGTTAAAGCCTTACAAGCTTTGTAATACAACATTGAAGCCGATTAGAAACAGTTCATGAAAATTACTATGAATGCAGTGAATTAATATAACGACTTATCGTTAAAAATACGATTAAAGAAAGTATATTTATCGAATACTAGTTGCGCCTCGCGGTTTCATCCGCATAAAGGATGATTCACGCTACACTGTGTTGCGACCGGGCCGGGGCCCGGCCGGGGCACGGTCAAACATTATGGTATACTTTTTGTATGAAGCGATTCATGCCTGACCGTGGCTCGGCCGTGCCCCGGCCGGGTCTCGGCCGGGGCACTGCGTTGAAATGTCATAATGTTTGACCGTGCCTCGGCCGGTCAATGTTAAAAAAAAAAGGAACAAATGTTAATTAAGTTGATTTCAGAGTGACTAGCCCTATTGAAAAACTTATGAAAATGTTTGAAGTTGTAGCGTAAACTGAACTTTATAATGTAGGATTTAAAGTTATTTTTCCGTAAACTCATATCTGTTTACATTTTTGGCAAATAAATCGAGAATGCAGCTTATGTTATGTTATTTACCTATCGACCAACATTGAAGTGTGAAATGTATCTGGAAAAATACGTGTCGTTAATCCATCCGTGTGTCTGATTAATGTGTCAAATAGTTTCCGTCGAGAGAAAGCAGGATCATAATAGAATTGGACCTAAAATTGTATACTTTTTTATTTTTATTTGATGTAGGTACTAGCTTCTGCCCGTGACTTCGTCCGCGTGAAATTTCACCCTCCCTCCATTCCTCCAATTTCCTCCTCTTAGGGTTGGAATTTCGAAAAACCCTTTCTTATTGGATACCTACTCTTCACAAAGAACACACCCTCCAAATTTCATGTCTCTTGGACCAGCGGTTGAAGCTGTGCTTTGATATATCAGGCAGTCAGTCAGGACATTGAATTTTATATGTATAGATGTATCTGGTGTCTTGTATGTCTTTTAGTCTGGGCTAAATAAATGTATTTTCTTTCTTTCTTTCTTCTTTCTTTCTTCTTTCTAAAATATTCATCATCAGCGTATAGCAGTCCACTGCTGGACATAGGCCTCTCCTATTGCACGCCATTCAACTCGATTTTCGGCAGCTCTCATCCTAAAATATTATCCTGCTTCATTCTAACACAACCTCTTTTAAATCAAGAGTGAACAGGCATCTTCTGGGCACGCTCGGTCCATCATAGACCTCATCTATCGCTTTCCATCAGGCGTGATCGGGGTCAAGAGCGCGCCCATTTAGCAATAAAAAAAATAAAAAAAATCTGCTTTTAATTTTCTATTAGCTATAAGGGGCTTCCAGTTTAAACATTACTTTCCGAGCTTTCATTAAGCAAGGATCATCATCATTATTACACAGCTAGCTGTTACCCGCGAATTCATCCGCGTGGATTTTTTTTTCGTGGGACCCAATTTTTTTTTCTAATTTAAAAGTAGCCTAAGTTACTCCTTATTACATTAGCTATCTGCCAGTAAAAGTCCCGTCAAAAACGGTCCAGCCGTTTCAGAGATTAACCGGAACAAACAGTCAGACAGACAGACAAAAATTGTAAAAAAAAATATTTTGGTATATGTACCGTGTATACATCCATATGTATTTAGTAAAAAGCGGTTATTTTAATATTACAAACAGACACTCCAATTTTATTTATTAGTATAGATGTATAGATATATATGTTTAGAAGATATACATTTTATACTCTAAAATAATGTCCAATAATAACATAGACAACGTGTTTGGAAATGATTACAGTTTTTATTTAGTCTATAATCTTATAACTAGACTATTAACCATTTATGGATTCGAGAATTATTTTTATAATATCATACTTAGTTACCTTTGATCGGTGGCGACACCTGTCAAATTATGTACGGACTAGTCCTGCGTATGCGCACGAAATTGTATAAATAGATAATTTAATAGAACTATTTTAATGTTTCAAACGTTATAAGCTCATTAGAGCTTTGTGGAATGACATCGTTGACATTTTGTTTCGTGTTTAGAATATAATTTTTGATTTCCTTTTGTTTTCTTTTTTTACGATGCTCTTATATTTTTATATTTTTTTTCTTTTTCTTTTCTCTTGAAACGTGCCTTCACAGTCTAATTATTCTTTTCCTAAGGTGAATTAACGCTCAGGAATCGTTGATAACAAAAAAACGGTTTGTAGCCAGAAAAAAACGTTGCAATGAAGACATCATTATCTACGTAAATTACATAGCAAAAAACACAGCTAATTACTAAAAAGCTTCACAACAAGGTAAAAAGAATAAACTTCAAATTATGATCACTACCATCTTAATAGACAGCTGACATAAAGTTGTCTCAGATCATCGCAAACTACGATAACTATACAGACTCATTATTTTTTAGCCTATCTTCCAATTTACAACCTTGTAATAATGAATTTTTAAACAAGACTTATCGTTATCATCGCACTGGCACATGAAAACTGAATTAGCAATAATTATACATAAATTTAATTGGAATAGCGACACAAGACAAACAGAATAAATTCTGAGTGACATAATGTGTTTGACGTATGTATGTATGTATGTGTAGATGTGTTCGCGTGTCTGTCTGTCAATTTGTCTGTTTCTCTGCCATTGGAATGGATTCTGTGCGTGTATTGGAGTGATAAATACAAAAGAAAATAAGAAAGCCTGTGAAAGTGTGAAAGCTTATCTGTTTTATTCACTTATTTAAAGTGCCTATTATTGAGGAGCCCGTGGCTAAATAATAACAGCCGCACAGGTCGATCGATCAGGTTAAGCTACACTTGCCGCGGTTAGTCTGTGGATGGATGACCATCTTTACATACCGAGACCCCTCAGTGCTTCGGAAAGCACGTTAAGCCGTTGGTCCCGGCTGTCATTCGTCGATCTTTGACAGTCGTTACGGGTAGTCAGAAGCCCGAAAGTCTGATAACCAGTCTTACTAAGAGGTATCGTAGTACCCAGTAACTAGGTTGTGGAGGTCAGATAGGCAGTCGCTTCATGTAAAATACTGGTATTCAGCTAAATTCGGTTAGACTGGAAGCCGACCCCAACATAGTTGGGAAAAGGCTAGTTATATGATGAGAGTGCCTATTATCGTTGTGAGTGGAAACTCATTATCATCTTCGTCCACAGCCCGACTTCACTCACTCCCTCATATGAGGAGTCTCCCTTCATAGGCCTCATGTGACAATCCCTACGCTCCTGTGAGTTTCTGTCTCATTTTTCTTTTTGTTACTTTTTTGTTTTTTTGTTTTATATAACTTGGTTTTTATTTTTACTGTGTTTAGTTTAGTTTGAGATCTTCCTGTATGAGTCACAATAAATACTTTTTCTTTCTTTCTTTTCTTTCTTTCTGTGCCTCATCCAGCCCCCGCGATGGTAACAATGTCGTCCGCCTAACTCGTCGCCGGACGACCTACACTTCGTCTCTCCGTCCCTACAATCAATGAATCAGTTAGCTATATCACACAGAGCACTGAATAAAGTACTGTTAATATTCGGTATCTTGCCTATGTCCAAGAATTTAAGAACTTGTAATACCTTAAAAACTTTAAAAAATAAATGTCAGGTTTTAAATTTACAACACGAAAATTTCACGTCAAATAAACGCGCGGGTTTCCTTAGACCATCCAGCTAATTGCATCCAGCTAATTGCATCCAGCTAATTGCATCCAGCTTATTGCATCCAGCTAATTGCATCCAGCTAATTGCATCAAGCTAATTGCATCAAGCTAATTGCATCAAGCTAATTGCATCCAGCTAATTGCATCCAGCTAATTTCATCCAGCTAATTGCATCCAGCTAATTGCATCAAGCTAATTGCATCAAGCTAATTGCATCAAGCTAATTGCATCCAGCTAATTGCATCAAGCTAATTGCATCCCATAATTACAATAATAATTGAATTTAAAAAAAAATACATTCAATGAAAAAATTTCGCAGCGCATTGCTTTAGTTTCTTCCGCGATCAAAAAGATATATAGAGACTTCTCAACAGACTTTTACAAAAATATTACCATTCAAAGTTTTCCAGACATTTTCCACAGACAAACCCACAAACCAAACTAAGTGTATTACATACAGGTGCACATATGTCTAAGCGAGTTAGATCTAAAAATAGCTCCTAGGCGCAGATGCGCCTAAAGATGCACCTAACTCTTGAAAGGTCACTCCTATTTACATAGCAAATATGCACATAATATACCTAACTAATATATAATCTGCTTACAGCATATTTTGCCTCTAATTAAACGTTGAATAAATTTAATCTTGATGTAATTAAGGGCTATTTATCGCTTCCTAAGTTCGCGTGCCTTATGTCAAACGAGTTTGACTCTCGTAAATATTATATTTAAGCTAGCTGCACCCCGCGGTTTCACCCGCATAAGCCTCGATCCTGTGGGAATATCGGGATAAAAAGTATCCTATGTCCTTTCAAGGAACTCAAACTGTCTCTATGTATACCAAATTTCATCTAAATCAGTTCTGCGGTTTAGGCGTGAAAAGGTAACATACAGACAGACGGAGTTACTTTCAAAATAATATTAGTATGCATTTTTTGTTCGGACAGGGAATAAATTATTATTTGCAATGTTCTTTCTTTGCCGTTGAAGTAATAATTGATTTATAGGGTAGTGTAAATGGTGGGTCTGATGGCGATAAAACTGTCGATGGCAATATACTCAGGATAAATTTTTTGTATCGGGTTCGATATTGAAGCTTACCAGAGCCCTGATTCACAACCATACGACAGGCTACCGTATCGAAAACCTGACATTTCGATAACCTGATTTGACTTCCCTTCAACAGCAAATAGCTGTTGGAAGAATAGTTGGCGTCTATTTGATTGAAACTGACAAAATTTTCGGGTTTTGGACTTGTGAACAGCGTTGAGAAGACTCCTACGATAACAATGATTAATGTTCGATACGATACGGAAGCATATCGAGTGTTTGTGAATAAGGGGGCAGGTGTGCTTAAATTTCAAAGTAGAGGCGACTATCATCTGTTCCACTAATTACTTGGCTTAAACGTCTATATATCTACAAGGAAAAAAAATAATCAATGCGCAAACTGTACATTTTTTGTCGGTTACAAAAATATTATTATATTAGTTGTTCCATGCATTTTGACCGCGTAGGTACTGCACTTTTCTAGAAATCACCTGATTTTTGAAGTGAAAACTTCTTCGGACTTGACGAAACATCATCAAAGTGACCCGCCCCTGTACGCATTATGTTTAGGAAAACATCATGTGTACAGAGGCGGGTCGCTAGTCTATTACCTATAAATGGTCTACCGTAAGACAAATGCTCAGAATTTAAGGGTGCACGAGTTTCATGGGTCATCCAAGCTTGTTTATTTTATAACGTCATTAAATATGGGTTAAATCCAGATGATGGATATCCAGGCACATGTACAGTTGCGTGCATTGCATATAGGCATATAAGCAGTGCCTACCTCGACATATCAACATAAGCCTGTCAATTACATTTAGATGTGTGTGCCCCATTAAGAAACTCACAAAATTATCATACCTAACAAAAAACAAAGTCTTTATACAAACACGCGCAGCAGTAGGCAGTCGCCGGACGGCCTACTCGGCTCACGTACTATTCGCATATTGTCACTCGTTCAAGTTAACACGACAAAATTAAAAATACGTACGTCTCATGCGTATTACCATGACGTTCGACTTTCGCAATTTATCACCCTTAAGTAGGCATGCCTACTCAAATAACCACACTTTTGACCTCACTTTTTTTTCTGATTAGTGACCGCGTTTGCCTAGACTAGACCCGGCCTAGTGCCTACCTATTCTGAAAACCAATGCACGCCACTGTACGTGTAAGCTGTTTAGCCATACCTAACGTTGCTAAGCGTGCATATTGTCGCTGGGCAGTAGTATAGGGAATCAACTAAATAGTGCTAGTTCATGTATTAGTATAAAATGGTTCAATTAAATTATCTATGCACAGATCGATAGTTACAATCAAAAGGTCTCTGCTAATGGTGGAAAACTGATAAATTATGCATGATAACACTACTGGATTAATTAATCTAACTCCGACGGACTTATTGAATCATTTAAATTAAACTACGCGGAATACATTTCGAATAATAAATGTTTTTAAATATGCCAAGGTAAACCAAAATGTAGACCATAAATCTTTGCTTTTCTTAACGCACAATTAAGAGTATTAATTGGTCAAGATAAAATCAGAATTCTATTAGCCTTTAGCAATTGACTTCTGCCTATATTTAATATTCTGTAAAAAAAAACTCACTGTGAACACTTAATGAAGTGAGCTGCCATCTATAAAGCTAGATATAAGTTTAATTAATAAAATATTTAAATTGTGAAAGTTCCTAATTTACGTGATATTAGATAATGGGTACTCACTACAATAAAATTGCTGCGCCCTAACAGGGTCATGTACTCACTATTTTAAACCTAGCGTGTAACTATGGTTGTGTACTGTCAACAAAAGAGATAAGTATGCAGGATCATCGGATATAGTTGAAGTTTAGTAAGAAACCGATGGATGTTCTCGAATAAAATTTAAATTTATTAATAGAAAACAAACAGCTCATTTATCAAATTAAATTTCAGTCGACAACATCCATCGGTTTCTTACTAAACTTCAGCAATATCCGACGATCCTGCATACTTATCTCTTTTGTTGACTGTACATTGTGCATTAAATAAATATAAATAAATCAACTCCACCTGATGCTAGGGATTGGATTGGAGGGATTAACACAATTGCTAGCTCACTTCACCGTAGTTTCGCTCGTTCGCATTTATTTTACCTTTGAGTTTGCGTCACTGTCAAATTCACAGTGATCTTTACTGCCGTTACAATAAGGTTGCTGTTGGATTGCTGGGTTGCTGCCATTGACAAGTTTGTCAAATTCACAGTGATCTTTATTGCCGTTGCAATAAGGTTGCTATTGGGATGCTGCTGTCAGATGTAAAATAACTATGAAAGGACTGTAGAGAATATACCGGCTGGTCATTAGACACCTCATACTTAAGTACCAAATTACTCGTATGTGGACAGTTTTCTCAAAGATTTTGGCGGAGAAAGTAGGATTAATTTGTCTGCCAGGAAATTAGGTGTACAGTGCTAAAGGGTCTTTTGGCGCTCGAATGACGTTGGCAGGGGGCGCTGTTGGTAAACGTCCGTGCAATTGTTTTGTGAAATGTATTGAAAAATCAAGATGGCGGCTTAAGTTCCGATTTTGGCCACGCACCAGAAGAACCTTGTAGCACTATAGCTTCCCTGCTGGGCAATTCGGAGCAGCTGCTCTGACCTGAAGAAACCCAGGTATTTCATTTTAAGTCTTTTTTGAGTGCGAAAAATTTTATTTAAAGATTTATTTAAATGCACAATCAGCCTATAATGTTCCTACTGCTGGGACACAGGCCTCCTCTTTTCGTGAGGGAGTGGGCTTATAATCTACCACGCGGGCCCAGTACAGGTTGACGGATGTCACATGTTTTCAAGTTCTTGGTTCTAGGACGTGTCGGTTTCCTTCACCGTTTTGAGAGCAGTGGTGATGAAATTACTTGAAAATACTTACTTTGCTCCCCAGTTAAATAAGTGAATCATTCAATATTATCGATGCTCAACAAGCCAATATTAAAAATGATCTTAAAATCATTGCTGTGGAAAAATATTTAGCAAAGTGTGTGGGAGGACAGCCTATTAATGCATTTGTTTTCTTTTTTTGCACCTAACCAAAGGACACACAAATGCGGCAATGACGTTCTTATGGCTTTAAAAGGACATGCTATTTTAAAAGATTTGTTGGATCAAACAAAACGAAATGACCAGTTTATTGATGAGATTATAATCGATAATATAATATTATACTTACTGTATTTAAAAATAAAGACAATCTATTGTAGAAGATCCCCATTTGAGATCGGTTTATGAATGGAAAAAAGACAACCTGGGAATATAAGGGAATGGCGATAATCAACATGAAAAGGTAGGTACCTTTTCATGTTGATTATCGCCATTCCCTCGCTATGTATATTATCATATAAATAAGGTTATTTATATGATCTTGCCAATGGTTTTGCGTTTTCTATCTTCTCTAGCGAGAAAAGCAGTGGAATGGTGCAATTAGTATGTTTCTAATATTGTCCTCCAAAACGCATATGGGCCATGACGGCCAGCCACAACAGTAATATAGCTCACCGTCCGATCAGGACCAGGCCCGTGCCGGACTGCGCGCACTTGTTCCACGCGCACCTCAAAGAGATGTCAGCAAAAAGGAAGGGGCCTGCCAGGGCCGAAGCCTGCCGGGGGTGCGGGATTGTCCGAAAGGGTTACCGCTACCCCGAAACATAAAGGGCTAAGGAAGGAACAGGGATGGGTTTTAGTCAGTAAGTGACTGACACTCCCTTCCGCTCCACCCAGAGCGGGAGGGGGGTCATTTGATGATTTCCCATACATAAAAAAAAGTGGTACGGTTTCATAGATCAATTTGTGGAATGGTGCAGTTATTATGTTTCTAATATTGTCCTCCAAACCGCATATGGGCCATGACGGCCAGCCACAATAGAAACTAGCATTCGGCGCGGGAGATATTATACTGCACAAGTGAGTGCGCGGACACAGGTGCACTCTCTCATCCCTCTCTCTCATAGTCCGGTGGGACGGCAATCCATCACGACCTGAGAGAGATCAGGCGTAGGACCAACGGCTTAACGTGCTTTCCGAGGCACAGGGGTATCACACTGCCAACTAAGAAAACCCTAATGGAAAAAAAAAAACAAAATTAAATGTAACAACGCAACAATATCATTCTTTTTTTTATTAACATCATGCTCACTCATTTTCAAACAAAAAGTACGTTTACCCAACCAAAAAGTATAAATACTTAGTAATAGACATAAAAATAACCACAGATACCAAATTACCAGTTTTGTGAGAGGTAGGTAATGCAACTATAATTTTTACCACAAATATGTATAAAGGCTAACATAATAAGCCTTGCTTTTCCACGCAGTCTGGTGTATGCAAATCAGTGTTTAAATGTCACTTGCAAGATTACTTCGAAAGGGTGATGACCTAGAAGCGAAGTACTTGCATTATCACAGATGAACAGGTACTGTTATTAGAAGATTTTATGAATAGGTACAAGATATGCTAGGTAATATAATGATGGGAGGGGAATTTGCGAAATACGGACGAGGTAGGTTACAAATAAAACTTTAGGATTAGGTACAGACTGGCACATCAAGCAACTAGCATCTGTCAAATTTCTTTAATAGATTTTCAACTATATCGCTAAAGTTTAAGGTTCAAAATTGATCGGGAAAATTTGACAGTTCCGGGAAGCTTGATGTGCTAGCGTCTGTACATTGTTTTATTTCATTTTATTTAGCATAATCAGCCTGTAATATTCCCACTGTTGGGACTCAGGCCTCTTCTCTTTGAGAGAGTGTGGGCTGCAGTTACCACGCGGGCCCAGTGCGGGTTGGAAGTTGTCACAATCATGTCTTCGAATGTTTGGTTCTATGACATGCCGGTTTCCTCACGATGTTTTCTTTCACAGTTTTGAGAGCAGTGGTGAAGAAATGATTTACACAAAGTAAAGCGCCTGCTTGAGTTCGAACCTACGACCTACAACTCAAACTCAAAACATTTATTTCAATGAAACCAATTACAGGCACTTTTGAATTGTCAAGGGGTCGGTCAGTCAGAAAGATGAAGCTACCTATGGAGAAGAACGGGCAAGAAACTCCATGGACACTCTTTTAAATCAAAATAATGTGGTTACAAAGTCTTGCTTACATCATTCATGTTAAAAATTATACATATGAGAACGTTGCAGAACGTTAAAAGCGCCCATAATGAAAAGATGAGAAAAAACAACCATTCAAATAATAAATTAAAATAAGCAATGGCAGCAAAGAGATGACCACTGACAACTGAGCCACCACTGCTCACCGTTTAACTTATGTTGTCTAAACTATACACAATACAACTATATGCTCTATTATACTGCCGCAAACAAATAAAATCGTCAAAGACAATTTAAAGTAAAATTGGGATAATAATACGCATGATTTTAAAAACATGGGTCTCGATTTCTCCTCAGTTTACTATTTCTTATGTTTTCTAAAAAGCTTTCAACGAATTTATACAACTCCCAGCCTTCCAATTATATTTACCATTTATTTATTTATTTTACTATTTATGTACACACATATATAAACAGACAAGCAAAAAAACAGAACAGAAAAATAGGAACAAAGGTGATGCTTATTTCATAAGAAATCTCTTCCAGCATACCTGCGATAGGACAAGAAATAAAGAGATGTAGACAGCGTGTTAAAGAGTAAAGCAGACACAAAAAAAAATACATAAAATCTAAAAAACAATTCACTTAATAAAACTAAACAAATAATACAAGAATATACTTACATACATACAAATAAACATACATACTATATACAAATAAAAATAAAAAAAGACGAGCTCATTGGGCATCAAAAAATTCGTCCGCATCGCTGTCAATGGGATAAGTGCCCAAAAGGCTGGCAGCATTGCCATGTTGGATGGCAATGCTAATTCTTTGGGTTAAAAATAGGCCAGCCCTCTGGTCACGCGAAGAGTCAACCAAACGCTTAGCGATATCTCGGAATATATATATTTATATTTTAGTTTGTGTGTACATATGGAAATAATTATAATCAAATAAATAAACATACATACTTCTAAAATAAATATACATAGTTCAACACACATGTTTTCTTTGCTTCTACTAACTTTTGGTTTCCAAAGGACTCAGTAGCACCATCGCCAATAGAAGGCTCACTGCTTCATCGTCCTGCTTCTCTCTTTCACCTCCTAGTACGGTCGAACAAGCTATTTGGTATAGGTACAGGCAGCTAACTTGCAACTACTTTTAAACAATTGTGTGCTGAATTAGTCAACTCTATTATACCACTCTATTTAATTAAGGATGCCATACGCTGAAAAAGTTATAACGCACAAAATAAAACTAAATATTGGCTGTGTAGTGGAAAGATGAATATTTTTGCCTGTATACCAAATAGCTTGTTCGACCGTACCTACTCTATTATTGTACTCAGAAGTTTCATAGTTAATACCCAAAACACCACAACTACATGAAAAAATAGAAAGTTACAAAACCCCTCTGTATGCTGGTCGTGTAAACGCAATCACAGAGGAGCTCTGTGTAAGGCTATCTGCGATCAACACCTTGTAGGAACCTCGTGAGTACGTAACGCGGCGCCATTGACGTGTGCTGTGACAAAATTGACGGAAATGAGGGCCTTTTTATGGTGGGAAAATTGTACAATGTAGTGTAAATCTGAAATGTACTTAAAAAGTGAAATATACTCACAAATCATGGGCTACATCAGTAGATATGTTGGTTGGTTGCATTTTCCGGCAAAAAAACTGAAACGTTCGTACAAATCGCGGACTAAATCAAAATATCGTAGCGGTAGCATGTTTTCCTCCTTATTATACAATTTTACCGCTTCTAACGATGTACCTATTAAATTCTAAGTAGCATGGTAAAAGTGTAGGTAACAAAGGAGAATGGATAAGAGTGTACCCAGACACAAAGTGAGTTGTAGCATTATGAACTATGTTGATCTTTGTTGCCCTGTTTTCTGACTATAGATCTTTGTTGTCATGGAGTAGTTTAATTAATCCTCAGGACAGCATGTCTGAATTCACTTGGAGAAAAAAGATGAGAAGAGGAAATTAAATTGATTTAATAAAAGGAAATATTTAACTTATCCTCTCATAAATTATTGACCTGTTAATGATTGACACTTTTTGAAATTAATGAACCTAAACACTTTTTGTGCTTCTAATGATGCACTTTTTTAAATAATTGAGCCGCTTTTTAACTAAAAGAATTATATGTTACTGAATATAAGTTACTATAAGTTAGTTCTTCTACATATAAGTTACTTCTTCCTTACTAGCTTTAGAAAAATAAATTGTTTTTTTCTTTTTCTCTGGTCACCGTTTCACCTCCTGAGAAGTCAGTCCTTAACTACAAAGGCAAAGAAAATTAGAGTAGAAAAGCTAAGAATATTGGTAAAGAAAATCGTCAAAAATAACATTACAAACTAAAATTAAAAAAAAATCAGAACCAGTAGGTCTTATCCGACTTTTCTTAGCTTCTATTTTGGTCTTCAGTAGGAAGAAAAACATTGTCTATGCTACTTATAATTCCAAGCAAGTACTAAGAACCTATTGAAAACCATAGATGTGTATCTTCTATGATGAGTGTCTATGATGTTAGAAGGTGATAATTTATAAATAACAACCTGTCTCTGTTTATGTTCTACGACCATATTTATAAAACTGTTTGCATATTTATAAATAGGTAATGAGGAAGAGTAACCGCTCTAACGCCAAACCAGGCGCGACTATCAATATGACGAGTCTTAGGATCGATGCAATCGAAGTTCGAAAAAGACAAATGAAACTACATATGTTGCTGTCGGAATTTTCTCAGCACGATCAGCTAAATAATCATCATCTACCTAGCTTAATCAACCTATAATGTACCCACTGCTGGGACACGGGCCTCCTCTCTGTGAGAGGGAGTGGGTTTGTAATCTACCACGCGGGCCCAGTGCGGATAAGTCATGTTGAAAGATGAAAGTAAATTATATTGTTAACTAGCAGATCATTGGAAATATGTGGCCCAAATAACAAGAAACGCCTGTCCTATTAAATACAAAATACAATCAAATTCGTCAAGCCATGCAGTCATTGTTGTAGAAAATGTTCACATAATTCAGTATTATCCTAACATCTTAGTTACAATAGTCTGGCGATGTGTAGACAATCTTATACGTAACGCTGTAGGCACGTTTAGAACAATGGGACCAAGCCTATCTAGCTTAGAGATAGAGCACGCTAATTGTAGGGGTGCCACTAGCTGCTTCGTCAATTTATTTATTTAATTAAGATATTTCAATTACTGTTGTTGCTTGTGGCTAAGTAATAACAGCCGCACGGGTCGATTGATTAGGTTAAGCTACGTTTGCCGCGGTTGGTCCTTGGATGTGTGACCATCTTTGACCTAGACTAGTCTAGTCAAGAGCAAGCCCATTCCAAATTAAAAAAAAAACTGTTTTCGAACTGTAGAGCTGGAGTAGTATTAGTTTACTCGGACTTACTTTCTTCTCAGAGTAGTCAAAGAGGAAACGCCGACCTCATCTAGTTTTAAAAACATGATTGACGTGTAAAAGTGTTTGTACAAACCTACTTACAGAAATAATAATTTTATCATTAAAAAAAAGTCAAAATGGCACTGAAAATATCAACAAAACAATTAGAATAGAATAGAATACTCTTTATTATTTAGGTACACCATATGAATTACAGACATAAATATAGAAACTTTACAATGGGTGACACAATGGGCGGTCTTATCGCTAAGAGCGATCTAAAGACAACCTTTAGATGGATTAAAAACGGGAGGGACAGACAAATAACAACAACAATTTCTCAATCTCCCAGGTAATTACCGCCTGCCAGCCCTATTTAACCGAAACTAGGTTTAATGTCACCAGTCTACAAAGCTACAAAGCAACGAACATTACACCTACAGGGCAGTGTCAATCACGACCTACCTACAGCTATAAATCTTCTGCTATCTTCCCGATCTAATTAGCATTAAATGCGACAGACACAACTAAGTACTTATTGGGTAGAATCTGTTGATCGGTTGCTTTTCAAGTCCTTAAAAGGATTTTATAGGAGAGAAGCTTGTGACTAAGAAATAACAGCCGCACGGTTCGATCGATCAGGTTAAGCTACGCTTGCCGTGGTTGGTCCGTGGATGGGTGACCATCTTTACACAACAAGACGAGTGGTCGCCCCATACCCCTCCGTGCCTCGGAAAGCACGCTAAGCCGTTGGTCCCAGCTGTCATCCATGGATGTTTGATCTGCTGAGGAGGTCCTGGGTTCGATTCCTAGGTCGGGCTAAGTGTTATTGAGTTTTTCCATTAAGAATTTCTCAATAGCACCCCGGAGTCTGGATTTACTCACGACGCATATTTTTTTTTAGCTCATCAACTCAGCCTATCGCAGTCCACTGCTGGACATAGGCCTCTCCCAGACTGCGCTACAGCACCCTGTCCTCCGCCTTCCGCATCCAGTCTGGATTAGCTGGACATCTTCAATAAGAACTACCCTTAGCAGTTTCAAGCAGAAAGAAATCGAAAGAGAGTAGAAAGGTCTTTTCCCTGCAGTGGAACATCAAAGTCTTGTAATCATAATAATAAGCTCTCATTCGCCAAATGTGCCTACTATTACGCGCGAAAAGGAACTTTGTTCCAGAAAACATAAATGATATCATTTCTCCCTAAAGCCACACTCAAAGAAGTGCCTAGCCATTATTTATTGAATCAGAAACATTATCTTCTTAGAATACATTTGAAAGGAATCCGTTAAAAGCCCACCTAAAGATTTATCAAAGGCTGCTTTCTCAGAATTGTACCTTACTCATTTGATGTTAGGGAAAATTCTGTGTCCGTCATCATAATCAATAATCTGTCCAGCTAATCCCACGATCTGTGTATGAAAAAAACGGTTTCTTTATCTTATATCCTGTTCAATTGTGGGCGGGTGTCAATAAACTAAGGTACTGTTAACATTATGAATCCATACTATACTAATATTATAAATGCGAAAGTAACTCTGTCTGTCTGTATGTTACCTTTTCACGCCTAAACCACAATCCGACCATTAACGTCGTCATCATCACCTCACGTCATCGTGATCATCATTCTAATCTCCACCCCCCTTTTTACACCCTTGAGGGATCAATAAATAATAATAATAATAAAAAAAAACGACTATACCTAATACTTTTATCACGGGTGAAACCGCGGGGCACAGCTAGTAATATACATATAATATTAGTGCTTTTCGAGGCATATACAGGGTGAAATTGAACACATGCGACAAATCGAAATGGGAGATTATACTCATCATTATGAACAACTTTTACTGTGGGACCAAACCTGAAATCGCGAAAAAAAAATCAGCTGTTCCCTACATTTTGGAGAGTTATGCGAACATAAATGTAGGGAACAGCTGATTTTTTTTTTCGCGATTTCAGGTTTGGTCCCATAGTAAAAGTTGTTCATAATGACGAGTACAATCTCCCATTTCGATTTGTCGCATGTGTTCAATTTCACCCTGTATAATATACTCGTAAGTTATATATGCCTCGAAAAGCACGTTAAGCCGTTGGTCCTGGCTGAGATTTGTTCATCTTTGACAGTCGCTACGGGTAGTCAGAAGACTGGGTTGTGGAGGTCTGATAGACAGTCGCCCCATGTAAAATATTGATATTCAGATGCACCCTGTTAGACTGGAATCCGACGCCTACAAACTTAGTTGGGAAAAGTCTACGAAGCGTCAGAACCTTTACAAAGTTACGAAACTAAGTCAAGAGACTCCAAAACTAATAACTATCCGTACTTTAGTGTTGTCTATGGACAAGCAATCATAGCACATACTTAAAGGTATGTAGCATCCGTGAAGATAATTCGCCAAACATTTCTAATCACTCAGAGCAAAATTGCCAAAGCTGACGTCACGTAGCGACAGTATGTACCTACCACGAAATAGGAAGTTACAGTAAACCCACTTCCTAGCTACCACGTTAACATCATCTCTAGAATCTTGCTCGTGTATTTCAGCACCGTACTTTAAACACACGCGCGGTAAGTTGTTGACGGCAGCAGTTGCCTCTGCTGGCGATGCGTGCCGCTCGTGTGTAAGCACACTTAACGCACAAAAAGTTGGCCTTACTTTTGATGATTAAGGAATGCCGACTCGGATCGGTTGAGCGATCGATACACGAGCGGCATGTTGTCGACGACAGCCGCCGACACACGTTGACGGCAGCCGTCGAAACTCGTCGACGGCTGCAGTAGCCTCTGCCGTTGACGACTTCTGTGTATGTGCAGATAGCTTGGAAGACTGATTGTCACTCTTACCTATACAGGGTGTCCGTGGAAGTATGGATCAAATCGAATAGGGGCGTGGGCAAGGTCATTTCCAAACTTTTTAACCCTGAGAATATCAGTGAATTTTTTTACGGTTCAAAAGTTATGACCGATTTTTTTTTTTTTTTCATCACTTCGCTTAGTGCTCAAAGAAAATAATCATAAAAAAATACTATCAGGGCTATCTAAAAAAAATAAATTGATAGCCCTGATAGTTTTCACGAATTCAATCTGTCTTCTCTTTTTTTAGTATTTTTTTTTTTAGTTTTTTTTTTGTATTTTTTTTAGTTTTTTTTTTTTTGCTAAAACGTTTGAAATGACCTTGCCCACGTCCCTATTCGATTTGATCCATACTTCCAGGGACATCCTGTATAATACAGTCCTTACCGGCTAAAGATACTTTAGTCCTACGACTAAACTTGCTCTCCAAGATAACGATAGTAGATAGAGAACAACAATGACGGGTCCACATTTTTTTGTCCCCTAAGACTTCTTTGACCATAACCCTAATAAAAGTACACCCTAAATTCCTGTTGACCCATTGAAACACTTACAACCTTTATGCCGTGCATTGTATGAACTGGTCCTTCTGCGCCCTAGTTTCCTCTAGTACATAGTTGTCCTAATTCGCTAACCAATATGACGTAACTTCGGCCGGAGCCGAATGGGGTCGAGCTTTGCGCACGCGTCGATTCTCTATCGAAATGTGTTCGAGTGTTATAATTGCGATTTAAAATGTATAACATGTTAAATCACAGGTTACTTGAATGGAGTTGCGTGTTTAAAGGTATTGAAAGGGATTTGTGCAGAATTCTTGGTTTATTGTGGAATTTTAGTATCGTAATCGACACTGAAGCAGGTGGTCACGAGGATTTAGAAACCTGGTGTGAGGATTGATTGGATTTGAAAAATGATTTGTTGGAAATACCGGGAAAATAGGGATGGCGGTGCAGGAGACGTTGCCAAGCAATACGATATTCTGAATTTAAATACATATTATAAAGTTTCATTCTATTCATTGTTCAATCAAGTCAGGTAGTGATTCACATTCTTTTATTTGACCATCAAACTGGTACCTTACTTTGGTACTAAGAGCCTAGATAAAAAAAATACCAAAACACCATAGTTAAAAAATTGATCCAGATATTTCTAGATACAATGTCAAAAGCTACGTAGGATTCGCAAGATGCGGTAGTTGTTGTGTGTGTTTTTATATTATTGTCTTTTAAGGCTGCTGGTAGAAAAGTCCAAGCCTTTGAACCACACAACCAAAAAGGCGAAAATTATTCCACCAAACAACATTACCAAACATTCCATGCATAAACAGTTTCACCTGACCACAATATTGTTCTCTACAAACAAAACGCAAAAAAGTAAAATTGCTATAACAATAAACGAAAAAAAAAAAAACCTCGAAAATTAATGTTTATAAAAAGTAAATTGAGACGCATTTCTTGCGAATGGGTACGTTTGAAAGTCAGTGTTTGAAACGGCCAAAGACCTAAGTAATTAGAGATAGGGCGAGCAAGGTTATTGTGACAGACGGACATACTGTAGACTGTAGGTACACGTTTTTGGTGTAAGATTATGTGGCTACCGACCGTAAAAGTTTAATGGAATTTGTGGTTTTTGGTTTCTAATAGCCTATCTATAATTGTACTCTCAAAGTCGCAACAAGAACAGTGGTGACCAAGTGGTAACGGCCGCGACTTACGAGTTGCAGGTCGTAGGTTCGAACCCAGAAGGCGCTTTACTTTGTATAAATTATTTCATCACCACTGCTCTCAAAACGGTAAAGGAAAACATCGTGAGGAAACCGGCATGTCCTAGAACCAAAAATTCAAAGATATGTGACATCTGTCAACCCGCACTGGGCCCGCGTGGTGGATTACGGTCCCCTCCCTCTCACCGAGAGGAAGCCTATGTCCCAGCAGTGGGAACATTAAAGGCTGATTATGAAATCATAACTTACTTAGGACAAGAACTTGAATACATCGTGCATAGCAAAAGATAGAATAGAATACTCTTAAAAAATGGAGTTTATAAAAGAGATATTTTGACAAACTCCAAAACAAGTGTCCGAAACAAGCGATTTTGGAGAACAATCAATCTTCCTAGCCTTTTCCCAACTTGGGGTCGCCTTCCTGTCTAACCAGATGCAGCTGAATACAAGTATTTTACATAGAGCGACTGCCTATCTGACTTCCACAACCCAATTGCTGGGTAACACAATATCTTTTGGTAAGACTGGTTGTCAGACTTCCGGGCTCCTGACGACCCGTAACGACTGTCAAAGATCCAGGAATGACAGTAGAGCCCAACGGCTTAACGTGCTTTCCGAGTCACGGAAGGATTTTGGTATGTAAAGATTGTCACCGTCCACGACCAACCGTGTCAAGCGTAGCGAATTTTGGAGAACTAATCATGACAAATTCAACCATTTGTGTTGAATTAGTCATGGCTTGCCATTGGATCTTTTGTATCATAATACTTTTACTTGCATTATTCAGTAGGTTTCTATATTCCGCTTTCGTTTCTACGCCCTTCAATGAAGCAGGCACCGATGCCATAATCTACAAAGACAATTAAACATTTATAGCTAGTCGTTTGACATCAGCCTATGATTCCCAAAGTCCGCGCTGCATATTACTGCAACCCATACAATACATAGGAAGACATTCCTAGATACAGATCGCACATTTGTCAGTAGTTATGTTACAAGTGTTGGATTAATTGAGGAAAATGCAATCAAATGATATAGCACTCGTAAGGGCAGGGTTAGCCGCCTCGAGATCAAGATTTATTACCAGACTCGACGTTTAATCTCGCCGTGGCACCGTCATGTGGTTTGCAGTGTATAAACTAGCCAGTACTAGTCCTGGTACCTCATACTCCACTAACTATGAGGTTCAATTAACACTGTTTAATGCGAGGTTGTAATGTCGAGGACCAAATCATCAGATGTAACTTTTGCTTCTTCTTCTTCTTCGTCGTATCGATGATTCTTTTTGACTGTTTTATAAAGGCTTTGACCTGAATTCGACCACTTCTACAGCGTTAGCGTTGGCTTCGCAAAGGTCTTCCATAGTGTAGGTGTTTTTGCACAGAGAGTACGAAAAGAGGTGAGGCGTCGTTTGTGATGTGGCTCCACAATCGCACTGTGGGCTCTGTGGCTCATCAGAGTACCTCTAACTAACTAAGTTGTACCTGCAGTGACCCACCTGGCTTCACGTGGGCCAGGACCAGACACTGGCCTCCTTTCTGTCTGATGGACTGGGCCGTAATCCATCACGCGGGCCCAGTGCGAGTTGGTAGACGTAGTGCAGTGAGTGAAGTCTTCAAATTTTTAGTTCTAGGACATGTCGGTTTCCTCACGATGTTTTCCTTCACAGTTTTTGAGAGCAATGGTGATGAAATAAATTAGGTACACAAAGTAAAGGGCCTGCCTAGTTTTGAACCCACGACCTACTTGCTACTCGTAAGTCGGGGCCGTTGCCACCACTGCTCACAAAACGTACCTACCTAATAAACATTTCAGTATTCACATATTTCACACATCCCGATACCCAAACCTTATCAAACCTTTTTTATAACTGCACGTGTTCCAAACACGAAAGTCAAAGAAAACAACCTCAAAGGAAAGACCGTGACGATTGCGCAGACGCATAAAAAAATAACAAGAGCAAATAATCTAACAGTAACTATTAACAGTACCCTTCACTCTATTTACAAATGAGGGGAAGACATGCTGACCTATATCCTGTGGAGCATAAAGACCCACTGTCCTAGCACACACAGTTACGCCGTCACTATTTGCACACACACAAACTCATCACCATGAATCAGAGTGAGTGTGTGTTATGTGTGGCGTTAGAAGATGTGTTTGTGTGTGTGCGTCTTGGAATGACATGTGTGTTTCGTGTAGAAACTGTGTGTTGTGCTGTTGTAATTATTTTCCAGTATGTTTTGATGGTTTCTGTTTGTTAGTTTAAAGCTGGGTATGGAAAAAATGCCTACCTACTTTAGCTAGCTTCTGCTGAGCGTATAGAGGGCAACCAAAATTGTATCAACCCAGAACATGTTAATATGATGTCGGTGACCTATCTATATAAATAAATATAACTGAAGTGTATGTTTGCAACATCAATATAACATCTTTTTACTAAATGCATATGAATGCATATACTTATAGCAAAAAAAAATTTTTTTGTCTCTTTGTCCCGGCTAATCTCCAAAACGACTGGACCGATTCTGATGAAATTTGGTTTGGGGATACTTTGAACCCTGGGGAAAGACATAAGGATAATATTATACTTTTTATCGAGATACCATGCGGGCGGAAGCTAGTATAATAAAATAAAGAGTTGAACTTTTGAGTTTTATGCGCAGACCTAGAGCAGACTGTTTCGCTCTATTAAAAACTAATAAAACCTAAGGCAGTTAGTCCAAAATAATATATTAAAGTTGATTCGTGGTCACAATCTATTACATTTTCATAATGTCGATTCTAATAAGAAAATTGTTAAAATAATAACGTTATTAGAATCTTATTTCATAATATCTGTTAGCCAAATTCTGCGTGCATGTCAATTTATATCTATGTCAACCTTAATTAATTATGTGTCTTATTTAGTTTATATCTGTGTTGTACATTGGGTACTCGGGGACTTTCAAAATACGATCATTATAATTTCAAATCGGAGATTTGTCTTCTGAACATAAAATGAAACCTGTTTGTGCCTAACTTTGACCAACTATCTACACAAAACTAGCCTTAATAACAGACATTTGCATTTAAATGGTACATACAACTGAAATATACGCCATTAGTCAAAGACATGCAACATTGTATGAACTAAAATATTTAAATTCAATACTACGAAGCTTGCTCAGAAAATAGGCCTCGACCCGATGCGATGTTGCGCGTTACTACGTATGTTCGGCCACCAAAGGAGATAATTAACCAGGGTCGTCGGATATAGTTGAAGTTTAGTAAGAAACCGATGGATGCTTTTGAATAAAATTTAATTTACTTAATAAATGATAAATGATTTATTTTTGTAAGTAGGTTTGTACAAACACTTTTACACGTCAATCATATTTTTTTAAAGCTAGATTTGGTCGGCGTTTCCTATCTGACTACTCTGAGAAGAAAGGCCGAAACAAACTCAGAGGTCACAGTCTCCTTTAAAGTCCAGACAAAATCTTGGTCAGATCATGTGAAGACCATGTAGATTGGTGTATGAAATGGTCTTTTGAGGAAAGAACCACACAGATTGAGTGGACCTGTCTAGTCAGTGCACGCATTTGTCGGTAACCGTGCAGCTCAACTCAGAACTTAAGTAAATAAAAAACAAGCAGTCCATTTATCAAATTAATTTTCATTTGAAAACATCCAGCGGTTTCTTACTAAACTTCAACTATATCCGACGATCCTGGTTACTTATCTCTTTTGGTGACTGTACCTTAGAAATTCATAATAATCATCATCATCATCATTTCAGCCGAAAGGACAGACATAGGCTTCTCCCAAGCACCGCCGAGAGTAGTGGTGGCCAAGTGGTAACGGCCCCAACATACAAGTTGTAGGTCGTAGGTTCGAACCCAGACAGGCACTTTACTTTGTGTAAATTATTTCATCACCACTGCTCTCAAAACGGTGAAGGAAAACATCGTGAGAAAACCAGCGAATATTCTAGAACCAAATATTCGAAGACGTGAAATCTATGAACCCGCACTAGGCCCGCATGCTGGATAACGGCCTACTCCCTCTGAGGATGCCTGTGTCCCAGCAGTGGGAACATTATAGGCTGCTTACGCTGGGCACTGCAGGTTCTGTGCTTCTCGAAATTCATAATAAGTTTTGATTTAAAAGAGTGTCCATGGAGTTTCTTGCCCGTTCTTCTCCATAGGTACCTACGCTTTGGAATGGGCAACTAGCATCATCTTTCTGACTGACCGACCCCTTGACAATTCAAAAGTGCCTATAATTGGTTTAATTGAAATAAATGCTTTGAGTTTGAGTTGAGTAGTTGAATCAAAATCTATTTTATTTTCCTATAGGTACAACCTACTTTTATAATATCATATTGTCACCCTTCTAAATTCAAATCGTATATATAAATTTCCAATTAGAAACATGAATATTATTATGTAAAGAGAGAAAAGAAATCTAATATCTTTTGATTTCCAAACCTTTTATTTGCATAGATTTGCATTTCCCATTAAAACTTGACATTTTATTAATAATTGTTTAATAGCACTAATTTAGGATCGAATTGGATTTCTATTCAATCTGACACAACACATTTCAACGATCAAAGGATTTAGCAACGAAACCAGGTTTATCTATCAAAATATAAACGTTCAACCTGTTATTACTTAGCAGGCAATTCTTGCACCTCCTCCTCGTCCCTATCTCGTCCCTATCTCGTCCCTTCAGCACATCATACTCTTTTTTTCTCCTACTGACCAAACTCTATTACTCTCTTTAACTGCCCCGTTTGGTCTCGTGGTCGCAAGCGCTACTGCTGAGCGTGGGGTTCGATTCCCATGTCGGGCGAAATGTTATTGGGTTTTCACATTAAGCCGTTGGTCCTGCGACTGATTTCTCTCCGGTCGCGTCGGATTGCTGTCCCATCGGACTATGAGAGTGAGGGAAGAGCGAGTGCACACACTTGAGCACTATAATATCTCGCGTAGATGGCTAGTGTCCTTTGAAATTGGCTGCCGTGGCCGAAATACGGTCTAAAGGACTATTATTACTCCCGTCAATCGAGAGCGCAGGATTCGTTACTCCGAGCCCTTGAAAAGTTGATAGTTCCATCATGGTCACCGGGTTTTGTCACCATGAGCGGCCTATCCAAGTCCAAAATTATGACTATCGTGGCTTAATTATTGGATAATTATTATTTACTTAGATTACATTTAATACAGTCGACAGCACGACAGTGGCAATACTTTGACCTTCAACTGGCCTAGCGTAGTACGAGAGATTTAATACATATACAGTACCCGGCGATAAATATTGCACATCGATCTTTGGAAAGAGACAATCGGCTAATTTCGGCTTCGTAGAGCGTTATCTCTGTCGCACGAAATACAAACAGTCCGGTATCTATTAGGAGCTGTTAAAACAATTATGATTTGCTTCTTTTGATAATTATTTTTATTCTTTGTATAAAATACACCAATTTTTCTATAAATGATTGCTTTAGGTTGGGGTAAAATAAAAAGGTTCCCCTATTTTTCCTAAAGATGCCATAGTACAACTTTAAATTATTTAAATTTGGGGGTGCTAACAACTCTAGATATAAATTTTGAACTGGACGGGACCGCACTCTATCGCACTTGAACAACGACTGACAAAACCAGACAAAACGTCAGTTAACGTCACATAGGTAGTGTGCGACAGAGATAACGCATTACGAAGCCGAAATTAGCCGATTGTTTCTTTCCAAAGGTCGATGTGCAATATTTATCGCCGGGTACTGTACTGGTTATTACCTCTGACGTGCAGCCTACTGTACTTACACAGGTAGTGTAGATACAACTGTATTGCCAGAGAAAATGTTCAACGAATTGTTCATAAATTCATGAAATAAAACAGCAAGCAAGTCCTCAGCGCAGAAATAAAAAAATATCCAAAAAAGCATTCTCCTTCACCAAAACAAACATGATTTCCAGGTACAACGCCCTAGTTTAACGTTCCGTCCGTCCATAAAATAAAAAAGTACAATATTTAAAGGACATTGGTTCAACGTACTGTCTCCGTAATTGTAATAAAGAGCAATCGAAGATCACTCTCCTGACCTTGGGACAACAGCCTTTTTCTTTGCATGCCTATCCACAAAAACTTATTTATGTATTAAAATTGATTGGTGTGTGAACAAAAGGTTCTTTATTTTAGTATATGCAATCGTTCAAAAGTATTTTTTTGGAATATTTGTTTTGTGTTTAAAATATTTAAACACGTGTCACGTTTTTGTGAGCTTTAAGATAAGTAAGTAACTACTGTAGGAAGATGTTTTGAAAGTGTCATGTCAGTGCGAAAAAGCATTCACTTAATACTTATGTATGACCCATAACCAGGATAACTAACCAACTGGCCATCCTTTTTACCGACTTCAAAAAAAAACGAGGTTATCAATTCGATATGTATGTACTTATGTAATATTATTGGAACTGCATTATATTCACATATGACCATCTTCTAGGACTTTCAAACAAATATACAAAATTTTATAGACGTATATGTGGCAAAAAAACTAAAACTAAAATACAGATTGCAAGACACCGACGTCCGAAATTAAAGTTATTCAATCATTTTGATTTCTTTTTGAAGTCGATTTTTTTTTTAATTACGGTACTTTTTTTTAGCTCAACAGTCGAAAACAGCTCTAATTAACTTTTCTTCAAATAAACCCTAATTATCGATTGGTTTGTCCTTGTAAAGGGGACACTTAGTTTGATTATAAACGTTACGACATAATATCACGCCAATAAATGGAGTAGGTAAGTAGCAGGTGGCATTCTGTGGTCTCTGCTTACCCCATAGAAAATAGTCGCGAGTTTATGTATGCAATGGCGGTTATTTTTATTAAGAAAGCATTCTTATCTACACGGGCACAACGTGGGTGTATTCTAAAATGAAAAATTATGAACTCCAAACCCAATCCACAAAGCTATTCAGAATCAACGAAAATCCATATTTCTAAATCGTTGTACCGAAACTTTAACAAATAAACACAATACAATTCGTATAAATCATATAATAAAGTAAAATTTTTGCTAAAAATCATAAAATTCGTTCGTTTCGACCAGCATATCTAAACCCACACGTGTTGCGTAAGGTATTGTCTAAACCATTGTTGTTATTATACAAAAGCATACTTTTTCAATCGTTTATAAAAACAATTCTAAACATGAGACCGCTTTTACTTTCTTCAACGTTTTTTGTTGCTTCGAAGCGGGGAAGAGTCGCTGCTCAGTTTTATGACTAACCTTAATTCCAACTAACCGACAACCAGGGTAACCGACATAGCCCGAAGAATCGCCAAACTTAAGAGCCTATACTACCTCAGCTAAAATTCACTCTCTATCTCGCTCATACGATACTGCTCGCTGACTGAGTGAGAGCGAGACAGAGCGCGGTGCTGAGCGGCAGGCAGCGCCAATAGTTTAGGTATTTGCTTCTTATAGTGAAAATAATGGTAATTATAAAAAAGTAAATAACATAAGACCTGCTTAAGTTCAGTTAGTATGCAAAGTATCATGATCTAATTTGAAGTATTTTTTGAATACCAGCGGTTTATTGTTCGGGTTAGAGGTAACTTTGGATTTATTTTCTATCGAGAAAATTTTATGGAATCGTGTTTTCGTCTAACATAAGACTTAGCATTAATCCTCAACTTTGCCATATATTTATTTCAAAATTAATGGTGCAGTATTTTTGACATAACGGAGGATCACGCTAAGCCATTTGAGGTAGTATAGGCTCTTAAGTAGGAATGGATAGGGCACATTGCTCGCAGAGCGGATGGCCGATGAACTGAAGGGTTCTGGAATGGCGACCACGTACCTGAAGGCGTAGCATTGAACGGTCTCCCACGAGGAGCACCGATAATACTGTGAAGGCCGCAGGAATCAACTGGATGCGAAAGCATAAAGCTGGTCGAAGTGACAATGCTGTGACGAGACACATGTTCAGGTGTGGACGACTTTCGGCTAAAATGATGATGATGATGAACCATATTATATTATATTCTGATCTTTGACTTAATATCATACAATAGATTCCTAAAAAACCAAAAAGTAATAAGTCATACCTAATACCTAAATGGTTTTAATATAGTTTTTCTTAAAATAAAATACTTTACTAATAATAGATTCACTGCTATTTGAGGGTTAAAAGGTTAAAAATAACTACAGATGTCACTAAAATTAGATTGTATTCTTAAATTTTGAAGTAAGTAAACCATGATTCATTTCTACACCAAGAGCCTTGACCACGATTAACGATTAGAGAATTTTTGCTTGTCTTAAAATCACGCTTACGTAATTTTACCACATCACTTGGAGTTTTTTAAATATACCATAATTATTCATTATCTTTGCTGCAGTATTATAATTGAACCGCCACGATTCCCAACATTAACTTGAAAGCATATTGCATCGTTACCTGCACGCATTCCCACACTTCATCTCATATTCTGTCTCCTGTCCCTTTCACAAACACTACTGTTTATATTGCCGTCTCATTCTAGCAGAATACCCGCTCACGATTCGACGTCATCTTTCACTCTCACTATCGATAACAGTATATGTAGAAGTATTAGATGCAATTTAATTACTTAACAGAAAACAAAGGATGAATTTTGTTTGGGGAAACTGTAACATACCTATTCTTATTTTCAATAAGGGTAATTAATTGTAAATAAATTAAAAAAAAAACACTTTTACTTTCACTGTTCATTCATTACCTGCAAGCTGCAGGCATCTATCGAATTTTCTTTCATTGACTTCAAAATCTAAAGTAAGTAAATTAAAAGATTACAAGTGTTGTACTTAAATGCTTCTGCTATTTTAAGGTTGAATATTCTTCTTGTTATTGGCTTTTTCTATCTGGAATTTCTCAGTAGCAACCCGGAGTCTGGATATATATAGGTATGCCCGGTTGGTGGCAATAGGCTCACCCCCTCTTACATGGGACTTAGACATAACTGGCGAAATATACAGTAATAAAGTACTTTATGTGCATCTCTGACTAACCCCTTGTGGAATATAGGTAGGTGTGATGTTAGTAGGTATTTAGCTTATAAAAACGTCACACTAATTCTTGCATCCCTCAATCTGTCAAAGCCAATAAGTAAAAAAAAAAAAAGATTAACTGTCTAAATTCTTTCATATACTACGTGTGACGTAAATCCGTTCAGCTGGATGAGCGCGCGCACTTTCTTCAAAACGAGACAGCGATAAATTTTTCTTTACGTTAGAAAGAGACGGGGTTAGAAAACAATGACGCTTGAGTTTTTTCCCGTGCAATGATACTCTGGCGTAACATCACTTTCTTTCATCTTTTAGGAGTCCGTATATGTGTGGGTCGATTAAAGCATTGTTATGATTGAATATTGTGCAATTTAAATGAAAAATTAATGACAATAGTGGACAGTTTTGTTTAATTCATACTAGGTATATATTTACCAATAGCCAGGTGGGTGGACGACCTACAGAAGATCGCGGGGATGACCTGGATGAGACTCACACAGACCAGGGAAGCATGGCAGAAAAAGAAGGAGGCCTATTAACTCAGCAGGTGGCTGAAACAAGGCAGCCAATGATGATGATATTTTATTTGGTTTTTAATTATACCTGCTAGGCTATCTTGCTGAATCAGCAAGATTCCCCTAGCAGGTTTCGTTTTGTTCGTAGTTTTAAAACAAATATATAATTAATCTAATAAGCGCTCGCCTAATCGAGGACTTTTTTTTTTATATATCGAATGGGCCCGATCTTGGCCTCGATCACGCCTGATGGAAAGTGATGAGGTCTATGATGGAACGAGCGTGCCCAGAAGGCGCCTAAGGCACTAGAACTCCCACGCATTGACGAAACACAGCAGGCTGCCGGACTCCGGTGGGAGGGTGGTCGCAAACCAGGCGGGCGTTAGCCATACCACCGCAGGGGAAGAATTGGCCAGTCAAATAAGGTGTTGGGTGTGACAGACTGACAGTCCAGGATGCGCCGAGCGCTCGGTTAAGTTGAGTAAGTGGCAGAACAAACTGCGCTACACGAAGAGGCTTCTTCATGCATCCCAAAAATCTCTATATCTCTTATAAAAATCTGTTAATTGTATCTAGGTCACTTTATTTTACGTGTTGAAGCAACCATTGGTTCCACATTCTCCCTTGGTGATAAGTTCTGGAGTTTCATAATAATATCCCAATGTAACAAATCATTTACAAAAAAATTATCATCATCTGCCTAGCCTTTTCCAAACTATGTACGTTGAGGTTGGTTTCCATCGGATGCAGCTCAATACTAGTATTTAACATAGAGCGACTGCCTGCCTGACCTTCACAACCCAGTTACTGGGTAACACGATACACCTTGGTAAGACTGGTCCTCAAAACGGTGAAGGAAAACGTCGTGAGAAAACCGGCATTTCCTAGAACCAAAAAATTCGAAAACATGTGACATCCACCAACCCGCACTGGGCCCGCGTGCTGGATTACAGCCCATTCCCTCTCTCAGAGGCATGTGTACCAGCAGTGAGAACATTATGGGTTGATTATGCAAGACTGGTCGTCAGACTTCCGAGCTTCTGGCTACCCGTAACATTCATTTCTTTCATCAAAAACTCAAATGAAAACGAGAACACTTCAATCTTATCCCCTATTCTAACTTGGCTGATTTTTTCTAAGCTATCGTGTGCGATCCGTTGACTCCAATTAATCGGTGATAGAGTGAGAGTTTGGTGTCATTGCGCATGCGCCACTTTCGACTCCAATGACTGATGATCGATAGTTTTTCTCCATTTAAACTGTCATGCTTGGTATGACGCGAGTGAAAATTGTTTTATTCCTTTGTTCTGCAGTTTGTTCATGCTTTCTCTTTGCGGGCGTGGTTTAGAGTTTTATTAGTGTTAATCAGGTGGTGGGTTATTTTAGGTAATTATAAGTTGGATGGACATTTAAGTTTAAATCCAAAATTTGGAGAAGTGCTTTGATGCCTAAGTGTCCTTTTTGTTCTAGTATAATAAATGTTTGTAATTAGTTACTCAGGGATTTCTAAGTAGGATCCTGGAGTCCGGATTTGTTCCCTGTTGATAGCAAGAGGCTCGCCGCCTATTAGGTACATGGGACGAAATGTGGGTGTACTGTAGGTACTCTTCTACCTAACCCTACGGAGATTACAAGCGTGATGTTGTTATGTAGTTAGTTAATCAATTGGGTAGTGTATACAAGTAAGTTTTTTATTTTCGTTTTTATTTTTACTTAGATTTTGATGGCATGTGATTTTAATTTTAATTTAGAATTTGGTTGAAAACAATATCGCACCTTTAGTGCAACAGTCACAGATATCCAAAACTGCAAAATTGAGGTAAGTATGCCAAATTGTCTCTGAACCATGTCTATACTTGGGGCAACAAAAACCTCAATTTTGCAGTTTTGGCTATTTGTGACTTTGTTTCACCGAAGGTGCGATATGTTCGGTGAGTATGAGAACTCATCTAATTTTAAGTAGGCGCTCAATATCAATCGATAAATAAGTACCTAATGCATAATGTGCTTACCTGTAAGAAATTGGTACACCAGTGACTCGTCTATAAGTCTATTGGATGCATCTCATATCTTTATATCAGTGTATTCAATTGTTGGTGAGCCAAATAAATAAAATAAAGTTATAACAAAGTGGTCACTAAATAAAAAAAAATAAAGATATTTCTCCCGATAATAGTTCCTTGTCTAATGCTGCCATAAGTTTAATGTGATTAATATTGACAACATTTGCACTGGAAAAAATGCCTTATATGGATATAAATAAACATTATGATGGTGTTGATTATACTGTCCTTGATGAAAGAAGATAAACCTATCACCACATTATTATCAAGAAGGTCCATCATGAACTTCATCGCCATAAATTGAAATGTTCTGACACCTCACAACTACATTACATTTTATTTACAAAGTTAGTTATCATAATTTAAGAAAATTACATTCCGATGTTTGACACAGAGATTATTGTCTGGTTATTTTTCTATGCAAAGGTGGAGTGCACCTGTAGCCGTTTTAAATATAGCTAGCTACTAAATAGGCATGCATAATAGCTTGTATAATTACTCTTCATTCCCCTCACTTACCTTCTAAGGAAGAACTTTGAGGCTAAGGAACAGATAGAAATATGTTACGATAATCTATTAACCATATTACGGCTAACATATGCTTTTGTAAATACATATGCATAGAACATCCTCTGGTCTTTCTCTCCGCATATGCGCGAGTATCCAAGGACCAATTACGTTCTAAAATTTCAAAAGATTAAAATACACAGAGATTTGTTCAATTTCTTCGCTTCGTTCACTGAATTTATAGAGCCTTTCAACCAGACAATGGACACGTACAATACCTATTTGTTCGTAGACACACGTAACCTGCAATTTGAAAAAAAAAACGCGATACATTTTTTTGCCTCCATTATTGCCTTACGAACGTGCTCACAAAAACTACTGGCCTGATCTAAATCGGAATTCTTAAGGGTCGCTTATAGAAAAAAAAAATAGAAAGAGACAGGAGAAATCAGAATTTTTTGTTCGTCTGTCTTTCACATAACTTTCCCCGGAACACAATGGAGCCAGGTAGGCGGAGGCAAAAAAAGGACCTTCTGGTATACCCTGATTGTGTGATAGTGACATTTTATATATTCGAGGTCATGATTCGAAGGCTTTTTTCTACCTTTTATTGGAATAGCGTCGAGTTTTAAAACTACTAACTTAGGTGTGAGTAGTCTTTGTTCCCGAACTTTTTCACGGAATTTCGTTTGGCGATCGTTTACTAGGTATGTCGTTGGTGATTAATTTCTAAAAATACATCGTGTGTCTAAAACAGGCGTTTCTGGGCTAGATGCTTTTATGACTACTGGAACACATGTTTAATGTAGGTAATTAAATGTAAGGGGCTCCTGCCAGCTAGCAATACATTATGGACTCCTTTTCGGTTAGTTCATTTGCTTGCTAAGAGATGGCGCTGACAGCGGGCTGGGACATTGTAATTATTAACTTCAGCATCTTAACATTTTACATTTTTGTCAACTTAAAGAAAGAGAAGATAAAACACAGTTTTTAATCAATTAGCTTAATTGGGCAATAGCACCATTTTCAATTAATATCAATTTCGATTCGTGAAAGTCTCGTCATTATGTCTACTAACCCTTCACTTTATCATCATTTATTTTTAAGCAAAATTGTAGCACTAACGCTTTACAGCAAGCAATAAAATATCATTATCATACCTACTCTTGTATATTTTTCTATTTATCTTCAGACGTCGTCGTCAAGGAGTGTCCCGCGCAAATATGCCATAAGGCATAAGCGAACTAATAAGTCTAATGTCAAAGCAAAGGTTACATGTCCCTTATCAATTCGACCCTGAAAGACCGTTAACCTTCGCACATTCTACTCATATTTGTCCACCAAATTTGTACGTTTGCGCAAACAAGAATATTTTTTGTAGAATATTTCTTCGGTATTTTTTTTTTGCCAGAAAGTTATTCCGAGTAGTGTTTTTTTTTGGCTTTTTCCTGGCTGTTAAGTGCTATGACAAACTTGACATGTACCTATAAATTAAATTACTAGTCATTGCTTTATTTATTATTCTTTTTGATCGACTTCTTTACCTATCTATTGTGGTATAGAATTTTTATTCTAGGTGCATTGTGTTCACATATAAGTATATAATTAATGTACTTAAACAAAATATTGTAAATCATTTTTAAAAAAAGTAACGTTTGCGTTTCTTGCCCATTCTTCTCCTTATGAAACTATCTTTTGGAAGGGGCTACTAGAATCAATTTTTTTTGTTTGCAAATTTTGAGCTTTTAAAGTACCTTTTAAGTAGGTACTTATCTAATTGAAATAAATGATTTGACTTTGACTTTAATGTAGAGTAAGAAACCTTAAAACTTAACAAAACGGATGACTAGGTATTTAATTAACAAGCTTAAGTAATGACCAATCAAGCATGTTTGTAGAAACAATACTCAATGAGATGGAACTTTGGGTAATTACTTTCTCAACGTCATTAACTTCTTCAAGCTTTGCAATATCAGGTCTCGTAACCTCCAGTATTTTCTAATTTCCAAAATAAAAGAGTCAATAACGGACAAAGGAGACTATCACTTGGATCTAAATGTTCTAAGAAACGATTTCGAAGTCTACCTACTCAGATTGTGAAAAAAGTCCATTAAGATATCTACTATTTCTACTTTTTTGTTATATTTTCAAATGCTTTTCGACTTTCTGAGATGACGTTATACTTGAAAACATTGTCCATATCACGTAAGTAAGAAACATTAAATGGTTCTCGAAATTCCGTAACTTAAAGTAACTTTAAAGCCGCTGCTCATCCAGTAATATTCATAATTAAAATGTCACGATAATTTCACAATTTCATAACGAGATCTAAGCTCCATGATTTGCAAAACATGTCCTTTCTCACCGCAACTACTTGTATCCAGCGATAAATTGCTAACTAAACACAGATGGCCCCCTATTTACAGTGCCTTTACAAGCTTACCACATAAAATTGCATCAAAATCCTCTAATAAACCTCTTGTAGATAACGTAGAAGTTATGAAAATGAACAAGTTGAAAGGAAAGTGGCTGTGCACCTCAGCTGTGACGAAACGTCGATTCATGCTAGCAATATGTGAAAGGGGCTCTCGTATTGATATGGCCTATATCGCCTTTTTATTTTTAGTCTAGCTACTTAGTGGTTTTAAGATCTAGATGATAAGACAGAAAAAGAAAGGAGGAATCTTTATGAACAGTATACGAAGAGAGCAGTAGGTAGTGATTGCATTGCATAAGTGCAGCCAAAAATTAAAACTAATAAAATCAAAGTAGTTGCTCCATAACTACAAACAAGAACAACATCAAAACTCAATCAACGTGAATAAAAACGAACGTCAATATAAACAGAATATATTTATTGAGCTAAAAATATATATGCTAAATATAAATACGCAAGAACAGCATGGACCTAGAAGATGTGCGATGATTCACACGGTGGTCGTAATCTTTATAATCAAAGTTGGAGCTGTGACCCAAATCCGTGCAACCGCCGAGTACTTTCATTGTGAACGCTAAACTACTCTCACACTTACATAAAATACTAACACAAACCTAAAACATGCTGTAACAACACGAAACATACAAACACTAGCGAAAATATTTCGCACACTGACGCAATTATGAATATAGAATGTATACATAGAGTTACCAACACTACCGCAATTCGTGTCTCAATAGACGTATGCGTGAAAGACATTTGCATATATAATGAATTAGGTATATTAGGGCAAAGGAATTCTGTTTTGCTTAATTTCGAGTTCATTGCATATATAACGGTATTATTATATATGGAACTTATCACAGAACATAATGCACACATAGACGACCGTACGTTGGACAACACAAGTATGCCTGTATAGTGTAGAGTACACTGTGAATGTGTGACAGTAGCGTATTGTGCTTCGGCATTAGAGCGAGAAGAGATGCGTATAATGTATCATTTAAGATCTAGGACATCATTCCCGCCTTGTTCTAATTACACATGAGAATGTAGAATTGATTGATGACGACAGCTAATACAGCTACTGGAGAATTGTAAAGAAAAAGAAAGCGGGGAAACCAAATAGTGGGTCAGTAATGAAAGACTTGATGACAAGGTATAGTATGTTGGAAAATATAATAGTGAAAGTGAAGAGCATGTAATTGCAGCAAATTGTATAACACTGAGCACGATAGTGTCACAATGACGAACATCATCAAAAGACGATTAGGCAAATAGGAAAATAAGCATAACAAGGCGGGTTACTTTGTCGTAAGGGTTTGTGTAATCGCATTTAGTAACGTTTTGCTAACCATCTCAACATTTTAACCGCTACATTTAAATTTCGTGTCGTTACTAATCTTGTTCCTATGCAATTTAAGTGGAACTAACTCGAACATACAGCTGCAATAAATTTGGAACATGTTTTTATTACCAGGCTTGATGTGAATTGTTATTATGCTAAATTCAGTCATCGTTTATTAAGTGCACGCTTTCTAATTTCTGATACATTGCATCTGTTACGTTTGCTAGAATGTTTATGCGTGACCTTTTAGATTTTTGACAGAAATTCCTTGTATCTAGTCTATGATGACCTAATTAAGATAATATTATTGATCAAGAATTTCTATAGACACTGATATCTCGCAATCGACACCGCACCGGAAGCGAATCCAAATGAAATTGATTACTTCCAACGATCATTCAAATCAGTGTCATACAGTCATAATCTCTTCACAACAGTTGCGTAAGTTGCGCTGGCGCTGCCGTGACGTAACCGAAACGAGCTCAGCGAAAGTTGCTACGGCAATTTCTCTCTCCTACCTATCTTTCTCTTGACGTGCCATCTCTGTCGCACATGCTACTTTCACATCCTCGTGTCTTGCTTCCACTTCGGAACGTTTGCTGTCCTTATCGTTTGCATTACTTTCCGGTATATTGCTATCTCTGTCTGTATCTTCTTCACGCCTGGTGTGGACCATTTTTTCGGTTTCGCACGCGTTGGAGGCGTTGCCGCTACGTAATCAATTGTCTTCTTGTTTGTTTATTCTGCGGTTGCGCTTTAAGCAAAATGTTTTTAACCAATAAATATGCGATCAAGTACAATCAATACATTGGTAATTGACGTAATTACATGCTGTTAAGTTTAAGGTTAGATGTAAGTATATAAATGTTTTTAATATGTACAACTTCTTTGTTATGAGATTAGCATTAGAATTTGATTTTTATGAATGATTTATTAAATTGGAGGTAATAAATAAGGTTTATTTAAATGCCGAGCCTATTTCCGCATATTTAGGCCGTAGATTTTGCCTTGAAATGTGCCGTCACATTCAAATTTCTAGTACCGAGTAACGAAATACGGACAATTATTTATATTAATATTGTAATTACCGCAATATTAGTTATTGGTAATAAGTTGAATGAATACTTGAAGGATCTTCTCAATCGAAAAGGGGAACCTTTATCAGACTTTGTTCGCTCCGTTTCATGGCTTATTGTTAACCACACTTTCATTTTTATCAAGGATTACTTTTATATTTAAAAGCAATTGGATTGCTTCAAAACATTAAAAATAGATACAAATAATTGCCCTATTTTGATTCATATTATAGATAGATAGATAGCTATTGCTAAACTGCTACGGCAACACGATAACACAGCAGCAATAGGACGAAGTTATATCTAGGATAGCTAATTTCCAAATAATCTAACCAATATTTTCAACTTTAAAGCAAAAGCTGCACCTACTCTCAAAATTGTCCACAAATCTATTCAATTCCTATACATTCTAAACAGCCACGGAAATAGCCTGCACAGAGCCAAAAGGGCGTATATTAAGGATCGGATATTTCCATGAGATTCGGGCGATTGTGGCTGACTCAAGGTTGGTGATGAAAGTAGCCCCGCTAGCATTCCACCGACGGTTCTCAACGCACTTTCGTCCCACAAGGCTGCCGGCTCCCAATGAACTTATAGCTGCTATAAGTTGCTGTCGTGTATGAAAATGAGAGGAAAATATTTATTATTTTGAAACTTTAGGGTACGAACATTAAACGTAAGGATAATACTAAAACTATGGACATAATTAAAAGTAACGTAGCAGATGCTCATCATCCTGTAGATGTTGCAAAGGTTAAAGAGGGCACAGAGGTCAGACTGGGTAGAAAATCTATTGGATTACAAATATATTCACACGTAGGGTTATCTTATAGACTTTTATGTTATTTATGACAAACAGGCTTACTTGTTGTAATTGCCTTATTGGATGGGACTCTGATTGATTTATCTGTTTACATCCACGCAAACATGGGAGCGGTAAGAGACTATCTAGGGACAATACCATCAACAACTTTAGAGAAGAGCCTTGCTAAACAGATTTTGATGCTCTTTCTAATAACGGATGGTTAACTTACCAATTTTTACTTTTAACACAGAGTGACTCCCAACCTAAGTTAAGGTATGTTTTGAAAAGGCTTAGAAAACAAATACATGGAACAATGCTACACAATAAAGAACACCTTCGAAATTGACGAAGATACGAAAGTGGTAATTTAATATTCACAGATTAGCAAGACAAAATGGATCGGACATAATGAATTGTACCACTAATTGTCATACGCCAGACACAATTATAAATTCCGTTAACCAACTTCCACTGAATATTTACGACACAAACAGCAATCCTTTGCCTCCCAAATAGGATATATATCATCATGCTTGAAGCAAGTGGGTGAGATAAAATACAACTGCACACCTGTTAAGCCAGCCTAGCCAATGCTCAAATAGCTGGGGGCGCATTGCGAAGCATCGAAGATTGCCAGGTTGGAGCCATGGATTATCTGATTCAGTTTTTGGCAACCGACGTTTGTTATCTTTTGTGTTTTAATGCAAAAATCTCTATTGGTTGAAGTAATTGTTTGGATTTTAAGTACTGTGGGAATAAGATTTGGTTTCTTGTGTTTGTTGATCGTTTAATCCTTTGCCAATATGGAGATACTCGTACGAAGCATTACTTGAAATAATGTTTATTATTCTCTTTGTTGGCACTGAGTTTTTTGATTCTCAAAATCAGCGTTTACCATGAAGATCTCATCGTCCTAATATAGAACTCCGTTTTCGCATAACCCTACCGCCACTACCTTTTGCACACCGGAGATATGACACTGCTACGGGAGAAAGCCGTCGAATGTAATGTCTAGAATTTTCCTGCAATTATTAGGAAACTATATTTTTAGCTGCAGGAATCCGCTGGATGCGGGAAGCACAGAACGGGTCGAAATGGAGGTGGCCTATGTTCAGCAGTGGACGTCCTTCGGCTAAAATGATAATGATGATACATTTTTAATGGGCAATCGTCTCTAAAATCACAAAGACAACTATTCCAAGACCAATGGTACTTAATTGAATTACATGAGCATTCGCATCGCCATACAACGTGGCAATGCTGCCAGCCTTTTGGGCATTGTTCCTGTTGACAGCGTCCGTATTCTTTTGCTTCTTTTTCATATACATGTACATATTATTATTTTTAATGTTAGCTTATATTATGTTAAATTAATTTATTAGGTTGTAAATTAAAAAAAAGTTTACAATTACATGATTAGACTTTTTTCCACCACAATATTGCGACATTTTAAAATTGAGACATACTTCAAGTTCTTATCCTAAAGATTACTTAATCTTCGGAGTGGTTCATTTATAACTTGGATGTAAATAGAGCTAAGTTGACTTGATAACGAGGATAGGTAGCTACCAAGTTACCTGAAGTTTATTGCTTGTCATGCTAAGACATGAATTAGTTTTACAAATTGGCCTAAGCTATAAACGCTCCCTTTAATTGATATTGATGTACAAATTAACAAACTTGTCTTTAAGAATCCTTTGTTCTTTAACATATAATTACGACTGTAATTCACAAAGGGTTTGGCAGAGGTGCAGCTTATAGTACACCTATATTTCGCCAGTTATGTTTAACGCTTTGTTCTATATGGAATTTAAGAAGGTTGGTGTGGAGTTGGCAGTACATTGGCCCAAATACGGCCGCTACTGGAAATGGTCCTACCAATAACTGGCTACAGTGCATGATCAGACGGAATCTCGCTAATCGTCAAGCTTAGCAGGCAAAATGATGTTCAACGTTTGTTGTCACTGTCACATACAAAACATGCTCTATATCTGAAAAATAAATATAATTTTTGTTCGTTACCCTATAAGTACACGTACAATGTACAGAAGCCAGCACATCAAGTTACCCGAAACTGTCAAATTTTCCCAATCAACTTTGAACCTTATGCTTTAGCGATAATAATGAAAATGTATTAAAGGAATTTGACAGATTGTAGTAGCTTAATGTGCTGGCATCTGTACCATAAGAGAAACCACAAAACGCCCAAAAGTTTAAACTACGCATCTTTAACATTAAGCTGTCCACACACGACGCCCAGTGACGTAACGTCGCCCACCGATTAATTGATCGAGTGAAAGTCATCTATACCTATAAATTTCCCACTACTGTTCTCGCGTTGATTTTTACATAATGGCCGTTGTAAGTTCGAGATTGCTACTATCGGTTTATTCGAATGTGTGAAAATAATTGACTTGTATGAGCGTGGGAGCCTATAAGAAAGTTTAAAGCGACAACAGATCTATAAATGATCAGTAGTAGGTACACTGCAATAGTCTGCGTTAAATAGGCAGTATTGTCTTAATAATGGTGTTTGAAGTTCGTCAGGAAAGAACATACAATATGGGTCAGGACACATTGATTGACGGCTTTTCGCACTTTGCCGATTGCACACTCATGCTCTATTTTTGTATGGACAAACCGTCGAACGCCGTCGATCGCCGCCGGAGCGCGTTCGTCGCTGTTGATGCGAAAAGATGCGTACGTCGTTATACTTTGCTCTCTTATTGTATGAACAAACCGTCGAACGCCGTCGATCGCCGCCGGAGCGCGTTCGACGCGTCGATGCGAAAGGATGCGTACGTCGTTATACTTTGCTCTCTTTTTGTATGGACAAGCCGTCGAACGCCGTCGATCGCCGCCGGAGCGCGTTCGACACGTTGATGCGAAAGGATGCGTACGTCGTTATACTTTGCTCTCTTTTTGTATGGACAAACCGTTGAACGCCGTCGATCGCCGCCGGAGCGCGTTCGACGCGTCGATGCGAAATGATGCGTACGTCGTTCAATACTTTGCTCTCTTTTTGTATGGACAAGCCGTCGAACGCCGTCAATCGTCGCCGGAGCGCGTTCGCCGCTGTCGATGCGAAAGGATGCGTACGTCGTTCCATATTTTGCTCTCTTTTTGTATTGACAAACCGTCGAACGCCGTCGATCAATGAGTACCTAGTATGTAGGTACGATCGAGGGTAAGCTACGCTTGCCCCGGTCGGTTCGTGGATGGATGACCTTCCATTACATATCCAGACTTCTCGGTGCCTCATAAAGAACGTTAAGCCGTTGGTCCCGACTGTCATTCATTGATCTTTAACAGCAGTTACAGGTAGTCAGAAGAAGTAAAAAAAGCCTGACAACCAGTCTCTCCAAGGGGTATCGTGTTACCCAGTAACTGGGTTGTGGAGGTCAGATAGGCAGTCGGTCCATGTAAAATACTGGTATTCAGCATCATCAATCAATCAATCTGCCCAGCCTTTTCCCAACTAGGTATGTTGGGGTCGGCTTCCAGTCTAACCGAATGCAGCTGAATAGCTAGTCTATCCATAAGTATGAAAAAAATTATTTATTTGATAGTTCCAAAATATTGGTATGCATTAGTATTGCCAATGTTTTCATTTATTGTCGTCTCCAAAATATGACGCAAATAACAGACAAATGCGACTTTTTACGCATTTGGCGGACATGACCTATGGCACTAAACTTGTAATAAGCTAAGCCTTGATAAAATGTTAATACCCTGTGGATCTTAAAATAATTGTGTCGAATCTTGCCCTATTGACTGCGAGATAATAAATATTATTATGATATAAATTGCTTAAAGTAATTCAAAACTTTACACTTTAACATTACAGAACGTGCCAAGACGAAATTAAACTATAATCCTTACAACATAAGATTCATTTAATTTTTACTTTGTTCTCATCAGATTTTATTCTCCTGTAACATTTACGATACGAAGTAATAAGGCTTTAATTGGATGGATAAATAATTATTCTAAATCCTTCATAGTGTTTGTCATTAAATAATTTAGTTTAATGGGATGTAATGAATTATTTCCTGCAGAAGATAAAATATTGGGATTCATTACACCTGGTGAATATGGATGCCGTTAATGATCTTGACCTGACAAATGTGGATGTCATAAATACATATAATTATAGATGTTAGTAGGTAGATAAAAACATGAACTGTCCTAGGAGTTGAAAAAACAGCTGAATTTAGATTGCCATCGACACGCTTGCAATAAAAATAAAGAAATTACTTCAAACTTTACTGCCTACACGACTTCATCTTTAAAAAAGTATGTTTTTTTGGAAAAGAAAAACCCATAACTTTTACATAAACAACTTACCAACTTAAACCTACCCAATTATCCATACTAATATTATAAATTCGAAAGTAACAGCTCTGTCTGTCTGTCTGTATGTTACCTTTTCACGCCTAAACCGCTGAACCGATTAAGATAAAATTTGGTATAGAGATAGTTTGAGTCCCGGGAAAGGACATAGGATACTTTTTATCCCGATATTCCGACGGGATCGAGATTCATGCGGGTGAAACCGCGGGGCGCAGCGTTTGGAAATATTTTAAAATACTATTTCCACCAAAACGGATAAAGGTCGAAATCAAAAATCTTCCGCACAAAAAAAAAAAAAACAATTTATTTATTTCTCTCCTCGTAAAAATAAGTCACATCACAATTTCCGTGTCATCTGGAGCAGCTTACCGCGTTTTTACGAACATATATGGCGGCCATTTAATGCCCTTTACATCTTCCAATCGCGTCTCATCTCGCCAATCCGTCCCGAGTCACCTTAACTGACTCATTTCTGTCTCTGTGACCTTTCCTTCTTATTTTTAGGTCTTAAATAACCGCCGGAAGTACCTAATCAGGATTCTTGGGCACCCTTTTTGGTAATTTCGTTTAGTTTTTTTGTGTAGCCTAAAAAGTTTTTGGGAATTCCGGTTCGGATAAAAAGGTCTTAATGTTGTTTTTGGTCTTTATAAGCGGTCTTAGAAAGCTTGGGTTTTGTAATGGATCTTACAAAATGGAGTTCATTCATTCTTTGAAATCGATTTCATGCAAAAAGATTTGCATTGCCGGTTTGTAATTAATTCAATAGACTTTTTGTTTTCTTTCCCGTGGAGGAAAGGGATACAGGATCTAAGTCTTTTTTTGTTATTATTACATGGTTTCTTACTAAATATCTTCTTGTACATCATCACTTTGCAATTTATTATTAAGTATTTTTTTTTATTTCTTTGTAAAACCTGTCACTTGGAGAGGTCACATTGTGGACTGCAATAAGTCTATTGAGAATATAGATAGGTACACATCTTATTGATCTTTACAATAGAGGCCCATGTCCATATTTATTCCATTGCTCATGGAAATCTAATAATATCTCCTCAAACAAATTCGCCGCGGTTTGTGAATGGGTCATTAGACATTATCATTAATTATCATAAATCGCCTAAGGAAGTTGTAAGCTGAGAGAAAGTACGATTCGGAAGCCCACGACCTCTGCTGGTTCCATCGAAAGCTTAGTTACGTAGGCACAATACTTTATCAAGACTTACAGAGTGTAGGTAATATTTGATTTAGCATAAGTAGGTAATTTGAACAACACAATTCAAGAAAAAAATTGTGTGAGGATTATAAAGCTTCAAGGTTCAAATTGGTAACAGAGGGCCGCAATAATAAAAGATTATTTTTTTGTAGAAATTATTATGAAATCTGATAGTTTGAATTTGGAATTAAATTTTGACTACAGTCCTTTTACATTTGTTTTACCTCTGACAGCAGCAACCCATTATCAACCTTATTATAATGATAATAAAAATCACTAAAATTTTAACAGACTTGTCTTTGGCAGCAACCCAACAGCAACCTTATCGCACCAACAATAAAGATCATTGTGCTTTCGACAATGATGCAAAATCATAGATAAAATACTGTGAATGGACTGTGCCTATCTTCTACAACGCGAGCAAACAAAGCTTCTATTTTTAAAAACAAACCACACTCGGCCATATTGCGTCATGACGTAATTTCTTCGAAACTCAAATGTCACTTTGACAGACATGGAAACAAGATTGAAAAAAGAGCGAATCAAAATATGACACATACTATATGAGAAGGATATTCTGAACCCTTATTCAAATTCTAGGAAAGCCCTCACATAAATATTTCTAAGGACTTTTTCCTCTTTCAATACCTACCTACGCATTTTTTTGGTAATCTTGTTTCAAGGTTAAATGTGCAAAGATGTTTAGAGGTCGCGAATCATGATTTTAGAAGTCATGTGCATGACTGTGCATAGGTACTACCTATAAGCGTTCAAATCCTTCTAAATACCTAAAGGCTACTGATACACATGGTGTTTTTTTTTAAATTATTTTAATGGCCTGGTTGCTGGAACCTTTTAGCCAAGTCTTTATTTGGTTCATTTTCTGGTTTATGATTAGGTATAAGTAGATAATTAAGATCTGTCAAGAAAGTATTTTTTGCCTTTAAGCAAAATAGTGTGGAAAGGGACAGCTTTGATATTTTGTTGTTGTGTCGTATACTCAATTTATAAAGCATCATAGCATTACAAAATAATCCTTTCGTTATTTCTATATAAACGAAATAATATACTAACAATAAGTCCCGAAATGATATACTAAGTCCCGTTATTTAACGATAAATATAATGCAATGTATGTACATGTGTGTGTCCATATACATTTAAGAAATAACTTTAAATGCAGTAATTTCGACAATATTACACCATACCTAACTGTTGTTATTTCGCCGTTATTTTTCTAATGCTATAATAATTAAGGGCTAATTTTTCAATCGACAGATAAATTTTTATTCGTGGAATAAAATTGACGTCTGACAGATTTTGTATAGAAGAACTGTCAAAAATTCAAAATTATTCCGCGGATAAAATTATCTGGCGTTGGAAAAATCAGCTCTAAATCCTAAGTATAGATAAGTAATTTTGACAACCTTCGGACTGTCAATTAATAAAAACATCGGCTGCAACCAAACGGGTAAGCAGTTATTCTTAAAATGTTGGGAATAAAATCAAAATAATTAACACAAAGTCCTATTAAATACAGAGTGCTAGGGACATAATTCAGACTTTATAAATGCTTTTATAAAAGGTGCTCCTTTTCACCTTCCAACATTCATATCATTTCGCATGAAAGTTGTTCCGGGAGCATTTTTCCTTGCGAATAGGTTAAGTTTCTGAGTAATCTAAATTCAAGGTGAAATAGTAAAATATTATAGCCTGGGAAATACCTAAATTAATTTCAATGTCAACGCATGCAGATTATTTCAACGGACCTCCTTGTGATATTTTTTCCGGACGAAATGCTAATAGGTTTCTATGACATAATTATAATGACGGCTTCTGTATTATATTGTAAATAATAAAAGTAGAATTCTCAATACCTATAAATAATCTTTAACTCCTGTTTGTATATTTTTTTATAAATGGAGAATTTTAAATTTTCAACCAACGCCTCAGTCCGTTTCAATGATTGCGATACAATAATTAAATATCAGAGATTTAATATTATTATTTTACTAGAAATAATTGACACCGATGCAGGAAGATGCTAATGACGACTTCTATCAAACGACTTTATTAATTTCTACAAAGCGCTCATTTCCTGAGCATAAAACGTGTTATTTATCATATTATATTGACATATTAATTTTATATTATAAATAAAGATGAATTTTATCACTTTACTACCTGTTTTAATTACTCTTTATTGTTGTTATTAAAGAAGCAAATATTTTTTTGTAAAGACTCGCTCAGACAGGCCACTCACTTACACACTGTAGCCACTAAAAGTCGCTGACACGGTCACGACTAATAATTATTTTGATTTATTTTTGTTGCAATTATATCTAGATCCTATGAATCAAACCAAGTACGTATGCTATTAAAAATAAATCATAAATATTGGTTTGTTTCAAGGTCAACATGTAAAAAAGACTGTTTTATTCCACATGCAAATTGTGATAGATTTATTCTATTTGATATATTATTATTTTATATTAAATTCATACTTATTTAAAAGTATAAATACTTTTATTTAAATAACACTCTTTTAGTAACTCGTTCTTATCATGTGAATTATTTTAGATACTAGCTGGCCCGAAATGGGTTGTGGAGGTCTGATAAGCAGTCGCTCCATGTAAAATACTGGTATTCAGCTGCATCCGGTTCGACTGGAAGCCGACCCCAACTTAGTTGGGAAAAGGCTAATCATAATCATAAAATTTATTTGTGGAACTTAGGTATACAATTAGGTCTTACATATAAAATAGTACGCTATGTTTTGTCTTAAGACATACAAATATGGTAACATGCAATTTAATATGCTAAAAAAATGTCATTAACAAAAAGAAACATTCTATTATTCACAAAAAAAAAATTACAGATGTCACAACTTTAAATACAGCATTAATAATTTTATTATAACTCTTTGTCGTTTAAAAACTTGTCTATTGTATAGTAGCATTTGTCAAGAAGAAGTTTCTGCAGTACGATTTTAAATTTTGACAGAGGCATTGTCTTTATGGAATTAGGAATGTTATTATATATTCTAGGAGCTATTCCAAAAAAACTTTTGTACATCAAAGCAGTCTTACATTTTATGTTACTAAGCAGGTGATGATGAGCTGACCTGACAGACATCCTGTCAAATTTTCAATAATTCATATAATAATCTCATAGAAAAGAGGTCTTTAATTTTTTCCTAAATTTGAAGATTTTCTGGGAATACATATTTTCTAATGTTTTTCTATAAAGTCTCATTCGGACTTTTACGGAAACTTTACAATAAAAAATAACCAAATCAGTCTGGCCGTTCTTAAGTGACATGCTTACCAACGAAAAGCATTTAATTTTTATTAATGTAGATTATTTTTTGCGAAAGTTGTTTTGTGTAGGCGTCATAAATAACATAAGAAGCCCATCTGAACCAAGCTTAATAAAGCGATGATTTAATTGAATGTTAGTGGTAGGTACTTTATTATCATTACATTGACTAGTAATTAAATGACTTACATGCACATAATATTTTATATTTTACTACCTACACGTTTAATACTGACATCATTTTAGAAGAATTTGTAGTTGTTTTTTGTGACATTACACGATATATATCTATACTTATAATAAATCTGTAGAGAGGTCAATTCTGTACATGAAATATATTTTCAAAATAACTATCAGGGGGTGATTAGTGATCGATACTGATGCCAAAAATGCAATCAGTAAAATTTTTGTCTGTCTGTCTGTCTGTCTGTCTGTCTGTCTGTCTGTATGTTCCTTATAGAAACAAAAACTACTTGACGGATTTTAACGAAACTTGGTACAATTATTCTTCATACTCCTGGGCAGGTTATAGTATACTTTTCATCACGCTACAATCAATAGGAGCAGAGTAGTGAAGGGAAATGTTGGGAAAACGGGAGAAGTTACTCCATTTTTTAAGCTTCCGTCGCGTGTGCAGCCTTAATGGTTAAAGTTACATAGAAATCATGTATCACGGAAATATTCTACATAAAATTGTCTAAAAAATATCCCGCAACAGCATATGTCTATCTTTTATGGTTGACTCACAATAACACATGTAACTTCTGATAGCTTAGCAGTTCGGAGCATTCTGATTATATTTGTTTACTCTTACGCTTATAATACTCTCATTCATCCCTAATTTAAAAAAGTTAACATTATTACCTATTCGATAAAAAAAGAATCATAGAAATCGGTATAGAAACACCAAACTTATACATGAAATAAGCCATCGCGCCGTCCACGTGAAGACTGAATCATGCTATAAGGATTATTTTTGTGTAACGGTTGCAGCGCTCGACACGGGTCGCGGCGGCGGTAATAAAAAGGCGGGAGGTCCGAGAGCGAGCTTCTCAGCTTTATTCAATATTTGGCTGTTGATGCGTTCAGAGCGTTCGACCTTATTGACAGACAATAATTGATATTGAGAAACCGTGCTTATCAGCGCGACTTTTAGTCTTTAAATAGTTTATTTGAATTTATTTTGTAAAATAGGTATGAGTTGTTTTGGTAGTGTTTAAATATTCGTTCAAATTAAAAATGATTAAGCGTAGGTACTTTTATTAATTAAAGTAGTTATAAATATTTATTTTTAAGTGAAGTAGGTAGATAGTATTGCACAGGCGTTTCAGCTTTATTTTCATTTCTTTTTTGTTGTGCAGACAAGGAATAAGGAAGGATTTTTTGAAATTCAACCCCTAAGGGAGTTAAATAGGGGATGAAAGTTTGTATGAAAGTCCGTCAGTTTTAAAGTTAGGATCTTCAAATTTTGTGTTTAGGCTGACGACTAAAAATTAATTTATACGTGTCTCAGCGTTTTTGATAATTCTACCCCCAAAGGGTTAAAAGGGGGGATGAAGTTGTGTATGAAAGTCCGTCAGTTTAAAAGTTAGGATCTTTAAATTTTGTATTTAGGCTAACGATTGAAAATTAATTTATATGTGTCTCAGCGTTTTTGATAATTTCTCCCCCAAAAGGGGGATGAACGACCTGACTGAAATATCAACGCACAGTCTAAATCGCAGGTCCTTCCTAGGGACATGAATTTTGGAGGGTGTGTTCTTTGTGAAGAGTAGGTATCGAATAAGAAGGGGTTTTTGGAAATTAACCTTTAAGGGGGTGAAAAGGGTGGATTTTGTTGGTATGAAAAATCTTATTTCTCGAGTTAATAACCTTGAAATTTGGCACGAATGCTTATCTAAGTAAATGATGAAGTTTGGAATTTTTCGTTTTTCTAAAATACCCCCTGAAGAGGTATTGGGGGGTATCAAAATTTGTATGGAAGAATTTTAACGCCCTGTCCGATTAACTTGAAACTCAGTATTTATACTAAGGACTAAAAATAATAAATTAATTACATGTATCAGGGTTTTTCGAAAATCTACCCCTAACTGTGTGAAAAGAGGTAGTTAATTTTAAAGGGGAGGATTTTACCGCGTGGCTTGATTAGCTCGAAAATTGGTATAAATAAACTGAGTCAAGTTATAAAATTCCACCCCTGTGGGGGTGAAAAGCGGGGATACAGTTTATTTGAAAAATCTGATTCCTTTGTTCTATAAACTTAAAAATTGGCCCGAATACTTATTTATCTAAATTAATTATAAAGATCATACCAACATACATTTTCGAAACTTTTAGAGGAAAGTACGAATTTCACGCGGACGAAGTCGCGGGCAGAAGCTAGTCATTTAATAAAAATGTTCTCGATATTAAAAACGTATACCAAGTCAGAGATAATATAAATTACGTACCCGATGCTGTCCTTTAAATATATAATCGTCGTCATTGTCATCATCGGCTGATGATTGGCGTTTGTGCAGCAAAGGCTTGCTAGAGGTTTCTTCCAGAAGGCCAATTCTCGTAATTTCAAACGTTCCAAATCTAGTCGCAATCTCATCTCGGCGACAAACAAACGTCAAAAACTTGTCAAAAATGTAGGGAAATAATAAAAAGGTATTTTTGACAGATTGAGATTGAGACCAGAGGGGCAATTCTCGTAATTTTAAGAACGTTCACAGTCTGATCTCAGTTTCAATCTATCAAAAATACCTCTAATTTCCCTAAATCTTGACAAGTTTTTGACATTTGTTTGTCGCGGAGATGAGACTGCGACTAGATTTAGAATGTTTTTTTAAATTACGAGAATTAGCCTTCAGACTGTGAACGTTCTTAAAAATTACGAGAATTGCCCCTCTGGCCTTTGCCGCAGTTACGCCGATCGCGCGTCATCTAACTCGACCCTTGGCCACTCTCATCTACTGAATTGCTGCTAGTCAAACCAGCCAAACCATAGCAAAGATCATCGTCTCATCGCCTCGTTTACCAAGCCTGATCGTGGAAGAACAGAGTACAGTCAAACGGGGTGAAAATGGATGCAGGGGTGAATCGGGACAAAACTTTAAAAGGGATTTTAACATTAAAATAATATAGTTTGTGGTCAAAAAGGACCCTAATGTGTTTACTGTAATTTAATTAACGATTACGTGCCCTTATTGACTACAAACTATATTATTTCAACGTTAAAATCCATTTTAAAGTTTCGTCCCGATTCACCCCTGCATCCATATTCACCCCGTTTGACGGTATAACTTACACATATGGTATATAGGATATAAAGATCTCGGTATGTAAAGATGACCATCCACGGAACGACTGCGGCAACCGTAGCTTAACTTGATCAATCGACCCTAGCGGCTGTTACTACGTAGCAACGAGCCTCTTTTAATCTAAACTAATATTGTAAAGAGAAAAGTATATTTTAAGATTTTTTATATGTTTGTTTGTTACGCTTTCACGCTAAAACGGCTGAACGGATTTAGATGAAATTTGGCAAATGGGTGGAACATGACCTGAATTAGGACATAGGATACTTTTTACCCGACTATGGCGAAGCAAAAAGGAGGGTTATGATTTTGACCGGTATGTATGTATGTTCATTCTGTTCCCTCATAACTTCTAAACTGCTTGTCATAATAGGACAAATGAGGTATCATTGGAAGCGTCTTGATCGTCCGCTGGTTATAGGCTTTGTGACTTTACAATAAATTGAATATGGCGCCCTCTAGCGGACATAAAATCATGAACTAACATTTTTTTTTAACCATGCTGTGTTGGGTAATGAAAGGGCTTAATTAGCACATTTCAAAAATATAAATATTACTGAAATAAGCCCCAAAATAATTAAATAAAAAATAAGTTTCAAAACTAATCCGACTACTGAAAAGGACGAAATAAGTACCTTCCCGTGGTCGCATGCCGCTGTACTAACATACAAAGCTATGGTACTTCTTTCATTCTTTTCAGTAGTCGGGTTTTGCTTTTTAATTCTCCCGATATTCTCACGGGTTCGAAACCACGGGGCACAGCTAGTTCAAAATATTGTAGTAAAATCACTACGACAATATATTGTATATACTTATATATAAAGGGATCTGCACTACCTACGCTTAAACACCGACCTACATGAGCATCCTCAAAGAAGTCAAAGTTCGCCTCACAACCTTCGAAGTACCCAATCAACTATCTAACGAACTGGCATGCGAAATAAATTACATGCATTGAACATTGTTAATAAATTTAACTATGGGCGTAGCTAAGAATATGTTTACGGGCCGTATTAGTTGCATAAATATGTTTAGTATGTATCTACTATAACAATTCATTATGTTAGTAACATTTACATATGGTACATAAGCAACGCACCGCGGTTTCACCCGCATAAGTTTCGATCCCGTGAGAATATCGGGATAAAAAGTATCCTATGTCCTTTCCAGGGACTCAAACTATCACTGTACCAAATTTCATCTAAATCGGTTCAGCGGTAAAAAGCGCGAAGAGGTAACAGACAGACAGACACACTTTCGCATTTATAATATTAGTATGGATAATAAATTCCTAAGGAGGGGCTCGTGGCTAAATGATAACACCGGTTGATCGAAGGTTAGACTACGCTTGCCGCGATCGGTTCCTGGATGGGTGACCATATTTACCTACCGAGACCCCCCCATGCCTCGGAAAGCACGTTAAGTCGTTGGTCCCGGCTGTCATTCGTAGATCTTTGACAGTCGTTAGGTACGGGTCGTCAGAAGCCCGAAAGTCTGACAACCAGTCTTACCAAGGGGTATCGTATTACCCACATAAGTGGGTTGTGGAGGTCAGATAGGCAGTCGTTCCATGCAAAATATGGTATTCAGCTGCATCCAAACATCAAGATTTTTATTTTTTGTTTAAATGATAAATGTTTATTTTCTGTAAGTAGGTTTGTACAAACACTTACACGTCAATCATATTTTTTTTAAGCTAGATGAGGTCGGCGTTTCCTATCTGACTACTCTGTTTGCATGGTAACATACATTTTTTTTAATTTAAATTGAATTGCATGTATTCTTATGTATTTGTACCTACATCTAATAATGTTGTTAATGATAATGTTTCATGCTGGATTATATTCGAACGCAATGTGAATTGTTACTGAATAAAAATTGAATTGAATTGAATCCGGTTAGACTGGAAGTCGACCCTAACATACTCGTAGTTGGGAATAGGCAGATTGATTTTTATATAATAAATTCCTAATTATCCATCTGTTAAAATATACATAATAACTTATCTATGTATTGGATAGGAAGTGACAAATGTGAGTGTAAGTAGGGTCAGCAACAAAAGTCGATTAACACTTCAGTTTTTTAAATCTTGGTTATTGAGCAAAATATTTGTTCAAAATTGCAGCAGAAGAAAATTTTTTAGAATATAAACTCTTTGCTATTATGTACTGTACCTAAGTCTATTTCCTGTTTAGTGTAATATTCTATCACTTTTAAATTCAATTATTTTTCTTTAAGTACACTGTATTTTAATAATTGTGTGCTGCACCGGACGACGTCATTACGTCAGCGCTGGCTGTCGCTGAAAACCAGCGCTGGGGCTCTGTCCTGCATAGGGTTGCAGCATAATCCTGAGTGATAGCCGTTTTGCGTGGATGTGACGCATGTTTCCCCCTACCGTTTTATTTTATTTTTTGTGTTTATGTTCTTTTTTGCGTCATTTTCACCGCAAATAAACGTATTTTCTTTCTTTCTTTAAAAGCAAAAAGCAGTTTATTGAAAAAAATATTGTCAATTTAATAACGTCAAAATGACAGTGTTAATCGACTTTTGTTGCTGACTGTACTTTTACATCTCTGCCTAACCCTTAGGTGATTACAAGTCGTTATGTTTTACCCATTTATTATTATGTTCACATTTACATACACTATTAAAATACGTCGACGGTTATTCCCGCGTGTTTAAAAAGTTAATTATGGGCAAAGGTACCTATGTCGCTGCATGGACCGGAACTGTCAATATTTGTATTTTTTTTAAATTAATATATGTCTTTGCACACACCTGGTTGGGTTTCACTTGGTAATTCTATCTGAAAAAAAAACTTTGAATTAAGAATTTAATTGCGTCGTCTTCACATAAATAAAATTATAAATAATTAATGTATACATAATCATTTAAAAAAAAAGAGTAACGTTGGAGTTTCTTGTCCATTCTTCTCCATACGACACTACCTTTTGGAAGGGGTGACTAGAATCAATATTATTTTCTTGTAAATTTTGACGTTCAAAATTGCCTTTTATGTGCCTATTTGAAATAAATTATTTGACTTTGACCTTCAATTAAAACTAAGTGACTTTTATTATTATTTATTTACTGTAGAGAATCTCCATATAAGTTACATTATTATGATATTACAAAAAGAATAAGAAAAAAAAGAATGTACAGTCGTAACAGGCAAAGACGATGCTCAAAAACATTTTTCTAATTAATAAAAATTGTTGAAACACACTTTTGTAATGAGTTTTCTGTGCGGTCTGAACTCAGTACGGACCACCCGTAAATGTCATAGGCTAGGCTGGCTTCGTACCTGCCTGGTTGTACCAGGTGTTCGCACAGCATCCACCTGTGAGCATACTAATAAGATTATACGCACACATTTTTAGCCCATTAGGAGAGGCATTATATTAACTTGGCCCAGATAAAGGCAGATCTTGTTTTATCAACCGACTTCAAAAAAGGAGGTTCTCAATTTGTCTACAGGGTGAAATTGAAAACATGCGACAAATCGAAATGGGAGATTGTACTCGTCATTATAACCAACTTTTACTATGGGACCAAACCTGAAACCGCGAAAAAAAAATCAGCTGTTCCCTACATTTATGTTCGCATAACTCGTCAAAATGTAGGAAACAGCAGTTTTTTTTTCGCGATTTCAGGTTTGATCCCGTAGTAAAAGTTGTTCATAATGATGAGTACAATCTCCCATTTCGATTTGTCGCATGTTTTCAATTTCAACCTGTATACAAATTATCATCATTTCAGCCGAAAGACATCCCCTGCTGGACATAGGCCTCCCCAAAGCATCTCCACTTCGAGCGGTTTTGTGCTTCTCGCATCCAAAAAAACTGTAATAAAGCATACATTAAATTGTTATAAAAATTTTTTTTGTGACAAAAAATGTTTAGCAATTTATTAATTTGTTACTACCCAATTACTTTTTCAGTGTCGGTTGTTATTAACGTTACAAGTTATATTACTTAATTTATTTATAAAGAGGAAAACAATCTCCAACAAAATTCTCAACTTTCTAACTTAATAATATATCACAGTATCTACCAACTAACATTAATAAATTTTAATAATGACTTAAAAGCCTATTTGCAGAGATAAAATATTACAAAGGAAAATTGCTTATTCCGTGCATCGTACCCACTGACCTCTGGGCGTAATTTCGCAAACCCATGGCCGGGCATGGTCCCTCGATGGTGTTGTAACCCTTTACACGATGGTTGTGAAATTTTTGTCACTACGCCATGCCGGGATAATGGTAAATGCTTGTGCTAAGTGGATAGATAAACTGTGGGATTATTATTTGTTAACGTTTGCGAGGATGGTGTCGTGAAGGATCTGCTGTTACGCAATTTTAAGACCTTTTATGAGTAGGTACCTAATGAAGAAAAGTCTTACTTCATTCTCCCTTCTCGCTAGATCTTTACTGTCATTGGAATACACCAAAAACACAACAGGGTCACCCGTATTTTACATGGAGCGAATGCCTATTTGATAACACCAAAAATTAATTAGATTCCCGAAAAATAAGTAAAAGGCAGTAGAGATCAAGTAGAGCAGTGGTGGCCCAGAGGTATCAGCCGCGACTTACGAGTTGTAGGTCGTAGGTTCGAACCCAGACAGGCGCTTTACTTTGTGTAAATTATTTCACCACCACTGCTCTCAACACGGCGAAGGAAAACATCGTGAGGAAACCGACATGTCCTAGAACCAAAAATTCGAAGACATGTGACATGTACCAACCCGCACTGGGCCCGCGTGGTGGATTGCAGCCCACTCCCTCTCAGAGAGGAGGCCTGTGTCCCAGCAGTGGGAACATTATAGGCTGATTATGAAGTAAAAGGCGAAAGATTTATGCGTTATGAAGGGAAACCAGAGTTGAAAAAAAAAATAAGTATCTCGGTAATTAACTTTAAGATGTTGCGTTGGAAGTCCTCCCACATGCTAGACCGATGACCTTGTGAAGGCCGCAGGATGGAATCCGCTGGATGCGAGAACCACAGAACCGGTAAAAGTAGCGATACTTGGGGAAAGCCTATGTCCAGCAGTGGACGTCTTTGAAATGATGATGAGATTACATAGCCTTTCAGAAATCGGGGCTTAGGTTCTTCAGGCATCAGGTACAGACGCCAGCACATCAATCTACTACAATATGTCAAATTTCTTTAATAGATTTTCAACTTTATCACTAAAATATAAGGTTCAAAGTTGATTGGGAAAATTTGACAGTTTCAGGTAGGTTGATGTGCTGGCGTCTGTACATCATCAAAAACTGGCGTGGTGATTTGAATATTTTCGCGACAGATTAGGTAGAAAAGGTCGCACAGAGAATCGGTACGTACGATCTTTATACAACGGTAAATTTTGTATCTTTCTTAGTTAACTTGAATTCTGAGAAGGTCAGAATAAAATACCGAATAACAAACGAGAATAACTATGAATAATAGTTACCTAAAGGTGAAGGAAAATAAAACTACCAACACACATAATTCTATAGGTTGGATCGGGATTGTGTTCAGAATTACAAAAAATAAAAAGGAAATATTGTACAGACGTCAGCACACTAAGCTACCCGAAACTGTCAAAATTTCCCAATCAACTTTAAACCTAATGCTTTAGCGATAAAGTGGAAAATCTATTAAAGAATTCTGACAGATTGTAGTAGCTTGACGTGCTGGCGTCTGTACCTAGATTACTTAAAATAAAGTTTGCAAAATGGTCTATCTCTGAGCCTACCTATATACAAGTTGATTTATTTCTTTACAAAAGTAGCCATCCATAATCATGTTAGAAACATTTTTAAAACAATATCATATATGGAGTGGTATGTAGGGAACAGCTGATTTTTTTTCGCGATTTCAGGTTTGGTCCCTTAGTAAAAGTTTTTCATAATGATGAGTTTTGCAAATAAGTCACTGGTATTAAATAATAAAGTCAAATAAAAAGTCACCCTGTATAATGTCACGTGCCAATAGAAAAAAAAACAGGTGAGATTTATAAATAAATGGAACGTTTATAGATTTCACGAACAAAGGGGATAGACTGCATACATTTTATATTTTTACATAAATCACTATAAAATACAAAACATACATTTTCTATTTAATAAAGGCGGCGCGTGAGTCGTTACCTGGAATGTTAATAATACCTATTATGTTTATACATATAAACATTTAAAACTAGGTAGGTATTGTGTATTTTTTTTTTTCTTATTGTTTTATTACATCTCATCGTATACTGCATCAGTTGACGTCATCACGTCAGCGCCAGGACCCTTAGGAGACGAGCAAGAAGAAAAAAGTCAGCAAGAACGCTAAGCGAAAACGAAGTAATAGCGCGGGTAGGCGATGCGATGCGACGCGACGGGGCGTGTCGAGGGAACAAGAAATTTCACACGGACGAAGTCGCGGGCTGAAGCTAGTAGATGTTTTTCCTTCACAGATATCAGTAATGTCCAAGATAAACTCAGAAAGTATGTACATAAATTATGAATTGAAAAAGTCACATTGGTAATTACTTGCCCGGATTTGAACACACAACCTCGTGCATGAAAGGAGAGACCAGTAACCACTGGGCCATCACGATAAGAACTACATACTCAACCTATAATGTTCCCACTGCTGGGACACAGGCTTACTCTCTGTGAGAGGGGGTGGGCCGTAATCTACCACGCAGGCCCAGTGCGGGTTGGTAGATGTCATATGTCTTCGAATTTTTTATTCTAGGACATGCTGGTTTCCTCACGATGTTTTCCTTCACCGTTTTGAGACCAGTTGTGATGATATAATTTACAGAAAGTAAAGTGCCTGACTGGGTTCGAACCTACGACCTGTAACTCGTAAGTCGCGGCCGTGACCACTGGGCCACTATTGCTCTACCTAATGACCTAATAGGACGTAATACTAACGTCCATTATTTATTTATCTAGCAACACTGAAATAATTAATTGCCATTTGCTAATATTAAAAAGTACCTACCAACCTAATTAACACAAAACTCTTTGCCTCAATTACCCAACATTAAAAAAAAATAGTTTTCCCCATTTCACGGAACGTTACAGTATCAATTAAAAACCATTTAACTTCTATAAACGTTAAAAATAGCACAATTAGTTCAGTTTCACTTTCGAACAGTTTATTTGTAAGGATTACGTCATTTGGTACTTGTACAGCGTAACCTTCGCGGTTAAATACGGATGAATAGTAAAGAAATTGTGTTCAGCATTGTTCCACGTAGATCTGGATATGGCTCAGTTGTCGAGGTTGAGTTTATGCGTAGGTTAGCCGGTTTTAAAATGAACCTAAAGATTTAGATTTATATACTTACCTACTAGCTGACCAGGAGAACTTCGTATCACCTCAGAATTAAATAATGTGACAAAGTTCAATAGACACGTGACGCCATTTATTATCGTAATAACGTTATTGTTGTTTTCCTCGGGAACAGCACTTTTTTTCGGGATGAAAGGTACCCTATGTCCGTTTCTGTACACCTGACAACGTGTATTGTAACCCGGCCCGTGCGTAGTTTACAGAAATTAATTGGAAACAAGCTGATGATGGTTTCTATTTGAACTATACTACTCACCACCGTGCTAAAGTAAATTTATAGGGTATATCTGCTAGGAAAAGATTCAATTAAACAAGTACCTTCTCACACAATACAAAGTTTATTGTAATTACACAAAATTAAGGTACACATACAAACAAAGTGGCGAGCCACTAAAATAATGCATCTTTCCCTGCTACTACGGCATTCACCCACACAACTAGTCTCCGTACCTAGTGGTATTGGTGAACACCTGCATGAGACAATAGCAGTTTCTCAGAGTCGCTATGGCGAGTCCGCGAGGGAATAGATCAATAACCTTTAGCTCATCGTACATGTGTCGACCTATTTGGACTGTGCTCATAAGGGGAAAATTACTAATATACTAAGCAAACCCGAGACACAATATCTTTACAACAACTGGTCTTAACACCTAGTTTTTTACAAAAGGCCTAACTCTCTCATAGGTTGAATTATTAATCTTACACAGATAACCTCTCAGTTTTGAACTCAATCAGTTGATCTCATTCCGTTGATACCAACCAGTTGAAACCAATCAGTTGACCACATTCAGTTCATACCAATCAGTTGACGGATCGTCGGTGCTTAGCTTCGCTCACAGGATAAACCTGTGAGCACACGCGAACGCGGCCTACGGACGAGATGGTGACGCTTTCGTTACCTGGAGTGGCGAACTTCCCTCATAACCGGGAATCGGCTAAGTAAGGCCTTCCTGAACGTCGGATGACCACACCGCAAGGGATAACCTTAAAGCCGCCTGCGCTCTGATGAATTCCAAATCATCACACAACGGCGCAACATCCAGGCATCAATTTAGCTGCGCATAGCACCAATCAAAATGAAGACTAGCATAACAAGCCAGACCTGTAACAACGTCCTCGTGTCAGAACACACATGCAAGAGACCTGGGCTATAGGCTATCCAGCAAGAATAAAGCAAATGGTTGAATACTCACAGGATTCCGCTCTTTCTGAATTTATATTAAAACCCCATCGGGTTATTTGGGCACATCCCGTTCCTCTCAGGATAAAAAGTCCCTCTCAAACAGCCCCCAGGCTCGTGTTCTTGGTCGTAAAAGACCGGACACGGAACACCGTTTTTTTTCCAAACCAATCTGACAGTTTCTCGAATAATCTTCCACAGACTATATAAGATTATTATCGATTTTTATCTTTAATACATTCGACATTGCTTTTTAATTAAAAAATATGGTGAATTATGAATGTTTGTTTATTTGTTTTAATTAACTGATAAACTGTAATTAATTTACTAAACACAAAAAACCGTCTTTGCGTAACGTAAACCACCATGGCGTACGCCCGCTGCTATTCCACGACAGATGTCGCTACTATATAGTTTTGCAACGTCACAATATGCAAAGTTTCAGGATGATCGGTTCAGTGGTTTAGGCGTGAAAAGGTAACAAACAAACTTACGAGTACTTTCGCATTTATAATATTATAGTTACGATTAGGATTTTTGGCCATAGAATCAGCATCGCCGTACAACGTGGCAATGCTGTTAGCTTTTGGCCACTTTTCCTGTTGACAGCGATGCAGACGAATTTTTTGATACCCTATCATTCTTTTTCCTTCTATTTTATATACATTTACAAACATATAATATATCACAGTACATATTGATAATATTATTTTAAATCTGTTTGCATAGATTACGTAAATATTACCTATAGATTACGTATATATTATTATTGTTTTTTTTTTTTGATTTATGTTACTTGTGCGCTTAGTTTATGTCAGCCATTTTCGTAAAGACGATTGAGAGAGATGTCTACTTACACGTAGTGTACATTCAAACAAAAAATTTCCCTGTTTTCTGCTACACCAACTATTGACATTGCAAAATATTCATTCAAAGCTACAGTATCTAAAAGGAAGGTAAGGTACTTACACTACAACAATAAGAATCATCAAAATCGGCCCACGCATTTGGTCTCTAGAGCGCCACAAAGGAACAAAGATAGATATGTTTGTAGTGTTTGTACATATGTATATAGGCTGATAAACACATTACCCTCCTTTGCGTCACACAGTCGAGTAAAAAGGTAGCAGTATATTTACCTGCAAAGTAACCAAAAGAAGTCTATTAAGATCAAACCTCTTCATTTCCAAAAATCCTTTGAAACATCAAAAAGTTACATCCTCAATCAACCAACTCAGCCTGTCGCAGTCCACTGCTAGATATAGGCTGCGCCACAACACCCTGTCATCCGTCTTCCGCATCCAGCCTGCCCCAGCCATCTTTTTAAGGTTATCGGTCCACCTAGCTAGGGGGATCCCACACTGCGCTTGCAGATACGCGGTCTCCACTCCAGGACTCGTCTGCTCCACCGGCCATCGGTCCTTCGACAAACATGGCCAGCCAACATCCGCAAAGTGCGTCCGATTCTGAAAGCGTTCGCAATAAACATATCTCGATCGACCCTGAGCAACGCACGTTGGACAAGCACAAGGAACACGGAAGCGGCTCTAAAAATTCACGACGCAAATCTGACGCTAGTAATTTTCGGTGAGTACGTGTTGAGTGTCTTCCTTGTGAGGTCTGAGACGTACCGGTGTCAGAATAAGGTGCCGGAAGATACGAGTAATTATAAGTTTCGAATGAAGATCGTGAATCTTTTTTTGGAGGTTAGATGAGAGCTTGTGAATGTTTTTTATTTAATTACATGTTGATTTCGTGCGTTATTTTGATTTTATCACACTAATATTATAAAGACGAAAGTTTGTGTGTGTGTTTATATGTTTGTTACTTCTTCAAGCTCAAACGGCTGGACCAATTTTGATAAAATTTTGTATGGAGGTAGCTGACACCCTGGATTAACATATAGGCTACTTTTTATCCCGATATTCACATTTACGCGGGTGAAACCACGGGGCGCAGCTAGTTAATTATATTATTATAATAAGCCAACGGACAGGAACGAGAACTCTTTATTCCTTCCCTCTTTCCACTTTTCCCGGTAAAGTGCGATTGTGGGCCGATCCTTTAAGAAGCAGTTCAGCTCCTCCCGCCATCTTTTTCTGAGCCTTCCACGTAGACGTTTCCTGCTATTTGGGATAATTATAAGTGATTGATAAGTGAAGATAAATAAACAATTTGGAATAAGAGGAGGAGAATGCTGAATATCTTCTTCTTCTATATAAATAAAAATGAATCGCCGAAATGTATATACGCGTATAACTTCCGAACGACTGCACGAAATTGGATAATCCTTTTTTTGTAGTGCTTGGTATTGCCAGGACAAGAAGTCATAAAATGGTCACAAACTGCCAATTCATAATATTATTTGCGAACAATTTCATATCACGCAATTCATCTGTTAGACAGTTTTGTATGTAGATTCGTAAAATGGTCCACAAAATATGAATTGCTTCAATGTCAAATAATATTATGAATTGTCGGTTTTTGACCATTTTACGACTTTTATTATGATTCATAATGTTATCCTTTTATGATTCTGCCAAAGTGGCCTTTTTAGGCACCAAGGTTTGTATAAAAGAAAATTTTGGAAATTGAAAAAAAAGTACACCCGTGCGAAGCTAGGGCGGGCCGCTAGTATATTATAAGTGAAGGTGTGATGAGAATGCCTTTTTTGTAGATTAACGTCCTTGCTAAATAACAAACTTTCTGATTGAATTTACACGGCTTGTAGCTGCTTCCAATGACATTCTCTTTTATCCATCACAATGCTGATTTTTTGTGCAAAATACGTATAAACTGTTCCTGTGTATTTTTTTATCGAACACTGTTTTGATCAACCATTATTTTCTTGTCATTTTACTAATGCAATGGGGAGTCGCCGAAGTATATCTTCTTCTTCCATTCTTTTTGATTAACCACAAGACAAAAGTAACCTCAACAAAATTTACAAAAACTTTCTTTTCTAAATCAAATCTAATCTAACTAGCCTGTATTGTCCCACTACAGGGCAAAGGCCTCCCTCTCCCTTTTCCAGACAATTCTGTCTTTTGCGAGTGCCGGCCAGTCCCTACGGTAGGAGTCAAGCTCGTCCCGCCATCTTCGTCTTGGCCTGCCGCAATGGCGTCGAGCGTATAGTGAGACACAATCTAAAACAAAAATAAATGAAAAATAAACCCGTTCAAAACACAAAAAACTAAAAAGAATCACTCGGTGTGCCTCCGAGGAAAATTCTCAGCGCGCGTCGGGGCCTATTTTACTTGCGCGTGCGTCGCTCCATCGTCTGCGCAGTCCTTTGAATGACAAATTTCATAGGACCTTGAACATGTACATATTTTCCTCGTGCGTGATTCAAATGTAAAAATTTAATAAATGCGTTCGTTTTTTGAGAATAGACTTTTCGTTGAATTCAACAATTGAATTGAAGTAAATTGATAATATACATATTACGTGCTTTGATTGACATTATGTCATAAGTACTAAAAGTTATTTAAGATAGGTATTACTTTTTACCCGACTACGTTGAAGCAAAAAGGAGGGTTGTGATTTTGACCGGTATGTAGGTACGTATCTATGTTCATCTTTCCCTCATAACTTCAAAAGTACTTGTAATAATTTGACAATTGAGGTATTGTTAGAAGCGTCTTGACCGTCCGCTAGAAAGGCTACGTGACGTCACACTAAATTCAATATGGCGCCCTCTAGAGGACGAAAGTAATGAATTTAAAAATAAACACTATGGGATGGTGCCTTGTTGGGTATCAAATGAAAGGGCTTAAGTAGCACATTTCAAAAATATAAATATTACTGAAATAAGCCCCAAAATAATTAAATAAAAATAAGTTTAAAAACTAATACCCGACTACCTACTGAAAAGGATGAAACAAGAAAGTACGTTCAACACACAAGACTCAAGTATTTTTGTTACCATCGCGGGTAGAACCTGGATGTGACTGGCACAGAAGCGTGGGGAATTGGCACATGAAAAGAGAGCCCTATGATCAGTCAGCTATGAGTGAAATTGGGTTGTGGATGATGATGAGGTAGTTATCCAAAACCAGTTCAATTAAACTGCATTCGCGATTTATTTGCCAAAAATGTAAACAAATATGAGTTTATAGAACAATAACTTTAAATCCTACACAATAAAGTTCAATTTACGCTACAACTTCAAACATTTTTATAACTGTTTCAATAGTGCTAGTCACTCTGAAATCAACTTAATTACCATTAAAAATAAAGTTGATATTTGTTTAACTTGAAATAATATTAATTTGAAACATAACTTTGAATATACATTAGGTATACAAGATTCACGTGTACCTAAAGGATGTTGCCATAAAAATATCCGATAATATCTAAATTGGCCTCCTTTTAGACATTTATTAAGTTTTTTTCAAAATACCTAAGTGAAATAAATAAATGAATTATTATAAGTATTCGTAAGCTACAGATGTTGAGAGCAGATGGTTTAAAATTAAAACCGGATCGAATAAATAATATTTACAGTTGGTACGACCAGTTTAAGCAAAGATGATACAAATTCTATAGAATAAAATAAAAACCGTCACAGCCATTTTTTTTTCTCGAGTCTAGTTTTATCGTCAACCACCTGGCAGATCTATAAAATTTAATCTATTAAGTAATCTAAATATTTTTTGGTATTTTTCTCCACATTATCACCTTAGTCTGATACTAGCTCTAGGTATATGGACAGCGTAGACAAGGAGCAGAGGGGCAATTGCGTAACACATTATCAATCGGAATCGGTTTCATTTTGACACTTCAAAAACATTCATTGCGTTATTTACGTGTTGAGCAGACAAATTTTTCGAACTTATGAAGCAATGGATTAGCAATTTGCTTCAAAATGATTCAGATTCCGATTGATAGTGTGTTACGCAATTAGGGTGCTGTTGTTGTGACAATTCTTCTATCTACATCTATTTCCAGCAGTGCATAACTTTTGACTATAAAAGCAATATTGTACGTGAGTCCCTCCACTACCTGCAGAAGAGGAATCCTTATTAGAAGACACCTGAGGGGCAATTCTCGTAATTTTAAGAACGTTCACAGTCTGATCTTAGTCTCAATCTGTCAAAAATACCTTTAATTTCCCTACATTTTGACAAGCTTTTGACATTTGTTTGTCGCCGAGATGAGACTGCGACTAGATTTTGAACGTTTTAAATTACGAGAATTGGCCTTCAGATCTCAGTCTCAATCTGTCAAAAATACCTCTAATTTCCCTACATGTTTGACAAGTTTTTGGCATCGATTGTCACTGAAATGAGATTGCAACTAGATTTTAAACGTTTTTAATTACAGAAATTGACCTTCTGGTGCCATACCACAACCACAGAAGCCTCTCCGATGCAGACCTCAACCTCATTCTAAAGTTTTCCAAATCTACAGGGTCAAACACAGCTAGGTACAGGTAGGCCTGAGCGACATTTCCTGTTTTTTTTTTTAAATCGTTTGCATTCTTACCTCATTCTTCTTAATTTTCCCACATTTTTGACAAGTTTGATATGATTGTCGCTAAGATGAGATTTTGACTGGATTTTAAACATATTTATTTACAGGAATTGGCCTTCTGGTGCCATATAAAGTCTATACTTTTTTTCCGAAGTTCTGTGCTATCAATTAAAGCCAGGGCCGGCGTCGACATCAATGCGGCGGGTGGGAGGACAATTACAGAGTGAGCAAACATCTGTGCCCACCTAAATACCTACCGCGGCACTAATTAATTATTGTTATTACAAAAACAATGTAACTACACTTAGTTTGCACTTGTCCTTTGAAGAGGGGATATGCGTTTTGTTAAATTTTGGACATATTTTTTGTTGACAAATTTTTTGACAGGAGACATCTGCACCCTAAACACTATCAGTCATAATTTGAATCATTTTGAGGGATATTGAAAATCCAGTGCTTCATATGCTCGAAAAATTTGTCTGCTCAGCAACAACGTCAAAAGCAAAGAATGTTGTTGAACTGTCAAAATCAAAGCCATTGCTACTGTAAAGGTACCATTTGGAACCGAGCTGTTGGCAGTTGCAATTGGCAGCTCGGTTCCAAATAGTACCTTAAGTGTGTTAGGCAATTACACTGCTGAATATAATATATCATAGAGAAGTGGCGAATGTTTGTGAGGAAATATATAGTAATATGCAGAGCCCAGTTTTAAACAATATCTGTCTATTATTGTATCACCACTCTGTATTTACGTCAGTTTTTTTTAAATCTTTTACCAAGCCATACGTCTTTTTTATTTCGGATTGGGTGAACAAGAGCGTAACTGAAGTAAACTACACTCCTTTGCAAAAAAAACGGGCACCTAAGAAAATTTACGTTCTAAGGTCGATTTGAGCTAATTAAATGAAATTTATTTTTGTGACGTAGTCTGTAATCTGTAGGTATACTAATAATCGTGTAAATTAATACACGTGAAGTGAATTCTGGCAATTTTTTTTTAAATTTTCGATGAATTCTTTAAAACCGATGTACACGGCCAAACAATAAGAAGTGGTCGGCAATAAAGACAAGAAGATTTTTATTTTCTTTTTTAAATTAAATAAAGTTACAAATGTAAAAACCTAATGGAGTGTGACCTCCTCTTGCCAAAATCACAGCTTGAATCCTTCTGGGCATGCTTTCCACGATGTTTTTAATAACGATTTGAGGAATACGTTCCCACTCTTCTGCAATGACTTTTTTAGCTCCCTGATGTTTTGTGGAGCAGGTTGCACAGATCTAACCCGTCTTTTTAGAACATCCCAGACATGCTCAATTGGATTGAAGTCAGGACTTCGAGCTGGCCAATCTAAACGACGGATCCCAACTTCTTGCATGTATGCTTCCACGTCGCCAGAACGGTGCGGGCGAGCATTGTCGTCCATAAAAATGGAATCTTCCCCAAGTGCAGTCAATGCGGGTTGTGCATATGGAATTAGGACTTCCATTATGTACCGGTATGCATTTAATGTTCAATTTTTTCTGAAAATTAACTCTGTACGCCCCGTCAAATAAATTGCTGCCCAAAACATAACGGAGCCTCCGCCATAAGGAGTGATTTCTTCGAAACACACTTCCGCATAGCGTTCCCGTGTTCTTCGCAGCACTCGCCGGCGTCGGTTCTCTCCACACAAAGAGATTCTAGCTTCATCAGAAAACAATACTTTATTCCAGTCCTCCGTGTCCATAAAGCACAGTTTCGAGCAAACTGAAGTCGAGCAACACGGTGCTCACGGAGTAATCTAGGGCCCCGAGCTGGGCGGTAACTCCTGATATTGGCAGCCAAAAGCCTCCTCTTGACCGTCCACAAGCTAACTTCTACTCCTCTTACTTCTTCAAGGCTCTTCTTCAGGTCCACACTTGACGCCTGACGATTCTGCAACGCCTGACTCACCAAAAAACGGTCATTTCTTGGTTCTGTCCATCGTTTTCTTCCCGAACCGGGTCTTCTTTTGACCGAACCGGTCTCTTGATACCGTTGCCAAGTCCTCTGGACAGTTGAACGACTCAAATTTAGCCGCTGAGACACGTAAGTTTGCGAACAACCTTCTTCAAGTAGGGCTATAATTTTACCGGCCCTTATCGCTTTATCAATCATATCAAAAAGTGGTATTTCATGTAAAAAGAAAGATTAAATTGTTTAATTTGCAGAAAATATACAAAAAGTTTTAAAATTTTAGCAACGAGTAAAAACATCGTTTCAGCAATTCGCGCCAGTAGTAAAGCAATTTTACAATAATCCACAATAATCATTATTTTCCTTTTGTTAATTTCAAAATTTAAATTTGGAACGTGAAGAATCATGCCAGGATGCTTCAAATAACATGCCAATACATCGTCAAATTAATAAAACTTCTTTCTTATTCTTCTTCATTGAAGTAGAGAAAAAAATCTAAGGTGCCCGTTTTTTTTGCAAAAGAGTGTATATTTTAGAGACACAGAACCGGTCGAACTAGCGATTCTTGGGGGAGGTCTATATCCAGCAATAGACGTCTTCCGGCTGAAATAAATGAATGAAGATGTAACAAGACTCGTTTTTCGATTCTCGTTCGTGAAAATCGACATAGTTCTTAGTACTTCCGACTTTTACAAGAATCATGGCCGCCCTATTCAAACGGTTGTAGGATAACGCCACGCTGATAGTACGTGGGCACCAATATGATTAATTGATATGGGCTTATAGTCGCTTAATTGCTTGTTCGCTTACACTAACAATGGGGTATTCAAGTGTTTATGGTAATCGGTTGTGTGTTTGTACCGCTCGTTGTGTTTAATGAAGAGGCTTTTCTAGGAAGATTTTGAGGTAACGTTTCCATAAATGACTGTTTGTTGGTCGACTCGTCACCTTCCTGCCCTTGTCACTTGTTACTTGGAGTCGGCGCAACATGTTTTTTTCTGTCATCCGTCACTCTTAATTTATTTAATTTTTAATATTATAAAGTATTATGTATATTAGTTGGCCGATGGGGCCGAAAGGTTCTGGAGTGGCGACCGCGTACCGGAAGACATAGCGTTGGAAGGCCTCCCACAAGGTGGACCGACGACCTTGTGAAGGCCGCAGGAACTCTTTGGATGCGAGAACCACAAAACCGGTCGAAGTGGAGGTGCTTGGGGGAGGCCTATGTCCAGCAGTGGACGTCTTTCGGCTGAAATGATGATGAGGTTTTGAAGGATAATATTTTCAATAAATAATATTAAATAAAATAAAAATAGGTACTTCATTTAAAATTATAAAATCTAATTTTAAGAACATTATACTCTCAAGAAGTAAATTAAAGAAAACAAAATTGTTAGTATCATTCAGTCTTTTTTTTTCATATCCCTCACACAGTGCATATCTACATCTTTTCCATGGTCTCCCTCTCCATCCATCAACATTAATATTCATCACTCTTTTAGTTACATTCGTTTCACTTTCATCCCTCTTCATCACATGCCCAAACTAAAACAAACGATTGATTCCCTTCAGTGGCGTGCATTGCATATAGGCATATAAGCAGTACCTACCTCGATATATCAACATAAGCCTGTCAATTACATTTTAGTGTGTGTGCCCCACAATTAAGAAACTCACTAAATTATCATACATACCTAACAAAAAACAAAATCTTCATACAAACACGCGCGGCAGTAGGCAGTCGACGGACGGCCTACTCGCCTTCCATACTATTCACACATTGTCATTGGTCTTTACTCGTTCAAGTTAATACGACAAAATTAAAAATACGTACGTCTCACGCGTAATACCATGACATTCGACCTTCGCAATTTCTCATCCTTAAGTAGGCATGCCTACTCAAATAACCACACTTTTGGCCTCACTTTTTTTTCTGATTAGTGACCGCGTTTGTCTAGACTACCGGCCTAGTGCCTACCTATTCTGAAAACCAATGCACGCCACTGATTCCCTTGTAACTGTTCTGTAACTGGCGCCACTTTCAAACTTCCTCTAAAACAGGGTGGCAAGGACATCAACGCGCGAACTCGAAAATGCGAATGAATTCAGTACATGATTCTAGTCATCAAAAATATAATGTGCTGTATGGATCAGCAATTTTTTTTCAAATCTGTCAAGCTCCGCTAATGAGACACAATTGATTTTCTATTGTTTCGTCGTCAATGGCGACGCGCGCCGCTTGACCGGTTAAATAGCCGACGAAAAATTTCAACGCAGTGTCCGGAACCATGTACTGGTAACAGGTTGGTACTGGATGTCCCTGTCAACCTGAATATCGTCGTTGGAGGACTGTCATTTTTAATTATTCCGACGATGAAAATAAAAAAAATGACAATCACATTGACATAATCGCGGACAAGCTTCATTTAAAAGTGCAAGTCTAGACACAGAATAGGACGATCACTATCATCTGTCGTCACTCACGACAAAGTGGGAAGAGTAGCTTAGTTGGAAAGTACAGACGCCAACACATCAAGCTGCTACAAATATGTCAAATTTCTGTAATAGATTTTCAACTTTATCGCAACACCATAAGGTTCAAGGTTGGTTGGGAAAATTTGACAGTTTCGGGTAGCTTGATGTGCTGGCTTCTGTTCCTAAGGAAGGACGGAGCGTCGTTTAATGTCTACATCAGTGATGGCCCTAAGGGTTACGTCATTAAGCTGTAATCCTACCGGTCAAGTCTCATTAGTATGAACATTTGAACAACGTCACTTTCTAGAGAAGGGTCAATTTCACATAAAGCAAAGCTCATTATGATACCAGTACATACATTCATGATCAGAAAGCAGTACAGTCACGTCTAAAAGTATGTATACACTTGGCAAGTTTCAATTGCGATTTTTTCGTGAAATAACGAATGCAACGTTGAAATACGACACTTAACATAAATCTATGGGTTCGAAAATACTATTTTCGTAATAACATAAAATTTCATTCAAAAATAAAGGAGAAAATCGCCTTTAAATAAAGCCAAGTGTATACATACTTTTAGACGTGACTGTACCAGCGGGGTTGCGTAACATACTAACAGTATCAATGTCTTACATTTTGACAGTTCTACAACATTCATTGCGTTATTACCGTTGTTGAGCAGACATATTTTTCGAACATATGAAGCAATGGATTACCAATGTCCTTCAAAATGATTCATTCAGATTGTGATTTTTAGTGTATTACGCAATTACGGTGCATGTTTAATAAAATGCATGCAAGACACTCCTATTCGATCAAAAGTGTCTCTTCCTGTATTACTGCCAAAATATTGTTGAACATCAACAGCAGTAAGGTGGTGGCCAAGTGGTAACGGCCGCGACTTACGAGTTGTAGATCGTAGGTTCGAATCCAGACAGGCGCTTTACTTTCGAGTGGGTCCAGTTGACCAAAGACCCGTAAATTATTTCATCACCACTACTCTCAAAACGGTGAAGGAATACATCGTGAGGAAATCGGCATGTCCTAGAACCAAAAATTCGAAGACATGTGACATCTGCCAACCCGCACTGGGCCCGCGTGGTGGATTACGGCCCACACCCTCTCACTGAGAGCAGGCCTGTCTTCCAGCAGTGGGAACATTATAGGCTGATTATGTAAATAAAGATGTTGATAATAAATATATCAATATATTTAATCCTATTTAGCTACACCTATAGCTATTGTATACATTGCGAATTCCTAAGTACCTACCTACATACCGAAACCGAACACCTAACTTCCTACATTTCAAATCCAACGAATAGCCCTTTCAATAGCTTTAGATTCCTTACACCACAGTGTCGTACGAATGCGCCTGGGCCGCTAATTATTATCCATTGAGTCGCGATAGTATCGGACAGGGCGCTATTCACACCGTGAGCGTTCACACTAGCGTTCAATTAAACGCGAGGTACGCAACTATTGTTTGTACGGTGTAAGTGAATGACTGAACGGGATTTGATTAATGTTAGTGGAAATAATAAGCGAGTGACTTTGAAAAAAAACAAAGTCAGTAAGCTGGTGCCAGTCAACCTATTCAAAATTTGATTTGGTCGACTGGACCCGCGGGTCAAGTTCGAGTGGGTCCAGTTGACCAAAGACTCCAGGGTTTAAGCGTACACCAAAGAAACTGAAGCTTTTAAATTACCCACAGCAGGATTTTTTTATAGAGACGAAACGAGCATAGATTATCATTCAGGGTAAAAAAGACCCATCACATAGCCGTTATGTACGTATTCTGTACATTAAACTAAAAAACCGTCAAGTGCGAGTCGGACTCACACACGAAGGGTTCCGTACCACTGGACTATTTAACCCTTTTACCAGCAGAAGGATCCAAGTGTAGCAGCAAAATAAAATTTGGGGTATGGTTTATCAAAATTAAGCTTTAATTAATATGCCTATTAGATGGTGGCACGTATATTGCCGTCATCGGTAAAAGGGTTAACACCAAATATTAAAAACAAAATCACGTCTGTTGTTTAGCAGCCCCCCTTAAATATTTAATTTATTTTAATTTAATTATTTATTTTTAAAGTGAATGAGTGTTATCGTGTGTCGCTTCATGCTGATAATAATAACCGCCGTCTTGTGTGTTTGCCATCACCATGCAGTGATGGCGATTTCACAGTGTTGTTCAATATTTACCAACTACCCATTACTGGACTGTTGCTATACCTACGAGCTAGCATTATCATAAGCATAATAAGATTATGTTGTTCCCACTGCTAGGACACAAGCCTCCTCTCTGTTAGAGCCAGCAGGCCGTAATCTACCACGCGGACCCAGTGCGGGTTGGTAGATGTCGCATGTCTTCGAATTTTTGGTTCTAGGTACTCACTGTCTATCTTCAAATATAAACTTGGAAATTTTCAAATACAAAGGCTATGAACTTGACAGTAATTATTTGATATGCATAACAGTTACGCATGGCGCCATACATTTATAAGGGGTGGAGGGGGTCGACGGATGTCTTGATAGTTCTTACGTAAGGTCACAAAGATGCGAAAAGTAAAAACAAAAGAAACGTGTATTAATTTTTTCCTTTGTATTCTTACGTAATAAATATTAAAAACCCCGGGGGAAGGAGGTCGGTAGGGGGGGGAGTGGGTTAAAAACTGGCAAAAATCGTCTTAAATAATAAATAAAAGGAACCCATGCGGCAGCGATTGAAGAAACCAAAATATGTTTCAAAATCGCTGTCTCCTATGCCTTGCGACTAGGAACTATGAAAGCTCTAGATTTTATGTTTTCCGTGTCGTTCGTTAGTAGCCATTGAACAAATTGTCTGCGTGCTAATAGTTTACCAGCGATGATTTAGAATGTGCTCTTATCATTTACATAACGAACGCCAATAAAATAAATTAATTCCTATTGTTTTTATATTATAACAAAGGATTCTTTGTGTAAAGAGTTTGAGTTATGTTGTGCTTGCGTTAGATATAGTCGAGCTGATGTTATAGAAAGATTTTTCTCTATAATGTGGTCCTTTCGAGTATTAAAAGTTTAGCTTTCTGAAAGCCTTTGTGCTAAAGGCCCAAATAGAAAAGCCTAAAGAAAGCAATAATAATGAAATCTATTTTGCCATTCTCTAACTACAGACGCTAGAACATCAAGCTACCCGAAACTGTCAAATTTTCCCAATAAACTTTGATCCTTATGTTTTAGCGATAAAGTTGAAAATTTATTAAAGAAATTTGACAGATTGTCTGTACAAAATTGTATCTTAGGTATTCCTGTGCAAAAAGTAGATTCCTTACAACATTTGTGATTGTCAACCTTTATTTTGGTTTCAAACCTCATTCATGTAACTTTTCCTTTCAATCAAAATAATATTTTTCGTTGAAAAGGATAAATTCTTTTGAACGAACGTAATCTAAAAAAAATCTCCTCTCCAAGATCTTCAGTACTACAAACATTACCCTCCTTTTGTCTTCCGCCACAGTCGGGTAAAAAGGACCTGTTACAACTAATCTAACAAGACACAAGATGTCAACACAACACCGAGACATGCCAATACATACTTATACAATAACGTGACAATAAAATCGAAGTGGAGCAATTTATTCACCATTGAATAGAAACCAAGCATCCGATCAGACAACTTTATTATAAGCCCAAGCGTTAACTCGTTAATTATATGTTAATAGCATTTTACATTTAATATGGGTATAAAACCTTTAATACTAGCAGAAAAAAAGGGACAAGGTAAGTTTTAGACAGTTGTCCCACCGCCGGCGAGGAAGCGACTAACTGCCGGCTATATTCTCGCTCAAGAAACGTACAATAGATATACATTCCGTGTAAACAAAATAGATGCATATTATTAACAGTTGATCGCTGACTGTTCACACTGCCGGTGAGGACTCGCTCCATTGGTTTGTCGCCGAGCGACAAGAGCTATCAAAAATAATATTCGCACAGCGATACTCGCTCAGAGATGCTCGCTTGGCGGTCAGAGCTCAAGCCGAGAGCAACCCCTGTGGGACTAACCGCCTCGAGTGAGTGGTGCGAGTAATCGACGGTCGCACTCGAACACTCGCTGATAGCCCAGCGACTAAACTATCAAAACTACACACACAATGCTCGCCAACTCGTTTTCAGTTGCTAGTTCTTCTCGCTACTCGTTCATCGCCGCCGCACCGATGGAACAACTGCCTTAGGAACAAGAGTATTTCATTCACTCCCTCCTCTTTCATTCATTCATTCCTCACATAATTCATCCATCTTTCCTTTGGCTTTCCTCTCTCGCTCCATCCATCAAGATTTATTGACTGAAGGTAATTTAATTAAAACATTGTCGCCAGGAGTGAGTAATTAACCAAAAAATGGAAAAATACTGAAAGAGGCAACAAAACTTTCTTAGAAATGGATTTTGTTGCGTCTGGCAAACAATGTTGTGGAATAAATTAAATGTCGATTCAAAGAAGTGGATTTACGTCAGTAAGTTGGTTGGAAAAAGCCGCAATAGGAAGGTTTGTATCGGTTCTTGAATGCATATTTTATTACTAGCTGCGCCCCGCGGTTTCACCCGCGTAAATGTCGATCCCGTGGGAATATCGGGATAAAAAGTAACCTATATGTTAATCCAGGATGTCAGCTACCTCTATAAAAAAATTTATCAAAATTGGTTTAGCCGTTTGAGCGTGAAGCAGTAACTAACATATAAACACACACACACTCACAAACTTTCGCCTTTATAATATTAGTGTGATTATAGTGTGAAGTGTGATTATTTTTGACCTTTATCGTCCTACTTCAACTAAGCAAATATCTCGACCTAGCATTCCAGTCTTTCCTGTATTTTGTCTGTTTTGGTCAATCTTCAATTTACATCTTGTAAGTCGTCACTCCAACATTTCCTTACCCTTCAATGAGGACGTATTCTATGTAAAATCTTCGTAACTGACCCGTTGGTTTCGTGGTCGCAAATGCGACTATGAGAGTGACAGAAGAGACAGTGCACCTGTGTCTGCGCACACACTTGCGCACTATAATATCTCCTGCGCCGAAGGCTGGTCTCGCACTGATTACAAATCTTCATGAAATTCATAAGGCCTGAGAAGACGTTGCCATATCGAGGCACGAAGCGTAGAAAACGCTAGCGTGATGACAGATTGGCTAGCAAAGGAGACTGGGCAAATTAGTATAGATAGACCTTTGAAGCAACACTTGATGAAGAGACCTTTATTACAAAAAATAAAGAAAAGAAACACGATTTATCTAATAACAGATAATATCCACCTAAGCTTTTTTTCTATACCTTGTACCCTTTATACAATTAATTACCATTCAGTCAGTAACTATGATTTATGATAACACGATCGCCTTAAACAAATGCTGATAATATTATGACGGTTCTCCATAATTGACATACAATGTAATTGATATAGTATGCGATTGTTTCGGACTTAATTCTATTTACTAGCATTACATTAAGTGGTTCTAAGTGTTAGCCCAACTACGCACGGGCGATTTTTTTCGCGACGATATTTTATCGCGCATTGGAAAGTCGACTCTCAAGGTTAAGCTGAGCATTGAAAATCCAACACAAGATTCCAGCGCGTGAAAAGAACATACTGTTGGATTTTAAACTCTCAGCGTTAAGCAATCTGTTGTTTAGTGCTCGATAAAACATCGCAGTGGGCACGAGGGCTTAGAACAATAAAATGAGCGAGCAATAAAATCGGTATAGTCTTAGAATACAGTGGTTGAAACAATTAGGTACTTGAATTTATGGACACTTAATACCTAATAAACTTAATTATTTTGTCACGATGTGTCTTGCTTGATATTTACTGAGAAGCGGTGAAGGGTGAATTTTGAATTCTGACTTTGGTTATATCGTAAGTGACGTTGGCTGAAAAATAATGAAGTTTACTAAAACCTCATCAACTTTGGGATCAAACATATAATCGCGAAAAAAAAAATCTGCTGTTCCCTACAATGACCCCTTAAGAGGAAAACGGTGATTAAAATTTCACCATGTATAGATGGAAAAGTAGGTAACAAAAACCTTTGGTTCATGTTGAATTAGAGTTTACTTTGACCTGGCGGCTCATGAAAAAATTACTTATTATTTCATAGTTTTGTAGTTAGAAGCAACTAACACCGCACTTGTCTATCATAATCATATAATTATTGAACCATTCATACTAAGTTGAAAACCCTCGCGTGCTCAGCTGAACACCTTAAAATCTAAAAGATCGTTTAAATTAATTGTTTATTAATTAAATCAAAAGTCTAGAATCCTAATTAAAATTTCTAAGTAGGTACTTATCTGTGTCTAGGTCCCAACAAAAATACCTACCTCTATAATTTTCTAGCTATGAACGTTCGCAGCAAAAACACTGCGAGAACAATTTATTTTCAATGTCTATTAACCAACTAAGTGGACAAAAACAACATTCATTTCTACAATTGAAACAAAAAGTTTAATAACAATATAATAAACAACGACACATAAATAAACATAGGTTTCTTTGCTCAATGATCATTTGAAGATATTTAAGATACACAATGTGCAGAAAACAATACGAGAATTATTGAAAATACTAGCAATACTAGTGCATAGAAATACAGCCGCGGACAATGGCGGTCGACCACTTTCACCCTTATGCCCTTGCTAATAAGGTTGAAAAGTAGTCCACCGCCAGTGTCCGCGATGGTACCTATGTATTTTGAAACTATCAAATAAATCTTAATTATGATAGAATTTTAAAAAAAAGAAACAAGAAAAAAATGAAGTAGGTGTAGTAGATGGCTTTTTTTTTGGGCTTCATTTCAGACTTTTAACTGACTAAAACCCACCCGTGTTTCTTCAGTTGCCTGTGCCAGGGCCACGGTAACTCTTTCAAATAACCCGCGACCCTGCCAGGGTGATGGCTTGACTATGAGTTTTGCCGATCTACCAACTAGTTATAGTGACCAAACTATTGGATATATGTATTAACACTTTATATGCAGACTAGGAACATGATTAGATTTACGAAGTTTTAATTTATTATAATCTTGGTTGTCTCGCCGTCTCTTCCTGGGCCGGCCTCGGCGGCTTCGTCCATCCGGAAGGATTGGATCGAAGTGGTTCTAAAAAGGGATGCCTGGAAGGATTTGGGGGATGCCTTTGCTCAACAGTGGGACAGTGTATGCTGGTTAAAAAATATATAGACGTATCGTCGCCTCCTCTTTGCATAAGGCGGGGATGCATCTCTGAAAGTTAAAAACTCTGGTTCAAAACCTGTACACCAGCGATACTTACTTGAATTCAAAATATCAGATAATTTTAAAATTCAAAAGTGCCTGTAATTGGTTTAATTGAAATAAGTGCTTTGAGTTTGAGTTTTTATTCCATCGTCACATACATCTACTTTTGTATTTTTGTGTTTGTATTATAATATTATTTTTGTGTGACCATTTGTAAAAAAGATCCTAAAAATGTTGGTTGCAATGGAATTAGAACTTTATAATGAGTTTGTTGTTCCAAAACTTCTACCTATCTCAGATTCTGAATTCAATTGTTATACTGTTCGGGAAAGCAGTCTCGAGTTTACCAGCCAGCCGTGTTCGCTCTACTCTTCGAACCAATCCAGGACGTCATTTGTTTTTTTTCTGGCCGCTTTAACACTGGCTGCAAAGAAAAGAAAGGTTGTCTACCTCAAAGGCTACCAACCTTTCTCTGATTCACATGCAATATATTACTGGAATTTCATCAACCTTTTCATCATTTTGTTTGCCAAAATATTGCCAAATTCTGACTTTCCAGTTATGGAAGTTTTATCAAAATATTTTCATTTTTTTGCAATGGCTCTATGGCAAAGGCAAGACTGCTTTCTCGAGCACATTGAAGTTAAGGAACTAGAACATTTGAATTCAGAATCTGAGAGAAATATGAAGTTTTAGAACAACAAACTCAATATCATACAAGACAAAGTTCTAATTTCATTGCAACCAACCTTTTTGGGACTTTTTTTTACACCTTGGACACTTTGTCTTTTTTTGGAGTCTTTAAGCCAATCAATTTTGAAGAGACACTGCAGTGACGGGTTGGGACGAGGGGCTTTATGATTTTAGTCCAATCTAGGCATCAAAACCTCTTGGACCGTTTAATCTTTAGTTGGCCGTTTATGTCAAACAAGCCTACCATATTAAAGTACAAACAATGTATATCGAAGCGCAAACTCGGTATGCAAATGGTGTTAAAAGCCATTAATGTAAACATTGTGAATTGGTGCAAGTCTAAAGCAGATGGGATTATTGGTGCCTAAAGCCAGTTGCAGACGAACTGCTAAGCTAAGTTAGTCTAGCTTATCTCGCATAGCTGATGTAGTTTTTCATACTTGTGTACAGACCGCAAACTATGAACAGAAGTATGAAAAATTACCTAAATAACTTTAATTTCGGAAGTCGGAGTCGTTGGTTCCGCATTTTCGTTTATTGACACCGACTTCCGAAATTATAGTTTTTTTTCATTTTGTAGTGTTTTTTTTTTTTGAAGTCGGTTGTTTTTTTTTGTAAAAAAGTTTTTATTTTTCACTTTTTAGTTGTACCTACTCCACACAAATTCAATTAACAGTAGTGCATTGAAGAATTGAAGACACCGACTAGAAGAATCATCAAAATTCGCATAGAAATGCCGGAGGCGCAGTACATTTATGCATATAATTTCGTACATAAGAATAATTACCTAATGTATTATATACTAAAACCTTCCTGAAAGTATGTAGATCATATTAGTGAAAGAATTATCAAAATTGGTTTATTAGATTTTGAGAAAATCGCGGACATACAAACATACATACATACGGGTTGAATGCAGAACCTCCTTTTTTGTAGTCGGTTAAAAATTACCTCAGCCATGCGAGCTAAGCTAGACTAAATTAGCTTAGCTCTTGATCTGCAACCGGCTATACTGTCTGAACGAAAACCAACAGTAGATATTTTCAAAGTAGCCAATAGAGATTTGGTTGCAAAATTAAAAATCTCTCATTTACTCATTTTGCGCTGTTCGCAAAAATCGCGATCCGAATCTGAAAATTCTTTTACCAACGAGAAGCAAATAAGAGAAGAAGAGATTTACAGTATTACCACAGTCTAAAAATCATACAGTCGTCCAACGAAGACGTCTAGACAGGGCAATCGTGCGGGGTGTGAGGGGCGAGACGCGGGTGAGCCGATCCCGAACTGCGAACAAAACGATGTTAGTAGTTCGGGATATATCATTGAGGGCTGACGCATGCTTGTTTTTTATTTGTTAATTTCAAATGGTGTATACGACGTGTGCTGTGACTGATTGTAAGTCTTCATCTCATATAAATAAAGATCTGCGGTTTCATCAACTTCCACGTAGGTACAGAAGAAAGGTAAATAAAATATCTATTTTGTTATTGTAGAGTGCATAAATAATTTTATTTGTAATGTCGTACCATGTTGATAACGCTAATAAAATGGCCGACCGGCGCACGGTAAAAAAAAATAATAGGGTATCACTACGTATGATTCCTATGTTCTATGTTTATCACACAGAGCATCTGTTTGGAAATCCTACTAATATTATAAATGTGAAAGTGTTCGTTTTTATGTTCCGTGTCAAGATGGCGGACTTTTTTATTATTTACTAAGGGTGAATTTCGAGATGGTGGCCATAATTTTTTATAATAAGATATGCATCTCAATTTTGAGTATAATTGGAGTGCTTATTACGAAAAAGCCATCCTTTTTGAAATCCAAGATGGCGGACGTAATTTTTTTATAATTTGATATGGGAGTCAATTTCGAGTATATTTGGGGTGCTTGTTACGAAAAAGCCATCTTTTTTGAAATCCAAGATGGCGGACGTCATTTTTTTATAATTTGATATGGGTGTCAATTTCGAGTATATTTGGGGTGCTTGTTACGAAAAAGCCATCCTTTTTGAAATCCAAGATGGCGGACGTCATTTTTTTATAATTTGATATGGGTGTCAATTTCGAGTATATTTGGGGTGCTTGTTACGAAAAAGCCATCCTTTTTGAAATCCAAGATGGCGGACGTCATTTTTTTATAATTTGATATGGTTTATTTGTGACAACCCTGGCCGATGCGTTACTGTCTAGACGATGTCGGCATTTTACACGAGATCAAAGGCGTCGTCCTACTGTATGATTTTTATACTGTGGTATTACTAAGTATATCTATATATATAAAATTCCAAGTTCTGGCTGACTGACTGATATATCAACGCACAGCCTAAACCGCTAAATTCCACCCCTAAGAGGGTGAATGGGTGAGGGTGAAATTTTACGCGGACGAAGTCGCGGGCAGAAGCTAGTCATAGGATATATTTTATGTTAAATCAATAAAGTTATAGTACTGTACTTAGCAGATAAGACAACGCTACTGCTCATTCGCTAGAATATTCCCTTTTGTTGTCTTTTGATACAACTTCAAGTAAAGCGTGGGAGTGCTCCATTTGTATCAAAGGCTGCTCAAGAAACATAACACCAACATTACATAATAATAATGTCAGCATAAACACAATACTTACCTATAACTCCTTCAACTAACTATCTCAAGCAGGAATTCTCAGCTTGGCATTCAATTGAAATAAACCAGTGTGCAGTATTAGCATTGTCTATCTGGTATTCTTAAAATGTAGAATGAATAAATTAAACATTAATAAATGCTGTTCATAAGTTGTAATTATAACGGGAACAATTATTTTTCGCAGCAAAAACTTGACGGTCGGAAGCAAAATGCAAACGGTAAGTAGCTAAGTTACTATGGTCACTACCACAGATATAGATATACCTAGATAACGCAAGTATCACGAACCGTATGAAAACTAAGCGTGCCACTTTTTGACTACCTACTATGACGTCACAAGCTCGCGCTCTCTCGCTCACGCTCACCCAGCCAGCAGTACGCAGAACTGAGCGCGAAAGTGGCGGCTTATGATTTTCGATCGTAAACTGGTGCGATTTTTGGCACGCGAAGTAGGTGCTCTTGCGTTATCTAGGTGTATCTATATCTGTGGTCACTACGCATATGAACTGCCCCGTTGGTCTAGTAGTCGCAAGCGCGACTGCTGAGCGTGAGGTCCTGGATTCGATTCCCGGGTCGGGCAAAGTGCTATTGAGTTTTGCCATTAGGAAAATCTTCGTAACAGCCCGGAGTTTGGAAGTTTTCGGTGTGATACCCCCGTGCCTCGGAAAGCACGTTAAGCCGCTGGTCCTGCGCCTGATCTCTCTCCGGTCGTGTCGGATTGCTGTCCCATAGGACTATGAGAGTGAGGGAAAAGGGAGTGCACCTGTGTCTGCGCGCACACTTGTGCACTATAATATCTCCCATGCCGAAGGCTAGTCTCCGTTGCGATTGGCCGCCATGGCCGAAACCGCCGAAATACGGTCTGGAGGACATTATTTTATTTATATGAAAATGTGACATATGTAATTATGTATGTGTTCATAAGTGCTTATACACGAGCGACACGCGTCGTCGACTGAGGCAACTGTAACAGCCGTCGGCAATATGCCGCTCGTGTATATGAGCACCGCACTCAAATACACGAGCGATAGATAGTTATCTTACTAGATCGTGCTTGTATCATAGTTATGTTCCTATTATGACAGTTATGAACCGCTTTCATATAACTATATTACGATATATAGCTACATCCCTAGGGATGTAACTATATCACTATTGGTGTTATTCTGTGTCGCTTTAATAATGTCCTTTTCTCCTTCAGGTACCTACTTTGAAACTTTAACTGTGTAGCTATTATGGGAAATATAATATACTAGCTTCTGCCTGCGATTTCGTTCGCGTGTCAGTGGTAAGATACCTCAATACCTACTTATACTAAAATAACAGCCTTTTTTGTCTGCGTATTCCATCGTTTTCGCTTTGTATTTTTTCTGACTTTTTTTTCTATTTGCTCGGCTTCTAAGGGTTCTAGTATGATGTTAAATAACCTATAACCTTCCTCAAGAATGAGATTATATTATGAAAAACGTATTTTTCAAATTCGACGGGTAGTTCCAGAGATTAGTGCGTTCAAACCAAAGAATAAACTCTTCAGCTTTATATATAGAGATATATTAAAACAAATAAATGTATAGAGAGATATATTAAAACAAAATATATCATGGTTATACAACGTGTCCCAAAATTCAACGATAAGCGGGCACCAGAGGGTGGACTTGCTCATAACTACTCGAGAAAAATAATGAAAAAAAATATCTAATTTTTTTTTTAATTACTAGAAATACATTGAGTTCCTTCGAAAATTGACACCCCTTAAGATATTTTTAACTACCATGACCATAATTTTTCAAACATTACAATTTTTTTTTGTATCGGGAACCTAAGTAGCACTGCTATCCACCACAACCCTTAAAAATTCCAAAATGCCTGTAGTTTTTACACAAAAGTCAATCAAAATTATTTTTTTCCTTAAAATTTTCAAAGTTTTTTAATTTCAGTCCATTTTGTAATTACCAAAAAAATTTAGATATTATTTCACTATTTTTTCTCATGTAGTCATGATCAGGTCACCCTCTGGTGTCCGCTTATCGTTGAATTTTGGGACTCGATGTATATGTCTTTAGATCTCAACCGCATCTGCAATATCTCTCAGAAAGGCGACAGTCAGATGACATTCACCCCAAAAGGCCTGACATACAAACATATACAAACTTCTTTCAACATTATCCTCATCATCACTCATGGTACTTTCCTGCTCCTTCCCCTCTTCCGCTTCCTCCTGTGAACTGTTCACCACCATAGTCCGATGGTTACAAATAGTTGGAGACAAAGCCGCAGCCTTGGGGCAATTAATTAGATTCAGTGCGTCGACATGCATAACGTATGCTGAACCGTGTATTTATTGATATAAAATTCTTTTGAAGTCCGATTACTGTGTTGTGGTTATCTGCAGAAAAAAGTTTTGGTATTTGTGTTTCTCTCATAGTCAATTTCCCATCTTTGACCTTTTTAGAACATCTTACATCTGCTGCTGAAATTATGAATTTCAGCCGAAAGACGTCCACTGCTAGTGACTCCCAAGCATCGCTCATCATTAATTTACGATCCCGTAAGTGACAATCTTCCGATATTTTTCCAATATCATTCCCACAATCCATCGTTTGGGAGAGAGAAGAACAATTTTTAAACTTACCCCCTTATTCATAACACTTATCAAACCTATTTTAGTTAAAATGGGGTTTGTCTCTTTCTTACACACAGAAATGACAACGTGACAGATAAAGACCCGAGAAGTTCTATAAACCTATTTTAGCTAAAATAGAGATAAAATAGGATTATGAATAAGGGGGAAAGTCTTTTGAATTGATTTACGGTTATACCGATAACCAGTCAGACTTTCACGAATCTAACTTCACATCATTAATCCCATAAATGTGTCTCATATAACCTGACAGACAAGTGAACGGGACATCTGTTGTTCTTTTATGGGTCGAGGAGTAAATAAAGATGGAAGAACATACTATTGACTTTTACACAAAATCGACAAAACCAAACAAAAAGAGGAAATAACCCATTCTAAGTCCCAACATCTGGTCGAAATGTTACACAATTTTCAAGCAAGAACCTTACCAAGTACTTTATGAGAAATTCTCACAAAGAAAAACTTACGTATTCCATTCAGCGTGGACCGCCTAATTTTAGACGCATTATTAACGCATTGCAAGGTCTTCCTTTGTGTACAACAGAGGTCTATTGTGCCTAGGCATTAATGTGCTGGTCTAACAATTCCAAGGGAGTCATAATTAGCTAGACTGTGTGTGATTGACTTGTTCTTAAGTATCCACTTGAATGTAGCAAACAAATCTTTATTTATGAGAATTTACTTGGTGGTCTTTCGTGGTTGGTATTTACCGAGACGGTTATCCATCACCTAACGCGTCGAATGGTTATAAACTATCATAATTATGATGAAAAGTCGATACTTTAGCTTCTACCCTAACATAATACTCGTATTTTGGAAAACCCATTGTTTCTATCTATGGTTAAAACTATTTAAAAAGTCTGACGAAATCGTTAATTAATCGGTTAGCTCTCAGTTCCGTGTTCAACATCCATTGAAATATTTGAAAAGATTTAATGTTGGCATGTTCACCAACAGTAAATCGCGAATCATACAAGTTTTGGGCAGCTAAAGTTGCCAATGCCCAAATCATGGCCATATATAGAATTCCCATGCAATAAACTAAAACGCTCTAATTAAACAAGTGAACAATATCTAAGACACTCTAACGCGGCGCAAACGTATCTATTTTACAATTAAACCGTATAAATTGCAGTCCCATGAATTAAACATTTATCAGGATATTAAAACTAACGCGAATGCAAAACGGAAACACTAGATCACTTCGATACGATCAACAAACCAAAACTGCACTTGCCGTTTTTGGGCGACAGGTGGCGCTTGCGACTAACTCTAATCACGTACTCACTGACAATGCAACCTTACAACCAAGACAAGCGAAAATAACTTTTATTAACGAAGTAGTAGAGGTGACCGATCCATTTTTTGTTCGCAAAAATGTACCAGGACTGCATAGACGTAACCTTGGGGAGTCGGGGTATCGCAGCATATTAATAACGTATCATGTATGCAATCACCGTTCAGAAGACATAGGCAGCAAGGTGGAAGAAAGGGCATGGTATGTCAGGTAACCTCAAGGCCGACCACTCTGTATAAACCAACTATATAATGTACTACGCTATTTAGAGGAAATCGCGGCACATATTGTACATACTAGACTTCCCCGCATTATAGTTAATTGCTAGCAGTGTGATGTTCTCTTAGAAGGTAAATAATGTTTAAGTACGATCCGAGGTCGAGATGCTTCTTTTCTAAAATGTCAAGGGTTTCTCTCTAATCTTCATTAAGCGTAATAGTTATTACTGACGGGTTATTTTGTTAAATCGTCTGTTATTATCATGTATATTATTGTAATATACTATGTATTATAATTTTGTCCGATTTTCTGATTTATTTTGAAGTGTCAATGCCGTGTGACGGCTTCGCGTCTCGTGTCGTATTATTCAACAAAATTGACGTTAAGTTGCGTGTAGGTAATGTTTTTCACAAGTAAATATTATTGACAATATTGTAGGTACATTCCTCTATTTACTTGGTTGTAAGTACTTTGAGATTTACTACGTTGCGCAGATCTTCACATACTTAGATTCTATCGTCATTCGTCGTCTACCTAATAGTTTTACTCCTCAGAACTGATTCTATGAAATTCTATATGCAGTGTTGACAGCGAAATTTTTTCAGTTTGCTACTTCATTCCTACCTTTATCCCAATTGATTAAGGGTTAATAATCCTATCCATCTCTGTCAGGAGTCATCTCAATGTTAATTTTTTGCCTTGCCTTAACATATTTTACAGGACCCATCTACATTTTCGTAGATCTATCATCTACCTCCATGCATAAACCCCCTTACCTAAATTTTATTACCTTTTCATTGAATATCAATAAAATAATCCTTTAATATTGAGAAACAGTTTTACATCATTAATACCGCACCTTTATCGACTCCTATTTAAATTCGGCTTTGGTTAAATTGGATTGAATTGAGATTATGGTGATATTGTGACCACGGATTCAATTAGAAATTAAAGTCAAATGAAAAGGATCCATGGAGTCTAATTCTATGACTATATTGAACCTATACTATTAAGCAACTGTGAGTTTTGTGAAGAGAATGAGTAACCTCATAATCTGCCTAGCCTTTTCCCAACTATGTTGGGGTCAGCTTCCAGTCTGACCGGATGCAGCTGAATACCAGTATTTTACATGGAGCGACAGCCTATCTGACCTCCACAACCCAGTTATTGGGTAATACGATACCCCTTGGTAAGACTGGTTGTTAGAATTTCGGGCTTTTGACTACCCGTAACGACTGTCAAAGATCCACGAATGTCAGCTGGGACCAACGGCTTAACGTGCTTTCCGAGGCACGGAGGGGACCCGGTATGTAAAGATGGTCACCCATCCACAGACCAACCGCGGCAAGCGTAGCTTAACTTAATCGATCGACCTGTACGGCTGTTATTATTTACCCACGGGCCCCTTCAACGCAACCTGTTACTATGGGTTCAGTACATGATTCTGAAACCCACTGCATTGAAACTTTTCGTCGGTCATTAAAAAGATATTAGCTATTCCGTACCTTTTGACCGCGATTTCAAGGTTTCAATTTGCGCGTCGATGTCGGGACCACCCTGTAAAAACAGCCCTATTTAATACAAGGTGCTGTCTGGCTGATATTTCCACCGACTGCAGGCAGAAATGGTGGCCCAGCGATAACGGCCGCAATTTACGAGTTCGTAGGTTCGAACCCAGACAGGCACTTTACTTTGTGTATTTAATTTCATTACCACTGCTCTCAAAACGGCGAAAGAAAACATCGTGAGGAAACTGACATGTCCTAGAACCAAAAATTCGAAGACATTGTGAAATCTACCAACCCGCGTGGCAGATTACAGCCCACTCCCTCTGGAAGAGAGGAGGCCTGTGTCCCAGCAGTAGGAACATTATAGGCTGATTATGCAATCAGACACTTTATCCCCTAGAGAAGAAAGCATCTTTACGTCAAACCCCGTTCTAGGTTACTAAAGAAAAGGAAGAAAAATATTTTATTCCGACACACGGAGGAAATTCAAATAGTGAAAAAAGGATAATTTAAAACTAACTTGTTTGTTTTTAATGTAACTTACATAAACAACAACCAAAAAACAAAAGACCTGTGCGAAGCCAAAAAAGGCAATAATGATAATAACTTCTACGGGTAGATAACACAATTTCCTTTAACACCACATCGGTTTCAAAACGCTTCAACAAAAAAACTCCGTCCAAGTTATCTCACATTACCTTAGCTATGTAACGAACAACACATATAAGCCTTTACATAAAAAACAGCACATTGTGAAGGTAAATAACTTGTACGACAAAGTAAATAAAGTATTTTCTAACATCTATAACAGTGAGTAAATTATTTACTGTTCAAATCAATTATTTGTACTATTCAATAATTATGCTATAAATTGCTATCCTTTGCTTTGCAGTATCTATAGGGAAAAACTATGCGATGGAAGTAGGTGTACACTCGTTGAGTTATTTATGAGTAGTTTTATAGTAAGTAATAACCATGATTATGTGACTTATGGGGCAAACAAAGACAATGGTCAATGTCAGACGTTTGAGAGTGTGTGCCTATTCGTTATGTAAAGAAAAAGTGTTTTAGGAAATTATTTTCTATACCTACTCTGAAGTTTTTGAGGACATCATATATAATACCTATTTTAGTAGTTAAACTAATGTTATTGAGAGGTAAAATTGTTTGTTTGCTTGTAAGAGGAAATCTCTGGAAGTACTGATCTGATAAGCGTGATCGAAACAGAAATGAAGAGATCTGCTGGAGAAACAAGGTAACTGACATAGCCCGAAGAATCGCCAAACTTAAGTGGCAATGGGCAGGGCATATTGCTCGCAAAACAGATGGCCGATAGGGCCGAAAGGTTTTGGAGTGGCGACCGCGTACTGGAAGACGTAGCGCTGGAAGGCCCCCCACAAGGTGGACCGACGACATTGTAAAGGCCGCAGGAACCCGTTGGATGCGAGAAGCACAAAACCGGTCGAAGTGGAGGTGCTTGGGGGAGGCATATGTCCAGCAGCGGACGTCTTTCGGCTAAAATGATGATGACTGATCCGATAAAAAATCTTTCAAAGCTATAAAATTTCCGAGTGTCATAGAATGTTTTATGGTTGCTATAGTTGACTTTCACGTGGAAGGAAGTCACGGGCAGAAGCTTGTTTCTTTTTTATAATATTCGTCCTATAATTCTCAATAAAAAAAAAATAAAAAAACTTTTGTCGGGACGCAAACCTTTTTCTCCTTTATCATAAACAATTCGGCAAACACACACAATCAACCCAATGACGTCTTACATCCACTTCCGACCTTCTATTTTCACCTCACAAGTCCATGGACACTAAACCCCCACCCCACTCATTGACAACGTAAACAAACAATATACCACCCCACTGTACTCTCAAATACGATTGATTGCGACATACCAACATTCATACAATTACGGGCCATTACATCGCTCCATATCCACAAGGCCGTCGTCGTGTGAAGTCGACGTCTGATGCGTTGGCTTGGTACAGACGAGGAAAGAATTACTAAATATGTTTTCTTTGTGACAGTACTTTATGTGCGCAGTATGCCAGTAAAGATTGTTGTGGCCAGACGAATGTCCGTAGTATGTTGATGACGCCATCAAATGCGTTTGGTACTATTTATATTACTAATTTTATAATCATGTGTAAGGGGAAAATTGATGTAATATACAATGAAAGAATGATGTCAGTCTTCATTTTTTATTGTTATTACGTTTTAGCCACAGAACAAATTTATCTATTCTGTGGTTTTAGCCAATTCACCCCAGATGTATACTATTCCCGATTATTACTTGCTTTGCATCTGATTTGCTCATCCTGCTGCTAATCATAAACTGAGTAACGTCCAAATATCTTGCCTTCCTGGTCATAACCTCGGTCTTATGAAATAGATACCAATTAAATATCCCGATCTTCATCACATGGACCAATTATAACACTCCTCTTGCAAATTACTTCAAGAATTTGAATGAAACCGACCCTGTAAAGCTGTCGCAATTTGCCCGCAATTAAATTAAAGGAACCAGTAGCTGATTAAGTAAATAGTAGCAGTTTACCTAATACAAGAACTACAAACTGAGAAGGACATTACCAATTTCATTTGAATGGAAGGTGGACAGGCACTGGACGTTATAAATACAGCAAATAATTTTACTAAAGATGTAGAACTGCCGAGATTGACTCACAATAGGTACCTAATGACGGTAACAATAATGTGAAATATATTTGCCAATATTTAGAATCAATATTCAGTCATAAAAGATTTGAGAGGATAATTTGTTTACCCATATAAATGGTTGCGAAAGATGGAAGGAGTGGACGGAGGCCTTTGCCCAGGAGCGGGACAGATCATGAAAGTAAAATAAAATGGTCTCAATACATCATTTCTATGCATTATTTGAAGCGCAATATATGGCATTTAAGAACTTTAATTAATACAATTTTACAAAAGGATAATTATATGTATATTATATTCAGCGTCCATAAATGGTTGGGCTAATTTAATTATAAAAGAGCCAACCAAAAAAACTTGTACTTTGTACTCGTTCAAACTTGTAAGTAAACGTTGTACTACGTTAAAATATGATATTCTCTTCACATTTTACTAAAAAATGAAAAGAATTTGGCTCAGAGAAGTGTAGATTTATGGGTACTTCATACCTAATTCATAATGTAGCTAATTTTATATTCTGCTCTAAGAATTTTAGTTTTAATGAAACACCATTCCTTTGATCCTTTCAGTATGTATAATGTATGTAAGCTTATATTATACATGCATGTGAGCTATCGAATTTACATACATGCCTACATAATGTCGGACTTATGATTCTTTGGAGGGTAAGTATAGTTACAATTACGGGCTGACGACCTCCTCAGAATTATAAGTTGATGATACACGTTTTGTATTAAGTCATCGATCAATTTTACTTTGTTTATAGAATGCTCGTTTTTGTTGCCCTTGGTTAGAAAAGCCAGCCTTCTCCTTATCTGTATAAGGGTATCCAAAGGGTGCTTGAAGGATTTATGGCCGAATTCTCAAACGCCACTCATTTTTAACTTGCCGTCAAGTCTCATGCTCAAGAAATTCATGGGTCACCGTTCAATAATACGGGTTTTTCTTAAAGAAATCCAAGTAAAATCTCTGAGGGGACAAAACTATCCCGTTATTTTTGGGACAAATGTAATATTTTTCACTAGCCAAAGTATTTGAGCAATAAGTAAATAAAAAGAGTAAGGTCATGTCTGCTAATTAAATTATTTATTTATTTTATATAGGAGAGGGCCGTGACTTACGAGTTGGAGGTTGAAGGTTCGAACCCAAGAAGGCACTTTACTTAGAGTAAATTATTTCATCACCACTGCACTAAAAAGGTGAAGTAAAACATCGTGAGGAAACCGAAATGTCCTAGAACTAAAACTTCGAAGACATGTGACATCCACCAACCCGTACTGGGCCCACGAGTTGGTCCCATTCCCTCTCTCATAGAGAAGGCCTGTGTCCCAGCAGTGGGAAAATTACAGGGTGATTTTGCTTAATATTATGCTATTTTATAACAAGTTAATTCTCCCATTTTAGTCAATCTGTTGACTAAGAATAGCGGTGGCATATAGCCAACGCTATTCAGCTGTTCCAAAACATTTGTGAACAAAAAAATAACCGCATAAATCAAATAATTTAAATAAAATATTCATTCATAAACCATCTCTAAATTACTTCTCTATTACTTAATAAGGTAATAATATAGTTATTTGACGGAAAGGTCATTGAAAAATGTATTTCTTTGTGCGGTTGACTCACTTCCGTATTGTCTGCTTTAATCTGATTATGATGGTCTGTTTTTGTGTGAAATTAAAACCAGCTAAACAACATTTTTATTTTTGAGAATATCATTTGCTAAATTAGTCATAGCTTTGGCTTCAAATGCTAGTCTGATTTTAAACAGTTCACTAGTAACCCAAAGTCGAAAAATTACAACAACGCTAAAACAATGAGAACTAGGAAGTGCCATTCTGACGTCAGGTTGGCTGACCCAACCTGACGTCAGAATGGCTGATCACTTTATTTCTTTGATATATTTATTAACTCAAAGGTAGCAAATATTTCATTATAGGTAAGTAGCAAATAGGTATTAAACAGTGCATAATATGGTCTCATGTGTCTAGACGGTCCAGCCACCCTGACGGTGATTTTGATTTTGTTGGTATATTGGCGTGTGCTAGCTGAAATGTATGGCAAATAATAATAATTTAATTTCATGTTTTGTTATTCGTAATGTGAATTATTTACTATAGCATAGAATCAAGTTCTTCTAACTGAACAGACAGCTGTGCTGCTGAGGAGTTTGTTGCGCCACTTCTTCTTCCCAGCTAAAGCACAAGTGTTGAAGGAAGGACGTTTTGGGAGACTGTCTTATGTAATTTTGACGTTGGTAAAGTGCTGATTATCAGCGTAATTTGAATAAATTCTTTTGATTTTGATTGAGTTTATTCAAAATTCTGTAGAGGCGGCCCAGTGGTTATGGCCACGACTTGTAGGTTGTAGGTTCGAATCCAGACAGGCGCTTTATTTCTATAAATTATTATCATCACCACTGCTCTCAAAACGGTGGAGACATGTGACATCTACCAACCCGCACTGGGCCCGCGTGGTAGATTATAGGTCACTCCCTCTCGTAGAGAGGAGGCCTGTGTTCCAGCAGTGGTAAAAATATAGGCTGATTATGACTCAAAATTCTTAACAAGTCTGACAACAACAATAGATTTTGTAGCACAAATGTGTGAATTAGGAAAATTGAGTACATTTTTTTTAAATACATCTCCTAGTAAGTAGTTTGGAAATGTGAAAATCTCAAAGATAGAAAATACGTTTACAGTCTTACGACAACACCTGCATGAGTCGGAAAACTGGTTTATCCACTATTCACTTAATGAGGAGACTTCTCAGACATAATAATTATCAAGCAATCACTGATGAACTTATTTATTTCTCTTTCATAAAATACTAGCTGCGCCCCGCGGTTTCACCTGCATAAGTTTCGATCCCGTGGGAATATCAGGATAAATAGTATTCTATGTCCTTTCCCGGGACTCAAACTATATCTATACCAAATTTTATCTGAATCGGTTCAGCGGTTTAAGCGTGAAGAGGTAACATACAGACAGACAGACAGACACACTTTCGCATTAATTTTGAAGTATGGATTACCATACCAACAATATTCGGTAATAGGCTGAGTAATATCATGACGAGTATTCAACTTTCGTAATACTTTCATGTTTTATCATTTATAGTGTCATAATGAATGATATGTGACAGTAAAGAATGTGCGGTATCATGCTTGCAGGCGTAAAGAATGAAGAAGTAAGAGCTCAGGTCGGGAGTGAAAAGGTCAGTTTGCCAGATAAATTTCGCTCTAGTAGATCGTACGGGGAGCAAGTAAAATCAACTAAATAAATAAGCGGAATCTCAATTCTCAATTCTCAATTCTTTATTGCGTACTATAATGTATACAGGGTGTTACAGAAAGGGTATATCAATACAAACGGGTTGAAGAGTGTATCTGGTCTAGAATCTCTGTACAAAATTTCAGCTCAAAAGCATTTACTTTGAAAATGCTTAATATTTTTTTATTTCGACATCACGACGCTGCACTGGCGCGCGGCGGCGTGATGTGCGTGTACTAGGCGCACAGACACACTACAGATAATGAATAATGACCCTCGTAGTGCGGTGACACGTTTGTTATGATTTCAATTTAATAAACTGTTGAAATAAAAAAAATATTAAGCATTTTCAAATTTACTGCTTTTGAGCTGAAATTTTGTACAGAGATTCTAGACCAGATACACTCTTCAACCCGTTTGTATTGATATACCCTTTCTGTAACATCCTGTATAGTTGGTAGAGAAATAATTATATTAGTCACAATTATGGACCCTGTCGGGCACAGCATAGATAGTAGGAGAGAGGAGGAAGAGCACTGGGCGTTTATTATGATAAATTTAATTTAATCTCAGTAATGAAGTGACCAGAACCATGGAAGGTCTTACACATAAAAGTAAAAAAATAATAGAAAATGAACGCAATTCTATCTTCAAATCACAGATAAAGCGTTTTTGCTCGATAAATTAAAACAAAAAGTGTGTGCCTAAATGTAAGGATCCCAACACTTCATTTTTTTTCTTCCTAGCCCCATGAAAAAAAACGTACTGAACATATTAACCTGACTATAATAATAAATAATCATATAAAGCGGAGAAAATGACGCCCTCAACCGGGACCAAGATAATAAACAGATAGGATTAAACTAAACTGTGATACTCCTGAAGTTAGCTATATTTCTAGAAAAAATATACAAATAAAACTAACAACAATAATTAATCTAACATCGATATATTCCGTCCGACTGTACACGCATCGGCGCAAGTGCGTCCGCGCACCGCGGAATGGAGAGGAAGGTCGAGAGATTTACAACCTTTTGTGTGGCTCCTAGATGCGTCTGAGCAGTTTGCGGTAACATACAATAGATTGTTTATTAATATTCTAGTGTTTGTGCCAATTCTGATTAGGAGTTTGTATTTTGTTATGGGTAGGCTTTTTGCCTAGGAATAAGGCTAGGCAGGAGCCGAAGTTTTGTTGATAAGACAAAGACGCGATGAAAACGCCTCTTTGTATTCGATACATTCCAGCCTATTTTTGAAACTAACGTATTCCATATTCAAACAATCACAACTCGTCCAACATGCCTACAGCCCATTTGGGACGACTTGACGAAAATCAAAATAAATTTTATTTTATTCCACCAAAAATACCTATCAAGCCTAACCTGAGAATAAATATTGAATTTTTGTCAGTTTTCCCATACCAGAACTGTCAGTGTCAGACGTCAATTTTATTCGACTGATAAAAGATATCTGACTATGGTAAAATCAACACTAAAAAAAAATATAGAGTAAAATAACATTAAGTAATACGGTTTGGTGTCTGAAACTCGTCAAAACATGTATTTTGCGTAGTAATTGACGTTATTGTAGGTATTAAAGTAATTTTTCTTAAAATACACATTTGTTTACATGTTTGGAAACTAAATTGCGCGCCCAGTGTAGGTACAGTAGATACGCGGCCGTTGAGAACGCCCATGAAAGTTTTGACATAGGCTCATACACCGTTGATAGAGGCACATTTTTGACAAAGGCTCACATAATTATGTATATTGTAGATCCGCCCCTAAGACGACCCACTGACCGATATGAGTGAAAGAGACGACGTTACTCGAAGCCGAACTATTAGAATACCTACTACTTATCGATGGTCAAAGGTTGACACCACGTAACTGCAATGTATCAAATTTTACAGGAGAGTGGAAAAATTGTATAATTACGAAAATAAAAAAAAGGTCAATAGCATAAATTGTTCGAGTGACATTTTTTGTGCATTACGAGTTATCGATGGGAAGATTAATAAATAAATAATAATAATAATGAAAGCTTTATTTATCCAAAAACATACATAGTTTGAACTTACAGTTTTTATATTAGGTTTAAAAATATATTTATTTATATAGTTTATGTTGCACATTCTGTACAAGAATAATACTCTACCTCTTAAGCTAGGTTATACCTGTATTTTAAGAAGTAGTTGTCGGAGGTAGTTGAGATTTGGCGCTATATTTAAAAATTTTTGAAATACGTAACTCGTTTTGCAAAAAAATGTGGGTTACGAGTTGTCAACGTATGACCATCGCTATGCCACATCAACAGCCAGTTACTGTATCCGAATAGGTATTTTACGGCCATAAAAGTACCAAATTAATTAGTAAGAGTCTATTATTTACAAGTACCGTTGTAGCTATCACAGACATCCGTTTCTTACTGTGTATTACGTAGGATGAGCAGATCCGCAACAAAGCAATTTACCCACTCGGCGTAATTGTTAACGAAGATGGACAGAAACATAAAGGCAAAAGGTAGAATAATATGTTCCTTTTGATAAAAAAAAAACCTTCTGGAAACCAGAATTATTTAGAATCTTATAACAGGGAGTTTTAGTGGGTACCTTTGTATTTTTTTTCATAATTGCTGAATAGACCCGCTCTTGACCTCGATCACGCCTGATGGAAAGCGATGGATGAGGTCTATGATGGGACGATCGTGCCCAGAAGATGCCTAAGGCACTGGAACTCCCACGCGTCGAAAGTATTTAAAATATTTCAAAAAGCGCGTGTCGTGGAAACTGGCATAAACTTACAGTCCGGCCATCGAGAGAATGCGTTTCTGACACCTGTCAGTGTGACAATTCTGGTAGCTAATAAAGATCAATTTCGCAAAACATGTATTCGTTTGATTCGTTTGCATGAAAGTGACAGGTGTAAGAAATCCTCTCGGCGGCTGGACTATAGGATGAATCACTTAGGCGTCGAAGTACTCGTCCGCATAGCTGTCATCCGGAAAAGTGCCTAAAAGACTAGCAGCATTGCCACGTTGAATAGAAATGCTAATTATTAATCGAAAGAACGAGTCAGCCATCTGAAGGCCAATTCTCGTAATTTAAAACGTTCAAAATCTAGTCGCAGTCGCATCTCGGCGACAAACAAACGTCAAAAACTACTCAAAATATAGGGAAATTAGAGTTATTTTTGACAGATTGACACTGAGATCAGACTGTGAACGTTCTTAAAATTACGAGAATTGCCTCTCTGGTCACATGAAGTGTTAACCAGTCGGTTATTAATACAGGTTGTAAAAAGACACATCATATACTCGTAGCCGTCAATTACGCATTTTTTACATCAAACTAAGTAACATTGCACAAAAATAATTGCTGGGAAACGACTTTTATTTTTGGTGTAAGTATTTGCTGTTTGCGGTAGTGCACCCGCAATACAACACACGAAAATCATTGAGCTTATGGGTGCATGCAACGGTACAGGAGTCGTGGGGGCATTTAACTAGTTAAGGCCCGCTCATGAGACACAATTGATTTTCTATTGAAATGTGCCACCAGTGGTTCGCGGCGGGCCTGAGAGATTAAAGTTGTGTTCTAAGTACCTTAAAAATTTGAAATACATGAACAGACGCCAGCACATCAACCTACGACAATCTGTCAAATTTCTTTAATAGATTTTCAACTTTATCACTAAATAATAAGGATCAAAGTTGATTGGGAAAATTTTACAGTTTCGGGTAGGTTGTTGTGCTGGCGTCTGTAGGTACTCTAACCTAGCTCTGGAGCCAGGGTCTCACCTTTTTCTGTAACCTGTTTTATGGCAATAAAGAATTTATTTATTTATTATCCTCCGTAACCAGAAGGTTCTCAGGTATGGTATGGCTAGTATAAAAAAAAAAATTACAATAACGGGGAGTAAAAGTGACTCGGTTTCCTTAAGTGTCTTTTTACACCCGTTATAATTATATGTACATATATTTAAAGAAAGGTTACCTTCTGCAAACTGACGTAGGTAGGTGTTAATTTTGTACATAACATTGTAAATTACAATTAAAATGTTGTCAATTTCCAAAACCACTGCCGCCGACATTGAACTTTTGTGACATATACCCGAAGAACAAGTAAATTATAAATAGCAATCGACGTTTCAAGGAAAATCCTACGAAATGTATAGAAATATGGCGATTGCTTAATTGTCATGTGTTAGAGGATTGACAGTTTGTTGAATAGTTTCTTAGTAATGATTTTAGTGACGTTTCCTTCTGCTTGCGTGTACGCAATGGTTGAGGGTCGTGGCCTTAGTGGTCGTTATAATCGTTTTATTAAGAATAGGTTAGCAAAGTAACAACAAACGCTCTCATCAGCTAGCACATTTAGCCTAGTCAATTTTGACTTAATACGTAGTCTTCGCCCACAATACTGTCTCCTAATTGTCTCCTAAGGCACAGGTTTCCCCTAGTTTAGGAGGCAGGGTTTCCACCATTCGAGACACCTTTTTACAACCAGTTTTTGTAACCTACCAATTACTACTTATTGTAACAAGGGTATTTAGTATCAATAAAGTTATTATTATTATAAAGGCGAAAGTTTGTGAGTGTGTCTGTGTGTGAGGGTGTGTTTATTTGTTTTTTACTTCTTCACGCTCATACGGCTGGACCAATTTTGATAAAATTTTGTATAGAGATAGCTGACACTCTGGATTAACATACAGGCTACTTTTTATTCCGATATTCGCACGGGATCGACACTTACGCGCACTTGCTTATTTATAATACTTCTGCAACTTCAAAGACATTCGACCTTCCTGAATACAAAAATGCTGTTCGGCGTCAGAAATGTAGAACCAGCATTAGAAATAAAGTATCCTATTCAGAGTGATAAACCACTCGACTAATAAGCTGGTAAGCTGTCATTACTAATCGATATTTATTCACCTCACCTCTCGATAGGACATAAAAATAAATATGTAACAAGATAATAAAGCCACTAACTGAACGAGTATACAGTTGGCAGAGATAATTGATTAAATTAAGTGTTATATGGATTATTGGTTCAATATGGTAACTTTACGCGATATGTGAGTCGCAGTTAGAATGGAAAATGCGAGATTTATCTGATTTTCCTGGGGCCGTATAGCCGAACTATTAATGCTATCATCATTCCTGCAGTGCGAAAAAAGGTTGGTGGCTCCATCTCTTTCTCACACTGGAATCATGTCATAATACGGCATCTGACGTCTTTTATTTCATGCCAGAAAAGAAGCTATCAGAAGGCCAATTCTCGTAATTTAAAACGTTCAAAATCTAGTCGCAGTCTCATCTCAGCGACAATAAAATGTCAAAAACTTGTCAAAATGTAGGGAAATTACAGGTATTTTTGACAGATTGAGACTGAGATCAGACTGTGAACGTTCTTAAAATTACGAGAATTGCTTGTCTGATCTCAGCATAGCTTAGAACAGGAGTCGCCAAATTTCGAACCGCGGTCCAGTTCAGAACCGCCGAACTATTTTGTGCAGGGGTAAGTTTTCTATTTCGACTAACGATGAATATCTCCAGGATTTAATGGCAATAGCTTGCACGACTTCAAACAGATTGTTCAAAGTAAAAATAATAAAAATCACATTAATATTCATTTTTGTTTTATTTCTTAATTGATATTTTAATCTTGGTTGCTTATAATCGTCTACCTTATGAACGATGAAACTAATTGGTTATCCCTGGCTTAGAAAGTAGGTATACCTTTTAACATAGATTACAGTTTGGCAAGGATTACAACGATTGCTGAATTTAGGTACTACGGGTAATGTACTGATTCCTTCGACTGAACTTTCTTTATTTTCACGAAGCCTGAACTTTGGTTAGTTTAACACATCCTAATTTACCCAATGATGTTATTCCCCCGGATCACCACCCGGAGGCAGTATATCCCCGGACAAGGCCTTTCACATATACAACTATACTCCAAATATGCAGTCAACAACATGTAAGCTTACCAAATCAATGGTAAGATAACAAAATCCACCAAATCTTATTTATTTTCATTAAAAGTTGTCTATTTAGAGACATCATAAGTTTCCTATTATAACTGCAACATAATCCATATCGCACCGGTATTATGATAATGTGACAGCTGGCGCCACATGCAGGCATTCTCATCACGAACTTAAATTTATGAAGACATAGTACATGTAGAGGTATGTAAACTCCGGCAGAGCAGAGCAAACCAGAGAACCGGAGCACATGAGAAATCAAAGTAGTTCTCACCAAAGAATAAGCCAGTTACAGTAGCAAAGGTTACTTGGATTGTCAAGAATGCCTAGGTAAAATATTTATATAAAAACTAGCTGCACCCGCATACGTGTCGATCCCGTGGAAATATCGGGATAAAAACTATCTTATTTCCTTCCCCGGGACTCAAACTATCTCTATAACCAACCAAACCAAATTTCAACCACCAAACTTCATCTAAATCGGTTCAGTGGTTTAGGCGTGAAAAGGTAACATACAGACAGACAGAGTTACTTTCGAATTTATAATATTAGCATGGATGGTAATCAGAGTAATAAGAGTTAGATGACTCTGAATGAAATCGTGTCACACATTCTGAAAGAAAAGAAAAAAAAAGTTTATAATATTTCGTCTTCATTAGTCTTATTTATTTATTTTTATATTATTATTTTATTCTGGATTGTGTTGGTTACATGAAATACTAAAAATTGTATACATTTTTTTGCTTCTACTTTTTATCGGTTTATTGTAGCATTCTTTAATAGAAGACTCGTCGGTCGGTAGTTTCAAGTAAACGAATTACTGATAAGACACAGAAGCGACAAAATATTTCCACAATATCTTGGCTTGATAAACAAAAAGCCTAATAGAAATGGCAGCAACTATCAGTACAATATGTAGGTATCATAATAATCTCTCTTTCATGAGGATTAAGATACGTAGAAAATTATTTTTATAAAAACTAGGAATCTCTCGTTTTCATAAGCATGATATCGACACCATCTCTGTATTCAATCTAGTTTTTCTACTATATCTAACCGCCAGACTGTCACCGCAAACCACTTTACATAATTCTAGTTATAATCTTCCTACGCAACTCAGGGTCAATAGGATAGGTAAAATACATCTCGTTCAAGCAAAAAAGACAATGCATGCGACCTTGGCAGCTAAGTCAAATTCTTCTGATGGGCCAATGTGTAGGCGACCGCAAAAACTATCCTATGACATTGCCAAGCCTTGTTGCCACATAGTCCTAAGTCTTATACATTCGTAAACTCGTTGGGACCTTGTTGGATTAAGTGCCAGCTTGAATGTTGGCTGGACAATTGCTTCAGCCCACACCTCTTAGTATTGTTGTGGGGTATAGTACAAGCGATGATGTAACTATAAAATAAATTGTCTCACGGTCCCAACATGTGACTTGTATAATTATAGTTTTATTGAAATGGGCGTCAAGTTTACTTAGATATCTCATGGTCAGGGAAATAAAAGTATATTGCCTGCTTGTGTTTACGAGAGTCGTATTATCATAAAGTTAAGCTTTATTATTGCCAGTTGCAGTGTTAAAATGACTTTAATCAATATTTTTATCTCTGGTTTCGTTTTGATTTATAGTAACATTTTTATAATGATTTGAACCGCTTAAAATATTTCATTCCTTGGGAAATATATAATTTTCTTCATAAATACATATATTATTATCTTTTACAGCCATAGTTACGCGTGGCTAAATAAACAGATACAAAGTAATCCGTAATTGAATTATGCGACAATTTTATTCAAATACATTATTTATAGATATTATTCTTAGTATCAATCCAAACGTGGTCAGCTGTAGATAATTGATTTATAAAGTAAAGCCAAAGTCCAAGAACTAGAAAATAATATGAATTTCATTTTTAATGTTTTAAATTCATATTTATTTTGAGTTTTCCTCGTTGCTTTTATTTTTATCCTCAGGGTCCTAATATGCGGTTGTGTTACCATCAAATTGTGCTCTGATGCAAAATATGGCATTAATTGGAGTTATACGACTCACTTATATCAAATACATACTTGCAAAGTTATTATTTTAAATGCTAATTAACAATCGTCATCACTCACTCTTTTACTCTCTCTCTCTGTCTTTTCTATTTTATTATTCGTTCCTTTAATATGTAGCTTCCAAAAAATAGCTATGAAATATTTAAAATTTAATTTGCATCTCAAGGTCTGTTCGCTTCATCTTCGCTTACACAGTAGCGTCTGCCTAAAATCTTATAGCGTAGGCGAGGAAATTTCGGCAGGTAGGTAGCCTCATATAATATTAATTTAGCATGCAGGATCTTTTGTTGATACCATCGCGTCGAGCTCCGGTGCATTCGCGGTCTTGAGTGCATTCGCACTTACTTTTGATTATTTCACATTGAATATTTAATCACCATCAACATTTTTAGGTTCTTTTGTAATTATTTTTAAATGAAAAAGGTTTCTGCACTCGCTCTGGAAGTGTTTTCCATTCGTGTATAATTTTACGCATTGTAGCTTTGTTTCCACATCAATTTCTGTTTATGATTGTTGGTAACAATTTCATGTAAATTTTGTTTGAAACAAACAGCAATTTTCTTTGTCTTGAGTTTTCCAATTTTTTCTCTGTGTTTTGCTTGTGTTGTACCTAAGGATTTTTTAGACAAGCATATAATTTTGTATAATTCTTATCTACTCTAAAGATCTACTACGTCATTTTAATTTCTTTGTTTGATACTTAATACTAGTTTATCTTACGAAGCTATCTCAAACAGACTCATTTCCTTTACATCGTTCATAAAAACGTTAGAATCAAAGGAACAAAAAATCCTTTGCACGTGTTCATTACAATCAAGTTTTCTCTTTAAAGAATTAATTAATCAATATGTCCTTACAAGGTAAAACAATTCATTCTTCTGATCAGCTGTATCAAAATGTTTTTTTTTGTTATTATTCTTTATATGTCTAAAATCTTTGTATTTTCATTTTATATACCTAATAGTACATAATATTCGTGCTTCTAATGCTCGTATAATAACTGTGGAAGTATTTTTTATTCTCACGTAAGGTTATATTTTTTGCCACCTCAGCTAATGCAGGCATGAATGTGCTGAGAAAATCTTTTGTGTTCTAGACAGTGTATTTTGTGGATACATTTTCTGAATTACACATTTATACGCACACACAGATATACATTAAGACACGCACACAAACAGGACCAGACGCACAGTGACACAGTGGGACATATAGTAACCCTATTGATGAAGTTCTTCAGACAGCTCAGGTTCATAGTACTGGCAAATGGTGTGCGTGTATGACCAGATGTATGACTTTAACGAAGAAAAAGGATCGTAGCAGGTGGCCTTTTGTAGTTTCTGCCTGTCCTCAAGGAAAGAAGGCATGAGTTTACATATGTGTGTATCAGTCTAGTCTAGGCAAACGCGGTCACTAATCAGAATAAAAAAGTGAGGTCAGAAAAGTGTGGTTATTTGAGTAGGCATGCCTACTTAAGGGTGATAAATTGCGAAAGTCGAACGTCATGGTACTACGCGTGAGACGTACGTATTTTTAATTTTGTCGTATTAACTTGAACGAGTAAAGACCAATAACAATGTACGAATAGTACGGGAGCTGAGTAGGCCGTCTGGCGACTGCCTACTGCCGCGCGTGTTTGTATGAAGATTTTGTTTTTTGTTAGGTATGATAATTTAGTGAGTTTTTTAATTGTGGGGCACACACTAAAATGCAATTGACAGGCTTATGTTGATATATCGAGGTAGGCACTGCTAATATGCCTATATACAATGCACGCTGCATTGCATATAGGCATATTAGCAGTGCCTGGTGCACTGGTGTGTAAGTATGTATATTTTCTGAATTCTATCAATACGAAAATTATCTTTATCCACTGTTTGATGAGGTTACTATGGAACAAAAGAAGACCTTGTCAATTTGACAACTCACGTTGTGTAATTTGTGAATTTTCATTTCCTCGGTACGAGGTCAAGCTTTAAATAGATATATCATGAAAATTACCTGTTCTTTTCCCGTGTCTAGGTATAATGTAAATACAATGGGAGTTTTCAATTGAGATTTTATCGCTACTGTCGTTTGTTGTGATAGAGATTTACTGGTCGAGCTGACTACAGAGCTATCGTATATTTTCTTGTGGGCGTCAAATGAAACAGTTTCTAGAATTTCATCACTTTCAATTAGGACCTACATGTGATCATCTAAGCTGGTTTAGAATACACTAGCTTCTGCCTGTGACTTCGTCCGCGTGAAATTTTGGCCCCCTGACCCATCGTGTCCCATCGTAGCGCCCGCCTGCGCTATTAGGTATTTCGTTTTCGGTAACCGTTATTTCTGTTTTTTTTTCCTTTTTGCATGACTCCTAAAGGTCGTAGCGTGATGTTAAATAACCTTCCCTATGAATTGGGCTATCAAATGGAAAAATCAGCATTATTATTAGTAATATAGATTACCATTTTGTAGACCCTTTAGTAAAAGTTATTCATATTCTTTAGTTCCGTTACCTTCGGAAAATCAATGAATTTAAAGTTAGCTAGTATACAATGCTATAGTAAATACAGTTGGTAGTAGATTTGCTCATTCATTACCATCTTCAGCCAATTAAACCCATAAAGGACTTACTCACGATACGACATCGTACAACCGGCTAGATTCTTACAACATCAAATGATATTCTTAGAATCAACTATCATAATAATGTGTAACAAAAACAAATCAATCGGAATGTTTTTTTTGTGTCTTATTATGAGGTTATGGTCAGCTAAAAATAGATAGCATATGCATAGGCATTATCAGCCTAAAATAAACCACGAATAAGATACAGGCCTGTAATAAACCACGCGGACCCAGTGCGGGTTGGTACATGTCACATGCCTTCGAATTTTTGGTTCTAGGACATGCCGGTTTCCTCACGATGTTTTCCTTCACCGTAAAAATAGATAGCTCCATATATTATGAGGTCACTACTACCTTTTGCCCGTGGCTTTGACCTCCATCAGAAATTATTCCTCAGGAACGTACTACCGGGATAAAAAAGTATCCTATGTCCTAACCTAACTAATTTTGTACACAGACAATAGTGTCTGTGTACAAAATTTCATCCAAATCGATACAGCCGTTTAGGCGTCGAAAGGTTACAGACAGACAGAGGTACTTTCGCATTCTTCTTCTTCTTAGCGTGTCGATAGCAATCGATCTAAATGTACTCGACATTAGTACGGAAAATAATATGGATTACTAGCTTTCACCTCTTAAACCATTTCTTAATGGATACCTACTCTTCACAAAAGACAAAAAACACACCCTCTAAATTTCATGTCTCTAGCACCAGCGGTTTAGGCTAGTCAGGACTTTGAATTTTATATATTATATAGATTTTGATGTCTGTGTCATATACGCAATGCAGTGCAATGCCAAACACCTACTAAGTCAAGGACATAAGAGCTGATTAGGGGTCAAACAAGGAGTAGATTGGAACAAATGTAATAAGTCTATAAAGCCGCAGCGAGTTTGTAGCGAAGCGGACTATCTCAATTGGCCAGAAAATTCCATTGATGAAGAAGTAAATTGGTCATAATAAAACTACACTACATTGTATTTCAATCAGGTGCTTACCACATGAACCGCGATGATCCATTTTATAATGAGGAAAATATTTCAGAATGTCCAAAATAAAAAAATTGTCCTCATTCCTTGTTTTAACGTTCCATTTTCCATCAAATCGTATTACCCAGTAACTAGGTTGTGGAGGCCAGGTAGGCAGTCGCTCCATGTAAAATACTGGTATTCAGCTTCATCCACTTAGACTGGAAGCCAACCCCAACATAGTTGGCCAAAGGCTAGGCAGATGATGATGATTAGAATTAACTTTTTTTTTGTATGCACGTGTTTCTGTGAAAAATAAATCTATTTTTCTTTCTTACTATTGCTCTTTATGAACACACTGTCATTTCCCCAACGATTCACTACGGTATTAATGTAATAGGTACCTTTTCAATAGTCAGTATACTCGTGAAGTATTTTCGGGCCTCTGAAGGTGTTGTCTGGTTTTTTGTTTATGTTACGTGCAGTTCTTTGTGTGAATCAAACACTCTTTAGTCTGGCGTGATATTAGATGAATCATTCATGTCTTGATCCTGTATTGTTTTGTTCTTTAAGACCTATCGTCCACGACGCTATTTGAAAGTACAACATTTTTATCTCACGAACCGATGCGCGCTTTACTTTTGGTAAACAGGTGTACAAACATGCTGTGAATGTGTGCGTGAAGTAAAGTCAGCATATACACACTTCCGACGTCTATTTCTTCCCCGTGTCTCGGACAGTACCTAGAGCGGGTACATTCACAGCGGGTTTGTACATTTTGTTACCACAAGTAAAGCGCGCGTCGCTTAGTGAGATACAAATACAGTAACAAACTCAAATCACCAATGAGTAGTCAGAATGTCATAGGACTAGTAATTCAAGGGCGGTCCGTACACGACGCAACCAATCACAAACTAGTTAATAACGCGTTAGTAAGTGGCGTCGTGTACGGACCGCCATTGAAATACTTACAATAGTCCGCGCGGAACTAGTTGGCCGCGCCTTAGGTATGTGAGCGATGGGACGGAGGAGCGGGGGCACATTACTCAGTACGTGCGTTGCGAACCGCCGCCTCACCCCTGTACCCACCTCAGCGGCCAACTAGTTCCGCGCGGACTATAGTTTCATGACAATCTGTAATTTGGCTAGTATTTGTGTTTTTTTTTTGGCGAATGTCATCTCGCATGTCAACCTAGCAGATTGTCAGCTACTTAACCGGGCTGTCCTGTAGATGCAAAAAAATTACGGCCTCCAGCCAGGGCATTAAACTTATAAACTAGGCGACTACTGGCACCCCCTGTGGGGTACGTAGGTGTCGTAGGGTACGTAGGGCAGTAAGGGACAGGCTGGATCGAATCAAACCGTGATTTGAGTTTGTAACATGTACTTTTGAGTAGAGTCGTGGATGCAGGGCCTTATGATACTTATTCTAATAGCCATGTATGTTGGTCGGTCACTATGACAAGTGATTCAGTTTTTTGTTGGCATTATCTAATTTGATTACAAAGGGAATAATTGAGTGCATTGTAATCGTGCATAGATCTGTTTGTACTGCTCATAATCAATTAGTTTAATGCAGTTTTTAGGGTTCCGTAGTCAACTAGGAACCCTTATAGTTTCGCCATGTCTGTCTGTCCGTCCGTCCGTCCGTCCGTCCGTCTGTCCGTCCTCGCTTAATCTCTGTGACCGTTAGCACTAGAAAGCTGACATTTGGTACCAATATGTATATCAATCACGCCGACAAAGTGGTAAAATAAAAATTGGAAAAAAATGTTTAATTAGGGTAGCCCCCCTATATGTAAAGTGGGAAGTGATTTTTTTTTTAATTTCAACCCTAACGTGTGATATATTGTTGGAAAGGTATTTAAAAATGAATATGGGTTTACTAAAATCATTTTTTGATAATGTCAATAATTTCGGAAATAATCGCTCCAAAAGTAAAAAACAATGTGTCCCCCCCCCTCTAACTTTTGAACCATAAGTTTAGAAAATATGAAAAAAATCTGAAAAGTAGAACTTTATAAGGACTTTCTAGGAAAATTATTTTGAACTTGATAGAAACAACAGTTTTTGTACAAAAAAGACAAAAGTTGTACAAAATCATTTCTGGACTAAGTTTGTAGTATAATCGTATATGCAAGCATTTTTTTTTTAACTTCGTTTACATATTTTATTATCCTGAACGTATCTTTTTTCAAACAAAAAAAGAATTATTAAAATCGGTTCTCGCAATCCAAAATTACCACCGAAAACTTCTGGCACATCTATGTACTAATTAGTAACCCAATTCCCCGAGAGATGGCGCTGTAGGTACTTATTACATTAGGTCGGGTATTATCGAATTGTACGTGGGAACACTTATTGTGACGGACGGGAAACTACGGAACCCTACACTGAGCGTGGCCCGACACGCTCTTGGCCGGTTTTTTTTGTTTGAAATGCAATGAGGTTTATATTACTTCTAGATATTAATTTAATAAGTAGCCAGCTGCTGTGCCCGCTCTAACGTCAAAAGTAATTAATTATTCAACAAGAATATTAATTTGAATTTTTACGTCTTCTCACAATAATTTATCATAATTTTATCGCCATAAGGCGTCATTGACCTACAAATGTTTCATATTTTTCACGTTTTCAGGTTCATTTTTATTATTATTCAGTATATGGGTATGTTTGTTTTATGTGTATATCTGTTTGACCGCTTTGTTCTTTTGAACTTCGCAACGGAGTCTGATGCAGTTTTCTCCACCACGTAGAAAATGTATTCCGTCTGCAGATGATCAAATGCCACTGATGCCGCGATTAGCGTGGCTACCTACTGGGCCCAACTCATTTAACAAAATACCTACAAGTATTGAGATTCCGGAAGATTTATCTGTACTAAAACATTAATATTAAACTAACATATTTATAGTACACCTAAAGAAGGTGGCTGGGGCAAACTGGATGCGGAAAGCGGAGGACAGGGTGCTGTGGCGCAGCCTGGGAGAGGCCTATGTCCAGCAGTGGACTGCAATGGGCTGAGTTGATTGATTAATATTTATAATAAAAAAACCGGCCAAGTGCGAGTCGTACTCGCGCACCGAGGGTTCCGTACAAATCTGTTTAAAATATTTTTATTATATGATATAACTAAAAGTTTACGGTTTTCGCAATTTTTCCTTTATTTGTGCTATAAGACGTTGCTTCGTACCAAATTTCAAGATTCTGAGTTCACGGGAAGTACTCTGTAGGTTTTGATTCCCTTGCGAGTGTCGAAAATTTGCGGCATAAACGGCTGTATCTTTTGATTGCGTTGGCTTAGAATTTGATTTTTTTCACTGCTCCAAGGGACAGTAGACCTGAGTATTTGATATAAATTCCAGGTTGATACCTCCACGCGTTCCTGAGAAAAAGGGTCTTGACAGACAGACAGACGAACGGACGGACGGACAACAAAGTGATCCTATAAGGGTTCCGTTTTTTCCTTTCGAGGTACGTAACCCTAAAAATTATGTTTTATCAAGTCGTAAACATCGAGCGAAGCAGGAGTGGGTCGCTAATAATTAATAAAAGGCTTGTTATATTAGGGAGTCGTGATAGTTTTTTAGTTCTAATGAGTTCGCTTCATATCAAACATCATCTACCTGTGTAGTACCTACCGTCATCAGAGACCAAAGACTGTGGGCGTTAGCGAGTACACCTCTGCCTCGGGGATCAGAGGCGTGACGGTTGTTATGTTTAAGGTCGTTCGATATAGCGAGCGTGATCTTAATCCTTATATACCTACCTATAGTTAATTACCTAATGAATGCAAAACAATGTTGCTTTGTCATGACTAGCGAATTTTCCCAAGGGTATGTACTATAAATTTATCTGTATCTACCTGTACATGAAAGTTTCCATGAAGAAATAAAAGGTAAAATAAAACATAATCATACATACCTACATAATTTATTATATGTATATAAAGTCCCATTAAAATAGATGGACAAACTTAGAAATTATTCAGACCACCAAAATAAGGACGATGGTAAAAAATATATGTATAAGAAAAACGTATTTTATATTATTCAATAGATAGGTACTTACATTAAAAATAATCAGCTAACGAAAATACACTAATGTGCCGGCAATTTATTATTTTAGGTCATAATAAAATCACTTTAATTAGTGTTTTTTGTTTGCTTGGATATGTTTGGTTAGAGCGCTGTGTTATTTGCGCAAAGGTTGTTTTGCAAAAAAAAAAATAGTCTACGACCTATTCTCAGACCTACCAAATATACACAAAAACATCATAAAAATCGGTCAAGCCGTTTTGGAGTTCGATAACAAACACTGTGACACGAGATTTTTATGTATTAGATTTTTTTTTATACATAAATAATTTTATCGCTAACTGTACTACTATATTTATCTAAAGCTCTTAAAGTATCACCACAGAACAGATCTAGCAAAATCGGTTTAAAATCTCTGTAGGCTACTTACATTGTAGTAACCTATTTCGCTGAACAGTTAGATCCTGCACAGAATTATAATCAGCTGATTCACCCAACGATAACTTATTCCGAAATTAACATAAAATTCCATGCAGTCTGTAACGGACTCTCCAAGTTTTTCTAGGTTTTAAATAAGTATAAGTAAGTATAAGTATATTTATTTTCTCTTCACAAATGTTCAGACGCCAAGCACATCAAACTACTATAATTTGTCAAATTTATTTAATAGATTTTCAACTTTATCGCTAAAGTATATAAGGTTCAAAGATGATTGAGAAAATTTGACAGTTTGGGGTAGCTTGATGTGCTAGCGTCTGTACATTAGCAGTGCTTAAAACTAGCTTTACAATTGTGAGAGACTGGTGTGCTTGAAATAGGCATTGCAAGCAACACCTGTGTGAAATGGATGAGAATGAATGAAATAAAATGGTCCTTATACGAATTGGTACAGGGACCACGATCTCAGTATTGAATTTCTAGGGAAATACCATTATATGGAACTTGTTTATGTTGGAAACCAAGAAAACCTACATACATATCCAGGACGTCAACCAATCTCAGAGCAGTTTCCTGCATTCTAAATGCTACATTACATGGTGCTAGCTCATTATCATCACAGTCGCGTCAACTGAAGGCCTCCAAGGACAACTACGGTAAATAAAAGCCATTCACGACGAAGCAATGACTTGCTTATAGCCACAATTTGCACGGTTCATCATCGCGGAAGGACCTAAGGACCAAATTGCCTATAATTAAGTATCCATCTGATCCTGGACAAATACTGTAAATAAAACCCATTCAAAGCGCGCTTTACTTTTTGTAAGTTGTTACATCACCACTGCTCTCAAAACAGTGAAGGAAAACATCGTGAGGAAATGTCTTAGGAACAAAAATTCGAAGACATGTGACATCTACCAACCCGCACTGGGCCCGCGTGGTGGATTACGGCCCACTCCCTCTTACAAAGAGAAGGCACAGACCAATCGCAAGTGTCCTGGGGCCTGTGTAGTAGTGGGAACATTATAGCTATACATTATACTTATGGTAAAGCAATCCAATGACTTGTTTATAGCCTGAATTTGGAAGATATCATCGCGGAAGGACCAAAGGGCCACATTTTTCTTTTTAGCCCGTTACCCTTTTTTTTTTGTGAATGGGAAATCATCAAATGACCCCTCCCGCTCTGGGTGGAGCGAAAGGGAGTGTCAGACTCTTACTGACTAAAATCCACCCGTGTTCCTTCCTTAGACCTTATGTTCCGAGGTAGCGGTAACCCTTTCGGACAATCCCGCACCCCCGGCAGGCTTCGGCCATAACAGGCCCCTTCCTTTATGCTGACATCTCTTTGAACACATACGCGCCGTCCAGCCCGTTACCCTCACAGACCGTTGATTCATTCTATTAACAGGCACATTCCATCTATTTTTAGCCCAGCATTCTTCACGTGCCGTTACTTTTTAATAAGATCAACCTAATTCTAATCACACACACAGTAGGTTAATGCTATGTGAGAAACTGAGTAAAGTGCAGTAAGTAGAAATGTGCAGGTAATCGTGCGCAGTTATACGATCGGCCGCGTAAGGTTGCAGGTGGAGGGCAGTCCGCTGATATAATACTTCACAACGAGCTAAGAATGTTTTGATAAGACACGTGGCTGGTAGATAAAGGCCTTTTTTTGGGTGGGAAATTATCAAATAACTTCTCCCGCTCTGAGCGGAGCGGGAGGGCGTGTCAGACGTGTCAGACAAACCCACGCGTGTTCCTTCAGTTGCCTGTGCCACGGTTAATAGATAAAGGCCTCGAGCGGATATTTTCAGAGGTATACAAAATGTACATCTACATTTCGCCAGTTGTGATTACATAATCAGCCTATAATATTCCCACTGCCCTAGCAGTCACCGAGAAGAGGCCTGTGTCCTAACACAGGCCTCTTCTCGGTGAGAGGGAGTGGGCCGTAATCTACCACGCGGGCCCAGAGCGGGTTGGTGGAAATCACATGTATTCTAATTTTTTTATTCTAGGGCGTGCCGATTTCCTAACGCGGCGATGTTTTCCTTCACCGTTTTGAGAACAGTGGTGATAAAATAATTGAATTGATCAGTTGTGATTAAGTGCTATGTAATTATTGCCTATCAACTAGGAACAATTCCAGACACTGGGCTGCTACTGAGAAATCATTGATAAAAAAAAACCGGCCAAGTGCGAGTCGGACTCGCGCACCGAGGGTTCCGTATAAAAATTTAAGGTTTTCGGAATTTTTCCTTTATGTGTGCTATAAAACATTGCTTCATGCCAAATTTCAAGATTCTAGGTCGACTGGAAGTACCCTTTAGGTTTTGATTCCCTTGCGAGTAGTTGCGAGTTTGAAAATATGCGGCTTAAATTGCCGTTTCTTTTGATTGCGTTGACATAGAAGTTTCATTTTGTTACAGCTTCAAGGTATTATAGACCTGAGTATTTGATATTAATTTCAATTTAATACCTATACGCGTTCATGAGAAAAGAAGTAACTTTAAAATTTTCAAAAATATTTTTTATTATATGATGTAACTAAAAATTTACGGTTTTCGCAATTTTTCCTTTATCTGTACTATAAGACGTTACTTAGTACCAAATTTCAAGATTCTAAGTTCACGGGAAGTACCCTGTAGGTTTTGATTCCCGTGCGAGTTTCGAAAATTTGCAGAAATTTGCGGCATAAACGGCTGTATCTTTTGATTGCGTTGGCTTAGAAGTTTGATTTTTTCACAGCTTCAAGGGACAGTAGACCTGAGTAATTGATATAAATTTCACTTTCATACCTCCACGCGTTCCTGAGAAAAAGGGTCTTGACAGACGGACGGACGGACAGACGGACAACAAAGTGATCCTATAAGGGTTCCGTTTTTTCCTTTTGAGGTACGGAACCCTAAAAACCCAATAACACTGCATGATCTGGGAATCGAATCCAGAACCTCATGCTCGGCATAGCACTTGCGACCACGAAGCAGTTAAACTATAGTTTCAGGAAACTAATGTTCGTAACTAGGTACAGACGCCAGCACATCAAGCTACTACAATCTGTCAAATTTATTTGATAGATTTTCAACTTTATCGCTAAATTATAAGGTCCAAAGTTGATTAGGAAAATTTGCCAGTTTCGGGTAACTTGATGTGCTGGCATCTGTACACAATTTACTACCTATCACAGACCGTTACTGAAAGAATGAGACCTTCACCTCATGCGGGTCCAAAACGTAGGTTAATCTGCGAATATGAATGTAAAACAAGAATATCTTCATGTTGTTCTCAGTGATTCGATTGCCCAAGCAATGCTGCCAGAAAAGATTCTGCTAACAGAGTTTTATTGGAGTTAGACCCAAGGTGAAGAATTAAGATTTTAGAAGGCTGAAACGCATCCACATAGCGCCGCGAAAATTGAGACAAACCTTGTAATACCAGAGTCAATGACCTATCAATAGGTCCTTTTGTTATAATTTTAAGTAGGAAAGTGGAACCAAATAATGATAACGTGTCAAAAATACGAGTACTAATATCAATAAAGGAAATGGCTTATCTTGTGGTTTTGACTCGGTTCACTTGGTAACCAATTATTAATATTGTTTTACAAAAATATCCTTGGATAGCAAATGCATAATAAAAATAGTCCAAGTCTATACAATAATAAATATTGTTACCTGAATAACAAATATTTCTGCTTTCTTGGTGGTTTTTTTTTTTGCAGTGATGGAGATGGTTCAACCAAATTTTATAAAATTCCAAACTCATTGTGCTGCATATTAAAACCTATTCGGTACGCATTGGAACGGGCAACTAGCTTCATATTTTCTGACTGACCGACTCCTTTACAATTCCAAAATGCCTGTAAATGGTTTAATTGAAATAAATGCTTTGAGTTTGAGTTAGAATTCCTTTTTTAAGGCCTATTCAAACCTAAGCTGTATTCGCTGCCGCTGTGGGTAGAGGTACAAGTTCCGTCGCGGAGCTGCGGAACTTGATACTAAATACCTGAGCGAAACCTGCGCGGTATGTACCTCTACCCACAGCGAATACCGCTTACGTTTGAATCATAGATATCCGAGTTTGAATAGACCATTATACCCCGTAAACAATTGATACGGCAAATGAACTTCACTAGTATCGCCACACTGCACAATGGTAGAGAAAATTGACAAAATCTTGAAACTCTATTATTATTTAATTCCAGAAATCTGCCACCACCTGCCTGCCTGCTACCACTGTTTTTCTCTGCATCACCCAAAGGTTGACTGATAGAAAATGCCTATGGCATTAAGTCCGTCTCTGTACAATTATGTGCTTGAAGTATTAAATAAATAAATAAATAATAAACCTGCCATTGATGTTCCAGAAATCTACCATAGACTACTGACATAAAACAATCTCATGATCATGTCACATCCACTCTAGTTAATACATCAACAGCAATCAGCGGTACGTCCATGGAAGCAATAATTACTAACATCGTACTGTTCACAATTAACTGATCACCCGTGAAGCTAACGCATAGTGTCGTTACAATGTTGAGGCATGGGCGTAGGATTATGTTATTATGTTTATAGTTTGTCTATGGGTTTATTAAAATATAGTTCTTCTAACAGAACAGATAGATGTGCTGCTGGGGAGTTTGTTGCGCTATTCTTCTTCCCAGCTAAAGCATTAGGAAGCGGTTTAGGGCCCGGGAGTTTTGGGGGACTATCTTATGTAATGTTGACGTTCAAAAAGTGCAAATTCTCAGCCTAGTTTGACTTTTGATTTTGATATAATGATTTTTAAGAAAAAAATAATCAAATAGTGTTTTTTTAATCATGATAACACTACTGAAGTAAACAGAGGCGGTTTGCAATTTTCCTTAACAAGGACAAAATCCATCAAGCTCATATGAGAGCAGGAAAGGGAATGGTTTGCCAGCCATTTTTTTATTTTATAATTAGAAATTGTTTTTAAAATGGATTGCCATTTTTACCTACAATAAGCAAAAGAAAAATTTTTCACTTTGCAAAAATAAGAACCACATGATAAAAAAGACGTAAATGAAATAAAAATAAATAATAATAATTAAATATGTACACTAAAGCAGCCAAAAGCCTCGTATTCAACAAATAAAAAAAAGAGAAAAGGACCAAAACATTATGCTTGCTATTTACGCTCCGGCTCAAAAGACAAGTTAAGTAAAATTGTAAAATATTTAGTTTTGCCTACCCACACTTTAACCTATAATATTTCCGTCAAAGCGTCCATGTTTCGTAACACCAAGCCATTCAAAACATAATTACATGTTGAACAAACCCTACATGAGCATACAAGCTTAGCAAAATCGCTGTCGTATATTAGCGAACTGTTTTACCTATAATTACAAACATAGAAAATAATTAAGCTGTCTTTCGAAATATATGGAAGGCTTATAATTACAGTTTAATTACTGTGTTAGTTTGAATAACCTTTAAGTTTACAGGCAGTAATTAGCATGTGCGGAACATGAATTTTATTAATTAAATTGAATGAAGAATATTTTTGTTACACTTTTAATTCCCTTTTGATTTGTGTTAAGTATCGTTTTAAATGGTTGTCCTAAATGTCTGTCGAAGTGATCGTTAATTTTCATTTTCATGTAAAAATTAAACTTAATTATGGTTTAATTAATTATCATAATTTGCTATGGTTTGTTAATAATAATAAATTACAAATGATAATATTGAATTAAAACAAAATACATGTTTGTAGTATCTAGATATGAAATTAACCCCTTTTATAATTACTGCTATCTGTCAATATAAATCAGATAGAGCGATTTATACCGACTTAAAAAAGGAGGAAGTTCTCAATTCGACTGTATTTTTTTGGTATATGCCTGTGTTATTTCTCCGGCAATCGTGGATCGATTTTAAAAACTGAAAAATAAAAACTGTTTCCAAAAAAAATACGACTGACTACCTACCAAAAAAACACTACTAGTCGGTTGTTTTTTTTTTTTGTAAAAGAGGTTTTACTATTGAATATGAGAAATTAACAATATAGTTAATGTCTAGGAAACGATAGAAATCGCCGTAAGCGATACCTAGAAATACCAAAGTACACCTAAGAGACTATATTTTAACAAAACTCTAACTCTAAAATGCCGACCGTTCCGTAGATAAACTAAGTAGGCCCAAACTATTTCGTTCTTTCCAAGGTCTACAGCATTCTTCAAACATTTGTTTTAAACAATGGTTGCCTAGCAACAGTTGTTTTAGCATATAGTTACGACACCACACCTTCTTTCTGCACTTAGGCCCTATGTGGTAACAGTGACGTCCCATTTCAGTCAAGGCTCTAACTTCGACAACCAAACCCATGGATAAAAGGACACAACCATTCAATTCTACACAAAGAAAACTAACCTTCTGAAGCATTGCAATAAGGTGCAAATTCTTGTAGCAATAGAACACTGATGATACTGTTCCACGTCCCTGCCAAGGTCCTACTGCGAGGCAGTGCACACATTTGCATAGGCGTGCTAAAAGTCTAAAGCTTTACGCAATTTTCTCGCGAATGTAAGGCGTATAGTAACGCGATAGGGTTGAATTTCAAACAGGCTTGTATAAATAAATAACACGTTTCACTTTTAGTAAATTACACAAAGGAATAACGATAGTATTGAAGTGTTACGCCGCTGTACGTGTAACCGCGAATGTCACGTAGTTTTAACCATAATCTGCTCTTGATTTTTTTATTATGTCCACATAAATTTTCTAATCTCAACCCTAGAGAAATTGGAATAAAGTTTAATTTTCTTTGAGGTTTACTCTATCAAAAGCTTTAGTAAATTCCAAGTGACATAGAAGTCAAACCTTAGTAGTAGTACCGCAGGGCATTGTGGTCTTATGGACCAGAAAGTATGTGATTAAGATTAATGCGTACAAAGTGTGGGTGGTGGACTGATTAAAGATTAAATATATTGTTATTGTTCCTCGGAGCTACGACAAATAATTAGTTTCGGTAGTTAATAAATATTTATGGATTGTCGCGGCCTTTTCCATCACGGCTTGCCGGGGGACCTGTAAGCTACTGTTTAGATTAACTTGTTTCTTGTCTTGGCACCGATTGGCTTGAATATTGTTGTTGTTGCCGAATCCTGGTGTATTTAGGACGCTTTGAGGGTCTATTATGCCTACCGAAATTACAAGAGAACAAGCACCAAGCGCGAGAGCCTTCGATTATACCTATTTTAATGGCTTATTAGTTAATAAAGTATAGAAAAAGCGCACAGGAATGATAAGAGTTAAATATTATAAAACGTGTAATTTTGGATTATTCCCCTTTGCCCCACCGGCCGCCCCACTTTTTCTTAACTTCATTGCATAAAGTTCAAAATGTGCCATTTGCCTAAAACATATTTCTGGAGTTGTCGGCTCGCCCACAAATAAATTAACTTCGTGCGAGTCGCCTATTCCAGAACCGGTCGAAGTGGAGGTGCTTGGGGGAGGCACAGAAGAAGAAAAAATTAAACTACGTGAAAGAAAATCTGTTCCACTTGACATTTTTTTTTTATTACCTGTTGGTTAAAAAATTGAGCAATACAATACACACTACATAGGTAAAGTTAAAAAAAAACAACACTGCATGCCCTAATCAAATAATAATTATCTAAAAGAGATATATTAAATAATTATCGTATTAAATTAACTTACAGACGCATTTTTATGTTTCAGAACGGTCTAAAAGTTACAAAAATTAATAAAAATCGCCAGACTTTAAAACAAACAATGAACAAAACCCATCGCATGGAGTCAACTCGAACAATTACCTGCGGTCGTTGTCACTGCCTCACAAAGACGATCTATTTCTGTACATTTGAATACAAACACTATTGACAGACATTCTTTTACATTAACCGTACCTGTAGATATAAATGTGGTACCAAAGCATTGTCTAATACAGACAACTTTATGTAGCTTCATCCAATAGATATTATTGACTTTTAAAAGTGTTTTAAAAGCTGATCATCCTCCTGCCCTATTGGTTAGGCCCAGCATGTCTTCTTCTTTAATTGCGATGGCTGTTTGTACCCCAAAACATGCAGCCAAAGTGACCTCTGCGCTGCCATCAATAACACCGTGGAAGTGGCGAAGTTTTAGGCCAACAGTATTTTGAATTTTTTTTTTTTTGAATGGACCTCAATCATGCCTGACATAACTGTCGTGCTAGCGACACGAAGAAATAAAAGGAAAACTGGTAACACCTGTATTTTCTTCAGTTTTGATCCTTCCGTACATCTCTATTTGAAGTCGTCTCAGTAGTCACCCTCTTTCTAGCTAAATCATCTTTCACACTACCTATTTATCTTTTCTTTAGTATTTCTCTACTCTTATAACTATATATTCCTCATTCCTCCATCCTTACCTTGCCCTTTCCTTGAAAACCGATTTTCACACTACTTCTTGTATGTCAAGGACATAAATCATTAATCAAGTATAAAAACACTCATTACTTTACGTAACATAGGTACATAATTATAATCAGCCTATAATGTTCCCACTGCTGGGACTCAGGCCTCCTCTCTGTTAGAGGGAGTGGGCTGTAACACCACGCGGGCCCAGTGCAGGTTGGTAGATGTCACATGTCTTCGAATTTTTGGTTCCAGGACATGCCGGTTTCCTCACGATGTTTTCCTTCACCGTTATGAGAGCAGTGGTGGTGAAATAATTTACACAAAGTAAAACGCCTGTCAGGGTTCGAACTTACGACCTATATCTCGTAAGTCGCGGTCGTAACCACTGGGCCACCACTGCTCCCACTCCTCATTACTTTAACAATACTCAATTACATTTTAATAATCTATCATTTTTCAGCTGAAATGATGATGGTGAATCTATCATTAACTTACGTTTCATTCCTAAAACCAATATAATCATCGTAAAAATAATCTTGGGTTTTAAAGTCAATATAATTAGCCGCAGGTATAAAATTTATATATATACTACAGTAACTGGCTATGTACATAATACAACTAGTATTAGAAGCAAGGCGGATGCGATCGAGGACGTCTGTATACACGAAAAAAGCGATGCAAAAGTGAACGGAGCATAAATGAGTATAGATCCCATTGTTCAATTATCTTTTTCACGTACATACCCAAAGGTCGTGAGTTGCTTGATGAGAATTAGTTCCGCTATCAGTTTTTGGATTTTGGTCCTTCGCTCCGAATCTTTTGGTTTGCAAGTGGGTTTAGAAAGGAAAGATTTAGCTGTCATGAGTCTTTTATCATGACCAGATTTGGTTTTATGTTTTTGGTAAAAAAAAATTGCAAAGGAAGTGAATGTAAGTACATACTTAATATTGCTTCTTTTTTGTGCAATGTATTATCTTGACTCGTGGTTTCAACTTATGTGCATTATCAATATCTGGAATGCTAAACGCAACAAACATTACCGTTCATATCAGTCTCCTATATTGACACCTGTCGATCAAACCAATCAGTATCTTATTTATCTACCAATACAATACTTTCGACAGTTTTTTAGCTAAAGAAAAACTTGTTACAGTGTTGCTATATATTAAGTCCATTATAGCCTTGGAATAAACATGTCTAGTACATACCATGGCATAATTATTTATTACAACATCAACTTAGGACCACAAAAATTCAAGAGATTTCCGTAAGACAACATTAGCATATTTATTCGAGTTACATTTAGTCACAGCCTACGATGGTGTTTATAAAAAAATTCCAACATAATAGGAGCGAGAAAAAAACTGACCCAGAAACAAAACGAGATCGACAGTAAAAATGCTGTCTAAAGAATCAGTCAAGGTTCGCAGAACTTGGAAAAAAGGAACAAAATAATATTGTCCCACAATTTGATGATCTTTTATGTGTCAACAAAAGAAACTCCATTGTTCCCAAACATTCGTATATAATCACTTGTTTGTTTGCCGAAAAAAAGCGGTCGATCCGAAATTCTAACAAAAACGTGGCAAAATTTCGCGTTGACATTGAACACACGCGTTTCACGGTCTTTTCGGACATGAGTTCATTGCAACTTATTTGCATACGAAAAGGCATAGTGACGGCTTTGACATTGCCGGTATCTGTCTCGACTTTCGTCGAAAAAGGCAAAAACAGATCATAAACGACGCAACTACCCAGAATTCTTTTTGCACTAATAAAATCGTAAACGCTCGTTTGTCCCACTTTTTGTTGCATGATCCAATTTTTTTCGAAAGCCGACGACAATGGCAGAATTATGTCGTAATGTTTGAACAATGGTCTGTTTGTGTTGTGGACGCTGTAGGGACCTTTGACGGGTGCCGAAGGGGGTCCGAACGTAAAATATATTGCGCCAGTGACGTAACGCACCTCACTTTCGATTTCAGTTTAGTGAAGAGTATTAAAAAAGTTGTACAATGTATTTTGTTTAAGTTATTTCATCATTTTTAGATTTTTTTATGCCTTCCCGGTAGTATTACACTGCATTTTTGAACTCAGCATTTGCCCTGTGCTGTGACGTCATGAAAATTTCGACGTTCTCTTTCACAAGGTGTTTGATATTACTTAAAGATTTGCTATCACTTGTCTTTCTTTGTTGCATAACTTTCGTAATAACAATATCTTACAATACGGCATTGGTGAAATCGACTCGTAAGACCAAATACGTGTGTGTCTCCATGTTGTAAACAATAAATCAATCAGTACTGCAGAGGAGACGAATAAATAACAAATAGAATTTTGATTAATAGTTTGGGTCTTGACATGAGTTTGTGTAAGCACATAAAAACGTTTTGCCTGCATTTGCAATTATCATCTCAGTCTCCTAGGACCATTTTTCCTCCTTTAGATTGGGCGTTGATAAATCTTTATCGCGGACCAATCAAAAGTCATTTATTCAAACTAGGCTGAGAATCAGCACTTTTCATACGTTAAAATTACAAAAGACAGTCCCCCAAAACGCCCGCCCTTCACCACTTCCTAGTGCTTTCGCCGGGGTGAAGAAGTGGCGGAACAAACTCCCCAGCAGCACAGCTGTCTGTTCAGTTAGACTAGGTATACAATTCTCATTAAAACAAACAAAGAAGTGTAAAATTCAGCACCTTGGATGACCCTGAAAGTGCCAAATCACTGATACTTATGACATAAGTAAGGTACGTTCTAATTTTTCATTCGTGCAATCTGTAGGTACTTTGTAAGCACAATAAAATACTTGATCCCAAGTTAGATTGATGGTTATTACCGTCATTAGACCCAGCCTTTATTTCTTATATAGTAATAATAAAACTAGCGTTGATGAACGAAAAAAGGTAGCCGAAGAAGGCAGGCGACGAAACAATAACTTTTGATTTCAAAAGGGACCCGTTGTTGCATAATTACAAAAATAGAGCTTAAACATTCTTTGTAGAAATGTGAAAGTGAGAGTTCTCGTGTATTTGTTATAAAGTTTTATGCTTTTGCTACTTTGCTCCTTTATTTTTATTCTTACAGCTTTTATGGTGCGCCATTTTGGAAGACGGTAGCTCAGAGCGCTTTCACTTTCTAAAAAATACAGTTTTTATACGTGTTACTCGTATTAACATTTTTTTGGTAGTTTTACTGACTGTCGGGACAAAGATGGTGTTAAAGATTATTTTTAATTACATTTCTTTTGTTTCTGTCAGCTCTCTTGTAGAATATTTTAAGTACCGTAAAAGCAGTTCTGCACTACATCCGATCCGAATCCGAATTAAAGATCCGACTTCAATCCGAATTGGGAATGTTCTAAATTCAGACGGATAGAATTCGGATCTAGTGCGCAACTCCTCATACAAATAGGACTATGGTCACTTCGGACCGGCATTTCTCGGATTTGGTTCGGATGAAATGCAGAACCGCTCTAAAAGTTATCCTTTAGTGTCACTATAATGGAGTACATAATTGAAAAGGGATAGTTTTATTACCGTTTCTCTCATATTAATAATTAATACTGCAAGACTCGCTAGTAGCCTTTTTAGTATTTAATTTGACGTCGTTAATCTTTGATACATCAAATAGGTACCTATGTATGTATTTTTTCTTCATTTTGTTGAAAATTCACTTAATTTTTTTTTCAGAGCCTAATCTATTAACTACATCATCTGCCTAGCCTTTTCCCAACTATGTTGGGGTTGGCTTCCAGACTAACCGGATGCAGCTGAATACCAGTAGTATTTTAGGTACATGGAGCGACTGCCTATCTGACCTCCACAACCCAGTTACTGGGTAATATGATACCCCTTGGTAAGACTGGTTGTCAGACTTTCGGGCTTCTGACTACCCGTAACGACTGTCAAAGCGGCTTAACGTGCTTTCCGAGGCACGGAGGGGTCTCGGCACGTAAAGATGGTCGCCCATCCACAGACCAACCGCGGCAAGCGTAGCTTAACCTGGTCGATCGACCTATATGGCTGTTATTATTTAGCCACGGGCCCCTACCCAAGCGAATTGCGTACAAATGTATACGGAGCACGTAACGTTCTTTAGTTTCTGCCTACCTATATGGTAAAAGTCATGAGCTTATGTATAATAAAAGTGCATAGTGCTGCACACCCCCCACCCTATTTCAAGTTAAGCAAATACCAACTTTATTTCAATGATAATTAAGTTGATTTCAGAGTGACTAGCGCTATTGAAAAAGTTATAAAAATGTTTGAAGTTGTAGCGTAAACTGAACTTTATTGTATAGGTATTAAAGTTATTTTTCCATTAATTCATATTTGTTTACATTTTTGACAAATAAATTGCGAATGCAGATTACGTAGGTGTATGTGTGCATCCTCTCAAATGTTTGTCTCAGTTCCACCAGAATCTATGGTAAATTAACTTCCTCAACATTATAATCTTCGCATTTAAATACGATTTCTATTATAAATCTTATTGTTTTTCCTATTATCTCTTTTAGGTCACGCTCGATTATTTCCAAAGAAATCTTAATTAAAGTGTTTACAATCAAATTGTCATTAGTAAATTCTATAAGGTAAATTGAATAAAAATATTCATTAGGAAATCGACGACATGTGTCATCTGCCAATCCGCACTGGAACCAGCACCCTAATTGCGTAACACACTATCAATCGGAATCAGAATCATTTTGAAGCAAATTGCTAATCCATTGCTGAATAAGTTCGAAAAATTTGTCTGCTCAACCCGTAAATAACGCAATGAATGTTGTTGAACTGTCAAAATGAAACCGATTCCGATTGATAATGTGTTACGCAATTGCCCCGCTAGATTTCGTCAAAAAAAAACTCGCTACTTGACTAAATTACTAACACAGGCCGAACCAGACTTTACAGAGAAAAAGCCTGTGTCTGAGCCGTGGGAATATAACCTAACATCACGCTTGGTTTCCACCAAGAGGGAGGCAGAGGTGTACCTACAGTAGACACGTATAGTGCGGTCACAATATCTCTGCACCTCGCTTATTCATTTGTTAATTAATAAATATACAGGATAATTTTGTTATCACCATCCAAATTTTTACAGGTGTTCTTCTACCCATGAATATGAACAACTTTCACTATGGGACCAACTTTGAAATCACGAAAAAAAAACAGCTGTTTAATACAAAAGTTCAATACCTACTTGACCAAAATGTATGAAACAGCTGATTTTTTTTCGTGATTTCAGAGTTGGTCCCATAGTGAAAGTTATTCATATTCATGGGTAGAACAACCTGTAAAAATTTGGATGGTGATAAAAAAAGACGGGTTGCACTCCGGGAGTGCCGGCAGAAGTGAAAACTTGAATATTAACGTTGAAATAAATCAATTATTAATTGAATTAATATAACTAAGTTTTTTTGACTATTTCTGCGTCACTTTTTTCATTAATCGATGCACTTTGTTCAATTTCCATTTTTTTAAACACTATATACACGAATTTTACGAATACACAGCAGTGTGGCTACTACACAGACGGTCGAGCCATCAGCTGTCCATCCACGTCCGCGTCCGCGTCCACCATCACCATCACATCACATGACCATCGCCATCACCATCGCATCGCCATCACCATCACCATCACTATCACCATCGCCATCACCATCGCCATCACCATCACCATCGCCATCACCATCCATCCATCCATTATCGTGTCTCACTTGGTTCACTTCGGTTGGCGCCGCCGTATAAAGAGATGGGGGGGGGAATCTCTCCTGACGGTCACGTGTCCTGACGCGATGCCCTGACGCGAGTTTAACATTTTTTACCCATTACAAAAAGTGTTCAACGCCGCTAAAGAAGTTTTCACTTCAAAAATGTCCCTGTATATTCAATCTCAAAATCCTTCAATCTAAACCCCATACATCCGGCAGTCGGGTAAAAAAAAAACATGTTTCTAGAGATGCTTATCTAGCATCATCATCATCATCAGCGAACATCGGCGTCATCGAGCGAGGTGAAGAGATAATGTGACCGAGTTATAAAAGTAAACGTGGCACGTTCCACGTTTCGCCAGTTAAATATTATTCACTAGCGGCCCGTCCCAACTTCGCACGGGTGCAAATTTTCTTTCACACACACCTTGTCTTGGCAATACAGAACACAACAAAAAAAAAAAAGAATTATCCAATTGGGTATAGTCATTCGGAAGTTATGCGCGTACAGACATTTCGGCGACTTTGTTTTATACTATGTAAAAATAATTATAGTAATAGGGGGCGTGACTATTGCATCAACCGAATTAAGCTAATTATAGTTATATTTATGACTAGCTTCTGCTCGCGACTTCGTCCGCGTGAAATTTCACCCTCCCTCCATTCACCCTCTTAGGGTTGGAATTTCGAAAAACACTTTCTTAGTGGATACCTACTCTTCACAAAGAACACACCCTCCACTTAACCTACGACAAAATTATTATTTGCGGTTGGTACAGTAATCGGGTCTAGGGATCGAACCGCAAAATTAAGTTTGTTTTTTATTATATATACTTTTCCGGGATAAAAAGTACCCAGTGTGGTGCCCAGGATATTAAAGAATAATTATACCAAGTTTCATCGTAATCGAACCAGTAGTTTTTGCGTGATGCCTGAACAAACAGACAGACAGACAGACCGACAGACAGACAAAAATTTTTTTGATCACATTTTTGGGTTCGGTGTCGGTCTAGTACCTAACACCCCCTGCTATTTATTTTTTTTTGATATTTTCAATGTACAGAATTTTCACTTCTACAGATTTATTATAAGTATATGTATACGAGTAGATAAGTTGTGACTATAACATAAATGAAAGAAATAGGGACTAATTTATCAATATTAATGTCGTGGTTACCAATATAATTGAAAAGAAAATCCATTTTTTAATTCAATACATGAACTCCTAACTTTTAATTTATCTTAATGAGTATAAAAGTACCTTTAGTAATTGCTTATTTGCATACAACGAAGATAACGTAATTAGTATGAGTTTCACACGTTAACATAAATTCTATATCTACGATATTTCCATACTAATGAGACGACGGTTGGTAATATTTTCCCGTACAATTAAGGGCAACTAAGAAACAGTTTATTACGTTGTGAGGCGTCGCAAGTAATTGATGATACTTCCTTGTTCTATACTTCACAGCTTAGCATATCAACGTATTTAACTAAATTTTATTATTTATTTATTACATCATGGAACTCACAGCAAAAAAAAAAAAAAAAAAACAAAAAAAAAGGAAACAATATTATCTGGACTAAGGTCTTTTTCACGTTTCTGTTCGTAACAAGAAGTCCCATTAACAACCTTAGCCGGATCTTCTACGTCTTAGCCGAATTGTCGACTCGAAGGTTCAAATCAAAAACATGCTTAGAAAATAACTCTTTCAACCCGCCGAGCCCAGAAAGCGGTGTCAAGACGGGCTACATCCCAAGGGATTGCTCGAGGTGCCTCTGGAAAAAAATGCCTGGAAGGATTTGGGGGAGGCCTTTGCTCAGCAATGGGACAGTCTACGGTGACTTAAAAAAAACTATATCACAAGCTATACTCTAGTAACACAGATGGGGCTTGTGGCTAAGTAATAACAGTCGCACGCGATGTATCAGGTTAGGCAACGCTTGCCGCGGTTGGTCTGTGGATGGGTGACCATCTTTACGTCCGAGACCCCGCCGTACCTCGGAAAGCACGTTAGGCCGTTGATTCCGGCTGTCATTCGTGGATCTTTGACAGTCGTTACGGGTCGTCAAAAGCCCGACATTCTGACAACCAGTCTTACGAAGGGGTTTCGTATTACCCAGTAACTGGGTTCTGGAGGTCAAATAGGCAGTCGCTCCATGTAAAATACTGGTACTCAGCTGCATCTGGTTAGACTGGAAGCCGATCCCAACATAGTTGGGCAAATGCTACGCAAACTAGAATGACTGTAGTAACACGGCATGGTAAACACAATCTTACCATCACCGATTACAGCAAACATTATATTAACCAAAACAATCTCAAATCTTAATGATTCATAAAGTTACACAAAAGAGGCAAGTTAATGCCGCATTTTAAACAGATTTACTTTCGGGTCAGTATAAAAATTAAGGCTCAGCCTTAGATAACGCGAGATTAAGTTATAAAAACGTCTGTCAATGCCGCACGTACGATCCGTCAGCTGTCATGAGATTTATCGTTACATCAGCGGCCTGTGACGCTTGAATGGATACTGGACGAAGGTTTTAATTTAAAAGCATAATTTGGAATAAAATTATAAGGTTTCAGGAAGGCTGAAAGCTGGCAGGACGAGCCTAACGCCCTTCGAAAGGATCAATCAACATTGGCAGAAAACAGAGGTATGATGATAAAAAGGGAGAGAGAAGCCTTAGGACAAGGCTGTAGGTATAGAGATATTAATCAATTAAGTTTTTCTTGGAAGTCGTTTTTAGAGCCATGATAACCCTGAGCCTATGAGCATGAGCAATCAATAAGCCTTTATATCGTGTGGATCCTCATGGAATCCTCATGAATGTCCACCACCCTGGAGTGGGTGAAGGGGTCTCTCAGACTCTTACTGACTAAAACCACACGGTGTCCTGCTGCTACCTTTAGCCGGGGTGCTGGAGTGCTTGCGCATTTCGTCACGCTGCCCCGGCCAGGTGTTGGCCCGCATGAATCCATGCCAACCCCGTCACCGTCAGCGGCCGCAAACGGCCACTATTCTTCTAGAGAGAGGCGCGCGTGGAACAAAGCGCACCGCCGTCTTGGGCCTTTCACTGTTCAGGCAACAAACTCCCTAAGTCTATTGCCTGCAGGCCTCACCCTAAGGCGGCCGGAGATCGTTCCACATCCTCCGGCGCCCGGTGCGTCTGCTACGGATTGGAAGGGAGGTTGTATCCTCCCTCTCCGTTTCCGCCGGCTCCTTCGCGACCATCACTTCCTCGCAGTAGGAGGCGACAGCGTCCCACGTGCTCTCATTTCCGACCATGGACTGGACCACGTCCGGAAGCGAGAGAGTATCCGCAGCACCAGCGACGAGGTCACGACGCTGCACTGTCCAAGCAGGGCATTCCTCAAGGGAGCAATCAATATGCCTAGCTAACCTAAAACAAAGTAAAGATAATTCATTTTCTCATACATTTTTAAATTTATTGATTCCGAGGCGGTACAAGTTCGCCGGGTCAGCTAGTATGTAAATAAACAAACAATTTAGAGTCAATTAGTGTTAGAAGTTATTTATGAATTTTTAGATTTGATTATGCAGGCCAAGTTATAAATTATTAGATAAGTAATTCAAATTACCGATCTGCGCAAATCACGATACTGTACAGTTATACAGCAAAAGTTTTATTAAATATCACCACAACGTACTAAAGAAGATATATAATTTTTGAAAAGGGAATGCGTTATCAGCTTATGATGTTCCCACTGCTGGGACACAGGCCTTTTCTCTGTGAGAGAGAGTGCACGAAAATCCACCAAGCGGGCCCAGTGTGGGTTGCTAGATGTGACATGTCTTCGAATTTTTGGTTTTAAGTCATGCCGGTTTTCTCAAGATGTTTTCCTTACGTTTTGAGAGAAGTGGTGATGAAATTATTTACACAAAATATGTAAAGCGCCTGTCTGGGTTTGAACCTACAAACGAAAACTTGTAAGACTCGAACTGTTTGGTTGTCAATGTCAGTAACGAACTATCTCTGATAGCCATATACAGGTCACCATCATTTTATAATATAAACAACTTCTGTGAATCCTTAACAGAACTGATGGAGACATGTACGGCAAACACCTGTGCTATTGTAGGGGATCTGAACATTGATATAAAATCGGGCAGCTCTGACAGACACGCCTCCGACTACTTAGACTTAACTGGTCACTATGGGTTTTTTCCAGGACATACTTTTCCGACGCGTGGAGGCAATTGTTTGGATCATGTCATGATCAAAACCCTAAAGCCGGCTACTGTAATTGTTTGTGATACTGGCATAACAGATCATGAGACGGTTATCTTTGGCATTCACCGAGAATTAGTTAGGACCGGGGTGGAGAAACGACATACGCGAATCGACTACAAAAATTTAAAAAAAGATATTGAAAATGTAAACTGGGATTGGCTTCTTGAATGTTCAGATGTTTCTAATGCATTCCAAAAATTTGTCGAAACACTTACTAGTAAAATTAATCAGAACACCACTACTCGTGTATGTCGCAGCTCTGACGTCATTATCAAGCCATGGATTACTAAAAACCTTCTGAAGTGCATAAGACGACGTGACTTAATGCACACGAATGCGAAGAAAGAGGTAAATCGCGATAACCCTGTCATTCAGCAAGAGTATAGGAAATATCGAAACTATTGCAACAATATACTATCCAATCTGAAACAAGATCATGATCGCAAACTACTAATGGAAACTAACGGCGACTGTAAAAAATTATGGTACGAAATTAAGAAAATTTGCAATATCAAAAATAAAAAAACTGGAAAGTCTGAGCTAGTAACTGATTGTGACAACCCAGTCCCCACACTAAATAACATTAATGATTACTTCTCAATCGTTGGCGAAAACCTTGCAGCCAAAACTCTTAAACAACTTGACATGACTGAAACTGAATTAGCCTCTAACAATAAGCAATATAGTACGCTACACACTAGTCCAAACTCTCTCTTTCTTGCTCCAACTGACGAAAAAGAGATATCTACAATTATTACTCATCTCAAAACTACGTCAGCATCGGGTTATGATAAGATTAATAACGCATTCCTCAAGCAGTGCGCACATGTATTGGTAGGGCCGATTGCCTTCCTATGCAATCTAAGCTTAAGTACAGGTGTAGTACCCGACTGCATAAAAATTGCAAATATTTGTCCAATATTCAAAAGTGGAGATCCAAAAACTCCCGCAAACTATCGCCCAATTTCTCTGCTGACAGCTCTCTCAAAAATCCTTGAGAAAGTTGTCAACAAGAGACTACTGGCATACTTAGAAAAAAATAAATTATTATCGGATAATCAGTATGGTTTTCGGGTTGGCAGGTCCACGGAAGATGCAGTAACGAATTTAGCCGACTATATAACGTTGAACCTAGGTCAAGGACTGGCATGTACTGGGATCTTCCTGGACCTTGCAAAAGCCTTCGATACTATATCCAGAAAAATTCTCATCAAGAAAATCTCTCTTCTAGGAATTCGTGGCGTTGCTTTGGACTGGTTTACCTCATATCTCTGTGATAGAACGCAAAGGGTTGTGCTAGGGGAACATTGTAGTGACTCAACCACCGTACATTTTGGTGTTCCCCAGGGAAGCGTGCTGGGTCCCACTCTTTTTATTATTTATATAAATGGACTATGTAGCATGAACCTTCCACAGGCTAAAATTTTCACCGATGACACCGCCATAGTTTTTCATGGGAAAACATGGGATGAAGTGCAACGCGCGGTTGAAGACGGGGTAAAGGCTGTTGCGAAATGGCTCCAATATAATCTTTTGACGCTGAACATTGAAAAAACCAAGGCAATCAACTTTGCCATTTCCGAACGCTCATCACCTAAGTCAGTATCTTGCTTACGGCTACACTCTTGTATTAGTTCCGACCAGTGTTCTTGTCCCTACATTGAACAAACTGACTCTATTAAATACCTAGGAGTAATTGTGGACAACAGACTGACGTGGTCCGCACACCTGAGCGCTTTAAAGGGCAGGATTAGAACGATGCTGCGTATTTTTAAACAACTGGGCAAGATTGCTGATGACTCTGTCCTGAAGATGATCTACTTCTCCCTTTGTCAATCCATTCTCAATTACTGCATAGTAGCGTGGGGAGGTGCGGGCAAGACCTCGCTAATTAAAGTAGAACGAGCTCAACGTGCTCTACTAAAAGTTGCCTATAGACGACCGTACCGGTACCCCACGAATAAACTCTATACTGAAGTTGGAGTACTAAGGGTCAGACAGCTTTACATACTGTCTGTCACCTTACGATTCCATAAAACTGCCTTGAGCACTTGTGTCATCTCAAGTCGAAGAGTTAATTGGGATAAAATCCGATGTCGTAAAACCATCGGCAGAAGGTCTTACGGTTTTATGGGACCTCACATATACACTAAACTCAATGATCTACACAAAATACTAAAACTAACACAAAAAAAATGCAGAGTGACGGTAACAAATTGGCTTCGAACACTGGACTACGATATGACAGAAAGTCTCGTAGTATAAGTAAAACACACACAGATTGACAATTCACAAAAACATAAGTGTACTCGCTTATATACCTACCTATAGCATACATACACTATATCACAACACTAACACAATCTGACACAAACACCACCATGTATAACATAACTTCTTTTATTTTAAGTTTTAAGTTTAAAAATGTATCTTAAATTACATAAAATTGTTAACGGAACGAAGGACCCTGGATCTCACAACACAGGGAATCCTAGTGTGAGATCTAGGAATTCAATTCCACACGAATGTAATCTTAGCTAAATAAATTTATTATTATTATTATTATTATTAAGTCGGGTCCGTTACCACTGGGCCACCACACCACTGCTCTCATACTGCAATAGCTTTAATGTACAGACGCGAGACGCCAGCACATCAAGCTACTACAATCTGTCAAATGTCTTTAATAGATTTTCAACTTTATCCCTAAAGCTTAAGGTTCAATGTAGATTGAGAAAATTTGGCAGTGTGTTGGCGTCCGTCTGTACCAAAGAAGGTTTATAATTTTGAAAAAGTGAATGCGAATGCCACTAATCCAAATATTGGAAAAAAAATGTTTAAAAAAATCACATCAATTGTAATTTTGTCATACTAAACTTTTCAAAGGCAAGAAGATAAGAGGCAAAAAGAAACCCGAACTGGCATAAAAAAAATGTGATTTTCATATGGCAATGTCAATCCATATTAAAATCACATTTTTTTTTTTGCCGTGAGATTCCGGTAGACCTACATCAACAATTCAACCGTAACGTTTAAGGGACTAACCATACTTATTCAGCTCCGTTCAGCTTTTGTCCATAGAAAACAACGATTTTGTATGAGATGCGTACGCATCCGTTCAGCCGCGGAGAGCTGAACGGACTCCATACAAAATCGTTGTTTTCTATGGACAAAAGCTGAACGGAGCTGAATAAGTGTGGTTAGTCCCTAAGTCCCACGTAATAGGGGGCGAGCCTATTGCCATCAACCGGGCACATTCCAGACTCCGAGCTGCTATTGAGAAATTCCAAATAGAAAAACCTAATAACAGCTTGCCCGACCTGTGAATCAAACTCAGGACCTCATGCTCAGCAGTAGCGTTTGCAAGCACTAGACCAACGAGGTAGTTCTTTTACGGGCCGATTCACACCGGAACGGCATGCAGCAGCGTCGCCGCGAGCGGTCGCGTCGCCGCGGGCAGCACCGCAAACAAGACGCGCGTGGCCGCGAACCAGCTCGCGGCGGCGCGCGCGGGCGCACTTCTTTTTCGAGCTTTTCAAGCGATACTGGTATTTTAATGATGTAGATAAAGTTTAAAATTAATTTACACTGAAAGTGCTCGCCGCGCCGCTGCCGGCCGCTGCTTTCCCTGTGTGAATTAAGCCTACTCTCTTTGTAATTCGAATTCTTACAACTTGTCCATCTGACTGTACGTTCATGTCCAATATTTTACCGTCCACGACTGTCTTCAAGCCGTCATTTGTCAGATGTCAGTCCATTGAAAACCTCGCCTTATACAGAGCTGGTCGTTTGTGCAAACATACATAAATATTAGATGTGACGTCATTGACATGGAATAAGAACATGCCACCATGTTCTCTTACTTTCCCTATACTTAGTTTTGTATGTAGAAGCTACTTGGAAAAGCTTTCTACGACAATTTTGTTGAGGCTAGGATAGTTAATTCTAATCATCATCATCTGCCTAGCCTTTTCCCAACTATGTTGGGGTCAGCTTCCCGTCTAACCGGATGCAGCTGAATATCAGTATTTTACATGAAGTGACTGCCTATCTGACCTCCACAACCCAGCTACTGGGTAATACGATACCCTTTGGTAAGACTGGTTGTCAGACTTTCGGGCTTCTGACGACACGTAACGACGACTGTCTAAGATCCACCAATGACAGCCGAGAAAGAATGCTTTCCGAGACACGGAGGGTCTCGGTATGTAAAGATGGTCACCCATCTACTGACCAACTGCGGCAAGTATTACCCAGTAACTGGGTTGTGGAACTTGTGGAGTTCAATTAGGCAGTCGCTTCATGTAAACTACTGGTATTCCGCTGCATCCGGTTAGATTGGAAGGCGACCCCAACATTGTTGGAAAAAGGCTAGGCAGATGAAAATCACAAAAATCTTTAATTTTCTCAATCAATTTATTTCTTAATGAGCCTTTTCCAAGTAAAAAACTGAATAAATCTAATTTATAATTTCCATTAAAAAAAACAATATGTTGAGTTTAGATTTAGTATTTTTTCTACCCAATGATTACGACAATATTTCGCTTATCTATTAAAAACGCAATGACAGTAAGCCAATCAAGATACCAACACTTAATCCGACTATCCTGAAGCTTAATTTCAACAACTCCGTCTTAACCAACATTATCATCTCATAACACTTTTCTAACAGCTGACACTGAAATCTCCCAACAACCTAATTTTGCGTCAAACAGCAGTTTCCGTCTTAGCACAACAAAGACGTACAAATATCAGGTTTAATCCATTCTTCCTGATCGGGATGATGCGGTGATGCGGTCAGCGATGCGTCATAGCCAACCTTCTAACGAGAGCATGATGTGTGATTGGCGCAAATTATAAGAGGCACGGTTTGAATGAGAGAGATGAAGGCTGATGGAACTTAATAGGTAATGTACGAGTTAATAATAAAAACGAATTGCGTTAATGTCGGAGCAATGTGTTAGGGTTAGCGCAGACAGAGCAAAAAACTGCCCATGATAGATTTTCAATGATAAATTGACAATGACCGCTGGGCAAAAGTCTTCCGACAATAGGTGCCTGAAGACACAGACGAAGTCGGCCCAAAAAGCGGTGGCGAGATGACCTAGACGCGTACTGTGAGGGCTGGTTCGAGGTGGCGGGGGAAATGAGTTCCTGGAAGGACTTGGGGGAGGCCTTTGCCCAGCGGTCATCATCAATTTATCAATGAAAATCTATCTTGCTCAGCAACGGGACTCTATAAGCTAAATAAAAATTGATAATTAACTCAACCACAACTAAAATAGAGTTCAAAATAGCATGTATTAGATGTTTCTTCTGGCGTGTGTTTGTGTCATTCGCTTGCTCGCGAATATTTTCATTCAAATCTTGACTGCAAAAATTTCGAGCATGTTCGGGTATTTTGCTACTCTATCTGCACTCACGTTTAGGGTTTTTGTTGAATTGGGCAATACATCATGCACCTACTGTCATACTGGCTAAACGTACTGTCATTTCATTAACAGGCTTTGTATGTGTAGGTACACATAGACACGGAAGAGGGAGGTTTTCTGTTATAGGTCTCTAAAATGAACGGTTAAAACCTGTTGATTATGAAATAAAAATTTATAACTTATAAAAAAAATATATATAAACTTATTTCATAGGACATAATAAATCATGGATAATAGAGAAAACCGCTATTAACAAGAACTTTATAAGACTGACCATAGTAACTTCCAAATAAATAATTTCGGGCGTTACGTATCGTGCACATCTGCTTGCCACTTAAATCATCACTCGGTAGAAAATCGTGATTATAAACTAAAACTAAATCTTTATGTGTTTCTAAATAACTATAAGCCCTTTACGAACATTAAAACGCGCACGAGATGTTATTACAGGGGATGGAAGCGTGAAAGGTACATAAACAGAAGTGCATTTTGCAATTTCATTATAAAATTAAACCATATCTCTTACAGGGCAAAGTTCAATTTTACTAAGCAAATTGTTCTGATCTTGAACACGTGAGTCTTTAAAGCATTCAATTTGCAACTCTATCTCCTTGATATAAGATTTAATAATGTGTGACAGTTGAACTCATTCAAATAAATAGACATTACTGCATGGACACATTTCATATTGATGCAAGGATATTTATATTTCACTATGTACATAAAACGGCCAATTACATTTATATCATTTTTGCAATTAACATAAAGTACAGAAGCATTCAAATTTAATTATAGCAGCTTTTTAACATGATGGATGGTTGAGAGTTCTGAACAATAATTAAATAGAAGACTTGTGTGTGCTGTGAGTATAAACGGCAATGAATGGTGCCAATTAAAACAGGCGACAACGCGACTAGGAGATATTATTCAAAGATATATCTATCTATATCATACTATATTATCACATCACATCACACTAATATTATAAAGGCGAAAGTTTATGAGTGTGTGTGTTTATATATTTGTTACTTCTTCACGCTCAAACGACCGGACCAATTTTGATAAAATTTTGTATGGAGGTAGCTGACACCCTGGGTTAACATACAGGCTACTTTTTATCCCGATATTCTTACGAGATCGAAACTTATGCGGGTGAAACCGCGGGGCGCAGCTAATAATATATAAAACAAAGTCGGGTTAGTTACACCATTTATAACTCAAGAATGGCTGGACCGATTTTTATGATCTTTGATTTGTTGGATTTGTCTCCACCCTGAATAGCAGAATAACTATTAAAACATGGGAAAAATTAACAAAAATTAAAATAATGAAGATAATTCGTTTTTCATACATCCTGTAAATGTATAGGTACAGAAATAATCTTGAGTGAAGTATGTAAACCTAAGCAAATTAATTGTTTATCAATTTGACTACCGACTTAAAATTTAGATTTGTCAAATATATGTAGGTAATTTACTCTATAAAATCCTATTTCATTATAGCAGTATAATACATCAGCAAAACAAGCAAGCATCATCTTTGTACCTATTTTTACTGTTCTGTTTTTTTTCTTGTCTGTTTATATATGTGTGTACATAAATGGTAAAATAATATAGTTAAAAATAATGCGGTTAATTTTTTCACAGGACAATTTTTTATTTCTCTTATTTATTATTAACCCTTTTATTAATACATATTATTATTGAGATAATTTATTATTTATCTAATAAATATTTTTGAATTATTGTTCGTATATTCAAATCATGACTGTCATTTTCGAAATGGCTATAGAACGGTGAATTGACGTAGTGTGTCATTTGAAAAACAATTATTTTTGTATCACAGCACATAAAATTACTCTCTCAACCATTGCTTTTCCGTGACCCAACTGCTCTACTCCTTCTAAAAGGACCATTAATTTTTGTGTTCTCTCTTCGGTAAGGGCACGACTAGTGTCATCATCCCGGATATGGTAAGTCTCTGGTTTCAACTGTTGCGATTTGACTTATACCTACGTTAACTTGTCTATGGATAAGGTTTTGTTGGCTTACTCATCGTTCTAGTTTTAATTCCCAATGACGTAATTTCATTGTGTACCGAAGGATCAACATTTTTGTTTATGTTAGAGGACGAACTAGAAGCAGCTCTATAACGATATACTACTTTATCTACACCCATGCTATAAATCCTCTATAAAAGTTTCTGAAACAGTTAGCTTATTGCCAACATTAGAACAACCAGTGTTATAGTAACCATAATATCATCCAAACGAGTGTTATTATGTTGTACTAAATTTCATTATGCAACTCGTTTTCAAAAAAAAAAACATTGTCATCCACGCGCGCTTTACTACCACAGCGCCGTAATTTAAAAATAGTAGATTGTACAACTAAGGCATAAAAGAAGCTATTTTACCCCGAGACGTTTATATCCACGCGAGCCGCAGGCGAGGGTGGGGTAAAATGGTTTGCTTATGCCTGAGTTATACATTCTGCTTTTCACTTCGATTGCGAGAAAATGAAATATGCATAAAGTATACAGTAGATACATAATTAATCAAAAATTTTGCAAAGCATAGCTAATTCCCGCTACCACAGATAATACCGCCACGAAACTTTTTAAAAGTTTTTTGTTTAATTTCAACATTTTGTCATTCGACTTGGGTACTTCATACTGCCAAGTCATAAAAACGTTTCTTTGCGTTTTTAAATAATAAATGACAACTATTTTACCTGATTTTAGTAAATTAACGATAGAAAACACGGAAGTGGTATAAATTAAAGAAAATGAAATAAATCACGACTTTAATCTGCGAAGTTTTATTGCGCGTGTGGCTGTTGGGCCTGATTACCTTAGTCTTAGAAAAAAAAATTACTTTATGCACTAGAACATAAAAAGCGATTTTATGTCGCCTAAGCACAACATAAAGACGAACTTTTAGAGCATGAGAAGTGAAAAAGAACTTATAGGTTATTCGAATCCACGTCGTATCCCGCCGGCTGCCATTTTTGTTCGATAGTAGTATTGCAAAAAACTGTTTCAGAACCTTTTTTTTTAGAGGATTCATATCATGGGTGTAGATAAAGTCTTGTATGCAACTGTACATAATTAGATATTAAAACATTTGCATAAATAACTATTTTCTTGATAGAAAATAGTTATTTATGCAAATGTTTTAATATCTAACTAATTTTTTCACACATAAGTAAGCGTCGTCGGTTGTTTTTCATGGACATTATCATGTAGGTATACTTATCAGTATTTCCTTCTATATGCTTTCCGAAATCTCTTTTATTCGTTTTTTTATCTACTCCGTCATTCTTAATTACATCCATTACAAAACCGCTGTCTCCCTCTAATTACTCCACACTGTACTTTCAAAATAGATCATTAACTATAATACAAAACTGTCTCAGTCTTAAGCATGTGAGAGTAATCTTGTGAGTAGTTAATTACAAGGAAGGTGTTGTACGCTTATTAGTCTGCTCGTAAATATAATTGGATAATCTATTGATTATCGCTTAATCTAGACTATTGTTCGATTTTACAGAACTATTTTTCTATTGTGCTGTTCGATTTTATGTTTTTTTTTAGTTAGCAACTAAATATAAAAGTAGGCAAGGTAAGGTGTGTGGTATAGTTAGCATCACGCCTCCCGCGCTCTTTACGCCGACCCTATGACGTCCGGTCCCGTCACGCGCTCAGACCTCATATCGCTAAAGAGACCTAAAATCGTGTAGGTACTGCGCGAGTCAAACCACGTGGTGTGTCAAGTCTCACCTTTCGTGGCACGCATTATATTTTCATGTAAATTTCATATTTATGAATGATGCAAAATAGAATCTTTAAATGAGATAACTAAGATGAATGTAAAATATTCTTTTCAAATATTCGTAATAATTTTTTTATTGTATTAGTGCAATCTAACTTACTTGGCGTATCAGCCTATAACGTGCCCACTGCTGAGACACAGACATTCTTTCTGTGAACGAGAGAGGGCCGTTATCCAACACGCGGGCCCAGTGCGGGTTGGTAGACGTCACATGTCTTCGAATTTATGATTTTAGGTCATGCTGGGAGAGCAGTGGTGACGAAGTAAATTACTCAAAGGAAAGCGCCATCGATCGAACCCAGGACTACAATTTGTAAATCGGGGCCCGATGGTCATACGTTGACAACTCGTAACCCATATTTTTTCACAAAATGAGTTACGTATATCAATTTTTTTTTTAATAAAGCGCCAAATTATTTAAAAAAATTTGATATACGTAACTCATTTTGTGAAAAAATATGGGTTAAGAGTTGTCAACGTATGACCCGATCCATCGGGCCGTTACCACTGAGCCACCACCGCTCTAAGTTACTTGAATGCTCATTATTACTCCATAAACAACCTCCTATTTTACAAAGAACACTCAACCGCTTATTTTCTTTACAAACAGTTTTTACTCGCCAATCTACATAATTCCATACTGATGATTAATCTAGTTAGTAGGTACTTGCCTTAAGTGCGACTACTAAAAGCCACGTGCAGACTATAATGTACACCTACTGAGTTCATAGATCATACTACATATGTATAATAGTATCGATAGTCTCTGAGTAGAAATTATAATTGATTGCCTTGTATCTCTTGTGACCTTGCTCTGATGTCTGTTTCTTGGTAAAGGATAAGGTCATCACGTTGGTCCTTTGAGTCGGAAGAGATGGATTCAGATATGATAGATTACCATTTTTTTTTTGTTTCCGTGGTGGAAAATCCTCATGGATGTCCACCGACTTGGGCCGGGCGGCGGGGTCGATTAATACACCAAGTATTAATCGCCAGAAATATTGTCTAATATATTGATTGATTTAATATTGTCTCACGAATAATATTTCCGGCGATTAATACTAGGTGTATTAATCGCCAGAAATATTATTCGTGAGACATAAAATCACGCATGTTTTTCCCCGACGGGTTAGGCAGAGATGTACCTGCCTATAGTACACCTATGATTTGCTAGGTTTGTTTAAGTCCCATGAAATAAGGGGCGAGCCTATTGCCATCAACCGGGCACAAATTCAGACTGCAGACTGTTGCTGAAGAATTCCTGATGTAAAAACCCAATAAGGCTTTGTTTGACCTGGGAATCAGAGTCAGGACCTCATGCTAGCAATAGCGCTTGCGAGCACTAGACCAACGAAACAGTTAAGAGAGAGAGAGAGAGGAAGACTGAAAGAGAGTTTGTGAGACAATATTGTCATAATCACCAAAATCTGATACACAAAACTCATGCTCAGTGCCTCTGCAATCTAGGCAACTGACGCCACTCAATCACTATTGGCCGGTACATACAGTTGATCGTCATCATCGACGCGGCGCTTAGCACAGAACATTGACACATTGATATAAATATAAATGAATGATTAATATTATACATGAATAACAGGGAGCGTCCTGCTTATTACAGTGACACTCATATTTATGTTTTTATTTAAATGATTTACCATTTTGAATATCACATCACATCACACTAATTTTATACAGGCGAAAGTTTGTGAGTGTGTGTGTATGTGTGTTTATATGTTTGTTACTTCTTCACGCTCAAACGGCCTGACCAATTTTGATAAAATTTTGTATGGAGGTAGCTGACACCCTGGATTAACATAAAGGCTACTTTTTATCCCGATACTCCCACGGGATCTTGAAACTTATGCGGATGAAACCGCGGGGCGCAGCTAGTTGAAATTAATTTCAACACTACAGAATTTTGATGAAAGCTAGCAGTGACAGTAGTTACTGATCTCGAGAGGAATCTCCTTCTTCTTCGTGTCGCTGGCACTACTGGACTTTAGATCTAGTTTTCCCAAAACTGCGCCACTTCCACTGCGTCATCGGTGGCAGCGCAGAGGAATCTAAGTACGTTACACGTCCATAAATAGCGTGCCTCTTTCTGCATTAAGAATAGAATAGAATAGAATACTCTTTATTATGTACCACCATATAAATTACAGACATAAACATAGAAAACTTTACAATGGGTGACACAATGGGCGGTCTTATCGCTAAGCACTTGGTTCAACTGTCTAATGAGAGGCTTTCAGGCACTAGGCAGTGATCTTAAGTACAGCACCCTAATCGCGTAACACACTATCACTCCCAATCTGATTTTGAAGGATATAGCTAATCCATTGCTTCATATGTTCGAAAAATGTGTATGCTCAACAACGTAAATAACGCAATGAATGTTGTTGAACTGGCAAAATGAAAGCCATTGCTACTGATAGTGTATTACGCAATTACCCCTCAGAATCACATTAGAAAGCCCTTAATTCAGCTGCCTAGTGAGAGTCTAATCTGATTATGTTCGAGCCTCTTGCCCATCAAACCCATGTCAACTATTGGCACAGTAAATCCATACATTTAATCTGGCATCTTCAACTTGTAGCGGTATCTACAACGCCATATGCGAACACGCGTCATACTGATGTCACGCAAATCCTGCATCTCACAAGCAGAGTTTACCGCGCAACTAGCATAGATACAACGGCCCGACATGAATCATCGGGCAGTTGCCCGCCAGGCACAGCACCCGTCTGGTCGGAGGATCCTCCCTTTTTTATGGAGTATGAGTGAACTTTACACCCTCTTCCTCATATCTCTATAAACTAATTCAGCCATATCACAGTCCACTACAGGACATGGGACTCTCCCAAAAGGCACCACAAAAACGAGTTTTCCACCATATGCATCCAGTCCATCCCAGCCACCTTGTAAGGTCGGCAGTCCATCTGAGTACAATAACGTCCTACGCTACGCTTACCGATTCGTGGCTTAACAGCCACAACATTATGATGAAAGGAAGCAACAAGGGAAACGTGAACGATATCAATATCCCTTCACATGATTCCGTCAGCAATTACAATCAAGCCCAAAGGTTACAAGTGATTGGTAGCAGAACTGATTTGTCGATGATCACGAAGAAAATTAACAAAGTTACGTAACGTCATGAAGTATACAACCTTCACCTTTTGCGTCGTGATGATATCGTGTAGTTTTGCTTGATGCGGAGTGTGAGAAGGAGGGAAGTATTTGATGAGATGGTTATCTGTTATATTGTTCATCTTGATCCGGGACTGAAGAAAAAGTACCAAAAGAAACTACCGAAACGTCTAAGGCATGTATGGGTTGATTTAGTTGAAGAATGTCACAAGCACCTAGAATCATTTCAAATTATTTTATGCTCAGCTCCCAGTGGTTTCCGCTTAAAGGCAAACGACATAGCGGCAGACCCAGGTGGAGATAGAGGGAAGGAGGTGGAGATAGAGGGAAGGAGGTGGATAGAGGGAGAAGCTGGAGAGAGAGGGAAAGAGAGTAGGGAAGTCTTTGCCCAGCAGTGGGACGTGGTAATAATAAATAATAAGGAACAACACCTAAGGAGGCTCTCGTTGGGCAGCTAGATCAAGGGTTTGATTCAGAAAGCTGTACTTCTGGACACGGCCCGCATTGTCAGGAGGTTCCTCTCTCTGGAGCCCTGACCGCCGGTAGCTTGGACCCTGTTCCCGATACCGGTGGGCTACTATTTTTTTATATTTTTAAATGCTTTTATATATATTTTTATATCCTAATATTTAAAAATATAATTTATATGTAAACAATGAAATAAAGGAGAAAATAATAATAAATATGCTCGGTATAAAGTAACAGGAACAGAATGGATACGGAAGTTGTGGAACCGGGTCTTGAGCCGCTACGAGGGAGAAGCCGCTGCGCTGTGACCAAATGATAGAATTTATTGAAGACAAAAGTAAAGCAAATTGCTTTCCTAGTTGATCCCCGAGTAAATCAGCCAGAATGGGACACTCGAACATAATGGGGGAACAGAATGGGAGACTCGTAAAGGTACACTACTTGTCGTTGTGTTCTTGTTGTCCTAACTTCAATCATCTACTGTCTTCTTTTATTTTCGGTGCTTATAATTATTTACTATGTATGTATTTAAGTATCTATAATTTTGGATATGTATATATCTGTGTATCTATTTTAGTGTATTGTATACATAATATTGGCACCAACGACAGCCCCATTTTATGTCCCGGGAAATCACTGTCCATTCCAAGGTTGTCTGGAAGAGATCGCAGAAATCGATAAGGCCGCCCATTGTATATTTTGATGTATTTTTGTCATGTTATGTATTTTGTGGTGTACAATAAAGTATATATAAATAAATAATAAATAATAGGCTGGTGGATTGCGGCCCACTCCCTCTCACAGAGGGAAGGTCTGTGTCCCAGCAATGGGTAAGTTAAAGGATGATTATGTAATCGTAGATGACTCTTTAGAAATAAAGGCGTTTGGTCAGGAGTTTCACCAGTGCGATAGATACTATATCAAAACCTACCATAACAAATATCATCTAGCAGACCTATCACAGCGTGCCATAAAAAGCCATGTATCACGCATGGACTTTCCCACATTCAAGATGATTTTCACATTAATATTATAAAGTCGAAAGTTTGTGAGTGTGTGTGTTTATGTTTGTTACTTCTTCACGCTCAAACAGCTGGACCAATTTTGATAAAATTTCGTATTGAGGTAGCTGACACCCTGAATTAACATATAGGCTACTTTTTATCCCGATATTCCCACGGGATTGACATTTACCATAAACCGCGGGGCGCAGCTAGCATGTCCATATTATATTAAAACTACGTGTACGAGTATGAAGTTTCAAAATGTATGCAAGTCATGTAACGATCCGAAAGGGAGAGAACATGTTAGAAAGTAAATGTTGAAACAAGAGAAGCTGTAAGTTTAAAGAAATATCGTGTGTGTTTATATACATTATGCAATTTATATATATCTCACGTTTTATTGCAATATGTGGATCATTTTACAAACAGTGCTATAAGTGTCTGAATTTCTAAAGCGAATACAGTGTGATTCTTCATAATGTACACATATCGAAATGAGGGAAACTAAGCTTCATTTTATCGAGGGCAAAAATGTTTAAAAAAATCTAAAACAATAATATGTTTACAGCATTTTAAAATTCATGTTCGCTGCTGTGACTCCTGTGTAAACAAATCGCTATAACTTTTAAACTGAATGACCTGTCACGATGAAACAAACTCAGTAATGACTGGAAATAACAAAGCATCCTCATTAAATAACAACTAAAGAAAAAAATTGCCGTCAATTGAGAAATAAGGTGTTTTATAACAAAAATCTGATATTTTTTTATAAATTTTTACAATAATTGTAAAGTTTTTCAATAAAAGCCCCAAATACCTACCCTTTTTATTAGCTTAAATTATTTTCTATCCTATCAGCTTTCTTAAAGTAAAAATACCATGTTTATAACTCAAGAATACAACATTTCCTATCTACTGCTAAAGAAAGGCCTTGCACTCGGCTACGCACAATATTTAGCAGGTAAAGCTATTTAATTTTTTTTTTCCGTCGATAAAATGGAGCTTAGTTTCCCTCATTTCGATATGTGCACATTATGAAGAATCACACTGTATATCGACCTTCTGTGATCCTCCAATATTCGCAAAAGTTGAACATCTCAGTTAGATTCGTAGCATTATCATCTAGGGTAGACCATTTATCCATTATCGATACATTATCGTTTGTAAGTTGATGTTAATTATTTTCCTGTTTCGGACTGTTTGGGGCGGGTTTCAGTCTATTCAGATGCAACTGAAAATCGCTGGCTTAACGATATATCCCTTAGGCCTTTTGTATACGGCACGGTTTTTTTACGGTACGGCCGTAGAAAAACGTGTCTGTCAACAAGCTTCTATAGTGACCCATACAACACTGGTGACCGCGCCTACACACAGCGAACAGACCGTAGATTTTCTCGGCAAGAAAAACGTGTGTGTACCTGGCCTGGCCTTACATTTTCTCTAGGTTAACGTATCCACGAAGACATCAACATGAAAAAATCTGTAACAAAGAATGTAATTTTCTTCCCAGAAATAGTAAAGAAAGAAAGAAAGAAAATACATTTATTTAGCACAGACTAAAAGACACACAATACACAAGATACATACATCAGATAAAAACAAAAATAAAAAATTAAGGTGAAATAAATAGTGTAAAGTCCGAAGTAAAAAATAAGCAGAAAAGTGTGCCTCACGGCTGCGCTAAAAAGGCCCAGTTCAGTAAAAATGCCAGACAACTAGTGCCTGACGCTGGTTTTCAACTGGACCTGGACGCTCTTTAAACAGCTAATACTCATATTAGCTGTTTAAAGAGCGGGGCACCCATAGTTGGTGCTAACTACATTATTAGTTGGTGCTAACTACATTATTAGCTGCGCCCCGCGGTTCCACCCGCATAAGTGTCGATCCCGTGGGAATATCGAAATAAAAACTATCCTATGTCCTTCCCCGGGACTCAAACTATCTCTGTACTAAATTTCACACAAATCGGTTCAGTAGTTTAGGCGTGAAGAAAAGACAGACAGACAGACAGACAGAGTTACTTTCGCATTTATAATATTATAGTTTGGATGATAAGTGCGTTGCTCGGTATTACGATACGTCACTTTAGCGGAAAAATGCGAATGCGGTTGTCGAAAATGGTAATACCCCCACCACAATGACTTTCAGAAAAATGCTTAATAACAGGCCTTTTTTCAAGACATCATCATTGCACGTCATGAATATCCACCACAGAAAGTTGATTGCTAATTAGTAAGGGATACTATAATGTTACGGAGTTTTTAAATGACAAATTTTGAATTAATTAATATGTAGGTATTGAGTTTTATTAATTTTATTGTTTTAATTATTATATTATTATTAATTTTATTGACTAATATATTTTTGTGACTATAATTTGATTATTTCGTTTTATAACTCAACTATTTTGTACGCCAAATATGGCAAAACATGATGAACCAGAAATATTTTTCCATCCATATGTGCATATCAGCTATGTATCATGTTACACATGTTTAAACAAATAAATACATCTTTATCTTTAATCTCATGCCTTCTTCCCATTTGGGTAGACAGAAAATCCAGAAAACCATCTGGTACAGTCCTTACATACTCCTTTTGCTTATATCAAAGGTTTATTTCCAAAATCATTTTTTTTTTGTTAGTTTATTTTGTGTCCCATTGCTGGGCAAAGGCCCCCCCTTTTTTCTTCCAAACCTCCCTGTCTTGTGCGCTCTGGCCATGTTGGCCCTGCAAATGATAGTAGATCGTCACACTACCTTCGCCTTGGTCTACCTCGACGGCGATGTCCTGCCTCAGGCGTCCAGTGAGTGACGATCTTTGCCCATTTCTCCGGGTGCATTCGTGACACGTGTCCGGTCCACTCCCACTACAGCCTGGCTGTTTTTTCTCCAACATCGGCTTCTTGAGTTATGGAGCGCAGCATGGTGTTTCTAACTTGATCTGTACACTTAACACCTAATATGCTGCGCTCCATTGCCCGTTGGCAAATCTCGAGTTTGGACATCTATTGTTCAGTCAGTGACCAACTTTGTGTACCGTAGGTTAGGACGGGCAAGATGCACATGTCGATGAGTTTCCTTTTTAATAATATGGGAAGACTACATTTCGTGTGTTCTTTAAGGGCTCAGTAAGTCTTCCAAGCATTTTGGACTCGTCTTTCGACTTCCTTATCTTGTCTGTTTTTGAAAGACACTATTTGGCCCTTAATTATATATGCAAAAGAATTAGTTATCACAATTTGTTTGTAATGTCGGAAAGAAGAACACTACTGCCCCCTTATTCACAAACACTCGATATGCTTCCGTATCGTATCGAACATTAATCATTGTTATCATAGGAGTCTTCTCAACGCTGTTCACAAGTCCAAAACCCGAAAATTTTGTCAGTTTAAATCAAATAGACGCCCGCTATTCTTCCAACAGCTATTTGCTGTTGAGGGGAAGTCATATCAGGTTATCGAAATGTCAGGTTTTCGATACGATAGCCTGTCGTATGGTTGTGAATCAGGGCTCTGGTCTTCCTCTTAAAGAAATGCCTGTGGCTTTTAAAAGTGCTCAACAGGGTCTACAACATCTAACTTTACAGCTGTAATACAGGCTGACTTTAAATTGACTGGCAACCTTTCAGTGGGTGAATGAATGTAAACCACTTTTATTATAGAACCTCTTAACTCTGTCAAATCTCCTAACCGACTTAGAAGCCAGGTGGGCCGCTACAGGTACAATTTAGTCAGGTAAGGGGACCACAATAAGCCACAATGAAACTGTGGAGCCACATCGCAAACGATGCCTCACCTCTTGTCATGCTCTCTGTTCGTAACACCTGCACTATGGAAGATCTTTGCAAGGCCAACGATAACGCTGTCAAAATGGCCCGTACCTTTTTTTTTTTTTTTTTTTTTATCGTGTGGAAATCCTCATGGATGTCCACCACCCTGGGGTGGGTGGAGGGGTCTGTCAGACTCTTACTGACTAAAACCACACGGTGTCCTGCTGCTACCTTTAGCCGGGGTGCTGGAGTGCTTGCGCATTTCATCACGCTCCCCCGGCCAGGTGTTGGCCCGCATGAACCCATGCGGACCCCGTCACCCTCAGCGGCCGCTAACGGCCACCATTCCTCTAGAGAGAGGCGCGCGCGGAACACGGCGCGCCGCCGTCTCGGGCCTATCACTGTTCAGGCAACAAACTCCCCAAGTCTGTTGCCTGCAGGCCCCACCCTAAGGCGGCCGGAGATCGTTCCGCGTGCTCCGGCGCCCGGTGCGTCTACTACGGATTGGAAGGGAGGTTGTATCCTCCCTCTCCCTTTCCGCCGCCTCTTTTGCGACCATCACTTCCTCACAGAAGGAGGCGACAGCGTCCCACGCGCTCTCACTTCCAACCATGGACTGGACCACGTCCGGGAGCGAGAGAGTATCCGCAGCACCAACCGCCGCGACGAGGTCACGGCGCTGCACTGCCCAAGCAGGGCATTCCGCAAGTGTGTGCTGGGCCGTGTCGTCGAGGCAGTTGCAATGATGGCAACCGGGTGCAGGTTCCCGGCCTATGCGGTACAGGTACTTTCCAAAGCACCCATGTCCGGACAACACCTGTGTCAGCCGGAAAGTAAGGGTGCCATGCCTTCTCTCCAGCCACTGCCTCACAACGGGTCTTACAGCCGCTATAGTGGCGTGCCCTGCGCTGGGTTGCGCAAGTCTTTGTTCCCATTCCACCACTAGGGTCTGGCGGCACTCAGTCCTGTACACCTCGACATGACGAGGCATCAGATGCTCACCCCGCTCCAGCGCGTCCCGGCGCCACCGATATACTGATGCTAAGATTTTGGCGTCAAGATCCCAGGGTGGTGATCCGGCCAAGAGGCTTGCCGCCTCGAAGGAGACCGTACGGTATCCTCTTATCACCCTGACGGCCATTGCTCTCTGTGGTCTTCTCAGTATTGCTATGTTGCGGGCCGTCAGGTTGTCCGCCCATACAGGCGCTCCATAGAGCGCCATGGACCGTACGATCCCGACATAGAGCCTTCGGCAGGAGGTATTTGGCCCCCCCAGATTAGGCAGCAATCGCGAGAGTGAATTCGCGGTGCCCATCAAACGGGGAGCCAACCGCTGGAAATGCGACCTGAAGTTCCACCGGCTATCGAGGACGAGTCCTAGGTACTTCATCGTCGACTCGATACCGATGTGGACACCTCCCACCATGATGTTGGATCCCGAAGGTGGCGCTTTCCGGGGCCCGTGGAAACAAATGGCTTCCGATTTATGCAATGCCACCTGGAGACCCAACCGCCGATCCTACCTACGACTTGAGCAACCCCAGCTGTCGCTAAGACAGTCGCTTGCTGGAGAGTCTTTCCCCGTGCCATTACCAGCGTGTCATCGGCGTAACAGATGACACCGACGCCACGGAGGAGCGCACCGCGCAGCACCCAGTCGTATCCGATGTTCCACAGAAGCGGCCCCAAAACCGAACCCTGTGGAACACCGCACGACATCTCTCGCTGACACCATCCTTCTCGACCCGGGTAGATGACAGATCTGTCCATCAAATAAGCTCCGATAATGCGGCGGAGGTAGTTTGGCACCCTATGATACTGGAGTGCCTCCCTAATGCAGCTCCAGGGCAAGGTGTTGAAGGCATTGGCAATGTCCAAAGACACTGCCAAGACGACCTCACCCCGGGCCACTGCTTCCTCCGCCAGGACCCTCACGCGCATAATCGCGTCTATTGTAGAGCGCCCACGACGGAAACCAAACTGGTTATCCGCCAAATCCGGCCCCTCTCTTCCCATGTGCTGGGTAACGCGTTCTGCAATAATTCTCTCGAAAAGTTTGCCCGCCTCATCCAAGAGTACAATGGGCCGGTAAGCAGATGGAGAGTCCGCAGGACGCCCTTCCTTCTTCAATAGGACCAGCTTTCCAGTCTTCCATTGGCGTGGAAACTGGCCCCTCTCCAAACATGCGCTGAAGAGTCCTACTAATCGGGGCCAGAGAGCACTGATGGCCAGAACCCATGCACGGCCCGGAATGCCATCAGGTCCTGGAGCAGTGTTTTTGGCCTGAAGCCGTTGTACTGCCGCTGTTAGTTCTACCCGGGTCACTTCAGGTACGTCGTCATCCTCATTTTCCGCGTTGGGCATCATAGTAGGCGGAACCATATGCGGTGGTGTGTACTCCACTTGTGCGGGGAATAAAACACTCACCACTCTCTCCAGCAGCTGCGGCTGGAGGCTACGGGACAGTGGGGGTGCCCACGAGCGAAGTTTGCCCCTTACCAAACGGTAAGGACGCCCCCACGGATCACGTTCTAGAATTGCCAGCAATTCATCATGGGCTTGGGCCCTTGCCCGCTTTATTTCCAGCTGAAGAGCCTTCTTCGCTACTCTGTACACCTCATACAGTTCCGCCTCTCTTACCAGTGCTTCTGGTGTTCGTCGGCGCCTTCTTCGGTGTCTGGTGTACGGGCGTCGCGCCGCCACGCATGCGATGCGCAACTGCGCAATGTCTTGCGACCACCAATACACCTGGCGCCTGGCAGATGGAGACTGAACGCGGGGCATCGCAGCATCACAGATTTGTGTCATGGCCTCCCGAAACCATTCTGCCTCCTCATTAATATCGACAGGCCTGACTGGTGAGTCCAACCAGGCCTTCACGATTGAGGCCAGCAGAAGGGCTTCCCGGTTCAGTCGTTTGAGCGCCCATCGCGATCGCGAGCCATCCTCAACCCCGGCTGGGGCCGCTTGCACTGGGCCGCTAGAGGCCTGGGCGGAGACGGCAAAGCGGATATATCTGTGATCCGACAACGTCTCCACTTCCTCAAGTACACGCCAGTCCTTAACACGGCGTGCGACGGCGGGACTAGCAAACGATAAGTCCACTATAGACCCACCCCACTGCCGCACACATGTCTAAACAGATCCCCTGTTTAGAAGCAGTAAGCCTGACTCCACCGCCCACTCCTCCAATAACACACCCCTTGCATTCGTTGCTGGGGAACCCCAAGTCGTGGACTTGGCGTTGAAGTCCCCCATGACAAGGATGGGGTGAGGACGACTTCGACTGATGACTGTGCCCAATTCCGTGATGAAACTCTCAAAGTCGGCGAGAGGTCGGTTGGGTGAGAAATAAATCCCCACGACCATGATATCGTCGACTAAGGCCGCTACAAAGCCCCGCCCCCGGGTGACGGTCACAAGGGGTGGAGTGCCAGCAGCAGGCCTCGAGATAAGCGCCACCAGGCCATCAATGTCACCCACCCAGTCATCTCTGGGAGGAACAAAGTATGGTTCGGCGACAACGGCGACGTTGATCAACCATTCCGCCATGCTCTGGAGCAAAAGGTCCTGAGCTCTGGCACAATGATTGATATTGGCTTGGAGAAGACGAAGGTGTGGGGCCATTACTGGGTGTCCATAATTGTCGCCTCTCCTTCAGCCCTTTCCTGGGCTTTATTGCCAGCGGGTGGTGGGCGAGCTGACTTCGAGGGCCGAATTCTACTATTCGTGTCAGCATTTTTATCCCTCGTGCATGCCTTGCTGCCCGTCTGGTGGTCAGCCGGCTTGTTCAATGCAGCACACACCACACAGTGCGGCGAAGCATCGCAAGAGCTGGCCTTATGACCGGGCTGACCACAGCGGAAACAAAGACCGCAGCAATTGACTTCTGAAGTGCATCGAACTCCCACGTGTCCCTCTCTCATGCACCTATAGCACCTGAGGGGCTTTTTTGCCAGAAGTCTGACCCGTGCTAAAACCCAGCCCACCACCAGTCTGGGACCATCTTTTAATTTTTGAGCTGCCGCGACGGGACAGCTGACCAGTACTGTCCGTAGACCGGAGAAGCCCGCACGAATTGTTCCCACCTTAACTTGGTCTAGCGAGCATTCTCCAGCCCTTGCAACAGCAGCTGCGACGTCTTCTGAGGTTGTAGAGTCGTCCAGATCCAGTATACGCAGATCTGCGCACTTGACAGGCCTGGACACTTTGACGTCCTCTGCGTCGAGTGACGCCTTTAGCTTTTCAGCAAAGGCGTCCGCTTGAGGACCGCTGTTAACACCAGGTATCTCCAGTTTGACGGCTCCGGTAGCAGCGTACTTAAACTGGATGCCTGTTATGCCGACATCGCTGAGCTGAAATTGGGATTTCGCTTTCAGGATGACCTCTGCGTAAGTTAAGCCTCGCTTTTGCGCTTCCGGTTGCATTGTCAGTACAACAGCTGCTGACCGAGGTGCACGGAGCCTGTCACTTTCCTTCTTGGCCTTTTTTTGGGACGCTTTTTTCGCCTTCTTGGCCTTCTTCTTGGCCCCGACTGTCTCCCACTGGCTTTCGCTAAGATTTGGCACCGCGGAGCTCTTCTGAGTGGAGACTTGGGTTGAAGTACCCGGGGTACTCGGGACTACACTAACAGCCGTCTTCTTCCCCTTGCCCTTACCCTTTGGAGTTTCCGAGGCTATAAGAGGTACCGAGGCAGGCTGGATCGCCTGGCTAGGTTGGGCTTCCGTCCTTGGCGCTGAGATTTTTGCCGCATAAGATGTTGCCGGAGAAGTTATGCGGTCTGCAGCAAGGGGAGGTCGCAGCTGTTTTCCCTCAAAGAAGCCAAATCGGGCACTTAGACTCGCTACCTCCTGGCGGAGCTTAGCCAGCTCCGGCTCTTGAGACTGTGGTTGCCTCAACTCCTTACGTAGCTCCCGGTGGTATTTAGCCATTTCTGCTTTGAGCTCGTCTATTTCCTTCTGGTGCTCCGCCACTTGAACTTCCAGGCGGGTGTTTTGCGCCTGGAGCCTGGCTGTTTCCCTCGACGAGGTGCGCCGAAGGAGAGCTTCAGCAGTCTCTACAATGGAGGCAGTGGCCTCCCTTAGTGTTTTCTTATACACACCGCTAAGGCCTTTAGATACCTTTCCGACTTTTTGTATAGCCGCAACGGCATCCGTCAGCCTCTGATTGAGGTCGTTGGCAGAAAGCTCATCCACCAAGACTTCACTCGATACAACACCTGAAGCCGCAGACAACTCCGAAAGACGAATTGCTCGACCAGCAGACCCCTCATCAGCCAGTTTTGCGCTCTGCCTTTCCTCCTCTGCAATCTCATCCGCCATTTTAAGGGCCGTTAGGTCCTTTTGTGCTTTTGCCCAACCGACACATTTCCCTGTCGTCACAGGCCTCCTTCTTCTTCCTTGTAACGTAGCGACCTTAGGGGCCGGTACATCCTCATCGCTCAGAGCCAGGTTCGACCCCGAGAGCTTCGCGCTGGGACATGTTCGCTTCCGTAACTGCGTTCCAATGCCGCTCGCTGCGCTGTCCACCCTATTTATGCTTGATGTGAGTTCAAAGTCTGACCCCACATCAACCTCCTCCAATTCAATTGATTCGTTTTGTTTGTTTTTTAAATTATTATCCATATAGTTCCCACGAGTAGTAAGGACATAGATGTCCACCTAGGCAGAGCCTTTTTACCTAGGTAAGCCTATATACTGTAAAGTGCGGCAGGTGCTCTACAGGGGAGGCGCTAACGACTGGACTCCCTCCAGCCACTCATCCTTTCGCCACGCCTCAAAACTTAGGATTAGGTGGTTTTTTTATCTTAGAGGTATCCTTCCTCTGGGCCAGGCAATTAAGCCAAGCCCCCGACGGCAGCATTAGACATGCCTCCGTTCGCTGTCCAGACAACCCGACTCAGCGAACCCGTCGAAAGTTCTCTCCTCAAAGGACTCCTCTCGAGGAGAGAAACACCGGCCGCATTGATGCGCCTACATCATTGCGGCATGGCCACGTCCTTTGTCGATCGAATACTGTCGACCGATCAGGAGCGACCCCTCCTTGTGTCTCGCTTAGTCTGGTCTCTCCCTTTGGACCTGCTTGGCATGAGTGGCTCTACCAGCATAGCCCCAAAGATCGTCGAGACACGCAAGCCCCACCACGACGACAACGTGGAGACACACTCGGTGGGGAAAATGGCCCGTACCTAATATAGAACGTTTTAATGAAATAACCATGAATGATCAGAAATTCAAAATGAACCGGAAAAGACCAAAGTGTAATCATTATCCTCTAATATGCGAAAAACAATTTAAAGCACATAATATGTATATTTACTTAATTGACAACTAATCAAACTCGCTATTGGTTCTTTCACGGATACCAGGAACTTTTCTAACATGAATAATTTTCCACAAACCGAGTACTTATATAATTATTATTTTGTTGTAAAGTTTTATTATAACTTTAGTATCGCTGGCTGAGTCATAGCCAGTATTAGTGTTGTATCCGTAGGTATTTGTACCTATGTACGTTCGATGATTGCTCTTTTATGCTGCATTTACATGGCATCGGGAATTAGACACGATTTATGTATAATTTAGTCAATGAGATCACGAGGAGCCAAAGGTGATTGAGGCACGATCTAGATGTCTTGTTACTTGTAGCGAATCTGTAGTATTTCAGTAGTCAAAGACTATGTAGACCTAGGAGATAAGCTGCAAAAAAACCCAAAAATCCTACTAATATTATAAAATGTGAAACTTTTTATGTTTGGATCACGCAAAAATGACTGAACGGATTTGGATGAAACTTGGCACACAGACAGACACCTGAGGAGCAATACTCGACAGTCTGATCTGTCTCAATCTGTCAAAAATACTAATTTCTATACATTTTTGACAATTGTGTGACATCGATGGTCGCTGAGATGAGATTAAGACTAGATTTTGAACGTTTTTTTAATTACGAGAATTGGCCTTCTGGATTAACATAAAGGATACTTTTTCCGACATCCACACTGGCAAAAGCTAGTAGAAGAATAATTTTGCTTCTCTGGGGGAAACAGGATCTTTAACCCAAATCCAGCTAATACTGCCTGTAGGCATCTCCAGAGCATACCATTCGTTCCGGCAGGCTAGCAACCAATTCCTCCCTGCTACATTAATAGTTTTGCTTGCCTGCCAGTTTATCTAAATTCCTAGCGTAAACTAGTCTAGTTAAATATTACTTTTACAACTTTGTGAATTGATGATCATCACTCAATCTCCTTCGGAGACTGCTGTGTTGCCTCTTCAAGCTGTTTATTCCAACCCAATGACCATAGCTCTTTCTGCATCCGGCAGATGCAATCAACCTAGTTCCATTTTAAATTACCATCTCCAGCACCTGCGATTTCTTCGCAAAATCATAAAATAAATATTAAAATGTAAACCTTCCTTAAGCACTTATTCACCGGAGATTAAAGTTCAATGCGTTATGATCAACAATAGTAAAATACCTGATCATTACATAAACATTTTCCATGAATATAATTATGTCTACGAAGGAAACTACTTTACGGCGGCGTGCAACGTGTACCTATATTTTGTTTTAGACGCTAATGTTTATTTAAGAGCCAATGTATAGGTTTAAAGTATATTAGTTTCTTCGTTTTCTATACTACGTTTTTTGTGTAATTATTACTATGAGTCCTCATTTGCGCATTTTATTGGCTTTATATTAATAAAAGTTTTGGAGTAGACTGATAGAGAGATTTCAAAAGCTACAACTACAGCCTCTGTGGTTACGCACCTGGCCCATGGATCCGTGCTTACTAATAACAACATTATATTAACTAAATCGCCTATAGATTGCAGAAAAAAACATAACGTATCGTTTTACAATGAAAATAAAAGACAATTTAAATCTTCCACTAACACTGCTAGACGGCATTCGAGTAGATCGTAAACGCAAAAATTCAAAATAAAACGAATGAAACAACGACCATACAGCCCGAATGAAAGCTATCCACGCGCGTGATTTTCACTTGTTCATTATTTTTTATTTTATTTATTTTTTTAAATCAATGTCAAGCGCAATCAAATCTGATTGATTAAAAAAAATATGTTCAGCACACACACACTGGCCACATAAGCATGTGGCCAGTATCATTTTGCGCTTGGTGATAAAAAATATACTATATTGAATTAGGTTAGCTACTGAATTTCCCTAAGTTAAAATAACACAGCACTTTAACAATGGATTTTCATTAGTGGAAGTGCTCAGGTGCTGTTCGTCCAAGTGCGGTTCAAATCAGTGCTCTGAGTGTATATACCTCTCTTTTTCGATCCGCACATTTGTAGGTACAACAGTAATGTCATACATTCTGCCTCATTTTTTTTATTAAAGTAATAAGTTACTTTCCGAGCAGGTATAATATAAACGTGAAAGTGTAACTACGTGGTATCAAAAAAAATGGAAGGTCAAAAAATATTTGCTTACATAAATATTTTCTAATGTCTGGACACAGTGTCATATTAACAATTCAACAAAAAATACAATTATTCATCCATAAATGACTCGAAGTAATGTGAATATCTGATTAAGATAAATAGATGTTTACCATATGATTGACTACCCAGTCCTGCATAGTAAATCAATGTCTGACAAATATCGTAAGGCAGATGATGAATACATTAAACTCAGAGTTATCATAACCAACACAATGCAAAAACTATTAGATATTATTATTATGCAATGTATGAATAATTTGAATAAAGATATGTATGTACTGTGGAAAGAAAAATATTATTGCATTAGCATAACTGTATACAAATCATAATCAGCCTATAACATTCCCACTTCTGGGAGAGAGGTGAGGAGGCCTGTGCCTCCCCTCTGTAAGAGGGAGTGGGCCATAATCTACCACGCGGGCCCAGTGCGAGTTGGCGGATGGCACATATGTCTTCGAATTTTTGTTCGTTTCCTGACGATGTTTTCGTTCACCGTTTTGAAAGCAGTGGTGATAAAATTAAATACACAAAGTAAAGTGCCAGCCTGGGTTGAAACTCACGACCTACAACTCATAAGTCGCGGCCGATACCAATGGAACACCGCTGGTCTCACTGGTTTAATCTCAATCTGAATCATTTTGAGGGATATTGCTGATCCATTGCTTCATATGTTCAAAAAAATTGTCTGCTCAACACGTAAATAGCGCAATTAATGTTGTTGAACTGTCAAAATGAAAGCCATTGCTACAGATAGTGTGTTACGCAATTACCCCGCTGGATTGCATTACTGGCAATAAAAGCAAGTAGTATTCATTAATTTTAAAATTAATCAAAATGAATTCATCATCTTCCTGCACTTGTCCCATGTTACTTGGGGTCGGAGCAACCTGATTTCTTCTTCCATTCTCCCTGTCAACCGTCACGCTTTCATTCACTCCCGTCGCTTTCATACAGGGTGAAATTGAAAACATGCGACAAATCGAAATGGGAGATTGTACTCATCATTATGAACAACTTTTACTATGGGACCAAACCTGATATTGTGAAAAAAAATCAGCTGTTCCCATGCTGTTCCCTACACTTATGTTCGCATAACTCGTCAAAATGTAGAGAACTGCTGATTTTTTTTTCGCGATTGCAGCTTTGGTCATCAAGATGAAAATTTCGGTTTGTCGCAATTATTCAATTTCAACCTGTATAATTCCTGACAGAATCGTGTGAGTATGAAGGCGTCTCATCGTCATCATCCATCTTTTTCAGCCACGATGGCCTTCCATAAATAAATATAATGCTTTTTTCTGTAATCACAGGCTAACAAACAGCACAAAAAAATACACGTTTCAATGATCACGCATCGGTCACCCTTGGCCACGAGTACCACAAATTGGTCAATAAATATTTAAATATAAAATTAATGAAAAGATAAATTGACACAATAAGCGATAGTGTTCTGTAAAAGTTGTTTCATATTCAGTAAAAGTTGTATTGATTCAATGAATATGTTTATTTTTATGCATATTGGATTGACGTAAACACGTAATTAAGTATCTTAATGTACCTCGATATTTACAATGGGAAATGGAAAAATATATACGCTCTTAACATAACGACTCACGACTTCCACGCTATGATGGTGAGGAGAAAAACGGCGTCGCTATTGAAGGGAACGCGATCAAATCCTAATAGCATTCTGAAGACGTTAGTGGACAAGATTAACTAACCGATAATGAATCACTTCAAACAGGTGTTTGTTAGGCAGGAGTAATTCATTACTTCCGGTGAAATGTGAGTGATGTAAATATTGTTTTTCTGTGAGCTTAGTACCTAGTAATAATAACACACTAACATAGCTTAAGTTTTTTGTACCTAACTGACACAATATGGATCATTGTTGTCTAGACAAACAATGTAATTTAATTTTAATTTAGTTTATTACATCATACCTGTACGCTTCAAAGAGATAAGCAGTCGTTTGCAAGCAAGATTTTGCCATTTATGTGAAAACATGCAATAAGAGCATATTACAATAAACTAAGCGTAAATTAGGACTCCGGGTAGCTACTGAGATTCTCCTAAAGGAAAATCTTTGGGCCGAACCTGCTGTCAAACACAGGACTGCAGGCTCAAGCATTCAAATGTTTTTAGAAGTCATGCATGATTTACGAGAAACTCAAAGATGCTCCCTCATCGGGAGAATTTTCCTGTAATGTAACGTTACAGATGGCCCGCTCTTGACCTCGATCATGCCTGATGGAAAGCGACGGATGAGGTCTATGATGGAACGAGCGTGCCCAAAAGATGCCTAAGGCACTGGAACTCCCACGCATCGACGAAACAACGCCGGACTCCGGTGGGAGGGTGGTCGCAAACCAACCGGACAACCAGACGTACTGCAGCGTACCATACGCACTTGGTTGATATCCCGATGAGTCGTACTCGGCGCTTCTCCTCCACTTTTATTATGCGCACAGCCAAAGTGTGGAACTCTCTGCCGGCATCTGTGTTCCCTCCCACATTTAACCCATCTGCCTTCAAATCAAGAGTGAACAGGCATCTTCTGGGCACGCTCGTTCCATCATAGACTTCATCTATCGCTTTCCATCAGGCGTGATCGGGGTCAAGAGTGCGCCCATTTAGCAATAAAAAAAAAATAAAAAAAAACCAGGTGGGCCCTACCACCGCAAGGGAAGAATTGGCCAGTCAAATAAGGTGTTGGGTGTGACTGTCCAGGATGCACCGAGCGCTCGGTTCAGTTGAGTAACTGGCGGAACAAACTGCGCTACACGAGGAGGCTTCTTCATGCATCCCAAAAGCTGCGAAAACAGCTTTTTTTTATAAGCTGCGAAATATTTCTACGCGTGTCTAAAACCATGTGCTGAATACATTATTACAGTTTGCGCGTCAATGTTCCTGCTACCCTGTGTATATGATCAGTTTCCAATTCGCATTATATCTAACAGGTAAAGGCACATATTAAAGCTATCATTAGGACACATTAGGTACTAAAACGATCTGGTTTTTGCATCGACTCAAATCTTGGAGCGTTTAAAATCTCAATGTCAAAAGCGACAGTACCTACCTAATAAATGGAAAAGGCATATGTTATTATATTGTCGTTAGGATAATAATTATGTGTTTGAAAGAAACTAAATTAGGATCAAAACTGTAGGACGTATTTTAATGGCCGGATTCAAAATGTATTAAAATAAGGCAGTGATGTGATTTATTTTCATAATCTCTTAACTATTTACAATACGTACTAAATTATATAACTATATAAATAAGGTCAAAACAAAGATTATTTTAAACAAGGTAAGTAGTTGAATGAGCAGCTTTTTAATTATGCAGCAATTGAGCAGCTCCCCGCGATATCACCCGCAAAAGTGTCGATCCCGTGGGAATATCGGGATAAAAAGTATTCTATGTGTTATTCTAATGTATAAGCTATATTACTGTAAAGTTTCATCAAAATCCATTCAGTAGTTTTTGCGTGAAGGAGTTACAAACATCCATCCCTCCAGCCATCCTCACAAACTTTCGCGTTTATAATATTAGTAGGCTTTGGTAAGCGGTCCATAAAAAACAATATCTAAAGAGTTTATAATTAGCTAGATTACCTATCCAAAAACAAGTATCGGCAAACCATCAGGTCTGACAAAAAGTGATAGAAAAAATCTAAACCAAAATAAATACGAAAAAGCGACCAAATGCGTGTCAGAGACGATGGTTTCCGTACCTCAAGGCAAAAACGCCGAAATAAACACGTTAGTTGTATGGAGACCCAATTTAATTTTTAACTTTTTTTATTTTTATTACGGTTTACTGTCTACCTATTACGGTTTATGAGATACAGCCCGCTGACTGACAGACAGGCGGACGGACAGTGGTGGCTTAGTTATAGGGTGTCGTGGGCACCCTTTAGGTACAGAACCCTATTAAGAAAAAACACAATACTCTTACACTTCCACGAACTACACAATAAACAAAGAAGGTTCGTACGTTATATCGATCTTACGTTATATCCCATACTTCGTAATAGATTCTTTAATCGATGTGATTGCTTTTTATTTATTTTTTAGCAGTAACTACGTATAACATAAAAATCATCTTCCTGACTTGAACATAAAAGTGGCTACATCTCTAAAAATGGCCATGTTTTTTTTGCGCCTATTTTATCTTTCAATCAGCATGTTACAAGCTTTATTGTACCAAACTTTCAGATTTTCCTAACATTTTGTGCGGGGTTCTTTGCCTAGCCTTTTCCCAACTATGTTAGGGTCGGCATCCAGTCTATCCAAATGCAACTGAATACCAGTATTTTAAATGGAGCGACTGCTTATCTGACTTCACAACCCAGTTACTAGGTACAACGATACCCCTTGGTAAGACTGGCTGTTAGACGTTTGGGCTTCTGACTGCCCGTAACGACTGTCAAAAATCTACGTTTGACAGCCGGGACCAACGGCCTAACGTGCTTTCCGAGCCACGGAGGAGTCTCGCTCGATATGTAATATATGTATAGACCATATACACCATACATCAAATCATAAAATGAACATAATATTCGAAATAATCACTGAATGACTGTGTCAATAAGTACATACTTCTATCTTCACGCACAAGATGAAGGCTAAACAAAGTTATTTAATGGACAGTCAATATAATCTCTGTTTATCACTTAATACTATGAATCGTGACTGTACTTATAGATGACGGAGTAAAGAATTCTCATCTCATTTCTTGGTAAGAAGGTATTTTTAAAACTAGCCATCCGTTGCATATCGAGACCCCTCCGTGTCTCGGAGAGCACGTTAAACCATTGGTCTCGGCTGTCATCTTTGACATTCGTTACTGGTAGTCAGCAGCCCGGAAGTCTGATTACTATTCTTACCCAGGGGTATTGTTTTATCCAAAACAACAACTACCAATTTTGGCAGCCTTCTAGAAGATCTACATTCTAATTTTGACTAGAATTTCCATAAAATTTTTCGGCCCTCACTGCAACAAATACCCCCAATTTTGTCCCAATCTCCTTTCTCTCTTCTCTTCTTTTCTTCTTTCTTTCTTTTTCTTTATTTTTTTCTTTCTTTCTTTTTCTTTATTTTCTTCTTTCTTTCTTTTTCTTTATTTATTTATCCTTATTATTAGAATTAATTATCTTTTTGTATGCACCTGTTCCTGTGACAAATAAACCAATTTTTCTTTATTTTCTTTTTTTTCAATTCTATTGCTCATTCTCCAAGAAAACAATAAACAATGTATCTACTTAAGTATATGTAAATAGACACGTGATATACAGTAGTTACCAATCATTAAAGCTATAGGAAATGATCGGTTGTATATAATTGTAATATGTAAATATCTGATAAATACTGCGGACGGACAGTCACGGTTTAATCTCAAAGTGTTGGTGCCGCCATGAGGACTTGTAAGCATAATAACAGACCATCTTGAGTAACGTCCTTGCTGACCGTGGGAGGCGTGAAGACCACTAATGAATAGTTGTAATCCTACTAATCCTTTCCTACTAATAATCACATATCTCACTAATATTATAAAGACGAAAGTTTATGAGTGTATGTGTTTATTTATTATTTATTTATTTTATTTTAAAGAAGGCTTACAGACTAACAAACCAATGACATTTATAAGGAATGTAATATTAAAAAAAATTGCTAATAACAAGCCTGCACATATAGCTAAGGAAATAGTCGACAAAAAGAAAGTATATACCTACGTATGTACTTTCTTTTTGTCGACTATTTCTATTTCTATTTTTTTATTTATCGTGTATACGATTAATATAATTAGTAAGAGAAGAGAGAGAGAGAGTGTTACTTATATGTGTGTTACTTCTTCACGCTCGAACGGCTGGACCAATTTTAATAAAATTTTGTATGGAGGTAGCTGATACCCTAGATTAACATATAGGCTACTTTTTATCCCAATATACCCACGGGATCAAAACTTATGCGTGTGAAACCACGGGGCCCAGCTAGTATCATAAACGCGAAAGTTTGTGAGGATGTATGGATGGATGTTTGTTACTCTTTCACGCAAAAACTACAAAACGGATTTGGATAATATTTGGCACACAGATCGTTTATAAAGTGAATTAACACATAGGATACTTTTCATCCCGGCAGTACATTCCAGTGGAATAATTTCCGAACTCCACGCCTGCGAAGCCGCTGGCAAAATCTAAAATTCATCAAAATTTAAATTTTCTTACGTTTTTTTGCCATTTGCAGGTCATGGAATATCAATCAATAGTGTTATATGAACTTAAGAGAGTTATAATTATATTTTAGTGAATATTATTAAAAAAAGATACTTGTTACAGTCGCGAATCATATTTTAATCAATATACAACCTGACACTGATCTGCAAATTGCAAAAAACGTAAGAAAAATTGAATTTCGCAGGCTACCTTTGCGCGATGTACAAGGGCTTTAAAATAAAAAAACTGTTTCTAGCCCACAATAGAACAGTATACCTTTACACATTTAGCGTGAAAACTAAACTAGAATCATGGCTGCATCGAGCATGAAGTCATCGGGACCTATTGCCTCATGCTGTTATAAAAAATGTGAAAGAATTTAATCGTAACATAAGTACTTATCTAGATTTTTTGTTCAATGTCTGGGTTATAGTCTGGTTCTTGCCTACGGGTTTAGCTGTATACTTGTATAGTATATTGTGGTGACTTGAGAACCTGGAGTTATTCTACTATTTGTAATGCTAATATATAATCGATACATAAATGTTATAAAAAAAGATTCCCGCCGCCGCGTCTGTCTGTCTGTCTGTCTGAACGCGATAAACTCAAAAACTACCGAACGGATTTTAATACGGTTTTCACAAATGGACGTGATTCATGAGGAAGGTTTAGGTGTATAATTCTTTAAGGTTTTTAGTAAATTGGCTGAAATATGACGATAATTGTTGAACATGTCGGAAAAATCTTGCCGACTGGGAGGTTTACTGGCGTGCATGCGCCGCGTATACTTTGAATGAAATTCGGCACACAGATAGTTTATAAACCTAGATGAACACATAGGGTACTTTTAATCCCGGTTTCACGTTCCCGTGGGATAATTTTCGACACTCACAAGTTCACGACTCACGAGGCCTATGCTGCGGGCAAAAGCTAATATAACATTCTATAAATGAAAGTTTGTATGTTTGTTACTCAATCACGCAAAAACGGCTGAACGAATTTTAATGAAAGGGGTTCCAACCTTTGTGGCATATCTGACGCGCCGCCATTTTTTTTTTTTTCATAGTGTCCGCGCACGATGAATGTAGTTTATATGGGTAGCGGACAACAAACAAAAATTGTCAAGCAATATGGTACCCTAAAGTGTCACGTTCCCGATATATTTGGAAGTAAAGACCCCCATATGAGAACCATGAAAACATTGAAAAAAAAACAAAATGGCGGCAAGTCCTTTGGCACACAGATAGTTAATAACCAGGATTAACACTTTTGTATTGGTATTACGTTCCCGTGAATTATTTTTTATTTTTACGCGGGCAAAAGCTAACCGTCTTGAGCAAGCGTGGTGATCAATGCCACATGCATTCTATATGACAAAAGGTCCTTGCCCTGCAGTGGGGCAATATTAGGTCAATATTATATTAAAACATAATTTGACACACATTATATCTATGGACGTGGCAATACGTTTATGAAAACTTTCGAATCAAATCGAGTAAAATAAAACTCACGATCCCGACCTTTCATTTCAGTTTCAAAATCTTGTTTCTTTTATTTTTGGATCCAAGGTTTTGCTCAAAATGTTATCAACACGTAAACTTCACAGACACACAATACACTTTTTCATTCATATGTGGTAAAGTTTTGGTCCTAGATCTAACTTTCATCTCAGATTACCACAGATTCTAGAACTCGTGCAATTATTATCTAGGTTAATTATTATCTGTAAAGAAATCAGATTATATATTCAGATTCATAACGAAATTTGAGCAAGCAATGAAAAGTTTACCAATGTTATGTGACCAACATAAACGGTTTTAAATTACATATATGTTTTTTTCCAATACAAAAAAAAAAAAATTACATAATGTAAATAAGAAATTAAAAATGTTCTAATCTCATGTGACAGTGACTGGTTAAAAAGTTTTAACATTGATTATAATAGTTTTTCGAAAACCAAAAATTATTTATTTAACTATTTATGTACGTACCTACTATGTATGTTATCAGACAAGAAGAAATGAACAGAAAAATGCGTACAAAGGTGATGGAAATTATTATTATGTTATTTCTAAGGACCAACCCGCACTGGGCCCGCGTGGTGGATTACGGCCCACTCCCTCTCACAGAGAGGAGGCCTGTGTCCCAGCAGTGGGAACATTATAGGCTGATTATGTGTGTATGTGTATTTCTAAGGAAATCTGTTCCAGCATACCTGCGATAGAAGAGATTATTTTTTGATTATTTGCAAATCTGGACCATCGATCCCGGTTCTTTGGAAGGCGTACGAGGGGCAAAATCCAACTCGCAGAGGCCCGTTAGACGTTTTGAATCAAATGAGGCATTATTGATTTCTTTCTAAAACACTTAGCATATTTTGACAAACTAACCTTCTAATATTTATGATTTCATTTAAATAAATTATGTGCTAATAATATCTCTTTGATTGGCAACATACATTATTTATGTAACCAAATGAATGTTATTTATAATCAGATATCGAAATACTAGATTAATGAGAGACGTGGCATGCTAATGATTTTTTAATAGGAAGATAGGTAGGAACTAACTTTATCTATACACTAGCTTCTGCCCGCGTCTTCGTCCGCGTGAAATTCTTGTTCCCCGCCCCTCCCCATCGGATTGCCTGACCGCGCTATTATTTATTACTTCATCTTCGCTCAGCGTTATTTCAGACATTTTTCTTTTCTTCTAGCGTGATATTAAATACTCTATAGCATTCCTAAAGAACTGGGCTATTATATTCAAAATTATTTTTTCAAAGCCGACTGGACTGAATAAAAATGGATAAATTATGGGCCGACCCCTTAACTGAGACTTTGCCTGAGGTAGCAGCGCGGTGCGGGAGGGGTTTGGTGACGTGATGCGAGAGCTCACGAAAACTCAAAAAAAAACAACATCCGAATTGAGAACCTCCTCCTTTTTTGAAGTCGGCTAAAAATAGTCAAAAATGTTTGAATAATTATTTCAATTCAGAACATATGAACTAAAATAGGCAAAAAAAAATAAACATCAAAACGATTTCAAAGATTTTCTCTCGAAACACCGCGCACGCGCAACTTCGAATTTAGATTTCGTTCGACCACTATTAGATACCATTTAATCAATTACAAATCGATATTAATAGAGGGAAGCAATGCAATTAAATCTTCGATTGCAAATCATTGGTTAATTATAAAAATTACGCAAGGATAAAACCCTTTCTACATGATGCAACTTTTCGTTATATTTCATAGTTGCTTAAATCCTGTTTATAAACGAGAGTGTTTTTCGAGATTACTTTAAATACTTACAAAAGTCTAGGTAGACTCATTTCGTTTTAGGTACACAGAAAGTCTGTGTGCACGTGGTTTTAGGTACATAGGAACTTACACGCGATTGTAGACTCTAGCTACGTTAACTTAAGATTGAAAATTGCATAAAACTGTGACAGGAGGTGGTGTGAAGCGCTGCATTCAGGGTGAAAACAATTATGTTTTTCTTACAATTAGGGAGTAGTTGTGGCCTAGTGGTAACAGCCTCGACTTACAAATTCTATGTCATGGGTTCGAACCCAGACAGGCACTTTACTTTGTGTCAATTATTTCATCACCACTGCTCTCAAAACGGTGAAGGAAAACATCGTGAGGAAACCGGCATGTCCTAGAACCAAAAATTCGAAGACATGTGACATCAACCAACCCGCACTGGGCCCGCTTAGTGGATTACTGCACACTCCCTCTAACAGAGAAGAGGCCTGTGTACCAGCATTGAACGTTATAGGCTGATTACGTTACAATTATGTCAGGTTTTCTTTAACTGATTTTAAATAAGTAGCGGTTATAAACCTAACAAAACCTATGCGACATTGTAAGTTAATGTTGCAGAATAATTATGAATGATTCGAAAATTATGATCTTTTTGCACAATTGTCTTCGTGGGAAGTAATTGAAGGACGCAACTGAAAGGTTCGTCTGATAAAGGAAGGATAATGATCCCAGAAGCTGATGAATTACTTCAGCAGCTGCAAGAAAATGTAGAGGATATCGAATCACCAACATGCTTCACTTTGCGACGTGCGCGCAATTTTGTGGTCGAAGTCATTCTTAACGACATAGTTACTCCCTTTACAGAAATTAGGGAAAAAATCGAATTTGACTCGTTTTTACCCGACTACAGCGAAGCAAAAAAAAGGGTTATGATTTGACCGGTATGTATGTATGTATAGTCATCTGTTCCCTCATAATTTTACGGTAGTACTTAGATTTAATTTGTGCTAGATAAAATATACCTTTTCTTTCTCGCGGTGGAAATCCTCATGGACGTCCTCTATCGTGGGGGTGACAGAGGGGCATGCCGGACTCTTACCGGCTAACACCGCGGTGGTTCCGCGGTGTTCCACCTCTACCTATGGCCGGGGGTGCGGGATTCGCATAAACATTCGCCGCTCCAGATAAAATATACCTACCATGTTTTTTAGAATGATATGACGTTTAGTTTCTACCTATTACTCTATGTACGACTCTACGCGCTCGATAAAGATGCATTTGTCTTTTTTCGATTCGAACTTCGGAGAAAGGTATACGAACTTGTAATAGCAGCAACTTAATTGCAATGAATGTTATTGAACTGTCAAAATGAAAGCCATTGCAATTGTTAGTGTGTTACGCAATTACCCCGCTAGTTACTTTGAGAAAGATAGACAGTCTCATCGGTTGAGATGTAACCCTAACATATCTTTATCTTTCTTTTCTCATAATATTTGTAACGTAACTCAGTAGGTACAGTCACGTCTAAAAGTATGTATACACTTGGCTTTATTCAAAGGCGATTTTCTCCTTTATTTTTTAATGAAATTTTATGTTATTACGAAAATAGTATTTCCGAACCCATAGGTTTATGTTAAGTCTCCTATTTCAACATTGCATTCGTTATTTCACGAAAAAATCGCAATTGAAAATTGCCAAGTTTATACATACTTTTAGACGTGACTGTACAGACTAGCACATCAAGCTACTACAATCTGTCAAATTTCTTTAATAGATTTTCAACTTTATCGCTAAAGCATAAGGTTCAAAGTTGATTGGGAAAACTTGACAGTTTCGGGTAGCTTGATTTGCTGGCGTCTGGTCATACTTATGTACATATCTATCTATTGTTAGTATAGTACACTTACCAAAAGTGACACCGAGTGCCTCTTTTACAACTTCATGGCAGGATATGACTCAATAAAATTCGTTGAGCAAAAAACACTAATATACACTTTCTGTTAGGTTAGGTTTACTTAGGGCTGTCCATCGTTAATTTACTGATCAGCTCACCATTGATCCCACTCCCCTTAAATCCTATTAAAAAAAATACCCCTTTCTTTAGGATACTCAACTCTTTTAACGATGGGCTGACTATGGATTTCGCCAATCTATGACTAGCTATATAGTGACTATTGGCTATGTTTAATTGAATTTTTTAATGCAGACTGGGAACGACATTACATATAATCAGTTTAATTTGTTGTCGTCTCTATCCTGTATATCTTCTGTCCTCCTTTCTGCCATAGCCGCATAAAAATTATAAAAATGTAGTTATGGCATATTTTTCATAACTTTTGAGGGACATTCCTGTATTTTTAGGAACTTTCGCCTTTTAATCTCAGTCGCCATCTGACAAAAATACCATTAACTTCCTTAAATTTTCGACAACTTTTTGAGATTGATTATCGCTGAGATCAGTTTGCGAATATAATAATGTAATGAAATAATGTCATAATTATTTTTGTAAAAATGTATCAATGACATATTCTGTGATAACGACATAAATTTCAATCATTTGCACGCTTGCTTGCAAGCCGAATAACAGTGACTTTGCCTATAAGATCTTCCTTGTAAAAATATATTTCATGCAAACAAATATTCATCAAACATAGCTCTTGTTTGTTATTTGCGGATGACCTCAAGTTGCTGCTCGAGGTTAATAATGAATCCGACTGCGAACGATTGCAGGAGGATATACATAAGGTAGTAGAATGGAGTCAGGACAACGGGCTTTTCTTTAACGTGTCAAAGTGCTCGGTGATGAGTTTTACGCGCGCGCGCGCCCCTCTAGTGCACGAGTACGTGGTGGGCGCCGCGCCTATGAAACGAGTCTCTGAGGTGCGGGATTTGGGGGTTATCGTCACTCCCGAACTATCGTTTCGCGATCATATAACGGGGATCTGTAAAAGGGCGTTTAGAAACTTAGGATTTGTTCTCCGACAGACAAGACACTTCACTAACATCGCAACAGTCAGAGTCCTGTATGACGCACTTGTCAGGAGTCATCTGGAACATAGTGGTGTCATATGGGCTCCGCATGAGGCCAAGTACTCAGTTATGCTGGAACGAGTACAGAACAAGTTTACGCGCCACTTGTACAAGAAACTGTATGGGATATATCCATTTTACCCGTTGATGTACCCCACTCTGTTTGTGCTCGGTATGGTCGGTTACAACCAACTGAGGGTACGACGGGAATTCACGCTTGTCGCGTATCTGGTTAGGTTACTTCGTGGCATTGAGCATAACCCAGGAGTACTACAGCGCCTGAGTGTATGTGTACCAGACCGCTACGTGTGGAGGCGGCGCCGCCCGCCACTGCTGGCTGTGCCGGTAGCCAGGACCAACCTTCTCGCCAAAACACCATTGACCCGCGCAATTCGGGTTATTAACGATCTTCACGTGAAGATCGATGTATTTACATGCCATTTGAGTGAACTCGCGAAAATACTGATGTTCCTTTTATGTTATAATGTAGATTAGAGTAGGCTATAATATGTTGTTGTTTTTATTTTGTTATTTTGTTTTATATTGTTGTATGTTTTATTTACGGAACAATTTTTTTTTTTTTTATATAATTATAAGTACTAATAGTTTTTACTTTTGTCATAGTTTTAAATTGTAAGTACTTAAGATAATTGTAAGACCACGCTATCGCATTAGGTATACACCTGTAATGATAGTGATAAGGGAGATTTTAATAAATAAATAAATAATAAATAAATTAAAATTATTATTATTATCACTACATTTTGAACGTTCTTGATTACTTACGGGCCATTGCCTTTTGTTATCTTAGTTTTCGTCGACAAAGGTTAGTCACGTTTTTGTGTGTTCTTCGATTTTTGACTGTTGAAAAAAAATGGATCAAAGAATAAGGTATTAAATTTTGCGTTAAAAATGGAATAAACTGCTCCAAGGCACTTGAAATGTTGACTGTGGCATTCGGCGAGTCCACTTTGTCTCAAAAAAGTGTTTACAAGCGCTTTACAGAAGGCCGAGAAGATGTTGATGACGATGAGCGTCCTGGAGTTGCAACCACGTCAACAAGCGACGAAAAGATCGAAACAGTGAAAAAAATTGTTTTGGAAAATCGTCGAATCACTATTAGGGAAGTTGCAGAGGATGTTGGCATATCAATTGGCTCATGCCATGCAACTTTCTCGAATGTTTTGGGCATGAAACGTGTGGCAGCGAAGTTTGTTCCGAAATTGCTAAATTTTTAGCAAAAGCAACGTCGCCTTAGTATCGCTCAGAAGTATTTGAATGACGTCAACGACGATCCAGGTTTGCTCAAAAGGGTCATAATTGGTGACGATACGTGGGTATATGGTTATGACGTCGAAAGACCAATGAAAGGAAAGCGTTTTGCCACAATTGATGAGATAAAGTCAGAATCGAAGAACGAGCTGATGGCCATACCGAAAAGCGCATTTCAGAAGTGCTTCGAGGATTGGAAGAAACGCTGGCATAAGTGCATTATATCTGAGGGGGATTACTTTGAAGGGGACAAAACGGATATTGATGAATAAATAAATACTTTTCAAAAAAATTCAAAATTCACCTTTTCTTTTGAACAGACGACGTATATCCAGAAACTAAAGTTTACATAATTATATCCTCATTCCCAAATAACCAGATGGCAGCCCTAGGCATGCATTGTAGTGACAAAAGAAATAAAGGTCATTCTAATCATTACTTAGATACAAGTCGCTTTAGGGCACAATAAATTACGTCTTATACAATTGCTATTAGTTTTAAGTCTTTTTGTTTTCTAAGAAGTGGGTGCAGAAAATTTTATAGTTTTACTGGTTAAGGAATCAAAATTAAAGGCCTATTCAAACCTAAGCGGTATTCGCTGCCGCTGTGGGAGTACATACCACGCAGGTTCCGCTCAGGTATTTAGTATCAAGTTCCGCGGCTAGAGCGGAATAGTTGGTGCCATAGTACCGCATAGGTATTGTTTCGCTTGTTCGGCGAAACCTCGAACTCGGTATTCTACCCACAAGGATAGCGAAATTCGCTTTGGTGTGACCAGTAATATTACCGCATAGCCACTCAGTTTTCTCTACCGCAGACGGTAGCGAATACCGCTCAGGTTTGAATAGACCTTAAAACGGGGTCTGTGTTCCCTGTACTACTGTATAGTCAAACTCATAAATGCTTTACCAAGTATTAAATATCACCAACTCATTCATTCATTTATTTGGCTCAGTCGCAAAATTACCACTTCGCAAAATGTCTACCGGACGCCAAATATCCATTTCTCAGAATGATTCTATCGCAAGTAAATATATCTCGAAAATAAATTTCTGTTCTTTATTTTTATTTGTGTGTATAATTTACCTACCTATCTTCCTGATGAATAAAATATTATTATGTAACATTCTGTGCGCAAATCCGACTCGCACTTTACCAATTTTGTACTGATAGGAAGGATTGCATGTAGGTACAGACGCCAGCACATCAAGCTACTACAATCTGTCAAATTTCTTTAATAGATTTTCGATTTTATCGCTAAAGCATTAGATTCAAGGTTGATTGGAAAAATTTTACAGTTTCGGGTAGCTTGACGAGCAGCTGGCGTCTGTATATTCGTAAAAAGGGGCATTAAGCGAAAGAAACATTCTGGGAAATGGACATTGTATTAAATTGTATTCTAGACAATTTTTATTGTTCCATGAAAAAAAGGATAGTGTTTTTATTAGTAGGCAGGATGTAGAGTGCCATCCGTACCTTTATCGCACTGACACAATTTCCCCTTACACCGTTTGTCCACCCATCGCCGTCAACGTGAAACGAGATTATTCGAACTGAGCGTGACGGTGACGGCACGCGGTGGACACGCAGCCATAGTAAATGTATGTGTCGCTCCTTTGGCACCGTCATCTCGTTCTCGTTGACGTCCCGTTGACGGTGGCGGTGAACAAACGTCCTAAGGGCGTTAGATGACTGATTCTAAGAATCACAGACAGGTAGATACCTACATAAACATAAACTCACGCATTCTTCCCATGGGGGTAAGAAGTAACTACAGAACGCCACCTGCTACGATCCTTACATACTCCTTTTGTGCCTCGTTTACGTTCATAACCCTTTTTTTTATGGATGGGAAATCATCAAATGACCCCCTCCCGCTCTGGGTGGAGCGGATGGGAGTGACAGACTCTTACTGACTAAAAAAAAAACCCATCCGTGTTTCTTCCTTAGCCCTTTATGTTCCGGGGTAGCGGTAACCCTTTCGGACAATCCCGCACCCCCGGCAGGCTTCGGCCCTGGCAGGCCCCTTCCTTTTTGCTGACATCTCTTTGAGGCGCACGTAGAACACGTACGCGCCGTCCCGCATGGGCCTGGTCCTGATCGGACGGTAAGCTGCCCATTACTCTCCGTCCGCAGGCCCGCGACGTTCATAACCCTGAGGGGCAATTTTCGTAATCTTAAGAACGTTCACAGTCTGATTTCAGTCTCAATCTGTCAAAAGTACCTCTAATTTCTCTACATTTTTGACCGGTTTTTGATATTTGCTTATCGTCGAGATGAGACTGTGACTAAGTAGATTTATAACGTTTTAAATTACGAGAATTGACCTTCAGGTCATACACGCACGCCGGTTGCAGGTTGGGGTTAGGTAGGTACCTATTATAATAATATCGATACTAAGGACGACAAACAGGTAGGTACCATCGCGGACACTGGCAGTGGACCACTTTTCAACCTTATTACCAAGGGCATAAGGGTGAAAAGTGGTCGACCGCCATTGTCCGCGACTGTACTTAGTTTATAATACCACCTATTTTTATCCAGATATGAACTTTAACACTGCCCTCGTAATAGCAAATGCAGTAATCGACATTTTTACGATTTTCCATTTTTGTCAAAAATGACATGGGGAGACATGTCATTTTTGAAAATGATCTTCAAGCTATACCTACGTAGAACTTTTTTTTTTTTCTATGCCTGAAACATGATGAAATTGAAAAAATTTGAAAAAAAAAAAAAGATTGAAAATGATCTTCAAGCTATACCTACGTAGAACTTTTTTTTTTCTATGCCTGAAACATGATAAAACTGAAAAAATTTGAAAAAAAAAAAAACACTTAAACGCGTTTTTCTCGAAACCGCCATTTTGCAAGTAGGTACTGCATTTGCTGTTACGAGGGCAGAACAGGCATTGGCTTATGATAAAATCAACTATAATCAACAAGATACGATTCAGAATGCAAAGTTATATACATACGAGTACATAAAGAAATGTCTCACAGCAGTTTGCATTGCAAGCTTGCACTTTGTCGCTACACACACGATTGTGATCTTTTGAGCTATAAAGTAACTGGTTACTGTACTACCAGTAGGTACTGTTGCGAATAGTTTAGTTTATAGCACCACTTATCCACGTTATGTTGATATCAACTATCTGTCTCTATATGCACGCTTATTATGTGCCATATAACATTATACTATACCTAGCTATAGTAATACCGGGCTAACAACAATCCCGTTCCATGATTAAAATAACTGATGTCACTCAGAAAGCCACGCTTAAATGGAATGGCTGGACACATCTGCCATCTGTAAGTCAGATGATCAATGGACCAAACTTACGACCCAGTGGGTCCCGCTTGAGGGCGGGATGAACTGCGGGGCAATTTCGTAACACATTCTCAATCGGAATCGGTTTCATTTTGACAGTTCAACAACATTCATTGCGTTATTTACGTGTTGAGCAGACAAATTTTTCGAACTTATTCAGCAATGGATTAGCAATTTGCTTCAAAATGATTCTGATTCCGATCGATAGTGTGTTACGCAATTAGGGTGCTGGACTAATTTAATAATGATTGGTCCTTGGCAGCTCTGGACAGAGAGAGGTAGAAAGAGAGTAGGGAGGCCTTTGCCCAGCAGTGGAATATTAATGACTAATAATAAATAATAACCGACATTAATAACTGTCATGGCCCGAAAAATTGACAAACCTAAGTGGCAGTAGGCAGGGCACATTGCTCGCAGAACAAATGGCCGATGGGGCCGAAAGGTTCTGGAGTGGCGACCGCGTACCGGAAGACGTAGCGTTGGAAGGCCTCCCACAAGGTGGACCGATGACCTTGTGAAGGCCGCAGGAACCCGTTGGATGCGAGAAGCACTAAAACGGTCGAAGTAGAGGTGCTTGGGGAGGCCTATGTCCAGCAGTGGACGTCTTTCGGCTGAAATGATGATGATGTTATAAATAATAGCTGTAGTACAGTCACCTCGTTGTCAACCCTTGGACGGTAGTTTAAGAAGAATTCTGAAAGTTAGTTACGCTGCAAATATCTGTCAAATATTTCTCTGTTTTAATTAATCAATATTTTTAGGCACTGCTGAGCGATGTTTATCATAATCTTGACATAAATCATAATCATTCATTAATATTGACAAATTAATCGAAACTGCAAAATATTTGACAGCTGTTTGTTTGCTTGGAGCAATTTTATTCTATGCTTCGAACTGAACCCATGCCTTTTTATGACTACTGCAATGATGTGACGTGATGAAAAGTAAGTACCCGAAACTGTCAAATTTTCGCAATCAACTTTGAACCTTATAATTTGGCGATAAAGTCTATTAAAGAAATTTGACAGATTGTAGTAGCTTGATGTGCTGGCGTCTGTACAAATGCAATAAAAGAAAGTAGAGAGAAATACTTTAATTTTTAGAAGAGTTTTAATTAACTTTTTTTTTGTCATTCGTTTTATCAACTGTATTCATACGTTACCAAACTGAGACTCAAATTGCTGCTCCAATTATGAGCCAAACGCTTTTTTTCCCAATTTATTGAACAAGTACCTTTGGGTCATAAAATCGACGCCTACGCGCCTAGCTCCGGCCCAAACCCACTGATTGCCCAATAAAAGATAGTTCGAATACTTCCACTCGAACAAGTTAGCTGGTTTGACACGGGGGAGGTCCAATAGACGGGCAACTTTATAGCCCAAAATATTCCAATCAACCAATTACAGAATGGCATTTGAGAGTAATTCTAAAACAACCGATTGTCAAAATATATGTATAAAGTAAAACGCTTGCTTGGGTATGAACCTACGACCTACGTCTCCTCTGTCGGGGCCAATACCACTTGGCCACCACAGCTCTTTTTTATCTTTTTTAGAAACAAGATAATCGACAACAACAATGTATTATTCTAAACTAGTCCAGGAGAATGATAACAACAAGCTATGTACCTACCTATAAATATTTACTGTAAGTAATATTGAATATTTTATCACAAATTATAAAGTATCATGTACCGCTGAACGTAATGCCATTCAATTATTTGATTAATTAAGCGCTGCTGTTAATTGCTAATATTTACCATGATTATTTGTTTATGTTTCAAAAAGCGAAATTAATGGATTTTACTTCATCATTAATTCACTATATATATTCGTTATCTTTGCAGATAAACGAAGTAGAATCATTAATTAAATACTCATTTAATTGTACCTACTTACCTAGTCGCCTACGGGTTGTTTATTTTAAAAAATAATAAAAGCAACATAACTGTTGCGAGAAAGTTGCTCGTCTGCATCCCCCGTGCTGACACAAGTGAGTTAGATTTATTTGTGGTACAAATGGAACAACCTGCTAATGAGGCCCTAGTTATCCGTTACATTTGCAACAATTAATAATAAGTTTACATTTAATAGACTAGTCTTGTTGAATATTGTTACAATTCATATTGTCTCAGATTGCAATCTTTTGTACCTACTTGTAATTATTGCGGAACCACGGCACTTAGTATTAATATATTCTGTAGCTGCACACGATGATAAAAATGCTTTTAATCATGTCGTGATTTTATTGCTGCGATCTTTGATCAATTAATCTCAAATTCTAAACCTACATCCACCTGTTTATTTATTACATCATCCAGTAGAATTAGTTTTTTTTTTTTTGTTTCTTTCCAATGAAAGAAATAAAAGAAAGAAATGAAACACGTTTATTTGCGGTACCACATAACGCAAAGAAAAACACAAAAAACAAGTACTCGAGTAGAGTGCAATTTGCGTTCAAAAGGAAACATGCGAAACTGCCAATTAACTTTTCCTAGAAACTGATAAGAAAATTGTTAGGCAGAATAGAATTGAACATTATCAACACAACCTTTGCCCTGTTAATGAACAAACAGCTTAAGGAAAATTGAATGCATCGGTAGCAATTCTGTCAAGGTTAAAAAGCTATGACAGAAAAGAGGATTAACCCAGGAAAATAACCAGAGATGACCTCATTTTTAAATTTCGAAGAATGGTTTCAGAATCATTGTGCAAATTATGATGACTGATGGTGATAACATTATAATTAAAGATATAATTGAAATTATTCAACGACACGCGTGAGGGCTTGCTTAAGATCGATCTCATTCAAGATTCCAATCTGGAGTAATTAAATTAAAGGAAGGTGGGTGCAATCACAGACTACATACATTTATAATGCGGTGTAACTTTACATAACAATTGATAAACTATGTGGTATAAGGAACTACTGACTAGATATTAGGTACTATGAGAAAGATGATCATAAATATAATCTGGTAGATAGATGCTGCTATGAATATAAATGTATGTTTTGATCATAAAATAGAAATGAGTAATACCAACAAGATCAATAAACATTTTCCAACATAATTGGTAGATACTTGTGAACGGAAACAGTTAAATAATGATGAAAAAGTAAAAAATCTCCGTACAGAGATTGATCGTTTGTTCAGACCAACTAATTTCGTAGAAACGAAACCAAACACTTACACAGTCACCGCAAAGAATATGCTACCTCATTTCAGGTGGGTGTTACAACACCGAACAAGTGATCATATAATTTTCAATAAAAACATTATTCATAAAGTAAAGAAACAAAAAACCTCACACTAGACGGATGAAAAAACAGATGATGCAATGTCCTATGATAGTAATTTTTTCTTTCATAAGGCTGATCTCACAACCGTTTGGGAGAAAGAACTCGTCATCCTCTTGACCTTGTCCCAATTTACTTGTGGTCGTCACAGCATATATTTTTGTCGCATATACAGTCATCTTGGACAGCTGTCATCTCAGAGCTCACATCATTCCTAGCCGTATCTGTTCCTCAGATTCCATCAATATTTTCGTAGGTTGGTCGCTTGTCTTATAGCCTTTATACTTTACACCTTTATACTTACAATTCTTCGGGAGACAGAAGTCACTCTAAACATTGCTCTTGCTTCAAACACTTTAGATATACAAAGTGTTAACACAAAACCTGACTCACGCGATGTACCTATTCGCGAAATGGACCACGTTTTCTTCGTTAAATTCTGAGTCATCCAATTACTGCCTGTTTACTTTACAAGTCAGATGCTCCGGAATTTCTCTTAAACTCTTATGAATGAACGATGACTAAAATAATGGTACGAGATGATATTTATTTTAATAGTGGTTATTCTTAGAAAAATTGTGTGGGATTTGTCGTTTCATTGAAATTTGTATGGAAAATGTTCACGTTGAATGAATATGTGGTCGTCAGTCGATGTACCTAATACGTTTATCTTCTACGTCAGTTTGTGAGCTATGGTTTTGTTCTGTGGCGACGATGTGGTTCTTTCTGGAGAAGAATGACTGGAATTTTTTTAATGGTTAGCGAAGTAACTTTGTATCTACCTAACTAAGAAACGTAAGAATTTATTGGAGACCACTTCTCTAGCTAACCTATTGCACCAAGACGCTCCTGTACGGACAATATTGTTAGCTGTCATACTTATAATAATATGCCTGTTTCATTTTGTTTCTGCCAGAATCTTCTACAAGGACAGTCCAAATGAATATATAATATCACAACAGAGAGATATTTTCATATTTGTACTTATATTTTATTTTCTTACGTCATCCATCGAAGCGAGTAAAAATACCTACAAAATTAACTAAAAATAACAAGTTCAATATACTTTCGACCGCGTCGCACAGACCTCGAAAAAACGCTTTTACCAGTTACTATAAACATTCACCGGAAAATAAACATGCCAATGATAAAATAATTAAAACTGGAGCATTTTTCCAATTGCTGTAATTTCGACGATAACCTTTTTCTTAATAGTATGACTAATAGTTATGTTGTATTTCCTTATTCTGTGACGTCAGAAGTTGGTCGTGTGTGAAACTTGGTTAGAAAAAGTGGTCGAATGATGCAAGGTTTATTACTTTTTTAGTACCATGTGATACTGTATTCAAACAAGCGGGCTAAGACTTGAATATTGATTGAATATACCAAGGCTACAGTAAATATAAGAGATTATGTAATAAAATACCTAATGTCCTTGCATGTTTAAAAAGGATCTACAATTGAATAAATAGATACATATCCAAGTATTTAGTAATTTACACGACGCCAAATGTCATTTCTTTGGTATTGTTCGACGAGTCGTTGAGCTCCTGCACGATTACTGACATACTCGTATGCGTGCACTGATTGGACAGGTCTACTTAAGACCAGGCACTCTAAAATAATTTCTACGCATGAGAGAGAGAGATGAGAGACCGGTTAGACCGCTATGGTGAAAGACGCTAACGTAGCCGTAATAAGGTTGAATACCGCGTGCGCTCTTTGATCGCGTTCGAGCTCGAAACTAAATGTCGTAAGTCTCAATTCTTATTTTGTTTATAACTAAAGTAATAATTGATCTAGAGAAAAAATATCTTGTGGCTGGATAGTAAACTATATTTTCTTACTGTTAACATTTATTTTAGACATAAAGGCCAAGCAATCTTGAAAAAAAAAGTAATAATCTTTAAAAAAGACATGATTTTTGAATAAAATATGAATCGAGCGAAAATGTTACAATTACGTAACTGTCTTGTACATGGAAAGAAAAAGATCCAATGAATCATATACTAAAGTTCCATTTTGATTTTATGTGTGACTGTTTCAGAATATTAATGCAAATTAACGTAAAATTTAGGGAGCCTCCTCTTAAATCTGTGTGGTTATTTCCTCAAAAGACCATCGCAGATTTATATCTGCTTGGCTGACCAATAATATGTCTGGACTTTAAAAGACACTGAGACCTCTGACATGGTTTCGGTCTTTCCTCTCAGAGTGGTCAGATAGAAAACTTCGAACCCATCTAGTTTTAAAACATAAGTTATTTTTGACTTGTAAAAGTGTTTTTTTAACCCCCGACGCAAAAACGACGGGGTGTTATAAGTTTGACGTGTCTGTGTGTGGGCGTGTGGGGGGGTGTGTGTGTGTCTGTCTGTGGCATCGTAGCTCCCGAAGCCGTCCCCCGACGCGGGGACGCTTGGATCAAAATATTTCCTGCAACTCATATTAAACTTAAAGGGCCAATATATATTATTATTTTAGTTTTTAGAGGTTTTTGTTAGTCGGGGAATTTTTAAATTTTAAATTTAACTTTTTTTCCAATATAATCCACAGTAGGTACCTATATTATATATGAATTATAATTATTTATAATCGTTTATCATGTATTACTTTTAAAGCAAATTGAGTCTTAAAACCATTAATAAACAAGAGTAATTTCAAAAAACGCCACTCTTAATTAAAACCTTATTCCCGACTATTCAATAAATACTAGAATCAAATCGTGGCCCATCTAAATCCTGAGTGTAAACGGTTACATGCCCAGCGGGTGGTATCAGCCACTACCCACAGCATGTCGCAAGCGCCGACAATTTCGTTACATTGGCCAACCTTACCTCATTTCACGTAGATTGTGTAGCCGATGGCTTCGTTTGGCTGAGAAAATATGTTGTATTTTGGACTAGGTTTTGGTTTTGAGGAGAAAAATTGTCATGAAAATAAGTTAGTTTTAAAATTGCCTTTATAAATGATAAGTGATTTTATTTTTGTAAGTAGGTTTGCACAAACACTTTTACACGTCAATCATATTTTTAAAAACTAGATGAGGTCGGCGTTTCCTATCTGACTACTCTGAGAAGAAAAGCCGAAACAAACTAAGAAGTCACAGTCTCTTTTAAAATCCAGACATAATCTTGGTCAGGTTATATGAAGACCATGTAAATAGATCGATGTCTGAGGTGGTCTTATGAGGAAAGAACCACACAGATTGAGTGGACCTGTCCAGTCAGTGCACGCATTTGTCAGAAATCGTGCAGCTCAACTCACATAACATTATAGAGGTATGAGGAACAGGGAGTAAAGTTCACTCATACTCTATAGAAAAGGGAGGATCCTCCGACCAGACGAGTGTTGTGTCTGGCGGGCAACTGCCCAATGATTCATGTCGGGCCGTTGTATCTATGCTAGTTGCGCGGTAAACTCTGCTTGCGAGATGCAGGATTTGCGTGACGTCAGTATGACGCGTTGTTCGCATGTGGCGTCGTAGATACCGCTACAACATAATATCACGCCTTGTTACCCCGAAAAGTCAGGCAGAGGTGTACCTACCTATAGTACCCCCCATTTCGCCAGTTATGTTTAAGTCACATGTAATAGGGGCCATCAATCGGGCGCATATCCAGACTCCGGGCTGCTACTGAGAAATTCTAGGTGCAAGAACCCAATAACACTTTGCTCGATCCGGGATTCGAACCCAGGACCTTATGCTCAGTAGTAGTTATGGTAACCACTACACCAACGAGGCAGATTGCTTTATAAGATGTGCAGAAAAAGAACAAAATACCAATGCCCGTATTTAAACGTTCACTCACGATTTCATCCCAGAAAACTTATAAAGAACTAGCTGCGCCCCGCGGTTTCACCCGCATAAGTCTCGATCCCGTGGGAATATCGGGATAAAAAGTATCCTATGTCCTTCCCGGGACTCAAGCTATCTCTACAGCAAATTTGATCTAAATCGGTTAAGTGGTTTAGGCGTCAAAAGATAACATACAGACAGACAGACAGACAGATAGGCAGACAGAGTTACTTTCGAATTTATAATATTAGTATGGATGTTGGTATATTCAAGCTTTATTTTGACAAAATAAGACAGATTAGAACGTTCATTGACTTGGTATTCTGAAAAACTCATCATTGAATTTACTACTGCTATCAGCAACAATATTTCGCATTGGCAATGGCGCCGATTCCCTTGTTCACAAACTAAACTAAATTTAAGTTCAGTGCATCTTATTCTTTCTATTTCATTAAGAAAAGGACAGAAGATAAATATTAGTTTAGTCCTGTCAAATTAGTCAGCGCCTGACGTATTGACGTATTTTTAGTAGTAAATTTTTCATTGATAACGATAGCGGCAATTCCATTTTATGAAAACTTATAATTGAATTGTAATATTTGCAATTTTTCCCATCGGAGTCCGGCGTTAAGCAGCCTGCTGTATTTCGTCGATGCGTGAGAGTTCCAGTGCCTTAGGCATCTTCTGGGCACGCTCGTTCAATCATAGACCTCATCCATTGCTTTCCATCAGGCGTGATCGAGGTCAAAAGCCCATAAAGCAATAAAAAAAAAATTAAAAAATTTGCATAGTCCTTCAATTTGCACGTAAACGAAGCAAAAGGAGTATGTAAGGATCATAGCAGGTGGCGTTCTGTTGTTTCTGCTTACCCACTTGGGAAGGAAGCGTGAGTTTATGTATATAGGTCGTTCAATTTTCTACTCAATTCTTGTAAAGAATAAGTACCTACTTCGAATTTCTATTCCCGACTGCCTAACATGTCTGACTCTGTAATCCGAACTTGTTCATCAATACATAATCAGCATATAATTTTCCCACTGCTGGGACACAGGATTCCTCTGCGTAAGAGGTGGCCGTAATCCACCAGGCGGGCCCAGTGCTTTTGTCTAGATGTCACATGTCTTCGAATTTTTAATTCTAGAACATGCCGGTTTCCTCACGATGTTTTCCATCACCGTTTTGAGAGCAGCGGTGATGAAATAATTCCCTCAAGCGCCTGTCTGGTTCGAACCTACGACCTAAGTACAACTTGTAAGTCCGTTACCACTGGGCCTCCACCATGCTCATCAATTACGAAATTAATATTCGCCAAAACACGATTAAATATAATTATACTGTCATGTTGGTGCTATGGTGAGTAAGAATAACATAGAAACAGAATCAACCAACTTCTCAGGGAAGCGGGAAATATTATTGTGGGAAATTGATCGCTCCCGCTCATTAGTAATACTTTGCCGCTCACGGTGGCGTTGACGTAATTAGACTAACTATAATAATCTTTCCCGTTACAATATTACTAGCTGCGCCCTGCGGTTTCACCCGCATAAGTTTCGATCCCGTGGGAAAGACTATCCTATGCCCTTTCTCGGGACTCAAACTATCTCTATACCAAATTTCATCTAAATCGGTTCAGTGGTTTAGGCGTGAAAGACGGAGAAACAAACAGACAGACACATACACTTTCACATTATTATAATATAATTAAGTATGGATATGAAAAAGGTATTTAATATAATGATTTCAGGGTCAAAGGGATTCCCGATGAGATATTTCCTAGTCCAAAGGGGATTCTGCCGTCAGATTAGGCATAACCATAATAAATCGTAAATGATTTTATTTTTGTAAGCAGGTTTGTACAAACACTTTTACTCGTCAATCATATTTTAAAAACTAAATGAGGTCTACACACATATTTGTACTGAAAATATAAAATTTCTCCGTTTGGGTGGATGCTATTGGGTCATCAACGCTATTGGGTACCAAGTTATATTTTGATAACTAAGTCCTAGATGAGTTAATTCTGCATAAAACGGACTCGATTCCATCCAATTCTAATGTTTACATGAATTTTCAATGCACGATTTTTAATGAGCTTTGCGGCGTAACCTTATCTTCCACCCTTCACTTTCATAAGGTGTTTAAAACCCCATGTTCCGCAATAAATGATAAAGGCTTAGTATAATAAATAGTAAATGTGAAAAGTGTCTAATTAGGTGGTTATAACGAAAACCGAATCTCCATAATCTTCATTGGGCGAAGCATGCCTACCTACCCACTTTTATTTCCGGTCAAGTTTGGAACCAAACCACAATCGAATTATTGAAATGGTACTTTTTATAAAATTTCTGTTCTTATCACAAATGCACAATTATTTATTTGGCTAAATGACGTCTAGTTTGGCGTATTTCAAGAAAAACAAATAAATTTTGTTTGTACATATACATACATACGGTCATGACTTAAAATAGATGTTTATTGAAATAATTATAATTATTACTGTTTCTACCTATTTTTCGTTCGGAAAGGAGGAAAAACCTTGTATGTGGTCGCTACACACTCCACACGTCACGTGTAAGAATTTTTATTTATTTTACTACCTAATTAATTTCTAATTATGTCGATGGCTATAAGAATAGGGGAAGACCAAAGAAACGATGGATGGACTGTGTGAATAATGATATGGTTAGAAAGGGGTGACTACCGAGATGACGACTAATAGAGAAGTATGAAAGAAAAAAAAACGAGTGTGCTTATGACCACACGACTGAAGTGAAACTTCTTTCGCTCCATCTGTATTGAACGTATTTGCCTATGAGAGGAAGAGAGAAAGAAAATGTGCGCGCGCACTGCTTTCTCTTGCTTATATCCCCCACTCAACTGCCGTTCGCCTCGCCCGATCACACTTTTCGTAACGCTTACGTCACGCGTTCGCCAGCTTACTCCCCAAGTCAAGCGTGCGTAAAGAAGTTTCACTTCAAAAACATGTTGCGTCGACTCCGAATAAATTGGTTTATGGGCAGGAGAATGACAATTACTTGTCTTATTATTGAAGCGAAAACTTCTTTAGGCGCGTCGGGCACTTTTTGAGATGCGAAAAAACCATTGAACTCGCGACACTGTTACCGACACCGCACTACATTCGGATGTGTTTGGCTGTCCTCGGGATGTACTCGGTTTTAATGTATTTCCGGTATGTCAGTGAGTGATTGTGAGTATTCTGTTTTTGTTTTGTTTATGTGACGATTCAAAAAATACACGTAATTGGTCAAGTTTTCACTTCTGTTGGCACTCCCGGAGTACCACTGTTTTTTTTGAAGTGAAACTTCTTTACGCACGCTTGACTTGGGGAGTAAGCTGGCGAACACGTGACGTAAGCGTTACGAAAAGTGTGATCGGGCGAGGCGAACGGGAGTTGAGTGGGGGATATAAGCAACAGAAAGCAGTGCGCGCGCACATTTTCTTTCTCTCTTCCTCTCATAGCCAAATACGTTTGAAGTTTCACTTCAGTCGTGTGGTCATAAGCACACTCGGTTTTTTTTTCTGTTAGTAGGTATTTTACCAATGTAACCGTAGTAGGTATCACATACGTTTACATGGCTATACATGGGATTGGGCAGATAGGGTAACTTACCTACTACTTCTAATTGTAATACTATATTTACATTCAGCCCCTGCCGCTGACCCTCGCGCTGCCGGCAATAATTCCCTATATACTGCTGCAGCAGGATCAACAGAAGTGCGTGTTTACATACTGCCCTACCACTCACTTCGCTCGAGTTTCGGCAATGGCAGACGTCGAGGCGCTCAGCAAGAACTGAGCGACGGAGCAGAATGTAAAAACGCACTGCCGGTCGCGCTGCCGGTGCTTTTGACTTCCGAACAAAAAACCGCTCTTTTGGGGAAGCGCCGGGCAGCGCGAGTGGCAATGACAGTGGCATGAGAAGTATTGTGTTTACACACTCGTCCTATCCACTTCCCTGCCCACTTTTCCGCTCACTTCGGCTGAATGTAAATGTAGCATAAGCACATAATTATATTATCTTACTGTTGCACCTAATTATTTACTTGAATTTCTCGCCAGATTTGTTTCTGTAGAGGGGCCCATGGCTAAATGATACCAGCCGCCAGGGTCTATCAAAGGTTAAGCTTCGCTTGCCGCGGACAGTTCGTGGATGGATGACCATCAACTACATATCGAAACTGCTCCGTGCATCGGAAGCTGTTAGTCTCAGCTGTTATTCGTAGATCTTCGACAGTCGTTACGGGTCGTCAGAAGCCCACAAGTCTGACAAACAGTCTTACCAAGGTATCGTGTTACCCAGGAAATGAGTTGTAGAGTTCATATAGGCAGTCGCTCCATTTAAAATATTGGATACTGGTATTCAGCTTCATCCGGTTAGACTGGAAGACGATCCCAACATAGTTGGGAAAAAGCTGGACGGATTGATTTTTTTGTTCCTAAAGACGAAGATTTAAAACCATAGGAAAGTTAAACGGTTAAACCTAAACGGTATTCGCTGCCGCTGTGGGTAGAGGTACATTATACCGCGCGGGTTTCGCTCAGGTATTTAGTATCAAGTTCCGCGGCTAGAGCGACCTGAGCGGTATTCGCTGCCGCTGTGGGTAGAAATGCATGCTGCGCGGGTTTCGCTCAGGTATTTAGTATCAAGTTCCGCGGCTAGAGCGGAATAGTTGGTGCCATAGTACCGCATAGGTATTGTTTCACTTGTTGGGCGAAACCTCGAACTCGGTATTCTACTCACAAGGATAGCGAAATCCGCTTTGGTGTGAATAGTAATATTACCGCATCCCATTTGGTTTTCTCTACCGCAGACGGTAGCGAATACCGCTTAGGTCTTAATAGGCCTTTATTCGCGGAAAAGAAACAGCCAATAGGTAGTAAACACGGGATTGGGTATTAACCTCGACCGTCACAATAGTCGGGATATCCGTTAGTATGATAAAAGTAGGTAAATATGTGTGCTAATTACCCATAGATTTATCCTCCTGTTTGGAAATGTATTGAGAAAAACACATGACTATAACATTGTCCTTATTATAGGTGGCTCGCTAATTCATACTATGTAATTATATTTGTTCAGGTAAATATGTGCTATAATGCATCACAGGAAAAGCTAAAATTAAACTGTAAGTAATTAAGTAGAATGTAAAAAAAATTTGAATCGACAAAACCAAAAACAAAAGTCATTTATTCTACTATATGAATCAAGGTCTGAATTAAAGTATTTTTTCTCATTTATTATTTATTCAAACTAGGCTGAGAATCAGCACGTTTTGAACATCAAAATTATATAAGACAGCCCCTTAAACAACCGCCCTTCACCACTTCCTGGTGTTTTAGCTGGGAAGAAGAAGTGGCGCAACAAACTTCCCAGCAAACAAACAACGTAAGTACTACAATCAAGGCAATTTAGTTACTAGTACAGCCTTTTCAATACTAATAAAAAATAACACTTTCTCAAAGCCAACCTTATCTCCTAAACTATAACTCAAAAGCTCTTAGCCTATTATTAATCCATATCCATACTAATAATATAAATTCGAAAGTAACTCTGTCTGTATGTTACGTTTTCACGCCTAAACCACTGAACGAATTTAGATGTTTGGCAGAGAGATATAATGCATCCCGGGGAAGGACATAGGATACTTTTTCTCCCAGAAATCAGCCTTTAAGGGGGTGGAAGTTTGAATGGGGAATCAATAACCGCTGAACCGATTTAGATGAAATTTGGTGTGGAGATAGTTTGAACCGGGGAAGGATATCAAATAGTTTTCATCCCCGAAATTATCCCGAAAAAGAGGGTGGAGATTTGTAAAGGGCATCAATAAAAAAGGACTATAATACTTTTGCCCAGCTGTGGGACAGTACAGGCAAAACAAAAAAAAAAATACTTTTACCGCGGGTGAAACCGCGGGGCACATCTAGTAATAATACATAACAACGAGTTCGCACCCCGTTCGATGCAAGATAACTGATAGATATACTGATACAATTCTCACTTTCACAGCTTCATTTCTAACTTTAACTTTGAAAAGAACTATGTATTTTAGTGAGCCTTTCGCTTTTAAGGTGACCATATCGATATTGTTTTTTTTTTTCGAAACTGGCATCTCGCAGTTCAGCCTAGTGGCGTCGTGTACGGACCGCTATTGAAATACTTACTCGTTGCATGACAATCTGGCTAGAATTGGTTTTTGGGTATTTTCTTGTGAATGGCATCTCACTGGTCAACCTAGGAGGTTGTCGTCTGCTTAACCGGTCAAGCGGCGCGCGTCGCCCATTGGCGACGAAACAATAGAAAATCAATTGTGTCTCATTAGCGGAGCTTGACAGATTAACCGGACTTGCCTGTGGTTGTCTCAATAAATTAAGGCCGCCAGGCTTCAATCACTAACACCCCCACGATCTCCCCCCCCCCCAAATCCTCCCCCCTCCCCCACCCCCCACCCGCAAAGCTGCCAGGGCTTAAAAAACTTATAAACTAAGTGACTACACGCTAAGGGCACCCCCTGTAGGTTACGGACGTCGGTCTAGGGCGTCGCTGGGAGAGGGCAGAAAAGGACAGTCTGGATCAGAATTATGTTTGAATTTATAAGGAAACTGTGCTTTTATCTTTACGTAAAATAAACGACGCACATACATGCGTACATCGTACGATGATGTATCGACGTAATTATTATGTTATTTACGTATAAATATAAGCTGCGTATTTGCGTACGTAGTATACAGGGTGGTACGGAATGAATTCAACACAAGATTCTAAACCCCCGGTCGTAGACAATTTTCATCGGTTATCAAAAAAAAATAATCAGTTGTGCCGTAGACAGCTGATTTTTTTAAATAATCAGAGGGTTCAGAATCCCAAAAAAAATACTGGTATTCAGCTGCATCCGGTTAGACTGGAAGCCGACCCCAACATAGTTGGGAAAAGGCTAGGCAGATGATGATGAGAGGGTTCAGAATCATTTGTACTGAATCCATGGTAACAGGTTGCGCATCCCTGCCTCCCCTGCAGGGTAATTGCGTAACACACTATCAGTAGCAATGAGCTTCATTTTGACAGTTCAACAACATTCATTGCGTTATTTGCGTTGTTGAGCAGACACATTTTTCGAACATATGGAGGACAGATTAGAAATATGCTTCAAAATTATTCAAATTGAGAGTAATAGTGTGTTACGCAATTAGGGTGCAGTTTAGTAATGCATCAACTTTTTCCTGATACAACCTCTCAACCGTGATAATCATTAATTATAACAAGATACCGACAGCGGTAGCGGTAGCGGGAGCGGTAGCGATAGCAGTTGCGGTGACCGTAGCGACAGCGTGAGCGATACATAATAGTGGGGTAAAGTTTTGGTTTGGTTTTTTGGTTTCCTAGAAAAGCGGTTCAGTCATATTATAACGCCCGTCATGAAAATATGTCATTTGTACCAGCATTTGACATTTAGTGAAACCCCGCTGCCCAAAGATTTAAATTGCTAGATTTGCTCACACCCGTACATAGTCACGCGAAAAAGTGTCCATACTGAGAAGACACACACACACATTATTAAATAGCGTTTCCATGACAATCAAGTCTATTCACTGTGTCATTGTGTGTCAGAGGTGTCAAAACAGAACAACGCGACTATCTTTGCGGGCGAATCTGACGATTTTAATCTTTGTCGCTATCATCGTTTTCATGAGAGCCGTCACTACGCCCGTTAAATGCGGATACCCCTCTTCCAGGAAACCGTAACTTAGCGGAATGTTAAGGTAAGAACTGAAAAATATACTTAACGACTCTATTTGACTCTCCGATGTGAATAAATCCTACCACATTCGGTGTATTTGTGGTTTCCCATGTAATCATAAACATTTCTCAGGAAAAAGTTATTAAAATTAATAGTGAGAACTTAAAACGTGCTAGTATGACGAAATCGTAACACTCTCGCGTCCACAGCATGTTCTAAGAAATTGATTATTTTCGTACAAAAATAGGGCATGGCAATATATACGCAACGAGTAAAAATAAATAAATGAACCATCTGCTGTACTAGTAGATGCACTTACGTCATTTACATGGCGAATGTTTGGAGAAAAATGTATCAAATTATTGGGACAGATTTCACAGTAGGTATATTATGAGTGTGGTTGTTACCACATCAAGTGTGTTCTTGACGTCTGTGAAATCTTGATAGTTGTCAATTTTACCACTGATTTACTCGTCTAATTTAATTGTTTCATCAAAACTGCAACACTACAAATAAACCTCTAAGATATATACCTAATTAATGCTCCATATACTACGTCATGCTCTGGAAGCTGACCCTTTTTTTTATGGATGTGAAATCATCACATGACCCCTCCCGCTCTGGGTGGAGCAGAAGGGAGTGTCAGACTCTTACTGACTAAAACCCGTCCGTGTTCCTTCCTTAGCCCTTTATGTTCCGGGGTAGCGGTAACCCTCTCGGACAATCCCGCACCCCCGGCATGCTTCGGCCCTGGCAGGCCCCTTCCTTTTGCTGACATCTCTTTGAGGCGCGCGTGGAACACGTACGCGCCATCCGGCACGGGCCCTAACATTGTCGGAAAAACGCTAGGCAAATTTATACGACATGCAGTGGTCAGGACACCCAGTTGGATCGTAAACTCAAACGCAACTGCGCATAAGTTTGTCGCTAATTCACTGTTTTGCCTACAAATTATACATTCTTCGCCCATAACAGGTTAGGCAAAAGTCTGACCCAGCCTTGTCTATGCCGTTAACGTTATAGACCTTTTGCACGTGTATGAAGGGACTGTTGAGGAAAATTGTAGCTTTTCATCGATAGCATTTCCATGTTGATAGTGCTTTGACAGCTTAACCCATCTTCAACAGTATAGCATAATCAGCCTATTCCCACTGCTGAGACATAAGCCTCTTCTTTGTGAGAGGGAATGGGCCGTAATCCACCACGCGGGCCTAGTGCGGGTTGATGGATGTCACATGTCTTCGTTCGTTTTTTTTTTTCGAATTTCAGAAATTTTCTTTCATACAAACCTTGTCCTGGCAAAACCGAACATACCATAAAAAAACTTTTTAAGAAAAAAAAAACCGACTTCCAAAAAAACACTACAAAGTGAAAAATAACTTTATTTCGGAAGTCGGTGTCTTTGGATCTGTATTTTAGTTTTTTGCCACCGACTTCCGAAATAAAGTTATTTTTCACTTTGTAGTGTTTTTTTGGAAGTCGGTTTTTTTTTTCTTAAAAAGTTTTTATTTCACGCTTTTTAGTGGGTCTGCTTATAATTTATCTAAGTTACAATAGCCTAGTGATTATCGCCTTTTACAAACAAAATATTGCTTTTCCCGATGCAGGGAAGTTAATTGTTGAGGAGTTCTCCAGGTCCACCACCAGCTCCATATCACGATTCATATTGTGACGAGCATAAATTGCTTAGCAACCATATTAAAGTAATCGAATCGCAACCCGTGAAATACTTAGATATTATTGAGTACTTCCGATGGCCATCTGTGGTCTTAATCATCAGTTCCACTTCATCAAATAGTGCTTTCCGAGAGCAAATGCACGAGTTACTATAAAAAATACCCAAATCGCTATAGGTGTGCCTATAATATTTGAAGAGTTCCTTCGATTTCTCCAGGATCCCATCATCAAATCTTGACCTGATGCTTTTAGACTAGATGCTGATAATCCTGGCTGCAGCATCAGGCCAGACTTATGTCAACATTACATTGAACTTAAAATTTAGTCCTGTTTAAAATGAGCCCAAACACGACTACGGTGCTGTAATTTCAAGGTTGGTACTTTTTCTGATGCTCCTGGCTTCAGCATCAGGTCTTCATGTACTTCGGTGTTCCTCATTAACAGTACGTTTATCCACACATCGAGCCCTTTTCAATGAGCCTAAACACGATATATCTGCTGTTAGTTGTCGAGGAGTTAGGTACTCTGCAGACTATCCTGACTGCAGCATCAGATCATGACTTGATGATCATGAGACCAAATGTGGCAAATGCCCTATCAAACATCAAAACAATTTACTAAAACCGTCCTTTCCTGTTCGAGTAACTTACTGTTACTTACTGTTAAGGAGTTGTACCTTCCATCATCAGCCCAGCTACCTGAGATGGTGACAACCATACGCAAATACACAAGATACTTCATAAAACATGCGAAAAACAATAAGTGAGCCTATAAAATTTGAGGGTTGCCCTCGATTTCTCTAAGATCCCATCATCAGATATTGAAATGGTGACAATGGGACCACACGGAAAGCACCAGCTTTCAAATAAAAAAAGAATTATGAAAATCGGTTCACCCAGTCGCAAGTTATGAGGTAACAAACATAAAAAAAAAAAAAAAAAAATACAGTCGAATTGATAACCTCCTCCTTTTTTTGAAGTCGGTTAAAAACAGTGGCACTCAGGGAGGAGTATTCCCGCCGACAGAAGTGAAAACAAAACACAAACAGAATACTTTGCTATCACTCACTGACATATCGGATATACATAAAAACCGAGTACATCCCGGGGACAGCCGAACACATCCGAAGCGGTGTCGCTTACGGTAACAGTGGCGAGAATTCTAAGGATTTTTCCCATCTCCAAAAATGCCCAACGCGCCTAAAGAAGTTTTCACTTCAAAAATACTGGCAGAGGCGTGTTTAGGAACTATCAATTAAATCCTATAACCGAAATTAAAATAGTGTTTTTTTTTCAAACAAACTAAATAGTTGTAATGGTCCGACTATGGATTTTTTCGATCAGCCGGCTAGCTATATTGACTAAACTATTGGATATATTTGATTTACTTTTTGTATGCAGACTAGTAATGTCATTAGATAAACGAAGTTTAATTTATTGTCGTACTAGCTGCGCCCCGCGGTTTCACCCGCGTAAGTTTCGATCCCGTGGGAATATCGGGATAAAAACTATCCTATGTCCTTTCCCGGGACTCAAACTATCTCTGTACCAAATTTCATCGAAATCGGTTCAGTAGTTTAGGCGTGAAGAAAAGACAGACAGACAGAGTTACTTTCGCATTTATAATATTAGTTTGGATTGCGTCGCCGTATTAACTATATTTACCATTTTTGGGATGCCATGAAGAAGCCTCCTCGTGTAGCGCAGTTTGTTCCGCCAGTTACTCAACTGAACCGAGCGCTCGGCCAGTCACACCCAACACCTTATTTGACTGGCCAATTCTTCCCTTGCGGTGGTAGGGCTAACACGCCCGCCTGGTTTGCAACTACCCTCCCACCGGAGGCCGACGTCAAGCAGCCTGCTGTGTTTCTTCGATGCGTGTTCCAGTGCCTTAGGAATACATCATAGACCTCATCCATCGCTTTCCAACAGGCGTGATCGAGGTCAAGAGCGGGCCCATTCGGCAATAAATAAATAAATACCATATTTCGCAGCAAAACTTACAACATTTTGTTTGTTTTTTCAAACGAGAAACTCCAATGGAAATTTCTAAGTTCCCAAGATGCACATCTAATAAACAAAACATTTCTTTTAATAGTGATGATTTCATAATCCTACATACTGGTCTATCGGAGCAAAGTCGTAACCTTGTGTGGTGACCACATGTTGTCGAAATAGCTCGTTTTTTGTGACATTGTACATAATGTGGGAACTAAAAGTATGTAGGTACCTTAGGAAGTCATGCATCAACAAACTGAGGTCATTATTATCTAACCGCAATTGTTAGATATCATTTGTTTGTAAAAAATGCTTTATATTAATCATTTGGTAACGCCTTGGGCGACGGAAAAGTGCTGGTGAACCCTGGCATAGATTTGCGCTTTCTTGTTATTGGTCAATTTTTGGCAAGTATCGGGGTTTTATATCATAAACAAACGTAATTTATTACTTCATACTCTATGGAAATGTTCCCTTAGTCATGATTACGCTTATAGCTGCAAATTATCTATATATATAAAAATGAAACCCGTTTTCCGTTGTCACGACTTGACATGAAAACGGCTTGACCGATTTCGCTAATTCTTTTTTTGTTGTGATCGGTATTGCCGGGACAAGGTTTGTATGAAAGAAAATTTTGGAAATTCGAAAAAAAAAATTGCACCCGTGCGAAGCTGGGGCGGGCCGCTAGTTTATAATAAATATCTGAAATTAGGTAGTACTCGAATGACATTGTGTTTGTTCTATTATGGAAATTCACGTCATATTAAATTAGCGATATTATTGAACTCTATTATTGGTACTTTACACCAAACAAAGGAATAGGTTTCATTTCACGACGAACGTTTAAAATCTGGCGATGTTCTCATCGTAACAGAATGGCTGGACCATTTACGGATCTCTTTGTTAGTAGTTATTTATCGTTAATTGAAAACTAAAGACACCGGATGTAATAAATGTATACCCTATTCAGTTTGGCTTGAGACAAAACGTAAACAACATTTGACTACTCTCAATAAAAAGATATTCTGTAAAATATATAAGAAATTAAAAACTATAATTTCTAACAGAAAAAAAAAAATTTGTGACGTAAGATCACACATTTTTTTGAAGTGAAAACTTCTTTAGCGGCGTTGAACACTTTTTGTAATGGGTAAAAAATGTTAAACTCGCGTCAGGGCATCGCGTCAGGACACGTGACCGTCAGGAGAGATTTCCCCCCCCCCCCATCTCTTTCTACGGCGGCGCCAACCGAAGTGAACCAAGTGAGACACGACAAAGATGGCCGAAGAAAATGACATTTGACGTACAAATGTTTGAAAAGTCAGTTTCGTAAACAATAGTACTTCGAGGAGTCGCGGAGCAGTTGTATTTAATTTATTTTGAACTTCTGTTTAACTAATTTAGTTTATTATTATATACCTACCTACAACACAAAATAGAAGCGACGAAAAATATAACGAAGCACATTATAGCAACAAGAAATACTGTGGGACATTGCTGCTTTTGTGTGAAAACAGTGCTTCCGTGTCGCCCACGGAAGTTTACACCCTGCAGGGAGATGCTCCAGTAGGGTGTGGCTGTGAAGCTATGTTGCAAAACATGCTCCACGTCCTATCCTGCCTTATTTGTCCTACCTAAAACATGCAGTCAAAGTGACCTCTGCGCTGCCACCGACGACAACGTGGAAGTGGCAATATTTTGAGCCAACAAGATCTAAAGTAAAAGAGAAGAAATTTAGGGAGTAGTTCATTATTAAAAAGCTTGTATACAAATATCAGTTTATTTTTATAATACTTGTACGCACCGGGACTTACAGCTTAGTACGGCTGTTATTCCAAATGCATACAGTGTGGCTAAGTTTGTAACAATTGAGCCTGGTACCTATGGTTACCTCACCCTACTGATTATAAACCTACAGCAACTACTTAACACCGTAGTTATCCTAACACCCTAACCTATCATACAAGCCTACGGGAGACCTACGGGAACACGACAGAATTTGGGTAGGAATAGGGGTTTGTGTACGTTGTGCAATGTGTACACAGGAAATAGTTTTGTCATTGCCGGTCCCACAGACTCATAGAACTGGTGATGGCTAAAGGTGTCTTGGCCATAGTGAGAGGAATTATGGAAGATGAATCAAACTCTACTCCAGCTTGATGACTAATTTATTAATTTACTAATTATTAATTTATGTGGAACGAATGTATGTCGCTCTTGATGCTGACGCTGGCGTATGTAACTCTTGCCTGTTCACGGCTGAACAATACTCTAAACTCTAATTTGGCTTCTAAAACTTGTGCAAGCAGAACAACATTTTTAAAATGTTTGCTTTTCATTTGCCATCTGTGCCATCTCTTCTGTAGGCCGTTTCATTTTCTGCTATTCGTAGTGAAGCACCATCCTTACTAGTCCTATTGACCTGAAATACAAAACTAATGTTATAAATTCTTTCTCTTCATTATCTTATTTATACTGATTTAATTAATCAGTAGCGGCATCAAAATAACAGTCATTATTATTCTTATGGCGGGTTTTTTTTTGTTACAATGAGTTTTGTACAGGCAAACGAAGTTCTTCGTAAAATTGTAAATTGGATAGGCACCTAATTCGTAAATCATGCCAGGCTGCCCCTGTTTAGCGTTAGTGCTTGTGTCAGTGTTTTTATTTTCTATTATGGAGACCTCTCCCTGACCAATTCTTCCAAAAAATCTAAGGATTAGAAGCAAAAGCAAGCATAAGTATAAGAAATTGAGAATGTTTACAAAACATAACTTACTTTGAACACATTTTAGCTGTAACAGTAGGTACACACCTTATCCTCCTCCAACCAATATTCAATTCTTTGCCCTTTATTGCAACTAGTCTCCGGTCTTAATTTCATTTATTTTAAATACAAAAAAAATATTCCAAAGTTTTTTAGTTTGACACATACAATATCAAATTCATTCATTGACATATTCATATTGTTTCCATGACGACCATGACGTTGTCGCGTCAAAACTGTTAAAACTGTAGACAATAAATTAGTTTTTCATACGTAATAATGTCTATGGACACAAATATTCAGTTCGTAGACAGATATTCTCGTATGCCGATTTAATGTGTTGGCCAATTTGTTGGATGACTTCATTATAATGGCAACATTTAGAAGTTGTAGGACATTCTAGTTATAGAACGTTTATGAAGCGTTTATGAATACAAAATTTTATCGAATGTTTTAAAGGCCTATTGAGCATTTTAACTAATGAATGGTTTAAACCTTCAATAGGCTTTTTTTATGAATAAGACCGAAAGTGTTTAAAATATGGAAATTGAACAAAGTGCATCTATTAATGAAAAAAGTGACGCAGAAATATTGAAAAAAAATGAGTAATATTAATTAAATTAATAATTGATTTATTTCAACGTTAATATTCAAGTTTTCACTTCTGCCGGCACTCCCGGAGTGCAACCCGTCTTTTTTTTTGTTAGAAATCAATGTTTTGATATATTTTACAGAATATATTTTTATTAAGAGTACTCAAATGTTGTTTACGTTTTGTCTCAAGCCAAACTGAATAGGGTATAGGTGCTTTAATGTATGTATGTCAGGTTATGGGAACTAAGAACATGACCAAGCCACTAACAAAGATGTTTGCCATCAAAAATTATCTCAGACTATCCGTTTATATTAGGAAGTCGGGCCCAATATGACGTGTGAAATGTTATGTTGTATCAATAATCAATAGTGTTTACAATATTGTTTGTATCCGACATCTACGGTGGCCTGTTCCCACCAGAGTGTGCGATCAAACTCGACATAACAAAATAAATATTCAACAGTTTGTGACTATAAACAAAGTACTATAAACAAAGTTGTTCCTGAACGCGGTAGCGTTGGCAAAGACATCGTGAGATAAGGGATTTTTTTTTTTATGACGTCTTAGGGAAAATTCTAGGTCGATCGGGGAGATTCGGATCCCGTGACGATGTTACTATTTTATGAATGATACAAATTGAGAAGTAGGTACTTTGTTTTTTCAGGAAAATGTAATGAGAATAGGTAAATGTAGGTAATATTATTTTACATAAGCAAAACTAATAGTTTCGAAGCGTGTACCTACTAATAAAGGTTTATTTGTTTAGGTTTTAATTGGCGAATAATGAAGGCTATAGGAATTAAAATTAATTAACATAAAAAGCAATTATAAATTTACAGATCTCGGTTTAAAACCAGGATTTCCTGTTTGTTACCTCTTCACAATTAGGTACATTAATTACTATCGTTGCTAATGAAATAAGTAATATTTATACCTTTTATGTAAACGTGTAAAATTTTCCTTATTCAGTGTTTTTCAACGGCTGCGTTGTTATTTCCTTTACTTCTAGTTATTTTTAGCGATTCTGAAATTTTGTCCTCTCAGACAATAATTGGTGCACTTGCTAACCACATTGTTTTATCAATTTAATTTAATGAGTGTTTGTTGAGTGGCTTAATAGAGTTTTCGAGGAAACATGGCATGTTTTCCTATCCTAATTTAGGTAAATTCCATGTTGAAAACAAGTAGGATATACAGGTTGAAATTGAAAACATGCGACAAATCGAAATGAGAGATCGTACTCATCATTACGAACAACTTTTACTATGGAACCAAACATGAAATCGCGAAAAAAAAATCAGATGTTTCCAACTATTTTACGAGTTATGCGAACATAAATGTAGGGAAACAGCTGATTTTTTTTTTCGCGATTTCTGGCTTGATTGGATTTTTTTCTGGATTGAAATGGGTTTACCCATTTTTAGCTACTAGCTAAAAATGGGTAAACCCATTTTTAGGTACTAGCTTTCATGGTGTCTATGATTTCTCTCACGTACGTTTGTTTAGGGAAAACACAATTACCAGCTTGGTTCAAAATTTGAAAAAATAAATTATTATTTTTAGGTACTTATTAAGTTTTTATGCTATCGCTACGCTTGCGTTGTCTACGTCGCTAGCAGGGACACGTTATGTAGAACGTAAGTGATCTGTCAGTACAAGATTATTAATTATTTTTACAAGCATCCAATTGTCCTGTTCGAGCTTGTAGAGTAAAATTAATTGGTAAGAAAATGTAGGACGTTCTCACACAACGTAGCATGTATTCAATGACTTTCAATTAGTTGTGAAAAATTTCCAAGCAATCTAAAAATAAATTTTAAAAGGGCTTAATTATGTTGGGCATAAAAGGTTGAAAATTAAATTAAATTTAAATACAGGACCGCTTGCACCACATATGTACATATAGCGTTTAGCGCTAAATATATTTAAAACATCACGCTAACTCTGTCATCTTCAAATAATTAACAGAAACAGAACGATATTTTTAATTACTAAGCGTATTTATCTAATTTTAAATAAAATGGAAAATTGCATATCATCGGATCAACACGCGTACCACTTCTTTTTCAACTCTCGTAGAATAAAATATCTTTCCATACAAACTGAATTTTCTTTTCTTCATTTTTGACATCACGCCTCAGAAATCTTTCTTCAATCCGCCATTTTGTTTTTCGTTTCTTCAGTTTCTACGGTGGTCATTCTGGAGTGCAGAGGTCTCCTGTGACTCATGCACGAAAAAGCGCCATAACCCATATAACACGTCTATCAAAAACTATTTTCCTCATCATGGCAATTCCTAGAATACAATATTGTTAACTGATGTCGTAGGGGTTTAACCTATTTTTTTTTACATTTCTATGGGTTTAACAAATAAGGTTGGTTAAAATAAAATAAAAAAAACACTTATCTCTGTACAACATACCCCTAGGCCCCAGGGGTATGTTAGAGATACTTTGTCATTGTACGCTCTAGAATCTAGGGTGTATATTTGTATAATAATAAGAAAATAAATAAAAATAATATTCTAACATCGACAGGAAAAACTAAACTACGTAGGTACAGACGGAACCGCCACCACATCAAGCTACTACAATCTGTCAAAGTTGACAGCTGTCAAAGGTAGGTTGAGAAAATTTTACAGTTTCGGGAAGCTTGATGTGTTGGCGTCTATACAAGAACTATAAAAAAAAGAAAAAAATAATATTTAAAAAAAAATGTTTATTGCAACTATCTACTAAAGAACTATCGCTAAGAAATACAAGAAAAACGTAGAAAGAAAGTTGTTAAAATTAAAAGTAGTTGTAGTCGTCTGTCCGTAATTAAAAAAACGAGTGTGCGCATAATCCAGCCCTATCTCATACTAACCTAAATTCCATAGGAGAACTATGACACAGTTCACATACATATTTCATTCAGAATATTCTCCGTACTGAACCTTGTAAACAAATCTGGCCTATTTAACGTTCCTTATGTAGACTAAACGCGAACATCTGTAGGGTTTAACAAAACAAATGCTGGGTGATCAGACAATGAAAGCGGTTGTGGGTTAGTTATTAATCTTGAGTGTTATTTAGGGCAAGGGAACTAGAGAATTATGATGGATTGATCTGAAAGTGTCCTACCGTTTTAGTTTTTGTCAATTAAGCTGCTTAAAGGAACTGCATTTTTCTTCTATTATAAATTTCTTAAACAATTAGGAACATCATATCGTTTGGTGGGTTAGATAGGTTCTTAATAAAAAAATCTGCTGTTTCATACATTTTGGTCAACTTTTGTATGAAACAGCTGATTTTCAGAGTTGGTCCCATAGTGAAATAGGTTCATATTCATGGGTAGAACATCCTGTAAAAACTTGGTACCGGTAAAAATAATCCCGGTATTTATGTAAATTATTATCTTGTTGAAAATAAATAGATTTATTTTGAAAAACAAAAACTCAAAAATCCAAAAATAGTCTCCAAAAATATGTTGTATTATCTGACTTCTTACAAAATATCTTGAAACAAAAAGAAAACACCTGTTTTGTACTCTTTATCGTTACTACGATGTTTACTATACCTAACGTATCGTGATAAGATACGTCGCAAAGTATTGTGAAAGTACATGGAGTACATACGAGTTTCACTTTTATTCCGGAGATAAGACAATGGAACGTGATACCAAAGATTTCGGCTGTTTGATAATCTATACTATATCATAACAATATAAAAAAAACGCTGAAGAGTTTGTTTGTTTGAACGCTCTAATCTCTGGAACTAGCAAGCGGAATTGAAAAACTCTTTTTGCATTTGATAGCCGATATCTTGTGGAAGGTTGTAGGTCATTTAACATCTAGCTTGAAAAAAAAAACGTTTAAAAAGTAAAATGTGAGAAAAAACGCTAAGCGAAAACGAAGTAATAGCAACGGGAAGTTTTATACAAATGTGACTGTTATTTTAGAAGCACACCCGCTATCGATGCTGCATCGCGTTTTGGCGACTCTCTGCGTTCGGACGCATCGGAATCGCGCGTTTTAGCGACTGCTCCGATGCCGCATCGCGATTTCGCGACTTCCTGCGTTCGGACGCGGTATCGGAATCGAGCGTTTTAGCTACTGCTCCGATACTGGCGCAAATGCCAAATCGCTGCGACTGGCATCCGAATGTGTGCGGACTGCGGAGTGTAGCGTTCAGCCGCTGTGTTGAGCTTCCGAAGAGCCTAAATCACCGATCGGCGATGCTAAAAGTAGCGTGTGTGCTTTGACCCTAGGAGTCTTTGGTCCTTCGTATATCTGACGACTTCCACGCGAACGAAGTCGCGGGCAGAAGCTAAAGTTTTAATAAAGCTGAAGAGTTTGTGTTTCTTTGTTTGAACGCGCTAATCTCCGAAACTAAAAAAAATATTGAAAAAAAAAATGAATGATGAAGTGGATTTGAAAAATTATTTTTGCATTATATAGTTCAATTTTTGAGGAAGATAGGGTCTAAATATCAAGCTACGACCTTTAGGAACCGAGCATAAAGAAAAAAGTCAGAAATAACGTTGCGAAAACGAAGTTTCGGACGTGCAGAGCTATAGGATATTTTTTATGTTAAAACAAGAAACCCGTGGACGACGTCGCGGGCAGAAGCTAGTTCTAGAGATAAGACAATGGAGCGCGATATCGAAGATCTCGGCTGTTTGATAATTGATAAGGACATGATAATCTTTACGATGCTTTTAATTTAATAAGATAAAGCAAAACCAGCCTATAAAGTTCCAATTGCTGGGACATAGGCCTCCTCTCTTTTAGAGGAAGTAGGCCGTAACCCGTGTCCACCACACAGGCCCGGTGCGTGGATGTCACATGTCTTTGAATGTATGGTTCTAGGAGATCTCGGTTTCCTCACGAGTTTTGAGAGCAGTCGTGATGAAATAAAGTGCCCAAAGTAAAGTGCCTGTCTGGGTTCGAGTGGCCGAGTGGAAACGGTCCCGACTTACGTGTGTGTATGTTTCCACTGGGCCACTGGGCTCTCATAGGTATTTTATTATTATCTGAAAGTATTATATCGTCGACCGTAGGTTCAATTGAGGTAAGGGACAAAATACGATTTTTCAGGAGAGGTCGACAAAGTTTTTTTTCGGACGTTATTATGGGGCTGATTCGGAATTTGGATCCAAAAATCATTGGGGTAAGGGACATTTTCTTAAGCTAGAATTTTTTCATATTCACCATTCGATAGAGCGAAAAATTCTGAATAAAACTGAATATTCAACTCATTTTGGGTATTTTGTCCCTTACCTCAATTGAACCTACGGTCGACGATATGAAGATTGATAAAATTATAATTTTTGTTGATAAATCTAAATTATTGTTGGAAAGGTTCAATGAGTAATCCATTAACGTGGAAATTTTTTGAAGGATAAATAAGTAGGTGGTTTCTGCTGAAATGGGGAAGGAAATTTTTAATATATGGAAAACAAATGTAGGTAACAACAAATTACTTCGATGTAAGTTTTTACTTTTATTTATCAAATAAAAGTCTCTAGATTTGAAAATATTGACTGACTTTTTCCTCTTAGTAAAGAAACATCATATAGGTCGTATAGGTAGGTAGGTAATCTAAATAATAGTCCTGACTCCTGAAATTGTGGTTCAAAAGCTTATTTCTTAAGAAATTTCTGCCAGCAGACCTGCGACAGGAGAAATAAAAAAAGAAACGTAGACAAAAAAAATGTAGTTTTTTCTTTATTTATTTAAAGAGGGTTTTAATCTAGATAGATTATGCCACCCTCATCGTTACAAATCGACTTTACATACTGCTACATAACTAAAAATTATCTTAAACAGAATCTGCGATGAATACCAATATTCACGAGCCTGTACAGCATCCTGGCTGCTTCCGAAGCAGGAGCATCAAGGACGCTGTTACATACCCCAGTCTCGCACATACTATTACATCATCATCATCATCATCATTTCAGCCGAAAGATGTCCACTGCCGGAAATAGGCCTCCCCCAAGCACCTCCACTTCGATCGGTTTTGTGCTTCTCGCATCCAACGAGTTCCAGCGGCCGTCACAAGGTCGTCGGTCCACCTTGTGGGAGGCCTTCCAACGCTACGCCTTCCGGTACGCGGTCGCCACTCTAGAACCTTTCGGCCCCATCGGCCATCTGTTCTGCACTACTATTACATACTCTAAATAAATCTAGTCTTTCCGGGTCGTTCGGGACACACTCCATGATGATATGATTAAACGTCAAGTTCAAGCTTACTTCACAAAAGTTTTCACGGTCAGATTCTTAGATTCTTACAAAATTGACCAGCTGGAGTGGGGACCGCGTTTCGGAAAGCGTAGTGTGGGACGCTCCCCATTTAGATTACCACCGGGGGCAGACTGGATGCGGAAGACGGAGGACAGGGTTTTGTGGCACAGCCTGGGAGAGGCTTATGTCCAGCAGTGGACTGCGATAGCCTGAGTTGATTTGATTGTTAATTGAGGTACCATTAATATTATGGGAGCTGTCTTGTTGACCACTAAAACGTTATTATCACGCCGCTTCAATTTGCTACCCAATTTTCAGTTCCGCATTAGATAATTAGCCGTCAAAATAAAATAAATAAGTATGTAGATTTCTTATCTATGGTCGCTCTTACGTTTTGTTTTGAAGTTTCAATCAATTTTCATGTTTATACACATTCGTAATTAAATTCAATTCTGAGATAGATACCTTCTACTACTGTGGTGTGTGACGTGTGTGCATAGGTATGTTTGTGTGTGTTCTAACAACATGCGATCTTATGAGCTAGTTACTGATAGTATTTTGCTGTTGTATAATGATTATTATTATTAATAATCATTGTACAACAGCAAAATACTATCAGTAACTAGCTCTTTTTAAAAAGAAAATAAGTAATTCATTCATTCCAGTTGTAGGATGTAGGACTAAAGGCAAAAACTAGGAAAGCTATTTTAAGGAAGAGGTTCTCAATTTGAATGTTGGGGCATAACTCATTTATTTGATCAAATAAAATTATAATAGCAAAACTCCGCAGAAGCCATGGGTATCGATCAATATCTGCAGAGTTTAACCAGCTAATTTAATTTAACCCTATAAAATATAGAACGCTAAATCATCGCTCCTCGATCGTATGTTCAAACTAAAGTAGGCACAACAGTTACACCATTCATATTATGCTAGATGTACAACATCTAACATAATAATTATGTATGTCTGGTGTAATAACAAAGTCGACCATGAGTCGTCCTCAGAACGCCTTCTCAGGCGCCCGAATGTGACGCCGACAAAAAACCGCGCCACAAAAAACACATAAACAATAAAAAAGTGCTACAAATGTATGAAATATTCAAAGATGGTTGGATTGGCCATGCGAGTTTGTGAACGATAGGTAACCCGACTATGTGAAAACGTCATAACGTTTTCCCCTTTCGTATTAGATCCCATAGAATTTCGGTACATCGTAATTTGATCGTGTAATACTAGTGTAGAAAAAATGGTCGGTGAGATCAGCGGTTCGACCTTGAATATGCGCGAGAACTACGCGCGAATTGAATTGGCCGTTGATAAATTGGTAGGTATATCTAGTCGCAGGAAACCAATTGCAGTATTTGCATTACCATTGTTATCCAATATAAAATATACATTTTGTGACGCCAATCTTCGCTATGTTGACTACAGAAAGGAAGTTTTAATAAAACAAACAATTAATAATATAGGGATAGGTTGGTAACAAATCAACTGCGCATTAAATAACTTTCATAACAATATGAAACGTTAAACTTAAATCCATTCTATTTCCTCAACTATACCTATTAGGTAATATAAGTAATACAAAAACAAAATATTAATAACAGAACACCGCAATCCATGAAAGGAAAAGCAAAACCACATTTCTCATATAAATTCGCTATTCCTAATCTTGTATAACGGAAAATTATAAAGTACGAGAATGCTGTGAAATTATAAATAACATAACTTGTTATTTTACCTCATACCTTCATAGGTAGGCACTTAACATTGCGTTTTATTTACATATTTTACGTATACAATTATTTACTTGTTCACAACAATATTATCAAGATTTTTATCACATAAATTATAATACAAATTCAGAAAAGAAAAACAACATTAAGTACCTACCTACGGCTACTTTTAAAATTTCTCGAAAATTATAAACTCTTCACAGGTCGGGCAATATTCTTGCTCTCTATCAAAATTAGATATTAAATAATTAAAAGTTAGGAAAATAAATAAAAATGTGGGTGTAAATGAAAACTTACGACTGGAGCCAGCACCCTAATTGCGTAACATACTATCAATCGGAATCTGAATCATTTTGAAGCAAATTGCTAATCCATTGCTTCATAAGTTCGAAAAATTTGTCTGCTCAACACATGAATAACGCAATGAATGTTGTTAAACTGTCAAAATTAAAGCGATTCTGATTGATAATGTGTTACGCAATTGCCCCGCAGTATTATACGCAATTTAGCGTCACCGACCCGACCGTGACGGTTCAGTTTCGTGCCAAAAGAAGTTTGCACTTCAACAAACAATGACAAATTCTCCGACAAATGCAGTATCCTCTAATCAGTGGCCAATACTCGTCAACCGTAGTGCATCAGTGAGAATGAATTTCGCGATAGCGTCTCGTCTCGTTTCCTGCTTTACGAACATACATACATACAAACAAACATGAACCGATTAGTACGCAAAAACACTAATTAACTGAGTATCGTGGCGGTGTTCGCTTTGCTTGGAGGTACCGGTTCGCTTGAGGCACTTTTGTTTTCGATGCAGAAGGTTTGAAGCTTCGAAAGATGATTCGGATTGTCTGTAGATACTTTATCTTGTCCACTACTATATCTTATCCAACGATACCCCACACCATGGGGTAGACGAGAAAATAAAACATCCTCACTTTAAATGTAGGAGAGATACTTACCCTAAAAAAATATTTTTTCAAGATTTTATTTTACCGCTTTGTCGGCGTGATAAATATGTATATCCATGCCAAATTATAGCTTTCTACTACTACGATTCCTTGAGCTAAGCTGCGGACGGACGGGCGATGGGACCAAACCGTATTTTCCATCTCGAAAATGGTTTTGGCGAAAGTCGTATATTCATAGATTTTTTTAGGGTTTAATACTCTTAAAGGATCATCATCATCAGCCTATGATGTTCCCACTGCTGGGACACAGGCCTCCTCTCTGTGAGAGGGAGTGGGCCGTAATCCACCACGCGGGCCTAGTGCGGGTTGGTAGATGTCACATGTCTTCGAATTTTTGGTTCTAGGACATGCCGGTTTCCTCACGATGTTTTCCTTCACCGTTTTGAGAGCAGTGGTGAAGAAATAATTTACACAAAGTAAAGCGCCTGTCTGGGTTCGAACCTGCGACCTACAACTCGTAAGTCGCGGCCGATACCACTGGGCCACCACTGCTCTTACTCTTAAAGGATGGAACTTACGAATAAATCTCAAAAAAAAAAAAAACTTAGTTTTACGTTTATAAACTGAACCTCAAACATTGGGTATAAATATTTTCGTGCCAATTAAATTAGCGTTAAGGAAGTTCAACACAAAATTATTCGGAAGTTTTCCAAGGAAGTATGTTAGTGTTATACATCATAAGAAAGCTTAAAATGTACACTTTCCAACCACGTTCGGTTTTTGTACAAAAATATTTTCGTTTTATTTTTTTATTTTTTTTTTAGTGAAGTAAATAAAATTTCGTTTTTGTTTATTTCAATTGGAGTTTTCATTGTTGCCGAAAGCTGCCGGTGTCAAGTTAATCACTCTAGTAGATACCTTACCTATTCAGTAATATGAGGATTGAATAAAAACTTGCGCGTTTTTTGCGCAAGGGTGATTTAGAAGCAATAATGTCAATCAGGGGAAAATAAAAAAATCTCCGAAAATTACGTTCTTCTTTTTTATTATGAAATATTATATTTAATTGTTATATTTTGATGTCTATCTTGTTTTTTTATTTCTGTTATAGAAGCATATATTTACAAATTAATAGACTACTATTATATTTGAAAGAATCTTCCCATGGCACTTTTGTTTTCGGTGGTCACCTTAACCACAAGTATGATAAACTATATTGCTACGGAAGTTCTATTTATCTGTTGTGGTAATTATTTACAATCAGTACTGATTACACTATTTCGATGAGAACTGTCATAATCAATTGTCCCATGGTTTTTGCACAAGGCACTAAATTGTTGGTCTTTTATATACCCGTGTTTTCAGCATACTATTCATTCGTGTTCATATACTTTTTTCAACATAGTTCTTTTTAACAGACAAAAACATTATATTATCTAACAATGAGTGAATTCGTTTGTGTTCGACGCGATCTTTGTGATCAAATAATAAGAGGGAAAAGTACTTCAGACCTCAGACAATATTTGTTGGACAACTTTCAATTATCGGAAATTGACGTTAATACTGTAATAGAGAATATTCAAAAAAACCTAACATCAAGTTGCAACGAGAAATGGACCAAAGCTCAAAGGAAGCCAGACAGGTTCGAGAGCCTATACTCAAATTGGTTGAATGGTGAGTTTAAAGTATCATTGAATTCTTGCAGTACCTCAACATCTGAAAATTCTGGCTCGAATACTGGCGGTCATCGTGGTAGACCAACAAAACCATATGACGAGTGTTCGGAAAGCACAAAGAAACGAAAAAATATGGAACTGGTCCAGGAGTATGGAATGGGACATGTCCGGAACGCTTATGTGCAAGGTTTACGATCCATGGGTGAAAATGACGAAGCGTCGATTGTGACTATTATCAGAAATAAGGAAAAAGAAGAGAAAAAAGTAATTCTACAAAACATACTAAATCCAGATAATGCACTTTCCTTTACAAACGAGGAGGCATTGAGTATGTGCATTGAAACTGACCTAACCAAAGCCCAATATACGTACCTAAGAAAAAGGCTCATTGATAAGAATTTAAGCTCTGTATTGCCTTCGTATCAAATACTAAGTGAAGCAAAAAAGGCTTGCTATCCGCCCGCATCCAGCATAACGGTGACAAATATGAGCGCAAAAATCAATCTGTAAGATCTCTTAGACCATACAGTCTGCCGTATTATAAAGATAAAGTCAGGATCGATAAATTACAATCGTCTCAAGCTGTTCACTAAATGGGGATGTGATGGATCCTCCGGGCAAAGTGAGTATAAACAAACTCTACCGGAAGAAAACGAACAAATATCGAATGCTTATTTGTTTATTGTGTCCCTTGTACCACTGCGACTAGTAGACGAAGAAACTTCTGCAGTTATATGGCAGAATCCTACTTGCTCATCTGTTAGATATTGCAGACCAATTTCATTAGAATTTGCAAAAGAAACACCTGAAAAAACTACAGCAGTTGTCAGTGAAATTGAAGCCAAAATTAATCAATTGATTCCAACTCTTGTGTCAATAGACAACAAAGTCATCGAAGTTAAACATCAACTGTTTATGACAATGATTGATGGGAAAGTTGCTCAAGTGTTAACAAACACATCAGCCAGTGCTACCTGCACTGTTTGCGGAGCAACTCCCAGACAAATGAATGATCTTTTAAAAGTTACAACGAGAGTTGAGAATGAAAATGCGTTTAAATACGGATTGTCGACGGGTGCGCCAAAGTTCACCTAAATTTTCAACTCCGATAATTGGAAATCCGAAAATGTTGTTCCTAACATTTTTCATCCTAACAATCACAATTCCTAACTACTCTGTCTCTAATGTTCATAATTCCGAATCATTAAACTTCATAATGTCAGTAGCAATAAACATCTATTATACTTTTATTTGTTTTCCTATATTTTCTCAACATAACCATCTTTTACACTATTATGCAAAGTCATATCTTTTTTGTTTAGATCGTCGACATAGGATGCAAAAACGAGCGAAGGGCACCCCGAGGTTCGGTTTGGTTAGGTTACTTTAAACCCTTTACACAGAAATAGGGGCCCCGCGAAGCGGGGCTCCGTCGACATAGGATGACATAGGATGAAAAAAAAAGTGTTTATCATATTAGACTAAATAGGTTTTATGTCTATTGAGTGGTATATCAAACGATTTTATATTGTCTGTTATTCTTATAGAAATTAGTTACATTAAAATTATATCAATCGTTTATTATATTAACTGATCATTATATCAAATAAAATTATAGGTTCAGTTGTTATATCTTGTAAATATTAGAGGTTTTGTAATTATATCATATATTACTTACCCGTATAAACTCCCAGGCCATGAAAATATTATGGTAGTTATGTTTAGGGATAAAAGCGTTATGATAAAAAACAGTAGGAGTTTAAAATATTTACATTAATGATATTATTGATTACAATTTTCGGAATCATGAGTGTTATGAACATCGCCGGTAGCACTACAAATAGTATGAATGAAAACTTTAGGATGAAAAATTTTAGGAAGAGTGATCATTCGGATTACAAATCGTTAGGAAGAACAATTTCGGGTAAAGAACTTTAGTTGAGCCAATATGGACCCATTGTCGACACTACACGCATGGATAAGATTTATGGAAATGATCCTCCATATTTCTTACAATTTAGGTTTTGAGAAATGGTCTGCAACAACTCCAGAAAACAAGCAACTTAAAGAAGACAAGAAAAAATATGTCCAAAAACGTTTCCGAGAAGTGCTTGGTTTGCACATTGATAAACCACGTCAAGGTTCCGGTAACAGCAATGACGGAAATACGGCAAGGAGATTTTTCCAAAATTACCAATGTTCTGCAGAGATAACCGGAATTGATGAAGAATTGATTAAGAGATTATATGTAATTCTTCAAACTATATGTCATCGGGATACCCTATAAACGCAGAAAAATTCGGCCAGTATACCTACATTGATTACCGCGCAATTATATGTAAGCAAATATAAATGGTACTACATGCCATCTTCGGTCCATAAAGTACTTATACATGGTGCTAAAATAATAGAGCATTATGCAGTTTTGCCTATAGGACAATTATCCGAAGATGCCCAGGAAGCCCGAAATAAAGATTACAAGAAATATAGGTTACATCACGCTAGGAAGTGTTCCAGATCAGCAACAAACGAAGACGTTCTGCATATTTTATTATATACATCTGATCCTTATATATCTAGCTTGAATAAACCAAGTTTTCTAATATCCAAAGAATTGTTTGACGAAGTTAAAGAATTGTTAGAAATAAAAGGTGATGAATAGTATAAGCGCTAAAATTTTTAATTTTTTTATCATGTAATGTTTGTTTAATAATAATAATTAAGTTTTAAACTTATTTTAAGCAAAAGTGTAACTTTTACTGCTATTTTAATGTTACTGTATATTTTTTTGCATGAAATTTCGTATAACTGTAACTTTGTAATTTTTTTACTAAAAATATATAATTTTTAAAATGTTGATGTTTAATTTCTTTTATTGCTAGATATTCAGAAATACGCAAAAAAAAATTCAAGGAGAAAAATCACAAAACAACAGAGTTATCGATTTTTGAGATGGAAAACACCGATTGGTCCCATAGTGCGGGCGGACAGACGGACATGACGAAACTATAAGGGTTCCTTGTTGACTACGGAACCCTAAAAAAGTACCAACACCCTCGAAGAACATTCGCGAGCCCGCCCAGCGACATGACAACAAAAGATTTAAATAATGAGCTCGTTCCCCCAATAACAATAAAATTGACTTTTATAGATCACAAAAACATTTTCCATTTATTATATCCCTGTTAGGTCACGTTGAGTACCACGTGAGTCAGGATTATGTACTACACAGTCGATAATGGCTTCCTCTCGACTCTTTTAAATCGTGGAACTTTCCTACAATGTGCATTTTATTCACATTTTGATATAACATATCCTGTAAGTTGAGATAAGTCGACATGATTATGTTAAACTATCCTCGTCGACGAATTGCTAAACTTTATGGTTTAAATTCATGTATTTCGTTTACCGTCTTTCCCCGTACGAGTTTGGATCGGTGAATAATTGATAGATTTTTGATTCTCAGCTCGATAAAAAAGACCGCATCAGTTATTGTATTGCCTTATTCTCCATAAGTACCTACGCTTTGGAATGGGCAACTAGCTTCATATTTCTGACTGACCAACTCCTTGACAATTTAAAAGTGCCTATAATAAATGGTTTGAGTTTGAGAGTTTTAACTTTGTAGTTACGCGATTGTGTAGAACCAGAAAATGCAATAGAAATGTGAAAAGACTTGCTGGACATGAAAGGCTCGGACGTAGCGCAGACTGTACGATCCACGCCATGTCCATGTGTTGTCTCCTGTGGGGTAATTGCGTAATACACAGTAAGAATAGCTTTCATTTTGACAGTTCAACAACATTCATTGCGTTATTTACGTGTTGAGCAGACAACTTTTTCGAACATATGACGCAATGGATTACCAATATACTTCAAAATGATTTAAATTAAGATTTGTAGTATGTTACGCAATTATGGTGATGTGTGATGTATTATAATTATAATAATTTATTTATTTCAGATATAATTCTCAGTCCATAGTTTTACACTCATACATTTAAATTATAAACTATTTTAAAATCTAAACAGATAAGAACCCAAAATAAAACTGTGATTAATTAAATTTAAATATTCAACAACTCATTAAAAATAATAATTAAAATTGTCGAAATAATGGGGTCGTTGTACAGACGCCAGCACTTCAAGCTACCCGAATCTGTCAAATTTTCCCAATCATTTTTGAACCTTATGCTTTAGCGATAAATTTGAAAATTTATTAAAGAAAATTGACAGATTTTAGTAGCTTTATGTGCTGGCATCTGTACATACTTATCATTATAAGCAACTTTTACTATAGGACAATACGAAAATAGCCAAAATAAAATCTACTGTTCCCAACATTTTTCTAGTTATGCGATCATAATTATGGAGCAGTACCTATTGCTGATTTCGTTTCGCGATTTTTTTAATACAAAAGATCTTTATGAGCCCGCAATTATTGTAACCAGCTAATCGCTAACCCGAGGCCCTTATCAGCTTTTCATATTAAAACTATCATGTCTATTTTATGAAATCAATACAAAACAAAATCTTATCATAGTCGAACTCATTTTATCACAGTTCACTCGTTACTATTTTAGCTATAAACTAGAAACTAATTGATAATATGATATGCCTATTTAGGAAAGCTATAAACCGATAAATGTACGATCAAAATACACTATCGCTTATATAAATAGTAGTTCAGTAGGTACTAACAATAATATGTATCGATGAAGGAAAAAATACGGTAATATTCACATTAATATAAGGTTATTACTTAGTGTATAGCGGAAGCGAGATTGCTTTTTAACCGACTTCTACAAAGGTGGTTATTCGTTTAGTATTTGTCGCCCTAGTAGTAGTACAAGGTTCAGATAGATATTTTTTTCATTTTTAAACGTGCTGCTTAAATTTTTGAACTTATTTTTGTACTAAGTTTGTTTCGTCGCTTTCTACCCTTTTCTTCAGCTTCAGCTCAATACTTAGCTATGTCTTCACAAGCCACAATGTATCTGTAAACACGGGGATGCTTATGCTTGTCCTTTCCCATACGTTTTCTAATTTTCCTCTATGTTCCACAAGAGCAACAGCTACAGCAACTATTTAATTTGCTTGTATTTGCAGATCTCATCTGCCCTCTATCAAATAGATCAACCATTTCTAATACTTCACTACTTTTGTTAGTGCTTAGTTCGTCTTGTCTCCTCCTTTTATGTTCTTGACTTGTCTGATCACTGCTTGCACTTGATAACAATTGATTTCGCACTTCATCGTAGACATCGCGAGTTGTTATCAATTTTTCAAGCAGCTTCCTTTCTCGTAACGGTAAAAATTTATCGTAATAAAGTTTGCCAATATGGTCCCTCCCTTTATTATTTGTTGAACTTTGGGTTCCTTGGATCTGCTCAGATATATAATGCAGAAGCAATTTGCAGGGTGTACGCTGAATGACTTCATTGTGCAATTATACTACTTACTGGTGGCCCAATGGTAACGGTCACGACTAACCGGTTGTAGGTCGTAGGTTCGAACCCAGACAGGCGCTTTACTTTGTGTAAATAATTTCATCACCAATGCTCTTAAAACGGTGAAAGAAAACATCGTGAGGAAACCGGCATGTCCTAGAACCAAAAAATCGAAGACCTGTGACATCTAGCTACCAGCCCGCACTAGGTCAGCGTTGTGAATTACGGCCCACTACCTCTCAATGGGAGGAGGCCTGTGTCCCAGCAGTGGGAACATTATAGGCTGATAATGCTTAAGGTAGCTCCGTTAGGACCCAAAACTTTATTTGAAAAAAAAAAGACGGGTTGCACTCCGGGAGTGCCGGCAGAAGTGAAAATTTGAATATTAACGTTGAAATAAATCAATTATGAATTGAATTAATATAACTAATTTTTTTTCACTATTTCTGCGTCACTTCTTTCATTAATCGATGCACTTTGTTCAATTTCCATATTTTAAACACTTTATATACACGAATTTTACGAATACACAGCAGTGTGTATATATATATATTACAAGTATTTATTATAGTAAATAGTATGTGTGTGTATATAACTTATTTATGTATTTGTGTACCTAATTTTAAGTTTTTTTTTTTATTTTTTCTCATTGTTCCTCTCAACCAAAGCACCTGCCATCGTATCTCTTCACCACCCTTGGTTGACTGGTAGAGAATGCCTAAGGCATTAAGTCCGCCTTTGTACCTTTTTGTACGAAAAGTTTAAGTAAATAAATAAATTATTGATATATTGAAGTAGGTTTGATGGATGTTCTTTGTATTCCGCTGTAAACTTAAGCTCGAACAAATAACAAACTACAAATAAATATTGTTGCACTATTAACACAGTTAAATGGTCTAGTCTACTTCTGTCTTCACTGCATCCGATCTCAATCCGAGGAGATAAATGGGACAACACACGATGTTACAACGAAGATTCAATTGAAATATATCGTAGTGCACTATCGCATATATGTAGATTGATTATGTTGCTCGTGCTCATATATCTACAGTCAGTTTCGCACTACGTCCGATCCGAATCCATACCGATCCGTCCATAGTACTATTTGTATAAGGGGTTGCGCACTAGATTCGAACTCTATCCGTCTGAATTTAGAACATTCCCAATTCGGATTGAAGACGGATCTTTAATTCGGATTCGAATCGGATGTAGTGCGAAACCTCTCTCAATCATTCTTTTTTTTTGCTCGCGTTTGCGTGGTTTACATAGTAGTAATAATAAAGCTGAAGAGAAGAGTTTGTTTGTTCGATTGAAAGCGCTTATCTCTAGAAGATACGTCGGATTCGAAAACTTATTTTTGCGTTTGATAGCCCAATTCTCGAGGCAGGCTATAGGCCAATTAACTTCATGCTAAGGCTCTCAGGAGCCGAGCAAAAATAAATGGCCAGAAAGAACGCTGAGCGAAAACGAAGTACCTAATAGCGCGGGCGGACGATGCGATGCGACGGGGTGGGTCGGGGGAATAAGAAATTTCACGCGAATGAAGTCGCGGGCAGAAGCTAGTTAGGAATAAAACAATATATTATGATACGCTGTTATGTTAGATTGCAAATGAAAATTAAAGTGCGCACAACTTGTCACAGACTTCATTCAAAGCCGTCAGATTCTATAAGTCATTTTGTGTCGTAGTGCAAGAAAACTGTGACGGCTTGGTCAAACCAAGCATGTCACTGTTTTCTCATGGAAAGTGTTGACAATGCCGACTCTAGCAGAGGCGTCTTTGTTCTAAAGGCCAATTCCCACAATTCAAAACGTTTAAAATCTAGTCGCAATCTCGGGGTATTCCTCGAAACGCACCAACTTTGAAACGCATCAACTTTGAAACGCACCAAAAGAATTTCTCGAAAAACTTTTAATAAAATATTATAATTTTATTCCTCGAAATGCATCAACGATGAAACACAGAGAAGAGCATGAAGGATTCGTAATAAATGATATTGATAGACGTTTCATTTGGTGCGTTTCAATATCGGTGCGTTTCGAGGAATACCCCGCAATCTCATCTCAGCGACAATCATTGTCAAAAACTTGTCGAAAATGTAAGTACCTAGGGAATTTAGGGGTATTTTTAACAGATTGAAACGTTCTTAAAATTACGAGAAACGTTCTTAAAATTACGAGAATTGTCCCTCTGAGCCAGCAGGAACGTAGGGTCAGCATCAAAAGTTGATTAACACTTCAGTTTTTTTAATCTTAGTTATTGAGCAAAATATTTGTTCAAAATTGCAGCAGAAGAAATTTTTTTAGAATATATACTCTTGTCTATTATGTGAAAAGCTAAAAATCAGTTTATTGAAAAAAAATTGTTGTTAATTTAATAACATGTAAAAATGATAGTGTCAATCGACTTTTGATGCTGACTGTACCATTGTAAAAATATCGACACATCTTTATGAAAAACCGCTATTGCTTTGAACACAAAATTTCTCACCATATTACCGGATCCGGGTACCGACCTACTAGAAAAATCTTCACTATTCGGATAGAGCAGTTCAAGTTCTTTTTTATCTCGTGCCGAGGCCGAAATCCGAGGACGAATTAGACAAGATAAATAGTAGCACCAAAACAAAAGAACATTACGACATACTATGACTTATCTGTGATGGGACTGGCATTATATTGAAGCTTAGTGAATCCATTCAAACTAAATGAATAAAGAAAACTATGTATTAATATAAGGTCGTACAGTTTACAGATAAATGACTCGAGGGCCTAGACAAATGACAATTGCTTAAAATCATCATCTTCCTAGCCTTTTCCCAACTATGATGGGTCAGCTTCCAGTCTAACAGGATGCAGCTGAATACCTACCAGTATTTTACATGGAGCAACTGCCTATCTGACCTCCATAACCCAGTTACTGGGTAATACGATAACCTTTGGTAAGACTGGTTGTCAGGCTTTCGACCTTCTGACTACCCGTAACGACTGTCAAAGATCCAGGAATGACAGCCGGGACCAACGGCTTTACGTGGTTTCCGAGGCATGGAGGGGTCTCGGTATGTAAAGATGGTCACTCATCCACAGACCAACCGCGGCAACCGTAGCTTAACCCGATCGATTGACCTGTGCGGCTGTTATTATTTAGCCACGGGCCCCTTGACAATCGCTTTAAATGCGTTTCGTATTTCTAAAAGGACTTTCAACAGGATTGACGTAAGGATTTTCGGCTTTTAGCTTAGGTATGTTAGTCCCATACATTTCTGATTTTCCATCATTCACATTTATGACTGACTAGCTGCGCCCCGCGGTTTCACCCCCATAAGTTTCGATCCCGTGGGAATATCGGGATAAAAGAAGCCTATATGTTAATCCAGGGTATCAGTTACCTCCATACAAAATTTTATCAAAATTGGTCCAGTCGTTTGAGCGTGAAGAAGTAACAAATATATAAACAAACACGCTCACAAACTTTCGCCTTTGTAATATTAGTGTGATTAGCGTGATATCTTTTCCGAATACACCATTTCTTGACTGGAATTATGAATAGAAAATGCTACAAATGAAAATGAACAATCGAAAGTTTTTTTTTCCATGAAAGTGCGCTGAAACAAGAAACTAATCCTAGAGTTGAAAGAAAAGAATAGAATAGAATACTCTTTATTATGTCCACCACATAAAAAAAAAAGACGGGTTGCACTCCGGGAGTGCCGGCAGAAGTGAAAACTTGAATATTAACGTTGAAATAAATCAATTATTAATTGAATTAATATAACTAATTTTTTTTTCACTATTTCTGCGTCACTTTTTTCATTAACCGATGCACTTTGTTCAATTTACGTATTTAAAACACTTTATATATGTACACGAATTTTACGAATACACAGCAGTGTGGCTACTACACAGACGGTCGAGCCATCTGCTGTCCATCCATCCATCCACATCCACGTCCACGTCCACGTCCACGTCCACCATCACCTTCACCGTCACCGTCACCGTCACCGTCACCGTCACCGTCACCGTCACCGTCACCGTCACCGTCACCGTCACCGTCACCGTCACCGTCACCGTCACCGTCACCGTCACCGTCACCGTCACCGTCACCGTCACCGTCACCGTCACCGTCACCGTCACCGTCACCGTCACCGTCACCGTCACCGTCACCGTCACCGTCACCGTCACCGTCACCGTCACCGTCACCGTCACCGTCACCGTCACCGTCACCGTCACCGTCACCGTCACCGTCACCGTCACCGTCACCGTCACCGTCACCGTCACCGTCACCGTCACCGTCACCGTCACCGTCACCGTCACCGTCACCGTCACCGTCACCGTCACCGTCACCGTCACCGTCACCGTCACCGTCACCGTCACCGTCACCGTCACCGTCACCGTCACCGTCACCGTCACCGTCACCGTCACCGTCACCGTCACCGTCACCGTCACCGTCACCGTCGCCGTCGCCGTCACCGTCCCCGTCACCGTCACCGTCACCGTCACCGTCACCGTCACCGTCACCGACACCGTCACCGTCACCGTCACCGTCACCGACACCATCCATCCATCCATCCATCCATCCATCCATCCATCCATCCATCCATTATCGTGTCTCACTTGGTTCACTTCGGTTGGCGCCGCCGTAGAAAGAGAGGGGGGGGGGAATCTCTCCTGACGGTCACGTGTCCTGACGCGAGTTTAACATTTTTTACCCATTACAAAAAGTGTGCAACGCCGCTAAAGAAGTTTTCACTTCAAAAAAGTTAAAGAACGGGGAATCGGAAAATTTATTAAGGACTGCATCTTGTTCTAGTGTTAGGCAGACACTTTCCACAGGCTGTTCTATAATGTTGCAATACCACGACCAGGGCTAGGACAGGATAGGTTCCTTTTTTGTTTTAATCACGGTAGTACGTCCCCGTCAAATAATTTCGAACGTCCACGCAGACATAGCCGGAGGTAAAAACTAGTTAATAAAAAATTATTTCTATTTTGGAGACACTTTGTCCTAAATGTGAATAAATCAAACCTCAACTCACAGTTTTCCTAACACATCCCTATACAGGGTGTCCCTGGAAGTATGGATCAAATCGAATAGGGGCGTGGGCAAGTTCATTTACAAACGTTTAAAAAAAAACAGAAAAGAAACCGAATCGTTTTAAAAAAATCGTAACAAAAAACTATCAGGGCTCAATTTTTTTTTTTTTTTTAGATAGCTCTGATAGTATTTTTATATGATTATTTTCTTTGGGCACTATGAGAAGTGATTGAAAAAAAAAACAATTGGTTAATATATTGAACCGTAAAAAAATTCACCAACATTCTCAGGGATAAAAAGTTTGGAAATGACCTTGCCCACGCCCCTATTCGATTTGATCCATACTTCCAGGGACATCCTGTATATTAATTTTTCACTACCGCTTCTCACGAGGGCGAGGTCGTCACAAGCGGCCATAAACCGTTTAATTGCCTCGATCACGTGGCCAATGGAAAATACTGAATAGTTCCTATCATTTACAACTAAGTCAATTAACACCCGTTACCGTACCCAAGGCAATGTGTGGGGAATTCCGAAGTTTTATGTGAACTTTGTGTGTTTGAGCATTCTTTTGTTTTTACTGTGATGCGGAAAGCACCGGAAGGCCCTCTTTATACACGGCACGGTTTCTTTACGGTACGGCGTATAAACCGCGCCGGAGAAAAAAACGTGTCTGTTAACAAGCTTCTATCCATACAACACTGACCACCGTGCCTACACACGGCGAATAAACCGTAGTTTTTCATGGTATGAATGTGCTTGTACAAAGGGCCGAACAGTCAATGTGGCGAACCTTATGGCCAACTGTAGAAGTCTTTCGGCTGAATGATTTTGGTGAAGATTATGATGGTATGATAATCTGATTTTTGAAGTGAAACTTCTTTAGGCACGTTGAAGATGGGAAAAAACCATTGAACTCGCGACACTGTTACCGTAACCGACACTGCGCTACATTCGGATGTGTTCGGCTGTCCTCGGGATGTACTCTGTGTTTCCGATATGTCAGTGAGTGATGGCAAAGTATTCTGCTTGTGTTTTGTTTATATGACGATTTAAAAAATACACACGTAATTGTTCAAGTTTTCACTTCTGTCGGCACTCCCGGAGTCTCACTTTTTTTTTCCTTCATTATCATATTTGGTGATCGTCGATATAGGAAAATTACGACTAGCTCAGAGGATATTCAGAATTATCGAAATGTTTAGCAACTGTCGATCCAAAATCCAAGCCAAGCCAAGTGATTAAATATTTGTAGCGGTATATTGTTTCTGGACTTTTACGGAAAAATACATGATTTGATAATTATCTTGTATTTTTCATAAAACTCCCCCTAATTATATAAATAATTCGTTTGATGAAAATAATAAACTCAAACTGAAACATTTATTCCAATAAAACCATTTACAGGCACTTTTGAATTGTGAAGGAGTCAGTCAGTGAGTCCGGAAGTTGAAGCTAGTCAAAAGCCCAAACAAAAAAAACTTCACAAAACACAACAATATCAGCTCAGACCACATAATACGGTTTCCGCTTGCGTAACAGCCGAATCTGAATGATAGCCGATACGAATCCCCGACGGGGTTATCAGTTTTGTAACATAATATCGTACAAATCAAGGTTGTGACACATTTTCTTTTAACTATGTTATCGTCGTGTGTTTCTTAGTAGGTATTATCGTGTATGTAACGCTATTTACTGATTATTTTTAGATATTGTGTTTAGAATGAAAGAAAACTTCTAGTTGAACTTTATAGAGTATTAACAGCATTGGCAGTCATTTAGACAATGACAATTTCTGGAATGTGAAATATAAGTTTTTTTTTTCAGATGTCCTTTTCACTTCTTTAAAATCACGCGTCATCCTTTATAAATAGTAACAAGTATAATATCTACCTACTTGAGACCGAAAGAAAAATGGATTGATGATATAATAAGAAAAGCCGGTGAAAATTGAATCACAAAGGCAAAGGACAGACAAACGTGGAGAAAAATGGAGGAGGCCTTCACCCGATGAGGGGTCCATATTGAAATATACAGGGTGTTACGGAAAGGGTATATCAATACAAACGGGTTGAAGAGTGTATCTGGTCTAGAATCTCTGTACAAAATTTCAGCTCAAAAGCATTAACTTTGAAAATGTTTAATATTTTTTTATTTCGACATCACGGCGCTGCACTGGCGCGCGGCGGCGTGATGTGCGTGTACTAGGCGCACTGACACACTACAGATAATGGATAATGACCCTCGTAGTGCGGTGACACGTTTGTTATGATTTCAACTTAATAAACTATCGAAATAAAAAAAATATTAAGCATTTTCAAAGTTACTGCTTTTGAGCTGAAATTTTGAACAGAGATTCTAGACCAGATACACTCTTCAACCCGTTTGTATTGATATACCCTTTCCGTAACACCCTGTATAAAGGAAATTATAAATTGTTTTCAAAATTGAAATTTATTTTATATTTTTTTAGAAATCTATACAGGGTGTTACAGAAAGGGTATATCAATACAAACGGGTTGAAGAGTGTATCTGGTCTAGAATCTCTGTACAAAATTTCAGCTCAAAAGCAGTAACTTTGAAAATGCTTAATATTTTTTTATTTCGATAGTTTATTAAATTGAAATCATAACAAACGTGTCACCGCACTACGAGGGTCATTATCCATTATCTGTAGTGTGTCTGTGCGCCTAGTACACGCACATCACGCCGCCGCGCGCCAGTGCAGCGCCGTGATGTCGAAATAAAAAATATTAAGCATTTTCAAAGTTAATGCTTTTGAGCTGAAATTTTGTACAGAGATTCTAGACCAGATACACTCTTCAACCCGTTTGTATTGATATACCCTTTCTATAACACCCTGTATAGGTAATAGGAAAGAAATAATTTTATTAATTTAGAACATTATTTGTTATGCGATTGTAACTTTATAATCATGATATCAATTGTAATAATTTTGTTATTTTATGCATGCACATTTATGTAATAGTAATCGTATGATATATTTGTTTTTTATAAGTCATTCATCATGGAAATAAAGAAGCTATAATAATAATATCTACCTACTTGTTTTGATTATATACTGTTTGTATATGTACCTATACCTATAATTTTTCAATGGGCCTAATTAAAAATACTGTTATATTTTCAAGGCTGTGATAAAAGGTACCTACAAACTTTATTATCGTAATGAACTACTTATTTTAATCATAGTAATTTAGAATTATCATTCGTTAACCCTGAAAATGTATCCGTAACGAATCAATATCTGGTTATATTTGGAGCGAATGGCATCTGACCTAACTGACCTCTGTCAACACCAAACACAATTATTTCACAATTATGGTGAAATACTGCAGCACTTTTTCCTGTATTATCTTTTCTAAATATAGAAAAATGTACCTAATGATGCATCGCGCGGATAAATTAGTGCAACAATATAAAATTTCAGCAGTCATTATTTAAAAGTCGCGTAGCTGGCTTCTTCCTCAATGGACGATACAGGTACTTACTGGAAAAGAGGCCAAATGACGTCACCTCTACGCGTCTACGGGGCGTTTTCGCTGCGTCTACGATGCCTACGCGGAGCCTACGCGGTCTACGCTACGTCTGATGCCGTGACACGAATGAGTGAAATAAACGTAACAAAAATTCGATCAATTTTTCAATCGTAAATACTATCCAATAGCATTTTGGTATCCATTTTTTGCGATAAGCACAATAAGTATCACCCAAAAATATGAATGAAGTCTTAAAGCTAAGCAAAATTATGTGCGAAACAAGATCTTTGCTGCCATGGCTTATTTTAATTTAATATTTGAATTGTTTTTTTCTCATCTTCTCATTATGGACGCTTTTAACGTTCTGCATCATTCTCACATGAATAATTTTTAACATGAATGATGTAACCAAGACTTTGTAACCATATTATTTTGACTTAAAAGAGTGTCCATGAAGTTTCTTGCCCGTTCTTCTCCATAGGTACCTACTCTTTGGAATGGGCAACTAGCTTCATCTTTCTGACTGACCGACCCCTTGACAATTCAAAAGTGCCTGTAATTGGTTTAATTGAAATAAATGCTTTGAGTTTGAGTTTGAGTTTGAACATTCAATTTTAAAAACGTTGTAATGTAGGTTTACTCCGATCGTGTTAGACCTACGCCGCGTCTACGATGCCTACGCCGAGCCTACGCGGCCTACGCTGCGTTTACGCTGCGACAATGCCTACGCCAGACAAACACCCAGTGCAAAGACACTCTCAAGGTATTCAAACAGGCACAAAGACCATACAACTGCCAACCGACAAACAAATTAACAAAACAACATCGGAGCTTATCCGCGCCAATTATAATCATCCGAAATTAGGCCATATGCATTAGAGAGAGAGAGAATCTCTTGATAAGCAAAGGGGTTATCATATTAAACTCACTGCTCTATTTTATATAGAAATGCGAGGAAACACCGCTATTGAGATTATAAACAAAATAAGTCTTTGTTTAACTTGTAGTGCAGATAGCAACGCGATTACCTAATAACAAACTGAAAATGGCGCCGATTCCCTTGTTCACAAACTAAACTAAATTGAAGTTCAGTGCATCTTTTTCTTTCTATTTCATTAAGAAAAGGACAGAACATAAGTATTAGTTTAGTCCTGTCAAAACAAGGTACTTCATAGACAAGTTTAGACGTGATTAAAAAATTGGCTACTAAAAAAATAGGTCAATTTGTGTCAGGCGCTGACTAATTTGACAGGACTAAACATAATTAAATAGAAAGAATAAGATGCACTGAACTTTAATTTAATTTAGTTTGTGAACAAGGGTTACGAAGGTTCGTCTATTTTCCATAGGTTTCATAGCATTATTTCGTGTCATTATTCTATCTGCAATTAAAAAACCAATTCTCTGCCAGCCCTCTCCACCATTACAAGCGTTTACAGAAACCTTCAGCTACCTTCTCAGCCGAGTACCTACATGGGTACATCATCGGTCGGCCACGTGCGTCGAATGATATTCAATACTTGTCCCCGCCGTTTCTAGGGTTACGTAACTCAACGCCTACTTTCAATGTCGCGCTATTGAGCATTATATGCATTATTATTTGTTTTCTTCAATAATAATAATAAATTGTACAAGTGTTCCTTTGTTTGTTTTAAACGTACGACCCATATATACCGAAAATGTACACGCTATTTTGAAGTTAATACTTCAATGTTAAGTGTCAATTTTGTTCGAAGAATTTCGGATATACGTCAAACTTTTGGGTTGTGTGGTTGAAGAAAGTAGGTACCTACTCACAGTCTTTATGTAAATATCTGGGTGTTGAAATGTGTCACTATCACATTGAGTAATCGAAAATAGATTTTCATATTTCCTTTATAGGAACAAAAATTAAATATACAAATCATTTTTAGTTTTATCATTTTAAAATATCGATACCCATCACGCCTGCAGAGTGTGCTAGCTAATATAATTTGACTCTGTATAATAACTACTATACAGAATCAAATAAAATTAGCTAGCAAAAATCTATAGCAAAACTCGATAGTTTTAAATTCACTATACCAACTGGTAGTGTATTTAAAACTATCCCGCCATTGTCATACGTTTCTCCTGTGAAAGAGGTTTCAATTAAGACTATTAAAACCAGTTAAGGCCTCATTAATAATCATCAGCCAATTGCCTCATAGTCACAGCTGATGACTTTCAAGGTGTAGGTTAAATAGGTATTCTACTAGCTGCGCTTGCGTGGAACGGTGGAACGAAACCCAGCTACCGAAAATATTAAATAATACTTAAATCTGTAAATGGTTTTCGAGTTATAAAGTACTGTAAGTTAAGGTTTCCTAAGACTGCGGTGGCCGCCATATAGCGTCCGTTATTTACTGTCGAAAGACGTCACACGTTTTTGAATTGAAAACTTCTTTAGCGGCGTTGAACACTTTTTGTAATGGGTAAAAAATGTTAAACTCGCGTCAGGGCATCGCGTCAGGACACGTGACCGTCAGGAGAGATTCCCCCCCCCCCCCCGCCTCTCTTTCTACGGCGGTGCCAACCGAAGTGAACCAAGTTTAGTGACACACGACAATGGATGGATGGATGGATGGATGGATTGGATGGAGTGGAAGTGGAAGTGGAAGTGGAAGCGGAAGTGGAAGTCGAAGTCGAAGTCGAAGTCGAAGTCAAAGTCAAAGTCGAAGTCGAAGTCAAAGTCAAAGTCGAAGTCGGAGTCGAAGTCGAAGTCGAAGTCGAAGTAGAAGTCGAAGTCGGAGTCAAAGTCGAAGTCGAAGTCGAAGTCAAAGTCAAAGTCGAAGTCGAAGTCAAAGTCGAAGTCGGAGTCGAAGTCGAAGTCAAAGTCGAAGTAGAAGTCGAAGTCGGAGTCAAAGTCGAAGTCGAAGTCGAAGTCAAAGTCAAAGTCGAAGTCGAAGTCAAAGTCAAAGTCGAAGTCGGAGTCGAAGTCGAAGTCAAAGTCGAAGTAGAAGTCGAAGTCGGAGTCGAAGTCAAAGTCGAAGTCGAAGTCAAAGTCAAAGTCGAAGTCGAAGTCAAAGTCGAAGTCGAAGTCAAAGTCGAAGTCAAAGTCGGAGTCGAAGTCGAAGTCGGAGTCGAAGTCAAAGTCGAAGTCAAAGTCGAAGTCGAAGTCAAAGTCGGAGTCGAAGTCGGAGTCGAAGTAAAAGTCAAAGTCGAAGTCAAAGTCAAAGTCAAAGTCGAAGTCGGAGTCGAAGTCAAAGTCGAAGTCGGAGTCTAAGTCAAAGTCAAAGTCGAAGTCAAAGTCAAAGTCAAAGTCAAAGTCGGAGTCGGAGTCGAAGTCGAAGTCGGAGTCAAAGTCAAAGTCGAAGTCAAAGTCGAAGTCGAAGTCAAAGTCGGAGTCAAAGTCGAAGTCGGAGTCGAAGTCAAAGTCAAAGTCAAAGTCGGAGTCGAAGTCGGAGTCGAAGTCAAAGTCGAAGTCGGAGTCGAAGTCAAAGTCAAAGTCGAAGTTAAAGTCGGAGTCGAAGTCGAAGTCGAAGTCAAAGTCGGAGTCGAAGTCGAAGTCGGAGTCGAAGTCGGAGTCGAAGTCAAAGTCGAAGTCGAAGTCGAAGTCGAAGTCGAAGTGGAAGTGGACGTGGACACACTGCTGTGTATTCGTAACATTCGTGTATATAAAGTGTTTAAAATATGGAAATTGAACAAAGTGCATCTATTAATGAAAAAAGGGACGCAGAAATAGTGAAAAAAAATGAGTTATATTAATTCAATTAATAATTGATTTATTTCAACGTTAATATTCAAGTTTTCACTTCTGCCGGCACTCCCGGAGTGCAACCCGTCTTTTTTTATGAAAGTAAGTTAGTGTCTTTTCTTGGAGAGCGGACGTTCATGACGGCCTCCACCGCCCAAGCTTTACACTACAGACAGACAGAATAACTTTGTGAATGTCTGTTTGTCTGTCTGTCTGTTACCTCTTCACGCTTAAGCCGCTTAACCGATTTAGATGAAATTCGGTATAGAGATAGTTTGAGTCCCGGGAAAGGACATAGGATAGTTTTTATCCCAATATTCCTACGGGATCGAAACTTATGTGGGTGAAACCGCGGGGCGCTGCTAGTTGTTTATCATTTCTAAGAATAAGAAAGAAATGTACCTATCAAAGTGGATGTCAGTAAAAGATATAAGAAAGGAGGCAGGCCTAAGATAAGATGGATGAATTGTGTTAAAGAAGATATGGTAAGGAAGGTAGAAAACGCTGAGATAACGGCTGATAAGGATTTATGAAAATGTGATTGACGTTGTTGATGAAAAAACTTTCTTACAAAAAAAAAAAACAACCGACTTCCAAAAAAGACAATACAAAGTGAAAAATAACTTTAATTTCGGAAGTTGGTGTCTTTGGGTTCGCATTTTAGTTGTTTGCCACCAACCCACCACCCCTGAGGCATACCCCATCAATTAAAAAAAAGAATATTTGTAATCGATTTACAATTGCCGGAGATATTGCGTAACATTCATACAAAAACAATTTCCTATACTTAAAATTTAACCAGTAATTTTGGTTTGAAAACCAAACTACTGAACCGATTTCGATTAAACTATGGGACCAATCTGAAAGTATGTATATCCTTTCGGTTCACTAATTTCACCAAAACTCCATTGACAAATTTTTAGTTTACAACCAACGCTTCGTATACTATTAATTTCACAAACAACTCATTGCGCAAATGTTTTATTTTATATACACTCGCTTTACAAAAATTTATTTGGCAAATGCTTCTCTTTACAAATGTTTCGGATGATGTTTAATCATTTATACATTTTTCATTTAATATTTAAGTAGATTCTTTTGGAAAAATCACGTTTATCCAAAATATAATTTTATAATATACTAGCGATTGCATTACTGCATTAAAATCCGTTGCGTAGTTTAAAAGATCTAAGCTTACAAACAGCGGGAGTGACTTTTTTTCCATTTGGGTCAAATAATTTACAGGCAAGTAATTTTTTCTATATAATATAGTCGTTTCTGGCACTCGCCGGTCGCTGCCGCGGCACCGCTAGCTTCGCTCGCTCGGCTCGTGCGTAGGGGTCACAGTTTTAACCTAACCTACCAATATTTTTTTTTATAAATAAACCTAATCTAACTAGTTCGGTTCCGAGTAGCCCACTAAAAATAATCTCTTTTTTTCTATTGGCGCAAGTCGATGAAAGAATGAGTTTCATTTTTAGGAAATTGCGTAATAATAACTCATTATGTAAAACGTTTTTATCCCAAACGTTGTTTTATGAGATAAAATGATTAAAAAATGAATTGTTTGTCAAATAACACGTTATTAAACAAAAGTTTACCGGGTAATTATTTTGTAAAGTGAATTATTTGGCCAACTTGTTGTTGTATAATGATGAAATGACAAATCATGTTTTAGCCAAACGTTCCTTGTCAAGTAAAAATTTGTAAATTAATTTTTGGTGAACTGACAGGGCACCACAAATACCTGCACCTTCCAAAACGTATATGAGGCAAACGACAAAGCTGCCCAGGTTGCTACGTACTGTTCGGACAAAATATGAGTCATAGACACGAGAAAAAGAAGAAGAAGCCAGCTTGTTTGTGTGGTCGAAACTGGATCGAACCGGAATAAGAAAGCTTATATAGTGGATAAAACCAAAGTTTAAAACAGAAGACGAACTAGCAGGGGATTGAGGAGGGGGGGTAGAAGGGGGGGTTCAGTGGATCAGACCGGAAACTCACTGCTTCATCACTCTAACATTGAATGTCACTTACACGCATAAACCGTTAAGGTCGATTTGCCTTTGTGATAGTTACATTTCAACCACAATGAAGATACAATTGACTAGTAATTGTTGTCGAAAATTGTAATGCAATTACAAGGAGGACAAAAACCTACACGGGGCTGCATCATCAATACCCAAAAATTTATATGGGACCAACTTCCCTTTCCAATAAAAAAAGAATTATCAAAATCGAACTGCTCTGTAAAAAGTTATGCGTGATCATACATAAAAAAAAAAAAAACAAAAAAGCAAATAACCGCTAACAGCAATTATCCCTTTTTAGAAGAGACTTGTTTTCAGCACTCAACAGCGATAAGCTTATTAGGGGAGGTGCTTCTGATAAAAAGGAAGCTGTGATTGGCGGACACCGTTTCCTATTATTATTCATAGCCGTGTGATAGGGCGTTATCGCTTACAGGAAAAAGTAGCCGCGGAAAATAATTATGTTATCGTGCAATTTGTATGTGAACGTGAAATATACCATACTGCGACCCGCGGTTTTACCCGCATAAGTGTCGATCACGTGGGAATATCGGGATAAAAAGTATCCTATGTCCTTTCCGGGGACTCAAGCTATCTCTATACCAAATTTCATCTAAATCGGTTCAGCGGTTTAGTCATGAAAAGGTAACATACAGACAGACAGACAGTTACTTTCGAATTTATAATATTAATATAGTATGGATTAGTATGGATTTGATGAGCATTTTTTTATGCGGGGCGGCTTAAACTCATTTCAAGGTCAAAAGGAAATTGGAATGAGCTGAAAATCAAGTACCTACTTGACAACCATTTCTTTTTGCAGTTACGGAAAATATGTTTCATCAAAATGTTTAAATACTAGTGAACCCAAAGAGCATAATTAACTTTACATAGGTACATATAATACGGGGAGATTTCAATAAAAAATTCAGCCTATGAATTGAAATAAATTAACTCAAACACCGTAGCTCGACACTGAAGCTTACAACTGAATATAAACAGCCAACAATCTATTAATAACTACATTTTAATTAAAACGAGTACAATTAACACTATCCTATCTCTAGGGATCGGTTACATCTGACAGTTGTCCTGTCAGAGAGACGTCGAGAACTGTCACTTTGACAGCAAAAAAAAAACATTGACGGCGCCTAAATGTCATGCAACTTCATCTCAATTCAGCAATAGATACGGTAAACCAGTTAATTCCAGATGCTTTCATCGATAATATAATTAAATTGTGTCATTTAAATTGGACACGCTATTGCGAGAATATTTTTAAATAACTTTGCACATTTAACGATATGTCACCGGAGAATACAATGATAGTTTTGCATGGAATATCGATAATTTATTTGTGATACTAGTGATCCGTCTCACATAGGACCAAGTAAGGATCGCAGCACTAACCATGTGTGTCAACAGGAACTCAAGCGTGCGTAAGAAACAAGCCTTAATCAATCAGCTATCATGAATTAAAATTTTCTTCTAAATTCAAATTTTCTTTATTTTTTTTTTTTTTTTCTTGGTGGACTGATCGACGAGCTAGAGTGGTGAGGTGGTGAGTTCGACTCCAATTCTTAGTCATCTTAATTTAGAAGTTGACAAAAATATATATGCAACTCACATCACTGGCTGGTTTTTTTAATAATTACATTATCAGAAGTTCAGACCTTTCTGTTTACTTACAGACATTATGACCATCTTATGTATAAGAACACTTATTAGCAAAGCTAGCCAGAAAGGCAATGTAAATAAAACAATCTAAGTCTAGATATAAGCATGTGCCAAAATAGACAGCATGATTGACATTGCAATAAAACGAACTATCATTCAAAACCGTTAAACATACTGTGACCCATATAAACTGTTACCACATCCAAGTAACAATGAAGGATCAATCATCGACCAGCGTCGTAACGACAACAAAATAACACGGGGTTGGCAGCGATCCAAATATTATACCTATTGTGAACAATCGATTTGTTTGAATTATTATTTGTTAATATGCTAACGTTGCTAACTTGGTCGAGTCACGTAGAAAGTGAACGGAATTCATTGGCTGGTCTTTGACATGAGTCGCTTGAACTTTCTGTTTGATTGCAACATTTAAATGGGTGCTTGATTGGTAAAATGGCGGATAAAGAGATGAAATTAACTAATCCAACTTTTTTCAATTAATCGCTACGGTACTTCTTCTTTTTCTACGTCGTATCGATGATTCCCTTTTATTAATTGAATTTAATGATCCCTTTTATTTATTTATTTTTCTTTAATTTTTTTATTACATACTTGTATATAATACTTAAATATATATGTTAGTGTTAGCTTATCAATAGTAATTGTTGTGTCTTTGTGAATAAATATTTAAATTAATAAAATTTAATTTAGTGCTATGTTTGGAGAAACGACGATGTTCGAACCAAGGTAACCGACATAGCCAGAAGAATTGCTAAACTTAAGTGGCGGTGAGCATGGCACATTGCTCGCAGAACAGATGGCCGATGAGGCCGAAAGGTTTAGGAGTGGCGACCACGTGCCGGAAGATGTAGCGTTAGAAGGCCTCGGATCAAGGTGGATCGATGACCTTGTCAAGATCGCAGGAATCCGTTGGATGCGAGAAGCACAGAACCAGTCAAAGTGGCGATGCTTGGGGAGGCCTCTGAGCAGCAGTGGTCGTCTTTCGGCTGAAATAATGATGACGTTTGAAGATATCAATCTGAACAGATGACCGGATTCGTGCATATGTATCCACAAAACAAAGAAAGGTCAAAAGTGTGGTTATTTGAGTAGGCATGCCTACTTAAGGGTGATAAATTGCGAAGGTCGAACGTCATGATATTACGCGTGAGACGTACGTATTTTTAATTTTGTCGTATTAACTTGAACGAGTTAAGACCAATGACAATGTGCGAATAGTACGGGAGCTGAGTAGGCCGTCCGGCGACTGCCTACTGCCGCGCGTGTTTGTATGAAGATTTTGTTAGGTATAATAATTTAATGAGTTTCTTAATTGTGGGGCACACACACTAAAATGTAATTGACAGGCTTATGTTGATATATTGAGGTAGGCACTGCTTATATGCCTATATGCAATGCACGCCACTGCTGACCTTAGGCATTCGATCTTCCGTAAAAGCTACCCACGATACGGGTTTTGATGAAATCAGACGGGTTGAAGGTAGAACAGCTGGTTTCGTAACCTTTAGACTGGAACTGGCAAGGAGTATCCTCTTGCACCATTGCATCGTAAACCCCTTCTGCTGTTAAACCCTCTTCTACTTTTCACTAGTGATTGTTCGTATGAAGATCGAACATGAAACGTTCATATTTTGTGAAATAACTGACGCATAATTAAAAATTACAAAACATACATTGATAGTTAACACTTGCCTCATCGAAAGTACTTTTACTAATCACTCACATCACACTCGCAAATTGCACTAATCAACGTTGGCAGGCACACTTTCCATTTTGCAATATTTAGGCGATGTTTAATTCTTGAATATTTAATTCGTGTGAATCCTACGCCATCATCACCATCATTTAAGTATTATCACACCCCGGACACTCCATACAACGCTCGCAAAATAATTACCTACTACTACTACATTAAAAAATGACGTTTGTATACGTATGAATGTGTGCGTGAGGTACTTGTGTTTGCGAGCGCTCTTTGTTAAAGAACTGCGACGGTAACCTCGAAGTGCGGGGTGAGGTGCGGTAACTGATGTTAGTGCGGGGAAGGGAGTGGCCTTTCTGTACGTAGTACTTTAAGTATTCTGTGGTATTATCGCGTTGTTGATCATAGTTAGATAGATAAACCATTCATTCATTACACACAAAAGACTTAGCACAACACACAAAAGCACAATTAAATGAATATAATTAAAAAGGTGCCAACATACAGAAAATAAAAAATGAAAATATACTTAAGAAATTAAATGGCACTCTGACTTACATTAAATCAAAATAACGAATATACAAAGTGCGGTGTGCGCCGCAAGCTTGCACCAAATGGGAGTCCGGCTCAGCATGCATGTCAGGCAATAGCTTTTGACTCCACTGTATTTTGACATTGCTCTATTCTGAAAAAGCTTAGCAAAATCGACGACATCACTGCCGCCTACTGTCTCTTGACAAAGTTCCTTGTTAACAAACCCTATAAAAATACTGGCTTATTATATACCAAACTGCACATAGTTACCTACTACAAATTTTGGGGTTTATTTATAAACGATGATTCAAGTTAAAGTGACGTCTAAACGTCAAAAGTGTATAGTTTAAGCAACGTTTATGAATAAAAGGGTTTATGTACACGCGGTAAGGTAGCCATGTTTGTTTTCCATTCAACATCTAATCAATAATCACATAAATTGTATCGGTAGGCGGCTAAGATTTTCTCCAATTAGCCTTCAAAGCTTGCACCGTGGAGAAAGCAGGTACCTACTGTGTTTTAACAGTCTTTCTTTCATTTCCCGTTTGCGATAGAAAAGCGAAAGCATCACAGGAAACTTTACAGTAGTAAAACGTGTTATGGTTGAGAGAGGCTCCATTCAAGGCATAATTAATCATTGTATTAGGATTAAAATCAAGTAGGTACACAGGAAGTTCCGTTCAAGATCTATGCGTCATGTTCGTGAACGGGCGCCGCCAGTTGGGGCTGGTCATCACTTAGCTGCCTCGGCTTATTTTTAATTATTTTATTTTTGGATTGTTGTTTTGTTACTATTTGCTGTACTCTGGACGCTTTTAACGCGTACGTCTTTTTTTTTTACATCGTTCTCACATAATTATAAATTCAACATTAATAATGTAACTAATATTTTTGTAAAAATATAATTTAAAAGAGTGCCCATAGAGTTTCTTGACCGTTCTTTTCCATAGGTACCTACGCTTTGGAATGAGCTTCATTTTTTCTGACTGACCGGCTTCTTGATAAATCAAAAGTGCCTGTAAATGGTTTAATTGAAATAAATGCTTTGAGTTTGAGATCTGAGGTCCTAGCAAGAACGTGCAACGTGAACTAAGGTTCTTGTTAAATAAGTGTATATATTCCATTGATGAATTATAATTTAATACAAGAGTCGAAAGTAACATAAATAAAGAACGATGACCATATTTGTATGAGACCCGTCCCCCCCCTTCAACAGAACTTTTGTATGTATTAGTAGGTTCACAAAGGTCTATAAAAAGACTAGCAACCAGTTTTAATTTCAAAATCCATGGGGTTTAAAAATAAAATGAAAATTAAAAAAAACGTTTTATTAATTTTTCTAATTCGCTAGGCCCGTCTCCCGCCCTGCAACAGATCTTTTGTATGTGCTATCAGGTTCATAAAGATCTATAAAAAGACTAGCAACCACTTTTAACTTCATAATCCATGGGGCTTAGAAATAAAATGAAAATTAAAAAATCGTTTTATTCATTTTTCTAATTCGCTAGGCTCGTCCCCCGCCCTGCAACAGATCTTTTGTATGTTTTATCAGGTTCATAAAGATCTATAAAAATACTAGCAACCAGTTTTAACTCCAAAATCCATGGGGTTTAGAAATAAAATAAAAAATCGTTTTATTTATTTTGGGATAAAGTAGTGTCTTGTTGTCGCGGGCGCTATTTTGAATCCTGAACGCAACGAAGGATTCTAGGTTTGAGTTGACTCCTGAGCGAAGCGAGGGAGTTAAGACTTGAATCCTGAGTGCAGTGAGGGATTCAAGCTCGCCCAAGACGAAGACACCCGCGTCTCCGTCGTGGACGAGCATATGGCAGTTGTCCCACCGCCAGCGAGGAAGCGACTAACTGTCGGCTGTTTTCTCGCTCAAGAAACGTACAATAGATATACATTCCGTGTAAACAAAAGAGATGCATATATTAACAGTTGATCGCTGATTGTTCACACTGCCGGCGAGGACTAACTTCACTGGTTTGTCGCTAAGCGACAAGAGCTATCAAAGATAATACTCGCCTAGCGATACTCGCTCAGCGATGGTCGCTTGGTGGTCAGAGCTCACGCCGAGAGAAACCCCTGTGAGACTAACCGCCCCGAGCGAGTGGTGCGAGTAATCGCCCGTCACACTCGAAAACTCGCTGATAGCCCAACGACAAAACTATCGGAACTACACACACGCTGCTCGCTGCTCGCCAACTCGTTTTCAGTTGCTGTTCTACTCGCTAATCGTTCATCGCCGCCGGTGGGACAACTGCCTGCCTATAGGAATAGAAAAAATTGGACGAGTAACGAATGACGTTTTCTGTTTTTTAAATGGCATCTCCTAATTGATCTTGGGAGGTTTGAAAATCAAAGAATATGGTTTACTTACAAACTCTTATCTTGTGCCAAAAATATTAACATGAAAACATGATTTTTCTCGGAATATCCTGCACTTTTGAGAGATGTCGTCGTAGTAAAAATTGATCACCTTGCTAAGACGGTTTGAATGAGATACATTTTAAGTTTGTTGGTCGATGTAGGGGTTGGGGGGACGTTCTGACGAAATTAACACTAAAACATGATTTTCTCGGAATATCCCGCACTTTTGAAAGATGTCGTCATAGTAAAAATTGATCAGCTTGCTAAGGCGGTTCGAATGAGATACATTTTAAGTCTGTTGGTCAATGTAAGGGTTGGGGGGACGTTGTGACGAAATTAACACTAAAACATGATTTTCTCGGAATATCCCGCGCTTTTGAGAGATGTCGTCACAGTAAAAAATGATCACCTTGCTAAGACGGTTTGAATGAGATACATTTTAAGTTTGTTGGTCGATGTAGGGGTTGGGGGGACGTTCTGACGAAATTAACACTAAAACATGATTTTCTCGGAATATCCCGCACTTTTGAAAGATGTCGTCATAGTAAAAATTGATCAGCTTGCTAAGGCGGTTCGAATGAGATACATTTTAAGTCTGTTGGTCAATGTAAGGGTTGGGGGGACGTTGTGACGAAATTAACATTAAAACATGATTTTCTCGGAATATCCCGCACTTTTGAGAGATGTCGTCATAGTAAAAATTGATCAGCTTGCTAAGGCGGTTCGAATGAGATACGTTTTAAGTTTGTTGGTCGATGTAAGGGTTGGGGGGACGTCCTGGCAATATTAACATTAAAACATGATTTTTCTTGGAATATCCTGCACTTTTGAGAGATGTCGTCATAGTAAAAATTGATCACCTTGCTAAGACGGTTTGAATGAGATACATTTTAACTCTGTTGGTCAATGTTAGGGTTGGGGGGACGTTGTGACGAAATTAACACTAAAACATGATTTTCTCGGAATATCCCGCGCTTTTGAGAGATGTCGTCATAGTAAAAAATGATCACCTTGCTAAGACGGTTTGAATGAGATACATTTTAAGTTTGTTGGTCGATGTAGGGGTTGGGGGGACGTTCTGACGAAATTAACACTAAAACATGATTTTCTCGGAATATCCCGCACTTTTGAAAGATGTCGTCATAGTAAAAATTGATCAGCTTGCTAAGGCGGTTCGAATGAGATACATTTTAAGTCTGTTGGTCAATGTAAGGGTTGGGGGGACGTTGTGACGAAATTAACACTAAAACATGATTTTCTCGGAATATCCCGCACTTTTGAGAGATGTCGTCATAGTAAAAATTGATCAGCTTGCTAAGGCGGTTCGAATGAGATACGTTTTAAGTCTGTTGGTCAATGTTAGGGTTGGGGGGACGTTGTGACGAAATTAACACTAAAACATGATTTTCTCGGAATATCCCGCACTTTTGAGAGATGTCGTCATAGTAAAAATTGATCAGCTTGCTAAGGCGGTTCGAATGAGATACGTTTTAAGTCTGTTGGTCAATGTCAGGGTTGGGGGGACGTTGTGACGATATTAACACTAAAACATGATTTTCTCGGAATATCCCGCACTTTTGAGAGATGTCGTCATAGTAAAAATTGATCAGCTTGCTAAGGCGGTTCGAATGAGATACATTTTAAGTCTGTTGGTCAATGTAAGGTTGGGGGGACGTTCTGACTCATCGTCCTTTTATTGAATATTATGAATTGACTATGACAAATTTTTATATTATTTTTCTGATTTTAATGTAATTTGGATAATTGTAATGATTTTTAAATGTAGATTTCATGCATGATGTTCTTATATATTTAGTTATAGAAATTCAGACACGATGTAAAAATTGTTATTGAATAAATGAATTGAATTGAATTGAACGCAGCGTAAAATAGAACAATTTTAATATTGAAAATTGTCGTTACGCACATAATATTTACTTAGTTTTATGACTTTACTCATACCTATGGATGATACTTAATGTGCTGTCGCAAAAAATTAAAACAAAGTGCTATATATACGATAATTGTATTTTCGATTCAAAAATCGTTCTAATTTACATTAAGTTAACGTTGCGTTGCTATAATCTAGAATGTACTGAAATTATATTCAAAGTTTCAAGTATATATATTTGCCGAGATGCAAAATGGAACCTGCGGGATCGAATCAGAAATGAAGAGATCCGCAGGAGAACCAAGGTAACCGACATAGCCCGAAGAATTGCCAAACTTAAGTGGCAGTGGACATTGCTCGCAGAACAGATGGCCGATGGGGCCGAAAGGTTCTGGAGTGGCGACCGCGTACCGGAAGGCGTAGCGTTGGAAGGCCTCCCACAAGGTGGACCGACGACCTTGTGAAGGCCGCAGGAACTCGTTGGATGCGAGAAGCACAAAACCGGTCGAAGTGGAGGTGCTTGGGGGAGGCCTATGTCCAGCAGTGGACGTCTTTCGGCTGAAATGATGATGATGATGATGATGAAAATGGAAAAACCAAAAATATGCACTGACTTTTCCTTGAAGTTTACGAAAAACAAATGCCCAATGACGCAGAAGAATGGAGAGAAAACAAAATTAGTGCAAAATTATTCCATCGAAGAACGCAATTCGTGTACCTAACCATCTTCAAACAAAGTAAATAGGCTATCAAACATTCAAACACAAACGTGTTTTGTGCACAATTGCAACTAAATCAAAATGAGTTGTTGAAAACTATTTGAAAACTTTTCACGAATCAGGGTGAAAATAATGAATAAGTACTACATAGTTTACAAAGAAAAATGTTTTAGTATCTAAAGATATTATATCTACGAAAGTTCAAAATAACATAGGTACAGAATGTATGAATGATTTAGCGTATCTATAGGTGAAACAGTGGCATGTACTAGAAAAGGAGCTATGTCTGCCAACAAATTGCTTTGCAGTTTGTCAGAGGGAATTTTTTTTTTTGCTTATAACTCTTCGTCAACCCTGTATTCCACAAAGAGTTGAGGTTGAGTAGAGGTGTAACACTACTACTATTACACCAACATTCCGCCACTAAAATTATAATAAATAAATATTTCTTTATTTATTTTTCACAATATCAATGCGGATCTCATTTAGACTCAAGTTTTCGTGTGGCCTTCAACGGCGGAAGAGTTGTGTACAGCCGTTTGTGTTAATTTTCTCACGCACACTTTTTGTACCTTAGTCGTGTCTGCTAAAATACTTATTTATTGTTGAGAGAACCTCTTTTTAAGTACGATACTTGAGTTACAGCTGTTATTTTATAAAGATTATATGAAGTCGGTTAAAAATAGTTGGTTGATTCCCTTTTGTCTTTATTTTAATCATCTGCAGATTTTTTAATGAAAATTAGTGGATTACAACATCCTTATTACAACGTCCATACTAATATATGTATAAAATTCAAATTCCTGTCTGACTGATATATCAACGCACAGCCTAAACCGCTGGTCCTAGAGACATGAAATTCGGAGGGTGTGTTCTTTGTGAAGAGTAGGTATCCACTAAGAAAGGGTTTTCGAAATTCCACCCCAAATTTCACGCGGACGAAGTCGCGAGCAGAAGCTAGTATTATTATAAATGTGATACAGTAAACTGCTGAGTTAGGAGCCTTTTGGTCTCGTTTAGGAGTTTCTGTCTCATTTTTCTTTTTGTTACTTTTTTTTTATATAACTTGGTTTTTTTTATTTTTTACTGTGTTTAGTTTAGTTTATGATCTTCCTGTACGAGTCACAATAAATACTTTTTCTTTCTTTCTTTCTAAACTCTGTCTGACAGTCTGTCTGTCTCTTACACGCCTTGTAAGAAGTCTAAATCCGTTCAGCGTGTAGGTTGAACAGATTTCGACGAAATGGCACACGGATATACCATGGCCTGGGTTAGAACATAAGATACTATTTGTCTCGGTAGCAAGTTCCCTAATCTTAATTTCAAGCGAAGCCGCGGGCTAAAGCTAGTGTTATTTTGCTTTGTTAAGCTACGTAGAAATAGTATATTTTTATCAATTATATGGAATTGAGTTACCAACACACATCCGGTGTTTCAACGGCTGTATGAAACAAACAGGTAATAACATTTAAGATTTCCCTATTAAATTCTGTGTAAATTCCTGGTATCCTGTTTTGCCGAATGCCATGAACAATAAGTATGTCCCAATTAGTCATTTTTGAGAAAAATACCCAGAATTTTGAAACAAACACTAATTATATTTGCCCTGTTATAATTTGTGTTATAATTTTAGGAGGGGAAGGCCTATAATATTCCTCATAAAATACTTTTTTCCCTCATTTACTTTTCCTGCCACTTGCACACCACATGAAACTGATGTCATCGATGTTTGACTTTCCGGTGTCAAAAAACGCTGTCTAGGAAAACACGCCAATTATTTTGAACTTTGTTTGCAGAATGAATGAGCTGAATGGTGCTGATCCATACGTCATGTTCGTGAACGGGCGCCGTCAGTGGGGACTGGTCATCTCTTAGCCGCCACGGCTTCTTTTAATTTATTATCATTTCTGAATAGTTTTTTTTTTTTGTTTTTATCTTTTGTAGTACGGACGCTTTTAGCGTGCACGTCTTTCTACGTCGTTCTCACATGTATAATTTCAACATGAAGGATACAGTAACCAATATTTTGTAACAATTTTATGATTTTAAAGTGTGTCCGTGAAGTTTCTTGCCCGTTCTTCTCCATAGGTATCTCCTACGCTTTGGAAAGGGCTACTAGCTACATCTTTCTGACTGACCGACCCTTTGAGAATTCAAGTGCCTGTAATTGGTTTATTTGAAATAAATGCTTTGAGGTTGAGCTTACTTTAATAAATAACGTTCAGTGACGTTATTCGCCGGAAAATTACGGACGCTATATGGTGGTCACCGCTCTTCTAGAAAACTGTAACTCTAGCCTACAAAACAGGTGGTGGCGTTTCTGTGGAAAACCACAAGACGAAATGAAAGAAATATTACTAACCTTACCTAACCGTTAGTATTTAGAAACGTTATTGTACTATGCACTACGTTCATTCGTGTTGCGTTAGTGTATGTACTCTACTGGGCAAAATTCCAAGTTGTAAAAACAAAAGTACTACGTGTTGTTGTTCAGTTTTAAAGATATATAGCGCTATCGTAAATATTGTTGTGCTTAACTATTTCTAGTTTAGTCTATTAACTATATTATTTTTTAGTCTATTTTTAGTTTTAAAAGCAGGTAGGCATAGTTAGATGGCAACATCTTGCTCTGCCTAATTAAAGGATTTTAGTCGGTCAGTCATCTGGTGTTTCCCAACGTTTGTCCTCAGGCTACAAACATGGCGCCGCCTAAACGAAACAGCAGGCATACATTTTCGCCGCGCCGTAGAAAGAGAGGGGGATACTTCCTCTCCTACGCCACGCCGGCTGTCTACTCTCCATCCGCGCATGTCCTGACGCGAGTTTAACATTTTTTACCCATTACAAAAAAAGTGTACAACGCCGCTAAAGAAGTTTTCACTTCAAAAACTACTTAACAGTCTGTCTGTCTGTTGCTAATAGCGATCACTATAGGCCAAGGGTAGGCAAGCCCATTGCTAAAAATAACATTATCTATCACATATGCAAGCAAAGGTAAATAAATTAATAAGTTTGTGTCGACAGGCAGACAAGTTTTATGTAGCGAGACGCGTCACACTTGAACACACTGCACTTCAACAATAAATCATGCTTAGATTGCAAGCGCCAAATTAATAGCTTTTAAAGGAACACGATTTTCATAAACATCGTATATTGCAGACACTTTTTTGCACTCATTAACATTTGAACTCGTAAATATTACTAGTGACGACTGGCCTTCCAATGGAACGCTACGGTTGTTTTTATATTGACTGGCAAACATGCTGACAGCCCTATAAATAGATAGAACATTATTATAGGGATGCATGAAGAAGCCTCCTCGTGTAGCGCAGTTTGTTCCGCCAGTTACTCAACTGAACGCTTGCGCTCGGCGCATCCTGGACAGTCACACCACAGAATACTTAAAGTACTACGTACAGAAAGGACACTCCCTTCCCCGCACTAACATCAGTTACTGCACCTCACCCCGCGCTTCGGCGTATTCGTCGCAGTTATTTAACAAGAGCGCTCGCAAACACAAGTACCTCACGCACACATTCATACGTATACAAACGTCATTTTTTAATGTAGTAGTAGTAGGTAATTATTTTGCGAGCGTTGTATGGAGTGTCCGGGGTGTGGTCACACCCAACACCGTATTTGACTGTCCAATTCTTCCCTTGCGGTGGTAGGGCTAACGTCCGCCTGGTTTGCGACCACCCTCCCACCGGAGACCGGCGTCAAGCAGCCTACTGCGTCTCGTCGTCTTGGGCATCTTCTGGGCACGCTCGTTCCATCATAGACCTCATCCATCGCTTTTCATCAGGCGTGATCGAGGTCAAGAGCGGGCCCATTCAGCAATAAAAAATAATAAAAAAAGCTTTACACTACAGACAGACAGAATAACTTTGTGAATGTCTGTTTGTCTGTCTGTCTGTTACCTCTTCACGCTTAAGCCGCTAAACCGATTTAGATGAAATTCGGTATAGAGATAGTTTGAGTCCCGGGAAAGGACAAAGGATAGTTTTTATCCCAATATTCCTACGGGATCGAAACTTATGTGGGTGAAACCGCGGGGCGCTGCTAGTTGTTTATCATTTCTAAGAATAAGAAAGAAATGTACCTATCAAAGTGGATGTCAGTAAAAGATATAAGAAAGGAGGCAGGCCTAAGATAAGATGGATGAATTGTGTTAAAGAAGATATGGTAAGGAAGGTAGAAAACGCTGAGATAACGGCTGATAAGGATTTATGAAAATGTGATTGACGTTGTTGATGAAAAAACTTTCTTACAAAAAAAAAAAGACGGGTTGCACTCCGGGAGTGCCGGCAGAAGTGAAAACTTGAATATTAACGTTGAAATAAATCAATTATTAATTTAATTAATATTACTCATTTTTTTTCAATATTTCTGCGTTACTTTTTTCATTAATAGATGCACTTTGTTCAATTTCCATATTTTAAACACTTTCGGTCTTATTCATAAAAAAAGCCTATTGAAGGTTTAAACCATTCATTAGTTAAAATGCTCAATAGGCCTTTAAAACATTCGATAAAATTTTGTATTCATAAACGCTTCATAAACGTTCTATAACTAGAATGTCCTACAACTTCTAAATGTTGCCATTATAATGAAGTCATCCAACAAATTGGCCAACACATTAAATCGGCATACGAGAATATCTGTCTACGAACCGAATATTTGTGTCCATAGACATTATTACGTATGAAAAACTAATTTATTGTCTACAGTTTCAATAGTTTTGACGCGACAACGTCATGGTCGTCATGGAAACAATATGAATATGTCAATGAATGAATTTGATATTGTGTGTCAAACTAAAAAAACTTTTGAATATTTTTTTTGTATTTAAAATAAATGAAATTAAGACCGGAGACTAGTTGCAATAAAGGGCAAAGAATTGAATATTGGTTGGAGGAGGATAAGGTGTGTACCTACTGTTACAGCTAAAATGTGTTCAAAGTAAGTTATGTTTTGTAAACATTCTCAATTTCTTATACTTATGCTTGCTTTTGCTTCTAATCCTTAGATTTTTTGGAAGAATTGGTCAGGGAGAGGTCTCCATAATAGAAAATAAAAACACTGACACAAGCACTAACGCTAAACAGGGGCAGCCTGGCATGATTTACGAATTAGGTGCCTATCCAATTTACAATTTTACGAAGAACTTCGTTTGCCTGTACAAAACTCATTGGAACAAAAAAAAAACCGCCATAAGAATAATAATGACTGTTATTTTGATGCCGCTACTGATTAATTACATCAGTATAAATAAGATAATGAAGAGAAAGAATTTATAACATTAGTTTTGTATTTCAGGTCAATAGGACTAGTAAAGATGGTGCTTCACTACGAATAGCAGAAAATGAAACGGCCTACAGAAGAGATGGCACAGATGGCAAATGAAAAGCAAACATTTTAAAAATGTTGTTCTGCTTGCACAAGTTTTAGAAGCCAAATTAGAGTTTAGAGTATTGTTCAGCCGTGAACAGGCAAGAGTTACATACGCCAGCGTCAGCATCAAGAGCGACATACATTCGTTCCACATAAATTAGTAATTAGTAAATGAATAAATTAGTCATCAAGCTGGAGTAGAGTTTGATTCATCTTCCATAATTCCTCTCACTATGGCCAAGACACCTTTAGCCATCACCAGTTCTATGAGTCTGTGGGACCGGCAATGACAAAACTATTTCCTGTGTACACATTGCACGACGTACACAAACCCCTATTCCTACCCAAATTCTGTCTGTTCCCGTAGGTCTCCCGTAGGCTTGTATGATAGGTTAGGGTGTTAGGATAACTAGGGTGTTAAGTAGTTGCTGTAGGTTTATAATCAGTAGGGTGAGGTAACCATAGATACCAGGCTCAATTGTTACAAACTTAGCCACACTGTATGCATTTGGAATAACAGCCGTACTAAGCTGTAAATCCCGGTGCGTACAAGTATTATAAAAATAAACTGATATTTGTAGCAAGCAACTACTCCCTAAATTTCTTCTCTTTTACTTTAGATCTTGTTGGCTCAAAATATTGCCACTTCCACGTTGTCGTCGGTGGCAGCGCAGAGGTCACTTTGACTGCATGTTTTGGGTAGGACAAATAAGGCAGGATAAGAAGTGGAGCATGTTTTGCAACATAGCTTCACAGCCACACCCTACTGGAGCATCTCCCTGCAGGGTGTAAACTTCCGTGGTCGACACGGAAGCATTGTTTTCACACAAAAGCAGCAATGTCCCACAGTATGTCTTGTTGTTATAATGTGCTTCGTTATATTTTTCGTCGCTTCTATTTTGTATTGTAGGTAGATATATAATAATAAACTAAATTGGTTAAACAGAAGTTCAAAATAAATTAAATACAACTGCGGCTCCTCGAAGTACTATTGTTTACGAAACAGACTTTTCAAACATTTGTACGTCAAATGTCATTTTCTTCGGCCATCTTTGTCGTGTCTCACTTGGTTCACTTCGGTTGGCGCCGCCGTAGAAAGAGATGGGGGGGGGGGGAAATCTCTCCTGACGGTCACGTGTCCTGACGCGATGCCCTGACGCGAGTTTAACATTTTTTACCCATTACAAAAAGTGTTCAACGCCGCTAAAGAAGTTTTCACTTCAAAAAACCTTCCGACATCCTTCCAGCAGATATTAATTGCTACATCCAGGGCAAAGTTGAAAGCTACGTTCAACTCAGTGTCAGCATGTTCCAGAACATGTCCCAGTATGTCCCAGAAAAGTCTGCCAGCCACCCATCATTATCAAGCCCAACATTACCCATAGCTGGTGAACCCAGTCTCGTTGTCGTCTGCCGATCTCGCCAGCTATTGCGCCATCAAAATCTTAAAGTAATCAACAATTTTTTTCAAAACTGATAAGCCGCCCCATTTATTGCGACGCGTACTATGGCAAAAGAAAACTCTTCCATTTTCTCTTCTACTTTTTTATTTTATTACAGCATATCATCTCAATTTTCAAATTATCCTATACTGATGTTAAGATTATTACTATTAGCCTGTGACGTCCCACTGCAGGGCAAAGGCCTCCTTACTCTCTTTCCACCTCTCTCTGTTCAAAGCTGCTAAGGACCAGTTCTGTTCTGTTAAGATACGCGTAAAAATTAAAAATACAGATTATTCATGAATGAAAACATACAGCTAAAAGGAAAATGAAAATCTGTCATTTCATCAAAGTCTGCCATCTCCCATTTCACTTTTGGATGTTGTTCAAGAAAGAAATAAGCTTTGTTAATTTAGCGATGTTCGTCAATGGGCGTCATAGAATTCGCGGAACAGTGAAAGGTGACTACATTTTTGACACGACAATAGGGAATAAAAATAAACGCATGCTGTCAGGCTACGGCTGAAAGTGCATAAAGTAGCCTAGGGATCCATTAATTACGTGAGGCGTTTAGGGGGGGGGGTCAAGCCGATTCTCACCCAATCTCACGTGGGGGAGAGGAGGGGTCCTGCCAGGTATCACGTAATTTTTTTTCGGCAGGAAACGGTGTAAAATTGCGAAAAAACTGGGTTGAATTGAGCATAACGTTTAACAATTTTTCACTGTGATTTTAGACTACGATCTTAGTAATCCTAAATACTAGTTTTAACTAGTCTTAAAAAAAATAATTAGCATCATATATTATGGCGTTTTCTCAATTTACTTTTACTGCCTTTCCATCAACTTTATGTTAACCACCATTTTACTGCAACCTAATTTTCTTTGCATTTTCTCAAGTTTTCCCAAATTCCCAAGCAAATTCCTCAATCAATTCCTCGCCTTTTCCAGCTATGTTAGGGTCGGCTTTCAGTCTAACCAGATGCTGCTGAATACCAGTATATTACATAGAGCAACTGCCTATCTGGCCTCCACAACAGTATTTTTTTTCCCAAGTTCTTGTAGGCACTGCATCAATTGTGTAAGCAAATTATCAAAATTATGCCGTAAGCAGCTAATATATGGGCCGCCTTTTACTATAATGTCGCTAACTTCAACATTTGTCAACATAGAAGTAAATCGCTTATCGCTTACAAGTTATGCGGCGGCGTCAAGTTACAAAGCGTAAGCGACCGACTAGCAACCAGCAGTATTATGCAATGTTGTTTAATTTTCACTTGATAAGTACTCTACTCTGTAAATTGATATGCAATGCGTTTATGGTACTTATAAAAAGTCTGGCGAAATTTATTACCTTTTCAGTTGTCAAAAAAGGTTCTGGCTGAGTGGCGACCGCGTACCGGGAGACGTAGCGTTGGAAGGCCTCCCACAAGATGGACCAATGACCTTGTGAAGGCTGCAGGAACCGGTCGAAAGGGCGGTGCTTGGAGAGGCCTATGTATGATGATGGCGATCGCGTACCGGAAGATGTAGTGTTGGAAGGCTTCCCACAAGATGGACCGACGACCTTGTGAAGGCTGCAGGAACCAGTCAAAAGGGCGGTGCTTGAAATGATGATAATGCAGCTGTCAAAAACTTAAGAAAATATTTCAGGTGAAAGTGCTCCTGTATGTTTGAAATACCGGCAGTAATTTACTACCTTTACGTACTGACAGCTCGAAGAGTGGACTCTAAAATGAGAGCCATTTATTAATAAGAGTCCCAAGAAACCACACTGTTTTTCTGCGTTGTGTCATGTTCAATAATAAGGCGAAAAAAGTGGTGCCGTATACAAAGAGATACCTTAAATAAACGGCCGAAAACTCCATGACAACAATAAGAAAGTAACACACACTACAAAAAAACAAATCCCACACACACAGAACCATAAAAAAGTCAACTACGTACATACATTTTCTCTTATAAGTACTTATAGACTTAATGCAAATGAAAGTTCGCTACCTACTTATTTATTTACCAAACACAGTTGCATATCGTTGTCGGCGGCACATTCAACGGATTAACTAACCAATTTCACTTGGTATTGGAAACCTACTCATTAACTTTTGGGCTTAGAAAGTGAATATTTATTTGAATTAATGGCTACCAGTCTTACCTTGACTTTAGGTAATTTATGTAAAGTTTTACTGGTAATTTTCACATCTGTTCGAAAATGGTGTTGGTAGTGCGATAGTGGCAGAAGTTCTGCTTGAAACCTTCCATTGCTGAGACAAGGTACAGCTACTAAGAGGATCTAGGCATATTTTTTTCGTGTGGGAAATTATCAAATAACTTCTCCAACTCTGGGCGTAGCGGTGGTGTCAGACTTTTACTGACTAAAACCCACCCGTGTTCCTTCAGTTGCCTGTGCCAGGGGCCACGGTATCTCTTCCGAACAACCTGCGACCCACATCGGCCCTAGTGGACCCCGTCAGTTAGTGCTGACATCTCTTTGAGGCGCGCGTGGAACACAACGCGCCGTCGACCCGGCCTCACCCGGGCCTGGTCTGGCCTGGCTTAGGCCTTCAGTTCCAATCTGCGGTGGAAAAATGTCATCCGCCACTCTCTCGTCATCCCTTACCCCCTTACAGTATTCACAAAATCATCTCAGTATTATCTTGATCCTAATGAAACAGCCCGTAGACTTTTAAAACTAATAAGCCGCCCAACAGGTTTCTACGCGTGAAAATGAATAGAAATAGTTAAATCAAAATAAAACTCTTTTTCCAAGTCGATATGTAAAGTGTTAGAGGGCCTAGGTCCTCTGGTAGCAAAGTGTTATATATAGGAAGTGACATTCCATCAGCGATCACGATGAAGGAAATGTCAAAAATTTATTGGATTGATGACATAAAGTACTGAAAAGCTTATGTTAATTGAAATTCGTTGTAGAAATACAGAACGCTTTGAAAACGATTGCCACTTTGCCATAATCAGCTTGCTTGGCAACCGGACTAGTGATCACAGGACTTGGTACAGGTTATGGCGATGGATGATATAGAGAAAATTGGCTCATTCTTCCTCTAAGGTTGCAACTATAAAGGATGGAATGCTCTGAATCAACTCATACTGACCAATAATAACACTAGTTGAAAAATTATACATTTTTCCTTCAGTACTAACTCGGAGCCCAGTACATACATGATAACATACATACATAGTTTGTTTGTATGGAAGCTCGCAGTAGTAAGAAGTCGTAAACTCGTAATAGCCAGCGCTATAGCTATGCTATGTTTGTGTGTGTTCGTTCGTTTGTATGTTGCGCACTTCCGAATAATAACGTGTTTGTGTGAAAACTGCGTAGAATGGGATAAAACATGTTTGTATTTTATGTCTGTTGATGTATGGCTTTGTAAGTTTTCCATTCATCTATCCATTGAAGTGGATATAAATAACATTTTATATGTTAAAGTTATCGTCATGTGCGCTTGACATGGTTATACAAGATGGAGGGCCTCCATCAAATTAGCCTAGTTTTGGTATCTTTCTCCCATTCTTCCACTCTTAATCTTATCGCATAGCACACGTTATGGCACAAAACACGATGTTGTAATGCGCAAAAATACAATTTACATCACAACATTTAACGCACGCTTCAAGTACCTCTCACGGTAGGTGCATGTACTTTCAAATCGTAATGGAAACGTGTTTGGCGCTGGTGGCTGCAGCGCTACGTCACGGCGCTGAGCGGCACCTCCAGCGCGCGGCGGGCGCGGTACGTGGTCGGAACGGGAGGAGCGCGTCGCGGGAGTTGCGGGAAGCGACCTTGACGCCGAACGAGGAATGAATCACGGCAGCGAAAGTGGGAGAAATGTGCCGCCGCGCCCCGCGCCGCTCACTTTTACTTTCCAGTGTGGCGCAACCGAGAGCGGCGCCGGAGCGCGCGCGCCACTCGCCCGGCGCCCGCGGCCCGCAGCGCCGTCGCGCCGAATACATACCGCGCTCCCAACACCGCCCGCGACTGTGACTCTGCCCGGATTACAGTGATACTCCCAGTGCATCACAGGATTCAGTTTCAGTGATTCCCGCGGCGAAAGTAGAAACCGGGTCGCCGATAAGCGTTGTGCAAGTTGTTGCGCGCGGAACTCGCGCGCGGCCTCGCACTCTCCCGCAGGAAGCGTGTCGCAAGCGGGGAAGTGGCGCAAGCGCCGGGAAGCCGACGCGCGCTCCACAACACACATACCCTGGATTGCCCCGGCAACACTGGATTCTCTTCTAACATTGTCCCCTGGTAAGCATCATCGACGTATACTTGTTGCTAGGATATCTTTGTGTGAATTAGAAAGTGACATTCTACAGAGAAAAGCAGTAATTAAAGGTCGCGAAACCATAATGCTCCATCCCGCGCATTCAGTTCTAAACGTCGGAGATATTAGTGAAGGGGACTGGTGTCACCAACACACTCAAAGCGCACAATTGGCGTCACCGACGACTGAACTTCGGCTCGGGTGTCGGAAACGCTACAAATAAAGAAGTGAAATATCCAAGGACAATACAACTTTCAAGTGATTTCGCGCGCGGCCGACAATAAAAACTTCGTAACGCGCCTGCGCAACCTCTCGGTCTCACTTTCGACGTCTGCGCCGAGCCTCGCTCGACGAGCCGCGCTTTCAATAACTATTACAAAACCTCCGGCATGTCGAATTTTCTTTCGAAAGTTATCGCTGCTAGAAATTTGATTTGTGAAGTAATGGACGTTTCAACACTCATCGGCGTGGTTGATGATGAAAATGTGAAAAGTGCGGCGAGCACATGTGGCAGAGGAAAACCTTGTACTCTCCGTGACCACAACTGAGTCATTGAGTTGGAGCTATTACAAACAGCACGTTCCGAGCAACTGTCATCATTAAGGAGAACTGAAAGGAACACAGTCCAAGGCCAGTTGGATAACGAATTTTCGTTTAATATTAATAAATGGCAAGCACGGCCGATCGTGACGGATCCAATGGTGCACGCGGATGCAGAGGATCACTGTGACCGAAACACTTTCACGCGAACAGCCGCCACGATCACAATAACCGAGCCAAATCGAAGTAATAAAACGAAATGATATAGATGATATAATCGTTTGTAATTGACGAAATTCATTTCACGGAATTAGTTTAGTTGCTATGCTAGCGATACAAATTCGTTGCATGGTTACAACGAATACAACAATATGTTGAAAAATTGCTTTTCTATTTAAGAATCTCAATTTCACACGCTTTAGAAAACCATTAGTGACACACGTGGTCGGCGAAAAGGACACATTGTTCTCACGTGACAAAACTGGTGTACTGTTGAAGTTGAACATGGCACTTAGTAGGCTCTTTCTTTTACATAAACCATCTTTCTTCGACGCGTATATTCATAATCCTTTCTAAAAGATCTGTTAATCTATCAACACATCGTGATAAGAAACAAGTTATGCAATTCACGCGTGCAATAACTGCTTAAACGCTTTCATTTTCAAATGCGAACATTAGTGGGCGTGCCGCTAAATGTCAGGATTAAGATTTATGATAAACTTCGTGATTAGCCAGTGACAAAAGTACAATGAATATACTTAAACTTTCACCCGGAGAAATGGCGACGCGAAAGTAAGGCCACTGTATATCGGATGATTTCATCCCGATTTCACAAGCCAATGTATCGAAATTATGAGTTGAAATTCGAGGATGTGATGTATGCACGGCCGAATAAGCAACGCTTTCTGTTCTCATGCTCGGCGAAGGATTAAAGGTCGTAGAAAGATTTATCAAATTATGTACCTTTTTTTACAAGTGTAAGTTTATTATCAGGAAACGGCACAGTAATTACAGCACGTTTCCGAGTTATTTTACTGTGAGTCATAAAGATGGCCGGTGACGAAATATGATAATAGATGTTGCAGACCGTATCACTAAAGTAGACTTTGCATACATGGCGTGTGAAGTTTTAGGTGTTTTATATCTGCTGAAGCGTGAGCTGACGAATGTGAACATAAAATGGTTCATGAATTAATACGATATCAAATATTTGCCAAATACGAGTGTGAACTTATTTTTATCAAAGAAACTATTCAATTGTTGATATTTTACACTAATGACTGTGTTTTAGTAGTACATAGATATTTCGTAAAACCGTGAACAGACCATTGTTTTGCAACGCATATGAAAAGGCCTGTTACAAATACTATGATAAATGAATAGTTCTGCACAACGACAGTTCACTATTAATTTATCAATAGATTCATTTATAAAATATCACTTTTGCATGATATCATGTTTCCGTGTTTAATTAATTCAATGGCAATAAATATGTAGTAAATGTTCACATCGAGATAAACAATAGAATTATACACGACCTGGCCGATGTGGGAGCCTCTTACTTTGTTACGAAAATAAAATCTCAATAACAAAAATTAAATTGAGAGTCAAACACAAGGAGCAATTAAAGTAATTCTCACAGTAGCTGATGACGAGTTTACGTAATTTGTGTCTTTTGAAGAAATTCACTGTGTTATCCAATCTGTTTAGACAATGATAGTGAGGAAATGAAAGTGGAAAGCTGTTACGAGAACGGAACGAGCGGTTTATAGTCGCATTAGCACATTATAAACTTTAGGACATGACCGTCTGGTCTGGTCTCGGTGATCCATATACAAATCTACATATTCATCAATATGTTAATGATTCGGTAAAAAATGATAATAAAAACAAAACCACTGTTTTTTGTTACAAGTAACCTTTATTTCATATAGTATTATTCAAAGATCAAACATTTTGTATGTAAATGTCGCGAGGACATCCGTATTGCTAAAATCTGTAACTGCGGAAGGACAATTTAAATTTTGACCCAAAAATCTCTGTCAATCTCTTCTAAGGTCAATCCATATAGTCCATGCACAGTATTTTCGTGGAATTATAGAATTTGTCTTGAAGCTTTAAATATGAAATATGTATATGTATTTAAAGTAAATATTATATGGTAGCTTTAAAAAAATTACTTCTATAAATACCCCGGTTTATGCCTATCTTTCGAAAAACTAATAGTCCATTGTAATTTTTACATATTTCAGAATAGAACTCAAATTCTTTAAATTCTGGTTTCTTTCACACAGTAACAGCTTTATTTGCTCAAAACAAATGTGTTTCATTAAAACCATTTGCGAACTCTCTAACGACCTACTTAACTGTATTATCTTAAACGTCTTCACCTACTGTAATTGCGCCACGGTTTTCATTTCTCAGTGACCACCCACGCTAAATACGTGTCAAATTGCTAATAGCATTATCAACTTTCATTGCATCATCGTAATCATCGGTTGTAATTATAGTGTTTGTCCAGGCGACCAGTGCTTGTTATAACAATAAAGCTATCTGCTACGCTCATTAACTTATAACTACTCCAATATTTATTTTTGACCTGTCTGTTTGTTTAGTTCTGCATCCCATCGCTAGATAGAATATAAACATCTTATATGGAAGCATCGTTTAATCTGTCGGTACCGTCAAGTAGGTAACACCGGCGTAGGCGATGGCGGTACACATTGCAACGTGCCGATTCATATCCAAGGTCTTTCCTAGTGGAAGAGAACGGAGTTTCCTGCGGCCGCCTATCTCTCGCGCACACCGACATTCGCACGTGAACGCACACGCGCCCACGTGTCGCTATTCTTTGTGTTCAATCTTTCCTAGCTACCGTTGCGAGGCATCTTCTTTTTGTGCCGTCCGGTGGCGTTTGAAGTTTGAGCCTCTGAGCGCTTCATTATATAGGCGACGTGCGATGCGCGCGCTTCGCAGTTAGTGTGTCACTAGAGCCCGCGCGAGAGGTGGCCTGCAAGGACTGTACCGCGCCAACCTTTTTTCTGTGCGTGCGATGTTTTCACTTTCGTCATTTTGACCGGGCCAGTTTGATTTGACGTCGCTCGCGCACGGACGTGCCTAGGTTCCGGCGTTGTGATATCCTGTGATCGCTGGTGCTCCGGATTGTTTTTGTTTATGAAATTTATTTTTGTGAAAAATATGGCTGTGATAAAGTGTTAATATGTTCGATAGTAACATTCTTTTTAATTTCTACAATGAGATTGCTAATAGAAGTGCATTACAGTTGGCAAGGTAAGGTTGTTTTGTTTGTTTACCTTAAATTTAGTAGGTATGCGGGGATGCGCATATAGGTGTGGGCGGTGGGTAGGTAGTCACATCGTCGGTCCGGTGGGACGGTCGGCACAACCTTGGCTCTAATGAACGCACTATTCGCCGCTTCATCCGCCTCTCGCCTTCGCCTGAGCCTCGCTCGGCGAAGAGGTTAATAGGTTCACATTAGATGGTAGTTTGCGAAATCGACAGACTGAGCTCAGCGTATGAACTGCGCCCGCGCCGCTTTTCCACGGTTGGTTTCGCGCGCATTCGACATACCGAGTCGTTTAATAAATATTTGAATGCGATCACTCCCAGTTTTACAAATAATAAAAAAATGTCACTCAATACATCATCAATGATGTGATACGACTTTACATATATCTGCATTCAATAGCAGAAACAAAAAATATTAAGATAGCTACTTGAACTAAAAATAAACACTCAGATTGTCATAAGGCTAACTTGTAATGTTATTTAAATTTTTACTTGCTAAGCTAATTCAATTTATTGAAAAATTAACGAAATTGTTTCCAAACAATATTTTTTGAAACTCTCATCGTTTATCGAAACACGTTAATGAACGCCAATTAATTCCCTGTTTAACCGCGAATTTCACTTCTGATTGCTCGAGCATTAAATCGATTTCGGAACTGATAAATACTCGTTTCGCAATAGTAAAAGTCGATTCATTGCTTTTGGCACGTAATTACCAAATATCTTTATGAGAATCGATTATTGTTGTAAATATTGCGTTCCCGACAATATGTTCTTCTCTCAACTTTGCCAGTTCAAGTGAATTTTCTTTATAAAACTTTGTATTTTTAATCTCGTCTGTTTCATCTCAACCTTGCGCAACGAAAAGCTAATCTCATTCAATTATTTGAGTTATTTTCTATTAATCGTTGTTATCATTCATTAATTACCTGTCCAAGGCTTCGAAGTAATCTTATTGATAATGAGTGGTATTGACTAATATTGTTTTGATTGTAAGATTCGTGCGTGATCACTGATCACTATAATCACTTCCTTAATCAACTACCTATTTTGATGGATAAATACATTGGTTCCTGGAAATTTTATTTTCGTAACAGCAGCATTAAGTATCATGTTATTCATATTTGATGTAGACATTAACAAAACATATACTTACTAATAGTGCTTCAAAACAATAATTGTGCCTACCAATATGGTGACGCATAATGTTCGTTTTGTAAATTCTACTTTCCGTTCAAAAAGTACACAATGAAACTTAGAAGTTCAAATACGTGACGTATCTACAAGTAAATTGTTTTATGTATTAACTCAATAACTAAAACTACAAAGGAAATTAAGGTTCTCATAGCTTACTGATAGATCCGTATACCGAATGCCACTGCGCAGTTTTAATACATGATGTGATAAGTGACCGTACCCAACATGATAACAAGTTTTTTGAACATGTAAATATTGGCTGGTTGTTGTTTACTAAAACGGTGAATGAAGCCAAAGCTGAAATGAATGAATAATTCCGTAAAAACAAAAATTTAATCTATGAAATGCTCGGGAAAAATTAGTATCTAAAGCCAAATTTCTCTCAACTTTTGAATATCCAAATAAATATTACAAAAAAACTTCGGAAAACTCATTTGAGCTTAAAAGCAATCAAAATTCCATATTTTGCGGCTGCCACGACTATTCTTCACATTTACGCCAAAATTGATAAAGACAATCGTGTTGTGAACGAAAATTACGCAATGAGAATTGATACTGATGCTGAGAGAGAGAATTGTGTCAATGAAGCAGAAGTGTCGGCAGTTGGCACGAGTAAACAATTAAAGGGCGAGTACGAATGATCGCCCAATGTCGTTTTTCTATTTGACTTAACGAATATCACGCGTACCTATTTATAGTGTTCCGCAATGAAACTGAAATAAACTGAATACTATTGGATTAATCGTTTATATTATATACATTAACAACTTTACTAATTTTAGAACACTATATATGAATATTATACGATATATATATATCGTATAATATTCATAATTATATAGTGTTCTAAAATTAGTAAAGTTACACTATATATGATTTAGTTGCACTATATATGAATATTATACGATATATATATATATATATATCGTATAATATTCATATATAGTGTTCTAAAATTAGTAAAGTTGTTTATTGTTTTCTAGACCAATTGGATCGTGGGAAAAAGAATAGAGTATCATAAACTGAAAAGACTGTATTCTAAATCGTTAAACAACAGATAATGAACAAGACTTAATTCTATATAGAGCAACACAAGAGTAACACTTTTGGCAACATCTTGAATAGGCAAATACAGTCCTTCGGGTAGATCTCAAATAGATTCTAAAGCAGCGAGAACTCAAAATCATAGAAAAAATTTCCAATGTTTGAGATTATATTCGTTTCAGTAACGTTCCTTTTTGACTACTTATCATCGATATTATGATAATGGCTCCTTGAACGTTTCTATGTTGATGATATACATTCAATATTTATATTCAATTAACAAGTTTAACATCCAAAAATTTCGTCTTATAAATATTTTAATATACAACAAACCTTGGTATTCAAATGTGTTATGAAACCTTTACAAACTGTAGCTGTAATATTTTAAAACATGTCTATTGGCCTTCATATTGTCTGATTAACACGATGGTCACTTCGATAACACCCACTGTTAACAGTTTGATAAGATTTTTGATTTCTGTAACCTTTAAATTTTGATAAACATAACTGTAATTACTATCTACTGTACTTTGGGTTTCAATTCCCAGAAGAAATTCTGACCTAGCTAATAAGACTGCTGTCTCATATCTGTTAGTTGTAGGTATATGTGTCTTGCAATATTGGCTCTAATTAGTTTCTCTAGTTAGACAAGATTCTTAACTAACTGCAGATTCTTATATGATTTCTTATCGTTATAATAGAGATTATTTGAAGTTATTAAGAATATTATATGTTTGCTGTATGCACTAATAGACGCAGGCACTTGTACTGCGTTCGATTAACTACAATTGTGTCATTATATTAAATGGTACACAATCAAATAATTAGTTTCGCATTGTCAAACACAACATTAATTACACGATAATATTTATTTTACGCAATATCAATTGTAACTTCCGAGTGGAACAATCCACATTGTTATCATCTACACGTGGTTAAAAACTAGATCTTTTTCCGTCTGCAGTTTGCATAAACTAATTATGAATACGTCCAAGGGCCTCTATTTGTTCAGTAATAATCTATTCGTTACTAATAATTGTAATATAACCACAAATGTAACTGTTGTAATTAGGTCACGCTATGATTCGATTGTAACTCCTATTTCCTGGAAATATGGCGCTGGTACTATGAATTTATCACGACTATTAAACAAGCGTTGCATAGCAATAGGAAAAATCTTGAATCTAATTAATATTACCATCTATAATTGTCTTGAATAATAACAGACGTAGGAAGTATAGAAAATAAGGCAACATAAACGTTCTTAATAATAGCGGACGTAAACTGGCAGTACTGCTTGCGCGAAAATATGAATTTTCAATGGAGTCGTAATTAGTAAAACGCATCGTTTGTTAGCAGGCTTTGTGCACGTATTTAACGTTCCAAGAAACTAGGTTTACAACGTAGAAACGCAAACATTTCTAAAATCCCAAATGCGAGAGCCGAGCTGCTCGATGCTATTTCGCAATCGGCATTTACTCCTTGCAAAGTCGACATAAACATTTTCTCAGAAATACAAATATATTCGCCAGTTCGGAACCACTCCGATTTTCCGTCCAACCAAACACAAATGTGTCGACTTCTTTATCGTTTCATGTAATTTCTTCATAGTTCTGCGTACCATGTGACATTGAGCTGAATTAAAAAGCGTTATCAAAGGGCTCAATATTGTCAGTAGTGTGCGCCAGTTGTGAAATACTCGTAACGTTTGGACAGTAGTCATATAGAGGCTCATTAACATCTTTTCGTTTTGGGTTTTAATCATTATTTAATCGGATTTTAATGAATCCTTATTATTCGAATGTCACTGGACAGTAACCGTCACGTGTTGTTCTATTAGCACAGTTAAAGGTACTATTTGGAACCGGACTTCCAACTGCAACTGCTGACAGCACGTGCAGCGGCTGGTAACCACGGCTAAGGTAACGGCTGGTAACCTAAGCCGATTAGATGCAGTCGCTGCATTTGCTGTCGGCAGTTGCAGTTGGCAGCTCGGTTCCAAATAGTACCTTTACAAGTTACAATTTGACCAGACATTCATCACAGCCAATTCCTTGGTTTTACCGTCGACATTTTAAATATTAATGTACTCTTAAATAGACTAAAACCTAAAACCAAGTAAGTACTTTAAACTTTGGATTAAATATTTGAATTTAATATTTAAGTCAAGGCTACGAGTATGAATGACGCCATTTGAAATTATTAGGTATAATAACCAAGCAGCAGATATGGTAGTTCAAAGAGATGTATTGTTTAGAACAATAAAATTCGGAATGGTCGTTGTCAAATGACTCCCAGCCCTTTCTTGTTCCCGTTCACGGTACAAATTACCGAAGGACGTTGGAACTGGGTCACTTCGGAAATAGTTTATTGTTATCGGCTAGTCTGCGCACACGCAATGCTCACACGCACGCCCGAGCCGCGTTCGATTTTCAAACGTTTACGCACACGAACGAGCCCCCGACTCAATTAGGGTTCATCCTTTATAACTCTCGGAAGTCCTTGTACTAGTTTGCCTTCAGAATCTTCAATATCATCGTTGATGTCTATGGGTGCGGTTTCAAACGGCTTCCGCTTTCGTACCAAATCAAAAACATACTTTCTTAAGGCCGACGGGTCAATAAAATTGAAAAGGTGTCGGATTTATATTTTCATAATATAATATCATTACGACTCTTAAAGGCCAAAGTGTTTTGGTCTATTAGTTTTATTACGTAGTTACCCTTGCGTTGAATATTTAATATTTATAGTCAAACGCTTTCGACAGACCCTTGCTAGCGCGTTCTTCGCTAGTACTTCGTCTACAAGGTTCTTTGTTTCATTATTTCGTATTATATGATGCACCTCGACATATGCATTACACTGACTATTTTATGGTCCAACCAATACACCCAATGTATCACTTTAATAATAACCTTTGGAACCTTGACCACGCCAATAAATTAATTATGGTCGCTTGTCACAGTTGGCAATAAAAATTCTCATCTACGCATAAACTCTGATTGTTCACAATTTTATAGGCAATTCGATTAGTGGCAAGTTGTAAAATAACTTAAAGACCTCAAGGTTTCCAAACAATAACTCACACACGGCCATGTAGCTGGCACACCGCTACACAATGAATAATAGTGTTTCATAGATAACGCATAGACCTATCAATTTAGTCTAGCACATTCACAGGCGTACAAATCTGCGCTCACATCCGGAGTAGGGCGTGCTGCGTGCGTGTGAGTGCACTCACACTGTCGCGAAATTTCCCACAAACCCCCACTATTCGGCGCACGCGCACGCTCACAAACAAACCCTAGTAAAGAGTAATAAAACTGAAGTATCGTGAACGAAAGCACACGTTTCACGCTCAACATACGTATTTTTAGCAAATTGCGAGCGTACGGGTAGGTCAGTTACTATTATGACTGAAATTTTGATAAGAGCCATTGATTATCGTAATGAAAGTTACGTAACAGCTTTCATTATTTCTTATCTCTCCATTCATTTAGCCTCGGCCAGTATTGCTACTGTTCTTGTATATGTCTCACACGTTATGCACTTTATTCAGCATTCATTGTTCAACCATTTGTCCTTTTACTGTTTCCATATTCCTTTTAATATTCCGCGGTCGTTCCATTATGCTGAAAAATTCCATCACACATTCTATTATCAGATTTATACTAAAAAAATCTAAATTCATGAATAACTTCGGGTTTCCTAAGTCAGTCAACAGTTTTTTTTCGTATCAAGATTCGCATAACTTTTTATCACATGTCTATAAATATTTAAATGTATTTTTCTGATTAGACTGAACCTAGTAGGATGAATATAATGTTTTATGTGCTTCCCCCATATCTTAGATATTCACGATTGTAGAAAGTAAAACATAATAGCGTCACATGTGCTCGGAATATTAGGTACATTTTTATGAGTCAGCGTTTCTATTCTACTTTGTCAATGTATGATTCAATTGTTTCAAACACAATTTAGTTATTGTGTATTATTAAAGTACGAGTACGTATTAACTATTGGATTTTAAGATAACGAAAAAATTGTATTGTTGTTATATATTGATTGTATTTAATTTTACCAAAACTGTACCTAATATAAACTAGTAACATGTGGATTGTACATTTACAAGATCATACGGTATATAAGACACAATTTGTTTTCCCAAATAAAATAAAACTCCGCTAATAGATCATCGTCGAATTTAGATCCTTTATGAGCATTGTTCCCGGTATTATTGTTGCATTTTTCCTTTCATTGAATTTTAAAAATCCCGTAGTCTCTGCTCTTATGCATGTCCTTGATCTGGTACTTTGCAGTAGTCCGAATTAAATGAGTGTCTTTGTGTGAGTGTCTTTCGTGTCTAGTTGAACAATTCTGGGCGAGCCAACATGAATGAAACCTATTGCTATCATCTACCGTTCACTATTCTAAGTGTCAACACCTTACGTCATTGAATCCGTCTTCCTTTTTACAACCTATTATATTTGTATACTAAATAATATTAAAGTAACGTATCCTTGCTATAAACTTAACTGTTATAGCTTCATTGTCCTTAGTTGTACAAGTAATCTTCACCGCAAAAAGCCATACCTATATTTGTACTGAATATTTTACAATCCTTTGAAAGTCCTGTCGTGGATATAAAAACAGCATCATGGTAGTTGTGTAAGTCCATAAAGCAATCATCTTCAAAGCCTTTAGCTGTTCCGCCTAATCCAAACTCACATATTGGTCCTTAGGGTTTAACTGTGAAGAACTATTTCAAGTTAACACGTTTATGAAAAATGAGTTGGCCTTTAAATTCAGAGAGCGTTTTTGATAATGAATAACAACTGTCGTCGTAGAGACATCCAATAATACAGACAAAAAATTAAACATTTTTGAAGAAAACAAACTATGGAAGCATGACTCAAAGTTTCTACTAGGAAAAGATTAAGTGACACATTAATTAGGTCTTTAAAGTTCAATGTCAATGTTACACGAGTTTCAATTAACCCCTACACTAATAAATCACCCGCTTATACACCATGAGGTAAAACAAGCCACAAACAATATATATAAAACACATTTAGACCATCATTAGTTAAACACAGTGACCCTGTTAGTAATCAGTCTTCTCTAAGTATTGTCGCTTGTTCCACTATTCCACATAACAAGAGCATATAGTAATTTCATATAAATATAAGTTTCCTCCTACAAGTTTTCCTGTACCATTATAGATAATAGGGACCACTTTACGAACTATTTCCATAAATGTTCACCTAATAAACATCTCTATTTGCTACAGTTTATTTCTATTAGTTACAGTAAGTGAGTTCTGGCTTCAAACACTCCCGACACCCAACATAGTTACGCACTATGCAGGCTGACTGCCTTGAATACCATGGCCTATCCTGCAGTAGGAGCGCAAGCTGGATAGCACGGCACGCAAGCATTAATGACATCATCCGTCGTGCTCTTGTCACCGCCGGGGTGCCAGCTGTTTTAGAACCCAACGGCCTGGCACGCGACGATGGGAAGAGATCAGATGGAATGACCATAATGCCCTGGAAGTTAGGCAGACCTTTTGTGTGGGATGCAAAATGTGTCGACTGTTTGCGCCATCCCATCATTCTAGCACGGTGGGCTGTGCTGGGGCGGCGGCTGCAGGTGCAGAAAACCTCAAATGGCGAAAATTATTCCAACCTGATTGGAAGTTATATGTTCGAGCCGTTTGTGGTTGAAACACTAGTGCCATTCTTGACCAAAGAATTAGCATCGCATTTTGGGCACTGTTCCTGTTGACAGCGATGAGGACGAATTTTTTGATGCCCTTTGATTCTTTTGCTTCTTTTCACATGTGCATATTATTATTTTAAGTGCTAGCATATTATGTAAATATAATCTTAAATAATAATTATGCAAATAAATGTTACAGTAGTATAAGAATTCTATCTTTATATATTCGATTTATTAATATCCAAAAGAATTCCTTTAAATGTATTGATTCCTATGGGTCCATTGATCATCTGCCTAGCCTTTTCCCAATTATGTTGGAGTTGGCTTACAGTGTAACCGGATGCAGCTGAATACCAGTATTTTACATGCCTATCTGACCTCCACCACCCAGTTACTGTCAAGACTGGCTGTCAAACCCACGGACCACGGGTGTATGGATTCATTAAGGTCTCTTAAATCTTTAAAATATATTTGAACTTTAGCTTCGTATTACATTCACTTCTATTTTATATCGCTCATCTCCCTGAAAAACATTTCTAGATCAACAGTTCTATTGTTGATTAGCATCAATGCGTTAGACACGTAAACTGGTATGATGATGAAATTACAAAAAAATATTATTTTCATTTCCATCGCTCCATTTTCCAAACATGTTCAATGTTTGCACTGTTGCGAAAGATGATGCTTATCTCAGTAAAATTACGGCACATTTTCCCACTTGAGCAACCGTTACACTTGGTTGATGCAAATGTAACAAAAAATTAATTTCTTTTGAGATCGTCTTATCTCTTTCCTTGTGTTCTGAGAAACAAACTTTTTAAAAGACTTAATACATGTTTGAAAAGTATTTTGAAAAGATGATGTTACAGAATATGATAAGAAAACACTACAAATATTCCAGTTGGAATTTCATCTTGAACATTTAACTTTTGCCTTGTCTCATTCTAAAGTTTCCCTTCAATGTCATCGATCAATCAAAAATCTCCATTCAGTTTATTAGAATGAAAGTCAACAAATCTATTCGTTGCTAACTGCAATACTTCAAGTCACAAATCCGTGGTTTTGCTTATCTTCAGCAGTAGCGTGCCGTTGATATTTGACTTCGCTGATAACTCTGAAATTAGGACAGAGATTGTATTGTGGTTCTCAGTAGCGTTCCGTGCTTAATCTTCGCTCACAAACTTCTTGACTTGACGTTGAAGGGTTAATCATTATGCGTGTGCGCAATATGACAGGAACTTTTAAAACTTAAACTTTATCTTATATTTTTCTTACGTTGTTAATTATATCAATCAGTGTTTCCTCGTAATAATATACGTCAACCAATACAAATGTTGTGAGAGAGAGAACATACGGAATGTTATTGTTGTCCTTGTCACTTTTACCTATATTGAGGTAACCCGTTTGTTGTTGATTCTTATAAGAATGATGATTCAGACATAGGATTTTCTTTTCATTACTAATTCACTATGAGAAATTACTTTTTTTTCAATAGGTTCATCACCTAATACTGACGAGTCACGTCAATGCTATTCATAAGTGTTTTTCCCGATAATGTTTACTCTTTAACACAAGACTTAGATCCGTATTCAAAGAATCTATTAACAATAGATTAATCTCAGAACATTGTAGAAAAGAAAAATTTTACTAAAAATACTTGATGATGTTGGTTATAGTTATGTATGATTGCTATTAAGAATTACTATGTTGTGTCATACCAATCAAACAATAATCCGTATAAGGACACAAACAAGATATAAGAATTGAATAAAGATCTTCAATTATAAAAAGATATAATTCCATAAATATGCATGAAGACAGACATAAAAGGAAATGTCTGTATGAATGGCGAATAAATTCCAGATACTTGCTCCTAATAGATGCTAGGAATCGGATAATATTCGATATACCTACATAGTAACGACTTAAACTATGCTGAGATGAGATGAGAGCCCAAGGCAAAGATGAAGGGACGAACTTGTCTCCTATTGAAAGTACTGGCCTACAATAGCAGAGGACAGATGATGCGGAAGATAGAGGTCTTTGCCCAGCACTAGGGCGAAACAGGTTAGATATTTAGCAAGAGATGACATACTTGATGGAGCACAATAATCAGTCTATAATGTTGACACTGCTGGGACACAGGCCCCTCTCTGTAGGAGGGAGTGGGCCGCAATCCACCACACGGGCCCAGTGCGAGTTGGTGGCTGCCACATGTTTTCGAATTTTTGGTTTTAAGACTTGCCGGTTTCCTCACGATGATTTCCGTCACCGTTTTGAGAGCAGTGGCGATGAAATAATTTACACAAAGTAAAGCGCCTGACTGGGTTTGAACCTATGACCTACATCTCGTAAATCGCGGCTGTTACCACTGGGCCATCACTGCTTTTGACGTAGCATAGAAACCGAAATTGAAAAATGATGAAACTATCAGAGAAAATAATGCAAAACAAAATGAGGCTGAAGATTGCAGCATTAGCTAAACCGGGGCTTCTCAAAATTACCCCGAAAAATATTCACGTAACCGTGATGGATGTAAAAGCAAGGAAATCAAAACTGAGTCGCTACAGCAGTTACGTGGTCGCATTACGTAAAGCCTTTCGCATACTTTCTCTGACAGCAAAATTTAGCGTTCGCCGTTATGCAACTTTACGAAATGGCAGTCGACTAAATTTCATCATTTCAACTGCAGAGAAGATCACGGCTCATATATGGAAGTGAGCGACGATGTGGCGAAATGAGAAATGATCGGATGTTATTTTTAAGAAAACGTGGCGTTTTTATTATTTTTATGTGCATTTGGACACATTCAGCCGATTTACCTCGCTTTTATTTACACCTCATTCGGAAATTACGTCACCGCTAAATTTAGAAACCTCTTTTGAATTACCTACAGACAAAATGTCTGTTTTCTGTATAAATTAGGAAGGTTATACTAGAATAGAATAATAGAAAACTATTCATACCAGATTAAAATTCATAACTGCTTTTATAGTGTTATATAAAGAGCAATTTATTAATTATTATGCAAAACAATCAATAACAACAAGAACTTCTTGGGAACAGTATTACTTGAGACCGGTATTTGTTATTACTTATTAACCATAACCACTCGAGTTGAAACAGGAAACTTTCAATTAAAAAAATCAATCAAACCTGTAAATTACCATAAATACTTTTATAAAAACCATAAAGTTGTTTTTACTTTAGGCCCAGGTGTTGACTGGAACGATGCAAATGTGAGTTTTTACCTAAGACTTGAGTGAAGTAACTTTCTAAAAACTGCTCGAGTGACCTTGAAATAAAACGCTGTTACAAAACCGCGGCCGCTCGCCGGCGCTAACTCCCCCCTCCTGTGCAACGTGCGCGCGGATCTACGCACGCTCCACCAACACACGCGCACGCGCACGCCTCCGTGTGCGTACACCAACACACATGCGCGCACGCACACCAACGTATGCTCAAACAAACACAAACTACACGTGCTACCCATGTGTGAGTTAATCAGTTGAATGTGTAGAAAGGAGTGGTGAAAAATCTAGTCCGGTCCTACAACCTTACAACATTCTAAAGATTGGCATGTAATTCTTTGAACACGTGACCGTACTGAAGAAACTTCTAACAACACAGTGATTAATGAAATGAATCACTCGACACTCCCGATCTATTGTGCTGTGCGGTCTTCGTTTGCGTCATTAGAGCATGGAAAAACCGAAGAAAATAACTTACTTTTTCCATTTTAATATTTATTCATAAAGGCTATAAAATTATTCCATTCATCCATTTATGCATCTGCGCACGCTAACAAAACACACCTTAAAACTCTGTCAGTTTTGAAATCATCGAATTCCAAATATGTGAAATCCTTGAACATGGATGTGGGTCATGATCAGGTTCCAATATGTGTCTCGAGCTCGGTTATTAGCATAGAGTTCTGAGGCGCGCGCCGGTACGTTGCGCAATACTGTTGACTTTCATCCTGAAGGTCAAGTGCCATCCTATTTCAAAACGGACCTTGGACGAGTCTGGTTTACCTCGAACCGCTTGTAGAGAACAGGCGAGTAAACGGAAGAGATTGGTGCTAATAGATATTAATCAAACAAAGAAGACGTCTTCATGTTTCGTTAGCCGCTTGCTTTCAAATATAATTGCTTGAGAATTGTGAAGATCAATCGCACTAACACTTCAAACAATTGAATGTAACTTTTTAGATAAGTGTCGATTTAATAATAGTTGTATTCATATAAACTTATGTTCAGTTTGCTACAAAGCGCCCACAGATGCGAAGGTCAACTAATTTCGCGGCGTGAGAACGCCTCTATATAGACGATTTAATTCATCATAATTTGCTGTAATAACACCAGAGATATTCAAATGACTGCCGACAATCAAATCCGACCTTTTCTTAGACACGTTCTTTATAAATAGTCATCTAACTGCCGCAGTGATCGCAAAATGTCGAACACGAACTCGATTTGTTTCCGAACCAAAATAGTTGCGAAAATGTAGAAATACGCCAAAGGCGGTCTGTTGATCACTGCGCGACGCCATTACCACAGGAACAGAGGAAATCTTCATCTAACTCGACGGGTGTCAATGTTTCGCAATCGCATTCCGAAACGACGTTACATTTGTAATAAGTGTGTATATATTAGAGCTGTTTGCAGTAACAGTTAACAAGTATCTGGCACAAGGGATCGATCGTCAATCAAACGCAAGGTGAGAGTGTAACCGCGCTGCTATTTTAGCATCATCGAAGGTAAAACTGATTTGCGCTTTCGGCCCAAGACTCTCTCGCACAAGGGTACGATGGCATTTATAAATAAATACGTTTGTCAGTTGCCAACGACGGCAATGTTATGTTTGATTATTGATCAGTCTGCTGACCGCTGACATTCCGATTCACACCCACAGACACTCATCAAAAAGCTAAACTTTAGACGCCGAACACAAAAATAACTCATGGTTCATGATGAACCAAGAAATGTGTTTAGTTAGGCGTATGATGAACCGTTCATCATACGTCTAAAAACTAATTATTATAAAATACTTGACCGATGAATGAAACCATCAAAATATTTAAAGCATTATTGTAAACGTAAAGCCAATTTTATCATACAAATTATCGTAATGGCAATGATCTCATTTGACTCAAGTCGACTCTGATTAAAATAACTAATTTGGATAGTTCCTTGTTTTTACAACGCAAAAGGAAATTATCTGCGATAAGCTTATCGATTGAGACGTAAATTCCTGTTTATTGTCGTAACAGTTACAAGATGTTCGATGACAATGAGTGTGGGAATCGGTGGGGAGTGCATCGATGGGGCTTAGAATGCTGAGGCGAGTGGTCGGTATGAATGAACTGGCATTTGTTGTGGAGTCGGCATTACATAATGTATGTGGTGCGGCAGCGCAGTCGGTGCTGGCGGCGAACATTTCGTCCGAAGGCCAGCAGCACAAAGCGTGTGCGGCGTATCGCTGGCCACGCGCGCTCCGCGGTTTCCTGTTTGACGACTATCGACTTACATCACTATCGCTTTCTGTCATACTTCGCCCGCCTGTTAGAAGTTTGTAAAGGGGTCTGGCCTGTTGCTAAGTACCTTTGTACATACGTTTGTCATTGAAGCCGTGTACTACCGGCATTATTATTACGACTTCCCAAACTCGTAACTTAGAACTCTTCCTTATTATTAAAATATTCAAATGCCAGCATTCGTTATATCATTTTGATGCCGCATAGCGTGTTTAATTGATATATTTACATTTCGTAAGCGATCGGCGTGAAGTGAGTGCCTCAGAGATTGTCGCTAAATTTCAACGGATTATAGAAGTAGCGTTAAAATGGATACAGACAATTTAATTTAGCCGATCATTTCAGTTATGTAAATAGAGCAGAAACCCGTTCACGAACATGTAAATGCTGCGATTGTGACCAAGCGGGCCGAATGGCGTCGATCCGGTGTCAATCGAGAGGCATCAGAGCATGCTATGATTTAACCTGGATACACCATCGGGTAATTTACTCACATTTTCAACGGACAGATTATATTGCTTTGTTTTCTAACGCGAATGCGTTTTACTAATAAGTCGAATGATAATTATTCATTCTCTCATAATGTCTTCATTTGCATTAAAATAAGCATTAGCATATAATTTGAATTCCGCTTTTTCTGTCACACGTACTATTGGGATCGTGTACAGCTGTAACTCTTCATTGAAAATCCGAAGTTGTGGCATTAAGTAACTGTCGTCATCATTATCTTTTCAAATAGTGAAGAAGTTTCAAAACAATGAAGTGTTAATAGCGACTGTGAATACTGTTTCTACTGACACTGTTTTGATATTTGTATTCAATTGCATTGATTTTATTTTTGATTGTTTGGAGACAGTCTGGACATTGTTTAACACAACATTGATAGCTTGTGTTGCGGTCGCTTGCGTCACATTGGAATTAGCTGTTTCGTAATTTGTGTGTATCTCTATCACGCTACTAATAATTGCTGGGCAAGTGTTAAATATGTTTCTTTTTATTTTAACAAGGCCGCACTGGTCTCACTGTTTGATTACTAACTGTTATAATGTTAACACGTTTTGTGTGACAACTTGGCTTAAACGCTTCAATCGAAAATTGCCCAATAATAATCCTTGAAGAACACAAGTTGTTATATAAACATTGTAATAGAAATAATATTAAAACATTTCCACCGCCATCATCAATTTCTACAGAATTTAAATAAATTTCCATTTATAAGAATTATAATAGATTTGTATTGAAACAGATGATGTGACACATGTGTTGGAAAGCCCTTGTAACGATTTATTAAACAAAAATTGTATATAATAATTATGTAATATGTATGTATTCCTTTTAAAAAAGTGAAATAAATTACCCAAATTTTTCTTGTCGGGGACTCTTTTTTTTAATTGATTTATAACATAACTAACTGACCGGACATACATTGCCCTGTTTCCTAGAACACCTACCGGGTCCAAATGTGAATCTAAACCATCCAAGGATTATCAAACACACACAAAAAACTTCACCAAAACCGGTCTAGCCTTTTAGGAGGAGTTTCAGTGACATACAGACGTACTGAAGAATTATGTATAATATAAAGATAATCAAAACTTTGTTTTGTTAAAATTTATTGTATTGTTTGTTTACTAAAGTAGTAGGTAATGTAGCAGCTCATACTTACGTATGGTCATACACAATTTGGAGGAACGCAGACGGCCTTTCGTCATCGCGCGCCCGCGCATACTGAGCTAGCCGACCGGCCGTCCGTATCATCGCGCTCGCACGTCGAAGGGAGCGCGGCAGATGTTTTGGCAGATTCTACCGTCATTCTAAATTGTGTTAGTTTTAAGTTTTATAGATGTACCCTTTATATTTTGATTTTCTCCAACTAGAATTGTATATAAGCAGCGCTTACCAATAAATCATACAGATCGTTATTCGCCTACTTATTCGCAACACACCCAACCTCTAAAGTGGTGACCCCGCGTTCAAAATGACTACGCCCGTAACAAAAGAAGACAGGACTACTACGCCTGAAGACGTCGAAGCAATTAGCGTCCAGTCACGCATCCCTAAATTCTGGTGCAACAGACCTAAGCTTTGGTTCGCCCAATTTGAGGTCATTATCTACAACCAGAAGCTCGGCGATGAAGGCAAGTTCGCACTGGTTGTGGCTCAGCTGGAGATCAAAGATGTGGACCAAATCAGCGATATCATCTTGTCACCGCCCAACTCCGGCCGATACGAAGCAGCGAAGAGAAGACTGTTGGAGGTTTACGAAGATAGCGAGGGTAGTCAGTTACAAAAACTACTGAATGAAATGGAGCTTGGCGATCAACGACCATCACAGTTGCTTCGCCGAATGAGAAACCTCGCTGGGAAAAAGATGCCAGATGACACCCTGAAAATGTTGTGGCAAGGCCACCTACCCGCTTCTACCCGCACTGTGTTAGCCGTGAGTGAAGAATCTAAGCTGGACTCGTTAGCTGCCATGGCAGACAGGATGCAAGAACAGCTGAAAGAGGTGAACGCCGTGTGTTCCTGCCAGTGTCAACCTTCCACGTCAAAGGCCCCAGCGACAGCAGCGCCAGCCGAAATAGCGGCGACATCTGAACCAGCAGACAAGAAGCTTTACAGCATGATTGAAGCCCTGACCAAGGAAGTTGCAGCGCTGAAAACGAATCGATCTCGCAAATTTCAACGCCGATCCCACAATTTCAGAAGCCGTTCCAGCTCGAAATCTCGGGACAGAAAAAACGCCGTGTGCTATTTTCATCAGAAATTCGGCAAGGCAGCATACCGATGTAGAAGTCCGTGCAGTTTTAAGGGAATTACGAGTGAGAAGCCGGAAAACTAAAGGAGACTCAAGCCGTGGCGGTGGCCGAAGTCGACGATTTATCCACCTACCGCCTATTTTTACACGACAAATCAACCGGAACAAAATTCCTAATCGACACGGGTGCGAATGTATCAGTATTACCCGCTACTGCACGTGATAAACAGCGAACTCCAACCAACTACTTGTATGCAGCAAATGGTACACAAATACCCACATATGGCGAGCGAACCATCGTGCTCAACATCGGACTGCGGCGTCCCTACAGTTGGCGATTTATGGTTGCAACAGTCAGTCGGCCGATATTAGGCGCTGATTTTTTACACCACCACGCACTTATGGTGGATCTCCACGGACGACGATTGGTAGATAAAAGTACCAATTTATCGGCACGAGGGTTCCTGTCACCCACAGCTGAAGGAAGCATCCGAACCATCGACGACAAGCTTCCATACCACGACCTGTTGGCCAAGTACCCAGACATCACGAGACCAAACTTAGAGAAACTGGGAAACAGTGAAGTCGAACACTACATTGAAACCACCGGCCCGCCGATATTTACAAAAGCGAGACCACTACCGCCACATAAATACAACGCCGCAAAACAAGAATTCCAACTCATGATGAGCCAAGGAATTTGTCGACCATCTAATAGCCCATGGGCTAGTCCATTACACATGGTTTTAAAAAAGGATGGTACCTACAGATCCTGTGGTGATTACCGTAGACTAAATTCAGTAACCACACCCGATCGATACCCGATACCACGACTTCATGACTTCACACATAACCTCCAAGGCAAGAAGGTTTTCTCAAAAATTGATCTGCAGAAAGCCTACTACCAGATCAAAAACAGAGAAGAAGACGTGAAGAAGACAGCCGTGATTACTCCTTTTGGCTTGTACGAGTTCACTAGGATGTGTTTTGGTTTGATGAATGCAGGCCAGACATTTCAACGCAACATGGACAACGTGCTACGCGGCCTACCTGTTTTTCCATTCGTCGATGACGTTCTGGTAGCTTCTGAGAACGAAGAAGAACACAGAAGAGAGCTTCAAGAAGTGTTTAAGCGACTTAACGACAGCGGTTTAAAAATAAACGTCGCTAAGTGTATCTTCGGCCAGTCGAAACTTAATTTCCTGGGATACACGTTAAGCCCTGAAGGCATTACACCGACGGAAGATAAGGTGCAAGCAATCCAATCCTATCCATTGCCAAATACGATCCAAGATCTACGCCGTTTCGTCGGAATGCTGAACTTTTATCGTTCAAGTATACCCCATGCGGCTGAAAATCAAAAAGAATTGAGCAAATACTTTCACAACGCCAAGAAAAACGATAAAACAAACATACAGTGGACCGAAGAGGCAAAAGAAGCATTCAATCAATGTAAACAAGATATCAAGAACTGCGCATTATTGTCCTACCCATCACTGAGCGAACCTTTCGCACTGATGACAGATGCCTCAAACACATGTGCTGGTGCCGTTATACAACAAAAGATCAACGGCAGGTGGAGACCACTGGGATTTTTCTCAAAGAAGTTCAGTGACGCACAACAAAAATACAGCACGTACGACCGTGAGTTGCTATCAATCTACATGGCAATACGTCACTTCCGCCGTGTGTTTGAAGGACGAGAGTTAATTGTATACACGGACCACAAACCACTGTGTAATGCAATAACTTCGAACAGCAAGTCTGAGACGCCCCGCCGAACAAGATACCTTGAATATATCGGACAGTTCACGTCGAATATTCAACACGTAATCGGCCAGGACAACAAAGTCGCAGATGCACTATCGCGAGTCGAAACAATAACATGCCCGACACCATTGGATTACACCGAGTTAGCAAGACAACAAGATCAAGACGAAGAATACAAAACGCTCGCAAACACAGGGAAGTACATATTCAGGAAGATCGTCATGCCCAACTCAACCGCCAAACCCGTTACCTGCGAGATGTCATCAAACACTGCTCGTCCATATCTACCACCAGATTTTCGAAAAGCAGCTTTTCAAGCGATTCACGACCTTAGTCACCCCGGCATAAGGGCGACAAGGAAGCTAGTCACTGCCCGCTACTGGTGGCCCTCCATGAATAGTGACGTAAATGAGTGGACTCGAGCGTGCGACGCGTGCCAGCGCGCTAAGGTGCAACAACACACGAAGACACCTATTGCGAGTTTCGAACAAGCAAACAGACTAGAGCATGTACACATGGATATCGTTGGCCCGTTACCTATTTCTGACGGCTATCGTTATCTACTGACCATGATAGATAGGGCTACCAAATGGCCAGAAGCCTGCCCATTGGAAGACATAACCGCAGAAAAGGTTGCTAACGCATTCTACGAGGGTTGGATCGCGAGATTTGGTTGCCCAGTAACCATAACCACCGACCAAGGGAGGCAATTTGAGTCTGACCTGTTTCACAAATTGACGCAACGCATGGGAATTCACCGCACCCGCACCACTGCCTACCACCCGCAGTGTAACGGCGTGATAGAACGATGGCACCGCTCACTCAAGACGTCACTCACCGCAAGACTCAAATCTACAACATGGTCGCATGAGCTACCTACAGTGCTACTGGGACTGCGCGCTTCGATAAAAGAAGATGTCGGTGCCAGTACTGCTGAACTACTATATGGCCAAACGCTACGATTACCCGGAGAATTCTATGAAGAATCAACAAGACATCGCGATACGATTTCAAACTTCATGAATAAGTTGAATGGAGCGTTAAAGAAGGCCCAGGCGCAACGGAAATCTAACCAATCGCGAGCGACATTTATTCATGATGACCTATATAAATGTACGCATGTATATCTACGCAATGACGCATCAAGAAAACCTCTGACGCCGACCTACACAGGCCCGTACAAAGTGATCAGTCGTAAGGACAAGTACTTCACTATCCAGTTACGCAATAGATGTTCCAACATCACTGTTGACAGACTAAAGCCTGCTTTCCGGATCAACACCGAGTCAGATGCACCAGTCACAGATACGTACGCATACGTCACAAAATCAGGAAGGACTTCGAAGCCCTGTGTACGTTTCACTAGCGGGGGAATGATGTAGCAGCTCATACTTACGTATGGTCATACACAATTTGGAGGAACGCAGACGGCCTTTCGTCATCGCGCGCCCGCGCATACTGAGCTAGCCGACCGGCCGTCCGTATCATCGCGCTCGCACGTCGAAGGGAGCGCGGCAGATTCTACCGTCATTCTAAATTGTGTTAGTTTTAAGTTTTATAGATGTACCCTTTATATTTTGATTTTCTCCAACTAGAATTGTATATAAGCAGCGCTTACCAATAAATCATACAGATCGTTATTCGCCTACTTATTCGCAACACACCCAACCTCTAAAGTAATATAGCCAATGTCTGCAAACCGCATGAAGGAATTCCACTTTTCCTCATGAGGAAAGAGCACTATACTTTTCTTGAATCGTGTGCAGGGAAACACCCGGTATTCCGAGATATCATTTTTATATAGAAAAGTAGTGAATTGTTGTCTGTCACCAACCAAACGGGAAAACATTATAGTTATGATGTCAATGCGCATATTTTTCCGTTAATTTCATCGGTGGAAAACATTTTAACGTGCAACACAAATATTGAAATCGAGTCTTCCCTAAACAACATTTAAAATTTGGGCGTTAATAATGTATATTACACAACAAATTCACATAAAATGAAATATCTGACTCATTTCGAAGATACAAACTACAAACACATTACAGCAACATAAATTTTGTCGGCTATAAACTTCCGTAACAAAAAATCAATCAAAATCTTCGATGACTATAATAGTGTTAGATTAACATTGTAAATTACAAAATTTTGCTTCGCAGATTAGCAGAGTTCATAAATCAGCTGATTTGACATAGACATTTTCGTAACTTTCAATTATTTGCCAATAGACAGCGAAAGTTGCAACTTTTTTCAATCATACGCTCCAGTAGGCCAATAGTGGTGTCTTGTACAATTTCTAAGCTTGCAATAATGTTTCGTAAACCGTTTACTAACCGTTAACAGTCCAGCCTCGGTTAGTATGGTCAATTAATTAACATCCGAATTTTCTATCGCTTTCGATAATGGGATTCGGATTTGCTTCAGTGAATTCTTTGCGATGCAGATTGAATATTACACCGGCAGGAATTATATATATGGCAGGAAAGCCTGCTATATATGTAGTTCGAACGTCTTCTTAAATATATCCTTACACTTTACTATAAGATCTGTTAAGAAACTGACGTAATGAACTGTGGTTGTTGCGTTTGTGTTTGAAGCAAAAACAAGTAAATTTTGGACTTTTCAATGTCCTTGTACCCTTTCATTAAACTTATAATTTGCATACATTCTAAATCCATTTCAGGCTTGCACATACAAAAAATGGACGTCATAGAACATTACACCGCGTTCATTTTCCTTCGATGTTGTTAAATTAATAATAGGTGCAACATTGTAAGACTTATCAGAGCTTAAATTTACAGCTACAAATCTATCGGCAGGACCAATTAATTCCCTAATAAGTTCTAAAAAACAGTTCTTGTTACAGAAACACGCCATTACTTTTGTAAATCGTACTAGGTACTAATTATTTATAGGTAAGTACATATTGAGTTACAATTATGTCGTTCTATTCCTCCTTTTACAGTGACATGGCTGTCATATAAACCATTAAGAGAGCAACAATCTAGAATCGGTACTGATCGAGTAAGATCGTAATGTGGACGACCATTCTAGGTCGGTTCGTGGTTAATTAGTGTGGGTAGGTATAGTTATGTAAGTCAGCCTGGCGTTTCTTTTATGAACCAACCTTGATTCTTGGACTGATTGAGATATTTTTATAGATGTTGTTGATATTGTAAACAAGTGTTGCAGTGTTGTTCTTCCTGATTGGGACAACTGCTGTTTTTCTTTTTTCAGTATATGCATGGTTGTTGTTATCGTTTTAATTTTGAGTGCAATCACTTTTATTATTTTACTATTCGAAACTATTTTCTAGAAATCTAGAACACACCTACTTACATTATTTTTCAAAATATGTCAGGTTGTAAGTTCTGTTTCCCTTTACTGTAATAAGTGTTCCAAATTAGACAGTAACACTAAGATCTTTCAAATACGAACAGAAATTACAAACGAAACTGCGACAGCGCACGATATTTACTGGTTACTAACCTAGCCTAGCCCACTGACCTATTTCACTAACTTTTAGAACTTGCGAAAGATAAAGAGCTGATAAAGATCTGCATTCTGTTCCTACATCGTTAACGTGCTATTATTTAATTTTATAATCGTGTTTTTATTTTTATTTAAAAACTGTTTACGCTTTAAAAGAGACACAATTTAAAACAATGTTTGAACTATATTGCTTAACCGAATTACCTTCGTTTGCTCCCAAATGAGTAAGTAACAGGTAAAGAGATTGTGTTTATTATTATATATCCGGAATTTTGTTTACTGAAAAGTGGTGGTGAAAGTGAGTGTTTGTTGAACGAAGGCCGCTTTTAAAAGGCCATACAAACATAAAAACGCTGGTTTTATCTTTCATTCACGTTTTGATAAAGTTTCGTTGCGTAAATTTAAAGATCGTTGAGATATGTGGTGCCATCTGTTAGACGACTGAGCAAGTTATAGAAAGCGCCATCTAGCGTGATCTATAGGAAAGTTGATAGAATGGGAAACCAGTTGTAGTGTTCAAAGTTGGTGTTAGAGGGCATTACACTTAGAATTATTATATGTTAGTAAGGGTTACTTTACTATACAGTGTGAGATTTTTATTAAGTTTGACGTAAATCTTAATAATATATATGGAAGTAAAGTAGAGATTTAATACTAAGTTTCAGCCACTGCGAAACATTTACCTTGATTTAAGTACTGATATAAATACTTGAAAAACAAAAGTAAAGACTTAAAAAACCTTTGCTTGTGAAAACTTCTTTAGATAAAAGATCACAAACTGAGGAAGTGGCGGTAGCGTACAGATATTATACTGAAACTACAACCTGCTGTAATTAGGGTTGGCAAAAAATAAAATACGAAGAACAATACAGACATTATGAAAATTTTAGTTGGAGGAAACTAAAAGCACTTACAACTATAGACATAGTAAGTTTAGTAACAATAGGTTATATAAAAGGCATTATTTTTACAAACAAAATGTTTAACGAATATTTGAATAAGAATTAATTTACAATGCAGCGTTACCTTCGTCTCAATTGAATAAAATATCAAAAATAACCCATACGAATACATCAACGATTTGAACAAAACACTAGACAGTGCCAGTTCGGCCTTGAATATTCAAATCTACTCAAAATGATTGACTCACAATAAATTTTACATCTCAACTATATAAACTATTACATAGAAGATACTCTTTTTATTTGAATAAAGATATAATCTACTATAAAACAGTCTCGTCTTCCGTCAAGTAATTTTCCCTTTGATGCAATGAAGCGAAAACTAATTATGTAGTGGCTATTGACAGCCTCTTTGAGTCATCGATACAATCTTGTAATCAACCCTGAAATAGATTAGATATAGAAAAAGTTTTCAATAGTAAATGAATTCAATGAACTTTGAATTGAAAATTAACCTTCGTGAGCGTATTAACCTCATTCTGAAGACTATTGATATAGATGTTACACAAGATAAATTTCAAGTCAACGACTCTTTGAAAATGAAAATGCTGAATGTAGTATCCAGGCAAACCTGACAAAGGAACATCAAAGGCCATTCGTAAAGCCTTGAGCAGGCAACCCTAGATATCGCTAATTTGATGCAAAACATGGGAACTGCATCGTTTCGACCGGCTACGCACGGACAATGGCGGGTGAGCCAGACGCGCACCGCTGACTCCAGTCCTGAAAATAGCACTATGTATCCACTTTAGTACATATACCATTTAGATAGTCACTTTAGTATTGCCTTTGGTCCCGCCCACGGCCGCCCAAGGACGCTCGACGTACGCCCATGTTGAAAAGAGACATAAATGTTTTATGGATAGGAAAATTTCAATGTGACTGATAGTGATAACAGACACATTGAAATTTTTACATAAGTAAGGGGTTTTATTTAGTTTTGTCAGTTTCTTAATTAAATGCATATTAGTAATAATTAATGAATTGATTTAGATCAGGAACTTAAAACAGCTGATAGCGTCAACACTTAATACAAACATGTTAATTTATTTAAATTCAAATTCAACCGGTTTTGTATCTGTTTAAAATTCAAACTCAAGACAAAAATAAATATGGTTAAAATAAAACTATTAGTAAATATTTACTTAACCGTTATTAATATTTAAAGATCACACAAATACCTATACTTATGAAATCGATTAGCTTGTTCAAATTGAAACTAATATTATAACCATTTATCTTACCATCTTCAATGCTTGTTACTTTTACCAGTATCCTAACCTTCGATTAGTTCCACATTCATTACGAATATTCAGAAGCACGATGTCTTAGCAAAATATTCTAATGCAGATTTTTTCAAATCCCTCTTGATCACGTAAGTTATTACATTTGGCTTTAATTATGTGGCCTTCAATTAGAGTCTCATTAAAACAGACTCAGCCCACATTCATTGGCCAAGGAAAATTTAGCATCACGGTCTTCAACATAATACATTTATCTCATTTTTTGTGGCCATGTACAGATACAAAGCACTTAATTCTTGTTTCAATGACTGCTCGTTTCCCGCGCTCAAGGAAATGTGAACTCTTTGTCGACTCAGTCATGTAATTTTTATCCAGTTCTTAATTAGCGCCCGGAAAGGTAAATTATGGATATGTTAATAAGGTTCTGCATATTCTAGACAAATATTGTGCTATATTTGGCCGTGAAATCCCAAATATTTGATCAAAAGTCATACTACGTGTAGACACCAATACTGACAAACGTCGCAACACACATTTGTCAGTATTGGTTATTAGCGCAGATTTTTGGCATCTTCATGTAGGTCTGTAGCGTCGCATGGAATCGGAAGGTTGAGTAGCAAACAATTGAAAACGAAGTCATTACGAAGTCGTGACATGGCGGACGATCAAGATCGTCTTGTGCGAGAACATTCCGCAGTGTGCGCATACGCTTACTTGTCCCTCGTTGCACTTTTATATACCACCACAATTAAATATGACTTTTAAGCGAAACAGTGCAACAATAGAGCAGCAGTTGCCGACAACAATGAGTACTGTTCCGCCGCTTGTGACCCCACTGTTGCTAAACTCCGACACAATGCAAAAGAAGCGCCTGTTGATCGTCTTTTAAACGATCTTGCGCTTCTATCGCAACGCTAATAGCACGTTGCGATGCTTTATCGGGCCAAGGTCTGATTGCAACAGGCTTTCTAACACCTGCGACTAGGACTTCTGTTGCTACTTTTGGCAGTCCAAGAACACGTCAGCTGTTCACGTTCATTTAAATTCTTCTCACCTTTTAACCTTTTTAATTTGGTTGGGAAACTAGAATTGTTTAGTTAAAAGCTATTGTGTTGTGTCTGAATCTAAATGGCCTATGTGAACGTTGGATTTCAACGTAGAGATCGATTTCAATTTCGCGAGCATTGATATTGAATCATTTGTTATTGTAACAGTCGGCTAGCTGCAGCCTTGTCTTCCTTTAAACTAGTCGTTTTTCAGTCTGGCATAGAACAAGGCTAATGAACCGAGAACGTCATGACGAGCCTCAGTTTCGGTATGATTTCACTTATTTACGTGTTGAATTATACAACGCGTCTGATCACGAAACAATAATTGAACTCATCTTCTAATTAGATAACATTATTCAAAGAAATACAACGGCCGACGAAATCGATCATTTTGTAAATCGATTCTGTTAATTGCCACGTTCTTACCGCAATCAAGTTTGGATTATAATAGCTGCACTTCCTTATGGCTATGACTGACAACAAAAACTTAGATGTAATGATTTCAGTCTTCACACGTTAGTCAAGTACAATAGGTATTTGTTACGCCTCGAATTTCACACAATTGTAAAAACTGGGAGTACGATGATCGTCAAGATAGCTTTTATGATTTTAACACAACTTTTATTATTGTTTAGCTCTTTCAATAACATCGATGGGTTTATTTTTAAAGTTAAACACTCTGACGCCAATCTAGCAGTTAATTAGCCTTATTAGCTATTTATGTTGTAGTTCTACCTAACCGTTACTTTCTCTTAACTACTACCTTATGCATATGCTAATCGTTACAAGCAGTTAAAGTCTAGCGAACTTTATGGTCTAAACTAAGATTACTTTTAAAATTATTTTCGAAAACTATTTAAATATAGTATCAACTAGCTTGAAGTTTATTTACTGTAGTGTAATATTTTCAGTACACAGCCGAAATCTTCGACCCTTCCAACCTGAGTCGCGTTAAACACCAAGAGAACACGGTTGTATTTTCGTTTCACCTCTTAACTCTGCATTACCTTGCATTTTCCCCCAGCAAAGTGAGCGAAGATTGAATTTTCGTATGCTTATGATGTGTTTTTGTTTTAGTGCTGGAATGATGGGCGAGGGCCTGCTGACTCTGACGTACGGCAAGCACCACGCCTGCATCCTGAACGAGGTGGGGGCGGCGTGGCGTGGCGCCCGCTACTCGGACCTGGTTCTGGTCTGCGACGACGCTGTGCCACTGGCCGCGCACAGGATCGTCATGGCTGCCGCTAGCCCACTTATAAGGTACAATTTTTCAGAGTTGATTTTGATAACATCGTTAATTAAAGTTATCGTAGGCTTCCAGTGAAACAGCTTCTACTAGATAACACTTAATGAAATGAAGACGGTGGTGTTATTGATGTAACATAAGGGCTTTCAGAAATTGTATTATGTAATGCACTGTTAATTTTCACTACGAGTAGGTACTACTTAAAATAGTTCTCGAATAGACCATCACTGTAATCTAATCTTAATTATTTAATAAGGTTAATTGGTAAGCCAATCCAATAACACACTGAAGTAACCGGTATCTTGTAGGTGTAAGGCAATGAATATACACGGAAGATAGATACATACAGTCTTATCTGGACTTTAGACCAGGATGTATGAATGAAATTACAATTGCCAACTACAACTATCATATTTTATTCAAAGTTAGTTTATTAGCAAGATATTTGTATTTCTAAGAAAAATGCAAAGCTAACTAATTGTTTATTTTCCAGGAAAATACTGGATGATACGCCGACAGTCGAGAGTCCGGTCACGATTCACATGTCGGGCATCAGCAGCACTCTCATGAGGCATCTCCTTGTATTCTTGTACAGCGGCCAAGCCTACATAGAGGTTAGTATCTAACCTGTTTTATTTATTCACTACACACTACTATATTATCATAACATTAATTAGTTTCCAAGTAACGCATCAGAGTCCGACTAAACATTTGCATTTCATTATCTAACAAGGATACTAAATCATTCCGTTTTTCTTTTACAGTCTGGTGAAATAGATGATATGCAAGAGTTGTTTGAATTATTGGAAATTAAATCAGACGTATGGAAATCAACAAAGGAACGACAACAGGCAGAAGAACGGAACCGGTCGTGCGAGCGACTAAAATCTAAATCATTGAAAACAGATATCAACAGCAATGAGAGCAGTAAACACGATGCACCTTCAGGATCTTCACATTCAGAGAGTGAGCTCGTCACTCCTGGTGCGGGATACAGCAAAGACAAAGGCGATGAAAACATGAGTATAAAGAAAGAAAATATGTCAACCAGTAGCAACGATGAAAGAGAGGATGAGGAACAAGACGGTGAAAACAGGATCAAGGAATCTGGACGACTTGTTGCACGACGAAGAAGCTCTTCAAACCCGGTCAACTTATCCCTAGCAAGGAATTCAGAAAACACAGGCAGTGAACAAGAACACGAGGACTCACAGGACGTAGATGTGGAAACAGTTGCCGCAAAGGTAAATATAAAAATACTATCATGAACCATTCACACATTAGTTATTTAATTAAACATAATAAAATACTTATCCTCATTTTTCTGTTTTTCCAGAACATCGCGAGAAGAAGGTCAACATCATCGAGCCAGGAAGATCCACCACAGGAAACACACTACAGGAGACAGTTGCTAAGTGATCGGTTAGGTCGAGGAATAGAAAGAGCTAAAAGGAAATCACATTACCTAGAACCTCCAGAACTAGATTTACGAACTGTGAAATTAGAGGATTACGCGCATCTTAAACCACCTGACCAAGACCTAATATCACTCGTGCAGACCTCTCCCGAAAACTACGTTGTCACGCCCCATCGAAAAAGAAGACCCGGCTTCCACAATTCACCCTCACAGAATCCTCCGTTTGTATCATTCCCCCCCAGTTACTTAGAAGAAATGGCACATCTGCGGTATACACAAGGACCCGGCAGTGCCGCCGCGGTCGCCAGCGCTCGGCTTGGAGTATTACAACACCCGCTGAGTACGTCGGCGCCGCCTTACTTACCTGAAAGGAGTGTCACTCCCCCTACAGCGACCCACGAGGATGTTCTCAAATACCGACCTCCAAGTGCAGGGTCGTGGGGTCCGTGGCTGTGTCAACCACAAATGGGTGGAGACGACGCGCCCGCGACGGAACACGACCAAGGTTCAAGTAAACAAGCACCAGTCCGAGAGTATCGTTGTGAATACTGCGGCAAGCAGTTCGGTATGTCGTGGAATCTCAAGACTCACTTACGAGTGCACACCGGAGAGAAACCGTTCGCTTGTCGACTGTGCGTCGCCATGTTCAAACAGAAGGCTCACTTGCTGAAACATTTATGTTCAGTGCATCGCAATGTGATATCGTCCAGCGAGAACGACGGGCGGACAAACACACCCGGCCGGTTCAACTGCTGTTTCTGTCAGCTTACGTTCGAGGCGTTACCAGAACTCATCCGGCACTTGTCGGGACCACACAACAGTTTGCTTCTCAGCAAAAACCTACACGAATGACGCCCGCTCACGTGACGCGGGCACTCGCGTAGCTTTGGACTTTAAAAACTTCTTCTCTCATCGTGAGAGTTCAATTGTGATATGTGTTTAGAAGGATATAATGTTAAGTGTATAGTTGTAAGACATGTGATGTCGCAGAGCGACACTCGTAGTGAGGCATTCGCAGGAAGTTACTGCGGGTGTGAAGTTGATGACTAATTTAAAAGAAAAATCACATGTTTGCCGAATGGGTCCAAATTGTTATAATTTGTTTAAAAATTATAATCCGGGACCAACACCTTCCAAGATAGTATTTATTTGAAAGATGTATTTCATTAGGGTAAATATTATTAAAAGCCACCGACACATTAATTCCTTAAGCATAGAAAATAGACATGTTTGTCAAAGAAAAGTTGCGAAGTATGTAGAAGACCTAAAGAGATAACGTCACATAAACTACCTCCTAATTTAAATCAGTATCTTGATGAATCTACTGTGGCGTTAACATAGGTTCGTATTGACTTTATACTTAGTAACAAGTGTACTGTCAATAGATCTAGTCAGAATTGGAACATAGAATTATCACAGTTCTAAGTTTATTCCATTATGATTGGTACCAATTTTATAACATCAGGTGCTTCTAGCAAAATTTACTACTTACTGCAATATCATAACTTTCAATGTTATCAATAAAAACTCCGTTTACTGTATTTTCAGGGTCACTGATCCCCACTTTGTTCCAAACAATCTGACTTGATATTTCGCAGCTTTTTACGACATTTACAATCTCAATATTAGGTTTTATCATTTTATGTAACTTCTAGAAAAAAAATGTGTTCGTAATAATAGTTTGCATAGTTTGCACATCCTTCCATTCGTTCGTGCCGATTTTTGCAATGTGGATAAGCACCAAAGATTTGTAAAGCAATGAAAACGTTTTGGTGTACAATTAAGAGAAATTAAAGGGACCTGAAATGATTTTGATTTTGTTAAACTTAAAGTATGTAGGTACCAATTTAATAATCTCATCTGTAGATACTAACGTTCAATTTTCTGTAACCACTTCTGTAATTCCGTTGCGAACTGTATGAAGCTTGAATATCTTCTTATTTTTGGATTAATTTACTTTAGTGTTAATACGAAGCTTACCAGGCATTATTTTCAAATGAATATTTTTATCAACTAGTACTTTAGCTTTATTAAAAATCTTCGAAACTTATTTTCGATGTCGCTTTTTATCGAACACATTACTGTGGCCAGTTATATTAAAGCTATTATTTTAGTGAAGGCTGGATGTTCAACTTAATTAAGGCTTCTATTATACAAAGTATACAAAATTAGCGATCGATTGTTTCGTCAAAACGATGCCAAAAGTTTTTTTATTCATCAATACATTGTACTGTGTGCCTCGATTCTTATAAAATTGTATTCCAATAAGCCAGTTTGATAAAGTACTCAATTGGAGAATATGTTCCGTAATACTCATTTTGTACAATCCGTTTATACGTACTTCTATTTGGAATTCCATTTATATTTTATGTTGTCATTCATGCGAATACTTGTCAATGCAATTATTGTTGTTTACTTCAACAAAACTAAAGTTACCAACGAGTTGTTCAAAACATAGAGTAAACTATGAAATTGTCGAGTTGCTTTAATGTCTCTTTCGAACGTTACCTATTATACCTGATTTTTATCGTTTTTTCGTGTTATATTCGACGTCGATATTGACGTAATTATTAATTGGGGAACAATTTAATTTTAAGGATTGTGATTTCAAGAAATCGTTTAGGTTTATTCTATGTGATAATTGTCTGTTTTGTCTTAAGTAGGCACGTTGAGAACGCTGTCTTCCATTGCGTTTTCCATTTTAAAATCTTTAGTATTGGGACACTCGAATGTATTGAAAGCATAAGTACTTACATCTGGAATAATAAGTACTTTCTTATTGATTACCGTGTCATGCATAGCCTGTATACGGTACTTTTGGTTCTACTAATACTTCAGTGTGTTCGCGTGTCTCAGTACTTTGTAAATAAAAATTAGAATTAAGTCAACGATGCATGACAAAAAAATCGTCCACAAAACCGCTGCCTAACCTATACGTAACCTGAACAAATTGTATTTTTATAAATATTTTCTTCGAAACCACTTGTAGTATAGGATCGTTGTGATATTATGTCGGCGAAAGTCGGAATTGCCTTAAAATATTAAATATCAATGCAAGTAGGTAACTTACTTAATACTTTTAGTGTTTCTTAGATATTACTAGTTAAAAATGATATGATTGTTTTGCATACGTGCAAGGCGAAATTCTCCCAGGGCCAAAAATAGAATCGAGTTTTTTTGTCAACGTAAAAAAAATTAAACAACTGTGTATTTTTAGAAAACAAGCAATAATATTTTTAGACTTTTCATGACATAAATTAAATTAAAAGTAGAAAATTACGTACCTAATAACTTAGCGGAGTATATCTAAGAAACATCAAAAAACCGATTCGAAATATTAATTTGTAAAAACATGACGTTGTTAAGAAAAAAAAATGTAAATAGGAACTAGTTTTAAGAATTAATGGTAAATAAAGCTTAACTTAATCTTGTTGAACTTGAATAGGTATTGATTTTTCTCTGTTAATTGTAAATTAAAAAGTATTTGATAAGTTTTCACATACTTGTACAATTTTATGTAGATATTGTTTAGAAAATAACATTCTGTAAAAATGTGTTCTTACCGTAGTAAATTAAATAACGAGAATATTTTAGTTACACACTCCACTGTTGTTTATTTCATTCCAATTGACTTATATTAAATATATCCAACATACAGCATACGAATAATGATCAATAAAGATTTCGAAATCAGTGAAAACGATTACAGTATAATGTATAGAATGGCCGATGGTCCGAAACTTATGATAAACATAAAGTAATGTTACATAGTGACAGCAAATAAAAGGAACGTAATGATACAGCCTCCAATTATTTCCATAGTCCTCCAATTGATGACTACCCAGACCCTGTATTCATTACCTTCAGCTTGAAGAAACAAGTAATTATGAGTTAATATAGGCAAATGATATAACTACGCCATCAATGCTAAGTAGTCAGTACTGTAAAGCTCATAATTTTGTAAACTGGTACTTCAAGTCTCTATACAGATAAAAACTCGTTAAGAAGTTCCAGCAGATGATATAAAGACCAATAATATTAACGAGGAAGATATAAAAACAGTTCCTAAATTTATAGATCTATAGACTGTATATAGCTGTTCATAAACTGCACATATTGCAGATACACAGACAAACAGATAATGTAGCTGCAGCTGCTGTTTGTAAGTAAAATTACGTGAAGAGAAAAACACTAGACCCAATACTAATAGAGACAGATAACAATCATCTTGACACAAAAGTAACTTTGGACCAAATAACTACAGTATTGAACGGAAATAAACAGAGAATTATGACGAATAATAAACTCGAATCGCAAAAGATGATGAATGTGACCTATCCTCGAAACCCTGAACTATTAGCGCCCTAGATCTCGTAAGATACAAAGAGACATTTGTTTACACAATACGTTATCGATTTGGTACGCATAGGGCAAGTCTAGGCTACCTAGTGCACTAGCAAAGCTATAGATGGCGCGGATGAAAGCAATGCGTGTAGTAAGTTATAGATAGTATGGATCCATCCATTGATGGGTCTGGTACAGAAGCAGTATAATAAATAAGTACGTAAGGTGGCGGGGACATCGAAGCGCAACCTGTTACCATAGATTTAGCACATGATTCTGAATTAGGGGCGTTGAAATTGTCTGTGGGTTATTTAAAAAAAATTGCTGTTCCATACATTTTGACCGCGTAGGTATTGCACTTTTCTATAAAACAGTAGTGACAAAGATTAAAACAGAAGAAGAACTAGCAAGGGATCGAGGAGGGGGGTGAAGGGAGGGGGGGGGTTAACACAGAAGAAGAACTAGCGTGGGATCGAGGAGGGGCGGGTGGAGGGGGATTTCCGTGGATCAGACCGTAGTAACTCATAATTTTTAATGGTGTAGCAGCTCATACTTACGTATGGTCATACACAATTTGGAGGAACGCAGACGGCCTTTCGTCATCGCGCGCCCGCGCATACTGAGCTAGCCGACCGGCCGTCCGTATCATCGCGCTCGCACGTCGAAGGGAGCGCGGCAGATTCTACCGTCATTCTAAATTGTGTTAGTTTTAAGTTTTATAGATGTACCCTTTATATTTTGATTTTCTCCAACTAGAATTGTATATAAGCAGCGCTTACCAATAAATCATACAGATCGTTATTCGCCTACTTATTCGCAACACACCCAACCTCTAAAGTGGTGACCCCGCGTTCAAAATGACTACGCCCGTAACAAAGGAAGACAAGACTACTACGCCTGAAGACGTCGAAGCAATTAGCGTCCAGTCACGCATCCCTAAATTCTGGTGCAACAGACCTAAGCTTTGGTTCGCCCAATTTGAGGTCATTATCTACAACCAGAAGCTCGGCGATGAAGGCAAGTTCGCACTGGTTGTGGCTCAGCTGGAGATCAAAGATGTGGACCAAATCAGCGATATCATCTTGTCACCGCCCAACTCCGGCCGATACGAAGCAGCGAAGAGAAGACTGTTGGAGGTTTACGAAGATAGCGAGGGTAGTCAGTTACAAAAACTACTGAATGAAATGGAGCTTGGCGATCAACGACCATCACAGTTGCTTCGCCGAATGAGAAACCTCGCTGGGAAAAAGATGCCAGATGACACCCTGAAAATGTTGTGGCAAGGCCACCTACCCGCTTCTACCCGCACTGTGTTAGCCGTGAGTGAAGAATCTAAGCTGGACTCGTTAGCTGCCATGGCAGACAGGATGCAAGAACAGCTGAAAGAGGTGAACGCCGTGTGTTCCTGCCAGTGTCAACCTTCCACGTCAAAGGCCCCAGCGACAGCGGCGCCAGCCGAAATAGCGGCGACATCTGAACCAGCAGACAAGAAGCTTTACAGCATGATTGAAGCCCTGACCAAGGAAGTTGCAGCGCTGAAAACGAATCGATCTCGCAAATTTCAACGCCGATCCCACAATTTCAGAAGCCGTTCCAGCTCGAAATCTCGGGACAGAAAAAACGCCGTGTGCTATTTTCATCAGAAATTCGGCAAGGCAGCATACCGATGTAGAAGTCCGTGCAGTTTTAAGGGAATTACGAGTGAGAAGCCGGAAAACTAAAGGAGACTCAAGCCGTGGCGGTGGCCGAAGTCGACGATTTATCCACCTACCGCCTATTTTTACACGACAAATCAACCGGAACAAAATTCCTAATCGACACGGGTGCGAATGTATCAGTATTACCCGCTACTGCACGTGATAAACAGCGAACTCCAACCAACTACTTGTATGCAGCAAATGGTACACAAATACCCACATATGGCGAGCGAACCATCGTGCTCAACATCGGACTGCGGCGTCCCTACAGTTGGCGATTTATGGTTGCAACAGTCAGTCGGCCGATATTAGGCGCTGATTTTTTACACCACCACGCACTTATGGTGGATCTCCACGGACGACGATTGGTAGATAAAAGTACCAATTTATCGGCACGAGGGTTCCTGTCACCCACAGCTGAAGGAAGCATCCGAACCATCGACGACAAGCTTCCATACCACGACCTGTTGGCCAAGTACCCAGACATCACGAGACCAAACTTAGAGAAACTGGGAAACAGTGAAGTCGAACACTACATTGAAACCACCGGCCCGCCGATATTTACAAAAGCGAGACCACTACCGCCACATAAATACAACGCCGCAAAACAAGAATTCCAACTCATGATGAGCCAAGGAATTTGTCGACCATCTAATAGCCCATGGGCTAGTCCATTACACATGGTTTTAAAAAAGGATGGTACCTACAGATCCTGTGGTGATTACCGTAGACTAAATTCAGTAACCACACCCGATCGATACCCGATACCACGACTTCATGACTTCACACATAACCTCCAAGGCAAGAAGGTTTTCTCAAAAATTGATCTGCAGAAAGCCTACTACCAGATCAAAAACAGAGAAGAAGACGTGAAGAAGACAGCCGTGATTACTCCTTTTGGCTTGTACGAGTTCACTAGGATGTGTTTTGGTTTGATGAATGCAGGCCAGACATTTCAACGCCACATGGACAACGTGCTACGCGGCCTACCTGTTTTTCCATTCGTCGATGACGTTCTGGTAGCTTCTGAGAACGAAGAAGAACACAGAAGAGAGCTTCAAGAAGTGTTTAAGCGACTTAACGACAGCGGTTTAAAAATAAACGTCGCTAAGTGTATCTTCGGCCAGTCGAAACTTAATTTCCTGGGATACACGTTAAGCCCTGAAGGCATTACACCGACGGAAGATAAGGTGCAAGCAATCCAATCCTATCCATTGCCAAATACGATCCAAGATCTACGCCGTTTCGTCGGAATGCTGAACTTTTATCGTTCAAGTATACCCCATGCGGCTGAACATCAGAAAGAATTGAGCAAATACTTTCACAACGCCAAGAAAAACGATAAAACAAACATACAATGGACCGAAGAGGCAAAAGAAGCATTCAATCAATGTAAACAAGATATCAAGAACTGCGCATTATTGTCCTACCCATCACTGAGCGAACCTTTCGCACTGATGACAGATGCCTCAAACACATGTGCTGGTGCCGTTATACAACAAAAGATCAACGGCAGGTGGAGACCACTGGGATTTTTCTCAAAGAAGTTCAGTGACGCACAACAAAAATACAGCACGTACGACCGTGAGTTGCTATCAATCTACATGGCAATACGTCACTTCCGCCGTGTGTTTGAAGGACGAGAGTTAATTGTATACACGGACCACAAACCGCTGTGTAATGCAATAACTTCGAACAGCAAGTCTGAGACGCCCCGCCGAACAAGATACCTTGAATATATCGGACAGTTCACGTCGAATATTCAACACGTAATCGGCCAGGACAACAAAGTCGCAGATGCACTATCGCGAGTCGAAACAATAACATGCCCGACACCATTGGATTACACCGAGTTAGCAAGACAACAAGATCAAGACGAAGAATACAAAACGCTAGCAAACAAAGGGAAGTACATATTCAGGAAGATCGCTATGCCCAACTCAACCGCCAAACCTGTTACCTGCGAGATGTCATCAAACACTGCTCGTCCATACCTACCACCAGATTTTCGAAAAGCAGCTTTTCAAGCGATTCACGACCTTAGTCACCCCGGCATAAGGGCGACAAGGAAGCTAGTCACTGCCCGCTACTGGTGGCCCTCCATGAATAGTGACGTAAATGAGTGGACTCGAGCGTGCGACGCGTGCCAGCGCGCTAAGGTGCAACAACACACGAAGACACCTATTGCGAGTTTCGAACAAGCAAACAGACTAGAGCATGTACACATGGATATCGTTGGCCCGTTACCTATTTCTGACGGCTATCGTTATCTACTGACCATGATAGATAGGGCTACCAAATGGCCAGAAGCCTGCCCATTGGAAGACATAACCGCAGAAAAGGTTGCTAACGCATTCTACGAGGGTTGGATCGCGAGATTTGGTTGCCCAGTAACCATAACCACCGACCAAGGGAGGCAATTTGAGTCTGACCTGTTTCACAAATTGGCGCAACGCATGGGAATTCACCGCACCCGCACCACTGCCTACCACCCGCAGTGTAACGGCGTGATAGAACGATGGCACCGCTCACTCAAGACGTCACTCACCGCAAGACTCAAATCTACAACATGGTCGCATGAGCTACCTACAGTGCTACTGGGACTGCGCGCTTTGATAAAAGAAGATGTCGGTGCCAGTACTGCTGAACTACTATATGGCCAAACGCTACGATTACCCGGAGAATTCTATGAAGAATCAACAAGACATCGCGATACGATTTCAAACTTCATGAATAAGTTGAATGGAGCGTTAAAGAAGGCCCAGGCGCAACGGAAATCTAACCAATCGCGAGCGACATTTATTCATGATGACCTATATAAATGTACGCATGTATATCTACGCAATGACGCATCAAGAAAACCTCTGACGCCGACCTACACAGGCCCGTACAAAGTGATCAGTCGTAAGGACAAGTACTTCACTATCCAGTTACGCAATAGATGTTCCAACATCACTGTTGACAGACTAAAGCCTGCTTTCCGGATCAACACCGAGTCAGATGCACCAGTCACAGATACGTACGCATACGTCACAAAATCAGGTAGGACTTCGAAGCCCTGTGTACGTTTCACTAGCGGGGGAATGATGTAGCAGCTCATACTTACGTATGGTCATACACAATTTGGAGGAACGCAGACGGCCTTTCGTCATCGCGCGCCCGCGCATACTGAGCTAGCCGACCGGCCGTCCGTATCATCGCGCTCGCACGTCGAAGGGAGCGCGGCAGATTCTACCGTCATTCTAAATTGTGTTAGTTTTAAGTTTTATAGATGTACCCTTTATATTTTGATTTTCTCCAACTAGAATTGTATATAAGCAGCGCTTACCAATAAATCATACAGATCGTTATTCGCCTACTTATTCGCAACACACCCAACCTCTAAAATGGCTTTTTATTTTACTATTCTGTTTTCGTACAGACACAATTATTTATAAGAAAAAAAACGATATCATTTTTAACTTTGGATATAGATAAATGTCAAATAGTGGAGTAATACCCACCCGAAATTTGTTTGGAAAAATATCGACTAGTGCCACCTTAAGCGTAAGTTCGATGTGACCAAACAGATTTTTAAATATGATCTGATCACCAGCTATTACACACATAATATTTCAGTGGCTTTGTACGATACTGAAATGAATAAGTAATTCATACCGAAAAGTTTCGTAACTATTGAGAAAATGTCATTAGGATTGCAGTTGTATCTGATGGAGTTGAGATGGATTATGATGATGCCACCTTACTTTTGACCGTACCTTCTGGTCCAAAAGAAGGCAATTTTCATTGGAAATAGATGTTTTGGGTAATTTAGAATCAACCGGCCACAAATCCAGACTTCCGGGCTGAGAAACTTTGCCCTGCCATTAATAGAAATCAATGAATATACACATCTTTAAAATAGACTTGCATGGAGCACCCTACTAAACTGGATCATCATCTAGTTGGGAAAAGGCTAGGCAGATCGGGTCGGCTTCCAGTCTAACCAGATGCAGCTGAATACCAGTATTTTACATGGAGCGACTAATACCTATCTGACCTCCACAACCCAGTTACCGGGTAATACAATACCCCTTGGTAAGACTGGTTTTCAGACTTTCGGGCTACTGACGACCCGTAACGATTATCAAAGATCCACGAATGACAACCGGTATCAACGGCTTAACGTGCTTTCCGAGGCACGGAGGGGTCTCGGTATGTGAAGATGGTCACCCATCCACGGACCAACCGCGGCAAGCGTAGCTTAACCTGATCGACCGACCCGTGCGGCTGTTATTAATTAGCCATAGTAGTAAACTGGATAACATGAAATTAAAAGGAAAGCATTCTATTGGTCCAAGCAAATTGTATTACCTACGTGTAGTCACGCGCGAGGAAGCCGTACGTTACATCGAGGTGGAGAAGCATTGCAAGTTGTGACCTAACGCTGTCCAGGTGAGTTGTACATTATCGTTATTCTCTAATATTGCAATACTGCCCTCGTAACAGCAAATGCAGTACTTGCAAAATGGCGGTTTCGAGAAAAACGCGTTTAAGTGTTCTTCTTTCATTCTTTTTTTTCAAATTTTTTCTATTTCATCATGTTCCAGCCATAGAAAAAAAATAAAAAAGTTCTACGTACCTTGAAGTCTCCCCATGTAATTTTTGACAAAAATGGAAAATCGTTAAAATGTCGATTACTGCATTTGCTATTACGAGGGCAGAATAGCTTAGAACGTTTTTATTTTATTTATTAACTGTCCCGTAAGTTGGTCTCAGAGTCGCGACGTGAGCGTGGGGTCTTGGGTTCGAGTCCCAGGACCGGGCAAAATGTTATTGGGCTTTTCCATTAGGAATGTCTCAGTAACAGCCCGGAATTTGGAAGTTGGCGGTGTGATACCCCCGTGCCTCAGAAAGCACGTTAAGCTGTTGGTCTTACGCCTGATCTCTCTCCGGTCGTGTCGGATTGTGTGCCGTACCATCGGACTATGAGAGTGATGGAAGATTGAGTGCACCTATCTCTGCGCATACATTTGTGCACTATACTCCCACGTAGATGGGCAATCTCCACTGAGAATCAGCACTTTTTGAAAGTCAAAATTATATATGACTGTCCCTCAAAACGTCCGCCCTTTTTTTATTTTTTATTGCTGAATGGGCCCGCTTTTGACCTCGATCACGCCTGATGGAAAGCGATGGATGAGGTCTATAATGGAATGAGCGTGCCCAAAAGATGCCTAAGGCACTGAAACTCCCACGCATTGACGAAACATAGCAGGCTGCTTGACGCCCGACTCCTGTGGGAGAGTGGTGGCTTATCAGGCGGGCGTTAGCCCTACTACCGCAAGGGAAGAATTGGCCAGTCAAAAGGAGTTAGGTGTGACTGTCCAGGATGCGCCAAGCGCTCGGTTCAGTTGTGTAACTGGCGGAACAAACTGCGCTACACGAGGAGTCTTCTTAATACATCCCAAAAATGCCCTTCACCACTTCCTAGTGCTTTTGCTGGGAAGAAGAAGTGGCGCAACAAACTCCCCAACAACACAAACTTCCCAGCATTAAATCATCAATTTGATAGTATTTTCGAAATAGTTTCGCAGTTAAATATAGCTAGGCTTGAATTCATATCAAGTACAGACAAGTACAGAAATATTTATACTTCTCATAAACTTTACGATTCCTATAATCATAAATTGAAATGGATAGTAAAATAAACGTACACAGGACGGCATATCAAGCTATAGGTACCTTTCCAATTTTATCTGACCTCGTATTGTATATACTTTTCGTACGATGAGAAGTCCCCTTATACTGGAAATATATTACTGGATATGTCGTCGTACGTACATATAGATATCTAAATACATTAATTTTACACTTCTGCAAGTTGAATGCATTATATATGTATGTAAGTACATACCAAGTTCCAGTAGCACAGGCTACGTTATGTAGGTATTGGAAAAGTAATTACATACTAGTTTTTATTATATATTTTTATTGCTACTTCATTGGCAAGTCAATCTGAGTCTCAGTTTGAATCCACTATAGTGTCAGTTTCAATCACAATCCGATAGAGTTTGAAAGAAATTGCTGATCCATTTCATCATAATGTTTAAAAATTGCATTTATTTACATGCATATTAAGAAAATTTAAATACAATATACAAACTAACACAAATATGTTATTATGTACAGGTTTTTAAAGGAAAATAATAAAATAAGGGAAGAGCTCATTGGGCATAAAAAAAATCGTCCGCATCGCTGTCCGTGGGAAAAGTGCCCAAAAGACTGGCAACTTTGCCACATTGGATGGCAATTCTGCTTCTTTGACCTATGATTTTAAAAGTTTATCTGCTCGACCACGTCAATGACGCTGTTGACGTGAATGATGTTGTTGAATTGGCAAAATGCAATGGCTGTGTTACGTAATCACCCCCCAGATTCAGTGTTTCAGTGCTTACCCCCCCACCCCGCGATTCCTTTACATGCTTTTTGTCCCAGCTCGTACTTAGGTACCTACTTAATTATATTTTGCAATGAAAATAAAAACAGAAAAATGTCTTCAACGTTACAATGTAACGTAGTCAAGATACTTTCGTGCAGAAAGTAATTTTTTTCGCTGATGAACAAATAAGTCATACATTCCTGTTTTATAATGACTAATTATATTTCTTTTTACACAGCGAAGCCTCTTTAAATAGACATAACCATAATTAGTATAGGTACAGGAGTCAATTATAAAAACTTTGGTTAAGTTCATCACTTATTTGTTGAGGGTTCCGTCGGTATTTAAAGTGTTGCTCTTTTCAGTGCTTTATATATACAATACAAGTTATAATGTGCACCTATAATAATAAACGTTCAAAAGTGCCTTTTTTGTGCCCATTTGAAATAAATGCTTTGACTTTGACTTTGACTTTGAAATAGTCCTCCAGAGTCAGACTGTATTTCGGCCATTGCGGCCAATCTCAACGGAGACTAGCCTTCAAGTATTTTAAATGTTCTGTCCTTTTTTGAATGAAATAGAAAGAATAAGAAGCACTGAACTTAAATTTACTTTAGTTTGTGAATAAGGGAATCTGCGCCTATACGTAATTCTAAATCACACTAATATTATAAAGGCGAAACTTTGTGAGTATGTGTCTTTATATGTGTGTTACTTCTTCACGCTCAAACGGCTGGACCAATTTTAATAAAATTTTGTATGGACGTAGCTGACACCCTGGCTTAACATATAGGCTACTTTTTATCCCGATATTTCCACGGGATCGAAACTTATTAACTAGTGCTTATATAAACATAATATTTATAAAATGGTAACATTGCGGGCAACGACTCACACGCCACGCCGCGCCGCCGCACAGTGGAACGAATGTATGGGAGCGGTTGGACGTAGACATGTCCGAAAAAAAAGAGTAAAATTATGCCAAACTAATGATGCCATCTTATTCGATTACTTAATGCCTTCATAACTTGTGGTGATGAATTTCTTCATAACTCCCATATTTCGGGAGTAATTTGAGAAAATGTGAAATTTTACTATGAAAATGAGTGTATCGAGCTCTCTCCCTCCTGATTCCGGGCTTGTTTCAAGTAGCGGTCTCTAATATCATAATGCTTATACTAAGAGCTATATTTAATACTAAGACACATAGTGCGCCAAATGTGCACTTTCTGGGATAAAGAGTGATGTTTATTTTATAACACAATTTTTTTATTTTTTGTTTATTTTGTTGATTAAAACCGTTTTTCTAAAGGTTTACCTTATTACAATAACATTTCTGAGCAGCCAATTAGAGAAGATATAAGCTAATTAGGATATATAATTAGGGACTTAAGGTTTACATATAAAACTGATGCACTAATGATTACTGATAAGAACATTGCTATTATTTAATTACTAAATGGCTCTTAATACACTAATTTAGCATGCATCATTTACTAATTATCACAACAACTAATTACCTTGCAATATTTAACAAAGGATACCTGGGATACCTGGATTTTATATAAATAGGTCACTATTAGTAACTTTAAAATCAGTGTTGATTTACACCTCGTTGTATCCAAGCTAATCTCGCAATGTATTTTCCAAATTTTAATACAAATCTTGATATTCACGTTGCTTTATGCGCACGCGCACATAAAGATTTACGCGACTTTAACTATTTGTTCAGTGTTTTAAAAGATAACAGTTGTGTTCAGTTATGTGAAAGTGCTGAAACAAGTTTAAAAGACTGGTGTCGTCGATTTTGCTACCGCATTTATGCAAAATGGACACAGTCTGGAAGAAGCACAGATAAGTTTCGGAAGAAACATGAGATTTGGCTACAGGCTGCAATTCAATGGCCGGAATTACAGAATGAAAATATGGAACCTTCTACAGAAAATATAAGTGACGTCATCGAGCCCATAATTTCTCCTGCTAAATCTGATGCTTCAACTTGTACACATCCTAGTCCTCGTAAATCTTTTGAGGACCTTAGTAACCGGCAAAAAAGAAGACGCACTGAAGATAGTCTTTCATGCAGCAGTAGCAGCGCTGAAATTATGTTTTCGGCCGAAAGGGCGCTTCAAAAGGCAGGACAAAGCGATACAGCTTATGTTATGAAATACTTGACGGAGAATCCAGAAGAGGCCTCAAAAATCAAAGCCTTCATTGAAGGTAAATCAATTCAGGTACGGGAAATATCCCCTTTGAAGGCATTGGCTCTTTATGTATCGATGAACTTATCGAAATGGCGCTATAACACTCTTCGGGATTTCAACACTCAAGAAGGAGCTCTTCAATACCCGAGTTACTACATGTTGGTTAAAGAAAAAATTAAGTGCTATCCGGCCAAAGAAGATCTCACAGTTACAGAGAGCTCTGCAAAAATCAAATTACAAGCCTTGATGGATTTAACCTCAAGAAGACTTATTAGGTCGTTAGAAACCCCTGTTGATCCCAATCAACAGCTCGTATTGACCAGCAAATGGGGTTTTGACGGATCATCTAGCCAAAGCATTTATCATCAAAGGACGAGTGAAGATGAGCAAATCGATCTTGCTAGTAATTTTATGATTAGTCTTGTACCACTGCGGCTCGTCTCAAAAGGTGTAACAATTTGGGAAAACGAGCGACCATCTTCCACTTCATTTTGCCGGCCAATATTGTTTAAGTTTATAAAGGAAACCAAAGAAAATGTGCAGAGAGAGATGGCTGAAATCGAAGCAGAGATTGAAGCCTTAACTCCATCCACCATCACTGATGGAATTAGTGTCAAACACCAACTGCTGTTGACAATGATTGATGGTAAAATTCATTCCATTATATCCAATACAGCAGCTTCAGTGTGTGACATAATATGCAAGGCTTGTCCTAAAGAAATGAATAATTTAGAGTTAATCAAAGATAAACACGCAAACGAGGACATGTATAAATATGGCTTAAGCACCCTTCACGCTTGGATTCGCTCAATGGAATGCTTATTACACATTTCCTACAAATTAGACATAAAATCATGGCAAGTAAGGGGTGATATAGCAAAAAGGCAAGTTGATGACAGGAAGAAAAGAGTTCAAGAGGCTGTAAGAAGAGAAACGGGCTTACTTCTCGATGTTGTGAAACAAGGCAGTGGATCCACCAACAATGGCAACTCGGCAAGGAGATTTTTTGAAAACTACACTAAATCTGCTGAACTGACCGGAATAGATGCTATGCTTTTAAGAAAAATCTGTGTGATCTTGCAGTGTATTTCATCAGGAGAGAAGATCAACGTAACTAAATTCCGAGAGTTCTGCTTTGATACTGCTAAGCTTTACGTGGAGTTATACCCATGGTATTATATGCCTTCTTCACTTCATAAAATTTTAATGCATGGGCCAGACATAGTTCAGAACATGTCAATTGTGCCCATTGGTTTTCTATCCGAAGAGGCATCTGAGGCTAGAAATAAAGATTTTAGAAAATATAGAGAGGGGCATTCTCGAAAGCATAGCAGTATCTCATGCAATGAAGATATTATGCACAATCTTTTACTGTCTTCTGATCCACTTGTTACAAGTATCCGTCCAAAAGGAAATAAGTTTGTAAAAAAATCTTCTTTTAAGGAATTTTATGAGCTTACGGATTCTGAGAAAAGTGATATCGAATTTGTTAACATAAATGATTTAGCGGACATCGATTCTGAATTTGAATTAATTGATGATGATGATGATGACGAAGATAATTAAATGATGTTATTGTTTTAAAATGTGTAACTTAGTAAATTAGAGCTTACATCTTAATTATTTATTGTACTTTTAATGAAACTAGGTAATTTATTATCAACTTACTTAAAAGTCATACTCTCATCAGTTCTTGTGAATATTTTTGTTAATATATATTTCTGTATATATATAATATATTTATAGACCTCTTAATAAGTCTGTCTGCGGTTTAAAGTAAATACAAATGGGGAAAAAACGTTTTTTTTTTTTAAATTTTCATTTCCTTTTATCCCAGAAAGTGCACATTTGGCGCACTATGTGTCTTAGTATTAAATATAGCTCTTAGTAATAGCATTACGATATTAGAGACCGCTACTTGAAACAAGCCCGGAATCAGGAGGGAGAGAGCTCGATACACTCATTTTCATAGTAAAATTTCACATTTTCTCAAATTACTCCCGAAATATGGGAGTTATGAAGAAATTCATCACCACAAGTTATGAAGGCATTAAGTAATCGAATAAGATGGCATCATTAGTTTGGCATAATTTTACTCTTTTTTTTCGGACATGTCTACGTCCAACCGCTCCCATACATTCGTTCCACTGTGCGCCGCGCGCCGGGCACACAAACCAAAAAGTTTTTCGCCACAACTCCCCGCTTAGGGAACCCTAAAAGAACTAGCTAGGCAAGCAATTTAGTCCTACAGGTCTCAGTATAAAAATAGATAGAAAATATAAAGTTGGACTGGGGACTTGAAACCGGTACGAGGGCAGATGGCTAGTGCCTTTTTGCTTCGTCCTGGGAACATTCTTTGTTTGTGCGGTTATTGTGGGTAAGCAGGACAAGTGGTGGATGATACGATGGTAGGTAACTGTATTTCGATATTACGGTGTTAGGGATTTGTATGATTTTAGTTTGTTTCGTCAGTCGGGAAGAAATATTCAGAGGATGACATGCCAAAGTTGGTTTAATTTTTGCTAATATAAAGAACTAGCAGCGCCCTCCTGTTTCACCCGCATAAGTTTCCCGTGGGAATATCGAGATGAAAACTATCCTATGTCCTTTCCCGAGACTCAAACTATCTCTATACCTACCCATCTAAATCGGTTCAGCGGTTTAAGCGTGAAGAGGTAACAGACAGACACACTTTCGCATTTATAATATTAGTATGAACTAGCTTCTGCCCGCGACTTCGTTCGCGTGAAATTTCACCCTACCTCCATTCACCCTCTTAGGGTTGGAATTTCGAAAAACACTTTCTTAGTGGATACCTACTCTTCAAAAAGAACACACCCTCCACGTAACCTACGACAAACTTATTATTTGCGGTTGGTACAGTAATCGGGTCTAGGGATCGAACCGCAAAATTAAGTTGTTTTTTATTGTATATACTTTTCCGGGATAAAAAGTACCCAGTGTGGTGCCCAGGATATTAAAGAATAATTATACCAAGTTTCATCGTAATCGAACCGGTAGTTTTTGCGTGATGCCTGAACAAACAGACAGACATACGGACAAAAATTTTTTTAATCGCATTTTTGTGTTCGGTGTCGGTCTAGTAACACCCCCTGCCATTTATTTTTTTGATATTTTCAATGTACAGAATTTTCACTTCTACAGATTTATTATAAGTATAGAATAGATATAGATACTCGTATATTCTACTATATCTAAGTATAGACACTATAATTTAGAGTCGCTTTTCGTGTTTTGTCTAGTCGTAAAAGCCGTGCGAAACAGGGGCGGGTTGCTAGCTATGTATACATAAGCAGTAGATAACTAACTCAAATGGGTGCGGATATTAAAAATATTTGCTTGTAAGTAGATAACTTGATAAAATGGCCAAAAATACATGTTTCTGACAGTACATCAAGGCAAAAAAAATATATATAGAAAAAACCATAAACAATTTCATAAAATCATGCACCTAACCATTTCACGTTCATCAAAGTTCTAAACTTTCCTCAACGAACTAGCAGACCAGACCTAGCCAATATTTATTTACCTACTCCTCACTTGAAGCTAGAATTGCAAAGAAGACATCCGGCGCAGGAGCACAAAGCAAACAAAGCAACCCCATTAACGCACACTTGCGCACGCGCACGTTACCTAACAAGGATCGCTGCGAAATTCATTACAGCAGCGGCCGTCATAAATCAACCTTGACTTGTGGCTCTCAAAGTTTGCACCCTTGAGAAATATGGGAGCTTGCTTTCTTTTATTAGCTACTGATATGAAACAATGAGAACATATCGCACCTTTCGTGCAACAAAGTCACAACAGCTCATTTTTTAATTTTACAGGAGAAGACTTCTAATTTTTTTTTTTCGCATTTATTTCCTCATTTTTTCGCTTTTATAACCACAAAGGCACCTACGCCATCTAGTAGAATTTTGAGATACTTTCGCGGATGTTTTTGTTGCCCCAAGTATAGGCATGGTTCAGAGACATGATGATGACATGCCTCAATTTTGCAGTTTTGGCTATTTGTGACTTTGTTTTACCGAAGGTGCGTTTGAATAGTAAGTAACTCCTGAAAAATTCAGGAAAATAGTCTTCAGTCGTATTCTAGAGATGCTCAAGCTCATATAATTATATTCAAACCAAATAGATTTCATACTATCCATTTTCAAGTACTTCACTTCTGAAATGCAGTTACATGTTTTGGCATCGTTTTGAAATAGACAAGGGATTTAATAGTTAGGGTTAGAAATGAAAAAGTTTATTACATTTATGAGGAAATCTCCAAGATGCAAGCAGACTTCTGACACCAAATTGCATTGCAGGCTTTTAATTAATTTATTTATCAAATCTCCCTTACTACTATCATTACAGGTGTATACCGAATGCGATCATAAGATGCAATAATTCAATTTCTAGCTTGGGAAGTATCCGATTTGCATAATACTGGTCACTTTCACATTACCACCACACCTTAAGGGGTGGCTCCACATTGAGAACCACTGCCCTAGTGCTTACTAGATAAGGTGTCCCATTAGATGTGTTTTCAAGTTTCAGACCGGTTCGTGCTCATCTGCGAGGTTTATAAGCGTGGTTCGGGACGTCTGACGCCATTCCCGTATCGGCTCCCGGAGCTCATCTAGTCTCCCTTCATCCCCCTTGGATCCTGGTCATCATCCTTCAACTTCAAGATGTGGCGGCTACTGCTGTTGGCTTTTCTGGCGACTGCGTCGGCGCAGATCCCTTCGCTCGGGTGGTGTCCTGATTTTCAAGTAAGTTTTTGTTTTTCTTTGCTTGTTAGTGTATGTATGTAATAAAGAGTATTCTATTCTATGTTTGAATGTTTATTTTGGATTGAAGATGTAGGTGTTTAAACAAAGAAATAAATTAGAAGTACGGTCATCAAAGGAGATAAGTAACCAGGGTCGTCGGATATAGTTGAAATTTAGTAAGAAACCGATTCATGTTTTCGAATAAAATGTAATGTAATTAATAGAAAATAAACAGTTAATTTATTTAATTGCTTTTTATTCGAAAAAAATCCATTGGTTTCTTACTAAACATTAACTGTATCCGAGGACCCTGATTACTTATCACTTTTGGTGACTGTACCGGGCCTCTAGCATTTCTTCATTGTCTCTTATTAGTTGGATGGCATGTATTTTATGTGGTCACTAGTAATTGGAATGATAAAATGAGATTGTTTAAACTCCATTAAATTTAAATATTACTGACCAATTGAAGTTAACGTTGTGGATTTTTATCGAAAAAAAAGATAGAATGAAAATACCTTTATTTGCGGTAAACATGGTGCATAGAAATAACACAAACACAAAAAGAAAATATACGACAGATAAACGCAAAACGGCCATCGTTCAGCATAATGCTACGACCCTATGAGAGACAGAGTCCCAGCTGGTTAAAACAAAAACTTTAGTCTAAATCCCTCAAACAGAAAAATCAATACTTATTTAAGAATATTTATGATCAAAAATGTCAATTGTTACTTAAATTATCCTTTCAAACATTAAGTAAGGTACTACTAACTACTACTATACTACTACTACTATTTACTAACAACGTCAGTACAAACCATCCTCACTCCGTTATACTTCCAACCAACCAGACATATCTACAGCAAAAACCATCCTTCATTTCCCAACAAAAACTCCCCTTGACCTTGACCTTGGCAGTGCACGTAACAGCCATCACTGACCGTGGTCAACTCGTAACTGGTTGTCGGGCTGGTTGGCTGGTCGGGCGACGACCGCGGGGTCCAACTTGCTTATACATATACTTTCCTTTTCATTTATCTCACGCAAATGTATGAGTTGTGTATTGATTTGAAAGTAATGATGGATTTTGTTTGGGCAGGGTTTGTTATTCAGTTGGGATTTGTAATTTTGTTTGAGGGCCTTTTGACTTAGAAGTAATTTTACGCTTCATTGCACAGTCAGCAAAAGAGATAAGTATGCAGGATCGTCGAATATAGTTAAAGTTTAGTAAGAAACCGATGGGTCTTGTCGACTGAAATTTAATGTACCTAATTAAAGAGCTGTTTGTTTTCTATTAACAAATTTTTTTTTCGATAATATCCATCGGTTTCTTACTAAACTTCAACTATATCCGACGATCCTGCATACTTCTTTCTTTTATTGACATAAAAATTAACGGTGTGTTTAAAATATAATTTAGTAAATTTACCAAGGATTTAATGGAAGGAAGGATTGTGGAGGCAGCGCTTATGAAGCTTTGCATTTACAAAAGTACTATACCCACACGATGACATATCAAGCTATACATTACCAGTATAAGCTGAGTTCTCATTGTACGAAAAGCCTATACAACACGAGGTCAGCTAAAACTGGAAATGCTAGCAGGCTTGCTTGATATGGCGTCGTTTGTACCTTTCGCCAATAAGCTCCCGTGTATAAACGATAGTTTCTGGATAACAAGACGTAACTAATGGGGCAAATTTAGGTGTTTTTCTTTGATTAAAATACATACTAAATAAAATAAAGTAAGTAGACATAAATTGAGGCATTTAAATTTGTATTTGTTAGTTCTCGCTAACTTTTGTTAACCAAACCTTATCTCCCTGCAGGCGATGGCAAACTTCAACATGAACCGTTTCCTGGGCACATGGTACGAGGCTGAGCGATACTTCACCGTCACGGAGCTGGGCACCCGCTGCGTCACCACCCACTACACCGCCACGCCTGAAGGCAGGATCCTCGTCACCAACGAGATCACTAACTCCTTGTAAGTACTGACAGGCATATACATAATTATCTCGTTTTGTAGAACATTTGCAAATCAGCAAAGTTGGGAACTGATAGCCCGGTTGACGACGGCGGTTGTTTTCACGGCGATTGTAACTCAAGGAGTCTCTTTTAAAGCAATCCCGAGGTTATTTACTTATTTATTAAGGTACACTAACAGCTTATTTGTATACATTATATTAAGCACTATAATCATAAAAGTTTCGGTCTTACACAGTCGCCAATTAGAGGTTTACCAGGTTAGACTGGCAAATGTTTCAGTGGGGTTAAAAACTGAAATCTCGCCAAAGATGGTAGCACCGTTCAACGTCGACAAATCACATTTTTTTTGTTTATGTGTACTTTTGTGTCAATCACAAATTAAATAAAAACTAGATAAATACGTATGTGACTTGGAGTGTAGGTAAACGTAATAAAGTTTCAATTTCGCGGGCTATGTTCGCGCATCCCCCTTAAAACAAGATAGATAGACTAGAATCTTAATTGTTATTAAAAAATAATCTTGTAAATGTTCAAATAACATCATGTGGGATACGTGGCTTCAGTTAAGGGGGAGTCAATACATCCCACGAAATTCGATATTGCAGTGCTTTTATCAAAATTCAATAAGTAGCAATTAATATAAGTTAAAAATAATAACTAAGTAAATAAGTTCTCAAATATTTTTGATTTAAATAAGACTATTTCGTGGAAAAATGTCGATTTACATTTTTCCCCTTTATTATTTACTAGCTGCGCTCCGCGGTTTCACCCGCATAAGTTTCGATCCCGTAGGAATATCGGGATAAAAAGTTGCCTATATGTTAATCCAGGGCTGACACCCTGGGTGCCAGCTACCTCCTTACAAAATTTTATCAAAAGTGAAGAAGTAACAAACATATAAACACGCACTCACAAACTTTCGCCTTTATAATATTAGTGTGATTATAGTGTGATTGAATGTGTGTCATAAACTCATACATACCTAAGTCATAACATACCCTACTAAGTATGAAATATCTTCCACCAGGACCGGCTTCAAGCGGATAATGGAAGGTCATCTGCAGAAGGTTGGCAGGGAAGGCGAGGGTCGCGTTATGGTGAAGTACTCTTCAGCTCCTCTGCCTTATGACTTCGAGTACAGCATACTGGATACTGACTACGATAGCTATGCAGTCATGTGGTCTTGCAGCGGTATTGGACCTGTGCACACCCGTATGTTTATTCTTGATCCTTCCTTGCATACCTCCAATTGAATTAGATTTTTTATGACTATCCCCAGCCAGAGGAATATTACGTTTTCTTATTTAATCAATGTTGCGCTGTGAAAGTGAATCGAGGAAAACCGAAACCCGTAAAATCCTACATAGAAAATTGTAGGTTAGATGATCTTGTCTTATTATTAGATTATCTTTACTTGGAGATCCTAAATAAATAAATGATTAGGTTACAGGAAGAATGCGATTTGAGACAAGTACCTTTTTTTTCATATTTATTACCGAACTAGCTTCTGCCGCGACTTCGTCCGCGTGAAATTTTGGCCACCATCCCACCGCGTCGCATCCCATCGCCCGCCCGCTCTTACCTACTTCATTTTCGCTCAGCGTTCTTTCTGGCTATTTTTCTTTTGCTCGGCTCCTAAGGGTCGCAGCGTGATGTCCAAAATGCCTATAGCCTACCTCAAGAATTGGGCTGTCAAAGGAAAAAGTTACTTTTCAAATCCGAATTGGAGTTCCAGAGATTAGCGCGTTCAAACCAACGAACAAATTCTTCAGCTTAATAAAGCTGAAGAATTTGTTTAGCTGAGTAATCTATATCCATTTATACTACTAATAATTAGTATAGAGAGATATAGATTACTATTATTTGTGCTTCTACTTTATGATCCCTAAGCAACACAAAACAACATTATCTATACAGTATCTACTAGACCTCAAAACTACGAACAACAATCTTAAACATTCTAAAATATTGTAACGTTTATTCACAGAAAACACCTGGTTGCTATCCCGTGACAGACTCCCATCTCTGTCCGTGATGCAGAACGCATATGCCGTCCTCGACAGATACAAGATCTCCAGGACTTTCTTCCTGAAGACCAACCAGGCTGACTGCACGATACTGCCAGAGCCTGCTGCTGCCAGTGAACTTGATGCTAAGAGCGCTGATGTGCCCGTACCTGCTGAGGTACCAGCTGAGAAGTCGAAAGAGGTTGAACAGCCTGTTGAGGTAAGAATAAGAATACATAATGTGAACAGACCTTTCCTGACATTGTTGGTAAAACGGTAAAAATCGTTTATTTCAAAATTAAAATATGGAGGTATCGTTGGTCCCAAACTAGGTATAGCTAATATCTTGGGCACTTTTACATAAGTACAACATATTGATAATTTTAGACAAACACACGAAAAATTAAAGTGAAATTGGCAACAGTCAAGCCTCATCGAGGCAACAAGAATATATGAAAATTAATTCATAATATTTATGTAGCAAGAAGATTTCAATAAACGATGACCACATCTGTCTTAGTCTTGGCAATCTAAGTACATACCCAGTTATAGCTAATATTAAAATTCGTATATCATAAATTGCCTGTCGAAACTAAAACGTGTTGCTATAACATATACCTACCCATCTAACTAAATAGCTTCATGGGCCTATAAAGATTTAAAATTAACTTCACATTTATTTTGCCAACAGAAGAGAGTCGACCCCGAAGTCAAGGTAGCTGAGCCAGAAGAAAGATCAGCAGTTCCCGAACCAGCTGAAGAAGCCAAACCGATGCAAGTCCCAGAACTGATCATGTCGGAATCTAAGAAGAAGGAAGAAAAGATTGAGAAAATCGAACCGGTGATGGTAGCAGCAGAAACCAAGGAAATTAAGGAAATTCCTGTAGTACAGTAGACAGTAAGAAATGTTTGAGGGAACCTTCCAAGGCTGTAGATTAAACTTAAAGGGACATGTCAGCAAGTAATAGAATACTCTATTATTGACGATGCTATGACAAGGCTAATTTAGAAACGCAAATTTTATGACAATTTGTTCGATATTTGCGTTCCTAAGAATGATTGGAATAGCACAATCTATTTATTGCTGGAAGATCAGACTTCAAACATTTAGGATATTTGTCACTTTTGTCTGATATTTTATGTATTTAAAATTGTCCTCTATACAGCCTTGAGGTTTGATAAAAGTGTGATTCGAAGGAGCCTTCAGTGGTGTCTCAAATAGGGCTACTTTACCAAATAAGTAATGAGTACCTACTCGACACGCAGCGACGCTTGCACTGTTCAAGCATTGCTTAGTTTTAACTCGATAGTCATTGTAATAAGCGAAGTCAGCTCTGATAATAAAATAGTAAGTGAATTTTGTGGTCTTATTTCTACATAAAGTTACATAACACATAAGTGAGTATGTATAGTAATGTATACCCCACAGGTACCCCCACATTTCGCCTGATATTACACAAATATACTTACATTGTTTAACACAAACTTCCCTAAATGGAACCTTAACGCCAATGGTGACTATGTCTTACTCCCAATTATTAAACTTTAAGAAATACTCTAATCCTATTCAGTGTATAAAATGTTCTGAAAAGCAATAGCTAAAGGCTGAATTCTAATAGCAGCAAAAGTGCAATCGAATGATTTTTTTTTAGGTTTGCATACGACGCAAATCGTTTGTTGTTAAATTATACCAAAACCAAAGGTGTTAACTACCTAATAAAGCAATTTGATGTTTCACAAAGAACCATATTGATACTTTGTACTTCTAAGCCATTGTAACGCACCCCTCAACCACACTTCTTTGTGAATACTTTGAGGTGCTGACTGTTTACGCCAACTAGGATCGTTTCAAACAACATTCTATCTTAGCGTACATTCCAACCCTGGAAAGATTTACCCGTATGCAAGAGGTTTCGTTCTAAAATCCGGTTTTTATTCGTAGATTTAAACTCGTTTTGGGCCCTTATTTATATGACAAAACTAATAAGATTCTTGAAATATACTATAGGAATAAATTAACCATGAATAAATCGGTATCTCTGTGGCTTTAGAAGTTAACATACGATCAAACGGAAATTATTTTGACAACTGACTGTCGGGTAGATTTTCGTTATTTATCATCATTTCATCATTCATCGCACAAATTTTTTTTTGGTCCTTCGGTCCTGAGTGCGTAGATTGTTACAATGTATTCACTTACATTGAAAATATAGTATATTGTTATTCGTTTGTTATTTCGTTTGACACAATATATGTTGGGATGTGACACGTGCCGCGGTTGTGGTGCGGTGCCGTATTATAAATAATATAATATTAATAACACCTGTAAATGATGATAAATAACGAAAATCTACCCTGTCGGCTTTGTAAACATATGGACGCCATATAAGAATCTACTAGCTAAATCTATTTAATTTTCTACACACCCTCGCACACACATACACTCGCCTCCTTCACCTTATACACCAGAGGACCCTTTAATTCTTTTAAGGTAAATAAGTTTATACATATTTTAACATAGATAAACTTCCTCTTGTTTTGTTCGCAAGCTTATACTTGCATACCCAGTCCAGGCTTGAGGTGCTCCGTGCTGGAACACAGGTTAACAATCTAGTTCGGCAACAGATGCAATAGTTAGACACAATATTGTAAATTGTGTAACATGTTTATTCTTTTTTGGTGTAAAAATAATAAACAAAATATTAGTAGAAAATGGCAAAAGGAACAGGTCTGATTATATTGGTCAGGCTGATACTGAGCGCCCACTCCCGGCCGCTATCCCACTACTGCCCGATGCGGGGACTTTTGGCTGCTGGGTTTCCCCCCTGGCCCGGTTCGCCCCTCCTTAGTTAACCTGCATCCCCCGAACTCCTTCGGGGGATCCATATCAACACCGGGCTTAGTGTGGACGTCCAGTCAACATGGGCCACTCAGCACCAGGACCCCCGACCTCAAACCATCCTCCGTACCCGACCTCCGAGAAGCCGGATTACAGGAGACGCCACGCTCCCAGTCGAAGGTAACGTCGAAATTTTCGTATCCTCGCTTCAAAAGTGACGTGGTTTCGAATCCGACAAACATTGTAACAGATTCGTCTGCAAAAAATCCATTCCAGATGTTTTTTATTCAATTTTGAATGTTTTGAACTAAATATTACAATCGAGCATACATTTTCTAAACAAAAAAGGAAAAAAAACAAAAGGCTACTCGAGCGCCACCTTCGGACATTACTATGTACTACCAATGTACGTCCTTACCTAAACTTATCAGTGACGTACCTACTTATTAGTAACACAGTTATCTAAAAGAGGGCGCTGGTGAGCAACCGGTCTCTACACCTTGGCAATTTTTTTGTAAATAAGTACTACTAGATTTGTATTACAAGGTTATAAGAACAGTATGACTTTACAATTTTATACTAAACCTAATATTTAAATTAATTGCCAACAAAATATCAAGGCAACCCTTGCAATCTGTGATTCTATTAACTAAACATTTATCAGTGCTACAGAAATAATATTAGGCTATTTAGCCAAGTCCTATTCAAGTTCTTGTGCCTGTAATAGTATTATTTTTAGAGCTCCTCTAAGGCATTCTTTTGAAGATGACAAGAACCTCCCACGTCCATCTTTACTTAAGCATTTATCGAACTTCGCTGCACACAAATTAATATTCCTTTCTTGATATGTTCATATATTTCCTATGTTGTTACCTTAATTAACGTTCCGTAACACTTTAGGAAGAACTTCTTCGTCTTCTTTTTCAAATAGATCCAACTTGTAGAAATTATGGGAGCTAAGACCTTTCGTTTTAACTGCATTATTTTATATAATTATATCCCCGCAGCGGTAATTAGAGCTGCGTTTTTGTTCTTGTTTATTTACTTGAACACTGTATAAAACTTCACTGTTATTTACTTCTGATTATTATGATCCTGACGTACCTTTGTTACTAAGTTGCTGAGGAACTAAAACTCAATTCTGCTTAAGATAATTAGTTGATTAAAGGTAACGCCAACTCTTGGATTAACAAAAACATTTGCAACATTTTTCATTCATGTAGGTAATCGTCTACATGAATGAGAGCTCTGAGAAATCTACCGAGTGAGGAAAATTTTGCAAAATAAACATCTACATATAAAGCAATTGAGGCTTATGGGTCAGCGGTCAAAGATAATCTAGCAACCTGTTATTTTTTATACAATTGAAAGTATATAAATAGCCAAGAGTTTGTCTTGAAGCAAAAACATGATTTCTCTTTCATTTTTTAATAGAAATAGAAAGTAGTCTTCAACTAAAGATTATATCCATTAATTCATCAATCAGTATAGATCTGTGTAAGTAGTGGTTATTGGAAAATTCCCGTCACTGTCTATCATGGTTTTCTTGGTTGACCAAGAACTTAAAATAGTGATGAATGGCATTCGATATCTACCATCAAATCAGCTACCTAACCAGAATTCATTATGTAGGTAACCATAAGATTAAAACGGATCTAATTGAGTCACTTCACGACTATTTTAGACGTTAACAGATTTTTTATCATTCATAATTTTATCAACAAACAAACTTGTATCAGCTCCAAATACGTCAAACTTTTTATTCCAATTGAAATCGGAAAACAGTAGAAAAAGCAGTGGCAAAAAATTTAAATGGACAATGTTAATTGATCCCTAAACACAGAAACAACATTAACGTACTAAATCTGCGCGCACGCATGTAAACACTTGAAGCGTGTTCTCAGATGCCATGCAACGGTCAGAGTGAACGGACGTGTGTTGTGATAGTGTTACATCAGAATATTTGTTGTCTTAAATAAAAAAAATCAAGGTAAGGATTTACTTGCAAGTGATTGCCAAGGTTCTATTGAGAATTTTATAATAACATCGTCATCCAAAGACTTAGACGTTGACCATGAAAGCTTAGCAACCGAAATTATTATTTAACATCTGATATGACTTTTTATATAACTTTATTTATAGTGTAACCTAATATATTCTGGTTTGTAATAATGAGTTCATAATCCACTCGTCACGCTTACATACATAGCTGCAAAGCAGAGACACTATTACTACTACTAAACTACTTTTGCAGTATCAGTTTAGGTACTGGTGTCGGCATTTTCATAGTCATATTGTAAATTTTCCTACGGGAAACTCTACTCACACTTTGTTAAGCCATCACGAATCGAAGCGGTACTTACGACCACGAACCACCGAGGAAGAGAATTAGATAAGATTTGTGTCATATATTCAATTTTTTGAGAAGTCTGCAGCCTATGCAACTCTATTATTTTTGTCAAATGCAACAAGGACTGATCTAACATCAAACAGTGTTACTGATAACTAGTTGGCATATGAGACGTAGGACATCTTCGTAGATGTGGTTTAGAACAATAGCTCATAATCATAACAATCTAGACTTACTCTATTCAGTTACAAGGTTACAATTACAACCTAATCAATAATGTTGATTTTATATTAAAGGACGAGCCTTGTTATGCAATAAATAGAGAAAAAACAAGTGACTCAGTTAACTTCAAAGTTGGAAGAACATCCCCAAAAGGATGAGCATGAGAAACGCATATACGTCACAATTTCTTTATTGTGTGATACTTTACGTTGTGTATTCGTTGAAAGAATCTTGCTAAGGGCTTATTTAAAAAAATACGATGCGACGTCGCATCGAAAAATCTGCGAGCTCTATCTAGTTATAACCTATATAACCCATCTGCGAATTCGCATCGCGCCGATTAGCAGTTTTGTGTACAAGCCCTAAAATTGTAATTTGGAGAAAGCAAGGGTCCGTCTCAAAACGGTAAAGAAACCAAAACCAAAATTCGAAGATATGTGACATCCACCAACCCAAACTGGGCCCGCATGGTGAAATATGTCCCACTTCCTCTCACGAAGAGGAGGGCTGTGTCCCAGCAGTGGGAACATTATAGGCTGAATATGTAAGGGTCCTATCATCAATCGCTATTGACGTAAAGCTCATTTTCACGATATTTTTCTTAGATATACTCAAACAATAACAACACCCACTTGTAAACAAAGACAGTACGAAGCGTTTTTTACGGCGTGTCTAAAACCTACATTAACTTACCAAATTATTTACCAAATCTTAATTACTAGACTAATTTAAACAAATATGGTGTCTCACGATTCGTAGTATTCGGAGTTAATTTATTTAGAGGTAGAACTTCACCTAATGGGGACGTTGGTAGGAATATTGGCTATCCTAAATTTCGTTAACAATGCCATAATAAAATTAGTTGTTTAAATTTTAGAAACTGTCATGATTGAAATCCTCCTGGCCTTCTCTGACAATTTGTTTTGTTTGGGATCGTTGCAGTAGACTGCTCATCGTCATCATCATCATCATCTCTGTGTTCATCTTCTTTCTTGCCATATCACCTTCAATACGATCCATCCATCTTTTCTTAGTTCACCTCATTACATGCAACATTTTCATTCTTTTCTTCTACTTTAAATTCAAACAATTCTAATGCATTGTACAATAATAAATTAATATATTATACAACTAACTATTTACACTAGGTACGTACTATTTTCATTGTTGAATCTTCCCGGTATATGCTTCTCACAAAAAGTATTCCGTTTACTTTTATCGTTTATGCCCATTCAATTGTGTCACACTTTTCAGTTACCTTCTAAGAAACAATAATTTACATGATCTTCGGGGAGTTCAATATAAAGGTCAAATAAGAATTACATACATTCGCCATACAATGTAGCAATGCTGCAAACCTTTTGGACAGTGTTCCTGTTGACAGCGATGCGGACGTATTTTTTGATGCCCTGTGATTCCTTTGCTTCTTTTTTCACATACATGTACATATTATTATTTTAAGTCTATTTGCTTATATTATGTAAATATTATCTTGATTACTAAAAATTACAGTATAATAAGAATTAAGAAGCACTCTTCAACATATCATAAAACAATAGCCTTGACTTCTATTTACTCATCATTTATTATTTGTTAGTACGTTAAATATTACGTTGACAGAACGCGAGAAAATACATGAATACATGAATGGAAAACATGACCATGAGGAGTTTTTAAAGTTTATAAAACATTAGATATTCCAGGCCTACTGTAGTAGATAATTACTGTTATCGATAAATTTATTATAATAGATTGTATACAGTGTCTTTTAGAAGACAATAAAAATACAATATATACTTATTATTTTTAAAGACATTCTGTGTGTAGACTTAATTACAATGAAACTACCTTAATATTTAATTTTAGTACCTAACTGTACCTACATATGTTTATTTCGGATACAGTCTAACCAAAATATTTTGGATGGATTGTACTACTATAGTTAAGTAACAAAAATGTATCACAGAAAGGAAGAAAGAAAATATTTTATTTGTTACACTCACGGGAAATAAGAAACATTTAAAACTAAAAAAATTAACATTATATTTTTTCGCATTGACAAAAAAAAATAAAAAAGACCTGTGCGAAGCTAAAATGGCTAAGCTCTACAGTAATGCCGGCTCAAAACAAAATGGTAGAAGAATAAACTTTAAACTCTAGTGAAATTGATGACAATCACTGATCTAGCCGTATGATAACTATAGTGTGTCATTTCTTAGTGAGCATATATATGTTAAATAATTCCCCAGTGAAGTGAAAGTAGGGAAATCCTCTCTTTCCATTGTTTACTTACAACAGACTCTTACTTCCAAGCATTATGTTCATATGTTTAACACGAGAATTAATGTTTTCATCGTTATACAACTCATAGCTGGTAGTGCTGGTACTAAATGTTGTAAATAATAATAACAAAATAGGTATTTATTTTTGGTTATACATAGAGACTGCTGAGAGCAGCTGTGGAGCTGGTGGTCCCATGGTAATGGCTCCGACTTACGAGTTGTAGGTCGTGGATTAGAAAGCAGGCAGGGTTTTTATGTTTTCCTTCACCGTTTTGAGAGCAGTGGCTCTAAAAACGGTGAAGGAAACTATCGTGAAGAAACCGAGTTATTCCGCTCTGATCCCTTGAACCCCTCCACGCCCCTCTCCTCGATCCCCTGCTAGTTCTTCTTCTGTTTTAATCTCCCGGCATGTCCTAGAATCAAAAATTCTAATCCCCAAAATGTCAATGTCTTCGAATTTCCCAAAGTCAAAACCGAAGTGGGCTATAGCTCACTCCCGTTCGAAGAGAGGAGGCCTGTGTCCCAGCAGTGGAAACATTATAAGCTGATTATGCTATGCTATACTATAAAGACTGCTTCGTTGATTCAATAGTCGGATAGAGCGACTGATGAGCACTGGGTCCTGCAGGGTTCGATCTTTGTCCAACTTGGGAATCGGGCAGTGTCATTCGATTTTGACTTTTAGGAATTCCTGCTTGTCTCCTTTTGTGCCTAGTAAATTATAAACAATCACAACAGACGTGCGAGTTGATTGACCTATGTACCGAAAGTAATGACAATGATTAAGGACGACACTTCCAAATCCAAACAGGCAAGTGTCCCAACAATGCACTACCGAATCAGTAATAATGTATAGCTACATCTAAATACATATCGATACCTTTGGGTAGAAAGGTCGTATAAACCAAAACCCGACTTTTCAGGAGAGCAGAAAAACTATTTTTTTTTTACATAAAAATTCATAACTTTTTTGTTTTTGAAGTTATAAAAAAATGATCTATGAGAAAGGTTCTTACAATTTGCAAATGAAAAAAGTTAAATCATCAAAACCTATCTATCTTCTTTAGTTTTAAAGTTAGCTTGGATTTACGCCTAAGAAAAAATAAATTCTTGGTTAATACACCCCATGAAAATGTACTTTAAAAAAACTGTATAAGTCGTATATCCATTTTTGGTAAGCTTATGGTCACATTTACTGTCGTAAAAACCCATATATGTAGTTTTTTTTGTATTAAAAACCATTTATAATCATAGATCAATTGAATTCTGACTAATAAACAATCCTGTTACCCTAAGAATTAGTAGGAATTCAATTATTATTATTCTAATACCCAATAACGGTCGATTCAAATAAAATAAAACTACCTGAAATACGAAATCAACATTTATTAAGTATTACAATACCTTCTAATCAACATTTACTATTATTTCAATAATGGTACAACATACCTCACAGGTTTAAAATTTTTAAATTGAAAAAAATATTTATAACAACTTAAACTGAAAAGTGAAATAAAAAAATCTACTTAATCATAAAAAAACAAAAATTATTCTATTAAAAATTAACTTCTTCTAAATTAAAGTAATCAGGCATTTTAGTCATTTATAAAATTATGACTTGATCGTTTTTTTAATTTTTGTACATATTTAGATGTACTTAATTCAATAAATTATTGAATTAAGCCTTTGTACTAAGGCTTAATTACTAAGTAATTTATTGAATTGCAACTAAATAATAAAAATAAAAAAAAAAACAATCAAGCACTAAACGTAACTATCTTATGTACTAAAAAGTAACTTATTTATGATATTAATTTGTACCGATTCATAATTAGTTTAAAATTATTTATGAATTGTTACTAAAAATTATTTTAATTATTATTATAAATTATTTTAAAACGAATTATGAATTGAGAAACACATTTTCAGAAAATAAATTTAGGTGACAAAGAATACAATCATTTAACATAGTCTTGTTTTTTTACTAACCATGGTACCACCATGATTATTTAAACTTACCCCATGGAAATGTGGCTGACTCTCTTACGCTAACCGACGAAGAAGACGAGGAAGAGCTAATTGAATAATACAATTATTATTATAACAGAATAATAACTTTTCCTATTTACGTAATTTCACATTTCGTTCGTTAGCAAAATATTATTTAGTAAAAAAACAAGACTATGTTTAATGATTGTATTCTTTGTCACCTAAATTTATTTTTTGAAAATGTGTTTCTCAATTCATACTTCGTTTTAAAATAATTTATAATAATAATTAAAATAATATATAGTAACAATAATTCATAAATAATTTTAAACTAATTATGAATCGGTACAAATTAATATCATAAATAAGTTACTTTTTAGTACATAAGTTAGTTACGTTTAGTGCTTGATTGTTTTTTTTTTTATTTTTATTATTTAGTTGCAATTCAATAAATTACTTAGTAATTAAGCCTTAGTACAAAGGCTTAATTCAATAATTTATTGAATTAAGTACATCTAAATATGTACAAAAATTAAAAAAACGATCAAGTCATAATTTTATAAATGACTAAAATGCCTGATTACTTTAATTTAGAAGAAGTTAATTTTAATAGAATAATTTTTGTTTTTTTATGATTAAGTAGATTTTTTTATTTCACTTTTCAGTTTGTTGTTATAAATATTTTTTTCAATTTAAAAATGTTAAACCTGTGAGGTATGTTGTACCATTATTGAAATAATAGTAAATGTTGATTAGAAGGTATTGTAATACTTAATAAATGTTGATTTCGTATTTCAGGTAGTTTTATTTTATTTGAATCGACCGTTATTGGGTATTAGGATAATAATAATTGAGTTCCTACTAATTCTTAGGGTAACAGGATTGTTTATTAGTCAGAATTCAATTGATCTATGATTATAAATGGTTTTTAATACAAAAAAAACTACATATATGGGTTTTTACGACAGTAAATGTGACCATAAGCTTACCAAAAATGGATATACGACTTATACAGTTTTTTTAAAGTACATTTTCATGGGGTGTATTAACCAAGAATTGATTTTTTCTTAGGCGTAAATCCAAGCTAACTTTAAAACTAAAGAAGATAGATAGGTTTTGATGATTTAACTTTTTTCATTTGCAAATTGTAAGAACCTTTCTCATAGATCATTTTTTTATAACTTCAAAAACAAAAAAGTTATGAATTTTTATGTAAAAAAAAAAAATAGTTTTTCTGCTCTCCTGAAAAGTCGGGTTTTGGTTTATACGACCTTTCTACCCAAAGGTATCGAAGTAAACAAATGCGCCGGTATCTGACTATCCCGCTCGCTCTTCTGCTCGTCGCTGCGCGCCAAATGCGACCCTTGTGTGTCGGTCGTAAAGTGCTTCTTGCAATGAACATGGTTTATACACCAACGCACAGTGGAACGAATGTATGGGAGCGGTTGGACGTAGACATGTCCGAAAAAAAAGAGTAAAATTATGCCAAACTAATGATGCCATCTTATTCGATTACTTAATGCCTTCATAACTTGTGGTGATGAATTTCTTCATAACTCCCATATTTCGGGAGTAATTTGAGAAAATGTGAAATTTTACTATGAAAATGAGTGTATCGAGCTCTCTCCCTCCTGATTCCGGGCTTGTTTCAAGTAGCGGTCTCTAATATCGTAATGCTATTACTAAGAGCTATATTTAATACTAAGACACATAGTGCGCCAAATGTGCACTTTCTGGGATAAAAGGAAATGAAAATTTAAAAAAAAAAAACGTTTTTTCCCCATTTGTATTTACTTTAAACCGCAGACAGACTTATTAAGAGGTCTATAAATATATTATATATATACAGAAATATATATTAACAAAAATATTCACAAGAACTGATGAGAGTATGACTTTTAAGTAAGTTGATAATAAATTACCTAGTTTCATTAAAAGTACAATAAATAATTAAGATGTAAGCTCTAATTTACTAAGTTACACATTTTAAAACAATAACATCATTTAATTATCTTCGTCATCATCATCATCATCAATTAATTCAAATTCAGAATCGATGTCCGCTAAATCATTTATGTTAACAAATTCGATATCACTTTTCTCAGAATCCGTAAGCTCATAAAATTCCTTAAAAGAAGATTTTTTTACAAACTTATTTCCTTTTGGACGGATACTTGTAACAAGTGGATCAGAAGACAGTAAAAGATTGTGCATAATATCTTCATTGCATGAGATACTGCTATGCTTTCGAGAATGCCCCTCTCTATATTTTCTAAAATCTTTATTTCTAGCCTCAGATGCCTCTTCGGATAGAAAACCAATGGGCACAATTGACATGTTCTGAACTATGTCTGGCCCATGCATTAAAATTTTATGAAGTGAAGAAGGCATATAATACCATGGGTATAACTCCACGTAAAGCTTAGCAGTATCAAAGCAGAACTCTCGGAATTTAGTTACGTTGATCTTCTCTCCTGATGAAATACACTGCAAGATCACACAGATTTTTCTTAAAAGCATAGCATCTATTCCGGTCAGTTCAGCAGATTTAGTGTAGTTTTCAAAAAATCTCCTTGCCGAGTTGCCATTGTTGGTGGATCCACTGCCTTGTTTCACAACATCGAGAAGTAAGCCCGTTTCTCTTCTTACAGCCTCTTGAACTCTTTTCTTCCTGTCATCAACTTGCCTTTTTGCTATATCACCCCTTACTTGCCATGATTTTATGTCTAATTTGTAGGAAATGTGTAATAAGCATTCCATTGAGCGAATCCAAGCGTGAAGGGTGCTTAAGCCATATTTATACATGTCCTCGTTTGCGTGTTTATCTTTGATTAACTCTAAATTATTCATTTCTTTAGGACAAGCCTTGCATATTATGTCACACACTGAAGCTGCTGTATTGGATATAATGGAATGAATTTTACCATCAATCATTGTCAACAGCAGTTGGTGTTTGACACTAATTCCATCAGTGATGGTGGATGGAGTTAAGGCTTCAATCTCTGCTTCGATTTCAGCCATCTCTCTCTGCACATTTTCTTTGGTTTCCTTTATAAACTTAAACAATATTGGCCGGCAAAATGAAGTGGAAGATGGTCGCTCGTTTTCCCAAATTGTTACACCTTTTGAGACGAGCCGCAGTGGTACAAGACTAATCATAAAATTACTAGCAAGATCGATTTGCTCATCTTCACTCGTCCTTTGATGATAAATGCTTTGGCTAGATGATCCGTCAAAACCCCATTTGCTGGTCAATACGAGCTGTTGATTGGGATCAACAGGGGTTTCTAACGACCTAATAAGTCTTCTTGAGGTTAAATCCATCAAGGCTTGTAATTTGATTTTTGCAGAGCTCTCTGTAACTGTGAGATCTTCTTTGGCCGGATAGCACTTAATTTTTTCTTTAACCAACATGTAGTAACTCGGGTATTGAAGAGCTCCTTCTTGAGTGTTGAAATCCCGAAGAGTGTTATAGCGCCATTTCGATAAGTTCATCGATACATAAAGAGCCAATGCCTTCAAAGGGGATATTTCCCGTACCTGAATTGATTTACCTTCAATGAAGGCTTTGATTTTTGAGGCCTCTTCTGGATTCTCCGTCAAGTATTTCATAACATAAGCTGTATCGCTTTGTCCTGCCTTTTGAAGCGCCCTTTCGGCCGAAAACATAATTTCAGCGCTGCTACTGCTGCATGAAAGACTATCTTCAGTGCGTCTTCTTTTTTGCCGGTTACTAAGGTCCTCAAAAGATTTACGAGGACTAGGATGTGTACAAGTTGAAGCATCAGATTTAGCAGGAGAAATTATGGGCTCGATGACGTCACTTATATTTTCTGTAGAAGGTTCCATATTTTCATTCTGTAATTCCGGCCATTGAATTGCAGCCTGTAGCCAAATCTCATGTTTCTTCCGAAACTTATCTGTGCTTCTTCCAGACTGTGTCCATTTTGCATAAATGCGGTAGCAAAATCGACGACACCAGTCTTTTAAACTTGTTTCAGCACTTTCACATAACTGAACACAACTGTTATCTTTTAAAACACTGAACAAATAGTTAAAGTCGCGTAAATCTTTATGTGCGCGTGCGCATAAAGCAACGTGAATATCAAGATTTGTATTAAAATTTGGAAAATACATTGCGAGATTAGCTTGGATACAACGAGGTGTAAATCAACACTGATTTTAAAGTTACTAATAGTGACCTATTTATATAAAATCCAGGTATCCCAGGTATCCTTTGTTAAATATTGCAAGGTAATTAGTTGTTGTGATAATTAGTAAATGATGCATGCTAAATTAGTGTATTAAGAGCCATTTAGTAATTAAATAATAGCAATGTTCTTATCAGTAATCATTAGTGCATCAGTTTTATATGTAAACCTTAAGTCCCTAATTATATATCCTAATTAGCTTATATCTTCTCTAATTGGCTGCTCAGAAATGTTATTGTAATAAGGTAAACCTTTAGAAAAACGGTTTTAATCAACAAAATAAACAAAAAATAAAAAAATTGTGTTATAAAATAAACATCACTCTTTATCCCAGAAAGTGCACATTTGGCGCACTATGTGTCTTAGTATTAAATATAGCTCTTAGTATAAGCATTATGATATTAGAGACCGCTACTTGAAACAAGCCCGGAATCAGGAGGGAGAGAGCTCGATACACTCATTTTCATAGTAAAATTTCACATTTTCTCAAATTACTCCCGAAATATGGGAGTTATGAAGAAATTCATCACCACAAGTTATGAAGGCATTAAGTAATCGAATAAGATGGCATCATTAGTTTGGCATAATTTTACTCTTTTTTTTCGGACATGTCTACGTCCAACCGCTCCCATACATTCGTTCCACTGTGCAACGTCGCGAACTGCCTTTGGATTTACGACGTCGAATTTAAACTATGTTTAGGTAATGCATTTAACACGTTAGGGCGTATAAACCATTTACAATTAACGACTATTTTTACGCCCTGAGTTAATATAAATTATGGTCATTACATCATAACAAAACTACAAAAAAAAAACGTTCGGCTTTTACATTGAAAATTCACCTTTTTTAAGAGGCTATGACCGAAAATTTCTGGGTCGTATTAACCATTTTTGTGCGAATTTCTGCATTTCGTATATACAGATCGATAGAGAAAAAAATTCTGAGAAAAATGGTATATATAACTCAATTTGGCCAAAATGGTTTATACGACCTTTCTACCCAAAGGTATCGATATAGGTACTTATATTATATACCCACCTTCTACCGTACGCAAAATACGCGCATTGACGTGGAATTGCGGACACCAGCCCGTATTACCTTATTACCCACCTTCTAGTACTTCCATTAATACATAACGGCAGGTACATATATAATAACACTTAAAAAATAACCGTACAACAAAAAGGGGTTTTGCTGTGCGGTTTAGTTTTATTATTTCCTGTCATTAGTTTTTTCATGTACACTACTCAAAATGATTGAACTATTAAAACGAACCATTTCATGCATCGACTTACGTGAGTTCGATTTTTTAGCTCCGCACGTAATTTTTCAAATAAATATCATGGTTCATTGTCAAGTTTGAATGAGTCAGTTCATACAACGGACTTGCTAATAGACGAAAACAAACTTAAAGGCCTATTCAAACCTAAGCGGTATTCGCTGCCGATGTGGGTAGAGCAACGACCGGGCTGTATGGTCGTTGGGTTAGAGGTTGTTCCGCCGCAGAGCCGCGGAACTTGATACTAAATACCGGAGCGAAACCCGCGCGGTATGTACAGACGCTGGCACATCAAGCTACGCGAAACTGTCAAATTTTCCCAATCAACCTTGAACCTTATGCTGTAGCGATAAAGTTGAAAATCTATTAAAGAAATTTGACAGATTGTAGTAGCTTGTTGTGCTGGCGTCTGTAACTCTACCTACAGCGGCAGCGAATACCGCTTAGGTTTGAATAGGCCTTAAAGGCAAACTTTGTACCTTTGTAAAAAGTTTGTACTAGTAATTAAGAAGTTACCACCTATTAAGGTCGGTGGAAACTTCTGGAAAATCAAACATATTTTATTAAAGGAAAGATAAGATTAACATATCAATGTTAATTGTTAGATTAACGTAAAACGACCACTACGAATAGACCACTAGGCGTATGTAGACTTTATTTATAAAGAAAATTAGAAAATACAATAAAATTAGTAAAACAAAACACCTTACGATTATTTATTTATGTCTTCACTATATTTCAGGAGCATATACATGTGTTAGGTTTTGTAGGCAGTCATTAGCATAATCAGCCTATAATGTTCCCAGTTCCAGTGGGAACTGGGAACATTCCCCAGGTGTCCCAGCAGTGGCTGGGACACAGAAAAATAAATAAATCGATCCTACTTCAATACTATCGTCTTTCTCATTCTAACTCGTAAATATTATTTTTTTTCTTTCCGAGGCCCTTATCAATTGACTGAAATCCTTACTTTCTCATAGTGACTGTGCTATTCTTTTAGCCTTATGTGGAATCAAACGTCTCACGTAATATTAGTACAGCACACCTTCCAATATATAAGTAAAAGAATAATAAACGTACGTATTATATTACTTACATATGAAATTGGCGTTTTGTATGGAAGGAACAAAAAGTCGAATATTTTTTAATATAATATATTTAATTAATCAAAGTATGAACCATTGTTTTCAATGCACTTTTGCCATCTTATAGGTAGTTCATTGATCCCTTTACTAAAAAAACCAGTCGGACGGGAATCAATAAAATCTTTGAAGGCGATTTGGACTGCCCCATCGGAGTTGAATTTTTTCCCTTGCAAAAAGTTATCCAAATTGCGAAAAAAATGGTAATCTGTTGGAGCAAGGTCCGGGGAGTACGGAGGATGTCTAAGACATTCCAATTCAAGCTCTTCTAATTTGGTAGCCGTCTGTTGCACAGTGTGTGGTCTGGCGTTGTCGTGAAGCAGCAGTGGCGTGGAGCGATTGACCAGCCTTGGTTGTTTAGCCGCTAGCTTTTCCATCATGGTTTGTAATTGCTGACAATAGACATCAGCTGTAATAGTCTGGCCAGATTTGAGAAAACTGTAATGAACAATACCGGCACTAGTCCACCAAACGCTTACAAGTAACTTTTTTGGGGTTAATTTTCGCTTGGGGCAGGATTTGGCTGGCTGGCCAGGATCCAACCATTGCGCTGAGCGCTTCCGATTATCGTAAAGAATCCATTTTTCATCACAGGTAATGATTCGGTTTAAAATACCTTCATTGTTGTGCCGGTTCAGTAATGTAACGCAGCAGTCGACGCGCGTTTGCCGGTTTGCTTCAGTCAATTCGTGAGGTACCCACCTTTCAAGCTTTTTAATCTTCCCAATTTGCTTCAAGTGAATTAAAACAGTTTTATCACTAACATCGAAGCCTGCAGCTAACTCGGACGTGGTTTGCGATGGGTCCGCTTCCACAATAGCCTTCAATTCTCCATTATCAACTTGGGTCTCAGGCCGTCCACGGGGCTTGTTCTGCAGGTCGAAATTTCCAGAACGAAAACGTTGGAACCAAAAACGAACTGTGTTTTCTTTTGCAACATGACCGCCATACACATCATTCACCCTTCGAGTCGTTTCCGCAGCACTAGTGCCACGGCGGAACTCGTACTCGTAAATAATGCGATATTTTAAATTTTCCATTTTGTAAAATGAGTGACGCAAACAGAAAAAACAGAAGAAAAAAAACAAATGAATGACGGTCATCGAAGCACAAATACATGAGTAAATAGCTGTACAAATTTGAATTTGGAATTCCTTACCAAAGAGGAGAAATTCGTGATTAAAGTGGCCAGTACGAAAAACGCCAATTTCATATGTAAGGACCTAATATATATCCTTAGAACGGCCTTTTCTTTGGTGTTCCCTTTAGCTCATAGCAGTATGCGTTAGATCAACTTGCTTTTCTCCATCATTTATGAATGACAGCACTACAGGCTAAGTTGAAAGTCAACTTTTTCCCATTTGGACATCATAAAAGAGAGCAAAACTTTCTTCATTATGTCATGCTACAATATTCATATATATATGCATTCTGCAGTGTGATAAAGTGATGTCCTCAATTCGCTCGCAGCATACAAACGTCTCTCAAATTGAGTGCATCTCACTTTGCTTTCGTCGTGTCGTTGTAAGTGCACTTTCTCGAGGGCTAAGTTATAAGACAGCATGCCACAGTCTTTTTCCAACTATTTGGAGTAGGCGTTGCATGTCTTCGTCTTCCGTTCATATCTGTCAGACCGTCGTCTCAGTGTTTCTTCCTAGCCATCATCTTTTGCACCAACTTTTCTTTACTTGTCTCTGTTGTAGGTAATTGCGTAATACACTCACAGTAGCAATGGCTTTAATTTTGACAGTTCAACAACATTCATTGCGTTATTTACGTTGTTGAGCTGACAAATTTTTCGGACATATGAAGCAATGGATTTTTTTTTTCCTTCGAAATGATTCAGATTGTTGTTGATAGTGTGTTACGCAATTAGGGTTATGGTATATTCATACTTATTATCATCTTTTTCTTTCATCCTCCTTAAAAACCTAAAATTATTTATTTTGTATAATCATTGGGCCATATAAGGTCTATCTTTCAATGCCAGATTAAGGAAAGTTATAATATCTATACTAAGTTTCAAGTACTTTCAAGTGCCAATAAATGATATGTGACTTCCTCAGTCAAATGTCCACAAAACTTTTTCTAGGATATAACATCGCGATGACCGCTACACTGTCCAATTAGGCACCTTCAATTAACTAAAAATAAACAAAACACTACACCATAACACCATCTTTTACAACAGTAACCTCATAAGCGAAACGCATCTCGCAAATCGCTTTCGCTCATTGACTGTTCATGCATGCGCGGGCGACGACTACCGTTACTCGGTACCGTAAACGCTACAGCTAACACACTTACTAAGGACATTATTGACCCACTGCTGGTTTATAGCATATTTTTTGTTCAATATTACTAACTGCATTCTTTGTGACCACAACTTTCCATTGTTCTGTCCAAAATTTTTGGTCAAAATATGAGACTGAGCTCGTTTATCTGCGAAGAGATAAAATGTTGACTTCATTTGTATTAAGGAAGTTTTGTCGATTCGTTTGTATTTATGAAACTAATTTCAGAAAGGTTCGCATTCTGAGGGGCCATAATAACAGCCACACAGGTCGATCGATCAGGTTTAGCTACGCTTGCCGCGGTTGATCTGTGGATGGGTGACTATCTTTACATACCGAGACCCCTCCGTGCCTCGGAAAGCACGTTAAGCCGTTGGTTCCGGCTGTCATTCGTGGATCTTTGACAAGCGTTACGGGCCGTCAGTAGCCTGAAAGTCTGACAACCTGTCTTACCAAGGGGTATCGTATTACCCAGTCACTGAGTTGTGGAGGTCAGATAGACAGTCGCTCCATGTAAAATACTGGTATTCAGTTGCATCCGATTAGACTGGAAGCCGAACCCAACATAGTTGGGAAAAGGCTAGGCAGATGAGAGGTTCGCATTCTGGGCTGTGATTGCTGAAATTACATCTTTTCGATGGACGATGGATGGAGGCCCACCTTTCCTATAAGCCTGCCCTAAATTGAAGGGTCCATCCACCAAGACTTACTTATGGATTTTTCAGAAAAGACAGGCAACAAAGCCTCTACTGCTGCATCCCATTAGGAACGTAATTAATATAACATACTTTTATAATTATAACATACTTTAAGTATTCTGTGATTATAATAAGATTGCATTTGATACAAACAAACATTGGAAATCTTGAATTTTACATACAATTGATTTTGCTTCGATTTGGATCGCCCCACTGACAGACCGACCGAACTGACCTTTAGAATCAATACGTTAAAAGGTATCTGGACTAACAACTTACATCATTGCGATTGTTTAAAATGTTAATATAGACTTCACTGCAATAAAATTGATAAACAATTGATGATGATCATCAAATAGAAAAGCTTCTCATTTTGCTTACCTAAAAAAAGTCAAAAGTCAAATAATTTACCTATATCAAATAGGCACATAAAAGGCACTTTTGAACGTCAAAAATATTATTGATTTATTTATACGAATGCGCTTCTTTTTGAGAACCACTTTCCTAATTTGGGAATCACTAATTAATTTTGGGGCCTAAAAGCCAAGTAACTGCGACCAACTTGGATGTACCGCTCACCAGCTGCCGCGGTTGGCCACAGTTCTAACCCAACCTAACTCATTTGGTCAGAGTGCCCTAGCTTAGATACTGAGACCAATTCAGGTCCCGCATGATTCTTAAGAGAAGAAGAAGAATAAAGTTTGTTTGGACATAACTACATAGTTCGTAAAACACAAAATACAAATAACAAATTAAAACTAACGTTTTAACAACAATACTGCCCGCCAGATGCTGTACTGACTCTGGTTTTTTGATGAACCTGTTCACAGATCTAACCTAACCAGATTGTTCGGGGTATATTCCTAGATTAGTCACTGGCTTACTGCGACCAACTGATGCGACAGGCCTGATGGTCTAGTGGTTAGTGACCCTGACTGCTATGCCGGAGGTCGTGGGTTCGATTCCCACCCAGGACAAATGTTTGTGTGATGAGCACGATCATTTGTTCTGTGTCTGGGTGTAATTTATCTATAATATGTATGTGTTTAGAAATATATAAGTATGTTTATCAGTTGTCTAGTACCCATAACACAAGCTCTGCTTAGCTTGGGACTAGATGGCGTTGTGTGATAGTTGTGGAATATTATTATTATTATCGGGAGTGTTCTTTTTTCTCAGCTCTAAAGCTGGTTTTAGCTACATTCACGGGCCAAAGCCAAGTAAATGCAGCCTGTGGGGAATTTTATGATGAAAGTGTACTTTCGTCCAGCTGCATGAACTTCCTAACGATTCTGCATGTGTTTAGGATGGCTGTTTTCTGCAGATTGATGTAAAGGGATTCTTCTAGATCTATTATTATTATTATTAACTGTAAGATGAGGCCATAAAATCAAAATGAGGCTCCATTTAAAAAAAAAGTAAGCATCTTTAGAAGCCTAAATTTTTTTAGAGGTTCAATTAAATATTTCACAGATAAAAAATGTGGGTCTCGTAGTACTAAGATTCGATTGCAAATCCTTAATGTTATCTGTAGTTATCTAATTTAAAAAAAAAATGCAGCAGTTACTTTTTATCATACCCTTGTTAAAATCTAATAAGATCAAGTTTGTAATATTTTTTATTAATATATTACGCTGTTCTTAATGACCATAAAACTGATTATACTTGCTAAGCATTTTAATTATCATGGCTGATTATAAATGAATTACCTACATAAACAGCTATAGGCACATTTATAATATGTTAGGCACATTTGTAATAATTGCAAAAAGCACATTGATCTTATATTTATTCGACAAAGGTTAAAAAATACGCTCAAACATGCATAGTAGAGTTTTTTAGCATAATTAGAATGTTATGTCACTACCGCCAACGAAATTAAAATAACCAAATATTTTATTGTACGGAAGTTAAAATTTAAACGAGTTTCTTCATGAATTACATTTGAACATCGCAGTACAACCTTATTTTTTGTTAGAGGTGCAGTCAGGAACTCATGATATTTCATATCTTGTTTAAACTTCCTAGCTAAGATATTTTTTTCTAGTTAATTCTGACAGGCAACATTCTATTTTATTTTTTTACGGATCATTGATACAGATTAACCTTATTCTAATACTGTGCGTTTGACCCTGAAGGATGAAAACGGTATACAAAAATAGACAATAGCCTTCATTACTTTCGGGAGAATGTATTTATTATTGTCTTCTTCCTAAAACAAAGAAATGTAATTCCATGCATGACTGTCTCGCACTTGACTCGTTTTCTCTTTCAATAATGAACAAGGAAAACAATGGAGTGGCCATCGAACATTTTTCTTGTCACGAAGATAATTTACATTTCTATACGTTGTTGATTAGCGTGAATTTCGTATTGTGGGCCGATGACCCTGCTTGTCGCATACATTTGAATATTTTACTTGCAGTCTGACTGATGCCCACTTTTCTTACTTACAGCCGAGAGTTTTCTTTACTTTTCTTTTTTGCCGACTGTCTTTTGTTTCGTTTGTTATTTGTCCCATTTTCCCTTCTATTTATCATTATAGGTCTTTTCATGTGATTTCCTAACGCTTTTGTTTGTAAATATTTATTGTGTTACTAAATATTGGGTGTGTCACCGTTACAGTTGTAGTGAGAATACTCAACAAGGACAAATACGATACACTTGGTTCGTTAAACTATTCGTAATGATTACCATTTTTGAGTGTTTATTTTTTTTTGTTTACCTATCTACCTACTATTCATGAATCAGTAAATGTAAAAATAATAATCTGTATAGTATTAATGACCGTTTTCAAATTTTCAATGTGAATCAGTCTTGCCAGGCAGGCTTAAATATAACTATGTTATAAGAGTGTAAATATATAACTCATCGCTCGCTTCCTTTGTAAGTAGTTTCTTGAACAAATATTTAAAAATTATTATTACAAACAAAATAACTAATGTCAACAATATTAAAGAAAATGAGTAAAATGTGCTATTTATCTATCATATCTCTTAAGGTATCTAAACAAAAAGCATTGGAGTGGTCGCAGCAAACGATGAGTGTACGAAGACTACACTCTTTCTTGTTTATACAAGGAGTGTTACTGACGCATATATAGGAAAAATAAATATGAAAAGATCACAAGAATACGAAATGATATCAAAAATTTTAAAATTCCAGATGTCGGTCCTACGAGCGATAGCAGTATTCCTGTGCGGATTCCTCTTGTCTCAAAGGATATGCAGAGCACAGATCATCATGCCGGGATCCTGTCCTGACATGAAAGCTATGGACAACTTTGATGCATCTCGAGTAAGTCTCTAATGTCCTCAACATATAATTGAATGATAATGATAAATGAATGATGCACGACCGATAGCTACTGCTCATATAATTGAATGAATCACGAAGAATAAGTCTGTGGCGGCATCTACATCGCTACGTGTGAACTACGCATCATACTGATGTCATGCCAAATCCTGCATCGCGCAAGTAGAGTTTACCGCGCGACTAGCATATTTTATAACATACAACGTCCCGACATCAAGCGTAGGGCAGTAGCCCACCAGACACCACACGGAGGGTCACAGAGGTTGGAGGATCCTCCTTTTTCTATAGAGGATAAGAGTTGACACCCTGTTTCTCATACCTCAAATGCTACCGCTGGTGAAAAAAAAAAAAGAGTTATTTTCCTTAAAGGCCATAATATAGTATTCGGACTATTCGGCTTGAAAATTGTCCTTCTTGAATCAGAGAATAGACATCACCTTCCAAGAGATGATGCAGTATATCTTCTTCTTCCATACATTTCTATTACACATCATCATCATTCATACCATCTTTCACACAATCCTATTCATAATTTCTTTGGTTTTCTTCTACTCTTATAGCCATCTACTTTTGTACTCCTAACTTTTATGACGTAAACAGACCCGACCAGTAACACACTCAAACACAGTAGGTATCTAGACAAGGATAAAAAGAATCAAGTATAGTTCACGTCAAACTGTATGGCGGCTCTGAAGTACGCCACTCGCTGCGCAGTAACCCACCCCTCACCCTCCGCTGACACTTAAATTTGTTACTGCGCAGCGTCTCGCGGCCTCATGTTCCGAGCCGCCATTTTAAATCGAGCTGTAACTGAAAATATTTGACTATTTAATAAATTAGTTTAATTATCTCGTCTATTAAAAAAAACTCTTTAAACCTTTCTAAAACTGCTGTTGTTCAATGTTTCAGTACTTGGGCAAATGGTACGAGGCAGAGAAGTATTTCTTCCTGTTTGAGTTCGGAGGCAAGTGCATCACAGCCGACTACAGCTTGAAGGAGAATGGAGTCGTAGGCGTTGTTAACAAGCAGATCAATGTACTGTACGTATTGAGGGAAAATATCATCATACTGGGCATCAAAATTGGCTTCCCTATTACCACTAATACAGTCGGGATTTTTTTTTTTTTAATCAATTGACACACTACGATAGTTTCCGTGTTACAGCAGTTTCATACAACTTTCTAAAAATTACAGTTTTCCCAGTTGACCTTTCTTTATGTTACTAAAACCTTAATTTCAGTACCTAATGACCCCTGGAAGTAACAAATGAATAAAAGGCAACATTCAATTAATCAAAACAAAAATCTACTTAATGGTTCAATGGATTTACTTCCGTACTCATTGATATTCAAATCGGTAAACTCCTTAAACTGAGTCCGACTAGTTTTTTTGTTTAATTTTCTGTTATAAGGCAAGTTATCACACTTCCCTACTTCGTGACTCACATTTATTCCAAAAACAAACGGTTCAATCGTTTACCGTTAATTTAGTTTAAAATAATTTCCTCTCTCGTTTGAGCTTTCATTTTATCAATGACATTCTGAGTTTTAAACTCAAAAATTACGGGACTTTGTGTCTGCATGCACAATAGTAGGTATCTCAAAAAATATGTTGCGAAGGCTAGTCTGATTGCCAAGGTTGTACGTACAATGTCCCAAAAATATCACAAACAGAAATAAAACCAAAACTCCAGAGTAAGACAATTATTACAAAAGGTACCGATGAGGTCATGTTTCGCAGGAGAATCTTAACACCGCGATGTAAAATAGTGACGTTTCGGCACAATGCCATCTGTTATCAAAAAAGCGGTACCAAGCTAATGACAAATGTTGACAGGTTTGTCTGTAGTACTTATTTATGCAACCTGTTGGACAAAATTGGAGCAACTAGGCTAGTAGAATCCCTGAACATTATAGAAGGCTATCGTCATGGTTCTCCTACAGCTTCCCCTATTTATTTGATGTCAGTGCAGCAGTTTTTCTTCAAATGCATTATTTCTATGAGCCGTCATCTCAATATTAACCCCTCTTTTTTGCCACATCATCTTTCACACAATCCAATATTCGTCTTTTTCGCGCTCTTCCTCAAATCATTCCTATGACAACAGACTAATTTCGATCAAAATTCAACGAAAGTAAACTGCACTATTTTCAAAGCACCATTTAGTTCCATTATTTCAGAACATTTTACGTAGTTTGATAACTTACCAGAAACGTTTGTCGTGAAAACAGTTATTAACTCCCAATTTACTAATTCAACGGCCTTAGTCCGGCCTTCTGTTCGTAAATTGTACCTAAGCCAAACAAGCTGCGTGATTTAACCTACAGCAATTATCGTATAGCCAAACGACTAAGTAGTAATAAACAAATATATGTTTTTAGTGGTTATAATTTTATTGAGTAAACCACTGTATAGCTTACCTTCATTTATTATAGATTATTTTCCACATTTAATATCTGTAATTTATATGGTGTACGTGTACGGTGTATTTTGTCTATCTATCGATATTAGTTTTCTTAACCTCCAGCACAAAATGATATTAACTTTAAACTCTTCTCGCATTCCTGTGGAACTAACTGCGGATAACTTTAAAACTTATTTATATTTTAAATTATTTTTGATTTTAAGATCAACATGATTTTCCACAAACCTCATCAATGCGTCCTTAGATACGGTGTTACTTGCATAGGTACACTTTATGCACAATGAATATCTCACTGACCTCAAAACCATTGAAATATCTAGCAAGTCGGACATGCCCTCAATGTCCTATGCCTAAGACCTCGAATCTGTCTCTCGTCCCAGATTCCACTCTTCTGTTCTTTTGTATAGCCACAATAGCCCTACAGTTAAAGTATACAGGGTTACTGAAAACTCGACTACTTCCTTGCAGGAGGTGATAGGGGGGCTAAAATGTGACAAATTTAACCTCCCATATGTATGGCCGAAAATTAATACTTTTAGAGATATTTGAATTTTAGGTATGTATTTTATAAATTACTCCGAATTTTCACACTAAACTTTTAATTTAAATAAACAAATCATGTTGGTTGGGTTCATTTTTATTTTTATTTATAGCTAACATCGTAACAAAGCTAATACAGCAGTAAAATATCTAAAAATATCAAATCATTTCAAATAATTAAAAGTTTAGTGTGAAAATTTGAAGTAATTTAAAAAAGACCTAAAATTCAAATGTCTTTAAAAGTATTAATTTTCGGCCATACATATGGGGGGTTAAATTTGTCACATTTTAGCCCCTCTATCACCTCCTGCAAGGAAGTGGTCGAGTTTTTAGTACTCGGGACTCATGGTCTACTTCGTTTTATTCCACTTAGCTGTTATGGTGAAACCTCTCTTCAATAAAAGTTAAAGCGGCAACCGTGTCGTTTGTGTTTTTTGCAATTTGCAGATCAGTCAGGTAAATAAATATTTGTTACGGTCGCGAATCATATTTTAATCATAATACAACCTGACACTGACCTAAAAATTGCAAAAAACGTAAGTAAAGGACATCATATTATATTCCGTACCCAAAAATTAATGTGCCAGAAAAAAAACTACTGCTGTCTTATGGAAAATGACCTCTTGTGCATTTTTTACTATTACAACGAAAGTCTACCATCAACCCGAGGGGCTGCTATTTGAGATTGAAAATGAATCATATTTTAATAACAAGTATAAACTTGTTATTAAAATAAAGTTTTCTATATTTATGTCTGTAATTTATATGGTGTACATAATAAAGAGTATTCTATTCTATAAAGTTAAAACATGTTCAGAATGTTAAATTCAATTAAAAGGGGTTTGAATATTTTTGTATGGAGGGTGGCCCTAAGGTCGGCCGCCATTTTGATTTTTTTTCAGAATCGCGGTGCACAACAATAGTTATATACACTTTAGATAGAGGACACTTATACAAACAAAAAATGTAATATAACATAATAACATAACACATTAGTCTCTGGGATTAAAAAACGGTACTATAAATTGCCGTGTTTAATTATTTATTTAAAAAATGTCTATTCTTCATTTGTTTCTTCTCCATAAAGGTTTCATAACGTTTCTATTACCTCAATAGTTCAATATGCTTACCTGGAGGGAAAAAAAACAAAAAAAATCCTTGTTGTTTTCGACTTGTATTTTGGTGAATGACTCCGAAACCTGACGCTTTAGGATATTTTTTTATATTACATTTTTTGTTTGTATAAGTGTCCTCTATTTAAATATATAACTTTTGTTGTGCACCGCGATTCTGAAAAAAAATCAAAATGGAGGCTGATTGTAGGGCCAAAACCTTCAAACCCCTTTGGTATATTTTTTTTAATGTATTTAAATTTTAATGTATTTTAATTTATGTGTTTAAAACACTTGTTATAAAAAATATGATTTTTGGCATTCAATCTGAAATAGCAGACGGGGGTTAAGTTTAGACTTTTGCTGTAATAGTAAAAAATGTTCAAGATGATGTTATTTCCCATAAGAAAATAGTAAGTACTTTGTTTCTGGCCGGCACTTTAATTTCTGGGTATAAAATGATCGACACATGAATGATGTCCTTTGAATTTCGCGGGCTACTTTAGCGATGAGTTTATTTATTTATTTATACCAGCTTAACTACCAATGCAGGGTTTACCCTAATGCGATAGTTAAGAACATAAACTTATACCTAACCTAAACTAATAACCTAAGCTATATATTTACAATAACCAAATTATATAAAATTAAAAATAACATTATTGAATTATTACACCATTAAAATCAAACAATTTTGTATAACATAAATAAATATTATTTTTAAATATTATTTTGCTTGTAGCATAATATAAATAGTAATACCCTTGCGAATTCACTCACACAACATGTAAACACATCAATCTGAGCTTGAAGGTTGTCGAGTTACAATGTAGCTCCAAATGCTCAAATCCAGTCGAAATGGAAATCCAATTATCTTTGTTCTGTACTATCAGTATCATCAAACGTAAACGTAAGTACTCGTAGTCATAGTCGTAGGTAGTTGTATTGTTGAACAAAGCTCTCCCATAAAATTACTATTAGTATGGATTTATCCTCCTGACATAACATAACATCACGCTAGTAATCCCTGAAAGGTTAGACCGAGGTGTATCTCTTGACCTTATTCCTTTATCGTTTCCTCTGTTTTTCTAGCGTACATGAGGTGTCATTTCGTTTCTCAGTTATCAATCATCTACCTTTGATATTGGTACATATAATATAATTTCTAACATCTATGTTTCCAGGTCAGGAACTCAATCGGAGATCCAAGGGCAGGCGACTCAAGTGAGCAAATCGGACGAGGCGAAGCTGGCCGTATCCTTCCCGTCCCTTCCGGTCAACATTGAGGCTCCCTACTGGGTCATCGAGACCGATTACGACACGTACTCCGTCGTGTGGAGCTGCTATGAGTTTGGGCTGTTTCATACAGGTCAGTATAATATTCTGATTCAATGACCCACTTGGTTACGAAATTTCGTTTTTTAACATTTGTTTTTACAAATATTGCATTATTACTCGTAAGACAAATTAGCAGCTATCAAAATTCTTGCCCTGTTCTCAAATAAGAACGATGTCTTATATCTAAGTAATTTACCGATAACTTGACGATAATTGACAATGACAAGAATTATTGGAAGAACAGACTTAATGCAGTACAAAGCCAACCGATTCATATAAAAACACAACAATCCACTTTTGTAAAAAGCAAAAATTAATAAAAATTATATTTTTTCTAATTCCAGTAAACGCATGGATTCTGACGAGAGAAAGGAATCCACCGGTGTCAGTGATGGAGAAAGCCTATTCAGTATTGGACAAGAACCACATCAGCAGAGCGTTCCTCATCAGAACGAACCAGCGTGATTGTCAGGAGGCTACTAACTAATAGACAAGAGAAAAACGTCTTGGAGGTTACATACATAATGAGTACACAAGAAATAACATAGTTTTCATCTAGCTCGGGAGAATGATCAATGAAGCTTTGAAAAGTCAAAAAACAAAACTAAATGCTAAAGGGACTATTCCATAAAATATTGGTCGTAACGTCCAGTTTAATTTGGAAGAAAATTTGAAAACTGTGTGTTAAATATTCTATTTAGTTTTTAAGACGCTTAATTGTATTATAAGAACGATTTCGTGATAGCAGTCATGCATTTATTACTCTTATAAAAGATGTGGTGAGGTGCTTTTAGTGTCCATTTTCATGACACTATCGCTTGGATTGAAAAGCTTATGAAAATGGATACAACTAATGAAAATATGTTCTTAAACTCTATGTTCCATTGATGTATTTAATTATTTTATTGTAGAAATATTTATTTACTTTAAAACGTATACTACGCACTTTTAAGTGCATGCATATTTATAACAGTCAGAATGCATATTGTATAAATCGTTTCATAGGCATCATGTGTTGTACATATTCACGATACTATATTGTCGTCATATAAGAGGATTTTAATAAGAATAAAACAAATATTTCACAACAGAAATGTATAATATCCATTATCTACAACTTAAATATATTAAAGCCTTTACAAAAGTTGCGTACTTGTATTACTAAAATAATAATGCGATTAAAATTATGCGATTCGATGCTGACGGGCGAGGACAAACCTTTCGATCTTACTCCCGATATCTTAAGTTAAAAACTCTATACACCTACAGAGCATATCTTTGGGCATAGCCAAGATGAAACAAATGCATCATCCAGTGTGATTCCACCATTATAATAATTTGGTTTTGGTAATACTGCTCCAACAAACAAACACACATAACATAGATTTAAATTCAGTAATATTATATTGTCTAAGAAATCTTGGCTAAGCTCATTGAAACTGCATTCTTCAACATCATTCTCGAAAAGCCGTAAACTTCAATGATGTTAAAAACGTCGATATCTTGTACAATCTTGGTAAAGTCGAAATCTTTAACGTTCTTGGAAAAGTCGAGAAAATTTACGATCTTGGCAAAGTTTGACAAACTGTAGGATAGTCTTAAGTTGGTGTGCTGTCATCCGAGTGCCAACTTTTCCTGTGTTCACCGGTAGCTTCGTCATAGCTCGGTGGTGGTGGAAGATTGTCACTCTTGGTCTTAGTTGGAGGTTTAGCTGGTACAGCCAGGCGGTCCTCCTCAGCCTCTTCGGGGATAGAATCGCGACGCCTCGGGTCGTATTCAGAGAGAGCCGGTTGGGATATGTTGTTTCTTTGCCCAAGTCCTAATAGAACTAGCTTCGGTGCGCTTTGTGCTTGCTGAAATATTAAAAGAAAATGTGAAGAGAATGGAAGAGACTTAAAATTCATATTGGTGTTATATGCTATCCACACTTTCGATTCTTGTGGCACCTTTGGAAATCAAGGAGCCCAGGCCCAAGTTTTCACGCCTGTATAATTTGTCACGTGAATAGATATTGCAGAAAAAGTAGACAAAAATTTCCATAGCCACATGTGAGAAAACAATTTGATAAAAAACCTGAAGATGATTTACTGCCTAGTACTTACTTACTTATTTATGATTGTGAATACCTATATTTTCTGTACTTTTTTTCCTATCTTAAGCTACTACTTGTAGAATTAATCGGGGTCGTAAATTTCAAATGCTACTTCACAGAAGATAGAGTGAGCAAATAAAGGAATAACAGAGATCATAAGCAAGGTTTCATACTATTTGCTATTGTATCAGCTATTTAAATAATGCCAATACATTTATAGCCTTCACAAATTACGTACATATGAAAAACTGTTAGTAAAATATTTGTTAAGGATCCCAAAAGAACAGGGTAGTTGTCCTTTATTTCTATTTTTAAGATAATGATAGAAACAACAGAACACTATAATTCGACTGTTAATAATGAAAGCGATAGGTCAAAACTTTTTCACTAAGTGTCTGAAGTCTGAACATTATCTTTGCTTAGAATCATTCCTAGAACTATACGTACATTATTCAGTCTTAATCATTTCCAAGCTTACCTTATAATGATTAGAAGTCCTATTACTGCTAAGGCTGTTATTTGAGATGTGCCCTCGCCCATGGGGATGACTGATCTCTATAGCGGAGCGGAGCATGTCGACCTTGGAGGCAGAACCTTCGTAGTTACTGCCACGTCTCTGACTATTGCTGCCGCTGCGGCTGCGACAGTGCTCGTTTATGTCACCTTGGGAGAACTGGAAAAGGATGATTTTAATGTTAACTTTTGGAAACCCAACTTGACGTATTCTGAAATATATTGTATGAAAATAGAGAAATCCGCAGAGATTAAACCAGAAATCTTAAGTCTCTAGATCAACCAGTATCCTTTGATGCCCTGTTTCCCAATGATCCTAAAAGTGCTTAAAAAAATCTAAAAATTAGCATACCCTCGAGCGTGATCCTCTCGGCAAGGAATGTAGAGAGCCCAGTGGATTGAACCGCGTGATCATGTGCAGCCGCTCCAGAGATATCATGGTCTCTGCATCTTTGGTCAACGGTTCCGCATTCAGCTTGTCAGCTTCTCCAGTTTCTGTAAACGGAGTTAAGGGTATGAGATATTTTCTGAACCAAATCTAGACCCTTAAATCTGTAAGGTGTCGTTAGAACTTGGAATCGCATTACGCCAAGAATCAACATGATCACTTTTGCCAACGTCGACGTTGGCGTTCAAAAGTACCAGATGGCTTTTGGGTTTTACAATCAGACAACAATGCTTTGAGAAAATAGAAGCTGGTGAACTGACCTTACAACTGTGACAATTATTCTAGGGGCAACTCTTTAATATTTATCATATTTACCTATTGTTTCATTTGTCTCTGGTTCACAAGCATTCTGCATCCCGGTCATGTTTATGTTTTTGAGCCAGAAGTAATGCAGCAGGCCATACAGGACTCCACCGAGGAAGGCAATGAGACCCATGTAGCGGAAAGCTTCTCTGGTGCCAAGTGATGCTATGAGGAGACCACCGCCGAAACTGCCACTGCCCCTACCTGAGGAGATGGGATAGAACGTTAAAGGTAAATGCATAGAGAGAGAGAGAGCACAGTGTTAAAATTATAACAAAGAGGCGTCAAGCAAAGTATGGGACGTGCTTGTTTCATCATTGAGACAAACAACGATCAGAGAGAGCAAAATCTTATATTTGCATGGACCAATTTAGTGTCTTTAGCAATTATTTTTGCTTTATTTTGTATCGGCATCTACACTGCCACATGCGAATTACGCATCATACTGACGTAACGCAAACCAGTGTAGAGATATAAGGAACGGGGTGTAAAGTTCACTCATCCTCTTCCTCTATAATTCATTAAATGAGGTCCTAAAGGTATTTGTTATATTTCATACGCATTTCTGCTTCCAGAAGCACAGTAGCAGGCTTAAGCGCTTGTTTTCATGTGACGTTAATAATGTTATCTGAATTCGAATCGTAGCAAAATTTGTAATTCTTTGTGTGGCTTAGATTTTTCTATATTTGTGCAAGGATGAGAAGTCGTACGTTTATCTTATTTCCCTCAAACAGTCATCCGTTTTCTTTTAAATTATACAGCTTAATTTTACATTGTATTTTAAATATCAATATTTGACTAAATATCTTTAGAATTACGTTGTGAATTTTAAGTAGAATGAATGGAATAACAATTTAAAAGCAGACAAGGGTTACCGATCCAAACGCTTAAATAAATGTAGGTAAAGACAGAAAGAATGATTAATAACGTATTCTATGTATATCATAAATATCTTGTTCTTGAGAAAGCAAAATAATGTTACGATCATCATTACCAACCCGCACTGGGCCCGCGTGGTGGATTACGGCCCACTATCTCTCACAAGAGGAGGCCTGTGTCCCAGCAGTGGGAACATTATAGGCTGAGGACGATCATCATTAAGTGGTAACTTACCAAGACTGAAGTGAGCCATTCCAAGTACTCCAATCAATGTAGCTAATAGACTCTTAGGAGCCAACATCGCGCAGTAAGTAGCAGCTGCTACCCACATGAGGTGCACTGATAAAGACTCCATGGCTTCGAATGGGAAACACCACCAGGAGTTCCTGAAAAAGATTAGAAGTTAGAAGAAGAGGAAGATTTAATAAAACATATAAACGAATCACTATTAGACCTAACTCAAGACTAGTTTCCTCTCGAAGCGGTTCCAAATGTATATTCTAAGCTAACGAAAACTACTGTATGACACGACGCGAGATTTTTAAACGAATACAGATAGATGGTAACTCAGGCCTAATTTCCCCATGGAGGATATTCATGGATGCATTAAGAAATTGACTCACTGGCTCTTGCATGTAAACTTCTCCTAGTTTACATGCAAGAGCCAGTGAGTCAATTTCTTAATACATGGTGGCAGGAACATCGACGCGCAACCGGTTACCATGTATTGAGTACAATATGATACTGAACCGAACAACCGAAGAAAAATTTGACAGCTAATCTTTTTTTTATAACCATCGTAAAATTTCTACGCTGGGGTGTCAAGAATCGTGTGCTGAATTCATGGTTACAATTTTCGCGTCGATGTATGCCACCCTATATAGATTTGACAACACAATTCTTCAGTTTTGTTGTCTTTGCATGTATCGTTTTGTAGTGTGTATGGTAGTCATCCTTCAAGGCTAAAATAACTCGACAATGTTTATCTTAAAACTAAATCCGAAAACAACCACTCAATTTGTGCTTTATCAATATTTGACATTAAAATCCATTTTCATTCTCCTCATACGTTTCCATTATCTATTATCCAATCCATTGTTCACAGTCTGAGTTACTAGAGTACTATATCAGGTAAGTGTTTGCATTAGAGCCCTCCCACGCAACATCATTGTGCTCATAAACTTGGCAATGTCGTCGTAAATACATTAATCTTGAAAATGGAGTTTTAATGCCGAAGGACATATCTGCTGCTGTTAGTTTTTTGTGTAACTAGATGAACCGAACAATGCTTATTCAGTTTTATTTGTACTTTCTCACTAAATCAGACACTGAGTGACTGTGAAAGAAACCATCGTGAGGACACTTGGTGTTAAAAAAGTTAGATCTCCAAGTGATCAAAGCTGTCTCCTTCCACGAATTATTCACTCATACAGGTGAGAAGAGGCCTTTGCCCTATAGTGGAACAAGTCCATTTTATCCAGTGAAATGATTTAGGAATACTGCTCATATTTGAAGTTTTGTATATAAACTACAATTTATTTCTATGATTGGAAGGATGTCATGGATCAAAGGAAACAAGTCATCATGGTGTGTGGGATGGGATAAGAATCGGTTGTACCTGAGCATTATCGTAATGTTTCCTTCGAAAGATTACGTGGATTCAAGATATTTCCGCATACGTCATTAAAACTCTGGCGACAGGCGTCTGCTTTTTTTGTCATTATGTAGATATCGCTTTTCTCTACCTGGTGGGTCTGATCTCGCTTCTTATTTTTCTTTTTAATTATTGTCAGTCAATTCGAGCTGTAAATTTACCGTCTACATTGCTAGAATGTATCTAAATATGTCAGTGCCAGGGTTGCGCTTATCAGATGCTCTATATTAGCACTATTATGTGTAAGACAATAAATGGATGTTTCATATATTTATCTTTACACATAGTTCAAGCATTGCTTTGTCATTTCACATCAGTTTCTACGACCACGTAAATTGAGTGCGACAAAATGTAGGATATTCATAGTTTATCAAGAATTAGTCTAATATTTACAATTCACGTAGGTATTATACAAATTATAATGAACTATCTAACAACGCTAGTAGCAATGTTATCGCGCTGAAGCTTTACAGGATAATCAAACGCTACAAAGCATAAATTAAACACACATAAACATAAAATTCACGTGCAGACTGTGCAGATGGTATGAGTGAACTAACACGGAAGATACTAGAGATACTCACTCGATAAACGAGTAGCCGACGAGTCTCGCGGCGTGGGAGAAGAACGCGACGATGATGACATTCACATGGCCGATGCGCGCAGTGATGGCATCCGCGCCGTAGAGGAACGGGATACTGCTCAGCGTGCCCACGGTCACGGTTATTCCTGGATACACGATCCACTCATTATTATGATCATTACTAAAATTGCTTGCACTGATAAGCTCGTCATTGCAACACAAGAGCTAGAAACATTAACCTATCACACTCACCTAATAAGAAATTGGGGGCTCCTAATTCCTTCAAGTATATAAACAGATAAGATTCGATAAATCCCCAAAAGTTTCCTAAAGCAAACAGGAAAAATATGAAAACTATTATGTGCGGCATTTTGATAATGTTAACTAAATCTCGCAGTAAGTTATCGGCGGGTAGTTTGGCTCCAAGAGGCATGACAGCGACGGTTACGGCCGATATTAACAGCAGCACATCGTACGTATAAAATGCAGCTGAATAGTCAGTGTATCCTGTAATCAACAAACCGATGTAAACATTTAGTAACGCGCTATTGACATTAACGATAACAATTTATTACAAGATGCCAACAATATACGTACCAACTTGTTTACTCCTCATATCTATTAACATGCCTGTTATGGGGGAGAATATGGCCATGCCGATGCTAGAAAACAGTCTTTCTCTGCCAAAGTCTCCACCGTATTTTTGGATCATCGTCAAAGCTATAGGATCCATGATTGTGACTCCGGCAGACAACATGATAGTCCCCATGAATCTCAAGAAGAAGTAAATATAGAACGTTTTATCGTCGCTCTCCTTGTAATCCGGTGGGCACGTATCGGGGCCGCCTCTCCTGTAATATTCCAATGATAATTTACCTTTAGATAGCCGTTTGTGTATCTTTAGATAAATATTAAGTAGTCGGTTTACAAATAATATTATAATCAAATAGTGGTATTAATAGTTGCCACATTACCTGAAGTCACATTTTTGTACCATGCAATCTGCAGATAGTATTTCAAGACGTTGCTTGGAGAGCTTAGTCATGTTATGCAACATAACGAGGCCGCCGCAGCGGAGGTCCTCTTTATCAAGTGCTGTAATATTTATGCCTTGAGCTATTAACAGTTTTTCCCCAAACCTTGATCTGAAATCTGTAATCTGATCATCTTCGTCCTGTGAAAATGATTTTCGTTAAGTTACTGGTTTAGAAACAAATTAACTTATACAAGTTTTAATTTAGTCATCTGTTTTCTTACCCTTTCCATTTCGATACCAAGTTGTTCTTTTGGTTCTTCCAAATCATCGTGAACTTCGATCAAGAAGTAAGCTGCATCATTATAATCTTCGTCATCGGTACCATTTAAGAAACTGCACAAACAAAAATTATTGCCTTTACTTGCAATATCTACATCTACATGTCGTTCAGATGAAGGTGCATTAGAATAACAAAGCAGTATTAATCATCTACATATTACGTTTTCGAAGCTGTCATAGTAGTAGAAATAATTCTAATAAAAAATTTCGTTTCCATTTGCCATACAAAGCCTTTGTAATTCCTAATTCTTAGGAAACTTGCCTGGAGGCTTAACAATAAACTTGATACACAGAGCTGAGAGTTACCAAGAGAGTACTGTGTTTGTCTGAAACTGTAGCACATTGTTATCACTGTTATTTAATATGAGTAATAGTGCCATTTACATGATTACTGCTGCGCATTTACTCTAAGTTGTTATACGAATAACTATGATTTGTGACTACCTTTCTGGTAGAAAATTATTATGAATTGTAGAAAGTGTTCTATAAAAGTATTAAAAACTTACCTAGAATTGGACTTTAAGTTTGGCAGTTTGACCTTATGACTAATGTGAAAATCCAAGTCATCCTTGTCATCAGCTGGATCACTAGATGGGCTCTCTGTAGGTTTCGATAGCAGACAATGGTCTACGCACCGGTCCAGCACAAAGTCTACCGTCTCATCCTCGCCAGGACATTCCCTACTAGGACAAGGGCTCCACCAAATCTATAAAGATAAGTATATGCATAAGATCTTTCAGCCACAAAAGATGCTCACTCCATTCTATATTGTGCAATAAAACAATGACGGTCCTTAGGAGTTAAATTTTTCCGTCGCACCTCATGATGATAAACCAAAATTATAGGTTCTAAACGGATGAACCATTACAGCATTCAAGGGTAAAGTCCAACGTGCATAAATTTAGCTTAATTCCCTTAACTAATTCAAACAAACAGGATCACAAGACACTACTAGTTAATTCGCCCTGGGGCCGGATGAGAACGATTTGCTCAAATTCTTAGGTGTATACTCTGTTAGTACGTAACAAGGTCTTAAGGGGTCGATTTCGAAACAAGTATATATACCTCTACACTATTCGTAATCGGGTGCCGCATGACGTAAGCTGATGGCATCATCCCTGGCGTCTCTTGATGAGGTATCAGCAATAACGAGTGGTGGAATGCAGCATTCAGAATTAAAGCAGTGATCACGACTGGCTTGTACTCCCCAAAACGGTCCACCAGAAACCCTAAAACCATTAAAATCTCCTAAAGATACTGCAAATAGAGTAACGTTATTATTAAACATTCAAACTTACCCGTAATAGGTGGACTTAAAAATGTGGTGAACGGCAAAGCTAAATACACAAATGAAATTTCTGGCACAGTCAGTCCTATACTCTGCATGTGTATCGTCAAATACGGCAAGAGAGATGCAGTGGCTCCGTACATTACAAACAGAGTCACTTTCAGCATGATCAGGTTCGGATTGATTCGCAGCCTGACCATCAGCCTCCCAATGCATCCCAACTCCTCGTCACTATCCCCGTCCATGGTGGAATCGTCTTCACTATTTTTATTCACTTCAACAGACTTAGCCATCTCCGAATCACTCACATTCACATGTTCATAACGAAAGGATGTTTGTTCGTGGGCTATATCTTATCGACTGGCGCTCGATTCGGTAGCAAAGGCTGTCGGTGGTATGACGATTATTTACATAAGGTTCTTCACCGAGTTTTACTGTGTGGTTTACATACGTGTTCGGAGGCAACGGGAGAGCCAGGGAGGGTCCCGTGCTCCCGAGCGACTGCGACGCGGTCAGCTCTCGGCGGACGTCGCTCGGCACACCAATTTACAAATAATAGCAAATTACCTTCGTTTAAGAAGTGTCACGGCGATTGGTGGGGATGTTGGCTAAATCGGCTGGCGATCCGAAGACCTTGTGGGTAATGGCTGGGGTCGGGGCGCTCATTCCTTTAGTTCCCGACACGAAGGCGCGCATCGCGAATTAGCGCGAACTTTGCAGCTGCTCGCCATTTGTAAGTAAGTTGGCTTTGATTTTCTTTTCTGTTTCATAGAAATATGCATATATAAAATAATAGCCACTAGTAATTTAAAAATCGCACGGTCTTCTTGCAACTGATAATACGTAGCTCTAGCGCTTACTGGTTTATATTGTAATGTTATTGTATGATGACATTCATCCACAATTATTCATACCGTTTCAATTTGACGATATTTATGAAGACTTTCAAAATACGTTACTTCGATTTTCTCAGTTGGAAAATATTTAAATGGGGTCCAAATGTGAAAGGTATTTAATTCGGGTTATTACTAACACTTAATAAAGGACTTATCTAAGTGAGCCCTTGAGTCCGAATGTATTTCAACAGCCAGTTGAAATACATTCGGACAAAATAAATTCATACTTTCTGCCCTTTTATCCTTCATGAAGGTCAGACTAGTTACACGCTTAGGAAGGTAGGTACTTCGTATAACAGGTTCTTATATTAATTTAAATCGCAGCCTCTGATCTGATCTGAAGCTATTGCAAGAAATAGTGTTGCCATTAGGATTCAATCCTAAAAACTAAATGCACTCAATAAGTACGTCATCATCAACTGATACGATCGGTAAAGGCAAACAGGTTCGATTCCCAGGTAGGAATTTATGTTATTTTCCAAAAAATCAATTTCGTAGTTTCAGTTGTTTTCAAATTCGGGTGCGTGACTCCTTCCACTGTTTGACCATTGCCCAAAGACTCAGGACTTTATAATACAGAAATTTATTTTAAAGGTCGCTTATGTAGGCACTTAGCTACTAAAATACCTACTAGCTTTTGCCCGCGACTTTGCCCGCATGGTGGTAGGAAATGATCCACAAAGTACATAGACATAGTTACTTTAGCATTTTTCTGAGCTCAGTCAACCATTAGTAGGTACTATTATGGATAGTATGGATAAATGCATGGCCTCCGTTTACTACGAAATAAATCATCTCATCATGACCACTAGTTAGGTACGTATCTACAAATCAAGACGAAAGCGAATTCACTTTCGTCTTGACTTACCATTTATTAAAGAAAATATTCTACGATACCTACTAAAAATAAAAGCAATGTATCTATTAATATGTCAAAAAAAGTATTACCTGTTAGAGATAGGCATTTTTATTCACAAATGGTCGCGAAATTGAAAAATTAAATGAAAATAAAAAAATGCAACTCTAAAGTAAACGCACTTCAAAGAATTGCATTTTTTCCTTTTCATTTCGGATTCCTTTCACGGTGGTAGAACATTTTGGAGCCCCAGGCCTTTTTCTGTTCTAGGACTCTTGGTCGGACCCAGTCGGACCCAACGAAATAGGTTTGATTTTTTTGCAATCCTTTCTAAATATTCATTTTACTCCATCTGTCGGCATTTGAAGTAAGTGTCTGCGTATCGTTCAGCGCTATCTGTTGTGGAATAGCAGTACTGCTGGTAATTGTTTTAATGTAATATATGCGGAGAAAATATTGCGTGATTTGATTATGTTAGTGATGTTACTTATTTTATACTATCTCCGTCGACTATACGTAAGTATACCTAATTATTGTAGTGAAATTGTGAAAACTATTAACGTAGATAGCTAGAATAATCCTAATAAACTGACATCATTGCAGAAGCCTCTTTAAGGTTTCATTGAAATGTTTTAGTGAGCATCGCATCGGAATGTTTTACTAAAATCTAAAAATATATTATCCAAATCAATTTGCCAGTTGTGTTTCGATTCACGAAATATGTAGTGCGTACTTTATACCAACACATAAAACGAAACGTAAGCAAGTTTACAAAAAATCTCCATTGAAACTAAAAATATTTTTAAAATTAAACAGAACAAGTAGAATTATAATTCCTAATGAGTTCTGTTGTAGTTTTCTAATTTAATTTTGAACGTTTCTACTGCCACCTTTCGACCATAAAGATGAACTAACCCGAATAACTCTAGAATGTCTATAGTCTACTGCAAATTGTCAACCATAATGCATTGCGCATAAATGGCCGCCATGTTGCTGCCGTCTGAAAGATGTTCGCAACTGTGTGTGTTTACTAATGAATTTTAAGAACTTGTATAGTTAAATTACTGTGTTTGTGAAATTGTGAGTGTACAATGATTTTATATTTCATGTATTATTGTGATTGAAAGGTCTATCCAATGTCTCTGAAGCCAATAAACAGTGAAATTTTCTTTAGATAGTCATTCGGTTCGGACGGCATAATGGCTGACAATCTGATTCAAAAGTCACATAAAACTAGTGAGAAAAACAAGTATAACAACGTTGTTCACCGTACGACGAGTGAATCTCTTCGACTGAACGAGTCGGAGAAGGGGGTGACTCACCCGACAAGTCTGCAAGCCGCCCATAACCCAAGGAAAATATCTTCATTTCAGATCACCAGTGTGACGGTCGGCTCTCGAGTGAGCACTGATGCTGGCGAAGACTCCGCTGACGATCTTGATGAATCTCACACCGACGACATATCGAGAGTGACTGACATTGAGAATGAAACGCCTAGTTATTCCGAGGACACGTTCTCGAAAGATGATGTGTTTTACAACGCGTCGAGTGCATCATTAGGTTGCGCCCCTGTCATCCCGACCAGCTCGCAGTACGGGCTGGCTATCGTCGGCCAGGACAACGCTAACAACCAGATAGGAGGAGCAGTGCCAAATAGTAATAATACAGAAGTGTCTGACATGCATGTCAGCGTTACTAACGCCGGAACTGGCAGCATCATTAATCTCATAGGAAATGCTAAACCACAAGAAGGTATGAAAGAAATACAAGAACATGTTAGGAATGAACGGTTTAAAGTTGTGAAAATTGAAAGCACTGAGCCTTTCCGTAGGGGTCGATGGATGTGTATGGATTACCTGGATCATACAACTCAGCAGAATGCACCTATTACGTTAAACAACAACCTTGATGTGACTGAGACTAATACGCTGCAGGCTCCTGACAGTGGTGTAGTGATTAATGATAGTCAACATGATGAAATGTCTAATGATCTGACCAACAAAGGGCCTAAAGATATGCAAGGTAATGCTCCAACTGTGCAGCAATTAGAACAAACTCTTCAAAAACAATTTCCAATGGCTTCTCCGGGCCAATCTTTGACTCAACCTATTAATGTGGTGCAACAGCAGATGCAGCCTGTTTCACAGTCAGTGTCAGTGCAATCTCCACCTTTAGAAATACCACAACAAATGCCAAATCCAAATCTGCAGCCAAACCAGCAGCAGGTTGGACAGCAGCATCCTCAGAGTATGACGCACATCACTATGCAGAATGCAGCTCAGAATCACCCCCAGCAGACACAACAACAGCAAGTGCAGCAGATTCCTCAAAGCTTCCCTCAACATCAGCTTCAGCAAGTCATTGCTCAGTCTCAGGGTATGGCAATGCAACAGATCCCAATGCATCAACAGATGCCGCAGCAAATGCAACAAATACCAAACCAGCAAATGCAGCAGATGGGTCAACACATGCCTCAAGCACAAATGACTAACATGCCACAAATGCAGCAACAGATGCCTCAGATGCAGGCTATGCCTAACCAAGGACAGATTAGTCAAGTAGCCCCTCAGCAGCCTCAGATGCAACAAATGCAGATGCAGCAAATACAAGGCCAACCAAATCCTCAAATGCATATGCAACAAGCTCAAATGCCAAATATGGGACAGACTCACCACATGCAAGGACAGCAGGCGATGGGAGCTCAACAGGCCCAACTTCAGCATTTGCCAAGCCAAGCTCAGATACAGGCTCTGCAAAATCAACAATTGCCTAATCATATTCAACAGATGCAAATGCCCACTCAACTCACTGGCGCTAATCAACAGATGCCACAGATGCAACCTCAAATGCATCAGATGCCATCGCAGCCCCAGCAGTCAGTTGTGCCTGGCATGCATCCTCAAATGCAACAACAGGGCATGTCGGGAGTGCAGCAGCAATATAACCAAGCTGTTAGTCAGCAGTCTAATGCTCAGTCAATGATTACTGCTAATATGCCATCTTCTCAGCAGCAGATGGTTCAACCTCAACATAATGTTCCTCAATACCACACACAGCAATCACAAATGAGCCAGCAGGGCCAAACTTTGCCACAAGAGGTGCTCACTTCTATTGTTACATCACAGCAAGGTGCAACACTACCTTCAAACCTTCAACCGATGCCTTCTCAACCACAGGGCTCGACATTGCCTGCAAATCTCCAGAGTCTCACTGGTCAGCAGCAGCCAACGCACACTATTGCTCCTCAGCAAGGGAATGTGCCGCAAGGAAATATTCAAATGATGACTGCGGCTCCGCAGAATATGCAGATGACTCTAGACGGGAATCAGCCTAGTATGCAGATACCCGCCTCAGATCCTATATTCATGCAGCCAACGAACGTCGGTCAGCAGATGCCTGTCGCGCAGCACATGGGGCAGCAGAACCTGTTACCGCAGCAGGTGGGCGGTCAGGGGCAGATGGGCGGCGTGCAGTACGTGCCCAACCAGCCGGTGGCGCAAGTGTCTATGGCGCACCAGAACATTCCGATGTCGATGCAGCCGAACATGCCGGTCGGTATGGGCGGCGGAGTCCACCCCAACGTGGTGCAGTCCCAGACCAGCATGGGTCTGGGGTACGGGAACGTGGTGCCGGTCATGTCTCAGAGTAGTGTGGCGCCCGCGGAGGCGACCGTGTCGGGGACTAACTCGCCGGTGGTGTCGATGCCGGTGAGTTCTACTGCGTACGTGGCGAACACGGCGCAGCCGGGCCATGACAGTCAGGGCTTCGGTAGCCCCGTGAGTGCGGTGTCCCATGCGATTAGTGGCGCGGTGATGAGCAGTGTCAATGTGAATGCGTGTGATAGTGGTGCTCCGGATGTGTCCGCGGACACGCTGCAGGCTGGCGACACAGGCGATGGCAAGGAGGAGGCGCCGGCCGCTCCACCGCCCGAGGATGAAAGGTCAGTTTTCAATTCAATATTTAATTATTTTTCCTTTGCAGCTATTTATAATATATATTTCCTGTGAAATGTTCTTACCTAAACTGTTTGTGTTCCCATTGAATTATCCTTAAAGGGCCCTTGTTACCGAATATAGTACTTTTTAAAAATGCTATTACTTTCTGTCAGAAATATTTGACTTTTCATGTTGTTATACCAATTTACTATTGGCTGCACAATATCAAAGTGATCCCATAGTGCAGTAAATTAAAATTGCATACTGATATCAGTTAAGAGGATAAATGTATTTCTAACATTGTCTAATTAAACAAGAAAGATGCAACAGACATTTTAAGAAAATGTCTGGTTTCCTTCACTTGTAGAACTTTGGCAAGCATGGATTAATAATCATCCCTGTTTGAAGGTTTTTTTAGTACCTTTTTTATTACTAACTTTCTATCATCTCTTTCCTGTTATGATTGACATTTAAATAATAGCAATTAATTTGTATGTCAAAGGAAATCAGTCTTAAAAATATTTCACAGTTATTTCTTTAACTTTACAGCCGAAATGATTGTTCAATGTTTTCTTGATTAAAATTCATACTTGAACAGACTGAAAAAAGAGCTTTTCCTGTATTTTACAAAGGAAGTGACTGTACTTAGGTATACAAACTCATTTTGGCAATTATGAAATCTTTAATTTTCATTGAAACCCGTTTATAATTAAATTCTGCCCTTGGTACAGTAATTTAAAATTTTAATCAGGACATTTTTGGTTTTATAATGCTTTGTTACTGGCATTATATAAGTAAGTAACTCATTAAACCATTTGTCAGGAAAGAATGCCATTGATTATCAGTACCATTAGAAGTCAACTTAGTGACTTTTGGTAATGGATGTATCTCAACATTTTTAAAGTAAACTTTACTTACAATGTTCTCTAACACTTATGATTTGATCAAGTACTTGCTGGTTTTTTGTTTCATGCTGTAAAAAGTAATACTTTCAAAGATTACAGATTAAATTAACTATTTTTTTAAAGTAGGTGCTTAAATGTTCCATGTTACATTAAAAAAAACTGAATGGATTTATTTTTTATGAAACACCATTCATCTACGTACAAAACTTCATAATGATTCAGATTTATGAAATCACTAGCTGCGCCCCGCGGTTTCACCCGCGGAAATGTCGATCCCGTGGGAATATCGGGATAAAAACTATCCTATGTCCTTTTCCGGGACTCAAACTATCTCTATACCAAATTTCATCTAAATCGGTTCAGTGGTTTAGGCGTGAAGAGGTAACAAACATATAAACACACACACACACTCACAAACTTTCGCCTTTATAATATTAGTGTGAAGTGGTGTGATAGTAGGAAGTGTGATGCTGCCGATCAAAATCAAATGAGTCAACCAATTTAAATTTCGAATCACATTCAGTAACAGATCTAAATATCAGGCAGCGTATTTCTAAACGCTGGAAGCCGTAAGAATCTTAACTTAGCATCCGCGGATGGCGACAGAACTTGCATTACAGCAAGTGGCGAATCCGTATCTATTTGCGAAAATAACTCATCCGTAGACAATGGTGGTTGTTTTCGTTCCTTTAGGTTGGTGCTCGCACCGTCGCCGAGCGGAATCCAACGTCCCTTTGATGCTGTTTATTTGCGCTTCGTCCTGCGACCAGCGACATAAATAGGTGGTTGACACGTACGGTGCATGGTGCGCGCCGGTATGCCGCCGGTGACTCACGCGCAACGCACCCGATCTACTGCCTGGCTAAAAAAGCGACAGTCGTGCGTTCTTTTTCGTCTGGCCTGCTCGACGATATGTACCTACTCCTTTTTTTTGTACTAGATTTCTCGCGATCCTTTCGCAGATCCTTGGTTAATTTTCTGCATATTACTCACTCTTCGCATTTTCGCAGTCTCGCCGGTACTGTGATTGGGGTCACGTAGAATTATTATTGCTGGACTCGAAACTCACTTGGTAACTTAAACCGCATTCCTTGAGCAACCCTGAGTTAAACCGCGAATTTATTCACAACACTAAAGACTTCCTCATGTATTCATGACACGAAGCCGCAGAGAAGTTGGTATAGGCGCCAGCGCACCTACGTCACTGGCGTCGTTGGTAATCGAGTAGAGGACCGAAGGCCGTGAAATCCGAACCTTCCATTCGCTTCTGATCGACTCACATGCACTACCATTTGTGCTTAAAATAGTTCAACTAAGTACTCACTTAATATGACTAAGATCGTTAAGCAGAAGACTGCATAAATTAAAAGTTGTTTCGATTTCATAGAGTATCTTGAACACATTGTAGTTTTGTTAGTACTTAAAAATATCACATAAGTCACCTACCGTTATTTTATTGCTTGTAAAGATTCCTCGAGTTTTTTCAATGGCCCATTGTCTAAACGTACTGTTTTTGAACTCATGTCCATTCACGGAATCATTGTCATGTACGGCAGAACCATGGATTGAAAATCAATCACTATTACGGTTTTATAAGACAGCACAGTAGACTTGTACTGAAAGAAAATGAAAAGTCAACAGGGCTATAAATTCACTATGACCACTTAGCAATTCCTTACTCGAAATCACGTTAATTCCTAATCTTGCCTTCATTCGCGCGGTTTCGTTAATTTTTTCATAGAGAATAAAGACCCAGGAGTGACGAATGAAGGAGGAACGCTCTTCAATTTTATTTTATTTGGATCTGTTGGACTGGACAGGTTGTGATGGATACTAATTCATCTTAGAAGACAGTTGGACACGACATTGCCTTTCTGCAATTTATTGATTATTACAACACGTACTAGGGCGTAGTAATTCCATTGTTAAATCAGGTCGTAGTATTTATTATCTCAATGTACAAGCGGTCTAATCGCGAGAACTATTGACCCTATTTTAATGGATTTCATTATTCATAATTGGTATATTTAATCTCGAAACAAACTCCGAGGTAGGTTTATATGCAATTCCGATGAACATGTATTCATTTTTACAGACCATTAATCATCGCGAAAATGTTTTCAAAACTGTGTCTTCTTTTTAACCGTACATTACACTATAGAAATAAGTAGTGTTTAAAGATTGTTCACATTTACTTTAGTAGAATGTTGCACGAACATTAATGAACACGTATTAAACAGAGACCAGAACAAAGATCAATTAATTAAATGTTACGTGCAAGCCAAGTAGATTTCTAACCCACTTAGGTAATAATGTAACACACTTATCTCGGGTACATTACTTACTTACTAGTGTGACTGTTTCTGATAGCGATTATTTAAGTGAAAATGGAATGTAACATCTGTATTCTGTACTATTGAGGACCATGATAGCAGAGGTGGCCCAGTGGTAACGGCCGCGACTTACGAGTTGTACTTGTAAATCGTAGACTAGTCGTACCCTGTCAGGCGATTTACTTCGTGTAAATTATTTCATCACCACAGCGGCTATCAAAACGACGAAGGAAAGCATCGTAAGGAAACCGGCATGTCATAGAACGAAAAAATTCGAAGACTCGGACATCTATCACCCCGCACTGGGCCCGCGTGGTGGATTATAGCCCACTTACTCTCACTGAAATGAGGCCTAAGTCCCAGTTGTGAGAACATTATAACCTGAATATGAGCCCATGAAACAAGGCTCCAGAACTCCAGACTTTATCGTAGATAGAATATTCGCAATTGTCAATTGGAGAGAATTTATCCGCGCGTACGTTTTCTACCTCGCGGTACAATCTATTGGCGTGCTTATATCGGTGAAAGTGGATGCACAAAATACCTTCTTGGCTGCGATCTGCGCGCAGTACATTGTCAAATAAAACGGCCATTTGTAAGAAGTCAGTTAAAAAATGTGTGGGTGTGTTTTACAAGTTACTCATTTATATGGTACCGAAACGAGTTTGGTGATTTGATGAGTTCTCGAATTTTATTGGTATTTACACGCTTTATGTCATGATGATTGAGCAATTTTTTTAAATACTCTGTAGTCGATAATATATTGTTTTAATTGAACAGTGTTGATATTGTTTACTTAAACCGGTACATATCTGAACATTTTAGCATCGAAGTTGCGTAGGAGAAATGCCGTCAATGCGTCATTATTTCACTTAAATCAACCACAGAATCAATTTCACGAATAGGAACGTCACACACACTCGTATGCGTTAACCATGTGCGATAACAATTTGTGGAGTCACCCGATCGCCATAATTTTTCCATTGGTGCACTATAGATAGATAGGTTGACGCTTCATCTGCTACGTCACAGCGATCGTGTGAAGTGTTACCATTGAATATGCTTTGATAACATGTTCCATATCGCGTAGTTTGTTGTCAAACAAACAGCTGTAGGTCGGCGGTGCGTGACGATGGCGCGCCTCGCAAGGACGTCCAGGGCTTGAAAAAACCCGCCGAAGTCCGCCGATCGACGCGTGCACACCGTCTGAATCTTTTTCATCTCGCGAACGCAACAAAAAATTAAGATTTTTTGCACAGCATTGAGGAACAACTCGTGGCCCCGATAAAGTGTCTATTACTGCGCAGTATCATGTCGTTATACTAATAGCCAGTCAGTAGTCTAGCGTTGTAAATAAAGTTTTGTTTATTTTAGGGATGTTACACACGAGGTGTAAGCAGGGGCGTAGCTACCGCCATATCTGCCGTATCAATTATACGGGGCCCCCGGGCCACTGGGGCCCCAAACGTGCGTAATTTTTTTTTCACATATGAGAAAAGTAAAAAAAAAGCAAATCAGCTATAAACGATTTAATAAATCAGTTTGCCGAAAAAAAGGCAAGGAGAGTGTGTATTTAATTTGAATTATTTGTAAAAATTTTTGGAAAAAGTGACAGCTAGATAATTATGATGAATAAATATGTCTTTTAATTTTATGCAAACATTTTTTTTTCTTTTGTGAGTAATCTTTAACCTTCCTAAGGGCCCCCAAACAAATTTTTATACGGGGCCCCGCCAAGCCACGCTACGCCACTGGGTGTAAGCAATAATGTTAAACATTTTGGGTAATAGAAGCTTCAAACAGAAGCTATTCAGTATTGTGTCATGTAGTTTGTTTTCATGTGCTTCCTTGCTTAAGTTGCAAGATATTAGTCACAAATTCTTCCACGTGTATCGTGTACACGTTACCTAAACGAGTTAAAATTCTAAGCAAATCAACAGAAGTCGGTTAGGTAACATCGAGTGCAATATAAAAACTGTACCAAACTTTTGAACCTCAATAATCACACTTGAATAAAGTTTGTTGACTGATAATACAGAGATAATAAAACAACTCAACGAACCGTACACGTGATATGAAAACTATTAACAATTCCAAATATCGATAAGATACTGACTAATAATGACTTATTGCAATTAATCTTGTACTATACAGCGGCTATAAATTTTAAAATCGCTTTCTCTTTTGCTATCTATTTGGTCTTTGTCCAACCGCATAGTGTTTAAATTATTTTAACGAATTTGCTTGTTCTAGTGCATAATTATGATTGTGATCCGCTTAACATAATGGATGCCACAGTTTGAACGGTTTCGTGCAAATAATTAAACCAGTCAAGAGGCCGATGGACTGGTGGATCTCACATGCATTCCTCGAATGTTTCCACGCCAGCTAATTAGCGCTGTGACCTCAGATTGAACAAAATAATTAAACAAACGATTACCAGACGATATCGTTTAATAAATCAAACAATCAAGTGTTATAGCGTTAAAAACTCTACAAACTAACCAAGTACGTACTTTTATTTAATAACACAAAAACCTATTTATTTAACTCGTCAAATGACGTGATTCTTTTACATAATTTAACATCTGTCAACTGTGACAGACAAGCGTGAAAATTGCGATCAAACTTATCAAGGTGGTGTTAAAATTCCAATAAATTGATATCTTTGATTGTTTGTTGATAGAAGTAATTGATTATTGGCGATCCTTTGTTACTGAGGAACGGACATATCTAACTAGTCGAAACTTAGTAAATCAACGAAGATAATGCTTCGATAAATTCGTAACAAGATGGAGGCGCCGCACAAAACAAAAATGTCTTGATAGGTTGCGTTATAAATTCATCCGATAGTAACATTTGCAAGATATATGACAGGCGCATACTTACTTATTCAATATATTAGGTTCAATAATCTGATAAAATGTGTGACTATTATAAAAGATAACCGAGTCATTGGAAATTGCGAGGCGATGCGTGTTGACCTCTGTAAGTACCAGTACAATATTTCTAATTATAAACCGTTTATCGGTCTTTGTTTTCGAAATGTTATGGAGTTGACGGGGCCGTGGGCACTTAAAAGACTTTAAACGTTCAATTAAAACTGACGGCTTGAAGTCCTTCAAGAGATCAGGCTGCTGCTGCTTGCCTTGCCCAATTCGACCTACTGAACTCTGGACATCACTTCACTTCGAATTCACTGTCACAGTCAAACTGCTTAGTATACTACCAGCCTCCTTAGAAGGCAGTTGTTTAATTCAAAAACTTTTTGCTTGCAATAATAATGCTCAAGTACTTAACAGTCAGGTTTTAAAGTTTCCCATCATGCGATGCTTTGTTGGAAAAATATCATAAAAAGCTAGATTTAAAGTAAACTGTGTCGTAGTTTGTACGTACTATTCACATCATATTCTATTTAGAATTTCAAGTGCAATATACTAAGGCTTTATTGCGAAGTGGGAAGCGTTGGAGTTTAGATAAGGTTTGCACGCCGCGTGCGGTTCCAGTTTGCTATCGATACAGAAATGTATATTGCGTTTGATAAAAGCTTCTCGGTTTGTTGACCCACATGGATAGATGTTTCTCCGACACCGCTAGTTACAAAACTTTCCTTGTGCTTTAGAACTGTTCAATTTGCTCCTTCCTAAGCTTTATTTGCTCCATATGCAAATAGTTTTTCTGTTTTGAATGACACATGGCAGAACCTCGTCCGCTAGCAATTGTAATTCAGGCGTCGCCAGAACGAATCGGCGGCTGCCGCCGCTTGCCGGAAACGTCCTCAGAATGGCACATTGCCAGTCTTAATGAATGTAAGTATCATCCTTACAGAATTTATTGCGTTACAATTGCCATAAACTATTTATTGGCGCTTAAAATCAGTTTGACCGAGCTTAAATTATCACACGAGGTATTTGACTCGTTCTAACCCGCAGCGATGCCCTCTAGCTTCGCATTTGGATCTAATAGACGTAGGAATATATCTACTTAGGCGTTGCATTTTGTAGAGGCATTTGCAATTCAAACGCAACGCTTTATTGGTTGTACGTAGCGGTGCGCCCAATGAAAATTCAAGCAATAAATTGTGTGCAAGGCGGCTAAATTACGTGGTAGTTGTTTGATACGGGGCCGTTATGAATTTATGGTGTATGCGAAGGTGTTCGAGTAGCGTTCGTTCCGCGACAGTACCTGTGTGACCCAGTGGCGCGAGGCTGCATTTGCTTTCCCGCCAAGTTCATTGGCACCGTCCAATCCCCCGTCCGCGCGCCGGTCAAGCCTAAAAACTGACACGATATTACTCTTTGTAAATAGAAAGTAGTTAGTTTCGCTATTGATCAGATGTATATTTTGGCGAAAGAGAATCTCTGTGTGCCGACTGCCGAACGCGTCATGTAACAAATCTATCAATAATTGAAATCTTCAGACCTCATGTCGTCTAGACAGACTGGTGCTGGATCAATATTGCATAACAAGATCAAATAAATGCCTGTAATATCTCGTATTACTTAATAGGTATTACTTCCTATTTTTTTGTCTAGTCTTTCGTAATCGATCATATACTTACCTACTTATTGATAGGTCTTGTGTTATTTATTTATTGTACCATCTCTTGAGCACCTATGTATTTTGAATTGAAAGATAAAATAAATTCCGACGGCTAAAATTTCCATTAAAGGACCATCGATTTGGAAGTTCATTTTTTTTTGCAGATAGTACTCATAAATAGAAAGCTTTTAACAAAATTTCAAACCGCGGAGTATCACAGTTTACGAGATATAATTTTTTAAAGTTTCCATACAAATTGGAAAATAGCTCGCCATTTGCAAATTTTTAGGTTAGATAAATTGTCATGGTAGACGTCAAAGTTGACATTTCACGTTCCGTTGACGGTAGAGGTGTATTTAATTCAACTTTATGTCATACTTTTTATTTAAATTTTATTTTATTTTCATATATTCACATATTATATTTGGTGTGTAATTAATGTACACAATAATCGTGCTGAATTATGCAATTACATTCGACTTTTTTTACACAAAAAATAATTAATTTTTGTTGAAACTGTGGAACGGAATGTAAAGCGACGCCAAAATTTCTTGTGTTTTATTCTCATTATATGAATATCCGAAAAATACCCAAAACCGAATCAGAGCACCCCACTTTCCACGTGGTCTTGTCTGCCCTACCCCTAGAGTGTATATAAAAAACCGGAGGCGCGGAGGGAGAGCAGCCCTCGCCCGCTGTGACGAAGCGCGGGAACCATGCGAGGTGAAGCGGCTGAGGCTGGTCGCCGAAGGCGACCAATAAGCCGAAGCTGCGGAGCCGAGCATGAGTGACCGTGCTTCGTCACGCAAGGGCGGAAGGGCTGCTCTTCCCGCAGCGCCGGAGATAAGGCGGAGTCAAACTAGGGGAAAAGGGAAGCTCTCCCCCAAGTTTGACTAAATAGCGCTATTCTAACCTAAAAACTTCAACCATGGATATCTCCATAACCATGGGGTTCTGCGGGATGGGGATGGTATAGGGGGGTAGCCGGGCCTTCCCGTACCATAATTCGATGGACATTTATGGAATTTAATATTCTAACCTCAAAACTTTAACCATGGATATCTCCATAACCATGGGGCTCCGCGGGTTGGGGGTGGTACAGGGGGCAGCCCCCCTCCCCCCCTCCCCCTTCCCTCCCTCACCACCCCATAAATCAATGGTCCTCTAATGGAAATTTTAACCATTCCGACAACCGGCAGTAGTAGTCTGGCAGTTAATTAAGTAATTAGTTTTAACAATTGTACTTTTAATAAATTGCTAAACTGAAGTCTTTGTAATGTAAAATTCTTTTTAAAATGCTTTTCCAACGAAGTGTTGCCCAAGTAAACTTATTGGAGTATACTTACCAGCTCTCGTTAAAACAATAAACTCTGTTTCGGAACTTCCCTGCCCACTGGCAGGGACGTTCCGAAACAGAGTCACTTTTAGAATTGGGAATTTGGGACACAGACTTACTACTGAATGAATTTTTTATTGCAACAACAATATTCGGAGACTCCATTCGTAAGTTGCTTTTGCATCTCTATCACATCCATTTTTAAACATAAAATCGTTCCGAACATAAAAACTTAAACATTGTATCCATCACTCCTTTCTTTTCTGCCAGTCTCCATGGTCAGCTGTACTGTGACATGCGTCTATCATCCATGTGTTTTTTACAGCTTTGGCGAAAATCGAAGTCACTTAGGCGCGTCGCCCACACGAGCTAGAGTCGAGGCGGCGTCGAGGCGCGGGCGCACGTTTTCTATAGGAATAAATAGGTATGTGAGCGCACTGCCATTTATTCCTATAGAAAACGTGCGCCCGCGCCTTGACGCCGCCTCGACTCTAGCTCGTGTGGGCGACGCGCCTTAAACGCCAAGAAGCCTATAATAAAGCAGGTCATGCTCGCATAAGTCCTCAATTCTATCGCGACAAACGCCTAAAGATATGGACCTAATCAATAAATTAATAACGCTCGCCTCGCGCTCGAATGAAGACCCAACAGGAAAATCAACAATTTACTTTCCTTGATGATTTGACAGTTCGACTTTTTTGCTGAGTCCGTAACGGAAAGTAAGCACTCGTTCTATTATTTTTAACTCTGCCATAGCTATTCACAAACGTGCGACACGCTTCCGTGCCGAACATCAATCAATGTTATCGAAGGAGTCCGCTAAACACTGTTCACAAATCCGAAACCAGAAAATGTTGACAGTTCAAACCAAATACATATCCCCGGGGAATCTCATAAATCTGTCATCTCTCAATCAAATACAGAATGTCGGGGAAGTCGCCGACATTATGAGTATTTTGGTTTGACCAAAAATGTGTAATAGTAATTTGGTTTGACCGAGAATGTGTAATAGTAATTTGGTTTGACCGAAAATGTGTAATAGTAATTTGGTTTGACCGAAAATGTGTAATAGTAATTTGATTTGACCGAAAATATGTAATAGTAATTTGGTTTGACCGAAAATGTGTAATAGTAATTTGGTTTGACCGAAAATATGTAGGTAATAGTAATTTGGTTTGACCGAAAATGTGTAATAGTAATTTGGTTTGACCGAAAATGTGTCATTTTCGATTTGGAAGCCTGCCGAATGGTTGTGAACAGCTATGTACTGATATAAATTTATACTTACTTGCTATTACAAATTTACCGTTACGGTGAAGCTGCCAGTGTCGATTCATCCTCATTGATAAAATATAATTAAGGCAAACGTGTTGCACGTGCCGAAAGTTTTGTTTGTAATCGAGAACTAGCACACCCAATGACAAGTTAGGTTGACACATGTCATAATTTACTTCAACCGAGAGCCAAGAAGGTTAAGGTTTCGCGAGGTTTTTTAAATGCGCGTGTTTTATTTTAATAAGGTAAATAACAGTGCATCGGTTACTTATAGCTAAACACCACATGCATAAAACAATTAATTAGAGAAATAAGCTAACTTACTTAGTAATAACTAATAAACGCTAAATTTGAAAAATTGGTAACGTATGTAAAAAGTTACATTTAATTAAATGAAATTATTTGATAACACTGGTAAAACTGATAAAATTGTAAAATACATTTGATAAAAATTGATAAATTACCTAATATCAAGATGATGAGTTGAGTGACATTAGGATACTTCAATGAATGAAAATAGGATTAAAAATGATCAACAAAAAATAAAAATTCATTGAATTAAATTGATAAAATCGGAAATAAAGATAAACATTAATAAATTAATAACAGTGGTAAAATTGACACAATTTTATCTTAACTAATGGTTCATTCTTCTGCTGCTAAGATTCCATTTGCAACAAAAAATAATCTTCGCAAAAAATCACAAGGTTCTTTATTAAATATACAAACTAGCTTCACCTGTGACTTCGTCTGCATCAAATTTCGGCCCTCGACCTACCGCGTCGCATCGCATCGCCCGCCCGCGCTATTACTTCGTTATCGCTTATCGCTCTTCCTGACTTTTTTCTCTTTGCTCGTCACATAAAAGTCGTAATGCGATGTTAAATAGCATATAATCTTCCTCAAATTTGACTATCAATCAATTCAGCCTATCGCAGTCCACTGCTGGACATAGGCCTCTCCCAGACTGCGCCACAGCACCCTGTCCTCCGCCTTCCGCATCCAGTCTACCCTAGCCATTTGACTATCAATTACTATCAAAAGCAATTTTTTTCTTTTCAAATCTAAATGGTTCAAACAAACGCTAACTCTTCAGCTTTATTATATTAAGTATATAGATTCCTTTTTTTATTGGATCCCATAATTCTGGTTTATTCAAGAAGGTGCTTCGTTGTCTAAACAATACTTATCAATGAGAAATCGATTAGCTCACTCATAGTACTCGATGCTCGATGTTTCATGACTGGCACACCTTGTTAATCTGAGTTTAGACATGATCCGTGCTTATTTGCAATGAATGAAGATTAACATAAAGTGCGTCGCTGTCGGATGCAGCGCCCTGGCCTCGTGAATACAAAATGTACGTTTTAAATTCACGTATGACATGGTTTTCCATTTTTATTGGAAAAGGGGCAAACATTTTAGTTTTGTGAATTTCAAAAGCCCTTTTAAAAGCTAAATTATCAATTGGAACTGAAATATGTATCTGCGATATTTAAATGATAATTCAAAAAGTTTGGCAAAAATCGCGTTACATAATCAGCCTAAACGTTCCTACTGCTGGGACGCAGGAGTCCTCTCGGTGAGAGGGAGTAGGCCGTAATCCACCACGCGGGCTCTGTGGGGCTTGATCAAATCATTTATTTATTGTTTGGTTTTGTTGGTAGATGTCACATGTCTTCGAATTTGCTAAAGATATTAAGTATCTGTACTATAGATATACCACATACTTCGGACCTTGACTTTACTAAATTATTAAACTAAAGCGTTAATTTATCACCTAATTAGTGATTTTAATATTCATAATTGAAACGCTAAACAATTGACTCCGGTAGTTGAAGTAAGGCGAGCTTCGGCGACTTGATGGATGGCATTATGTGTCAGGAAGCCATGATTTATTTAATCACCGCACTCTGTATGGAAATGGATACATTAGACCATAATGTATCGGTCTGGAAGAATATAAATTATTCAGTCATTCTGTATTTATGGTAGCTGTGCAGCTGAAGTCTCTATTAAACATATTTTATGAAGTCGACTTCTTACCCTTGAAATCATTTTTTTATGTTGAAAATGAATCAAGTTTATGAGACAGTTTCCAATAGACTTATCAAGCTTTGCAATATTAAAGAAGATTATCGATAATCTCTGTTAATGTTGGCCCAAAATTCCAAATGGCGATGCTATTAAAAGAGTGTAGCTTGTCTATACTAATGTTATAAAGAGGTATTTGTTTGTTTGAGTGGGATTTAAAAAATATTTTTAAAATTCTTATTTTTTTCTTTGATAGCCCAATTCTTGAGGAAAGCTATAGGCTATATTTAACATCACGCTACGAGTCTACGACCCTTAGGAACCGAGTAATAATAAAAATTCAGAAAGAACGCCAAGCTAAAACGAAGTGATAGCGCGGGCAGGTGATGCGATGCGACGGGATGAGTCGGGGGAAATAAGAAATTTGACGTAGACGAAGTCGCGGGCAGAAGCTAGTTCATTAATAAAACACAAAAAATAGTCCAGATTTAGACGCAACATTGATTACTTGAACTTCAATTAGCCGATCGCGGTACAGTGAGCCCTATGTTTGTGTACCAAGAATACGCCCATCGATTAGTTTCAGGTTCATTTTGCAAACGAGCGTACCAAGGTCATGGTACCGCACCAGCTCGTACCACGTAAATTTCTTTGCTCTTTACTCAGTTTATTGTCTCGTGTCCCTTTTGATATCGATTTTGTAAAAATGGAGGGAGAACTTAGTAAATACAGTTTCCTTCCATAAAAATGCACGCTCTAATTCCGTTAGTTAGAGCGGAAGCGTCAGGGTAGCCTGTGAAATTCAAATTTTCTCACGTTTGTTGCAATTTGCAGGTCTATCAGGCTAAATGTTTATCAAAATATGATTCGCGACCGTACCAAATATGTCTTTACATAATTATAATCGTTAAAATCATCAATACAACTCTCTATGTAAGAATTGTCTAGTTGTGAATAACACATTTCTTACCATATTCGGGTTAAGGGGCTTACAGGACCTAAACGCAAAAAACGCAAGTTTTAGAAACAATAAAAGTATATGATCGACTACAGTAAACAAAATCCAAAAAATATGTATGACATTCTTCAGGATATATGCTAGGTAGATAGTGTGTTGAAAACATAATACTTACAACTTATTTGGTACGATAGAAAAAAATCATGAAGATACCTCTAAAACTTTCTTTTTACAATAAAAACCAATAATATACATACAATCATTATGATATTTTGTCAGATTATTCTACAAACAGAAACAACATACTAAAACTCTAGTGTTTTAATTTTTTAGTCCAAACAATAGATTTTTATTTTGCAATAAATTACCAGCGTTGCGTCATCGCGCTTCTCTTTCTTTTCTATGCAGTCCGACAATGACCGCGCTTTAGGTCATGTAGTCCTCTTAAATTGTAATTATTTTTGTTACCCAAAAATATTCGAAACTATTGCAAAATATATTCAAATATTATGTAAGTTAGCACAAAACATGTTGCTGGTGACGTCAGCAAAGTTTTTTGCACGAAGTTCAATGGGCTGAGTGTACAAGTTTGGACTTGATCAGATGGGCAATTCTCGTATTCTTAAAAACGTTCGCATTCTAATCTCAGGCTCAATCTGACAAAAATACAATCAATTTACACATATTTTTGACAAGTTTTTAACATTGATTGTCGCTAAGATCAGGGGGTAATTGTGTAACGCACTCTATCAGATAGATAGATAGATAGATAAAACGTTTAAGTATTTAGTGCAACAAAAGACACAATACAGGCATTAAAAAAACATCAAAAAAGGTGCGAAAAAACAAAAATTTAATTACAAAAATAAATTGACCCACAGACACCTCATATGACATTTACACAAAAAGTATTCTGTGGACATTTATAATAACGGTCGATCACTACTGGGCGGTGTGTGTCTTATGGTTGCACCAAATGGGAGTCCAGCTCAGCACATGCCAGGTACAATACCTGACGCTGGTATTCTGCTGCATCAGTAGCAATCGCTTTAATTTTGACAGCCCAACAACATTCATTGCGTTATTTTCGTTGTTCAACAGACAAATTTTTCGAACATGAAGCAATGGATTAACAATATCCTTCAAAATGATTCAGATTGAGATTGAGTAGCGTGTTACGTAATTAGGGTGGAGATTGCAACTTTAATTTGAAAGTTTTTTAAATACGAGAATTGGTCTTCTGATCTGTTGTGCTATTCTGTAAAAATCTCACCGTGAAAACTTAGCTAGGTGAGTTTGAAGTGAGCTGTCAATTCCTGGCGTCAGTTAGGTCACTTCCAAGTTCACTTTGCCGACATTGTCACGGTGATATTTTTACAGAATAGACCAGCCGATCGTGATCTTATATACTTCTTATTTAGTCCGATTTTATCTAAAAAACGACACGCCAATTATCCACTTGCATATTACCTGATTAATCGGTAAAATGCACATCGTTTAACAAATTAAGATTTCAATTACGATAAGTGCTTCTTCTGATTCTGTCTAATTAATGCGGCACCCAGATAATTCACTTCCATTCCAGGTTTTTTTTTAAATTAATTTAATAGTTGTTTCTCACGTGAGCTGAGATATCTACGATCGTACTAAAAATATCGATGTCTGGAATTTTCATCGCTGCAAGAGAATGTGATACGGTCATATGTACCATCATTGACGTTGATGCCTGTGAAGGCTCCTGCAGACAGGCGCGACGCGACGGTGCATCGCGATTCTGGTAGAACAATTTCCATGAACTTTTCATAGAAATTGTTCTACTATGTAGAGTCGCGTCGCGCCTGTCTGCGGGAGGCTTTATAAAGCTTGCTGCTCGTAAAATCTTCACCTGTGTGAGTTGGTCAGCTTTCCTTGGCTCATTGGCTGCCATTTAAACTTTTTCATAAATAGAAACTATGTAATTAAGCACAAGGCGTCTCGATGTCTAGTTTATTTTCGTAATCCCAGTTTAAAATGTGATTTTTTTTTTCTAGACAGTGTTCAAGGCAGTTGCTTGACCTATATTTCGGTATACGCCAGCAATTTTCTGAAGCTTTTTGCAGCTTTCAACTCGTTTTTATCAAAGTGACTTGTATGAGCGTAGATTTATAATTTTATTTTGCTGCTACTAAATTTTATGCTTGTAGGTGGGTATTAACTGGGTTTCGATGTTTTCTTGGTAAATATGCTAGTTCCATTATTTCCCAATAATTGAGGATAGGCGTTCGCGTTCGAAATATATCAATATTGATTTTCCTATGTTATAAAATGATATCCGGCTTAATTGACAACATTTCAAACCTGACACGACCTTAAAACAAAAATACTATTTCTTTATTTTCGTATCCTGAGTTCAAATATATTTTTATTTTATTTTTTTATTTCTAAATTTCTGAGAAAAAAAATAAAAATCAAAAAACATGTGATGACGTCACATAAACGGCGAAATGAGGTAGTTACCTTTGCGCATTCCAATGTCTTTGATTGAAAACATTATATCAAACAAGACATGTCAATGTCACCTAAGAAGCGAACTAGAAAACAACTAAAAAACTGAATTGAATTCAACAATATTTTTTCCTATCAACTCGACACGCTGCTTACTGTTAATATTATCAATTTTTGATTGATATTTCGCCAATAAAATGGATCCCAATGAAAAATATACGCCAATGACGGAACCAAAACAACGACTGAGACAAGTGACATCTAACAGTTTTTTTGACGGGTCACAATAAAGCAAAGGTAATATCGCCATTCTACCGTCATCTGGCACTTACGTCTTTTTAGAATACACCGAATTTCAAAGTTAAAATTATGAATGAAAAGTACCTACATAATTTCGAAAAACGAAAAAATATGGGTGCCCTAGATTTGAATTTACTTTTATATAACGTAATAATACATGCAGGTTAAAAATATGAAATGTTGTCAATTAATCAAGTAAGTGGGTAATCAACTTCATTACAATTTTATTGATATATGAGGAGCAATCATTCAATTAGGTAGTGTTTTGTCCATAAATTAACGAAATACAACTGAGTATGGAGAAATCATAATATGATCGTAATTATGATTTCTCCATACTCAGTTGTATTTCGTTAATTTATGGACAAAACACTAATTGAATGATTGCTCCTCATATATCAATTTAATTGATATTTAGCTGCGCCCTGCGGTTTCACCCGCATAAGTCTCGATCCCGTGGGAATATCGGGATAAAAAGTATCCTATGTCCTTTCCCGGGACTCAAACTATCTCTTTACCAAATTTCATCTAAATCGGTTCAGCGGTTTAGGTGTGAAAAGGTAACATACATACAGACAGACAGAGTTACTTTCGAATTTATAATATTAGTATGGATAGTCCAAGTCAATAAAGGAGTTGTAGAGTGCGTGAGCAGGGACCCAAGCGATTCCTTCAGAAACTTGTTCAGGGTGCTTGGGAAGTGAACATACTAAAAGTCCTGACATCTTGGAGGTGAGCTGGAGTGGGGGTCACAAAATTCCCACTTTTGTTTTTTTTTGCATATTATCTTAAAAACGAAGGATAGTAGGAGCAAATTGATTCAATGACTAATAAAATAACATAAACAACCAATTAAATAGTTAGTGACTTGATGTAGAATACTTAATTATCCACTAAAAAAAGGTATAAAGTCAAGCAAAAATTAAATTGGTGGGTTTACAGAACTAAAATTGCTTATTCATTAAATAAGAGAATAATAGGTAAACTTGGATAATCGAAGAAAAACGGTTAAACGGTTTACAAGCTTGCAGAATACCTGTTTTTTACATTTCTATGCAGTAGACTGATGGCAGTAGGTACCTACCTACTACTTAATAGGTTTTGATTCATAAGTAATTTGATGACAATTCATCAATTACCCAGCAAATATATTCACGAATACATAACCACTTGTACTGCAAACATTGGAATAAAATGTATAAATACTAATGTTGTACAAACCAGCTTTGAATGACGTATCGGCGTCAATCCACAATTGTGTACATAAAGCAGTCATACCCATTCACGCCAAAGAAAATTATGTTCACACACGTGTGAATAAATACATATGAAATACAAATATATGTGTCCACCTATTTATTCTACAAGCAACGTCGTGCATTTACAACTTTGTATCAATCGTTATTTTTCTTCATACATAACTGGTTTGGTAAACACTGAACGGCTATCTCAATGTGAAATCTACCAAGTAATTCGACGTTAGCCTTCCTCAGTTCAAATAAGATACTAATAAATAAGATATAAAACTGCTGAAAACAAACATAACAATGAACACTTCGATGTAATGGGCAACTTTCAAAGTGGCGCTGAAACTCAACGGGTGTTGCAACAAATTATTTGCTACTCAAAGCCAAACACATAAGATTCGTATTCATTTGGAGGAGGACTTGACCGAGCATCCTTCGCTTTAAGTTTCGCACTTGTGCCCATAATGCAGTGCTACAACTGAAAATGGTGGTGAGCAATGTTCTTGTACCTAAGCATCGACATGTAATTATACACAACTAACAGCGCCCCGCGGTTTCACCCGCATAAGTATCGATCCCGTGGGAATATCGGGATAAAAAGTATCCTATGTGTTAATCCTGGTTATAAACTAACTGTATGCCAAATTTCATCCCAATCCGTTCAGCCGTTTGTGCGTGAAGAAGTAACAACCATACGAACACACTCACAAACTTTCGCCTTTATAATATTAGTGCGACAATCACAAAATTCATCGGTGACGCGAATAAAATGAACTAAAACAAATAGAAAAAGAGCGCTTCAGCTTTTTGTATTGGTGCTCCATTTGGAACCTACAGTATATCTCAGGTCTGGGTCATTCATCAGTTCATCACTCATCGTTCAGAATAAAAAAAAGTACAGTTAGCAAAAACTTTATTTTTAGCTGTGTTAATTCTTGGAACCGTGTTCGGACTATTCGCTCTCACCAAAACTCTTTTGTCTAGTGATGGCTCAAAGTCAACTGTAATTTCCTGTTCCGATTCGGAACTCGCTGTGATTTCGAATTGACGGGTCATTTATCATGTGATTAAATAGTTTTAATCAGAGATCTCAATTGCTACATTAGTAAGCAATTTGCCAATTTACTTCAGATGCGCTTTAAAATAGCGTCTAAAGATTTCATGTACGCTGTTGGTTTGATGATCAATTCAATTTGTTCCTCATCGGATGTGGCCTAGATTTGAGCTGCGATTTATGTTGAATTTCATGTGGTGATGCTGTAAAATTTACAATGCTAATCAGTATTACACATGTTCCCCTATTAAAGGACAGGCTTATGAACATTTTCGGTCGACGACCCCTCCCCTCTTCACATCCAAATTTGCCACTTTCTAATAAGAATAAAGTTGACTACTCTGCGAGCGCAAGATGACGCGCATTCGGAATGCAGCGACTGCAGTGGGTAATTGCATCCGTCGCCGCTAATTATTATATCCGATGCAAAATCGCTGAAATTCCTCTTATCAAACAGTTGCAGCATTCATGTTCTTTTTTACTACTTTAATAACGTCAATTTCAAGAGTATCAGGTTCTAAAACGCGATAACTCTTTAATTTGCGAGATTCTATTAGAAAAAAACATTGATTAAGTTCTCGTTGACTTTTAATGTCACTGATTCATTGAATCGTTTTACTGAACGTGTGTAATTATGTTCTTGTGAAGCTAGAGATCGCAAGGGCAGACGGGCTTTCACCGTCTTGTCTCGCAAAAATCGTGTAATTCGAAACATGGTCCTATCACGTTGTGTTAAAGTCGTTGTTCGCTCACTATCTCATGTCTTCCTAACTTTCTGCTGCTGTCGCGTGGAGGAGTTATTGATTTGACACTTAATATTACATGCCTTTGTACATTATGCTTTATGCCTTTGTATCAAAGTTTATGGTCGTACAATCAGGTGCTCCGAGCTCGAGCGGTTACTCGAGGTAGCGTCGACATCGCAACCCAAAGAGGATTAGCCCAATTCCGCAGACTGTTTTCTCGATGCCGTCTGACGGGTAATCCTTTTAGTGGGCATGAAAGCGGTCTCTGAGGTCGAGGCCTCCCAGTCAATCGAGCACTGTTTCATAAATAAAACAGCTGTTTAAAGATCATTGTCCCAATAAGTGCAGAATCGACTGATGTATTGCTCCTCGTAATTTTCATTTGCCGCAGTGTGCTGTATAATTTTACAACGACTGACAACATTTTATATTCAAGAAAGCAACCATGATTATATCTCTTGAGGTTGACGAGAAATGTCGATATAATCGTGTCCCCGTTTGAGGCGAATTCCTTTAGGTCAAGATGGGAATCGATGGCTGGAAACGAAGCCTTTAGCAGGGCATTTATTGGATTTTTATGAGATAAATGCTTGTCGTAAATACGTCGTTCCATTCTACGCACACAGAATGTAAACAATTCTCTTAACATTAGGGCGTTCTCTGTATAGACTTATGACTCAGGATTACTATACACAAACCGTTACTTCCAAACGAGTCAAATTCGTTGGAAGTAATTAAGCAAAATAAACATTAATTCACGATTGAAAACAAACATGCATAATGGATCTCAACTCCCACTTGGGTATGTAAAGTATTCCATCAATTCGGAAGGCGATTGCCGTTACCTCTGACTATAGAAAATCCACATGATGATTTAATAGCCGCGTTCATCTCGATTTTATGTCACCGTATCCGATTTACAAAATGATATTCGATCAATGCATTGCTTTTTGCTTTTATGGCGATGTAATGTTTTCACATTATGGCATGTTATGAATGTTGTTAATAACACCCAACGTCACGAATTACGAGTACAACTTCATACATTTCCGAGCTCCGAGTATTCTATTCTTTTGGGATTTTTGCCAAGAATATTATTAATACGTGCAGTTTGTAACGTATGTTTTGTACAAAATGTGTTGAATTTTTTGTTGGATTTCCTTCAACTCACTGACGCTTAAATTGAGGAAATGAAATGTAGGCTTGATTCGTTGAGCGTAAAAGTTGAATTGTCAAATACGTACGTAGGTAACGGAAGTCTATCAAGTACGTTAGTTATAAGAGGTCCTGTCTAAAAGCTTCCGGCGTTCCTCCAATGTCGTATCTGTTAAAACATTCGACGTATGCTGATATTATCGCGACGCTTAAAATAGCCTTTATCTCGTCCGCGTTGAGGTCAGTCGGCGCACTGCCGGCGTACGCTCGATCATTAACAACACTGATTAAAAAACCCTTTCAGTTCTGCGTAGTAGTTTTTGTTCTATCACGAACGTTATCTTCTTTCTCCCTCTCTCTCACATTCTCAATGGAAATAAAATTAACACTTATGATTCAGTTATGATCAGCTTTCAATCTAGTTTAACTAGAGTTTTATCTTGCTGCAGTCTATTAAAACTTTCATTTTAATTATGAACATTTTTATTGGGTGTAGTTTTCTATTTTTCTTTATCACGTGAGAACACGTAGTATAAAAGTCTGGAATAAGTATGAAGTTTGTAACAGGTCACGGGTGTAAGCTTTGTTTATTGTATTGTTCCGAGAAAGTTAATTAATACATGAAACGAAGCCAAAAACAAGTAAAATCATAAAATGATTACTTAATTATTTATCATTCAGACAGTTAATATTAAATAAGATGTGATAAATAACGTGGGTACAGCTTATTTTGACTGCGTTGGCAACACCGACATCTGTCACTTGTCATGCATCAATCTGTATGTTGTCATCTGCCAAACTGAATGCCGAGTACACACTGACCGAACCAGCTACTTTTTCCCTTTTTGACTGTCATTGGGCTGTCTGTAGTAAGTTTTGACGTCTGTCTGGTTGATGTTATCACCGTGTACGCAATCTAAAATTTGAACTATTACACAGCTTGCATTCAAGGCGCTTCACGCTGCCCAATCGTAGGATACCGTAAAATGCTTAGTTTTTTGTACCAGTACAATACTTACGCCTAGTATTGGTACTCACAAATTACACGCCAGATATTTTTTTGTGTAAGCTTTGTCGAATGGTAAATAAAAGACTACATTATCTATTATGTATAACTACATTATAAAAATAATACATATAAAAAATCGTAAAACAGAGCTCAACAAAATATTTTTCGTTGCATAATTCGCATAATTTTGAGCGTTAACTTTCATATTTTGTGTTCTTACCTAATGATAATAAAAGGAATTCAATCAACTAAAAATACCTAAAAATTATTCCACAGTGCCGTGAATTTATTTTTTAATTTAATTAAAACTGCAAAATTACTTTCATTTTAGTGGTCATTCGACTCGTTTAACATCAAACGCATCGCTGTTTTGAACCTTATTTGTTGCTGCGATGCGCTATTGTCAATGATTAAAAAAAAATACTTTAAATTTTGCTTTAACCGCGCCTTATTACGGTTGAAAATGTGTGGAAATCGGTTGTCTATGGGCATGTAACGCGGCAGAATGAGGAAAATTTCAAAAAAGGGGTAGACCAAAGAAATGATGTTTGGACTGTGTGAAAAATTATATGGCTAGAAAGGGGTGACTAACCGTGATGACGACTTATAGAGAAGTATGGAAGAAAGAGACATGTTGCGCCGACCCGAAGTAAATTGGGATAAGGAGTTGTTTATTGCGATCTGTCTCAGTCTAGCACAAGAGTATGCAGTCTACTCGATCAGTCAAATACTTAATTTAAGTAATAAAAAAAAAAAAACAATACTAATTACTTATACGATTTAAATTTAACTCAAGATAGATGAAACAAAGTTACAAAATACAAGGTTAAATTGAATTAGCTAGCTAAATTCTGCAGATGCGATGGGTATAGAATAGATATCTAAACATAATAATAATAAAAAAGTTGTTTTGTGGGCTCATCGACCGCAGTTATTGTAATCGCTTTGAAATATCAGTTTAAATAATCTTTTTTTTTTGTATACTTCACGCAATATGGGTATCGATACTATCAATATCTAAACACAATAAAACTTAATAAAACAGTTTTTCTCATCTCGTACTTCAAGTTACAACAATAACAGCGGTTGTTGACCTATCAAAAAAAAAAACATCAAATCTTTTTATTTCATCGTGGTTAAATATCGATACCCATCGCGTCTGCGGAGTTTAGTTAGCCAATTTAATCTTAACCTGTAGATACACGAGCCATTGCTTACTAACGTTTATGCAAACTAAAAATATTGCACCGCACCGCAGCGTCAATGTGCTTTGAACACTACTTCGCCTGTTTATACCTTTTAGAACGCTGTTTCAAGTTTTACAACGAACCCTATACATGTAAAGGAAACGCACTTAGCGTTTTAGTGTTGTCGTAAATGCGTTTGATCACTGTGATATTAAATTCGCGACTCTGTGGGTCTTGCTGAGAAATGTAATAAATAACTTGACGCAGACTCGCCATATGCCCTTAGATGATTTAGTGCTGGGCGGTCCAACCGCCTGACTTGTTTAGGATTCAACGTGCTGGCGAAATGCAGGCGAAGCTCGGAGCTGCGGAGATGCGAATCACTTGGTTCAATTGCACTGAACATAAGTGAATTCCAAAAATAAAGTGCGCCTCGCTTCCATGAAATTGGATTTCATTTTAGAGTTTCTAAAATGAGCTTAAATGCTGACGACGCTTGCGATTCTGAGTATATTTCTGAATTTAAATTGCCGCGTTAAAAAGATTTTGAGGTGCATGCGAATAAATTTAAATCATACAATGGAATTATAAATTACTTCCAAAGGTGTTTTGTATTCTCTCTTGTAATCATTGTAACATTGGGTGCATTGACTTAACGCTCCTCAAGTACCTACTTGCAAAATTTGCATTGCAAACGGATTGATCTTTGCTTGTAAGTTTTGTAACTGGTTATATTGTCGCAATGTGTTGAGTGGGCCTAAGTTAACGCACAAAAAGTTAGCACAGCTGTCCATTATTATAAGAAAAGATTTATTGACACACTACTGAAATGATTGATTACAGAAACCAAAGTTTGAAACCACTAAGCAATTTGTTATACTTTCGATTTTATATCCCATAATTATTCATCAAGACTGAAACTTTCTCTTTTTAGAGTTTTAGTTTCGTCTTAATGTTATGTAATGTCAAAAACGTAATTTGTAGTGGTAAATAATACCAATTGAACTACGGTTATCGTAAGATCGATCTTCGCTTAACTGGCTGCCTACCAGCTATTGTGAGTCATTCGGCACAACTGCGTAGCTTAGATTACTTATCGTTTCGTCATTAACACTAGATATAGAAAATTGATTACTTTAATTGTTAGTTAAACACTAGTTCCTTTGTCACATCTGCTTAACTAGAATTTGCTCCTGTTTTTCTGCAAGAAAAACTTTTAGGCTTTGTTTTATTATTGTAAAAAAAAAAACGCCTACCTGGCCTGGCCTGGAACACAGGCCTGCTCCCTCTCACAGAGAGATGGCCTGTGTCCCAGCAGTGGGAACATTATGGGCTGATTATGCTAGGCTTTGTTTTAACTTTCAAGCGACGAAAATAAACTTGCCAAAACTTGTTTCAAGATGGATTAGGTAATAAAACAGTTTAAAAATTAAAAAAGTCCAGGTTTTATACCGTTCTTGACGTCAGCTTGCATTGATGTATGTAATTTATGGGCACGAACCGCTTTTAATTCGGTAGTGTAAAGAAAAAAAGTTAAGTTATAATCGCGGTTTCGTGAACATTACTTAGTTTCCAAGTTTGTGAGGCAATCAATGTTTGAATAGCATTTCCAATTAGCCTTTACGTGCGGCTAAACTCGTGTTCTAGGATTGAAACTATTAATTTGTTCCGACGTAGTTGAGTGACGAAGAGAATATCTTAGGGCTCCCATAGACAGGCGCGACGAGATTCTGGTAGAACAATTTCCATGAAGTTTTCATAGAAATTGTTGTACTAGTCGCGCCGTCGCGTCTGTCTGCGGGAGTCTCTACCAGTAGCCATTTTGCTCTTACTATCAATCCGGTTGAATAGTAGTTTGTCTTTCTAGTGACACAAACATGTGTAGTGCAAGATTTCATCGCCAGCCATTGATTTATGACTATAAGCGTTGAATAGCATAAAAAACAAACGTACTACACGTTATATTCTTAGATACTATCGAACGTAATGCCAATATTTGTTTCGCTACAAACACAAGTATTATAAACATGTGTAATATCTGTGTAAAAATCTCGAGTGTGATGTTTGATTTTTTCAACGGATTCGTGTTTAATTAGGCGCACGCGCAACCTTGTCCGCACTGAGGGCTGCGCGCGCAGCTAAATATTAGACAACTGCGCAGTTGAAAGATAAATAAAATTGGGGAAATATTGGTTTTGGACTCAACAATAGAGTTAGTTTTGATGCTTTTTTTAATTGATAAAGCGCCAGTGAAAATGAAGAGATATTGCATCGCTATTTTTAGCCTGCCCACGTTCTGCTGAGCTGCATTTATACCTAACATGTCTTTTCTGTACTGAGGTTATACGAAAATGTGAGAAATAAACGATAATTCTTTATCAATGATCTCTTCTTATTAATACTGTACTTAATAGGATCATTTGAGGTAATTTCAGCTTTGGCTTTTTTTCAAATACTACTATATAATACTAGCAGCGCCCCGCGGTTTCACCCGCATAAGTTTCAAAAGACACGTGGCGCCATCTATTATCAAAATAACGCTATTGTTGTTTTCCTTGGGAACATCACTTTTTTCGGGATGAAAGGTACCCTATGTCCGTTTCTGTACACCTGACAACGTACCTATATTGCAAAATTTCAAGATGATCGGTTCAGTGGCTTAGGCGTGAAAAGGTAACAAACTTTCGCATTTATAATATTAAAGTTAGGATGCTAGTTTTACCACCTAATCACGAGTTTATATCTTCCTAATAAATATTTCACTGGGAAATTATACCCTAACGTTTTTTTATGGATGTTTATTGTTGCCATATTTCCATCGACACTCAAGTAAATGAGAATAATTCTGTACCGCGGCTTTCAGCGGAGATGTAAATGCTTACATGCCGAGAATGAAAGCTCTCGCAGACAGGCGCAACGCGGCTCTGTTTGATCAATTTCTATGAAAACATCATGGCAAATTGTTCTACCGGAATTGGGTCGCGCTTGTTCGCGGGAGCCATGAAGTGGATTGTTTCGTTAACTCTAACATTAAAGTCTGTTTCAAATTAGGTGTGTTATAGACAGCCCACTCCACTCCGTACGTTTAAAAGCTTTTAAGCATAATTTTTCACAGGGTTCATGTTTGTAAAACTTCTGGTACTCAGCTATGTAAACATGCACCCTAATGAATTTTTAAAAAAGCTCATGTAAAGCAAGGCAAATATTACGTAGGTCTGAAATCTGAATGTGCAAGTTTAATTTGATAATGACTAAGTAAACGGCTATATTTTATACTAGCTGCGCCCCGCGGTTTCACCCTCATAAGTGCCGATCCCGTGGGAATATCGGGATAAAAAGTAGCCTGTATGTTAATCCAGGGTGTCAGCTACCTCCATAAGTGAAGAAGTAACAAACATAAACACACCCCCCGACACTCACAAACTTTCGCCTTTATAATATTACTGTGATTAGTTGGAGTATCCCAAACTGAAGTTTGAGTTAAACTGTTCGTTGTCTGGTGTAGCAAAAAAGATTGATAGAAACTTGTGAATCCAGTATTTGCTTATTTAAATAGATTAGGTTTCTTTTATTTCCGTTTTTGTTCTCTCTTTCAATCTCCGAAACTGGTCTAGCAGATAATTTGCGAACTTTCGACATTTTCTCAGCCTATTACTCCGATCCGCTGAAAGAAACTGGTCTTGCACTAACTTCACTCACCGGCACGGAAACTTGGCTACAAGAAAATTTCACGATATTTCGCATTTAAATGTATTTTTCACACTGAAATAAAGATGTACTCAAGAAGTGTTTCTTATGCTTTTAGAACTTGAAAACGTCACTACACCAATAAAGTGTTTATACAGGTTGAAATTGAAAACATGCGACAAATCTAAATGGGAGATTGTACTCATCATTATGAACAACTTTTACTATAGGACCAAACCTGAAATCGCGAAAAAAAAATCAGCTGTTCCCTAAATTTTGACGAGTTATGCGAACATAAAATGTAGGGAACAGCTGATTTTTTTTTCGCGATTTCAGGTTTGGTCCTATAGTAAAAGTTGTTCATAATGGTGAGTAAGATCTCCCATTTCGATTTGTCGCATGTTTTCAATTTCACCCTGTATAATATTAAATTAGGCACTTTTGCAGAAACAAAGAATTTCACACTATCAATTTTAAAACACTATACATAGAGTAATAAAAACCTAAATTGGTTTATCGTCTCTACGTTTTAGTATGGGGTGTTTCCTCCTCTAGCCCTAATAACGGCCTGCATTCGATCGGGCATGCTTTGAATGATGTTTCTGAAATCAACTTGCGGTATGCTTTTCCAAGCAGTCAGTGCTGCATTTCGTAGTTGGTTATGAATTTCTGGCGGGTCAGAGGTAGACTGTATCTTTCTATTGAGCATGTCCCAGATATGCTCAATTGGGTTTAAGTCCGGACTACGAGCTGGCCACTGCAATTTTTGAATACCAACTTGCATTATCGTGTATTAGGAGGAATTGGTCGTGCCTAATATATCCCGAATATACCAAAACATATCCATGGAGGACCTCCTCGATGGATGGGGCTATAATTAGCCGGTTATCGACGATAACCAACTCCGTAGTCCGTACGACCATTGGAACTTATTCCTCCCCAAACCATTATAATAGAGCCTCCATGGAAACTCACAGTTTGTGTGGTGGTAATGGGTAGAAATCTCTCTCCTCTAATCTCCTCACTCGCTCCCGACCGTCTGGAGAACGCAAAGGTATTCGACACTCATCTGTGAACAGCACTCGAGCCCATTGCTCGTGGGTCCAGCTGGCGTGTTCACGTGCGAATTGAAGTCGAGTTACTCGGTGATTTCTGAGGAGTTCTGGAACGCGTGCTGGTCTATGGGCTTTTAAATTCACTTCTTCTATTCGTCTTCTCACCGTACGCTCACAATATTCACGCCTCCAGCAATTTGGAGCCGCTGACGTATCTCAACAGCGCGCGGTCAGGTAGCAGTTTCTTAAAATTTCCAGGCCAATAAAACGGTCGTCCCGGGCCGATGTGCATCTGTCGCCTCCACAGTCCACTGCCTGGTCTACGGGAATAATGGCCTGTCTCCTGGTGGTGGTGGCGGGTCGGCGCGGCGCACACGTCTACTCCTGGTATCGTTTTAGGGCTACTGCATTGACGATTCACGCTGAGTCAACCCTTGGTCTATTAATGCCACAGCCTGTGTAACCTGTGCTGGTGTTAGTGGCATTTTCATGGGTTAAAGCACCTTCAGTTAATCAATAAAAAGCACAAAACCACAATAATTAAATGAGCTAACCGTAAACTTTTCCAACACACAAAACTTGCAACTTAGTCGCATAAGAGACGCGATCCAACTAAAAATTAAAAGTTGCACCATAGTGCACTTAAACTTAATCAATGAACTAGTATTGCAAAAAAAAAAAGACGGGTTGCACTCCGGGAGTGCCGGCAGAAGTGAAAACTTGAATATTAACGTTGAAATAAATCAATTATTAATTCAATTAATATAACTAAGTTTTTTTCACTATTTCTGCGTCACTTTTTTCATTAATCGATGCACTTTGTTCAATTTCCATTTTTTGAAACACTTTATATACAAGAATTTTACGAATACACAGCAGTGTGGCTACTACACAGACGGTCGAGCCATCAGCTGTCCATCCATCCATCCATCCACGTCCACGTCCGCGTCCACCATCACCGTCACCGCCACCGCCACCGCCACCGCCACCGCCACCGCCACCGCCACCGTCACCGTCCGTCCGTCCGTCCGTCCGTCCGTCCGTCCGTCCGTCCATCCATCCATTATCGTGTCTCACTTGGTTCACTTCGGTTGGCGCCGCCGTAGAAAGAGAGGGGGGGGGGGGGATCTCCTGACGGTCACGTGTCCTGACGTGATGCCCTGACGCGAGTTTAACATTTTTTACCCATTACAAAAAGTGTGCAACGCCGCTAAAGAAGTTTTCACTTCAAAAATGAATGAATGAATGACTGAGTGAATGTTTACTCTTGAACTAAGAGTAAACATTTGTTTCTACAAAATATCTGTAAGACTTGTTTATCACTAAAAATCGCACTAATAAATACTTTTACCTTGATTTGAGTATTAGCGAGATAAGCGCTTGACCAAGATTCCTTGCCACTGAGTGTATCAAGCGTTCTAGGTTAACTTCAACCATAATGTAGCTTATTTATGGTGTTAGCGAAGGTACCGCCGATTTGCACCTTTAATCGCATTTCCCATAGACTATAACTTGTGCATTATTGCAAGCTTTTACATTCAAATGCTAATTAGGATTGTTAACTGGAAGCCTTTTTATCTCATTTCTAAGAATATTTAGATAATCTTATTAGCACTTCCTTACTCTTTAATGTGAATATTGCTTTTAAATGCAATTAGCAACGGACTAATCATTTGAGACTATATACGGCATTAATGGGTAGTTGCAAAGTTAATAAAACTGCATCAATGACAGCTTTCCAGGCATTGTCGGTCCAGTATCCACCAGTTTAACAGTAACCCATTCTCTCAATCAACTTCATCGGCTTTCCTAGGGTAAGTAGCCGATACTTCATTAATTTTCTCTTCTGATTCAGCATTACAGTAGTTTTTACGACCACGGCGAAAGAATTTTCAAGAAAGTGGTCTCTATATGACAGCCAAACGAGTTATCACGAACCTGTTTCTCTCACTATCCATTGACCTTGAGGAGGTCGTCCCTGTCTATTCGCACTCATTCGGCAATAAAGCAGTGGCTCAATGAATTAAACCGATTAAAAAGAACCATTGGACGGATGCCAGTCTGCGTCCGTATAAACAGTGCGAATTTAAAGAAAATGTCGTTACGTAACTCCAAGAGATAACAGTTTTGAAGTATTTTGCGGCTTGCGCGTCATCTAGCTCTGATGTTATTGTGGAATCAAGAAAACGAGCTATTTTGGTATGCTTCGTTAACAAAGGGTTGAATGACCAAACTAGATTATTTCGTTCTAGGTCCTTAAACTGCTAATCGCGTACGAAACCTTGTCGGTGTCACGAAATCTCATCTGAAATCTAGAATTTATTAAAAAGCTTTTAAAGTATAAGTAATGGAAATAAGGAATTTTGTTAACATTTGCGTCAAGAGTGCCCGTGTAAGCACTCTAAGCAAATGTAACAACACTCTTTATAATTACAATATTTAAACATGAAGCCCACCCACAAAAATGTTTAGATCCGTATCTTGGTGTAGCACAAAAGGCCGCTTAAATATTAATGTTTTGTTTGCAACACTACTTAGATTACAAAGGCACCGTGCTAAACTCGCCTAGTTAGATCTTAGAACTATACGCACGTACTTTAGTCTCATATTTAGTCGCGGTGCGTCGACCTCCTTACTTAAAGCTAAAGCTAACAAAGAAAGTTCTGGAACAGTCAGCTTCCATTTCTGGAAACAGATACAATTCGCTCGCTACGCCTACGGAAATATTGTTGTAAATCACATCTCGGCTGCGACTACGACTCATACCATGACTAACTTTATGTATGTGTTGCTAGCTGCGTTTTCAATTTATTTTACACCCAATGGAACTCGGGAACTCGTATTGCTCTGCATATTATTTTAATTTACGAAAGCACGAGGAATATGACTCCGCTAAGCTGTTCAGTGAATAGTGATTTGATTAATCTGCAATTCTGCATTCATTCGCATATTATGTACAAATACCGTTTATGGTTCAATAACTCAATCCCTCGATTCCAGTTTCGAAGGGAGGAACTAAAATACATTTTTTTCAATTCTATTTATAAGAAAGCTGTCACGTGCTTTTAAATAGGATGATCAAACGGCAACAGAGCGTGGGTTAAACGCGTGTACCCATACCCACCCGTTTACATGTGGCATTCTTTCAATAAAGACTCCTTACTGCATATTTTGTTGTTACAAGTGATCTATCTGATATCATTGTGCGTTGTGGCACTTCGAAAAGTGAACGTGATGAATCTTAATACACGTCGCCATTCAAGTATTCGCGGTGTGAATTATCAACGAGTTCAAACAGTTGAAAAGCCGTTTGAGGAGGTTGTTTCACATGTCGTGGCGTGTCTTCGCCATAATTATTGTATACATATTTGTATTGGTTGCCGGAGACAGGTGGCGTCCTGTGCTGTACATTGACTCCGCGACCTTGGTGTCCCTCGTTTCAATGGCATGCTACAGCCGTATTATGGTATGGGCTTAGGGTTTTTTCTGTCAAGGCTAACAGCTTTATATTCGCTTGTAACGCTGGTATGGACGGTGGCATTTTGTTCTAGGCAGCTTTTTATACGTAATTTACATTCCAAACATTCCTTTTTTTTTCTTTAAATATCATCAACGTTACATCAACGTTTTCCTCCTTAATTATTCTGAATAAACGAAACGAATTTTGTAAAGTGCGCCTAACTTTCAGTTTTACAAAGCATAGTTTGACGTGAATATGGAATGGCACTGGGTTTGCCAAACGCATTGTTTTCTTTGTGGACGATGTATATGTACACTAGTCGGTTGTACATTAGCATTTTAAGCCACGCGAAATTTTCCTCGAGTTGGTATAATGCTGGTTTGCTTTATTGCCCCCGCCTCTTTGTAACTGCACAGCTTTAACAAAGACGTCACGTCGCGCAGTAGCAGTGTTTATTTCAATGCTACATTAAATCCTTAACCGCCACACAATTCGTCAAAACTTTTATCATAATATTTAAATGAAAATAAACGAAGCGTCAGATTTCGTTATAGTAAACGTCTTTTAAATAACTAATGAAGTTAACTAAGGCTGATAGGCCCGCTGCCCCAATTGGCTGATCACACTATGACGTCATCGGCGTCTGCGCATCGTCTGCCGCCGCTTCCCGGAACGGTTGGCCGCAGTGCCTTCCTGCTGCTCACGCCCTCATTATCACTATGAATGAACTCTTGTATAGTTCACTATAACACTTGGACGTCGTATTCATATAAAAAAATGAAAACACTTGCCCTTATTGGCTTTCATTTGCGTGACGTCATCAATGTCTGTTAGTTGTCTGTCATTGTCAGCACTACTGCTCTAGTAATGGTTAATAATGATGAATGGATTTCGCTCTCGGAGTCATTGAACTTTGATCTAGTTTTGTGTGTGGGCATAAAAATGACAGTTGACAAATGTGCTAGTATTCATTTTGACCGACTAAAATCTACACGTGCTGGCTTTTTCTTAGAGTTTGTAATGTTACACTACTCTTCGGCTCCCGTTCGCCTTCCCCGAAGCGAAATGAACAACTTGAAACTTCATTTGCAATTCTGGCAGTACAATACATTGCGCAAAGATGAATCTCAATCACGCAAATTACTGGTGCATTGTAGGCTTAATACGTATTTTCAAGGTTTTTGACAAGTCACCATTATGCTTTGGTTACCACGAAAGTCCATGGTTTGAGGCCACATTTAGTATTCTTCTCATATCCACTGGCCAGGAAGCGGTATACCGTTTACCTCACATTACGTTAGCTTATTGTGTTCACGCCTTCACTCATATTGTATTGTTCAGCATGTGATGCTTTGCATTAAAATTGAACTTGTATTGACACTGTCAGCCGTTTGAATGGATGGAATTCGTAACTCAAGTAGAAAACATCGTTCAAATCCACCAAATGACAGCGTTGTGTCATATTGCTTTGGCAATATTGATGATTCTAGTGACCGAACTTTGTTGTGGACTTCTTGTCTTGGACTAGTCCAGTGTTGACAGTGACGAAAAATTGCTAGTTCATCTAACTACTTACTTTGATTTGGAAAAGACGACAGGAATGTCATTTTACAGATTTGTAATCCAGACGTCTAGGAAATCAATGTAAAAGGCTGGTGTCGCACTGCAGATACCTACCTACGCCGCTTCGGTTACCGGAGAAAGTAACTCGACCTATTTTCGGGATTTACTTCCAGACTGAACGTGAGAGTCTGTACATTCTCACTAATTTCAAATTAGTTTCTAGATATATTGATTTCTTTAAAAGCTTATAGAGAATTTCAATTTCTTCGTTTTGATATTGCTGCTGTTTGTTGTTTTTCAATCAATAATAAGTACTAGACTTGAATTTTCTCTTATTAGAAAGACTCGAAGTTGTTAAGTACTGCTGAAGGCTGTACATACTTGATTTGCAGCGGCAAGTCGGCAACGATATTAAACTCACGGGTTTTGTTCATAATTCCGAATGAATAGTTTATTACAGTATTAATTTAGAGGCGTACAGAGATCGGATCTTGCCGTCAGCCCGCGGCGATGGGCGCTGTTGTCTTCAATTAACCCAGTTCTGGTTCGACCATTGTGTGCAGTCTGCCCGGTGTCTGCTTTCTTCCATCAGTAATGAGTATAAGTAATGAGAGACATGCGGCGAAGGCTTTGTTTAGGCGTCATTTGAGAACTGTACACACATGTGCCGTAAGTAATATTACGTTCGATCCTATTGTTACATCATCGATATCGTGCGCAATTATCTGATCAGATGGACCATTATCTGTTCATTGATTCCGCATAATCTTGAGAGCTCTTACTTAATATGAATCCAATCTATTGATAATGGGTCCGGCAGTTCTTTTAATCGTCGTTTTGAAATAAATTCGACTTCTCCCATGTAAGCCCTCCCGTTAATATCTTTATCTGAACTGATTGCTTAAAAAGCGATTCGTTGAATTTGTTTTACGGTGTAACTCTTTAAAGTTAACATGCTATAAAAAACATACATATTAAGTCTGTCTGCTCACAATTCATCACTCGAACCTCAATTTTATCTTTTGTTATAAACATTTCCCAATATTTCGTTTATTGTTCAATTTGCTTCATTAACAACATCGCAAACAGTAAATTCTAATTATGTAAGTGTTGTATAGAAGTTGTTAACTGCGTACTAACAAGCTTTATCATGGAAACGATTTATTGTGGTGTTAGCGAAGTTCGTATAAGTTTTCAGTTTGCTAACAATAGTTTTTGTAGGACTTCTATCAAGTTGTGTGCCGATCTTCACCTTGAATTTTTTCCCCTAATATGCTCAAACCTATAATAGCTTTTTCCTCATAAATTTAGCATGCATATATCCGTATAACTAGCAGGAATCTCAATATTGACTGATATAAAAGTGTGAAGTGTTTGCGGTGCAATACAAATACGACTTGAAATCTCAGTGATTTTCATAACGCTAAAACAAATAATGACATGTCAGCCGCAGCTACTTTCTCTGAAAAGTTCAATGAACTCAAAGCAATGATTTAGCTAGCCAGCATGAATGATAGCTTGGTAATACAATAGACTGTAGTTAAAGTTAGTAGTGTAAGATAGCTGTAGAAAATCTTGTCCAAGCTTTTGCAGTTTGCACCTTTCTTTTCACGATCGTTGAAGTGAGAAAGCGACCACAAGCTAGACACCGCCCAGACAGCGTAACAGTGCGACGCGTCGACGTTCGGTCGTTACATTAAATGATCCGTCACATAGTTTTTTTTTACCATATACATACAATGCAATAAATATCTTAAAAGGAGGCTAATTGCCTGTTACCGTGATCATAAGCATTATAACAATTACAAATATTTTGTTTCTTTTAACAAATAGATTTTTATTGAGATTGTATCACCCTCGTTTGGGATATTTTTTCCATATTTAGGTTACCCATAAAAGGAACGTTAAATTGGAACAATGCCCTCGGGTGTTCCTTATACATTGCCATTTTCATGAAATAATTTATTGTTGGCGATTCTGAATTCTTAGAGAAAGCCTACCTGTTAGCTATTTTCTCGTTATTTCTTGACAGACAAGTGACCCATTTGGCACACAAGCAAATTTTTGCACAGTTCGTATTATCGCTCCTTCCTTGTTATTCTTTTACGACGCAATTCACGTTTACAACTAGGTAAATCAAACAACGGAGCGAAATTGGGTACTTCCTGAAGTTCATATTCATCAAAACATTTTTACATTACTCTGTTTTTAATTTTAATTAGTTAACAAGTGCTTCTGTCAAGATGGTCTATTAATATGTCGCTTTGATGACTTGTAAATGCGCACGCACAGATCTTCAGCCTGAGAGCTTTGCTAATACTCCTCTCAGTTTTGGCATGTGACAAGTGTGCCATCTTAATATGCATATACATGCCACTGTATCTTTTATCAAAGCATCGAATTGAACACGAGATTACGAACACAGCCCAAAGAGTATAATCTTAATAGCAATGTGAATACTGCCGCGTCTGGGATACGTATACGTAGGTATATCTGACGTAGGTAGTACAGTTTCATGCGAATATAAAAACATACAGTAAAACTAAAAGTATATTAAAATTTGAATTTGGATGCAATGTAACTACACAGTCATAATAAAAATGATGATGTAAGTACTGTAATATCGGTCGAAATTGGCGGAAGCAGACGTCAGAAAACAGTGTAAGATAGTCCGGTGCGAAATGTGGGTATTCACGAAAAATAAATAACGGGCACTGCCTTCCGTGACGTGTGGCCATTCCCACGTCCAGTTGCGTGCCGGCTGAAAAAACTTGGCAAAGATACTCGTTAGTCGTTCGTTTCATCCTATGGCGCTCTCTGTGTCAGTGGCGTCTGAAAGCGGCGCTAGCGCATCAATGCTAGCTTTATGTTCACACCTGAATTGCTTTTTCTCCAAGTACTTTTTGTAATGTCGTAGTAATTTTTTATTTGTCACATTGTTATGTCTGGCTTTTGGCGAAAACATAAAATTTGCAAGAATTACGCCATCATGTCGTTTTGAGATTTAAATTGATGCTATCACAGAGTTCAGTAATTGTTCAGACATTGTTATTAATGCCACTTATACTTCTTGCTTTTAAAACATTGTTTATTTAATGTCTTTGGCAGCACTGCAGTTTGTCAGTTTCTACATAGTTTCTAGATCATTTGATTTTTTACTAGCATTTTGAGGGTAGAAATTCTAGTAGAGTGTGTAGCATATCAAAAGTACATTAGACGCTAGCTGAAGCTTTAATTGGACGCTTGTCATTTGGCACGTTGATTGGTACGATGTCCCCCTTTCGAGTTTTCATGTACAATCATCTTACTTAAATTCAATGCGAATGAATTCTTTGCGAACATGTCATGCCGTACAAACTTGTCATAATTTCTATAGCTTAGCGTTTTATTTGGCGAAATCTAGAGAGATTATTCGGGCTTTCTTCGTTGATAATATAATATCTTTGTTCAAACACTTGTACGTAAACCGCTCTATTGCTAGATGCATTTACAGAATTGAAATTCGGATGTGAGTCATTACACGAATTCACTTCAATTTACTAATACAATGATTTATTATCGCTAGCGCCATTAATTCACTACGATCGATCACCATCGGAACTTATAAAAACATTCTCGACTATACTACTACAGGTTGTATAGTTGTAATTACAAGAAGCAGACTTTCAAACACCGCGCCGTCTGTCACTCAAGAGTGGTTTTCTATGTTGTAAAATAGCTGGATGTACGGCCGGCCACACACTGGCGACCAATGCGGGCCAACTTATATGAAAGTTCGTCCATTGCTCCACCCAGACATACAACTTCTAACAAAGTTATCAGTAACGGAGCGATGAACATTGTTTGTTGGCGATAACCGACCAACATGTGAAGCCAAAGCTGTACAAATATTTGCAGCTCAAGCATCAAACCAGTCTTGGCGTACTCAAGACTAGAATTCTACAGTTTATTGTGCAAAAAGCTACAGAACTGCAGTAGTACATATTTGACATACTCCCGTACTATACAGCGATTATCTTCACAACTTAATCATCTCTTAAATTATACATTTCCTTATATTAATCAATTAACCACATTGCTACACAGAGACCTAAATACTTACGCTGATGCTTGACGCATTTAACACCAACCACGTTTATTGGAAATTCCTTAATAAAAATGGTTTGTAGCATTGAAATCTAGGCAATACACTTTACGATTAATCTTTACTGAAAAGTGCACTTCGTTAAAAATACTTGAAAGAAGCTTCAAGAATGTCCACCCACGCGGCTTTATAATATTGTATGTAAGCCATTGAGTTTTCTTGTAAACTATCGTTGACCTATAAATAAAGTTTTTTTATTGCTAGTCTATGAAACACATAAAATGCATTCCTCTGAGATGATATAATGAATGTGATAGAAACGAAGAAAAAGAAAGCAGTTGGTTCATGCTGAGAATCTTTCGGAAACTGCCTAGTGAGGAAGCGGTTCAGCCATCTTATTCAAGTACAAAAGCAATAATCGTTTACTCTTCTAACAAAAATAGTTTCACGAAACCTATAACCTACTACGTAATGATAAATGCTTACATTCCACACGAGGCGCACATCATGCACTATATTTCGGCGTTTTCTAGGAACTGTTTCGTAAACGATTGGCGTTTAATCAACTTTACATAAACACTGTTGCCTAAACTGTATACTCGCAGACTTGCGTGACAATCCGTGATGGTTCGTTCCGATCGCACGTTGTTGCAAAAAATGGCTTCCCTGAAATTAGAATTTTGTATTAGACGGTTTGGCAACTACGTATTTAACTTTATGAACTGGCACATTGATTTGTTTTGGAAATTCTTCTGTGATGAGCGTAATATAAATAAACAGCCGTTCATCCGTTGAATCATGATGTTACTCCAAATGACTAGTTCAAATAACACCGCCCGCACCCTCTGGAAACATGAAGGGAGAAATCGACTTGGCTCTTTAACATCTTTGAATCATCTGGAATATTTTAGTCCTGACTGTAATAAAATGATAGTACACGAAAAGATCATAAATCCAAATCAAAAGTTACATGTTACATGACGAACAAAATTATTCCCTTTTCAGGCACATTCATTTCCAGAGAGATTACCTTTTCAACGAACTAATTGTGGAAAGATAAAAAAAGATTATCCCTATGAGATCTCAATAAGCGTTCAGATGATTTGAGCGACCTTGATGCCCATTAACCTCAGCATGTAATGACCCAGTTATTTAACAATTATTACGGACACGATGCATTTTTTCAATTGAATCTGTGGAAGTAAACACGGACCGCTCTTTAGGAACGTAAGGGCTTTTGAAACTTCTAGTGCACACTCTTGTGAATTTGTGAGTGGCACGAAAAATATTTGTTTTAATGTTAGTTCTTATTTGAAGTCTCATTTGGAAGCGGTCACAGACTATGTTACAGATAAACAGACCTAATAAATGCAATGACGTTACGGCACTAGATTTGTTGATATGCATCGCGATATTCGGATAGATAAATTGTGCATTAAGAATTATTTGTATTCAGTGAAAAATATAGGATCGAGTCGAGTCATTTTGTCTAACTTATCAGAATAGAAAATCGATGATTTCATCAACGTGTACCTCCGAATTAACATTCCTAATGCGTAATAAAAAATCTACGTTTATCGCCACTCGTCCACAAATTATGTAATTGGTCGGAAGGTCAATATAATACCCAAGGCTGATCGTGGGTGATATGAAACCTGTTCAAGTAGTTGGCCATTGGACATTATGGAAGTTCTTGGGCAATTGGCGCCTGGCGGTCCCTTAACGTAGAATTATGTTGTTTAAAGACGTGATACGGTTCGAAAGACAAGTGGTGCTTCCGAGAATTCGCTTCTTGGATTAACAGAGCTCCAAGGTTGAAGCAAGCCATGCCAAGTACTTAATGGAATGATCTTCAGTAGAACGTCAAATTTTCCAATTTCACACAGCCACAAATAGACAATTAATTTAAATGTCGAAGTAGCGTAGGAATCGCATTGTATTTGGTGTTTGAATACACCGTCGTCTGGTTAATTTGTTGTGTAACCAGTTTTCTTAATTATACTAAGAAAATATTTTCTGTCTGCTCGGAATGTCAGGTTGAAAGGATATGTTAATCTCGTACTGCTGAACATTTTGTTAATTATTATAAACCTGTGTTGTCCCACTGCAGGGCAAAGGCCTCCCTTCCTTCTTTCCACTTTTCCCGGTCTACTGCGATTGTGGGCCAATCCTTTATGAAAGAGGCCAGCTCATCCCGCCATCTCTTTCTGGGCCCGCCGCGCAGTCGTTTCCTGCTGTTGGGGATCCACTGAGTGGTGGCTTATGCATATTGCTGCTCCGAAATGCGACAGATATGGCCAGCCCAGTTCCACTTTAGTCCAGCAGCTGTGCGGCCAGCGTTCGCTATTTGTGTTTTGGAACAAAGTATAGAGTTCCTAATGCGGTCTGTGAGTTTGACTATACTTCGTTCCATAGCCCGTTGGCAGACTCCAAGTGTGGACTTTTGACGCTTTGTAAGAAATCATATTTGCGCTCCTTAGGTGAGGGTGGGAAGACTGCTCATGTCCATGAGCTTTCGTTTTAGTGAAAGCGAGAGAGATACTTTCATGAGATATTTCATCGACCAATAGTTCTTCCAGGCTTTGTCCTGTCTCGCCTGGAAGGATACTATTTGGCCGAAGTAAACGTACTCATGGACCATGTATTTCGCGTACCGAAAAGGATAACAATAATATAAGCATAACAAGTATATTAAAGCTCAACCTATTACTAAACGAGGGCACAAAGTTGAAAGCTCTTCTATAGAATAGAATATTTATTTGCCAGAAACATGAACACTAATAACACTTTAAATTGGTATCGCGGGAACAGTCTAACCTAGCCTAAAACAGAAAATGTTTATGTTGCTTAGATCCTTTTATCTAGGTTAATAGGTAAGTACAATAGACTAGACCCCGACGCCAATACAAATTGTGTGGCGCTACCCCAAGCCGGCTAGTTTACCAACGTCCGAAATTTCATCCTAGACAAATGTTTAAGCATCTAAAAGCATATTGATTATCCTCTTGTCTGACTGATAGACATATTAATTGGCGAAATGGCGTTGAGTGCCTGCCTTTCAGTCTAGGCTAGGCGCGTCGCTGGGCGTGGGTAGAAGCTAATTTTATTATAGTTATTGCAACTAACAATATTACTGGCACCGCTGGTGATAATGTACTATTGATATCACTAGAGTACGGTTCATTCACATTGAGCTCTGTCAGCGAGAGGCTGCGAACATTTATCTGTGTTTATGAATCTTAACGTCATATAAACTGCATCTGTGTTGAGGTGTTTATTAAAAAAATGAGTGAGTATTTTTTCTACATACATAACAATCGATGCTTGATTACTAACGGAATCTTCATTAGTTTATCACGAAATAACCAAGGGTTCATTAAAGATTTTAATGTGTTGGAACATTCCAAGACTATATTAACGACTGTTACTCGTATTAGTAGTTAACCGTTCCTTTTTATCTTACTCCCTCATTCCTGGATGTTGTTTTAAAGTTAGGTTAGTTCTAAAATATATAATTTATTGTCGTGTTTTTCCTTAATTCGAAGCAACCTGAATGTATTGCAAGGGTTGCCAGGTTTTTTTTATATAAAGGTTTCAATTACATAAGATATACTTAGCATGTATTCGATTCTCTTAAATGGTATGGAGACGAAACTCGCTACCATATGGTCAACAAGCATGTAGCCAGTCAGTGAGTCACAGATTAAAATTGAAAAGTAGAGAGAAAATGTCATCGACATGACACATGTCTGATTATTCTGATTAATTCACTACGTCGTTGTTAATATCCATTAATTTAACGACGTTGTATGTTTACATAGTATGGTGAAATGTTACATGTGTTTCGTTTAGATATCAAAATAGTTAATTAACTACCTATAGAAGTGACGGCAGTATTCATTTATTACTGTCATAAGGATGGACGGTAGTATCTTCCGTGTGATCTGTTTTACTGCGACTAACAACACCCTAGGTTCAAATTCATGAATATGACAATTTTCCCTCGGAATCAGAATCCTCTTATCCGCCTACGTTTAACAAGGTTCTAGTTAGATAGACTACTTTGTGAAGAAACCTTGAAGAGCAATCAGTTCTTGCGAGTAAATCAGGAAAGTTTTGCTCTATTTGCAGAGCATTGAAAGGTCTGGGAGTATATCCTGGGAAATTGCCAATAAATCTAGATAATACCTTCATTTCGCTTTTACTTTTCTTTGTCTGATGTTACTTCTATTTACGTTAACTTTTTCTTTTGGTATTTTAATGTTGTAGTTTTTGATGTTGTCTGATTCTTAATTTGGGCTCTTAATAAATAATCCCAAACTCATTGACATGTAGATTCGTGATTTCATAGCCACTTGTGCTTGTCTATTATGAAAAGACTTGACAGGACTTGACATTTCCCAAAATCTAATATTTAAGTATATAACCTGAATTACAATTTGAATTTTCCCTATGTCTCTTTATTTCTACAATAGTAAAACATAGGTTTGTTTGTACTTAATTTCGAGCGCCCGTCTGTTACGATCTGTTTTCATCGCATCAAGCTTAATGTGATTGTCACTATGTTGCCCTTATTCTGTTAAAGTACGATCTAACTTTGCATAAAACATTAATCAATATAATCTGCACTCGAGCGGTTCACATAAATAGATCTGTAGAAGTTTATCGTAGAGAATTTTCGAAAAAAATTCACGTTGCACTTAAATTGACTAAACCGTTATGCTGGTCTTCGTAAATGCTTGAAAACGAAAGTTTGATAAGCTCACAGAAAATCGCGGTGACGGGCGATCGATTAATACGATCAAAACCAACAAGAAACACTTTAGTCTTCAAATAGATTTTACTTTTATTTTTTTTAACTTGAGTTTTAAAGCCATGTGGTTGACGGACGCCATTGAGTGCTGAGTCAGGTCAGGTCGCATCAAACGGACAAAGCGTCCGGCATTGTGTCCGGTCAAATACTCCAAGAGAATTAAGTGTTGCAAACCATTGTACTCTCTTCACTGCGGTTGCATTGTTGAAAGGAAATATGAAGAATATTTTGGAATCCGATGAAGGACTTCTATATATAATGTTACAGTTTGAAACTCCTACACGCTAAATGTAACTGTTTGAAACTCCTAATTATACTCTGCCATTCTGGAAGAAAAGATAAGTAATCAAATACACCTATTCTCGGATGTCTCGTAAAAGTCTTCGAAACTGTTTTGACATCTAGGGATGACTATTAACTGGAAGTACCAACTTCTCTATAAGTAATCATAGTTGATGGTTAGAAGTAAATACCAACCAACTTGTAACATTGCAGCATTGTGTCACAGCATTGACTGGTCTTTGTATGATACTAATGCAAACATTCAACATAATATTTTTATGTTCACAAAACTCTACTTATTTTATTGTATGTAAACTTATAAAGTATTTAACTGGTCGGTGTTAATTGGCTGTTTGCTTACAACAGTCGCATACAGATGCGTAAAAAACAGCATTCTAGTCTTTTCGTATCCTGTTTTACAACATTTAGTCTCTGGAATATTAATAAAGCTCAGCGTTTTCTTATCATTATTGGTATTTTGTGCTAACTGCGGCTAATTATTAACATTACACCTGCTGATTACTACCATAAGCTTCTGATAAAAAGAAGGTTCTCTTGCGTTAATTTTATATATCAAAGCAGTGTCAATTCTTTTTTATGCTTCGTTTAGCACCAACTGGACAGTTTCTATAATTAGTTTCATGTAAATTGATAGCAAGTGATTTGTTTCTTTTCACTTGTTCCGCCAAATGAAATCTATACCCGTCAGTTGCTCATTCAAATGTTACATGGCACTAGCTTGACACAACTAACTTTCGTTTAACCTACAAATGACAGTAGCGCCATTGACACAACCAAGCAGTCTGGTGCGATTGTCAACGGGCGCTAAGTCTTGCTCCATAGCCCTAATTCATTTAACACTTGCTACGTATCTTAAGTCTTTAAACAACGTTTCCATGATGTAAATGGAAGATTTCCAATACTGATTCTGGTCTACAGGCAAACTCCTGTGTGCTTCGTTTTTACGTGTGCATAATGAAACCTGAACACCAATTTCCTTCCACTGATCAAATTCGCCGTGCTGAACAATGGCGTGGTCCGTGCCGAGCCGCCGACAGCCGTCAACATCGGCCACAATGCTAAAACGCACTAATCACAACTGACCAACTTTCCGTTTGTTACAGGTACTATGACAGTCTGCGCCGCACACCGAAACCGTGAGTCATCCGTTGATAAATGACGCCCGCTGACTGACGTATCGCAGAAAACATTGACACTATTATCATTCAATATATTAATTTAATTAAAGCAGCGTAGAAAGGAAAAGAGGTTAATTGATTAAGCAGTTATTTTTAATATCAACGCATTCGATACAGATTCGAAACGTATTAAAATTTGTAATTTTTAAACACTTAGAAGGATCAGTTGTCGTTCTGATTGAAATCTCCCTTTAGAACGGATTGCTGGCTTGATTTTTTTAGATCTGTCTAGTCAAGCGAGCAATCTGTGTAAGTATGTATTTGTAATAGAATACTGTGTCAGTGTCCGAAGGTGACTGATTCTTTTAGGAGTTCATTTACTTCCGTAATGATGATGATGTCATAATGGTTTGATGTGAACCGTCAGTTGGGCGCTTTTTGTATCAATTGAAAATGTATAGCGTCATCGTACCTACTAAGGTCTCTTTCCTGTCTGGTCAGAAAGTATGTCATGTCATGACTTGTTACAATTTTTTATAACGGCCCATTAACTTTTAGATGTCTGACTCACTTTCGTCGGCAATCTAAGAATAGAAATTCGATCCCAATCCAATTTTTTTCAAGATTTTTTGTTAGTTGTTGTAAGAGATCACATAAATAAAGCTCTGAAATAATAGCCAACGATAAATATTAGAGCAGTATAAAAACCTCTGTTATTCAGCAAAGTTTCGGAGCTCCTTATTATTAATATATGAAAGAGCCCCCACGAATGTCCCAAGAAGTCTCACAGAGACTGTATAAAACCTTTTTGTTAGTCATCCATCATAATACATTATTTATTTCTCTATATACCTTTGTGTACTTTAACGAATTTCTGGTGACTCAATAATATTATACAACAATAGATTTCCAAATATTCAATCTTGTTTTTTTTTTTTCATCGTCCAGTGTCAGGTAAAGAGATTTTACTAGGAAACGTTTCTCGTTATACAATTTGCCCAGTACGTACGTGACTTTGAGCTGATCTGCAAATCTTTGTAAGGCATTCAAAATATAACATTATTAGTGCCATGTTTCGATAAATTGCAATTAGGATCATCGTAAAGCGTCCGCAAACAAGTTGGTTTTGATGGTTTTAGGAAACGACGGCTTTAACGCGTTTATGATTCACGGAATCGGTTTTAATAAGATTTTTTACGGTGAACGTTTTGTGTAGTTTTTAATTTGTGATAATAGTTTATAGACAAAAAGTAAAATCTGTGATGACTCCGAAGGATTCAAAATAACCGTTTTAAACGACCGTGTTGGTCTGCCTTAAAATTGGCATTAATGTTCATGTTTTTGCTGTGAACTGGACTAGCAAATTCACAGGTTTTGCTTTTATGCAACTACCTATAATGAACATTTTGTTTCCAATAAATTAGGGTTTCTACACAGCGAGAATATTCGCAGTTTTTGTGTCATAACGCCATTCAATACGACCTTTGTTTTTGTAAATTTTTTCAACACCGACAATGCAACACCTGGCGTTGCAAGGTGCCTGTCTATCGGGTTCGTTGGCCTTTTTGCGTTGTGCAGGAAAAAATATGGATGGCGTTACGAAACATTTCTAGTCTTTTTAGTGCTATCTTCGACTATCTCGTTATCCTGTGCCCCGCCAAGAGAAGCCATCGTGAGCAGATCGTCCTCAGGGTTTGAAGTCCTACATGGTTTGTTGGCAAGGCTACCACAATTGGTTTTGATTTTGTTAATATTATTTTTCTCATCCATTCTATTTGATTTACCATCATTTTTTTTTACTAATAACCTTATCTCTGGAGCATTTGACGTATTATCTATATTAATTAGATGATCACGCAAATTCTAATCTAATAAACAACGTCATTGACGTAACGTTTGAGTTTGTAACACATAGCGCCATCTAGCATCGAGTAGCGGTACTAGATACTCGGTTAGTTTAGTTAAATCAGTTAGCCACGAGGTTTTGTTCTAGTTTGCAATAGACCTTTAAAATTCTTATTATTTTTCTCGTCATGTTCCCCAATAATCTTGAATGATTTAAGATTAATGTTGTCAACCGAATATTTATCATGCCTATTAATAATAGTAATTGCGTCACTGTTAACCAAGTTAATGATTTAAACATGACAAGTTTTTTTTTTTTGAAGAAACAATTTTCAAAGCGATAGCGTAAAAAAATTGTTACAAAGAACTTCGAATAAATCGTGACGCGTTTTTGTTGCGTTTTTATTAGTTTGATAAGGCGATTCGCAGCAGAACATGTTTTACAGCGATACCGACACGAGCCCGGATAGCTCAGTCGGTAGAGCATTGGACTTTTAATCCAAGGGTCCAGGGTTCAAGTCCCTGTTCGGGCGGCTCTCTTTTTGCTTTTTGTATTTTCTTTATAATTTTTTATGTATTAAATTACATTTTTTTTTTAAATTATTCAACTTCTAACAATAAATGTATTTCTTCTGTTCATTTTTTGAACCAATATTCACGCGGTGTTTATAAATTTCTGGGAGTCCTTACCACGTTCATAATAACACATTAAAATCACAAAATTAATAAAAGTGTGTTGGAATTTGAGTACCTACCGTACTAATCAAGTTAATTTTCGTTAAAATTCGTTTTAGCCAAATGTTATGATGAAAATAAATATGCTTAATTTTATATTTTATGTAAGAAACTTGTATACGAATGTATGAAATGCACGAATGAACATTTGATGATGTGCGCAGCATAATTATTAGGAATTTTAGTGATGAATAACTTTTAGATGAAAAAACACAGGCTCATATAAAATATTGTAACCAGCGCCATCTCTGTTAAGCCGCGTAAAATGTTTACGTAGCGGTTTGCACACGAACAAGCTTTGCCAAGTAACTACAGTGGTTGCTACTAGATGGCGCTATAGCGCAATGAAAACAATTCATGACAACACTAACAGAGGGCAGTAGTAGTTCGCCTAAATATTATATGATATTTTTGAACTTCAAAGAGATGTTCAGTAATATTTAATGCAAAAAGAATAGTAGTTATTTACAAAAAAATATAGTAATTTAGCACACCCATTTTAAATCAAACAGCACGATAGCACATAAATAACACCTTATAATAGACATTTATGTTAATTTGCTTATAATTAGTAGGTGTAAGAAATCTAATGAGACCTTACATGAATTGTTTGTTTGGAACATCCGTTTTTTTTAAATATTACAATCAATTAACGTTAGTTCAATGATATTAGGTTCTTAGGACTCAGGATTAGGAGCATGTTCGTGTACTTAAACATGGTGTCAAAATATGAAATCATTTTAAAGTTTTTTTAGACTAGCAATTTATCTAATCTGTTTATAAATAAACTGCACTGTTATCGACCTCTGGAGATTAAATCGGAGCTATTCATAGGTAATCATATATTTGTCAGAATAAGAAACATTATTTTGGTTTTAAGATTAGTAGCAATGGTAGCTGATAACATGTAACATAATTTATTAATTATTAAAGCTATCAACATAAAATTAACTGAAAATACAGATACTACCGAATCTTTCGCAGTCCACAAACAAAAACAATTTTATCATTGTTGTGTTCAAATGACCTTGCAACCAATGTAAACAATAAAGTTTGCTAACAAAACAATTACATAACGTACACACACACAGTTGGTAATTAACGCAGTAATTTGTAATCAACGCTTATGGCTGCAGACTTAGCTAAGATAACCCAGCCTAACCTAGATAATTATTACATTAATATTATTACCTATTAAGACATCAGAAGAACTAACACACGTAATAGTTCTGATGTTACGATTAAAGGCTCCCGCAGACTGGCGCGACTCCATTATGGTGGATCAATTTCTATGAAAACTTAATAGAAATTGGCTCTACCAGAGTCGGGTCGCGGCTGTATGCGGGAGCCTTTATACGTGCATATTGTCGGAGGCAATTAAAACTCCATTTTAATAGATTTGTGCTGATAAAGTGACATTTTTTTCAAGTCGATTAACCGGTTTTGTTTATAATGTAATCATGAGTTAAGTAGTTACTGTGTCAGGTAGGAAATTAACTTAATTAAGTATTTAAGTAATACTTTTCGAGATATCATTCATTAGTTTTATAGATTCAGGTTACCGATCTCTTGCTTTTTCAATGCAATTTAGCTGTAAAAGGTCATTTTGCGTATTTTTAGTCGGAATTTCTTTTTTTTTTTTTGATCGAATCACGCACAGCTATACCTACCTAAAGTTTATTTTGGTAGCTCATAAAATATATTCAAGTTATCGAATTGAATAATGTGTCAATGCATAAGCAAATTTCATAATTTATTTAATCGTGTCAAGATCGCCCATGGTTAACACCTACGATAAGCAATAAACTAAAGATCGTTTAGTACGAGATTAAACAGGATTTTAAAAAAATTCGACGTTATTTACCAAATGTTAATTGTTTTGCTGAAAGATTTAAAACTTAGTGTAATGTTTGTGTCGGCATTAAAGTATTATAGGTTTATGAGAAATCGTAAAAACATAATCTAACGAGTTATCATAAAATTGAGAATTTGTCGAGATACTGTAAATTAAATGATATGTATATAAAAAAAATTCGTTTCAAACGACATCGCGGCAGGCCCAGTCGGAGATGGCGGGATGAGCTGGAGTCCTTGTTCCTTGGCAGCTCTGGACAGAGAGGTGGGAAGAGAGTATGAGGCCTTTGCCCATCGGTTGAACATTACTGGCTAACAAAAATGATGCCCACTCTTACAAGACAGTATCTAAACTATTATTATCACACTTATGTAAAACATAGTTCTGAAACACGCCTAGATATCGTATCTAATCCTTTCAGCTACAAATACCTAGTATTGCACTATGCTTTTCATCTCCACTTAGATTAGAACAACTTGAAATACTCTTTCAGGTAGGTATATTTTTAACACTAGCTTCTGCCCGCGATTTCTTCATTTTTCTCGGCTCCTAAGTGTCCTGGCGTGATGTTAAGTAGCCTATATAGCCTTCCTCAAAAGTAAGCTATCAACTGCAAAAATAATTTTTCGAATCCGACTCGTACGTTCCAGAGATTAGTGCGGTCAAACAAACTAACAAACAAAAAATAGCTTTATTATTAGTATAGATATTTACTACGAAAAGAAAGCTAATGTCTAGATTTCTAGAAGCTAGTTTCACGTATTTTGATAATCATAGTTTTCTATAAGCCAACTGGTTATCTCGAAAATTTCTTAACACGCCACATGACAAATTGATCTTCCATCTTTAGTTAGTTCATAAATATATTTAAATTTGTTATTATACAAGCTGTTATTGATTAGCTGCGGTAATCCCAAGAAACGTATTGTTTGCTTCGTCTATTTATATTCGTAAAATTAACAATCTAGTGAAACTGTACTTACTTCAAAACATTTTGCATAATGTTTTAATTAAGAGTTATGTTCTATTGTAGTTCTGGTTATAATGATTGTTCCTAAATATATTTGTAGAAGACTAAAATAAATAGCGAAATAAACGCAGTATAGACGTTTGTCGGTACCTACTCACATACGTCTAAACTGCGTTCTTGATTTATTTCCCAAACATGTAAATAAATATGTTTTAGAAAAAACAACTTTAAAACCCGCACATAGCGTTCAATAAATTTGTTAAGTGGAAAAAACATCAATAAATTAGAAATAAGGTTTTGAATAGACGTTTAACGTAAACCGAGTTAAAACTACTTAGTACAAGTATAAAACTGATTTTTTGTACGATATAAAACTTACAGAAAGTAAAGTATCATGATTAATTTATGCTAGGTTTCAGTTTTAAGCCTTGAGAAAGTAGGTATTGTGAATTATTAGTTTCATAGTTTGTTATTGAGACAAAAGTAAAGGGTAAATATGAATGTATTGCTGAAAAATATCAATACTGCCAAGGTTTTTTTTTCTACATTAATATTGATTAAAACATTGACGTATTTTTTCAGTGAGTCACAAATATTATGGCATCGTTATAACGTTTTAATCAAGTTGATGGAACTGTCTTTTTAAGGTTCCGTAGTCAACTAGGAACCCTTATAGTTTCGCCATGTCTGTCTGTCCGTCCGTCCGTCCGTCTGTCCGTCCTCGCTTAATCTCTGTGACCGTTAGCACTAGAAAGCTGAAATTTGGTACCAATATGTATATCAATCACGCCGACAAAGTGGTAAAATAAAAATTGGAAAAAAATGTTTTATTAGGGTAGCCCCCCTATATGTAAAGTGGGAAGTGATTTTTTTTTTAATTTCAACCCTAACGTGTGATATATTGTTGGAAAGGTATTTAAAAATGAATATGGGTTTACTAAAATCATTTTTTGATAATGTCAATAATTTCGGAAATAATCGCTCCAAAAGTAAAAAACAATGTGTGTCGTCCCCCCCCCCCCTCTAACTTTTGAACCATAAGTTTAGAAAATATGAAAAAAATCTGAAAAGTAGAACTTTATAAGGACTTTCTAGGAAAATTATTTTGAACTTGATAGAAACAACAGTTTTTGTACAAAAAAGACAAAAGTTGTACAAAATCATTTCTGGACTAAGTTTGTAGTATAATCGTATATGCAAGCATTTTTTTTTTAACTTCGGGTACATATTTTATTATCCTGAACGTATCTTTTTTCAAACAAAAAAAGAATGATTAAAATTGGTTCTCGCAATCCAAAATTACCACCGAAAACTTCTGGCACGTCTATGTACTAATTAGTAACCCAATTCCCGAGAGATGGCGCTGTAGGTACTTATTACATTGGGTCGGGTATTATCGAATTGTACGTGGGAACACTTATTGTGACGGACGGGAAACTACGGAACCCTACACTGAGCGTGACCCGACACGCTCTTGGCCGATTTTATTTTAGTATAATTATACTAGCTGCGCCCCGCGGTTTCACCCGCATAAGACTCGATCCCGTGGGAATATCAGTATAAAAAGTAGCCTATGTGTTAATCCAAGGTGTCAGCTACCTTCATACCAAATTTTATAAAAATTGATCCAGCCGTTTGTGCGCGACGAAGTAACAAACATACACACACACACAAACTTTCGCCTTTATAATATTAGTGTGATTTCAGTATGCACCTAAATGCCATTATTTTCAATATCGTATTCAAGGCAAGTTTAGTAATATTCCCTTCTTTTTATCTCCCCTTTATAGGGTGGCAGGGACATCGACGCGCATCATGTTATCATGGATTCAGTACATACTTATTCTGAACCCCCTTGCGTTGAAATGTTTCGTCGGTTATTTAAAAAAAAAAAAAAAAAACTGGCACTCCGGGAGTGCCGACAGAAGTGAAAACAAAACACAAACAGAATACTTTGCCATCACTCACTGACATATCGGATATACATTAAAACCAAGTACATCCCGAGGACAGCCGAACACGTAAGAAGCGGTGTCGTTACGGTAACAGTGGCGCGAATTCAATGGTTTTTCCCATCTCAAAAAATGACCAACGCGCCTAAAGAAGTTTTCACTTCAAAAATTGTCTGCGCATGTTCTATGAAACAGCCGATTTTGTTTTTGATAACCGACGAAATATTTCTACGCCAGGGGGGGGTCTAGAATCAAGTGCTGAATCCATGGTGACAGTTTGCGGATCGACGTCCCTACCACCTTGTATAATGCAAGGTTAAAATGATTGCATGCTTAAAGGCGTTCACTGCAGGGTGCAGTTATTGCATAGGTAACGATAATGACCATAATTATGTGGTCTCAATTCTGGTTATTGACAAGTAATATCAATTGTGGTTTCAATACCACCACACTTGTGTAACCATAATAATCATAATATTATTTACTAAACCCACTCCGACCGGTTCCCCTGCTACTTTAAAAAACGTCAAATGTTGATAAAAAAAACTTAAACGAGTGGTCACAGTTATAAATAGAAACGCGTGGTAAACAACATGCGAATGAATACCTGGCGATTTTATCGAATTTTGTGCAAAAATACGGTGGTTTCTTGTGTAAAAAGATTTAAGCTTCATCGTAGCGGATTTCGAATGACTGCGTAAATTAGGTATATCGCTGTTTGCACGAACAACAAATAGTGAGATTACCATCGAAGTAAAATTACTCATTGAATAATAAATTTAATAAAATGGTTCTTTTACTGCTTAGTACCACTAGTCACCCCGGATTTTCATGAAAAAAGTTACCTAATAATCAGACTAACACGTAGCTATTTTTATCCTAGATTTTATCTGTTTTATTAATACCGAAAAGATTACTTACTCAAAATAATTTAGGAACTTTTCAACTACATAATTCCAAGTTTTATTATTTACATATTCCGATCAGCAATGGAGCATGCACTAAGATTTCATAGATTAACACATTCGTGACCAAGTTATTTCATTGTCGTGTATGTAAATGTATACTAAAAGGCGTTATGATAACATTTGTGTGCCAAGTTTAGACTTACTTACTTCACAGTATTCATCTCAACCTTCACTATTGTTATCTCCATCCACCTTTGTAGACAAATACACATGTTTTCGACCTTTGGACCGTAGCCGCCATTTTATTGTTATTATGATAATAACTGTAAGCCAGTTTGTTTATATTTTTTCTGTTTCTTGCTCCGTCAAAACAAGTGGTTTTGCTTAATATTCCGATTTGTAGTCATCTTTTTGAATAGACTGCGAATTAGAATTGAAGTCGAGGATAAATGCGCATGTTGTTAAATATTAGGCAGGTGTGTTTTAATTATAAAGCAACTTTGTTTTGTATGCTTATTTTTTGCCAATCTTCATAACTGATGTCTTTTTTAGACACGTCTCTAATCATACCAAATATATTTTTGTCGTTATTACTAATGCCTTTCCAAATTGGCTGGGCGTGTTGCAAAGCGCTACTGGAATACAAATTGCCTCAAGCTTTGTACCCAAGTCTCCAATCTCTAAAAATATACAGGGAAAAGCTGAACGTTTTACTCTTTGTCAAAGTGAGAGATCTTTAAGTAGTTCAAGGACAACTCGTAACCCTGACTGTTCCAAAGAACTGAGGGTGAATAATACAGCCGAGTTTCCAAGTAGGTACTCTACTCATCGGAAAATCCGATCCCTCTTCGAGAGTTGAATATATCGGAAACTATTCCACACAATCAAGTTATTATGTGAAACGTGGAAAAATATACAACGTCATTATTGTGAATTTTCTCCAATTACTGTCAGCACTCACTACCGCCGTTGATCTCGACTAATCGACTGCGGACGATGGAAAATTACTCACGTGCCGTGTGCTTCGTGGAAACGCACGCCGCAATGCGGTATAACTAGCCGACGATGATAAAAAATAAACTTTTGAAAAGCTGCCTTTGAAACTACTGTTGCTTATGTAGAATGTAAAAGTGTGATTGAATGCGTGATTCACGCCATTATAACATAACATAACATAATCAGCCTTTAATATTCCCACTGCTGGGACACAGCCCTCCTCACTGTTAAAGGGGAGTGGGCTGTAATCCACCACGCAGGCGGGGTTGGTAGATTAGATGTGTTTTCGATTTTTTGGTTCTAGGACATGCCGGTTTCCTCACGATGTTTTCCTTCGCCGTTTTGAGAGCAGTGGTGATGAATAATTTACATAAAATAAAGCGCCTGACTTGGTTACGACCTACAGGTCTTAGGTTAACGGCCGCGACTTATGTGTCCACTAGGCCACCACTGCTCTCTGCTACCCATTATGACATAAGTACATAACACAACTTAAATCCAAGTAGGTATGCTCTCTCTATCTCAAAATAATAAGTATGACAAGTACACACACACATACTTATACATAGAGCACATTGTAGTCAAAATAATCCGTTTACCTACTTTATTGTTTTATTTTTTCTTTTTTTGAACTGTTTTAATTTCATTTTTAAACCTAGACAAAGCTTATTTGATCACCCTATTTGCCTCTCGACTGAAAAAATCTTGTATTAATGTAATGCGCATTTTCGCTAATGGTAATACCATCCATGGACGCCACGAGACAGGCTCGACGTTCATAAGCAAAATGCTTCCTTTGCGTTTTATTTTGTTTTTTTTTTTTTTTGTAAACCTAGCTTTAAGTAGACTATAAGCTAGGAAACGTAAACACTGTTTTTGGCAAATAAACATTGTATTATCTTAAGTCTAAACAGACTATAACATAATAAAGTTTATGAGAAACTCCGTAGTGATAGGTACATAAGCCAAGCCTCAATAATAAGCAGAAAGTGCAAATCTTCATTCCAAACATCAAATGTTTGCTGACCGAAGTATTGATACAGGCTATTTCAGTAGTATTAGTCATAAGGCAAGGGAAAGCTTCGTGCAGCCTGCTAATAAGGCTGACGTCAGAAGGAGTCCGTCAGATGACATCATGAAATTTTATGACGCCTACAAGGAAGGAGAATATAATAAATGCCAATGTATTAGCGATGTTTGATTTAAAATGACATAATTTGGTAGTATTTTGTGATCTATAGAGAGGATTGTTGGATATTCCAATATTGTCCATTCATGGGGCAAGGGAAACTAAGATGATGACGCCTACCTGAAAGACGTTACCTAAATGCCATTGCATAAGCTGAGTTGATTGATTTAAAATGACATAATTTGCCAATAATTGTCCTCTATGGCAAGGATATTGCACATAACTCGGTATTCGGCATTCATAAGGCAAAGGAAAGCTCCAGTCCTCGTAACCATTCAAATATGACGTCAGAATCCGGGATCAGTCAGATGACATCATAAAACCTGATGACGCCTACCAGGAAGGCGAATAAATACCAACGCGATAAGCACACGTTGAATCCACTTCAGATTTTATTTATACTTACTTTTTATTTGTTCCTGGTTACTGCAATAGAACAAAGGATTTAAAGATGTTTACTCCATTAGTACGAACGAAGTGATCTTTGTTTTTCCTCTTTCATCTGTATTTTCTTCGCATACTAAGCTCTTTCAAAATAAATTTTGCTCGTGTCACAAAATTACTTGCTGATTTCATTTAGATGTAGGTTTTGTCTTCATAGCTTCACGACGTCGACCTCATTTTGCTTGCTTAGTACGAAACTTTTTATCTTACAAGGTTGTCTGGTGTAAAAGCGTGTCTGCAGTATCCTCTTAACGACCCAGGATACTTATTCTTTAATGAAGCTTAAAAGGAATATGTTACAACCATGACTTGAAAATTGAGGAGCATGTGGTGTCATCTTCATAAAGTTGTTGCCTTGCTTAAGAGGTCTCTCTTTGCTCTTAAATCTTAACTTTGGTGTAATAATTTTCATAATGGGATGGTGCACTTAGTAAACGTTTTAACTTTAAAGTGAAGGGAAGCTATTTTGGTATTACGTCGTACATTTTCTTACCGACTCGCACTGAGCCTGTGTGGTGGTTTCGGCCCACTCCCTCTCACAGAGAGAAGGCCTATGTCCCAGCAGTGGGACCGTTATAGGCTGATTATGTAAGCTAAGAGGTACTCCCTCAAGTCAACAGTTTTAAATTTGTCAAAACTGTCAGTATGTTGTCAAAAGCAATAATTCCATCATGCACATAATTTCCAAATTATTTAGCCTACAATAATGTTTGAAACCTCGCCAACCTTATCTTCTTGCATCTTGGCGCAATCTGCTAGAAACTGCAGTGATATCGTTTTTCCGATTTTGCTGAATTAATAATCCTCTCCGAATATTGCGGAGAAAACCTTGTATGAATTTCCCGGAGGAAATGCGCCAGAGCTTCATGATCCATTGCCGCATGAAGTCATTTCAATTTGGTTTATGATGTTTTGTCGAAAGGGTATGGCAACAGTGGGTGACATCGCGCATTGTTTACGTTTTCAATTGTTATTTTATTACACGTCGTGTCGACGAGAGTATGTTGCAAATCGATTAATTTTATGCGACACTTTCATTGATTTGAAGTTTTTGTTGTTTATTTACCACTGACATTGTCGTGTCGTATACAGTATTACATTATTTTAATTTATTGTAAATAGACTTTGTTCAATAAGTGGCAATGCTTAATTTATGTGCATTTTCTATTTATTTATATTCTTGGAAAACCCGTATGTATTATTGTTTAGTTTCTATTTCTAGCATCGTTTCCAATAGTTTGTAATTATTTCTAGTAAGTTCGTTGCTTTTCTCACTGAACTCATATTTATAAATGTTTCGATGAAAGGCTCTAAATGTTTTACTCTGAAATATTGTTAAAGTAAATATTCTTCAGATTTTACGTTTGTAATTTACTCCGAACTCATTTCTTTTTAACTTTGTTATTCTGAACCCTTGAGACGTGCTTGAGACTCCAGACTTTTGAGGTGCTCGACACAAAATAAGCGCCTGAATATAAATTTCGAAGACACATGGCAACGTCGGCTTTCAACAGAATTATATTGTAGAGTAGTAATGTTCAGCGAAGGGCGAGCAATTTGCCTACTGTACCATCACATGTTACCTACTGCAACAGTAATTATTACATACATGCGTAAAGTTACATCATCTGATGCAACGCGTTGTGTGTAATATTTACGCCTTTACGGTCACTTCAGCTGATACCCCGATTAGTTCGTTAATTTGTACAATAAATTGGACATTTCCCTGACAGCTCCATGTTCTGGCCCCCTTGACGTAATATCTCGATGATGTACAGTCACTCCAACAGGTTATACTCGTTCGGTATCCGTGCAGATTATTAGCCACATATCTAAATAAATACTATTATTTTTGTAATATATTATGTACGTAATAATAGCCTATTGTTTACAAGCTTTTTCCTGAAAAATTTAAAATCCAGGCTACAATTAATCGTGTGTTATACACTTATTACAGAACGATACAATATGCGTATGTAATGAGCATGTATCTGATCGGTGGAACATTCGATGCAGCCGATTTAATTGCCTGTTTTCCTCACACAACAATAGCTTAAAACCGACTATTATTAAAATCCAATTTTCATAAAACTTGGAATTCTTAGTACTATTAGAAAGCCGTTAACAAGCGAATCGGCATTACGCTCAATTTTCTGTTTTAACAGACTAATCAGTACAGTCAGTCACACCAGTACTGCGTTACATGCGGTGCGTTACGTGTTGAGTTACACAGTTGTAGTTCTGTCGTAACAATAATGCGTAATGTCGTAGATAAATGGGCGATTAAAATAAATATGCGTGTGAAACCGGAGTAGCGCAAGTGGAGCGCATCTGAAGCACTGACAACTGACTGCTACTCATTTTTGACGTGAGTGTACATTTTCAAAATGGATATCTTTGAAGAGTTTATGGCTGTGGGTGTCGTTAATATGACGAGTGTCTTGTAAACAACATGTTTACAAATCTACATTTCCACACAGGCTGTGTTAGTTCGATGAATTGGTTCCGGTAGGTAGAGTTCGGTGAGCTAAATTGGATGCATTTGCATTGATGCTGACGATAGGACAAAATATATTTAAACTAGCAGCGCCAAACGGCTTCACCCGCAGAAGTTTCAATCCCGTGGGAATATCGGGATAAAAGCTATCATATGTCCTTTCCCGGGACTCAAACTATCTTTGTACCAAATTTCATCTAAATCGGTTCAGCGGTTTAAGCATGAAGGGGTAACAGACAGACAGACACACTTTCGCATTTATAATAGGTATTAGTATGGAAATATAGATAATCCTTTCTCCAAGTTGTTAGTATCCTGTTAAACCAAACAAAACTAAACCCCAATTTAGAACAGATTTTATGCTCCCTTGATTCACAACACATCATAAAATGGAAAATTAATGAACCTGGATTTGTAATTCTTTAAACGAACCGACATAAAAGGTAAAATATCCACTTAGGTGACACAGTATATCACTCCAAAAATAATAAAAGATCAACTCTCTGACAGCTAGAATGCAACATGAAAGACATATTCTTATATCCCTTTGAAATATCCGTAAAAGGAATAAAATAGCTAAGAACATCCTGTGACATCTCTAGGAACTGTTAATGTGTTATGCTGATGTTTTTCTTCCTCCAGACTATATTCGTTAACAACGTGTAAACAAATGGTTTCTCTAACACTAGACGTCATTGAAAGAGTTTTCTGGAAAACGGTTTGTTATACTTTCCTGAAAGTTTCTACAGGAAGGATGTATTTTACGTCAGTCGTATAAAAATCAGTTCATATACTAGCTACACAAACACGCTTCAGGGCTGACTTTACCAAAGTCAGATATATTTTATTCTTGGAATAAAATTGACGTCTGACAATTTTAGTATGGATAAACTGTCAAAAATCCAAAATTTATTCTCAGGATAAGACTTATTCTACGTATAAAAGTTTGGTGGAATGCGCCCTTAGTAAATCAATTCAAAGAGTAAATATTTCCGCTATATCCATTTTTAACCGACGAAAACACGGAGGAGGTTATCAATTCGACGCGTATATTTTTTTTTTTTTTTTTTTTATGTATGATCACGCATAACTTTTTACAGAGCAGTCCGATTTTGATAATTCTTTTTCTATTGGAAAGAATATACCCCGAAGTTGGTCCCATATAAATTTGGAAAAAAAAATCCAACCCTAAGAGCAATAGCGCACTAGCGGCTAGGCCGCAGCGGCCAGGTCGCGGCGGCCATCGAGATAGATACATTAGTATGAAATCGTCATAGAGCACACGCATCTGGCCGCACGCGGCCAGCGGCCACACCAAGCCGCAGCGGCCAGCGAGATCGAAGCGACGCATTAGCGGCCCATGTTCAGTCGCTGGCCGCTGCGGCCACTGAGATCAATTGCATTGTAGTTAAATCACCAGTGTGCGCGCACTAGCCGCGGCGGCCGCACGTATTGTGGAACTACAGCGTGATTTGTGATCATCGCGATGTCTTTCGACACGGAAAGGTTTATAACAGAGATTGAGACAAGGAGGGCGTTGTGGGACATGTCCTGTGAAGACTACGCCAACCGCGACTTAAAAAATATGTATGAAATAATCCCTTTGTTCGCCTTTCACGTAGCAAGGGATGAACCCAATATTTTTTCCTTTTCTTTTTCCGCTGCTTACAAAGATACAAAAGTACTGCTATTTCCTCAACGTCCATTTTGAAGCGCGCTGTATGTGCAACTGACGATCGTAGCCGCGGTTTTGGCCGCGTCGCAAATCGCAAACCCTGCGGCCGGGCCGCGCGTCGTGGCCGCGCTGCCAGGTCGCTAGTGCGCTATTGCTCTTAGGGTAGGAAAACAGGGGATGATTGATTGTTCACTCACTGATTGTAATGTATGAGCACGCATAACTTTTTACAGAGTAGTCCGATTTTGATCATTCTTTTTTTAGTGTTCCGTAGCCAAATGGCAAAAAACGGAACCCTTATGGATTCGTCATGTCTGTCTGTCCGTCCGTCCGTATGTCACAGCCACTTTTTTCCGAAACTATAAGAACTATACTGTTTAAACTTGGTAAGTAGATGTAAGAAAAAAAACAATAAATTTTGGGGTTCCCCATACTTACAACTGAAACTCCAAAAATTTTTTTTCATCAAACCTGTACGTGTGGGGTATCTATGGATAGGTCTTCAAAAATGATATGGAGGTTTCTAGTATCATTTTTTTCTGAACTGAATAGTTTGCGCGAGAGACACTTCCAAAGTGGTAAAATGTGTGTCCCCCCCCCTTCTTCTTCTTCTAAAATAAGAGAATGATAAAATTAAAAAATATATATATAATGTACAATACCATGTAAACTTCCACCGAAAATTGGTTTGAACGAGATCTAGTAAGTAGTTTTTTTTTAATACGTCACAAATCGAAAACCGCAATTTACCTTTCACAAAGTTACAACGAACTACAAGAACTTTTTTATTATGTTACTTGCTGCTACGGAACCCTTCATGGGCGAGTCCGACTCGCACTTGGCCGGTTTTTTATTGAATTTGGAATTGTGAATGGCTATAAGAGTAGAGGAAGACCAGAGAAACGATGGATGGACTGCGTGAAAGATGATATGGCTAGAAAGGGAGAAAAAGACACGTTGCGCCGACCCCATTTAAATTGGGATAAACCAGGAGAATCACGATGATCGTTATTTGAGTCCCTATTCTCCCCGAGTAGGGATTTAACCAAGTTCAGGTGATCAGCGTTTGATTTATTTATGAGCTAATCTTGAACAACGAAACGAAAAGGTTCATAGAAACAGAAGTACAAAGCCACCAGATAAAGCCATGTGTCATGTGCAGTCAACAAAAGATATAAGTAAGCAGGATCGTCGGATATAATTATGAAGTTGAAGTTTAGTAAGAAACCGATGGATGTTGTCGACTGAAATTTAATTTGATAAATTAATGAAAGCGATGGCGAGATGACCTGAACGCGAACCATGAGGGATGGTTTGAGGTGGCGCGGGAAAAGCGTTCCTGGAAGGATTTGGGGTAGGCCTTTGCCCAGCAGTGGGACAGTATAAGCTAATAAAAAATAATGAGTTGTTTGTTTTCTATTAATAAAATTAAATTTTATTCGAGAACATCCATCGGTTTCTTACTAAACTTCAACTATATCCGACGATCCTGCACACTTATCTCTTTTTGACTGTACATACATATAATTGTACTCAACGTTACGTGATTTTATTGACTTTCAATGTAGACAAAGCGATAGGTAACGTGCGTAATAACTTAGGGTTATCTGTCGGGGTAGAAGTTACGTCTAACAACTCTGTCTATATTTACTTAACCTACTGTGATCCGGCTTACCTTATCCAGAAATTATGATAACACTGCAGATGATAATATAATCGATGTCGTAAGTAAACGTTAACGTATAATAATCTCGTTAAAACTATAAAGACATCGCAAATAACTTAGAAAGCTATGTATCCATATTTGTTTATTACGCGATAAATACTGATACATTAACTGTACGACTTTCTTGGTCACTTAAGATTTGCTGTCATTTCAAAGTTATCACAGTAAAAGCAACTTGTTTGTAAACCTATAAAGAAGACATCTAGCAAGTTATAGCCAATAGTTTCGTTCGGAATCTACATAATCGTAAATTCTTTCATGTCTTCTTCGTTCATAAACAAGTCTTTCATTAGTTTAAACCTTTAGAAAGCCTACCTTTGGCACAGGTCGAAGCAAAAGGAAAATAAGTTTATGCCTATAAAATTGTGTAAACAAACGATTTGAATACAACTCCCGAGAGTATAGTGAAAGTAAATTGAATTCGCATCGGATCGGTACAACTGACAATCTTGTTTTCTCTTTGTTTTTTTTTTAATGTTTTCATTAATGTCTCCACTGTTTCATTCAAGTCTAGGTCAGTGTTATAAGCGGAGGTGATCAAATGTTTATTACAGCTATTACCTCCCAAGAACCGGTCCAAGATCGATATTCAGACACAACTTGCTCAATCAGTTCTTATTTTGACGATGTTATTATTATTTCAAACAGTAAAATCGTATTGGCACAAATAAATTAGTAATCATCTTGCATTAATAAGCGTCTTGGAACCTTTCATCACTTCCCTATAAGCCTAACATAGCTCACTGATCCAATTTTTTACCCGCAATTACACACAAACCCAGTGAACAGAACGCAAGCCATAATAATGATACCAGTTTTCCATAATACACGGCTAGTAACACTTTACATAACAAATTGCAATGCATTTAGGTACGAAGGTAGCTGTCCACCGGCGCACGGGCATGCAATTGTCGTGATTTACATCGCTGACTGGACGGCTGGACGTCCATTGCATCGCGTCTGTATGAATTATGGCACGTCACAGGTTTGATGGATAGGGTAGTTGAAAAGTTTGCGTAGTGTACGTAACCTGGCAGCGGTTTTTGGGACAGTTGCAATTGGTTCAGTTTTCCGTCACGAATGTGTAGGTACCAGATTTCTATAGGTAATTTTCTATTGATGGAATCTTGTCTTTCGAAATACATGCACTATTCTACAATTCTAAACGAAATCAAAGGGATAATTCTCGTAATTTTAAAAACGTTCACAATCTGATCTGAGTATGAATCTGTCAAAAATACTTTTGTTTCCCTACATTTTTGACAAGTTTTTGACATTGATTGTCACTGAGATGAGATTGCGACTAGGTTTTGAACATTTTTAATTACGGGAATTAGCTTTCAAATCATTGACAAATTATCGGGTGCTGCATAATAAATGACTGTTTGTGTCTCATAAATAATTGTCCTCAATCTTTACTCGAGACGAGATGAACTGGTTGGTAACACTAATTAGCCCACTTGCATTCTAGAAAAGTGTTTAGATTCGTTCGATACATTACTTAGCTTAAATCTAGTCATTAGCTCAGTTTAGCTTAGCAAACAGAGAAAGTATCCAACTCTGTTTAAGGTAATTTATTTGAAACGTTAGCTTATTTCTTACTTCCAAATATACTGAATCTTTATCCAGTTACGGAATCTTAAATTACCTAATTGCCTTTCTCTTTTTCCCGCTCCTTTTATGCAACAAACGTCATTTGCAGATAAGAGTAATTTGTTACGTTACGATAAAGCCAATTGACAGAACATAGGAAATTGTTTGACAGCAAGAATACATGCAACGAGATCAAAAAATAGAATCGATTTCATGTTTTGCATTATCTGAATCGTGCCTGAAAATGAAACAGTCGGTTCCGTTAAAACTAGTGAAGCAGATAAAAGCATCCTGCATAAAATGACACATAAGTGAATACATTATATTATGCAATAAAAATTGAGTTATTTGACTTCTAAAGTCCCTCAAGTTTATTGCACATAAAAACTGAATTATGTGTATAAAGTTAAGTGCACGATTCATCTTCTAACCCCTTATTTAAAACCGCACAATCAAGCTTAGTAACTTCAACACAATGTATAAAATTACTTCTAAGTTGATAGATTTATGTCCAAGTAATCACGTACAATCTAATTATGGTCATTGTGTTGCGAAACATGAAAATAAATCTTCTGTTAATGATGATACTGTGACGTCTAGTCCTCTATCCTTTGTATGAAAATTGCACATTGCAGTTGATTTGATTTAAAACCGACCAGTATTGGTCATAGAATTCCGATCGCGAATGCCTGAACTATACTTCGGTAGAACAATACTTCGGTTGCGCAGCGCTAGGCTGTGTCCTTTCAACTATGTGTCATAATCGGCCTATTCCATCCGCTTAAGATAATGGCTTATTATTTACGCTCAGTTAATAATACCTTGATATATTGTCTGACGGAAAATTATGAGGAAATCGCTGTAAATGATGCTAAATTATTACCTATAATCCTAGCTCCTTCGGATACTCAATCTGCTTAGCCTTTTCCCAACTATGTTAGGGTCGGCTTCCAGTTTTACCGAATGCAGCTGAATGCAAGAAGCGACTGTCTATCTGCCCTCTACAACCCAGTTGCTGGGTAATACGATACCCCTTGGTAAGACTGGTTGTCTGACTTTCGGGCTTCTGACGACCCGTAATGACTGTCAAAGATCCACGAATGGCAGCCGGGACTTATGGGTTAACGTGCTTTCCGAGACACGGAGAGGTCTTGGTATGTAAAGATGATTACCCATCCACGTACCAACCGCGGCAAGCGTAGCTTAACCTGATCGATCGACCCGTGCGGCTGTTATTACTTAGGTACTAGCCCCTTCGGACACAGTGTCGTGCAAATATATCACGCGCTTCACTATGGTGTTTATTATTTAAATGGATGTTTCCACTCATTCCAATTTATCAAAGCAAATCCTCCGTCATACGGGGTGGTCTATTCTTACCAAAGACCACGCACCGTTTAATAATAACGTTATTATTTATCCTCATCTAATAATACTTTGATTTAGTATGACAGAACAGCTATTAGGAAGTCACTGTTAACGGCACAGTTCTGCTCCGAAACTATTTAATTAAACTCTTCTTCGCTCAGTTGATTGAGGAAACTATGAGCTCCGAACTAGGATGTAAATTCCTGAGCTGGTATTTCGATCGACGATTATCTCGAGTGGAAATAGCTCACAAAACTATGCTCGATCACATCGCGCATTTGGAGAAAAATCGACGTAACTGCTACTTTTTTCTTTAAGTCTTTGCTTCCTAACGTAAATACGCTTTCTAAGTGCTTTGGCATATTTAACTCATTTTCGGGAAAAAAATATACATTTACGTCGATGTTTCTCCAAATGACCGACATGTTCTCTGTTTTAAATTGACGATGAGCAGATTCTGTTTGTCCAAATTGTCCATACATTCGGCTTAGGTATCTATCACTCACATGTCAAAGTTCCTTCAAATGTTTCTGTTTGAGCAAACATTAAAAAAACCGTTGCGCTTTGCGCTTCCCCAGTTAAAATATTTTTGATGCGTAATGGCGCCCAACAAAAACGAACGCCCATCAATGAGGAAAAGCATTCTCGTACCACCTTGCTTCCTCGAAAGCATGTTACGTTGAACTAATCTTTTACAAACACATACTCGTACTGTCAAACGAGATAAAAGTTATATATCACCGTCATTACCTGTCTCATGATGCCCTACATACCTGGAAAAACATCCGGCACGATGACGCATCACGTTGCAGCCTACGGGGTATACTACCTTAATTTCAAATTATATAACAACACTTTTGATGTAAGTTTGTAGGTATTATGTTATGACAACCTCATTCCGTTGACCAGTCTGACAAATTGCATCGAAATAAAAAAAGGATTCTCCGTTCACTCCTATCTCCAGATGAATTTGCAAGTTTAGATATGTGTAATTGCACATATTACTCATATAATTCTAATTAATTTTCAAGCACGCAGTTTAAACATTAATTAAATTGAAGGAATGCACCCTTAAATCTCTAAGGACAACCCAAAGCTTTATTATTATTAACCCCTGACCTTAGTCTTGAAATTTAAAAGCAAGCGTGTCACCAACCTATTAGGCCTTCGAATAGCAATTTGATGTAACAATCGATTTAGTTTTTTGTTTTTAACCCCAATGGGCAGGGTACGCTAAGGTCAGAGTGAACGACCAAATGATCTCATCGGGCTCGTTTCAACCGCTGACGTCAGCTCCCGGGGTAAACAAGTTGGGCTTGTTAATTTTTTAATCTTTTGTTTTGATGCCTGTTTGCACGCGCACTGCGTGTTAGATTAACTGATCCGCCGACATGAGGATTAATGGGATCGTATTTTATTTAATAGTTTATGGCACAAACAACTCACCTGGATCTTACGTCATCGCTTGTTTATTTTGACCGACCAAATGCCCAGCTGATTGGGGCGCCGATACCGGCCGAATTTGCAAGCTTAAACAAACCGGATTCCTTGCAGGAAACCAGATAAACATTACATATATTCAGAAGAGAAAATATAATTAAATGAATAGTTTCTTAAACCATAGTTAACCCAAGTTTAATCTTAGTTTAAATTAAATCTATAAACCAAGTTCATAGAAACATTATCTCAACTGAGCTGACTTGCTAATTTTCGCACAACAGTATTAGTGGCATGTTAAACAAATTAACCGTTGTATCGGCAACATTTTGCAAGCGTCCGCTAAATTTGACGGCTGCTAAACGTTTTATTTATATGCCGATTCCGCATTGCTCTCTGCGGGGACAGGTGAAGTTTAACTGTCGCACATAACAATAAAACATCATTGCAAGCTGTATATTATTATGTCCTAACAGATCTCTGAGCGCCATTAACTCCAAATTGCCATGTGTGCTAATAGAACGTCATTCCTAGAAACTTGCAAATATTTTAATTGAAAGAATGGAATGCGCAATCCTCTCAAGGTTGTGCATGGCTAACCATAGCCGGTTGGAACGCAAATTACGATTTCATAACAAACGTTGGATCAACAGTTTTGCTAATTGCATTTGCATTTTTCGTATGCAAATAAGATATGAATTTAAGTGTGGTTTGTGTAACCTATCCCATGCTCATTTGAGAGTGAATGATATACAAACATGACGAGAGCGGCGCGAACAAATATTGAGATATGTATTAAGTTCAATATTTGCGGCGCCAACGGAGAGTCGTAAGCCATCTCGTACTTACATTCATATTTAAGTAGGCTTTCTGAAATATCTACTCTAGGGACGGACACTTATACGATTATGATAAAGAAAGGAGCATTGCCCTTTAATTTAATATCGTAAAAGTGTACCTACTGTATAAGTTCTACAATATGTACAGTATATATTATGTACAGTGGCGAAGGGTAAATTTATGACAGAGGTAAGCCAGAGCAAAAAAAATGCCAAAAAATTTTCAATTATGAATTGACTATAGTGTGGTTATGTTCTGAATTTTCAAAGGGAAGCCGGTGGGAATCGAGTTGTATGGTACCTTCGCCACTGTTATGTACTAGCTTTTGCCCATGGCTGTGCAGGCAAGTGCAAGTGGAGGTTGCAATTATCCCACAGGAACATATCACTGACATAAAAAGTATCCTATGCCCTAACTCAGGTCATAATATATCCATTAGCCACATACAAATCCGTTCAGCCGGCGTAAAAAGGTAACAGGCAGTTACTTTCGCATTTGTTATACATATTAGTATGGATCTAGGCTTAATTTAATTTTACCAAAGTTAATATAACAAAATGACCCAACAACAAATAATTAAAACCGGCCCGAGTCCCTCACGTACGTTATTAACGCTCCGTTGACAACGCTCAGTTATTTTAGGGCGCTATCATGTAAAGTAACGCTTCAATGCGCCGATTGACGTGTACACAAGCATATGGAACTATTCCTGTGCTCGATCGGTTTACAGGGATCATCGACTTACAGGGACTATTAGGTTCGATGGACCTGGGAGTAACGGTCACCTGCTAAAAAGACGGGAGATTAAGTTTCTGATGATTGTCTTGTGTTATTTGGCTGTTGTTCGTTGTGATTTTTTTGGGGAATTGTTTTTTTTTAAATTGATAAGGCATTGAATGTCTTTGTAAATGGCTTCTGGTAGATGTCTACGAATTTCATAAGTACTGCACATAAAACTTAGGAATTTTTAATCTTGTTTGTGAAGCTACCGTGATTTAAAAATAAACCATCGTGAGCTTATCGAACTCAAATAATGATGAAAATATACTTATGGACTTAATTTCGTTATCACAAACTGTTTCTGCTTTACTAAAATATCCATGATACAGCGAATGACAATGATTCACTTTCAGGATGTGTCTTATCTCTGGGAAAATAAATTAATGTTGACTTCATGAAGTAATGTGTTAATGTTAATACAAACGTTTATATTATTATTCCTGTTTATAATTGCCTTTTATATGGTGCAAATCTTTGTTTTAAATTTATAATGACCCAATATTCATTTACCACTCTTATGTAAGCTCCCCGTTAGCTTGAGAAACGTGCAGGGTGTCCCAGTTCAAACAAATACTGTTAAGCTATGACTATACATATATACTTATATACTTTCCAATTACCTCAAACAAAACATGGGGTGAATGAACTTAATTTGAAATACTAAGGGGTCAAAGTCAAAAGAAATTCGCACACACAAAAAATGTTTCGCAAAGATAATTTCTCATAATCACGACGGCATACAAACATTAATTTGCAACATCATTATGTTGGTCGTTGAACCGCTAATAGCTTCAGTTACTATGGGACCCCATAACGTCCCATCAATCATCTGTTTGGCACCCGGAAGGCGCTAGAAAGTTCGATGTACGGCCTTTGCAATCGACCTTGGTGTCAAATTACTACCAACCCCAACAAACAGATCCCTATAAATATAACATTTTATTATTTTCCCTGTTCTCATGTTTTGGTACGTGCTGTTGTGAATGGTGCTGTAAATAAACAATGATATTTATTATTCATAAAATGTTTATTATATCTTTTATAAGTATTTTAGTATATTAACACTAGAAGCGCCGAAGATTAGACAATTTTGTCCCAGTCTATTCATTATTTTATTAATGATCATTGGTATAAGGTACAATAGATATGATTAAAACTATTTGTAATACGTTTATTAATCAAATTAAATCAAATTCTTATTGCTTAAAAAACATAAACGAAACAATTTAGGAATAATGATTGAAATAGCTTTTGGTTTAGTAACAAAAATCATCACAACTCACATAGTAATTGTAAACTGTATTAAATGATTGAATTTTATAAACTAGTTATTATTGTTTGAAGATCAAATGACGCATAAATTATATTCTTTAGAAGTGCATTTATTGCAAACGGTTTTTTCTTGCACAGTCTCAGTATCACTTCACAGATGATTTATTCGTATTATTTGAGCATTTTGACTTTTGTTATAATTGAAAAAATAATTTTAAATCAGTTCAATACATAAAATAAGTAATAGTCAAAAAGTTTCATCGACGTAAATAAAAAAAAATTAGAGACGATAAAACTTGCGGGTGGGACAAAAAGGAGACGGCGGCGCATCTAGTGTTAATTTATGAACGTGATCCGTAGGTGGACTGGACACTGATTTTAAATTATGTATAATTCGAATTCAAAACATGCCAAATAAAACAGATTTTGGTAGGTACGCAGTTGGACAACAAATATGGCAAGCTAAGAGCTCAAAATAACTTAATTGATGGAGTTATTCTTAAATCGGATCAACTGCTAAATAATTTCCACTAGTAAATCAGATTTTGAAGATCGGATCGGAAAAACAGTTATTGAACTTTAGGACTATTTTCCAGTAACACTCCCTTAATTTAACCCCTAGTCATCGTCATTCGTCATCGGTCACTACCCTCGCGGGCGCGGGTTCACCCTCCGTGATTGTTCAAGGTTCACCGCACGACCTTCACTGCTCCTCAGGTGTCAACTTACTCATGTCATTAGCGTCAAGTTACGGCACAAGCACGCCCGGTTGCTCTCGCCACTATATTTAAACAACGTACTTTCTTTGTTTCTCCCTTCTCCGTTATTCTTCCATTTTTTACACTGGAGGAGTATTTGATTTCATTTTCAATTCATACGTTTTCTGAATTCTCAGTAAACATAAACACAACTGCTTTTCTATATATGTTCAGTTTCGATGAAATCGTTTGGCTCCACTGTTGTTTTTAATATTTGCAGCTTGTCTGTAATTTGTTAGATCGTTGTTCTGGCTTTGCAAACAACGATCTCGTACATCACCATCATGGTTTACAAATTAGAATTTTTCGTAATTTTTTTTTCGGACCGTCTAGTTGTTTTTTTGTTGTCCTCTGCATTTATCGAACTCGTCTCGTCGGTCTCGTAACACTTCGGATTCGTCATTCGTCTTATTTTGTTAGCGGTGGGTGGTAGCCGACAATCTTTACGATCGCCACGAGATTCAATTAAACCACTTTATTATTGTTGTATTATATGCGTCACACACATCTTTAAATAACGCTACATTGAAAATAGTTTGTCTTCGAAATACCGTGAACACAAATCTGTCATTTGAATGTTCAAGCAGCTTGTTTTCATATATATCAAACTATATCAACTTTGTTTGCAATATTAACACCCTCTTAAACATTGACTGTTATATTTCCATAATAATTTCACGCCAATATATGTGTGTTGGAGTCGAGACAAATTGCGCTCTTAAATGTAGCAAGTTTTATTCGACGACTTCAGCGCGTGTGAGTGCTTTTATAAATCTCGAGCCATTTCCGAGTGGAAAACCACCGCTGTCACATGATTAAGGATTCTAATTTCTCACGACAGTACAGTACAGTGTGTTATTCTAAATTATTCCAAGGCTATGACCTGATTCATTTTGAGCTTGCGTACCTACACTACCTACTAGTAATACTCATTCCGCTCCAGTTTTTATTAACAATGAACGAGCACATTTTCGAATTTTCTTTTCGGATTTCGGTTTTAATGAAGCATTAAAACACTTTGTTTAGCAAATAATCAGGTACTGAATAAACTATACTCTGTTGCATCAACACAGTTTAAAAATTGATCAATTACTGCCCACACGTCGCTTCAGCTTCTACCATGTTATTAACGATATGTTTAGCTATCGTAAAGTTTCGTTCGTCGGGGTGTGTTTCGATGTATGGCCGGGGAGTCTAGACTTGCGAGTCAATAACGACGACTCGACCTTCGGACACATACCATTCTTTTTGCGATTTTCGCTGCAACACTCGCGTATTGCAAAACATACGATACGAGATGATGAAAGTAGAACCGGACTTGTAAATTCATCACAAGTTACGAGTTTCATAAATTATACTATAATTCGCTTTGAGACGGTTTCTTGTGTAAATGTCATTTACTCAGCACTAATTAAACCTTTTATACTTTTTTATTATTCGTCTGGTGGTGCTGTCTCGCTGGTAATAAAAACTAGTGGACATTACGTTCTCATAGCACCGCATGGATCTAAAGCATCGTTGTGAAATCACACTTTTAGATTTTACACCGTTAATAAATCTTAGTGTAACCCGGGATCAAAATATATTTTTAAGCTCACCTCTGCTTGTTTGAAGTTAAAAGTAAACATGCTAATTTTACTCGTTTTGTAAACATTTACTTAGTAAATGAGTTAAATCGTTTTGATCGTTAAGCTATTAGGATCAATTTGTTGATTTAGAATCACATGAAGCACTTCAACAGCTGCTTTACTTCAAAAATTGTGATTGCATCAATCTTGATATTGGTTTGATTTTTCCATTGTGTGTCAAACACGGTTTACACGTGGTTTGAACTATCTAGTTTTTTTTTCCCCTTCAATAAACCTTGCTCTTGCTCATTAAAAATACCTATGTAACAATCGCGATAAGGGTGTAAGGTCAGCTTTCCGTGGTTTGTTGCACCGAACTCCGGTCAAGGCGAGCTTGGCGCCAGCCCGGAGCCGGCACTAAAAATACACCTTCGCCCAAACGTAAATACATAATTTAGAAGAATCTGCAAAGTGTCCGGATGCAGCCACTTCAAAAGGTGAACCGTAGAACTCTCAGAGGACACGTGTGATCAGCAAACTGAGATAGTGAAGCTGCTTCGTATAAACTAGAACCAGTTTTAGAACCGTTAAGTTTCATTCACCACTTGAGCCTTTAACTGATAACAAAATAAACTCTTCGGTCTTCGTTTAATCCGCCAAAACGTGTTGGAAATAGAATCGTGCAGACGAAATGACAGACGCGGTTCGAGACTACTCCTGAGAACGCCGTTGACGCAACATTATAGCAATTTGGTGTCAAAATATATTGCACAATGGCATTCAATACTCCATGTCATCCACAATAATCTTTGATATAAATGTTTCTGTTTTGCGCTGGCATCACGGAAATATATTCCCGTTTATTTTTATTCAAGGGTTTTTTTTTTTCAAGTTTTCTTTTACATGAAGGCTCATCGTTCAGTATTATATTATTTTCAGTTGAAATATTTATTTCTACTGCGACAGTGAAATTCCTCACCGCTCGAAACGTAATTTTTTTAAATGTTTGTAAATATAAAAAACTTGAAATTAGTTTTTTATGCTATTTCATAGCATAAGGCGTTTCTTAACAGTATTTTGACAGTAAGAATTATAACTCTCTGCAGTAGATTTATTGAAATAATTTCTCTCGTGCCAAAACAAAAAAATGTACAAATAAGAATAATGAATGCTTCATGCGAAAAATGTATGTTATATGTTTGCGCATAACGCACTTATAGAAAAAACATCTAAAACGCGGAAATAGTTGACAGTTATGTAAACATTATTGGCACTTATCAGCTGCTGCGTTCTGGGTTAATGCATGTCGTTAAAGTAGATTATTTCTATATTCAAGTTAATTAATCATAATGTTCTCATTCTAACGTTGAGCTCGTTTGCGGCAGCTTTTATCTGTTTTGCGGTCACGAACCACAATACCTACGTACCTATTACTGTTTGTAATTTATTCAAATGGTAACTCTCACAGAATAAGGGTTACAGCAAACGTGATTCCGAAATAAAGGACAATTGTTCTCTACTATATATCACAATTCATAGTCCATAGCCTCTACAATGAGCTCACCTCAACGTAAATCACAAGAATTGAACTTTATGCTTATTGGCTTTAAGTATAATTTGTTTTGTGGCGGATTAGTCCTATGCGGCTGATTGTGTTTCGTTGTTATCGTGTCGTATCGAGTGGCGCACGCGCCACAAACGACCGCTTGTATGATTTACAACGTGCTCCACTGAAAGGTACCATTGTTGGCTTAACAGCTTCGACGGCGATTACGCAATCGCATCGTTTGACGCCTGTCGAAGGTTATCTCCGGCCGTACGCCGCGCTGCTGCGCTCTGAAGTTGACCGATGTTTGTAATGCTAGTGCGCTTTGTTGATGGTATTTCACGTTTCTGCTCTTTTTGTTAGTACCACGGCTACCATTGACCATTTACAGTGGAATTCCTGCCCTTTCCCAGGCTGCGTCAAAAATGAAGGCGTGCTCTCAAAACTATTTCAATGTTGCCCAACATCATTTTTCATGTAATGACACATAACGGCCGGCCAGCTGAGTAAAGACTAATTAGAAGCCGTTTTTCGTTGCTGTTGAAATTGTCGCATAAATTAACTGTTATATGATCGTAAAACTTTGGTTGTAATAATCTCCATATAATATCCTCAATGTTTGAAATAATATATCGCAAGCAGAACAACAAACTAACTGGCAACAGATCCGGTCGTTCCAATTAGCGTTAATCAATTACATGGTTTCGAAGATAACTAACTGGCATAAGGTGGATGTGATGAATCACCACTTCTGGTGATTTGCCAAACAGTTGGCACGGTGGATTCCGAAGCTACATAGGAATTTGTGTTTTTATTAATATCGGGATTAATATATCGCGATTGCGCAGTATGTATTTTCTATTTAAACTACTACGAAAATAGTGTCGACAGTTTGAGTTGTTTACTTATTTCAGTAACTATTGCGTCGCTTCTCATTTACTTTAGCATTGTCCCGACTCATTGCATAAGCAATGTGTAAAACATAAAAGAACACGTCTTTCTCTTCCATGTTATGTGAAAATGAGCACATGTCCACGATTTCTTTGTATTTCTCGTTTCTGATTGTAAACTGGATGGCTGCTGTTTGTTCTCTCACTACTTCACTGGCAGTTTTACTATTTATTCCTATCAGAATTAGATTCGGAAATGGACGTCTTTCGTTGCTTCTTCGCCCATTAAAGATATTAAAGCTTCTACAGATGGATGTACAGTTTCAATGTAGTTCACATGCAGTTTAGGTCCCAGTCCAATGCAATGTTACTGCAAAGCAAAGAGTCATGCAGTTTTCGTGAAATTCTTAAGTTGCCCAAAAACCAACTTGTAGCAGGAACAACAACACATACTATTTCAATTATTTAGGATAGTTTGACCTATTTTAAGCTTTAGTCACAGCATAACAATGTTTTACCTTAATAATAATATGTATTTAATTGATAACAATACGGCGCAAAATAATAAACAAACCATTATAATTAATTAACTTCCGTAGAATGCCTATAAAACATTATTTGATAGCCGACTTCAATAATATACCATGTCCTATTAATAAAAAGCATTATTAGCACTTGGACTTTTACGACTACTAACCTAGCAAGAAATAAATACGAGCCATATATCACCTACACGATTTAAGGGCTGTACTTAACAGTAATAGTTTCTAGAGATTACAAGAAGCAAAAAAAAAACACCAGGTTTATAGCAGGTTGGCGTGTCGACATGTTACCCGGTCGTTTGTTCGATGACTCACTAGTACCAACTACCAACGCTATCTAAGGTAATTTATGTCACATTGCGCATGCAGAAAGCCATAATGCTTAGCCTGTAATTATAGATAAAGATGAAAAAGTGAATGGTGTAATCGTTACTGTAATTCTCGTTAAGTTAGTAGCAGCCGAGCAGGACAGTAATGAATGATTATGACTTCATAACGTTTCTATGGGTTGTTGCTTGCAAACATCGCAAAACTCACGACACTTGAGTCGATAGGAAACAAAACAATCTAAATTTAGGGCTGCCTTCTAATCTTGGCAGACTTCTAGTATATTAGAACTGCTGTCCTGTCCCTGTTACCAAGTCATCTGGGATATGGAGTAGCCGTGGTAAAGACACAAATTTGACAATTGAAGATAACTTTAGTTATAATTATAAGTTTTATAACAGATGATTCTCATGATAAAATTGGGAAAATGTGGAATGATCATTTGTGATTATTGAGGCAGTATTATGTGCATAATGCATCAGAGCTATTTCCAACACCAAAGGGGGAATTTTGAAAGTATTTGCAATGAAGCAAGATTTACACAATGAAAATGCTACATTACAGTGCGAAGTCGGGAAAAACCCCGTATGTCTGTTTAAGAGTTGACTCATGTGAACATCTGATGCAATGATTAATTTTCCTGGATTCTAAGATGTGTTTCAAAAAAACCTGCTAAGAGATAATTTCCTTTCAGAAAAAACGTTGCGAGCGTCCTGCAAATTTTTCCTATACTATTTCTTATTTTATATTGATGACCACTTTGTTCATCAGCAATATCCTACGGATCCATGTTTTTTCGCCTTTATCAACCTTTTTGATCTGTATGAAGTATCTAACATACACTGTTCATATATTGTTAAATTAAATTACATGCAACATTCTATTTACATGACATTCGATTCCTATTTAATCATCACGAAGAAAAATTGCCTATTATATCATAGTAACTATAAGTACTTCGTTACGACTTATAAGCTCCGATAATATCGTTATTTGTAACCTTAGAGCCGGCCTTGGCGTCAGCAAATAGTGAAATGCATCGACATGATGCAATGTCTCGCTACGAACAAATATTATACTCGTATCTATAACATTTGATACGTCTGTTTTTAGAAGGTATTGTATTCGAATCGTTGTTTCATTTTAAATAGGTCCTGGTTTTAAGGCCGTTATGTCTGCTGTACATTTTACATGGTACCTTTGTTATCAGGCTATGTAATTAATTGAATATATTATTTAATTATATTTTATGTCATATCATCATGACATGCCATGCCATGTACGATGTCGGCAAGTGCAAACCTTCGTATACTGCAGTTAAGCTTGAGTATACAAATGACAAGCCAAATAAAGCACATTATAACAGCAATAGCCACATTTCTCTGTAATCTCAACTTTTATCACAAGTACGATAACGCTAGTAAATGAAGTAATGCATAGGAAATGCAGTTTTACTATTGTTTACATTTAAGTTCTGGTCCTTGAAATATCCGAGAAATCGACGCTATCAAACTCATTACAGTTTGCATGCATGGTGTTGCCGAGGTCGCATGCATGCACAACATTGACCCATACGATAAAAACATAATCACGTCATACGGTCATATTACTATTAAATTTGTAATCCCACGCAGGAATGTGTAAGTATGTGATATTCAAGCATTGTGGTATTACATTGAATAATACGTATTACATTTCCATTTGAAAAAAAAAAATGCCATCAACCACTAAATATTGTCACATTTTTCATCAAGACCTCCCATAAACACTTAAAACCAGTATCATCTTCTGACCAATAAACCGATATGCCAGTCAGTTATTATTAGTAGAGATATGCAAATCATGAATAAGAAACACCTTCGTGCATGAGTCATTCAGTTCCATATGCACCGAAGGATAGCTGAGACAAAGAACCCGCAGTAACCACATTTAGGCCTCTATTATTTTGAGCGAGAGACCCCATTGCAAGCGACAGACTGGCGACATGTAATTACTGTGATTTGTAAGTAGGATAGAAAGTAGTTGTTTCAAAGACACCAAAGATACTTTAAGGTTTCTACAGCCATCCCAAATACACATACTGACTTGAATAGTTTGATCAATACTTCTGAGATGAAAATCACCATCTCAACTTGAGGGGTACCCCAGGGCAAAATGAGATAAAAATTTTGAAAAGGCGTTCGATATACCTAAACAACCCATTAGAATTGGCCATCTTCTTCTTCCATCTTCTTAATTCCAGTTCTATTTGGGGTTGGGTCTTCTTGTACAGCGGCGCCAGGACGATCTGTCCTGGGTTATCACAGGAGTTAGGTTCTGCGCTTTCATCTCCCTCTCAATACTAAACCACCATATATTATAGCGGGGGTTTTCCTCTTCCCAGGCGTATCGTAGGGATAGCCAGGACTGTTTTTACTGAGAAACTATCATCTCTTCTCATTACGTAGCCGTACCATGTAAGCCTGTTTTTCTCTTTTAGAATTGATAATTAAACGTAATCGCAGGAGACAAAACCAATGGGATTGCAAGGTTTACACATAAATAAATTGTCGCAATATTGTTTGACAATTGAAAGGCTTGACAATAACATGTGCAAAAGCAAAATGACCTTAGCTTCACGTATATGATTGCAAATATTGCAAAATCAATTAATATGCATTCAAGAAGTATCAAATACGTCTTTACAATTTAAATTGTGTACTCGGATTGAATTATATCAGTACCTATCCTTCAGTTAGCCTTAGGCTTAGTAACAGTTAAAGTATGTTGAATAAAGTTACGAAATTAACATATCTTTGACGAATCTAATTTGATGTGCTGTTATTTGTAGGGTTGAGTGAAGTATGTTTTTATTGGTTACCAAAATGTATGTATTGTAAAAAGTTAATGCACACAATATAATTGGTTTCAACTGAGTTGACGTCAGTCCGCAATCAAATAATTATTTAAGTCTTCAACAGGATATTTATTTAGCATACGTCACTAAATTAAATTGGTTTAGTTTTAATGTACAAATAAACACTCGTAAAGATCTATTTCCAAACACCTCCAAGATTTGGAATGTAATTCACATTTGTTTATATAAAGTGCTGCAAAGTGACATTTGGAAGTATAAATACGACAGACGTGGGCAGAAGTACCTATGTTCTTGTCTAGAATTCTCGTGCCCAAGTTTAGTAACCCATAGACTGAACATCTGTTGAACATATCTTCCTTTCTGCATATTTAGTGCATTTGAATACTACAGTTTTGATGTGAAATGGCGATGGAGTTGGGCCATTTACACGCGACATCCTCGATGCTCTGAAAACATGATGTAAAATTGTATTTTAGTATCTTGGAATTCCAAAACATGAAACAATAAAGACTGGTGCAACCTGTTGAAATTCAGTCGAGGGAATTCACCATATGCCGTTACTAGCTTCACAATATACAGCTCTATCATACTGACGCCTCTTCCACGAGAATCGTTTCTCATATTTGTTTGCATAATGAGTAATCCCACTGAGAAATGCTTGTTCCTGCATATACAAAGACGTCTGTTTTCCACAGATGTTAACAATAACAATTTGCGATTAATTCAAACTTCCGCCAAATGTGACCTGGTGGACCATGATGTCCGACCTTCACATTTTATGGCCATGTTAAAATTACAATTTACGGAAATATACGCTGTTAATGCGAAGGTGGTTCAAGACAATTTTATTATAACGCACTGTCAACGGAAATGCATAAATTGGTCTGTTTGTACAGAGAACTCGCATAAATTTTAGTTTTAATTTCATTTATAATGAGTGTAAGTGATACTTTGTTTTCACTTCCTTCTTATTTGTTGTTAAATCTGGCGAGGTCTGCAATATTGTAGAATAGTTAGCGACACAAAGACAATGTGTTTAGATTCCACTTGAGTAATTCTGTAAGTTAACATAAGGAAAAGAAAATTAAACGATCTGCAAAATAGGCTCTTTAGTCAACTGAGGCAGAGCTTGTATTTAAAAGATTTAATTTTTTCTTTGCGAACTACTAAGTATTTAAATAGCGCAAACTTTTATTTCAACTATGTTTGACCACAGATTGACTTCATTGGCTAGCATTAAAATAAACTTTCATTGAAATATTGATTAAGTTCCAGTTACGATAACATCTAGCCGCATTCTCTTTGTAGTTCTAATTTAATGCGGTATTTTAAACACTTTTTCTCTGAATTTGCTTATATCGCACACTAGTCTTGGAAGGTTATTTAATTGCAAACACCATCGGTTCCATCACGCGAACCGATCATTACCGTCTTTCATAATATTTATATTTTCTTCACTCTACATTTCTCAGCATCATTTTATACATCATTTATTATTTTGATTGTTAAATGTTCTACAAATCCTGTACCACGACTCTTATTTTATTTTAGTTATTTCCTGTTTTAATGGTCAAAAAGTCGTTTTACATCATAATAGCTATTTCACATTTAAACATATGACGTCAATGGTGCTTGTTACCAACTGAAATTGTTGACTACATTTGAGTACATTCGTTTTACAGAACCTGTCAATATGTCTCTGTGTCTCTATTGAAATATATAGTTTTAGTCGATTGGTATTACTGCGAGTGATTTCAGTTTATATTATTGTAACAAAGCGCAACCTTGACGACGGCGACGCCTCGGCTGCTTTGTCTGACGACTGAGTCTTACGCATTTGTCCCATTCATACTCTAGATGCGTTTCGTGCGACATAATTCTACAGCATTGACGCGACCAACTCTACTAATTGCCTGTTCTCGCCCACTCCTTGTTACGTGAGTGATTCTTCGGCGGTTTCCTCTTAAAGCTTATCTTCCTCGACTCTATGGTTGGCATCACAATCGTCATTACTATTATTCACTCCAAACACTATTAAAGACCGACTGGTTTACGTCATTGTTACATCGCTAACAGTCTAGACAACTCTTTGTTCTCTCAGTGACGTTACTTTAATTAATTTCGATTGCAACTGATGGACAATGTTTAACTATTATTGCAACTGACACATTTGTTCTTTTTATCTTTTGATTGATGGCTCTTCTTCTATGAATGAATTTGATTTGTATGATAATATTGTCATCTACAATGTCTATAACAGATTGCGTGCGGAATGCTTGCTTGCCAATAATTACCTTTATTATGACTGACACTCCCGTTGCCTTGCCACTAACTAAACATCACTGCTTATGTATCTTCACCCCGCTGAGAATGTTCTGCTTCGCTCGGCTGTTCGTAGTCCTAACAAAATTTTCAAACAAGTTTGAGAAATCGAGACATCAGAGCTACTCTAATAATAAAACTTGGCGGGATATTATCAATATGTTATATTGTCTTAACAACAACTAGATTATCGTGTTATACATTAATTAGAATAGTAACAATGTGATAGTAAATATCGATCCTAGTATGAAATTAGCTTTGGCTTATCTGCTCCAAGGTTTCACTGAATGTTGTCTAACCTTAGTTTAGTATCATATGTTTCATGTTGTCTTTGCGTCGAGTAATTTCGGAGGGAAGGTTGGAGCAGCTAGGTCTTTGGGTGTTCGACGATAGGGCTGTGGTGACGTAGTCATGTGTCGGCAGCATCAACGGGTTGGCGCTGGCGCTGGGTGGTAGCGGTGCAGGCAGCCCTGCGACGGCGAACGACTCTCGGGACCAGACGACGACCTCATCTCGCGCGCCCTCCCCGCCGCCAAACGAGAGGCAGCAGCACTCCAGGTAGACGCGCTCCACGCTCGGAACGTTTGGCTTGTCTGGCTATGGCTGTTCTTGTTGCCAATGGAATACCAGCTTTGAAGTAAAAAAAGAGTATCGACACTTCTATCGATTCATTTCATTTGGTCATGAAAATGGCTCCTAAGATTTGTGTTATCAGATTGGGTTTAATTCAAAGCTAATGTTCCATTGGTCAAACGTAAGAGGTGTTGGTTTCGTTTCTGTACTGTATAATTTTATGTGGGTCAAGGTCGTTTCCAAATTTTTTTTGTACTTTTAGAACGCCATACAACGTTTCTAGTATGTGTGCATGCTTGCCTGCCGAGTGTTTATTGTTTTTGTTGGTGGTAGAAACATTTTTGTGCTGTTTGTTTTGTGTTTTGCAGAGTGTTTGAACATTGTATTTGTTTTGTGCTGTTAGATAGTTTTTTGTGTTCTTTTCAAAGGTTACTGAATTTTTCAGCGTCTTCGACATTAACACCAACATAATATTTGTTTCATCCAACGTGTACAAACAATTTTGCACGTCGAGCTGTCGATATCAGTACCTAAATGAAAGAGTATAAATAATTCAAAGAGGAAATTAAGTTTAATAATCGTTCTAAACTGTGCAATGTCAAAGTCAAACATGTTTTCCTGTCGACAACGGATGACGTCAGGACTAAATAAAACAATGATGGTCCTTGTTATTGCCTTACTTTATACCTGAACAACTTTATACTGTCGATTAAAATGAAGCTATTTTTTAATACTTCGAACGTGATTGATGAGAGAGGTGATATTGAGTCCACTAGTTTCTTCAAAACATACCAATGACGCAACAGCTTTTTAGGTGAAAAAAAGACCCACAAAAAATTGCAATGTAAATAAAAATCCTAAACAAACTCAAAGAGATTGATAGCAGGATGTTTGACAGGTTTTAAATCTTTCTCAATTAGATACTTCAACATATGTAAGGTAAGTCCTTAGCTTTAAGGATGGCATCAGAGGAGGAATGAATTGGATGGAGATAAAATTATGAATATACCATTTGAATTCTGTTCCACAGAAGGCAAAATGAGATACTATCGGTGAAGCATAATGTCGGCTGGGACACGTCTTGGTGGAGTCTCTGCTCTGAATCTTAATAACCCAAACTTGTACCTTCAATGCATAATCTACAAGACGTTAGGCAATTGATCAATATCGATATGGTGAAGTTCGTCGTCAAAGTCAAACTTACGCAGGACTAATTACTTTAGGTTCTTAGACTTTGGAAGTTTGGACTGGGACTTAATTGTTTGATTTGGCGTGAGAGTTAACGATGTTTAACAACTGTTCAACACTGTCTCAGTGTTGAATGGAGTCTACTAGAACATTATCGAAAAATGTAAGTCTAGATTGAATGCCAAAAGTAGTAGGAAGTAAAGAGCCAAGTCTTGATATAGAGCAACGCCTGTTTGTGGGCGGGTTTTTGGCATTGTCACATGATACTATCTATACTGACAATATGACTTGTCTGTCAGTTTGTCCAAGAAAAAAAAATCAACAGCCGCGAAGGTTTTGACTCGACACCTACATAGTAAGAATGTAACAAAAGATAGAAGTTTAAAAAAGATACAAAATGTCACCCACGTGACACTGAAAAAAAAAAACTAAACTTTATAATTATGTTAAGTGGGTGAGTATTCAAACAAGCACGGATATACATTACTCCACCTCCGGATTTTGGTCCCTCGGTATCAAATACCGCAGGAGGTTAGCAATTTTCTGGCCTTGATCTTTCCAATCAATTCTCAAATATTTAATGTATGTAGTGTTTTTAGATCTTTGTTTATCAATAATGATCATGAGACGTGTTCCGTATTAGGTTAAAAGATGTCAAGACCAGTTTAACTTTGCACCGCACGTCATCAAAACAAAAGTGTCGAACTTTTAACCATTGTATATAAAGGCACAGCATCTGCACGATTACACGTCTTGCACATGCAAATTCAGATCATCAAGGAAACATTTGGGGTTTTCAAAATAATAATTGGCCATCACTAATGTCTGACGGAATATGAACGAGCATTTATATCCTTCATGTCATTAACTGCTAACGACGAGACGTTGAATAATCACGATAAATGTGCATGCCTCCCAAGGCATCCCAAAAGCTATACGTGTTGATCGTCTTGTAATTTAACTCATAATTTCTGAGCACCACGGTGAAACTTACGTCATGCTCCAAGAATAGATCGCCGGTTGCTTTCAGTGTGGAGTTATTGTAGATTTTTTGCTGGCAGGTTATTGACTTGAACATTTAGATGTCACGACAAGGGTACTGAACACGACTCTGCTACAAGCCACCGAATGTACAACAAAATTGCAATTCTACAACATTGATCCATTCGCGAATATAACTGAGCAATATAAAGAATCGTAAAAATGTTTTATGTCGTTTCAATTAAGAAGTCTAGATACAAGTAAACTTGCTCGATATGAATTGATAATCATAATATATCTATCATACGGGGCAATTCTAAAAATAGTTTTTTTTTTTATATGTTTGGGTTACAAAAATATAAATATTATGTTGATTGGAGATACCTACCTGTTTTTTCTGGCAAATGTGAAGGTCATTTTTGTTTATTTATCCACCATGATTATAAATATATGTAGGTAGTGGAACAAAACGAGTGGGTGTTGAGACTGAGGTTTGAATAATGTGTATATAATTATTTATGTGAACTTACAAAAACACTCGTATGATTAGGTACCTAGTTTTTTTATGAATTCGGAGAACGCTATCTGTTATTAACTAATTAATTCATGTTTTTGTAATAAGTTAGTACCTACCTACTGTTATATTATTTGTCTTATAGCTTTAGCACGCAATTTGACATCCTAGAGATAGAAAAAAAGACTTGAATTATTTATACTGCTTTAAGTCTTAGATTAATAACCGAGACAGCTATAATGGCACTTGAAACTATACATTTCAAAAGGTGTTAGCAGTAAGACACGTTCAATTGGTAAATAAATATTTAAATACTCAAAAGTTCACTTGAAAACTGTGTAGGCGAATTACATTATGTATTTGCCTAAGTCGTAAAGTATCTGCACTTAGCTTAGATGTTTATACAAAAAATATAGTAGTCATTGTAGATCTGCGCTGCTCTAATGTATTGACTTCTTGTTGTTAGTACCATTGAACTTTGTGCCAGTGGCGAAGGGTGAATTTATGGACAGAGGTAAGCCGGAGCAAAAAAAAAATGCCAAAAAAAATTCAATTATGAATTGACTAGTGTGGTTATGTTCTGAATTTTCGAAGGGAAGCCGGTGGGAATCGAGTTGTATGGTACATTCGCCACTGCTTTGTACATTATTTGAGTCGACAAAAGAAAAGCCAGATGCACCAAGAAAACTTCGCCTTTTTAATCAAAATATTAATTAAAGTTAACGGGAAAGCTTGATTTCGTGGTTTTGACTTATTACGTTTATCTTGGAAATGAGATGTGATGTTAAAACCTCATTTACGAATTTCTAGGTCAATAGCGAGGAATCATATTATAATCACATAGTAGGACCTCGGATAAAACAAAAAGTTTGAAATTTATTGATTAGTGTTACCTGCATAACTAAAGGAATCCGAACTACTGATACTGAATGTATTCCTCAATTCGATATTGCACCTACCACTGTTTGTCTCCGCATCACCCAAAGGCTGACTGGTAGAAATTAAAAATTAAATAAATAATAATAATAATATTTACCGATAGCCAAACGAATTCTACTATTTAGAATCTTTTTATCTGCATGAATACTTGCCAATCAATATACTGAATTGATGCGATAGATCAGAACGTCGTTCAGGCCTATTTCTCAGCATGACCGACGAATAATAAATTGATGCCCTCCTTCGATAAGAGCTCGAGCCTTCAATTTAATTTGCTAAATAAAATGGAAACGTGCTCTCAATATCTCCGGAAAACTTACTCAACGAATACATCTTCAGTATCCCACTTAAGACTCGAGATTTGACAGGGAAAGGATCTCGAATGCGCGATAAAGTACTCGCAAATGTGTGCGAGATCGTTACAATAATTCACGAGTAATCTTCGCGTTGAATTCTTTGCGAGAGCGTTTAAGCTTGAGAAAAGTGAGCAATTATACATGCCTGTGTTAGTTCGCGCGGTCGCGTCCCGAGTGCCCTTGGTAGCGCGGACGCGGAGTTTGTACGTATCCGCAAAAAGTGTTCGACACCCGTGTTTGTAAATAACGGTAGGGTTGTACCACTGCGAACAATGCCTTGTTCGCAGTGGTACAACCCTACAGTGTGCCCACTGTTTAGCTAGAGCTATTAGGTACGTATGCATAGAAATAGCAAATACATACCTACATGCTGTTTCTACCATAGATGCAGTTAGTCTAGTGCATGGTCATGCTCCTGTAAAACCAAGTAATGCAGCTGACGCATATTCACCAAAATATCAAATCTTTCTTTTGCTGCAGCAAGATTAGCCCAGTTTTTATTTTCATACTGACAATAAACGAATAAAATCTGAGAATGCTTTATTTAAATTTTAAATTTTAAGCAAGATAATAAAACAACGTCGTTAAAAAAGAAAAAATGGAGTTTTACGAACATTAAAGTGACATTCGCGTGTCAAGGGGGTATTTGATTGAACAAGGGCGTAAGTGGGTTTAACAACATAAACTTATGAGTCAAAGGTCAGAAAGACTTGGGATTAACAATTGACAATGAAAGGCATAAGTATCTGATCTGTATAGTTATACCTTTCCCATGAGTTCAGTACATTATTCTAGTAGGTAGACCCAACCATCATTGAAATTTTTCGTCGGTTCGTTGTTTCGTCGTTCCATAAAATTTGACCGTGTAGGGATTGCACTTTTGTATGCAACCATAGATTTTTTTTAAAACCCGACGAATATATTTTCTTACACCGTGTATACTGTTAGTCGTTAATAAAAACATTGTAAACGAATTTATCATTAAAGAACAACTGTTTGCATAATGATGATTGCTCGTGAGATTCTAGGAATTCTCAGAGTAATTGTAAGTTACGAGAGCTATCAGAAATTCTACGTACAACAATGCAATATCATTCATGCCCTCTATTGTCACGTGCACCAACACATTGCTAAAACAATTAATAAAACATCAAGACCATATAAAAATAAAGTAATGCAATTAAAAGTGCAGAAAAAATAATAGCAGTGGTTTTGCCTTATAAGCGTGTTCGAAACACGTGCTCTTTGCTGCATTTAAATGAGTTGCGTCACTACTATAAATATGTATACTATACGTAGACATAGCAACGTGTATGAGTCCCCCATTGATTCCCCCTACAGCTATTTACACGCTCCACTCGCCTCCCTAGTCTCTTACATGGGTTGCCAATTAAATACCTGACCCAAGATTTTAATATCGTCACACAAATGAGTACATACTCATTTGTGTAACATGCCGCGATATTAAATATATAAAAAAATGAAATGATATAAGAAATAACATTATTTCATTCGTAAAGAAAGGAATATTTCAGCGGTTTCAAAGGGAGGCTTGTGATTAAAGGCAAGGTATATTCGTCGATTTATTTTCGTTGGATCCCACTTTTGAATCCCAGTTTAATATTTTTGGCGTCGGATCCCAAGTTCAATGAGTTCAATCTGAAAAAGAATACTTTATTATGACACAGAAAAGCACGCATTCTGTCTCATTAAAAATAACGATAAAACATGAATTATGTCTTTACGAAAGGAATTCAGGAAGAATTCATAGACAGAAAATCAGGAATTATCGTTATAAGAACGATTATTCCAATAACTTTTTGTCAATCAAAGAGACATTGCTAGCATGTTCACATCCATCACTCTTGTTGCCGCCAAACCACTATTTGCCGTTACTGCACCCACCACCGCTCCATTTTGAGCCTTATGCCGTACACCGAACAGAAAAATTTCTATTATCAATAATTGCAGACTTGTTAAAGCAACGGCCTAATTGCTGCTCAACTTTTGTAATTTGCTGCCTTGTACCCGTAAAGAGGCACTATGATGTGACCGTTATAATCTACCTAGTAACAACCAATCGGTAGAGAGTTCGACGTCCGAAAGAAATGTAGTGACCTCATAGATTCGCCATTCGCAATTCATCATTTTGTACAAGCAGCCCCACCGGCCACGCGGCGAAATTGTGCTATCTTTGGCAATATTACCTTTCTAATAATCGCAGTTACAACAGAGATAAGTAAGCGATTGTACTTTGATCATAGATTGTTATGTTAGAGGAATCGTGATCTATGAGGGTTTGTGCAAATTATAAGTAGATACTGACTTATTACTTTCGTCAACATCATAAATCGATGAGACATGAATCGCTCGTTGCGGATAAATCTCGCCCCGACGATGTGACAAATACATTACATGTCAAGCAGCTCCAACTCAAGTACAAATAAGATTATTTGAGAATTTCATAATACCAAAAGTTTTCATTTGGTTATATGACTATGGAGTCATCCAGGCGCTAAAGCAGACACAACTGCAGGCGTGGCAGCTAGAGATACTAGAAACTTTCAAAAAGGTTTGGCCGGAAAAGGCAAGGCTTTTAGAGAAGAGTGGAAAGATATGGGAAAACCGTTTAAGTATGTATTTAAATAAACATAAAGTATTGGATTTAAACAAGATATACTAGCCTTTGTTTAGGCGTATTCAGATAATTGGCATGAACACTGCTGCACCTAGCTAGAACAAGTACGAGTAAAAGTTTCCGAAGCTAATGAACTTAATCTCTATTTAAATTCTAGCATTGCGGTTGTCTAGTTACTAGTCGGTCCGTGTACCGGCTGGACTTTCATCCGTGCCCTTAGCAACAACGCACTAACGTCATCTCACATGACATTGAAACATATCCCGAGTGGTTGTAACCGCAGCCTCGGGATGCGTCGGCGCACCCAGCCGTACAAGGACTCCACATGACGTCACCTACAACAATACAATTACGCATACGAAATTACATCTTTCTCCTTACTAGCAGAGGCGAAATTCCCCTGCAGAAAGTAACTTTTTGAACCTTGGAGGCCTTGTGTGCGATTTTACTTTGTTGCTTCGTATTACCGTTGCGGTGATAGAGCTTCGTCGCGGAATGATGGACTGCCAATCGAAAATTTTATACGCTATAAAATGAGATCCAATACCTTATACGAACCGCTCAATTTTGCATCAGCATTTATGCTAAGCGAAAATGTAACCACATTTCCTAATGCATGAATAACTATTGTCAACGATAAATGCTAACACAGTTATATTCGGAAATAGAGTATCTCGTTCACAAACAGTCATATGAAGCGGTGACATCAGTGTTTGCCAGAGATTGTCGTCAAACATGAATTACGTGGATCACATGTTATACAACCATACAACCGATTTGCCAACTGATTAACTTGTCACTTTTTTTGTTGAAGATACTTTCTATTCATTACTTGATTTCGAGAAATAATTTCATTTATTTCACAGTAACAGCTGTTTGAACAAGACCCGTATTTCCAGTAAATAAATCTCATTCTAAATTCCCAACGTAGACTACGAAGCGAAAGAGTAAAAGAAACTGGTGTCAAAAACACTCTCAAACTGTTGGCACACTAATTTGTTTTCTGATGACATAATGGTGTTACAATAACCATCGCTATATCCATATAGGCAAACCCTATCCAATTAATTTGATTATCCTATAAAAAAGTATAAGGAAATCCGTATCCAATTTACTCATCACGTAACTCAGAATGGATTACTTCTGCAACCACATTCAAAGTCATGTTTGGCAAATACGTGTATCTTATGATTAAACGTCACACTTGAGTGTTGACCCATATTGTCCAGCGTTTCCGGTTCGCCGGTGATCGGCCTTGATGTATCACCCACAAAGGTCGAGCGTAACGAAAGATACATTCGTAAACATTCACTCGATTTGCTCCATGATATATCTAATTAGTTAATGTGGGAGCCAAATTATCGCTTACATAATACGAAGTCATGTAACTCCCAATCTGTTTTGTAAAAATATCGTGACAACTTAGGAGAAGTGAGGTCACACTGAGCTTGAAGCGAGCTGTCAATAGTCAATCCTTAGCATCAAAAAAAATCAACGTGGAATCAGCTCATTTCACCTAAGTGTTCATAGTAAGATTTTTACAGAATGGTTCGGATGTCCTCTGTGGTCTTTGATAGCTTTAATGAAAGACCTCTTAAGTTAAATACAAAAAGCCATATAACACATAAACAGTACTGTAAAGGTTACGCCGTTACGTTATTGGTTCTTGCGGTTTAGAACCTCTTATAAAACTCCTTTCCTTTTTATGATGGAGAAAGCAGAACTGTGCCTAAGGCAACGCAAAGCAGTAACATGTTAGGATCGAAGATTGGAATAGTGCATATGTTATGACAAGTTGCTAACCAAAATGAAATCCACATGTCTGACGTTTTTACTCCAAATGACATTCAATTAGGAACTGTTTCTTTGGTTATTAGGGACAGGACTTGCTCAGTAACTGCCATTGGGGCATCTCTAGTTCTACGTGGAGCTAAAACAATAAGTTCTCCTTTTACTAGAGAAAGAGCTATTATCCAAATGAATAATGGATCTTAGACGAAAGTCAATTAGTTAACTACTTATGCTCAGACATAAACACTTCTTCAACAAAGACTAAAAAACTCTGCAATTCATTTGGTGTTTTTCCAACATTGCACATTGTACCAATTAATTAGGTAGACATTATTTTTCGATTGTCGTATTTGTAGTACCAACGGCCTTGCGTGATAATACGTAACAGTGACACCGATTTGCAGGGCAATCCTCCTCCCCGATTGGATTATGCAAACGGTACAGCTGATAAAATGTTACTCGCCGATGGCCTGTTTTATTTTAATGATTATTTACCAATAACATGTGACTAACGTTTATTTTGGCAAGATTATTTGAAAATTGCCATTATCTGTATTGACACCAATATTGAAAGTGATTTTAGTGTTCATTTTGGTTCCGGGTTAGCAACATAACTGATAATCCAAACTAATATTATAAATGCGAAAGTAACTCTGTCTGTCTGTCTTTTCTTCACGCCTAAACTACTGAACCGATTTCGATGAAATTTGGTATAGAGATAGTTTGAGTCCCGGGAAAGGACATAGGATAGTTTTTATCCCGATATTCCCACGGGATCGAAACTTACGCGGGTGAAACCGCGGGGCGCAGCTAGTTTCTAATATTGGACAACATTCATGAACAGCTTACATCCGAAAAACTTACTTTTAGAAACCAGACAGCCTAGCAAAAAAACAAAACGATAGCCCCAAGCTAACATAAACCAACAATTGTTAAAGGTCTTGACTTTCAAATACAATGGTGTATGATTTAAATATTAAGCGAGTGCCATCTTAGACCCGTTAGGCACAAATCGGGGGCGTGACTTTGCCGTCTGTGCCAAAGATTCCCCTCCGATTTGCCAAGTATTCGCGACGATGTTTGCCTAACATCGGGTCGCGTGAAACGTTCCACCATTCCATGTGTGTTCCTTTGGGAAGCTATTTATTTTAGTGGTAATTTGTTGGAAATTATAGGGCTATTGTTTTTCTTGGAATCAGATTAGGTTGAAGAAAAATTTTGCTGTTGGGGAATGGGCTATTCAACTTTTTTTTTTGGCCCAGTAGATTGTCAGTAATGATTTTTTATGACATATCAGTTCAGTAATATTGCCGAAGCCTATCTAAAAATTCCATGTTAAAACAAATTTTGTGCGTCACGTTGTATTTTTCCGATTGCGTTGACCTTTTTAACCTGCCAGGAAAAACTTGTCCACTTTTATTTTAATCGCCTTGTGGTAATTCCATTCATACATTTTAATTGTATGTAATGGAATTTTTGACAGTTGCGGATAGGAATTATTTATATGATATATCGCACCTTCGGTGCAACAAAGTCACAAATAGCCAAAACTGCAAAAATGAGGTAAGTATGCCAAATTGTAAAATATAAAATTTTTAACGTAAAACTATAGCAAACAAAATATTAAAAAATGAGCTGTTGTGACTGTTGCACCGAAGGTGCGATATGTAGGTACATATTTCCTACAAATCATTTTAAAATTATTAATTCTGAAATGAAAATTAATATTTGCAAAGCGCCGCCGGGGCTATTCACAAATATTTGACAAAATTCACTAAAAGTAGATTACCAAATATTTTGAAGTGTTTTTTTAATGTCCATTGAAGATAATATTTTACTACTTGTTTGTATAAAACTGTTTTGTCTGACAACATTATCACCTATTCGTTTACTTGTTTTCTTCGGCATACATTTGTTTTTTAAATTACTTTTAAAAAATATCTACTGTCTGATTGATAAATAATATGTGACGTACAAAGCTTGAAAGACTAATTAAAGTTGTAGGTACAGCCGCGGACAATGGCGGTCGACCACTTTTCACCCTTATGCCCTTGGTAATAAGGTTGAAAAGTGGTCCACCGCCAGTGTCCGCGACGGTACATGTCTATTGAAGCAAAGAGGTCAAAATACCTATTTTATTATGATTGACAATGTTTTTCTTGTAGGTAAGTGGTTAATGATAGAAACATGACACGGTTATCTACCACAGTCATCGTGGCCACCGCGGAAAATTTTTGCTAAGGAAAATTAATAACTCATCGTAACTAACGTTGAATATAGAATGACTGTTCAACGCGGTTAAGTTACGCAGCAGGACCAGGTTCTGTCATACCTGCAATTATAAAGCACTGTCAACATGATGGTAGAAATCTGCAGTAGAAAATTATTTATTGAGTTAACCCGTATTGTCCCTTAGTTGGCAACTCCGCATTCGCTCCTCTTGGAAATCAACTCCGAAAATGGGCATTGCGCGTACGCACTTAGCGCGAATTTCCCAACAATATGTTTATGACTATGATCCTCCAGATAAATTATAATTTATTCGCCACGTCTTAGTGCTCAGCTCCAATTAATATGTTCCCAGAATAGCTTAAGAAACGTTTTAACTTGAGACAAAATTAATATTCCTTTAACGAACGTCTATTTACCGTTTGGAAAAGTACGTGTGGGTAATTGTGAAGCGTACTGCTAAGAAATTGAGATTGACAGCCCTGTACACGCGGCTTTATTTAACTGTTTCAATCAACCGTGGGCTAACATTGACCCGGCCCGCAAATAGATCTAACGAGTAATTAAACATGCGCGTGAGTTAATCTCGTATTGAGGCAATTTATATTTTTTGTTCTACACGGTCAATGTAACGAGGGTAATGGATGAGTATCATATGCGAAAGCATTTGTATCCCTTACGTGTATTTCGCCATCAAAAACCTTTCATACCTTTCTTTACACGTAGGGTGGTTTTAAGTCCGTGGAGCAAATAAACAAATGGGGCAAGTCTGACTTCTCCACGTTATTCGTTTTATCGATCTATGGGGGACGCCCATATTCTGCGGTAGACGCATGCCTATTTTGGCAATATCAATATGTTCGTCACAACGACCCTGTAACCTCTAGCTTGTTAAATATTCAAGTAAACAAAAGAGTATTAGGTAGGAACTGAATTAAACTTGTTTTTACGAAGCAGCTGGTGGGCTTTTATTTAATCAGTTATTATGTTCAGTTATATCATAGCTATAAAAATAACCTACACATAATTGCTTTGAACAATAACGTGTTATATTGATTCGGAATTCCTCGCTTATATGATTTTACGACCGTTTTGATGTTCGCACTTAATAACGGTATTTGCACGCACAAAGCGTGGTTCTATTTTAGTTTTCTTTGTCATTGCCGAGTATTGGTCGATATTTATACCATTGAATCAATTTATTCATTAATTTTTCAAACTCAAACTCTCAAACCCAAAGCATTTATTTCAATTAAACCATTACAGGCACTTTTGAATTGTTAAAAATTAAGTAGTCGGTCAGTTAGTCAGAAAGTTGAAGCTAGTTGCCCATTCCAAAGCGTAGATCTCTATTGGAGAAGAACGGGCAAGAAACTCCATGGACACTCTTTTAAATCAAGATATTACAAAATCCTGGGTTCATTATTCTTGTTGCTTCTATATGTGAGAACAATGTAAAAAAAACACACAAATGAAGAAACAATACAAGAAATAAGATTAAAAATAAGCCTTGGCAGTTAAGAGATGACCAGTCTCAACCGACGGCGCCCGTTCACGAACATGACACATTTTTCAGCCGAAAAACGTCCACTAGCACCGCCACTTCGACCGGTTCTGTGCTTTTCGCACCCAGAGAATCAATAGCACCAGGTAACCTATTTTCGCCTCAGCAAAATAACAAAATTAACGAATCAATCATGATTAACAGACATCTGCAAATCTAACTTAGATTCTGTTTGCCAATTCATCTTACCTCCCACGCAACTCCAATCACTCTTCACATCACCTGCCCATATATGGGCACCCTCACAAAACCACCGAGTACATTGACATGCGAACTTATAGAACCATTACTAGCGTATAAGACCGCCTTAATGCGGCCTGTCTTATGTCAAGATACATCATGTAGAACATTGAATAACGTCGTACGTCTGTGGGCTGTAGTATCGCGCATAAGAAACGTTGTCTGTTACCGTTATCGTCTGTCAGAAGGTTTTATATCTGATGGACGGTGCCAGGCGTGTAACGGTGCTCCATGCATACAATGCTAGACTGAGTTGCCTAAGGGTGAGGCTGGGATGTGGTGGAATCGTTAGCGGGATGTTAAAAGCGGAAAACGTCTAGCCAACACCACTTCAATATCTGTAGAAGAATATTATGGATAAGCGAATATTCATTTCAGAGTAAGAAAATAAATCCTACTAATCCTATCCTACTTCCTACTATCCTACTCCTACTATAATATAATCCTATTAATAATACCACTAATATTATAAAGGCGAAAGTTTGTGAGGCTGTTTGTTACTCTTTCACGCAAAAACTACTGAACGGATTTTTATGAAACTTTACAGTAATATAGCTTATACAGGATGTTACGGAAAGGGTATATCAATACAAACTGGTTGAAGAGTGTATCTGGTCTAGAATCTCTGTACAAAATTTCAGCTCAAAAGCATTAACTTTGAAAATGCTTAATATTTTCTTATTTCGACATCACGGCGCAGCACTGGCGCGCGGCGGCGTGATGTGCGTGTACTAGGCGCACAGACACTACAGATAATGGATAATGACCCTCGTAGTGCGGTGACACGTTTGTTATGATTTCAATTTAATAAACTATCGAAATAAAAAAATATTAAGCATTTTCAAAGTTACTGCTTTTGGGCTGATTTTTTTTACAGAGATTCTAGACCAGATACACTCTTCAACCCGTTTGTATTGATATACCCTTTCCGTAACACCCTGTACATCAGAATAAGACATAGGTAGGATACTTTTTATCCCGATATTCCCACGGGATCGACACTTAAAACCGTGGGGAGCAGCTAGTACGTATGTAAATATGAAACAGGAAACAGCGCTGAAGTTAAGTACCTACTGTAAAAATATTATATGAAAGTGTAGAGATTTTTTCTGCTTAGCTAAAATACCAAACAGGAGATTTTGTGTACCTTCGTCTATTATATTATAATCATAACACCTCCCACGCGAAGTATCCGAGTGCTTTTCTTAATCCATAGTTTTCGCTATGCACGAAAAAACTTCGCACAAACAGAACAAATAAGAATACACCCATTATTTATTCACACGTTAGTATCTCAGTCTCTCTATCGTATGCGTTCTAATGGCTTTTTTATAAGTATAAACCTAGTCGCAAAAAAATATCCGATAAAGTTGCATTTTTTTTTCTGTTCGACTATCTCACAACATAGATGGCCTACTTCAATCCTTTGTGCAAGAAAATACCTACTTAAAAATATGTGCCCGAATAAAAAATCCCCTCAGCGCGTTTCCACCGCTATCTCTAAGACCTATCTCATTGATCATATTAAAAGGGCGGGCACGGACGTATTGCGAACTATCCTGCAATAAGTGACAATGATTGAGCGGTGGTAAGACTCTACAAGACTGCAAATATAGTTTTAACACACATAAATATCAGGCTATGTACAGACGCCAGCACATCAAGCTACCCGAAACTATCAAATTTTCCTAATCCAACTTGAACCTTATTCTGTACCGATAAAGTTGAAAATCTATTAAAGAAATTTGACAGATTGTAGCAGCTTGATGTGCTGCTGTCTGTACACATTCACTGCTGAACATAGCTCTTCATAACAAAAAGCATATTTAACTATCTTGGGATTCAAAGTGGTTGATTTCATGCATAATATTCGTTTGTCTAGTCAGTCTACTAATAAAATCTATATAAACGTGTACGACGTATCACCAAGAAACATTGTATTACACGTCCACATAAAATACCTTTTTTGAGAGAAAACTGCCTACTAAAAGTCAAGCAGAACTTACACAATCATGTTTATCTCAAAGATGATCTGATACCAAGTTGTAAATCAATCAGTCAAAAGTTATTCTGTTATTAGCACATATTTATGAGATAACAGTATACATTATTTTTAGAAGCCACAATGAATACTAACAATATTATTTCATGACTAATGGAAATACATTATTATGATATTTTTGGTAGGTATTGAGTAAATATTGAAGTTTTCAAATGTGCTTTAGCAATCTTGTGTAACTCGAATGAAACTTCCTTACATAGTATAAAACAAAGTTGCCGAAATTTCTGTACGCGCATGACTTCCAAAGTTCCGAATGACTGCACCAAATTGGATAATTCTTTTTTGTTGTGTTCGGTATTGCCAGGACAAAGTTTGTATGAAAGAAAATATCGAAAATTCGAAAAAAAATTGCACCCGTGCGAAGCTGGGGCGGGCCGCTAGTATGTTTATGAATAAATTTGTGTTTTTCGAATTTTAAACGCAAACCCAAAATAATTATGTGGCAATAGTTTTTTAGGGCAAAAGGCTTGTTGTTTTTTTTTTTTTTTTTTTTTTCAACGTGCTAATCTCTGGAAGTACCAGTCGGATTAAAAAAAAACTTTTTACATTGTAGCCCAGTTCTTGAGGAAGGCTATAGGCTATATTAACATCACGCTAGGGCTCTTAGGAGCCAAGCAAAAATAAAAGAGTAAAAACGAAGTAATAGCGACGGGGTGGGTCGGGGGACCAAGTCGCGGGCAGGTGCTAGTCCTATGTATAATACAAACTATAAAGTGCCGGAAGAATTGGACAAGATTTTCCAAAACGTCGAATAGTTTGGATTACGAGTTGTTCACGCTCCAGATATTGTATTTAAAAGCCACGCCGCCGCCGAACACAATGATAGAACTGTAACAACCACGATTTATACCTATAATAGCTAATGATTAAATACTTATAATGCACCTGTAACCACTTACGTAAGGTCTACTCTCACACGGTAACCAGCTACAACTGTTGCACTATTATAATAAAGAACAATAATATAGGTAACTAAATAATAAATAGGATATATAGGACAACGCGCGTGTATGTATTGCGCAGCATCTGATTTTCACATTTAAAATCATTTGCAAGTCAATTGAGCAAGGCTTGTTCTATAAGGTACTTACTGAAAAAACCAGCTCTAACAGGTACCAGAAAGATTCTCGCTTTATATTGAAATACACCAATCGTTGAGGTTTAATTTAATTATAGCAACTGAAGTCTTTTACCAAAACTCCCAAACTAAAATTTTACATGAAAAATTTAGAGAAAAATACATTCTCCAAAACGAAACCAAAATATTCTGAGTAAATGACACGTATTGTATTTTGAAATTGTAAGACGTAAAAATGTTTTTTGTAATCGCCACTCAACAAAATGGTTGTCAGTGTAAATTAATGGCACTCGTAAAGGCTGTGCATAATAGAGATCACACTGGTGAGTCGTGCGGAGCGCTAGCGCATGGGACACAACGTGATTTATGCATTTCTAATCGCGCATGTGCCATGCCGCTGTTCAGTTATACAACCAAGTGTGCCTGAGTCAATAATAGTAACGTTGCCATGCAATACATACGGAAAACTTTGTGAAACTCAATAAATATTTGTATGCCTTATTTTATGTTGCAAGAGCGACCAAGGTTCAATGTCATATGAGTCGATATTATGTGCTAGATTTTGTAACGTTACACCTATCTGTTAGACGTGATGTTCTATGCAAGGTCTTATTTGTCTTTATGTGCTGTGTCTTCTAGTTTTTTGTTGTTGTTCATAAGCTACCGGCCATTGTCTGTTGTGTAGATTAGTTTGCTATAGCTCTGTATACAGAATTATTTACTTCAGATAAATATGCTCAGTCACATATCACTAACAAGAAAGCTAGTCAAGACCTTACTATCATCTCGATTCATTATTAAATTCTCATCAACAAACACATTAATCTCCACATATATCTGAATGAAACAAATCAGCATACATAACTTACTGTCTGGCAGGTGGCCGGTTGAGCGAGCATGTTTACTACGTGAATCAAACCGATTGTCTCATCCACGTGTTTTTCTCATGTCCTCACAAATCCCCGCCCTCTGTTTACTATAACTTTTATTAACTGACCTTGTTTCCCTCTCAGTTCCGTTTTCATTGTATATACAGGGTGTTACGGAAAGGGTATATCAATACAAACGGGTTGAAGAGTGTATCTGGTCTAGAACCGCTGTACAAAATTTCAGCTCAAAAGCAGTAACTTTAAAAATGCTTAATATTTTTTTATTTCGATAGTTTATTAAATTGAAATCATAACAAACGTGTCACCGCACTACGAGGGTCATTATCCATTATCTGTAGTGTGTCTGTGCGCCTAGTACACGCACATCACGCCGCCGCGCGCCAGTGCAGCGCCGTGATGTCGAAATAAAAAATTTTTAAGCATTTTCAAAGTTAATGCTTTTGAGCTGAAATTTTGTACAGAGATTCTAGATCAGATACACTCTTCAACCCGTTTGTATTGATATACCCTTTCCGTAACACCCTGTATATTTGCCGTAGGAAAATTCTGAGCCTCCCTTAGAATATTTCTTGACGTTTGTGATCGAGTTGCTCTGGTTAAATTCAGAACTATTCCGTCTTGTAAAAGATTAAAGCAACACATCAAATCTAAATAGCACACTTGAAGCAATTAAGTAGTGACAATTTTGAATGTATTACTAACATTACATCTATTTCTGTTTCAGGTAAGGCAATGTCTTCTAAACGGGTGACATATTTTTCTAAAAGAAGGTAAGTATCTACGTCACACATGGTGATCAATCAAAATACGTCGAGGATGCTCCAATCCTGAGAAATGTTGGCCAGGCCGATGTACTACATGTGGTAAAACCTACCAACATATTGTTCCATGTCAAATTTGTCCACACCTTCGTCTGAAAGCGGTTTTTGAGCAAATGAACCTGCCCTCTGAGCGAACGACAAACAGACACGGTCATCCACCCCGGCAATGGTTACAACTTAATGTCCAACGATTAGTCATACGGCTCAAAGCAAATATTTTGTTAGTGCTCGACTCACCGCACAATCGTATGATTTAGCTGAAAACCGCAAACAAATGGTCACACACATCACACTACAGTTCATACCTACCTATATGTGTAATTATTTATTCACCACTCTTACGTCATGGATGATCGTGTCCTTTCGAGGTGTCAGGCCTGAATCAGGCATTTAACAGTTCGAGTGTGACGTCAACAATGTTTTGTGTCATCGCTGAAACTTAATGTGACATCATTGACGCTTAGAAGGGATAGCATTTCGTGGTCATACACACCCATATAAAGAGCTCCGCGGCCGTCAGGTAGAGGGAAGTGTCCCGTTAGAATATAACACACCGAATCAACTCTCAGATCTGAAATAGATTGTTTACGCCATGTCCGGGCGCTATGCCAACGGTCACCTGAAGCCGCACTATAAGGTTTTGGCACATAATTAAATTTTTATCAACCAGTCTGGCGTTTGAGTCATTTCTTACTGGCATTAGGTGGGCCGTGTCTGAGAAATTGAACCAATTATATTGTATCTTATTAGATTCAGTTGATGGTGCGCTTGTCACGTTTTGATGCGTTCGAAATGTAAGCAAATAAGATTTAAGAAATGAAGCATTTATTTGCCAATATTTTTTAGTCATATATATTTTGAGTAATCACCTGACAACAAATATACTCAATGACAAATAAGTAACGACATATATACCCACTGATTTATTACTTTTCGAAAAGGTAATTTATCAAATATCTACAGATTCTCACAACTCATATTTATATTGTAAAGAATAATGAATGTTTCACAATTTCATACATTGGATAATGTGAACGACACGCGACAATGGTCGATTGTGATGTTATCGTGGTGTCGCTCATTACCACAGCACTATCTTCGCGAGCCTGATCTCCAGCTAAGATACCGTTTGATAGCAATCAATAGTTTTATTGTTCCAACACTCGTGCTTTGAATTTCCCCCTTGACACTGACGTCATCCGGCATCCCATTAGTTGTAAGGAGTGTACTGCAATTAACTTGGGCAAGGCCCAGCTATTGTTTATCTAAAGCTTCCAATAAATGTACTCACATTGTTAGGACAATGTGCTTTTAATTGAAATTAATTTAGAACTAGCTTCGCCCGAATGGATGACGGGAACTTACTACTGGAATTAAAAATACTATACTATATCCAGGTTATAAACTATCTGCGTGCCAAATTCCATCCAAATCCGTTACGCCGTTTTTGCGCCAATCCGAAACATACATCCAGACAAACGGAAAGAACATTCTTCGTTACTTTTTTATTATATGTATGTATTGATATAGATTAAATTAAGGATTCTGAAACGAATAACGAATTTATAAAATATTTTCTTTCTTGCTCTAAAAAACTTCAGAGCAATCGCTTCCTCACCACATTTATCTGTCGACACACCTATTAGCTAAACGCAATTAAAAGAAATATATTTGCGATCATAAAATGTAGGTCGCATTTAAAATATTTGTTGGTATAAAAACAATTTTGTGGTTCTCAGTGGAATCGTTATCTCGTCGATGCTAGATAACCTCTACTGAGACAGGGTTAGTATTCAATAGATCCCCGATGTCAGCCATCTTTGTGTAACCAGTTATCAATGTTTATCCAGTGTGTGTTTACATTTGCACACTGCCTCTGATAACGGTAATGATGTTCGAGATTAGCGTCCATTTTTAAATTATTAATGTGAGAACCAAATTATTCAGTGTCCTAGAGTCGTGTGAAGTTTATTACAATTAATACTGAGGTTATGGTCAGTTATGTTAGTGCGTATGCGTTGAACGTCTTGATTTGGTATGCAGTTTTGCATAATTTACGCTTCTGTCTTTATTTGTATTGGTTCGCACTGTCTCTAGCATTAACAGCCTATAATGACAGGAATTGGGCCATAATCCGCCACGCGGGCCCAGTGCGGGTTGGTAGATGTCACATGTCTTTTTTTGGTTCTAGGACATGCCGGTTTCCTCACGATGTTTTCTGTCTCTAGCAACTAGATAAATTTCGGCATTTTTTTCAACAGGATGTGCGCGAAGTATCATTCTATTTTATTTAAACAATGACTCATAAAATTTAAATATGCACCACCTGCCTAGAATAATGACAAGAGAAATGCAATATTTTGAGACCATTTACGTCACTCTGTCTGTATATCAGTGTTGAAAAAGTCCTGCCGGTAGTATTTTGAAACTGTGTTGCGTAAAAGTTTTACTTGAAGTGTTTAGACACGGTGTTGAATGCAGCTTGTTATGAATTAAAAGTGCGCATTATGCAGTTGGCCTACTTAGTCTAGCAGTAATGCTTGGTAACAGCCACTCTGCCACTGTTGATACGTTTCCGGGTCGTACGCATGTTCTACATTCTTCAGAAAAATGCAACTCATCAAGAAGTGCACTAAGTAACCAGACGTAGACATGACTCATTAACGCACAACCCGACAATATAGTTTCACAAAGCAACAATTTATCAGCTCTCACAATTAGTCACGATAAGACTCTCCCAAGTTAATTATAATAAATCCGCCAACAGCTAAGCTTACTATAATTCACCGCACCGCTACGTTGTAACGCGATTGTCACGCTAAAGGTCACAATCAGCGTTTCTAGAAGCATCCGTTGTCTCTCGGCCAAGATCCAACGTCGAATCAATCTTATCAATGTGTCTAAAGCGCAGACCTAAGCGGATATGCTGTGAAAACGGGTCTTAGGTCATCTAACAGCACGTGTCTCATTGACGTCAATCAACACACATCGCGATAGCTTTCTAACGCGCCTATTCCTACTTAATGCTTTATTTATGTTTAACTTGAAAGCTGCCTATCTTTTTATTATTTTAATTCCCTCAAAGCTATCCATCTTGCGCACGTGGTTGTAAAAGATAAACATTTAGGAGCTCAACAACATATTTATCAACTATATCGCTAATGTGTGTGTGTTCCATTGCTATCACAATAATGAGTGCGTACCGATAACCCACATCTCGAGCACGAGTTGTTTACTCCATAGAACCTAATTGTCCAAATTCGATTACGTCAGTGGTTGCTGAGTTGCTGCCCACGCCTATTTGTCCGCACAAATTCATCGAGTCTCGATTAAGTATCTTATTTATTGCACAACTGATCGCTTGCCCAAATAGACATTTTGCAACTTGTTTTGATGCTTATCTGTTGTCCGTAAAAGGATGCTGACAATATTTTACTGCGCGACCTCACCGTTTCTGTTTGTAAGCCCTTATGGTAAAGCTGCTAACAGTTTTGTTTACTTATGTCTATGTTTCTAATGCTTGCGTAATTGACGATAACTGCTTCGTGCCCTTCTGTATTTAGTGCCGTCGCTTTAGTTGTTTGGCAAGTTCTCGTGTGCTGCAAGCATTATTTTTGAATTCTTGGGAGGCAGTATCTACGCTGATAAAATAATGCCCTAAATCTTGCGAGTATGCATCACATCGCGTTCAGCGAATATTATGCAAAGTTTACATAAGTGTAAGATAATTTTGTTGACTTGAGTCCAGATTTCAGTTGATAATGACTCACATGTTTGGCGTGGCTTGTTAAAAATCTAGTTGTTTATGTCGCTACCGTGTTGCGTAACACAGACGCTGCTTGTGATTTACGTACTCCTGAGATAACTATGAGCTGTTGAAAATTTCGTTACCACCCTCCCCCTCTTCAGTTGTCTGACCCGAATTCTTCGCGAAATAATTCGCTTATGACGCTATTCCATCTGATAAATTTACACACACGTTTTTTTGTATGCCATAAAAATCCAGTGCTGGTTTATGTAAGTGTTCTAAAAACTGACTGCGTAGGACGAGTGTCATTTTTTAAAACCGGTATTTAGGTATTTATTTTTGTGTTGGAATCAGAATTTTCAGGTCTCTGTTTATAAAATTTGTCTAGCGGAAATAACAATTTTACTTCGTTCTTCACTCTTAACAACATCGGACGCGAATACGGATCCGATTAAACGGTCTTAACCTAGTTGAGAGTAAGTTTTATTGTAAGGCTTCCACACCTTTACTCCTACATTAATTCTTGACGAGTAAGGAGTGTCTACACGTCTTAGTTACGAGCTCTTTGGTCCATGTTGAGATCGAGGTTTATTTTCTAAAACAGGATTCCCAGAATCCGTAAAGGCCAAAAACGTTTTATATATTGTTTCAATATTAAATACAATGTTTTATTCAATTTGCATTTGACATTCTCCTTGTGGATATAAAATTTTCTACTTGCAATTTGCTATGCTAATCCGGTGATGTCACGAATTGTGATATCATTGAACTCCTTAACGTCATCACTGGTTTTGGATTGGTGCAAAATATGTTATTCATTAGTGTCACCCATGGGAGCCATATGGAATTGAATATACCATCGTTAGCATATAATAATGACATGTTATGATGAGTAAACTAATAAAATTAATTAGATACAAATTTAAATTATTTTTATTCTAAGCAACCTTGCCCGTATTGTCCTTAAGACAACATTGTTCTATAAGAATAATGAGTAAGTACTTAAGTCTACTTCGAAACGACGCAATATTTAAGCAAAGCTCATATTTCAAGCTCGTTTATAAAATGAATTTTATACTAAGCGAGTTGAATATCTTTAAAAAATAAAATCAATTCACCAATGATCACATGGAGGTCTTAAAATCTTGACCACTTCCTTTTGAACCGGTTCGATACAGTAAAATCGTACGATACGTAATTAAGATCACGAGTGACCTCACGGCTATTTGCGAACGTGTGCTCAATTTTGATAATACTAACTAATGCAATGACCGCAACAATTGTACCAAGCTTGATTCTCGACGATGATTTCTATAAATCGTCTTCCTCTTTTCGCTTTAGACCTATCTTCACCTTGTTCTTGTCTGTTGAGGCACAATAGTCTTCATTTATCTCAAAGCACACAACAGTTGAATCCTCTGCTGCCGTGTCTTTAAAAGTCTGCTTTCTTTCTGAATATTTACCCCCGTTTTGATTTCTTCATTCAATTTTGTTTTCAACCTTCGCTCTTCGTACATTGTTCTCTCTTTCGTCTCGTTTCGATTTTTTTTTACAAGATGACGCTTTTTCGAATTTGACTGTTGTGTTATATTAGAATCGGTGTCTAGAATAAGACTCCCACTTGGATTAGTCTATTGGAATTGCATCATTACTGAATCACATGGTACGCGACACCGCTCCTTTGATGATGTCATGTCCCACTATTTCCTACATAATACAATATATAACATGGAAATTACATGTACATATTGCGGTCAAGATGTTTTTGACCAACACTGACAGGAAAATAAACTATCTATTGACTTGTCATAATTATTGTGAACAATAAATAATGAAGACTCATCTTGGTTTATATCATTGTCCTCATCCTTCACTTCTATTATTTCTCTATTCGTCAATCGTTACTGAAAGTCCCTTTATCTGGGTCTTTGATACTTATGATGTCGTCGTATCTAGCAATTCTTTCTGATAAAATCCATTCTAACTATTTTCGTGTAAATATCACTGGAATAATTCAATCAGTATCATCTTTTTATTCTTTGTGGCTAACTACATAATTTGGGAGTCCTGTTGAGTATAAACAAAACTCTCCTGTGAAAGACACTTCGACTTATATTTATGAGTAGTAATACTCTGATCTTCCTGGAACTTACTGGAATTTTGCCCACTTCGAAATAGAAAAGAGATACGAGTGGCACGATAAATGCTCATACCTGTGCCGAGTGTAGTAAAAAACGATTAGTGCATGGAGGTCGTGGCTTACTTAGGTACGCGGATCAGCCAATGCGGTTAAGCAATGATCAAGTGACCTATTTGTGCCATGCCAGTTTATAGTTTTTTTTTAAGTTATATAAAGTTTATATGTGTGTGTAACTGGTTTATTGAATGGTCGTTCATATTTTTTTCCTTGTTGCCATCAATATTTGGACTTCTTTGATCTTCGATATGATATTTATTTCTAAAAACAGTTACTTCATGGCTAATTTAATTTATGGTTTAATGCATATAGTTACATATTTTTCTTATATGCCGTAGAAATTGTCTGGTTTGGTTTCCTTTATTAATTTATTACAAGAATAGTTCCTTATAATTTAATTATTTTTAAAGAATAAACACATTCGTAGCCAATGGCTCGGTGAAAATATGATCTTGAATGTAAAAATAAATAAAACAGACACTGTACATACATCCACCCACCCTTATATGGCAAGCTACTTTCAATTTGACCGTTTAGCTACTTTCTATTTATTCTAATTCGACGTCAACATATGCGTTTCTTATGACACCGCGATTAGCATTCAGCCGCCGACGTGAAGTCTGGGCCGTCACATGCAAGGCGTGCATAACGCACTTAAACGATTTCATTGCGCACATGACGCCGACGGTTAAGAGATTAAAGGGATTATCTTGATGTTATCCTTGTGGACACGGCGGATACTATGTTCTAGTTGTCGTGACACGGCAATGACACAGGCACTTACTTTAATATTTGTCTACTCGCTTTTTCTAGACACTTTTAGTTTATTGGATATTGCTGAGGTGGCTAGCCACACTGCCATATTTTTTCAGAAAAATCTCTGCTTAAACCCGGAGTTGGAATTGCGCCAAATAAACTGCAGAAGCCTTTTCAAATTCCACTCTTTTAGGCGTGTGTCCCACGGTTATGTCATTTACATATCATTTGAATATTGGCTACGAAGCGATTTGCAATTACTTCGGTAAAGCTATCTCAAAGGACAGCACGATCTCTAATTTGATCATACTTTATTCGTATTTTACAGGCAGGGCAATGTAAAAGGTTAGAATGTCTAGATATATCCTTGTGAATTTTCGAGTCGGGTACCGCCCCAACATTAATATGAGCCAGTTTCTATACGATACCATTTACATGTTTTGACCTTATTAGTTTACCGAGCGTTTATTACGAGGCATGCCTTTTAAGTTTTGTCGTTTGAAGAATAAAACACAACTAGAACCTTATAGTACTTTTTATTGTTTTTCAAAGTATTCACCACGTAGCTTAATACACTTGTCCATTCGCTCAAACCAGTTATTATAACATTTATTCCACTCTAAAGTGGGGGTGTTCAAAATGGCTGACTTGAAAGCGTCTACTGCTTCTCACCGGACTGGAACCTTTGACCACGAAGACTTTTCTTAATTTTAGGAAATGTAAAGAAATCGTTAGGGCTTAGGTCAGGACTGTATGGAGGATGGTCAAGAATTTCTACTTTTTCCTGCTTCAAATACTCAATCGTTTGATGAGCGCTGTGTGAGCTTGCGTTGTCGTGGTGCAGGATGATGCGTCGCTTTGAGTTAGATTTTCGAAGTTCGGCGATGACTTGTGGTAAACAAACTGTGGTATACCACTCTGCGTTAACCTTTCTACGATCTTCATGTGCAATAGTCGCAATATGGCCGGTTTTTCCAACGAATGTGGCCACCATCTTCTTTGAAGTGCTTCGAGAACGAACAACTTTAGTCGGCTTTGGCTCGTCTTGAAAGACCCAGATTGTAGATAGTTGTTTGGAATCAGGATCGTAGGCATAGATCCAAGATTCGTCACCACTGATGATGTCGTAGACGTGATTTGACTCTCCTCGGTTGAACCTTTGCAGAGTTTTCTTACACCATATGACGCGGGCCGCGTTGTGATCGTCGGAAAGCAGATGCGGTATCCAACGGCAAACTAGCTTTTTCACACCAAGCGCTTCATGCAAGATCTTCTGAATGGTTGTCCCTGAGATGCCTAATAGAGCCTCTATCTCTCGATACGTCACATGACGATCTTCGAGAATTAGTTGTCTCACAGCAATGATGTTATCTTCAGTGAAGGCGGATTTTGGGCGTCCTTCGCGAGATTTGTCACTAACACTAGTATGTCCACGCTGGAATTCTAAATACCAGCGTTCGACAGTCCGCAGACATGGGGCTTCATCACTGAACACAGATGTTAGCTCTTCAATACACTGAAGCCGTGTCAGGCCTCTTCTAAAGTTGTAGAAAATTATTGCACGAACATTTTCCTTAGAACGATTCATTTTCGTACGTAACCTGACAGATTCCAATCGACGCTGTGACTAAACAATAGCATTAATTCTAATATTTTCAACTGTTTTGAGATTCAAAATTTAAACACCTTCGAATATAGAACAGTTCCAAATTCAAAATTGTCGGGAAATATGGAAACGACAGAACTTAAAAGGCATGCCTAGTATTCCTTATTTATTTTTTCTTAATTTATGTTAATATTTTCTAGTTCTATTTTTTCTGTCTCTGATTTTCCAACAGTTTCTTTTCCTCTACCTAGAGGTACCTATAAAATTCTAATTCAAAATATTTACGAAGTCTGGGAATCTGGTATTGTTTTTAAGTTGCTCATTGTAATGTTAAACATCTTTAAATTATCACTTCGTCTATGATTCACTTCGTTTTATATTTTGTTGACACTTCGTCATCTCAGCTTCAGTAAGTTTTATCTTGTTTCTCCAAAAAACTCTTCAAGCAATTTAAGGGAATAGGCCTATTTTCTGATCTGTTTTTTAAGAATTCTTATTTTTTGTCATGTTCAGGTTGTAAATCAAAAAGGTTGAATCACCTTTCTGAAAAGTTGCTTCGTTCGTCTTATCTACATTAATAACCTGAATTATGAGGAGCAAAACTGATTTATATGAATCAGAATAATATTGATAACGGTGTCTTGTGATCACTTCATGATTACTGATAAAAGTTCCCAAACAACTCCTCCTGGTTTTAGACCCTCGTAAATTTTGGTTGAATTCGGGAATTTTGGTTGTGTTTTGGAATCCTTCCAAAATTGTTAAAGTTAGATCCAACAATATTAAAGTTGATTCTAATTTCTCCCTTAGAAATAAGGCAAACTAAACACAAACTAAAAATATTGTGGTTGCAGCAAACATTATAATTGCCAATTGAAAATATGAAGGAGTTAATCAACAAATCAATTTGCTATGATCGAACAGCCGTCACCGAGGTCTGTTTGTTTGTAGGTAAGTACACACATCTATTTACTAACTGAATTAAAAAGTAATTAGGTATCAAAGCAAAGGCCATTATCAATACATATTTCTTTCACGGTCAGTTCATTTGTATTTGTAAACGTTACGACAGACGTTTCTTCATTAATTTCTTTCAAAATTTCGCCAATGTAAACGAATATTAACTTTAATTTTTTTTTATAAATATTTGAGTTGACGAAATTTTACATTTCAAGTCAATGCTCAAAACCATGACATGCTGTGTTTTTTATGTATAATTTTGATTAGTAATTTAACTAATTTATCTCCCTGAGTTTAAAACGCACGAGTTCAAACGACAGCAACAGCTATTTTAATAAAATCAAATGATTTATTTTTTGCTTACCTATGTTTTTGGAAGTTGCGTATTGGAGCAGTGACTTCCGTATCTAGACAACTTTTGAATTATTCTGTACAAAAAAATACACATACACTTAATTAAATTTCAATTTGATAGCAGTGATAATCGTCGAATTATATTTATTAATTGAACCGTTCAGAATTTTTAATAGTTTTTCACTCATCGCTGTTCAAGGCGAAACATTAATTTAGTAAGTTGCCATTTACCAACATCAATTTATAAATTATTTTACAATTCATTAATGTCAAATATGTGATTGCTAATCTTATGACAACGCTGCTGCAAAATGCTAACATTGATCATCATTTTATGCTCAGTAGCATTACGTCACCCGCTTCAACTCACACAAGAGTTTTTATATCCAAGCCATGGTCGATAATCTGTCTCTGTCCCGCTCCTCATTTAAGTATATACGTCTATCTCGCTCTTGTGCTGGCGGCGACAAGCAGTCTGGGTCTTTCTGGCGGACACTGCATAGCAAACAAAACCCTAGGTCACGGGCACTGGACACATTTTCGTACAATGCCTCATCTGAATAAGTTTTCATAGTACTCCCTCGCGATTGTATCCAACTTGTTGGGATGGTTTAGCCTTCAGGTGGAATAGTAAATTCAGACTTATTTGCGTGCCTTCTTGTAGTAAATATTTAAGTCTTATTCAGCGTTTCTGACCTAATCTACTTTATTCTTTTGAGCATATTTTAACTTTACGTGAAGATTACGCTCTTCAATCATTGTGAAAGTCCAATTTCGGCAACAAAAATTTGTGCCAGTCGTTGTAAACACAACTTATTATTTTGCACGTATAACCAATTTACGGAGAAATGGTATATTTTCGTCAACCTCACCGTTCCGCTCGCTAAATATAAGAACGCAAGGTCAGGGATACATTACCAAAGGTACTGAAAAACAAGGGCAACGTGAAAACTCGATAGTACAATGAACGTGCCCCACAGTTTCACTCCCTTACTCACTGTTAATAATACAGTAATCTGATAGGCTGAAATCTTGACAGGCGTGCGTGCCAACTAATACATTAGCATCTCATTGGAGATAACATCGTGCCAAAACATGGGTTGGAGTGACGGACAAACGGGACTGCTTACGATTTCGTGGCTCCGAATGACAAATTGTACATATGTCTGTCTCTATTCACGATGCTATCAACCAGAACAGTATAAAAATTCAATCAAAAAGATTTCTATCTTCATGTCACATAATCCATCAAAGACCAGTTTCTGATCTGGTTTCTTTTAATTAGCTTGTGATCAGGTTATCGCATGATGTTATATAATACGATCAGTATGCAAATAAATTGACTCACCTAGTCGTTAATAGGGAAATATCAGCCCTCATAGTCAATCAATCACTCCTTCTAATTTCACCAGCGAAATGTTCTAAACACTGTTTCTGACAAGTTACGCAAATACTGTTACAGGTCTGTTCATAGCTTCAGATTGTTCAAGATAACACGTGCATTCTGCCTAAAGTTAAAACTGTTTTTGGCCTTCACTCGTTACACTTTTTTTTACTGAAAGCTTGTACAGTTATTAGAAAACTTGCGGTATTTTTGCAGATTGGCATTACTAATTTTTTGTTGCCTGTGCTCTCTTTACGTTTTTACCCTTTTTCGAGTTCTGTTTTCGGGCATTCTAAGATGAACGGTAAACCTAAACCATTAGAAGGCTTATTCAAAAAGTGACAGCTGTGCAAACGGAATGTGTCAGTCCCCACCACTTTTATAGACTTTGCAAGAGATGTAATAAATTCAAGAGTTTGGGGAAACTATCAAAGTCCCGCTAAACACGTAATATTATTTTTAGTGTCCGCAACCACCGCGTTGATTTCCGACAGCACTGCACCGACATTGCGGTGGTCTTTATAGTTTGCTGTGCTACAGTTTTTATGGATTCCCTTAAATAACGACCGACTCACACAGGTTGTTTTATGGTCGTCCATTTTTATGACTGTTTTATTGCTATCGATGTCTATTGCTATGATTGATATGCTTGTATCGTGTGGCGCTTCTTTTAACGATACATTTATTGTTACTCATACATTATTTATTTTAAATTGACCGAGTTGTAGGACACATAGGTAAATTTTCAGTTTCATTGATGCTTCATCGACGTCACTTTTCCTGTCATCTTTCACATCAGTGGGCAGTTCTTTCAGACACGTGGCATCAGCCCATTCCCGGAATGAGCGCGAGCGTCAATGATTGCCGTGTTGATTGATTGACGGATGTCTTCCTGCCAGTTACCTCTGTAGCATCATTATCACAGTAATTTCTACCTTAATACTTGACAATAAGACTCTTTTGGTCGTGATGATCAACATTGTAGCGGCACTTTTCACGGCTGCGATCTATTTGGCCTCTACGGGCTTGGGTATCGCCGAAGAGCCAAAACCGATCATCGACTTCGGGTCCTATTAATAGCTAAATCTTACACTGGAAAACTGTTCATGTGTGAGTGTGTTATTGTCAAAACCATGTTTACTATTTGCACTTTGAAACTTGGCCCGTCAGTCGTGCGTGCTGCCATTAACTGAAATGTTGATGAAGTCATCGTTTTGTTAAAGTGTATTGTACAGTTCACGCTTTTTACATTCGATTTGACAACTGTTTAGGTGGTTATACTGCTCAAATGAAAAATATTCTTCTTGATTGGACTACGCATAAGGCTTGACTAAGCTTATAGAGGGATTAAAGGTGGCATATGAACAGTTTTAAATTCGTCTTCTTTCCCTTCAATTTGGTGATATTATGTTCTGTTGTTTAAGTGTTAGCCAACTTTCGTAGTGCCATATAATTTTAATGTAAGTTTTCATAAGTTATATGTTTATTTATTAAGGGCTGATTTTTTTATCGACAGGTGTTTTTTATTCGTCGAATAAAATTGACGTCTGACAGTTTTGTATGTATAGAAGAACTGTCAAAAATTCAAAATTATTCCTCCGATAAAATTATCTGGCGTTGGAAAAACCAGCCCTTAATGTTACAATTCTCTAGCTCTCGATTAATTTTAAAGTCTTAATAGTCGAAGCATGCATGATGCTAACCTAGATTGAATACAACTGTATAAATACGTATACCATGTTATTATATACATAGCAGTATGTATAACTTATTTAAATGCAAACGAAGCATTGTAAGCACCATCTGTCGAGCACGAACAAAAAGCAATTCATCTCACATTAACATTTACCAAGTGCCCACAAAAAATAATGACATCACTCTTTATTTTGAAGTGTTGAAAGCGGTCAGCCAACGAGTACTCGCACTTAGCAACAAAATTAAATGTAGGTACGTATTTATCGATAAATCTAAGATAACAGTTAACCTTGCAATTGTTCTGACCCAAAAATCTTAATGAAAGCTCTAGCAAATAGCGGTAGGCGTCCGTTGGTTTGATTGCAAACGAAGCTGTATCAATCAACCTATACAACGGAAATTGATGTCACAGAACAGCTATTTTGGAGGCAGTATCAATTTTCGTTAATGACCCGGACAATAGGCTATTTATGCTCCTATTATTATCCAAAACGTTCGGGCAAATCGCCCAAATGTAAATGCTGGTCCTAGTTAAAAATTCTGTCTCAGTACCAGTCGGGTCACGTTTTTTACACGAACGTTGACGAAGCATTCTAGAGGACAAGTTATGCACGTAATTCATTTAATCAGTACGCGGAATCAGAAACCAAGCGGAGTTGTAATCATAACGCAATTTTCTAATAATTTTAAATCTGCGCAGTCACCAAACTCTGCAACTTTGTAGCAGTACTTGGCTCAATACTCATGGGACCTTTCCATTGCTGTTTTTGCTTTTCTTTGGTTGGAGAATGGACTACATTTCGAGTGACCTACGTGCTTCAAAGAAAAAACCGAGTTGGTCGGAGCATTTACTCGTTCACGCAGTCACCAACATGCGCAATTTCAACCTGCGAGATTTTTTGCCAAGTTTTTTTATTCGCCTCTCGCACAACACTGGAACGAAGCAGAATAAACAGGTCTGTTTTTGTATAAGATTTTTCATGGTGAAGATTCGGCTTTAAGTCCACGTCACGGTATGATGGAAGCGTTTTAAATTACGGCCTACAGGCTTTTTTGTACACGAGTGTACTCGCTGTTTGTATCTACGTTGTAAAAATAAAGAATGACATAAATTAAGCCATAATATTCATGGTTTCGAAGAAATTAGTATCTAATTATTTTGTTACTCCTATTTTAATTTGCATTTGAAAGTATTTGTTCGAACACTTGGTTTCCATCGTCTGAGAAGCTTCTATCTTTAAAACCCATATTATGACCATTTTGCAAAACAATCACAAATTATTTCAACATCAATAAAACAAACTTCAGCGACAATCTCATAACATAGTTCCTTTCAACATTAGTCCATTGTCTTTATTATTGTTTCGATTACATTGTCTCTAAGGCTGAGGCTACATTAGGCCGCGACGCGAACTGCGACACATGAGCGATTAAAACAAATAAATGAATGCTCCTGTAATTCCGTATAGTAAACCGCGATGGATGATTTGATCGCATTCTAAGAAAACGACCGATTCAAATTGAGTATTTGTTATGATAGAGGCTACATTATAACAGTTTTATATTTACGATCCTTAAACTAACCGTTGTATCATACAAGTTATACACTATAATTTGGTAGTTGCAAGTTTAGTTAAAAACAGCCTTTAGCCATCTTAAATAAAGCTTATTTTCAACTTATTTAAGATTTTTCCCGAATTCCGGGTAAAAAAAAAATGTCGTCGTAAGGAAGTCTCCACTTTCTGTCTCTGTTCTCCGAAGTTTAGATAAAAAATATACTCAGCCTATTCCGATCACTGCTTATAATGTAGCCATGTTTATCTCGTTTCGCTCTTCCAGTCGCATCGCAAATCGCTGCCTAGTGTAGCCTCAGCCTTAATATAAACTTGAATTTATGCAAACTACTTCAGTTTCCGTCACGGTTATATTTAGTAGCACTTCCTCACTTGTTAACTACACTTTTTTTTATTCATGGAATAAGTGTGCTTCGTGCTCATTACCCTTAATTTGCATACAGAGTGGGGCTTCATGTTAAAAGCCACCCTCAACTGGCCCTCGGGTATAATAAGAACTCTCAACAGCCAACTTTAATTTAAAATCATTTTACCCTTTACTCTAGATTAGATTCAGCAAACTTTCCTAGCAGTCTAGACATTATCTAACAATGATTGTCATGCATATGCAGCGTCTCTTTTGTTTCTAAATGTAAAGGGCTGTTCTGCAATTAATTGTGTATGTCTAGAAAAACCAGTTTGTTTGATTGCATATGAATGAGGGAACGCTCGTGTCTATGTTACACAAATTAAGTCCTGACTAGAATGTTCTCGTTTTAATCAACGAATAGGTTTTTCTCTGGTTATTTAAACATTATCTAATTTGACTAAAGATTTTGTGCGGTAATAATTTTAGAGAATACTTCAAAATATTTGCCACTTCCTTAGAACCTATTTTTGGTGCCAACTGCCAATCGAAATGTCTAAAAGTCTAGACATAAGTGACAAATATATCGTTTGCATGCTAATAAGATAGATTTTGGGCATGAGTTCTATTTGTTTATTCGACTATTCAGTATACCGCTTATGGGTTTATCAATGGATCATTTAACACAATGCGTGCCAATGTGATCGCGATAAAAATCAATGAACCGGTGAATTGTTGCTCGTAATCCGACGCCCGTGGCATTGAACTTCGCAATCCTAGTTTGAATAAGAACAATGCTATTCTAATAGGTACGTATTAACACTTATATTTTAAATATTCGCAACAGTTACTGATAAACAATCTCCTTTCGCCGGTGTAGAGCCTGGCATAACAACAATAGCCGGCCGCTTCTAACTTCGGCGATGATGTCAGCTTTCCTTTAATGACCGCTCGAATCGCCTGCAGCATTTCACGAGCGTAAACAACTCGGGTTTTTTTCTCTTTTTACACAAATTCATACCGATGATTACCTGTACCATCAAACGTTGGAAGAAAATTACGAGCTAGTATAAGAATATTTAATTAATTGGCCTCGTTTCATGTTTCCTATTCTATTCTACATTGTGCTGTTTTACAACCGATATAATTCCTTGTTGACTAGTATGTGTTTACATATTGAAATAACTTTACATATATATCGTGTAACAGAACCGGTTGTTTTGCAATTCGGCACGCATGCGCGTTTGCTCCCAAAGCCGAGCCTGCCCGGCCCTTGAGATCCCCGAAACCAATTATTAACATAATGCCCCGCCACGAGCATTATTTGGAGAACAGAATCCATCACGAAAATGATTGGAATTACTCACAACTTTGGCCTCTTGTTCTCTCCTAAAGATTATTTTACTCGGGAGTTTCGACTACGCCAAAATTATTATTGAACACGTTTTGACGCGGCTGAACTCCAGTTAAATTTTATCGCGCACTGGAACATCTAGAGCTGGGTTATGTATGAATAAAGTTTCGTTCTTCACGCATTAAATTAAACCTGTGAAAGCACTCGCGTCAAATAACCGTGAGGTTATTCAAGGTTGCAAGATTTAGAAACGCACCAGGAAGCACCGGTGTCAGATCGTGCAGGAAACACGTGGTCATCGGTTTCTCCAATCGTCAGTCGGCCATAATTTTGTTTTATTACTTCCCACCATGGTTTTCATTCGTATGCGATTTCTATCGTATATCCTTAATAACAATGTTATACGCCTCTGAAATGAATAGTTGCATTCGATAAATAACTGTCAGGGAACAAATTGTAGAAATCATGAGCATGACGTCCAATTGTATACGAACGCTCCTTATATTACTTACTAGCTTCAGCCCGCGACTTCGTTCGCGTGAAACTTCTTGTTTCCCCCGAGCCACCCCGTCGTATCGCATCACCCGCCCGCGCTATCACTTAACGTTCTTTTTGACTTTTTTTTTTTGCTCGGATCCTAAGGGTCATAGCGTGATGGTAAATAGCCTATAGCCTTCCTCAAGAATTGGGCTATCAAATGCAAGAAGAATTTTTCAAATCCAACTGGTAGTTCCAGAGATTACCCCCTACATACAAACTTACAAACAAATTTTACCTCTTTATAATATTAGTATAGACATATGTCTGGGTATTTGACTTCCGAGCAAAAACTTTAAAGTTAATCTACATGCCCTCACTGCAGTCACTTATGAAAATTCAAATGCCAGTGTCCAAAGCTAAATTACCTTCAATCTGTTCCTCAACATGTAAAAGGGAGGAAAGCGCTTTGAAATGACCCTGCCCCGCTCGGTTAGGCAAGGATAAATTGAATGAACTTTTTGTGTCTGGCACTCTAAAAGTGAATAGATACTTTGTGTCTTTTTTGGATTGTCCATGCAATATTTCATGCTTGTGGCTCACTGTTTTAGTAAGGGTGTCAGACGTAATTACAAGTCAAGTTTTCATGTGCCCAACAAACTTTATTAGGCGTTAGTAACTTTTATCTCTGATACGAATAAAATATCTTATTGAAATTTGACCAAGAATATTTTTCGCTGCAGATTACACTCCCGCCTAAAAATAAAAACAGTTTTCAATCGAATAGTAATTACAGCTTGAACATGAAACGCTTACAACTCACAAATTGCCGGTTGTTGCTTAGGAGCGCGCTTTGCGGCGTGATGTGCCCCTCACGATGGTACCTTTAGACACGTTAATTTGTATAATCACTTGATGCAAAATGTTAAACTTTATAGCTCACCTCCAATTGCTGTACTTGATTCTAATTCTCAAATAACAACCTCTCGAGGTACTGTACCTTGATATTTTTCCCCAGAAAGTTCGAGATAAAATATTTAAAGCAAAAATAAAAAGTCGACTGAACGACATTGATTTCTCAAATGAAAGTTGTTGTGCTGTTATGCACCGCAGACAACGATATAGTTAATTAAATTCATAGTTCTTAAACCTCTGATAAAAGAGCGAAGGTCACGGATTCAATTTTTGAGAATGAGTTGCAGATTCTGATCTGTTGTGATATTAAATTGCTTTAAGTGTACCTGGTGATTTATACACACCTTTCGTTCCTGACTGGTTAGACTTCTGAATGGTACGTGATGATATAATTAAAATAGTACCATCCCAAATGAAAGAATTATTACTTGCAGTTAGTATTCAGATGAATGATTATTTTTATTCAGACGTTATCTCTGTCCACACTTTAAATGTGTTTGTCTCAGGCGCTTCTTGGAAATTGTGATGTCTTTCGGCTGTATTTGGCAAACAGACTTGTATCAAAATCGTGAGTGTTGCTTCCAATCGCAACTAATGTTGCTATCATCGAATGGAGCAGTGGGTGTTATAAGTGCACTGAAGTTTATAACTTTGTTGATCCAGCAAGAATTTATTATACCTGTTGTTACAAAAAGATGTAGAAAATGCTGCCAAAAATGACGCCATTGGCATTTCTCGTAAATTTTGAAGCTTGGATCTCGCAAACAGCGACATTATCTGTAAATTTTAATAATTAGTTTCTTTGTAAAATAGGATTCTAATTTAGTCTTCAAAGATTAGAAGAAAACATCACCGACGGAAATGGCCGATATTTCATTTAAAATTTTACTTTGTGCGTAAGAGCCGTTTTATTCTTTTGTCGTCTCGTGGCTTCAGAAAATTCGTCATTTTGCATTACTGAAATAGTCTGCATGTTCTGCAACATTGTGGACAAGACTTTGTGAGAGCTTTACGGCCTTTTCCTTATGGCAATTACTTTTGCGTTGTGCTCTTTGTACCAGAGGATAGATCCTTACTGTGACGATGTGTGAATTCGTTACTAGCTAGCAATAAACTTGTAGTTACAAAGTCACTTTCGTCAAAACCGTTAATTATCTCAACCAACGTTTATATCTACTTGCGTTTTGTCATTTTGTGTTCTTATTTGTTTAGCAACAAATGCATTCGAATTGCAATCGCTGGTACATATTGCATAATTCCATCCTATTGATTGGAAATTCTTGTAGTCAAGTTCACATTAGTCTTTATTAATTAATAGGCTCACTACAGTTTATTCAATGTTTAATTTTTTGTTGCAGGTATAATAATTTAATGTATAATTACTGCCGCTTTCTGGTTTGCTGTCGTGAAGGTAATCTACTACATTTTTATATCGTTAGAAGCAGCAATCAGACCCAGTTATATTGACCGACATGAAAATAGTGTTTCAACAAACTAGTTTACAATGAATATTGAAGTTTAATGCTCAATTAAATAAATGTTAGAGTCCCAGCATCATATTTATTGTTACACGACAGCTGGAGATAGCTTCGCAGAATATCGTCCGATTTAAAAAGATTAAGGTTTATTGTTATGTGGACTCGTTTATTTTAATTGCTGCTTCCTCTAGGCTTTGGTTTAAAGTTACAATCGTTATAGACAGTGACATACATTCTTCACGCGTTTGTATTCTTAGACACACGCAGATTTATCTTTTTACTCACGTGTTAATAACCTGTTCGGGACAAATAACATGGAATAATTTTAGCGACGAAAATGGTGCTCATTTTGCGCGTCGAGCGTTGATCAAAGCAGTTTGTGTGAGGCTGGTTTTCAAACTGACTCTTATACTAATTGGTCAGATTACAGAGGTCGCTTTTGTCGTGCGACTGTCGCACGGTTGTTGCGCGACGTCGACCGTGACAGAACGCGATGCGGACAAGTTTACGGAAACTCAAATCGTGTTGATTCAATCCAGTTGGTGCTTAACTTTGTCAGACTTGGGTCAGCGTCATGCTAAGTTAGGATATATGGATAACATTGAAAATTATTCACCAACTGGTATTATACCACCGTTCGGTTGCCATTATTAGTTCCTTATTCATAGGTTTGATGAGGATAATCAATGAAAGATTAACTGCAAATTGGGCAAGTCACTATGCAGCTGCAATATTGTTCAAATTGAGCAAAGTGCGTATCTTCTAAGAATTATCACTCTTAGTTAATTTCGCTCCCGGGTTATCCCTATAATTAAAGCAGTTTCAATTCTTGCCAAAGTGATGTCACACAAGATGCTTCATTTTAATTTAAGTGGGAATTTTCCTTTTGGCACTTTTAAATGTTAGTCTTTCGACCACTCGGCGACGTTACTCTATGACGTGGACCAAAGTCAGTTATTTTCTTATAATTGAAGCTGAGCTAATTATAGGGTAACCCTATAATTAACTCTGTTTCAATTCAAGCTAAATATGACGTTACAGAAGTTGCTTCATTTAATTTAAGAGAGAATTTTCCTTTTGGCACTTTTAAATGTTAGACTTTCGACCACTCGGCGACGTTACTCTATGACGGCGACCAAAGTTAGTTATTTTCTCGAAATAGCAGAGCAACTGTTGCGAATTATAACTAATGGCTCCAATGTCTCGGGGCGATAGCAGGAGTGCAACTGTGTGATAAATTGTTAACCAACCTGATCGTTTATTCCTGTCGTGCAGGTAGGTATATCATTCTCTAAGCAAATGGCCAGCTAAAATTTAACAAAGTGTATGTTATTATTTCGTTGATGTATTCTCGGAAACTTTTCATTTACGCCCGTGAGATTTGCAGCTGTATCAAGCGGGTTTTTTTGATGAATCAATTTCTCGCTTTCAGTACGTAATTAAGTTCTTCAAGGTTAAGCGTGATAGATTTTTAAACGATTTTGAAACTATTTTGATGTTAAGGAATTTCGTGGAATTAATACTAATCGTAACTGTACTAGGAATGCCGTCTCGGCGCATTGTTTTAATTATAGTTGAAACATAAACACTCCGTGAGAAATTCGCCCACTGACCGTAGACGGGTTCTCACGGGCATTCCCCGTACAACACGCTAACCGCAGCTTTTGACTCTACCGACCCTTTACTATAACAATTTGGCTTATATATAGATTTGTTTTTGTTAACACGATAATTCGATTCAATGGTAACGCCGTTTTGGCACAGGTTTTGGTCGCGAAATGTACGGAGATTTGGGGAAATTGTTTAACGTAGGTAGTGGTAGAATATGACTGTTTTAAATTACTTTATTAGGTTAACAGAATATTAGCACATGTGACACTGACTCGTAGTTTTTATACCTACCCTCTAAGTACCTTTTCTACCTCACTTTTTAATTTCAGCTCAGGCTCAGTTTTCCTCATATTTGCGGTAATTATGAATTTCGATTCGTCATTGTAATGCAACATTTTCCTTGTTTACTATTGCTTCTCGGAATGCTTCTGGCATCGCGTGAGGTTGTGTTGCTAACCTTTTCTTTAAACTGTGTAATAGTAAAATTATTATTTCTAAAAACCTTGATTTCCATACTGGCTCTCTCTGACTAAGAAATATTTGTATGTCTCCGGCTAGTTCGTAAGTGAAATCGCTGACCAAAGCCCCATGCGTTAGGTTATCTATATTTGCATTTAGAGACTCTCAGATTAATTGCTACATGATTGTGTACCTTAACGAAGGCTAGCGATACCGATATTTGCAACGGTGTGTGGGCAACTAGCATCAGCTCTGATTAATAAAAGACATATACTAAACTAAATTAACCTTATCAATTGCAAAAAATTGACAAATTCATTGGCTTACTGTGATACTACTATCTTCTTGTTTACATTACATTGACATAACATGAGAACTTCATACTCGAATACCAGTAATTAACGATAACACCAGATAAAATGAGATCGATAGATAAGAACGACAACACGGATTCGATACCGATTCTCCGTAAGATAACAAACCAGAAATCGCGCCATGTTAATTCAAAATCATCAGAACTTCGACAAATCGTTGCCCTCGCTACCGCAATTTGTAATCGATTCAAGTTGAATTATGTAATATATAGCGTACGTTTATTGTATCGTAATCGGACACCCGACGATGCGATGTCGGCTGATAAGGTGGCAAACGGTGAATCGCATTCTTTCCCAGCGTACACCTCAGCACATTGCAGGCTCAAGTCACCGGCAGTCTCACGTGACCACGGATATAGAGACGTAATTAAAATCTAAAATCGTAGCAATGTTGATTAACAACCGTTTGTTTGTTACGGCAAAATTGAAAACTTTATTAGCAGGAATAGGGAAATGAAACGGCCTGGCCACAGCACAGGGCGGCCACGTGCACAAACATACTCCTGTATTTTCACGCATCTCGTAATGTTTGGTGACAGGTAATGTGCTTCAATTACACATTCAGAACCCCCCATTAATCATATACTATGTCCACGATAAATCAACATATCAATAGAACTAGACGTTCGAATTAATGAAAACATCAAAACCAGATGATGAAAAATCCATTCAGACAAATTGATAATAATTTCCGCACTCAAATTGCTTGCGGAAGTGCGTAAAAAAACACGTCCCAATACATATATTTTTCACGTTACTGAACTGAAAAAGAAAATATTTACAAATGCTCAGATTTTACAGCAACAAGATCCTGTTATTTTAATTTTTATATTTTAAATGAAACATATTTTTGGACAAAGATGTCTTTGTCCAAAAATATATGTCAATTAAGATATTTGAAATAAAATTTCATGCCAATTATTTTTGTAATTTCTTGTAAGCACTTGCCAAGACTTTGATCTGGAAGTTTCTTTCCTATCAAACAGCCACACAGTCGGTTGCATCATCTGAGCTTTCACTTAACTGATTTAGCAAATAATTCCCACAACAGCCCACATTTATACGAAAACGGTGTGCACAGTGCGTGGTCGACCTATAAAAGGGCTTTAGCCTTTTCAAATTACGTATCAAACTACTTGTAGTAATATTGTCAAGTCACCATTTGGCACTAGATGGGTGTGCCGCAATTGCGAACACGCTCGCCAGTTCGTAATGAGAATAATGATGGAAGCTTGCGCCATAGATCAGTTTGTGCGCGTGCGCGGCTTGCCGATAGCGGGAAATCGCTAATACTTGCGTAAATACGGCAGCCGCTGCTGGGCTTCAGATTAAATTTAGCTGATCGAAACTGTTCACAAATTAATTTGTTACTATTCGTCATTCACTGTTTTGCCTACATTATCTTGCATTTCATAACGATGTCAATTTTCTTGCCGCTACTTATGATTATTTTACATTACTGTTGGAAATAAGGAAGCCAATCCTCCAAGCAAGTTGCAGATAAAATACCCTAGTAACGTTTATAGAGGCAACGATTTCATAGAAATGACAAGTGGGTCATATTGCATCAATAGAACGATGCACGCGAACGTTAAAGACACCATAGCGCTGATTGCGAATGCAACTTTGTAATTTTCTCGTGTCACGAACAACTACAACGTATGCATTTACAGGCGAAGCACTTCACGGGAACCACTGTTTTATTTGCAGCCAGACTCATTATCTACACCACGTAGTTGCGCGAAAATCGTGTCATTGATATTACAATCGAAACTAGTATCGATTTCACTGCAAAATTTACATCTAATCATTTTTCAAAGCAAAATTGAATGTTATTAATAAACAAATGTATTCTGTTGTAATTATGTGGAAGGATGGAATGATTTACAATTTTACATGATTAGCACTTCATCGGCTTGTCTTACATATTTCCCATTGCGTATCGCAACGGGGCCTACTCTATAATGTACGCACCAAAGAGTAATTAGGTAGTTAACTTCCAACAAGTATTTACGATTGTTTAACTGCCTCTACGTTTATCTATGATTCTGCTGCCAAGGCCTGTCCAACTCGATTGATGAAATTAATAATAGAACTGTCTTTTATGATCCTCTGTACATTATTTCTTACACCTAATTAGTAACATCCATAAATTAAAATTAGTTGCGATATTGGCAGATCAACAATCTTTAATAGATGTTGCTTATAATCTTGATATCAACTTGGCTTCAATGTTGACTGCCAGGAAATATTTGTTTTGATGTTACTTGGCTTTTGGTTCCTTTCCTTTTAATCCGATTCTCATTCTGAACTAATGTAGGTTAGTCCCTTCGGGGATGTGACCTTGCCTCAATGTTCGTAGAGGTTTATCAGACTTAACAATTCAGCAAAAGGACAAACTCGGTGCGTTTTACCATTGATTCTTCACGACGTTTTCCTTAACCGTTTTGAGAGCAATGGTGATCAAATTAAAAACACAAAGTGCCTGTCTGGGTTCGAACTCACGACCACCACTGCTCACTATATTATAGTCAATATGCATTTGCATTATTTAAAAAGGTAATTTATAAATATGCGAATATATGTAAAATTTAGTAAGCATATTGCTGATTCTTCTCCGTTTTAGTTTTATTTAATGCCTTAGTGTATTTACAGGCTACTGAGAATTAAACCCTAATCGATGATACTGTTAAATCATTACATGGCTTTTAAACTTGGCAACTATTAGTAATTCAAAAGTAGGGTTCCATGATGCATCTCTCTGAAACTGCTTCTCGGAAATCAAACAGCGCTACGCCGGGAAGTCGAGAATTATTTTCTAAGAAGCGGACTTGTTGTTGTCCCTCACGTTCGACAAAAAGATTATCAAGAGATGCGATGACACTCGCCTCTTACTTGGTTACAATGTGAAGCGTAATTTATTTTACAGCTCGAGGAATATATCGACACTTTTTCTCCAAGTTCATATGCTGCAAAAAACTACTAATAAATACATCAGCGGTATACGATTAAGCAAAGCTTCTACGCCAGAGATTGTCATATTCGGGTCGATGTACTCGAGAAATTCGATATGTCGTCGATGTTCACGCAGCTCATGGAGCGTTGCGATGAGCGGGTCACTGAGAACCGGGAGTTCATTAGACGAATTCTGGGCACCACTTGTAGCGATGGCAAAAACTCTTTTACGTCATTCCGCAAAGACTCTTGATGGACGGTGGGAGAGATATTTTTTTTGTCCTCTTGTCAGATCGCTCTATTCGCCGGTCCGTCACGCGGACGTTGACCGTGGTTCAACTATTTAGGGTGTTCAATTACTATGACTATGTATTTTGAAAGTTTGCTTGTCGTAGGGACAATATCATTGAACAATTTGTTTTGTTTTAATATTGTTTTAGTCTTTGTCTTGGCATGTTTTCTGGTACGAATTCGGGTTAGTAGCAGATCATATTTAATGAGTTACAATATAATATTTCGTGATAGATATTATCGTCATTTAATTATTATAAGTCAGTTACAGGCCGTCTCAGGTCCTAAATTAACGCTGTTCTTACATTCACAACACCAGATACATTGTCTATCAGCACGGCCGTTTATATTGTAAAGTTAGCAAAAAGTTTTCGCCCGCCGATCCTGGTGCCAAAAAGTTTTGAAGTGTCTTGCTATTCATCATCAAACTTTTTATCAGTATGAAAGGATTTTTCTTTTTTGCTGTTGAGTTTAATGCATATTGTTCTAATGACTTTATAAGTAAAAAGTTGTGACCTTTGGAATACCTATGAGACGTTGTATAACTCTAGTCTGTACTAGCCTGAAATTATTGATCTAACATAGGTGTGTTTTGATACTGTAAAAAATATGTATGGCACTTCCTTTTTGAAGTGTTATGATTGTCACACCTTCAGTATGTAAATCAAGGTGTGCAGGCTGTGCGTGAGTTGTATATAGTGAGTATAGATAGCGTGGTGAGCGGATATCGTGCGGACGGTGAGCACGCGGCGCGAGCGCGCCCAGTCAGAGTGCCGCCGCGCCGCCAGACGCACGCGCGACTTGCACGTGCTAACCACAACTTTTGTACGACCAAGCTCATCACTGAACTTTGCGTCTGAATAAACTTTATCTCGCATACAAACAAACAAATGATGTCAGTTTGCATGTACCTCGTTTGTCCCTGGTTCTTTCTCGTGATCTACTTGGCGTTCCTTATGCTGGACGTGTGAGACCGGCTCCAAGTCTCCGTACTAGTGTCTGTGGAGGGTTGAGAGCGCAGACGCGGCGTCGCGATCGATAAGTGTCGGTAGCGCCACCGGTCGGTGTCAGCCGTGCGCCGCGCGGGCTAACACGCGGGTGGTTTTGGCGCGCTCCGGCGACGGTGCGAGCGGTGCCGCGTGCCGGGAGCGCCGGTGGTGTTATGCGGGGCGGGTGCGGCCGCTGTCGGGCCCACTGCTGAGCCAGCTGACCGGCCGTCACGATCGCTCCGCACGCGTCGGGCACGCGGCCGCGCGGCGCGCCCGCCATGAGCGCGGCCACGCCAGAGGTGCGCGGCCCGCCGGCCGACGCTGCCTCGCCGCATGTCGCGCTGCCCAGGATCAAGCCGGACCTCGGCCTCAATGATGCGACCCTGTTCGCAGTCTACTGCTTCATCAAAAATTTCATTGGGTGAGTCGTAAGCGAAAGGAAATTTGTCCTGAGTGCTGCGTCTTTCCGCTTTGTATGTGAATTCTTATGTAATAGATGGAATAGGGACGGTTCCAAAAGGTTCACGATGGATGTCAACAGAATTTACTATTTAACACTATATGCTACATATATGCAAAATTGTTGCAACATAATCGATGAGGCATCATGTCCCCAAGAACAAAATATGAATTTTTAAATGCTCTACGTTGCATTTTTACATTCTAATCAGCAAAGACCTTAGGCTAACTGAAGTAATTAATCTGTCGAAAAAACTCTGCTGATATGTTATTTATTACCGACGTGCAAAAATTAACGCTGCAAGGCCAGATTATGATTAATGTTTGACCCTTGTAATTGGAGCTGCAGATTAAGTAACTGTTCTATCGACGAATCGGTCAAGGAGTTTGTCGAAATTACTTACAATAATCAGTCTGGCAAAATAATGATCAAAATTATTACCACCTAGCAGCTCGTTTTCAATAAAAAGTAAAATGTTCAGGATATTGCGGGAATATTATTCAACTGTTGTTCTATTATACAACACAATGGGTACCTCAACCTTGACTGCATGAGTCGTCGGTAAAATCACTTGTTTATTATCGGTTAGCAACAACACATTAATGCTTGTATGTTATTTTCTTATTAGCCGGTAATAGTGTCGAACGACCATGCAGCTATTCGGCCTCAACAGTAGGTACCCTGACACAAAAAATATTGACAAATTAACGAGATGTCAAAAATATTTCACATCTTCAAACAAATTTAATATTTGTATTGGTGTTTATATCAGCTACTGATAAGACTTTGTTTGGTTCAATATTTTTCTGAGTAACCTTGAATTTAACATAAACCGAGTCATGTTCTGTCCACACCTATGTTTACGTTTTTTATCGCAAACTGGGTTTGGCATGATGGACAAAAAATACATTACTTTTTCAACTTCATACTTATCTTTTTCACTTATAAGTTCAGTGATTATCTGAATAATGGATAATGATGCGCAATTTAAATACATTACTCCAAATATAGCTAAAAGCACTTGCTACTGTACTGACGAATATTCTAAGAAAAATTATACGTATTCATTAAAAAACTCCGCACCGCTTTAAAACAATAAAGGCTCGTTAAAGTTTATGTTTTCGACAAAGTTAAATTGACTAACAACAACAAAATTGGTGGTTGTTGACGATTACTAAGCAATTATGGAATTTCTCGGTCGGGCCATTTAGCAACTGCGTGTATTGCTCCACATAATTTTCTTTTTGCCATAGACAGCCCAGTTTCTGTAGCTAATTGTTGGCAATAAAGGGCGGACATTAGCCGTGCCGAACTTCGTCAAGAGAAAGTCTTCGTTTAGAAAGTACGCTTTGTTTTGTTTTCGTGTTCTGCTGTTTTGGTCCTCGGCTGATGGTGCAGCACCTATAAGATATACAGATACAGGATAACTCATGCTCTTTAAAGCTAACTGATATCGATAGTCGTCTTGGTAATCTGCGTTACTCGGCCACTGTTTTCTATAAATGCATTTGCAATTAACATTCTGAGTTTCCATTTTGCATATCTAAGCAGATTGACGTTCTATTTACTGGCAACATGATCGAGTGCATCGCCTTGCACGTGACTGCGGCTGCTAAGAAATTTCGTTTTCTTTACCAGAAAACGTTTGCACGTGTATTGGAGAAGTACTTGGTTTTTATGATGAGCCCCTCTTTGTAGCTCTGAACACGATTTTACATAACTTTTCACCATCGCTGCGGATGGTTTGATCGGTGGTTGATTTTAGATGCAAACTGTTGCTTTGTTGCAGCGGGCATCATCACTTTCACAAGAAGAAAAGGGAAAGTCTCAGTGGCGCCCGCTCCCTTGCGGTCAGATTAGCTCAGGCTATCGGCCGGCGCTAATTCCTCTTGTTTATTTCATTTCACACTAGTGGTTGCACACTAATCTACCTCGATTTCACTACTATCAGTGCCCTGTTAAGAAAAATTTCACTTGCCTTTGTCTGCTTCTGATCATGTCAAAATAACTTTAGTTATGAAATACATGTGAATTTCACTAATAATTATGTAACATCAGTAAATGTGGCCGTACGTTTATGGTCGATTACACAACAAATAAAGATCATATCGACATCACGTCTGTTGATTTTTATCTCAATCAATCTCTACTGGGGATGCTTTCGGCGATCCTTACTTGTCAGTTTTGTTCTACATCGTCGAACATTGTCTATCTTGTCATAATCCTTGTCTCTACATTTTGTTCCGGTATTGTGGATATGACGTCATTTTAAGATGGAATGTAAATTTTGTTATCCTCCTTTTACTCTATACACCGTGTAGCCACCCACACCAATAGCCTCGTTAACTTTTTTTGCTCGATTTAAATTCGATTCATCTCGTCTTTGCCATAAACATGTGTTTTAATGGGAATCAATAAAGCAATTTACAGTTCATTAACATTCGTTGTATAGAATGTATTTAAGAATAATTTCACTTTTAACGAATGACTATACTGTTAAGTTTCATTGTATACTAAACTGAAACTTGTTTAGGCGTATCGTTAATCAATTGCCAGACAGCTTGAAGCGGTGCCAAAACAGTGTATTGACTATCGTATAACAATATTCTGCCTACGAGCACCAGCCAGATGCATTCATTAACTATTAACTCATCAGCTTCAGTTAACACATCTTTTGAGTCATTAACATTATCGCCACACTTCAAATCATTAAAATATGTATACTATTTTAACAGCGCTTTTCATATTGTTTTGACTTTCTCCCTCCATAATACAGGGCTTGAAAAAACTATCAGGCAGAAGTGCTACCAAAAACAAAAAAACAAAAATTATTCTATGGCCATATTTCTAAATCCTCATTATTGTTTGGTCTATGTGCAAAAAAAGAATAGCCGTCACGGACGTGATCTCTAAATTCGAACACAGAACTGTTTTAAGTCTACAATTTGTCAAAACACAGGGAGTTTTAATACAAGGCCTTTTAGCAATACAGTTGCCAGCCGCAAGTGGCGGTTTAAGTGACAGCTGACTGGCAATATGAAACCACCAGGACTAGATTAGACGAGCAAGTCATGTTCTGTGTGTAACTGGAGTGGTTATAATCTTGGTTTCAACTCTTATAACGGCAAAAATATGAGCCAAATCCGCGCACAACTCTAGTAACCTAATAGCTCAAGGAGAAACCTCACATGCTACCATTGCATCAATGATTGGACAGCATTAACAATGTAATTTGTCAAGAACAATGTATTAGTAACACACAGCACTTGGATTGTTCGCTGCGGTTACTGTCGATCAGCTGTCGGTTCTCGCAACGATGCGTCTTGATATGATAGGAGATAGTGCGTGTTCGTACCAACTGCAAATACGTAACTGTTCACTTGCGTAACAGACGCTAACTCAGTATTCATAATATCTGTTCGATATACCCTCACCGTTATTTTATTAGCACCATTACACTTTTTAACACACCGTAAATTATTGATTTCAATTGCACCTTATGCAATCGTTTTTGTTTTTCTCTCTCCAACATTTGCCATTGTAATGAAACCGTTTCGTCATACATCTGGTTCCGTTATTTGTTTACATCCAAGTATCAAGGGAATGGAAAGTTTATAAGGTGAAGGGTCGGAAAAAAATCACCATGATGCAGTTATGCAAGGCCGTTTGCATCTGCTGTGATGTGCATACGTAAACCTGTTGCGTATGACTTACTTGTTGCGGTTACTTTTACAATTGCACAAACGGTTGCATCAACTTGTTATCAGTCATGAAAAAAGAAAATATTTTTTTCGTACTTCCGTAAACTTCCGTTTGAGATTAAGTAATCACGCGTTTTATGCGTGACACTTGGACGATTAGCCAGGGATCTCATCTCGCATATTGATTGACGCGTTGCCTTGACGTGCTACCATGGCGCCACCCTACAAAACCGCCCCTTTCACGCAAGGACGTCGGGAATAGGGACGCGCGCATACTCACTACTACACTCGGGGTCTACATTCAGTGTGTACAGATCCATCGCACAGAGAGCACGCTTTCTCTCACCTCCGCACAAAACTGACCCGCGAAAGTGCCAAAAAGTGTTTTTCTGAATTAAACTTATCATCCAGTGCGCTGGAGGACTTTCTGAAATACCATCTGTAAGTACTGCATTGCTTAGTACAACAACAAACCCAATTTTTAATCTAGGTCAAGCTTCCGCGTCCTCGGCCCTAAAGGTTTTTATTTATGAATGGGCGTGTTGTTTTCTACGCTAGCATCTTCAGCAATTGTTTAAAGCGAATTGTGTCTAATTATTTTCGACGTATCCTTTACATAATTCCGGTTGTACTATCAAAGGTGACGTCATCACCCCTGCATGGGCGCCATGGATACGGTCATGGGGTGGTTATTCCCATTCCCTGCCATTGATTATTAAAACTATGACATTGGGATAGCGCAAGTGTTTGTTCATGTTACTGTAGCTTAGGCCTAATGTGACATTATAACTTTTAAACTATATTTTGCCAAATTCCATTTTGTTCCCTTTAGAAAAACACTTTAAGCAGCTTTTAAAATTAATTTCGTCTTACTTGTCCCAAATCTTTTGTTTAAACTTTCCCGAAATAATTTTCCCCGTTTTTAACGTCTGCAAACCGTGCAACACTTTACGGACCATAACGATACAGGACAAAAGCTTTAAGAAAAATAAAATAAAATGTTACATACAGCGAACGAAATGGCTCCAAACAAAGGGAGCTCAACCAAAAGCACTTTTGCCTGAATTTCTCTATCAGTTATGTTGATATGGTTCGTGCTTTTATTTCTTCTGAAGCGAACGGAGCATTAAATGATAGGAATACAACGTTTAACTGGGCTCCTTGAAACAGCCATAAAGTGTTGAATTTAAAGGATAGGTCACTAACCGCACGCAATAGATTAGTTCACTTGCCATACCCTATATTTTTCTGTAATTCCGACATCAACATAACGAAAGTCCAGGAACTCTCTAGACTTCCTCTTCAGTGCTCTCGATTGTGTACGAGTAGGAACTCAAAGGCCGTGCTGATGATTACGCTTGGATAATCTCAATCTAATCTCGCTCCCTCTCATTCAGAGAAAGTTGTTATCGCAGGACACGCGCAACCCGTCGACCGTTCCTTCTCTATTAATTTATTAATACTTCTACTTGTCTGCGTTGTAATTACACAACGCACTTATCACTTCATCTACAAACGCCTTTATTCCTAAACATTAAACCGCCGCTACTCCGAGTATTACGAAAATGTTTTGTAGTGGAATCGCTCTCATTATTTGCTCCGAATCAGGCAACGCAGGCGCAGCTGTCCTCCAAAAATAAAATTTGTTTTTAAACACAGCCGTAAACTGCAAACGGTTACTGAAGTGCCTCAGGGAGACCGACTTGCCGAAAACCAGATCTCTATTCGTAACATTCGTGTTGAAATCATACACATTCGTATTTGTAATTTTATTTAATACTTCTCCAAAAAGAGACAAAAGAATATTAAAAACTTAGTCAGACTGCACTGACTTTTGTTCTTACATGCGTTGCATTGCTTAAAATGTTGCAAACATAACTGTTTGAGTATTCATTACCTTAATTCGGGGAGTTTATTTAATGTCATTTAATAGATATAACGAGGTGCACTTGTGTAATAGGGAATTTATTACAGTTTATAAAAGTTTTCAGTACTGTTACATCTAGATTTCGCCATGTACAAATTACGTGCATGTTTTCTCTTCGTTTCTGACTATAGTGGTGGTGTGTTCGACCGTCCACACTACCTGCGCCGGCGGCGTCAGGTGGTGCTATTTCTACCTCTCCATGAACCGACCCGTCACACAATTCACGTTCAAAGTCGATTATTTTAAAAACCAGAACGGAAGTCAGCTTGTTTTTCGTATTTACGATTCAAGGATTCTCTTCTCGGTTACATACCTCGAATTTCTTCAACGTGTTTGTTTACATACATAAAATCTACCTGATTCAGTTGTAAAAATAAATGTCGTATTCCAAATTTATATTTCCATTGCGATATCTGCTGTGTACTTGTACTAATTTGATATCGGAAGCGTACCAGCGCCCCATTTAATTTAGCCCAACTCTTCGTTTTGAAGCCGAACAATGCTCGTATGACCCCGTTTCCTCTCACCACTATTGCGATCTGCTGCAACCGTCGACCTACATTGGCCATTGTTTATTGCAGTGTAATTAGTGTATCGCCTATAACTACTTATGTCTTAAGAATGATTAGTGGCCTTGGCCATCAAAAATTCCATTCGTTTGTTATGGCAATAAAATTTTTGTACGGACTTCATGGAAAGTGAAAAACGCAGAGTAACTAATCGTATCAAAGCGTGCGTATCATGCGTCCCGAAGATCTCGCCTAAATATAAACATGTTTATTCCGTCTCACATACACCACCTTGCGCGCTCATCGGGCACTTATAAAAAGCGGCGGCGAGGTCAAAGCGTCGTACGGCGCCCACAGTGTGGAACCCGCACGCGCGTTGTAACGACGCTTGTATCGATATCGATGCTTTATTATCACGTGCAGCAGTGACGTCACGTGTGTATGCAACGGCCGAGCCAATGGCTCTTGGCAAGTTGGCTACGTTCGATTGAGGTGTACGTCTTCACTAGTGTGTGTTACGCGGTTGAGTACAAACGTGTCCGTATGGTGCAAAAGTTGATGGCAGAGTTGAAGGTGCTCGTAGGGCAACGAGCACCGCCGGGGGGCGCGGCCCCTGCGCCGTCGCCCCCCACTCCACAACCACAGCAACAACAACAACTGCAGCAGCAACAGCCGTACACACGAAGAGACCTCAAGCAAAATCTACACAGACATATGAGTATCGTATTAGACAGGTCAGTAAATGTCTGAGCGTAACTTTCGACTTTGTTCTACCTAACCGAACTTTGTGTTGGAATATCACGTAAGAACACCTATTTGTAACTGTTGTTTTTGATATAATAATTATAGCATCTGATAACTTGCTAGCAATAACAGATAATGATTTCGATAAGGACGAGGTAGATATGATAAGTGAAAGCATTTTCACACCATACGATTAATTTGAACGTGTTATCATGATGTAAACGGGCCGTTTTCTGTACACTGCGGTCGGTCATAACGTCGATACTATTGAATATTTTATGACCGTTTTATATCTTTGCCATCGTGCTGTACTGTTGTGGACGATAGCACCCGATACCGCAAATTGATGCTCAATTTCAACGATGTTGAGGCTATGATTGGCTTAAATGTCTCTATTAAAAGTCTCTTTAGAGTAATTACTTCTTTAAGGACATTAATCGTCAAATTGACGTCAATAAAGATTGGCCATATAAGCGCAATTGCTTTGAACATTTTATATTTAATTCATAAGAAAAACACTCGACCGTATTTTTTTGGTAACCGTTCGCATAAATATTTAGAGTGTATAAACTCTTAATTAATCCAACTTTGAAGTAACGCTGGTTTTGGAGCTGTTATTTTGACCTTAAAATTCATGTACACATTTAGATTCCAAGGTCGGATATGCTTCCATAATGTTATTATAATCAGGTTCAAATTAGTTAATAACAAAGACGTAGTAACGAAGAATGAAAATCAGCGCATCGTATTTACTACGCGAAGTAACAACGGGGAAAAAAAACATACATTATGTGGGATTTAATAGGGCTTGCTGTGGTGGCAAATACATACCTATATTTATTTGCCAAAATGACTTCCTTTCAGTTTATCCTTATCTGGTATATGATATCCATACATAAGGTAGACAAGTTTCAGAACTACAATAGCGCTTCTAAGAGCGGAAGATACAACAGCAGATTCTATGGCTGCTGCTGCACTTTGACCTCATACAATCTCTGAACTTCTTTCTCTCTCTCTCTTGGTTTCTTTGAACACATTGATGGGGTTTTATTTGGAATCTATGAAATAATATGCTCCATTTTTGTATGACAAAATATTTCAACAAACACATTTTAATAAAATATGGTAATTTATTTAACCTTTCGAGTGTCGGCCTCCGTACACGCACATTACGTCAATGTCAACGCTGTTACGAGTAAGGTAATAACATAGTAAAATTAATAGTGAATGAACCATTTTTTTCATATAAATACAGAACATATTGCTACTTGCAACACAACTACAGATATTTAGCCACCAATCCTGACTTAGCCCTTAAGTGTCACTGTCCGACTTAAGACACTTGGAGCATTTTTTCTTATGTACCACGTAAGATGATACAGGTTAACAGTAATTGTAATTATTTAGATATATTACGGAAATTACAGTCTTTGTTGCATGCGAAAAGCGTATCATTACATACTTAGTATAATTTTATCTAACTCATGCGTAACATTTGATGGTATCTTCGTCACTGTGAACCACCACTGTTCAACATATCGCACATTTTGAGAAACATCGACGTAACTGCTCCTTTTTTTTTTAAGTCTGATTGTCTAACGTAAATACGCTTTCTAAGTGATTTGGCATATTTAACTAATTTTTGGCAAAACATAAATATACGTCGATGTTTCTCCAAATGAACGATAATTATATCATTTCTGCCTCAGAAGCATTCCGTTTAAGCCCAAAACCTACTTATTATATTACGTTTTAATTTAAACAATTAACAATGAAATATTGTTACTACGTAACTTTCAAGGTGAAAACCTTACTTGAAAGTAAAACAATTTGTTATTATGAAATCTTACTGCATTCTAATTCGTACTTTTCGTAGTCACAGATTACTTAAACGCCAGTAAGTCGTTAAGCGAAAAAATAACGGTCTTACTCCTATTATTACATCCAACAAGTTTATAAAATTCAGTATTTATGACCCAGAACATACTTGAGGTAACAGCACAGAACAAGGATTCACATTCTCTTTTAAAAGATTACCAACGCAAATCCGATAGTAATTTACAATGATAAAACTCGTAGAATCATATTATGATTATAAGAGTTTGAAGAGCTTGCAGTAGCATCTCCTATCCTAGTTATTCTAAATTAACATAAGTTCGTTACTTCAGGTAAATCTACTTTTAAAAGTATATCTTCGAGAAAGAAATCTAACCAGGATCCGCTATAGGTGTCACCAGTTTTTTTTTTATGTGTTAACCTAAGCGACCCTCTTAATTCAAGCAATCATTTGGAAATACTATTGTCTAAATTTCATCCACAATATTTGGCACACTGTATACGCACTTCTGTGGGCTCACACAGAGCTTCTTACATTGTGAGTACATCCTCAAACTGTGTAGCCAAACTTTCAGCCACCACATTTGGGCTAAATGTTTGTGAGGTAGCTTTACCATGTTCAAAGCTATCAATATTACCTTACAGGTCCCGAGTGGTACCTACATAATTCTGTTTATATAGTCACCAATTCAAAACCGTCAATCAATGAATCAATAAACATTGCAAATCGCAACCATAAAATAATGTAATGCGTTTACGAATTTGTAAATATTTCCTGGTATTTCACCAGGAGTATGCCTTGGAGCGGAAGCACCCAAATCTTCGTTGTCAATATTTAACTCGCTTCACTAACACCATGTGCAAATGTTTTGCTCACAATCATGTTCTTTATCGTATAAACACAGAAGCACCTCCCTACACGTGGAATCTATTTGAGTACTACTTCACGCCGTCTACTCATACAATAATTATTTAAATACTCCAAGAATCTAATACCCGTTTCTCAGAAGTACTTGGCCAGGTAACCAGTTTTCACCAATTATGTTTACGACTTGGACGAGATGTTATTTTTCTTTCACATTTGGATCACTACGGAAATGCCATTCAAACCTAACCATTAACCAACCTTCAAAGGATTCACGCTTTAAGACGACCATCTCTTTATTTGCACCGCCCACGGAAAAGTTTATTGTTAGTTAATCAGACCAGGTTGATGAGTTGCGCACACAATTTTACACCAGCTTAGCCTCTTAAATACTCGGCTTTGGGAGTTAATCCTACATCGTGTCTTTCCTGTTTCCATCAAAGTGCGGTAAGGTTGCTTAGTGACACTGTTCAACGCACAAAAATAGCTTACCGTGTAACGCATTTACATTAGGACCTTTAAATTTAGGCTGCACAAGGATGACTCCTGTTGAATATTTTCATTTTGCTTCAGATCTTGTTGAGCCTTTTTACGTCATCGCACGGTAGATCGGGTAACAAGTGGACTTTATAATCCACCTTTGATCTTTGCACTAGCACTGATGCGTTGCTGTTTATAATCATTATCTACTTTATATATTTTTGATCTACGCTTGCGTCACCATCACTTTGCAGCCGTGTACTATATCTCTTTTAATTATGCTACAATTTAACTGTCGACATTTATCATGCAGTGTCATTATCATTAGTGACCTGTTTGTAATTACTTACAAGGGAAATATTATTGTGTTATACAACGTTACTTTGATCAAGACTTCCCTCGTTTAAACTTCAGTTTTATCTATTCCTTAATCCTCGAGATACGACGCGATGATAAGTCGTATAACAATAGGCTCTATCAACATTGATTTTAATAGATTTTGAGTAATGATTGTTGAGGTAGATAAGGAACTTATATACGAGGAACGTAATATTTCAGCCTACATCTCAAGGGAAATACTTATCCGGTCGGGATAAAACGTTGCCCATTTCCTTTTCCTTGACGTAAGCTATCCGTGCAGAGTTTCCAGTTCATCGCTCCACCGAGACTGGGTTCAGTAATATCAATAGATTTTCACATTTCTTAAATGTAACATAGGATATATTCACTGGACGTTGCTCAGCGCGCTATGGAGCGAGCTATGCTCGGAGTCTCTTTGAAGGATAAAATCAGGAATGAAATTATCCAGAAAAGAACCGGAGTTACCGACATAGCTTGCAGAGTAAGCAAACTGAAGTGGCAGTGGGCTGGCCATGTCTATCGAAGGACTGATGGCCGGTGGAGCAGACGAGTCCTGGAGTGGAGACCGCGTACCGGCAAGCGTAGTGTGGGACGTCCCCCAGCTAGATAGACGGACTACCTAAAGAAGGTGGCTGGGGTAGACTGGATGCGGAAGGCGGAGGATAGGGTGCTGTGGCGCAGTCTGGGATAGGCCTATGTCCAGCAGTGGACTGCGATAGGCTGAGTTGATTAATTGATTGATTGTTGATGAAGGTTATTGTTTTAACTATTTGGTGTGCCCAATGTTTACTTAGCATCACAGTACATTAGAACATCAATCATTTCCAGAATAATGTGTACTTATAATGTCTTAATAATTTGTTTATATACCAAGAGACTATTTGTCTGGACATATAGAGATACGCGTGTCGGGCAGGTGTGACAGCCAATATTTAATTCTGCTCAGAGTGATGCATGTCAAAAAGTGTCGAACACTTGGCACTGGTCGTGTCACGCCCTTTGACGTCTTAGTAAATAAAATAATTATAATACGTAACAAGAATTTGTAATGATCACTACCTAAATTATTTGTTACGCAGATTAGAATTGATTTGACAGAAACCACGAGTCTCAAAGACAATTAGCTCTTTCTATAATTAGATTTTTACTATACCTACACTAAATTGCATTGTTTATTAGTCTCTACAAAACTTGATCTAAATGATTACCAAGCATTGGTAAATTAAAAGTAATCGATATTTAACCGGTCAAGCGGCGCACGTCGCCGATCGGTGACGAAACAATAGAAAATCAATTGTGTCTCATTAGCGGAGCTTGACAGATAAAATAAATAATACAAATTCAAATTCCACATAGGACACCTATATCTTCACGCTTAGAGACTTGCAAAAAGCAATGTTGCCAACTAGTTCAGGCATTAAAAATTCACACATAGCGTGACTGTCCAGTCCAATACGAACGAAGCATACTTTAAGGCTATTATATTTTCATGGAAATATAACATTGACACGATCGATCGCCATCGAAAGTTGTAATGCCAATCAGTATAATGCAGTTATACAGAAATCTTTTTTAAAATTTGATTATATTGTCCAATACACTGTACGGAAAAGATCACTTCATTTTCTCACAAGAATCGGCAAGAATTATGTCTCTCCTAATCAGACCGTTCCATGTCAAATAAGAAATTGGGTGGAAGAAACATTAAAATGAATAAATGTCGCCGACAAAGCATCATATTATGATTAATTCGCTTAAGCAATTGAAAAGCCGGTCAGTGTTCAGAAATAACGACTCCAGAGCGACTCAACAACCTTGTGCTGAATTACTTGTTCTAAAATCTGCAAGCGACACTCATAGGGGCAAACAAATCTCTCTCGTGATCGAGACGGTACATCTCGACCGATTAATTAAATCGGTCACCTGCAACTATTGGCATTGATTTTTTTGGCCAGCACCCATTTTTCAAACGTCTGAAAGAATTTCAACCCTTCTTATCTAATGCCTAGCTAAGAAAAAAATCTAATATCAAACCTACGTCATTTTTAATTAAACATTGCTAAAGTTGTTAGGATTTGCTCATTGCTCTGCCTTAATTGAGGTAAAAACTGTATAGATCACAAAACTGTATAGATCACCCCTGGTCAAACAAATTGCTTTAATCTAACTAGCCGCACTTAGCGTAGGGTAGCGCGTTTATTTTCTACGCAATTAGAATTTGTCAAACCTACTCATTTCCGCGTCAGATCTATATTTAGATTATAGTTATGGGACATCTGCATGAATTATGTGAGTGATCATCCCATGACCCCCAATTATTTATTCTGATCACCTGGACGGAGTCCAGAGGAATGCCGGAATGACACCTCGACGAGCGACTGTTAGACGCATGTAAATCATACGTCGTTCGTGTATTGTGGTATTATTCACCGCAAATATCGATATCTTCGTTAACGTTCGGATTACGCCCGGCGGCGGGGGTGCTTTGTAGTGGTGACCGCAGTCGCATGCGCCGAGCCGCCCGCGCACGGCCGCCCGCGCGCCCGCCGAGGCCGCACCGAAGCCGAAGCCGTGCTATGCCACACCGTCTAGGTCATTACACTTATTCGCGTGTACACCTTATCGCGTTCTTATTATCGCATTAAACCTATTTCATTCGAGTATCGATCCGATTCCGGCGTCCGTTCATAGTCTTGAATTTTTCGTGCGGCGAACGTGAACGGTCGCGCGTGTATCGCTCGTCTGTCGGATGACATCAGTTAAGCCACCACGTCCGTTGGAAACAATACGCGCTCAGTGTCCACGCCGTGGCCGTGTCGGACGCACGAGGACCTTAATGGAGGACGGACGGTGCGCGACGTGTGAGGCCTTAGGCCGCCGGAGTCTCTCTACGAAGCTGCTGCAAGTGGCAACCGCGCAGGCGCATATGAAGACATGCTCGCACGCCGCCTCCCCACCTGAGCAGGTGCATGACTCCGACCTCGCGTCCCGGGCTCTCGCAGCCAAACGACGGAAATCCATAGCTGGCTTCAAGCTCAATTTGACGGTAGATACACAACCGAAGTCGACGTCTACCGAAACCGAACAACCCCGATCGCCTTTCGCTCGTAGGAACACGTGGTGCTCGTAAGTGATCAATTTGTATTCACATCTAATTGATTTTTACTAGATTTTTTTCGATTTCAAGATACCACTGCGCACTAGGGCATGCAAAACCGGAAAGTCATCAAAACCGGTTTTGAACATCGTTTTTTTGGGACCAAAACCGAAAACCGGAGCTAGGTCCGGTTTTAGCAAAAAAAATCGAATGTAGTAAAATTTAAAATGAAACACCATTTAAATACCCACTAAGTCTACAAATAAAACAAATTGTATGATACATTTCTTTTTACCCGACTACGGCAAAGCCAAAGGAGGGTTATGATTTTAACAGGCTATGTATGTATGTGAGTATGTTCATCTGTTCCCTCATAGCTCCTAATCTACTTATCGGAACTCGACATATGAGGTATCGTTAGAACCGTCTTAATTGTCCGCTGAACATAGGCTACGTGACGTTGCACAAAACTCGATACGGCGCCCTCTAGTGGACAAAATAAATACGCCATGTTTGGTATCATTTGAAAGGGCTTCACTTGTACATTTCCAAAATATTGCTCAAATTTAAAGCGACGCCCTCTAGCGGACAAAAGTCATGTGTTAAATTTAACACCAAAATTGTTTAAATAAAAAAAAGTAAAAAAACTAAAACCCGACTACGACAAAAAAAAAAAAACGACGCTGAAAAAGTATGAAACAAGATTTTCATACTTCGAACAGAACAAAAAGAAAAACCGTAGTCACACGTTATAGGTACCAACCGAAACACTTTAATAACGTGTGACTACGGTTTTTCTTTTTGTTCTGTTCGAAGTATGAAAATCTTGTTTCATACTTTTTCAGCGTCGTTTTTTTTTGTCGTAGTCGGGTTTTAGTTTTTTTACTTTTTTTTTTAATCCAAACCATAATAATTGTACAGATAACAATGAACTTATAATAGTATAAAGATTAATTAACTGAGATCAAATCAACAACAAGTAAGTTTTTGGTATCTTTGGTACCTATTAAGTCTGCTATCAAAAATAATATATTTTAAACATAGAAAACACAATCAGCATCTTCAAATAATAAACACAGCCACCCACAATAACCAAAAAAATCAACATTTTTGTAACTTTGAAGACGAACTACAAAATAACATTACTTCGAAAAAAATGTTGACAAAACCGGAGCTGAGCTCCGGTTTTGGCTCTCAAAACCGGTTTTCAAAAATCGTTAAATTTTGGCCGATTTCCGGTTTTGCGCAAAACCGGAAAACCGGTTTTGCATGCCCTACTGCGCACATAAAACTTATATAATGTCTGTTCATCCTTTTCATGATAATTTGTAGTTATTTGTTATATCGGCTACATATCTTATCGTACTTGTCGTTGTTTTTACACTGATTACGAGATTGTTTCTATGATTTGTACACATGTCTTTCGCTGTCTAATCTTTATGTCACTAACATATCATATCATCTTCAAGCTACGCCTCAATACTGAAGTTTTATCCTCGTGTTACCTTGAATTAAATTGGTGCTCCTAATATTGTATTCGGAGTTTTTTCAGACGGACAATCAGCGAAGGTTTCCCACACTTGCTTCAGTCATTACAAACTATAATCGATACAACCTTGGGTCTAACAGCACACAGATACAATCCCTAATCAAATTGTACTTAATATAATTAATACTTCTAAATATAAAAAATCTACAAATAGCAATCTTGCGAGATTTCCTAATAAATAACGAATACTTATTTTGATTATGTTGTAATAATCTACTTCGATACACATTCTATCTGTAGAGAATTCAATTTAAATGATTAATGGCATACTTTGAGCGCTATGATATCTGATGTAAGCTGTTTGGACTTAATATCTAAAATAATCAGCAATTATTGCACTTGTTCGTTAGACTTTCAGATTTCTCAGAGGCAGTCATGTGAATCTGGGAAATTTTCTGGTTCAATCTAGAATGGAGCTCTATCTTTTAATTTGGAACTACCGGAAATTTCAATTTATGCGACTCTGTATCCTGTTAAGGCAATAAAGAGCGAAATCAGGAACTTGTCACTTAAGAGCATTTCTTTCAACATTGTCAACTAAGAGAGCTTTCATATCCTCTTGGATTCGGTTTGGTATAACCCGACAAATACTTTGAATATAAGTACATCATCTACGCAATAGATTAATTTTTTACTTCTCTCAATTTTAAATAGTATTTATCTTTCATGACATTACACTATTACAGAAAAAAAACCTTAATATAAAATAGTTACAAGCTCTTTTTATAAATGACGCCAACGATGATGTAAACAACTTCACAAAAAATCGGAGAAAAAGTGCTTACACGTATTTCTTGTCTTTGTCTCATACTCCACAGCTAGAAAATATATCTGACAATACAACAATGATAAATCATTTATAATTGCAAAGTATTTTTGCAAAAGTACGCAAATAGAAGTTTTTTCCACAAAGGATTTGATCAATACCGTCATATTCCACAGATGAGAAGACAAAGGTTAGAAGGTACTTAAAGAAGACTAGCATATCTGCAATCTGCATATAGCTTAATTAATAAATCGCAACACGACTACAGATGCCCATCACAATCTCAAGTGATTGATGCTAAAATGTTGAGCATATTGACATATTATGCAAATATGCATTATGTATCTATGCTTATGATTGTCCTCTCCAAGTTATCACTTAGTACATCTTGATTGAAAATCAATTTAACATGTTTATCATTATTACATCTTTCATAATTGCGATAACGTAATCCTTTATAATACTTATGATAGCTATATATGTATATTCTTTCGTCACTATCTATGTTATTTGATCTTTGATTTTGATTGATTGCCAACATCTTCACTTAAAGAGCATCCGGGAGTTTTTCTTTATTGTTGTGATGTGCTTTATATAGAGAGCAGTTTTTGTCAGTGCTTTCGAGGAGCAACAAGAAAACCTTTGAAAAAATAAATAAAAATGAGTCTCATAGACCTACCTACTGTAATATTGACCATATTTATTGATGACTGTAGGATAGAGCTAGAGGCTTTTAACCTTTTGAACGCCATTGTCACATATATGTGTCAAACGAAATCTTACCCTGAACGCCAACGTCACAAATATATGACGAAATACACGTCGGTCGTCGTCGTCGGATATTATGAAATAAACAATTTAATCATTACTTTTGTGTGTTTTTATTTATATAATTTAAAAGTTTAAGCTTCCGTCTATATTGTATTGCATGAAACTAATATAAATAAACCACCAATATCGAGAAATTTGTTGTTTTAAGTGTGTGTGTGTTGTTGTGTTGTTAAAGTGGCCTGGCGTCAGGGGTACGGCGATACGTTTATACTCTGGCGTTCAAAAGGTTAAAGTATAGCATATAAAAATGAAGATTTTCAGCATCGGTATCAAAAGCTTTGATTAGAACCAAAGAAAGCATTTGAATTATCTTTGTCAGCACCACCCCCACTTGGTCATATGTTTCAAGAGTAGTTCAAAATATCAAATTAATGATTGCTGAAAACCTGAAAATTCTCTAATACATAGTTCAAAATATTACAGACAATTTGTTTAAATATGTATTCACGCTTTAAGTAATTGTCCTTTACAATGCTTCACATTTAACTCTTCAATTATATTTTATGATGCATACACAACCGGTCATAAACGATATATATTTACAATACTGATGCATAGAAAGATAAGCCATGTGGTTGCAGTATGGGCCAACAATAAATATTCATACGGTGGTAATGTTCCACAGAGTATTTTTTTTAATTAAGATACATTTAACACAGAAGCCAAGGTTAATGAATATATCATGCACAGTGCTCGTGTCAAATGTCATTATCATTCATAATAAGTTCCTCCTGTTGTGTTAATAACAATGATATCACTTATCCAGCAACAGCACATGACAGGTATAATTGTGCCGATACTGTATACAAAAATAATTTAATATCCCAACCACCTCATGGAATACAAACAGTTACGAAAATAATCTAACACATGATTGTTTCATAATTTATGAATTTCGTAACATGAATCATAATGTTAAATAAATCTTGCAAAATTTTAGACCGGTAGATTTATTTATGTTGAGAAGATGAATTTATTGTTAGAATATAACAACAATCCACCTTGAAGTCTCGCCAAGCCACTTCGTACTTACAGGTTGTTATGGTTCTCGATTCATGCAAATTAGTATACTGCAGATTGCAAACTTGTCGGTATCCCATTGTGATGCATCTAATTTATTGCCAAGCCATTTTTAGTGGGCATCATTCCAGAGACTCCCTATTTGTTGTTGGTTTCCTGATTTTATATCTACCTATATAGTTTTGAACTCTACCTTTTTTATTAATTCTGTTAAATTGTTATTATATCCATTATTTCATTAACCGTCGTTAGATTTTCAATGGTTTTCATTCTTACGAGTATCTTGTGTAGTATTATTTTGTATTAGAATATCTTTGTATCCAGAATTGTCTTCTTATATTGCGCGAAACTTGAACTTTAGAGAACAATACACGGAAGCGCCAGTAGTAATGACTGTGGCAATTGTTTGATGACACTCGTCTAGCCGTCTCAGTGATAATACCTTGTTGAGACAGTCTTGTTTTCTGACTAGCTCATGCGTTCATTCTAAATGCATTTTTTGTCAAAGCCAGTCAGTCTGTCTTTCACGTCTAGTTTTTTGTTTGGAAAGAGTCTATGTTTAATTACATCAATATAAATAAAACGAATTTAATTCAAGCTACGATTTATAATCAAAATAGAACGACTCAAGTGTCTATTCTCTTTGTTGTATTTATAATTCGAACAATAGCAAAAAGCACTGACCAAATCTGGTTAGCCTTGAACCTACACGATAGATTAATTTGAATGAGCTTCAGCATTTAATGCGAGGTGCGGCGACTGTTAGATTTATTCTCGTTTTTGAGGTACAACGGGTGTGTCGCAAAAGCGTTGCCTTGGTGTTTCGAGGCGCCATCGTAACCCGTAGTAGGTAGAGTCGTGCGCGCGCCACTTGCTCCGATCCCCTCCCCCACCGCCCCGCCTAGCTGCGACCGGCCCGGTCCCAGTTTGCCGCAACGCGTCGATCCGGTTGCCCGCGCGCCGTAACAAACATTTTTTTTTACCATTGCTACCTCAGCACGCACAACGTTTTCCAACGCACAAAACAACAAAAACGGCTCCGTTGAACCCGACGACGGGGACTCGAGGGTCCCGCGCAGTAAAATCGATAGACGAAGTGGAAACCATGCAAACAAAACTTATAAGTGGAAGCTACACGTCCATCATGAACAAGCAAGATCTGCTCAGAGAGGTCGTCGTGAAGTACATAGACTACTTCTACCCCGTGTGAGTACCGTTAAATTTATCATTTTGTCTGCTACGTTTTGATAACCTGACGCATTGCGGGCCCGTCGCTGTCTGTTGGTCGGTCGAGTGACGGTGGTGTGAAGGTTCTCATACTGCCCAGCTAATTACCGAGCCAGTAAGTCGGTGAAGGTTTCATAGCAACGTGGCCAGCTGCAGCCGGACAAACCGTTGCGCCTGACGTTAGCGCCGCCTGCTGAACATAGGTGTCCCTATCGCTTTACTACTGTATCGATCCGTTGCACTAAGCACCTTATTATTCTTAAGGTTTAGGTCCGCTTTATTGCAATTTTCAACCTTGCGTCTTTTGAATTTTGTCCGTTGAACCTGCTACTGCACCGCTGACACACGCTCGTCAGACGTTGAACCTTCGTGTTTAAACTCATTCACATTTTATTTTTAGTTGCCACCAGGATCTTCCGATGACTAATATCTTTTCACGGCCATAACTAGCCAGTAGCCACGCGTTAACTGCATAATTTCGTTTATATCTACACATTATTATTAGATCTATAAAAAAATATATATGTTCTGGAAGTATTACGCTTTAATAATTTGTTTCTAGATTGAATTCATTATTGCTAGGTCAGGGCGGTAATGCCGTTCATAATTAAGTCATTCATAACAGCAGCGGTGTTTTATGAAATCCTGAGGAAAGCACCGTTGCGTGACCGTTTCGCGTGACAAACACTGACTACCAGCACATTATGCCCCTAGTGTCCCACTAATGCCCTTTGTGTCCAATTGGTTTTAGTGTTCCTCCTACCAGCCATTGTTCTTTACGAGTGACACGTGAACTTAACTTCAGCTGTATTATTTCACATGCTTTAAGTTTATGGCTAGGTCACGAAATCTCTGTATTTCGCAAAGCGTTTAATATACTTCACTTCCTCCACAATCAGCTACAATAACAAACTCTATCGTCTAGTAACAATTCGCTCAATTGAATTCGTACAGCCACTCATTTCTTTGCGCTAATTGAAAGGAACTGCGAGTGTGTTATGAAACACGGCTGCAAGATGTAACGCCGGAGCCGCTGGCGCCAGCCATGTCGACACGACACCCAACGATTTCCCTTCAATGACCTTGCGCGTGCGCACTCGCCTCGCTACACGATAACAATACACGACCACACCGCACACCGATAATGCTGATAATCCTCTGTTACTACGAATGTTTTGTACAGTATTAAATCCCTGTGTAAATTGACCACGCTCTTGAATGATGATGATCACTTTATAAACGCAAATGTTAGCCAGGCAATTCGAATCAATGGAGTTGATTCAAATTGTCAACAGTTTAAACTAATTGAATGCTATCTGATGAATGCCGGTAGTAGTGGACAAACAATGTGCGCTTTAAGTGTTCATGACTAACACATTAAATTTTCATGCGACTCGCATAATTTCTTCAGTGACCTTTGTTTTCTAGTTGGTATTGTTGTTCAACCACACAGCACAATTGTTTGATGTATCATGATTCATCGCACTATATACCAATTTTGATACTGTTATCGTTGTAATACTTTTTGTTTGACGTCTGCTAATTTACTTTTGTGAATACGTGATATCAGACATGTGCTCCTAATGATTCTCGAGGTGTATTGTTTTGTATTGTTCTTGCAACTTCGAGAAATCCAATACATTGTCCCGACTTGCTAATCTGGACCATATCCAGGTATCACTGTATTGAAAATAGCTATGAATAATTTAACATGTGCACATTTTCCGCAACGGCCATCGACAACTGATGTAAATTCATTTAAACGAATTCTTACTCAATCTTTGTAGTTCGCCTTCTCTGACTCGGTATATACGAATCTTGTGTTTCTGAACAAAAGATTTCCATCAAACCTGTTTGGTGGTAATTCACTAAACTTGAAGCAGCAACGGACAAGGCAGATGTTATTTTCGTCGTGATCATAACAGAAATAAAAAATAAAGCATTATTGTTTTTGCTTATTATAACGAAAATCTGAAAAGGTCTTTTGTTCTTGGATGAAAGTCTTGAAAACCTCTTGAGTCTTTGTTCAAGAGATGTGTTTGAAGTGCAGCAGAGTTGAGTGTGATCTACGCAAACACGCACGTGCTTGGTGACAAAACGTTTATCTCTTTGTTTGCTTCTCCTATTTACTTAACATCTTTTTAAACACATTTTCATTATATTCTGTTTCAACACTCGTGTTAGTAAAGTGTATCCAGTTCCAGTTCTCCATTAGTGTGATAATGATTAAATAAGCACATTTTAGGTGTTGTTCTAGTTTAGAAATTCTATTTTTCGTTATGACTGTTGCAACTTGTTTCGAATGATGCTTTGTTGCCAGGTTCGCAGCGTTGACTGACACAAATATGAATCCCACCACTGGAGTTATATTTGGCAACACTTTTTTTTTTTCATTTATATTTAACGTAAAAGTCGAAACAGTCAACACGCAGTATTAGAATAACATTTCTTTTACGTGAGACCGGATGAATTTTTAACACTAGAATAAACAAAATGAGCCGGACTCTGTTTAATTTCATAATTATCATCGTTTAACCGTGGTCTTGACGAAGAAATGTCGTCACCTTCACAAAATACTTTCTCCGCTTCTTGGGTGTCGTCGTCTTATGTTTCAACTTTTTCATGCACCTCTACGCCGGTGGTGTGCAGTTTTGTCAACTTCCAAACATGCGTAATCACTCACGGAATACTAAAACTTGTTTTTGTAGAGTTCCGCCTAGAGAAAGCAAGTTTTTATTGTGTGTCAACTCAACAACCGACTATTAGATTTAAGACTTTCAAAGATTATCTTGTATTCGGTTGGTATTTACATAATTACCTCTTTGCACCGCGCAGACTGTCGACTCGGCAGACGTTAATGTTCCGGCGGTCCATTGTTGCGGTGGTGGTCATGTGGTCCACGGCCGTTGTTTTATATCGGAGAGCTCGGTGGCGAACCGGTCGAAATCGATCCGCGACGCGGTTCTCAACGGTCGAATGGCTTCAACTTTAGCGTTGTGTTGTTCACCTCGTTGACGCGACACGGAATCCGTCGGAGAAAGTCAAGTACGCAGCCGTACGTCGTGCTACATACTAGCTACTGGACGATTACACCAGCGAGATTGGATCATAATGGGTAAGTCCGGCAATCGTAGCCAGTAATGGTATCTCTCCAGTTGCTAAGTAGAGTGTGTCGTCATTCTCGCGCTGCACGTGGCCGGCCGCCGCGTGCTGTGCTCGTGACACGTTGCTGCATTTGTGCACCATTGTTTTGCTGCACTCACTACAATTACTACTAATGATTGCACCACCTTGATAAAATTATGTACAAAATGCAATTTCGCATTTACAGTTACCTACGAGAGAGGTTTTAGACCCCGACGGTGGTTCGCTGACTTGTAACGTTACATTACATCGCTTTAAATTAACTTCTTTTTCTCGAATCTTTCTCGGCGGCCGGGCTGTCTGAACGGATCGATGGAGGTTTCTGGGTCAAGTGTCCACATCTGGCGAGTGAAGACGTATTTCTTAATTTTTTACCACAATAAATATACCTACTACCTAGGCGAATTGTTTATAACACCTCTGCGAGCTACTACAAGTACACGTTAAGTTTGTAACCACAGCCAAGGAAATAGGCTACAGGCCACACCAGAATTTAGTCCTCCATTGTTCCCTATTGTTGTTACAAATACCGATCAGTTCAACAGACGGGTCAATGCTTTTGCAATATTTATCCACAGCACTCAGCGTTAGCGTAATCATCCGCAGTGTAACCGACGGAAGCTTTTCTCAATGTTACCGGCCCCTGCTTATTTATTACAGCAATAATTACATATCGAATGTGCATTATCTTCGAATGCGATCGAGCGCCCTTGCGCCACCTTTCCATTGCACCAATGCTTGCCAAGCTAACGTCCGCGGTAATCGTACTGTGACGTACGCACAATGTTTTGTTGTGGTGTTTTTAATACGTGAAAGCGTTTCGATAGTACAATAAATGTTCACATTCCAACGCACCGATAGTATAATCAAATTGTCGTTTACGTAAACGATAAATCTCCGTGCTAATTTAATTTATATTATAGAGACAAAGGCGTGTGTATAGCGAATCGATAATTTTGCGGAAACTAACAATTATATGGGAAATGTAAACGTACGCATTGTACGCGCAAATTCAAATATTTGCCAGGACGGCGCGCATCCGTGCGTGAATGAATGATGATTATTATGAATAATGCCAACGTGATTATGGCATTGGCTTTCCGCATCCCAAAAACCTGAACGGAACCTTGCTTATCATACATCTGTTGAATAAATAGGAAATTAAACGCATTAGGAATCATTTGTGTGTAATTTTAATTATTCTAAATGTATAAATGTTGATGTTGCCAATGTAAATTACAACATTTATAGCATAAAAGTTAATTTATTATAATTACCACGTGCAGTCAGAAGTGCCTAGTTGCTCACCTTACAAAGTATTTAGGTATGAATTTATTGTAAATCGTAAAAATAATGACTGAAGCAAAACGCTAGAGTCATCGTTCGATGTATTCGTTTATTTTACAAAATAACTCTATTGGTCGCATCTTATGTGTAATATTATAAAATATTAAGAACATTATCTTATTGTATTTTCTCTTTTTGTTACAGCGCATCGGGCACAAGCGCGGTGGCCATCGACAACAAGATCGAGCAAGCTATGGTGAGTACTTCTAATAATCCTATTAGCATATACTGAAAAGGCTCTATAGACAGTCGACACCAAATCTTTGAAGTCATACTCGCAAATATACATAATAAGTTCAATAACCACAAATCACGCGTAGGTTTTTAGCTATCGTCTATTTATCGGTTGTTTCCTTCTATAAACATTACGACTTGCATAAGGAAATAATTTTTCATTTCATTACCCTCTTACCGTGGATACATAACGTGGAAATTATAAAATCAGTCAATCTTGGCGATTATTTATCGGGTTCTTTCATCCGCACTAACAGTTTACAGACTCCGGATCTAAAATGAGAGGAAAAGGAAAACGATATGAAAACCTATTGTGCACGAGTACTAGCGCATGGGTTTCCCGTATACAATAACAGATTGAATGATTACAAAAGAATGAAAGAATGATTTGTCGCGCACATTTCACATTCACGACTAGTAATCCAACAATACTCGACTACAAATTAAACGTAATAGAGACCTTACAGACAAAACAATACAAATTGCGCAGGTACCCGAATGTATAAAAAAGTGATTGAATTAATAATCGGTTTAATGGTCATAGCAGGAAGTTATAAGCTTCCACTAGTAATGAAGGTTTTTTTGGGCACCTATATTGATACTGGGATTCAGCTGCAACCTGTTAAGACTGGAAGCCGACCCCAAAATAATTGGGAAAAGGCTAGGCAGATAAAAAGAACATCGAAAACATTTCTTAGAGGAATTCAACAATCATATTACTTGCGACTCTTGAACTTGAGTTAATAACTTCGAATTAGTTTAGAAGATTGTGAATATATGAACGATGATATCAAATATGATCAGTGTGGTTTACCTAAGCTCGAAACCATTGAAAATCAGCATGACTTCCAAACCCTATAAGAACAAATAGAGAATTTCCTAATCATACTTCAAGAATTGCTTTGAACTATGTATAGGCCAGGAAACCACTTCCACGTCCAGTCAACAAGCAATATGCCAACAATTACCTGTAAAGTAACGTGATTTAAACAAATACCTGCACACATCGTCCACAGCGTTTACGTGACTTGGTTAAATAAATCTACCTTTATTCTTACCGCTATTATCATAATTGACTTTATAGAGGAAACGGTATATAATAAAGTGTCATACACTCGCTTTGATGACGAAGTATCAGATATCTCTAATGTACATTAGAGATGTCTGGCTTATGTACTAGATGCATTTATAATGAGCAAGCGATCGTATTCGTTTCTCTGTACTGCATTTATCCTTTTAAATCCTTAAGGGATTGAGTACCTACTTCCTTTCTGAAGTTTGATTGAAGTATGCATTATTGCTGATATTATTCTGAGAGCCAATTTCTTCGCCAAATCTACATGCTGTAATTTGTTGGTTAATCTCTTTCTAAGGGAAATTAACGAATTTGTGATCCTTTTTTGGATTATTCTTAAAGTTTTGTCTTCTTTTTAATCTGGACTTAGGGAAGAAATTATCAACTGTTTGCTACCAGAAATTGTTGTTTGAAGGGCTCGTTAATCCCTTCAGACTAATCTAGCAATCCTTCACTTTAGGTAGACCATCAAGGCTCAATCTTAAACCTTCTCAATGTAGCAATATCTTTCAATCGTGGCCAATAAATGCTGCAGGCTGTCGATTTGATTGGTTAATGCGAAAATTCCAAGATCTACACACACAAATTTCAAACAATTAAATCTTTGTTTCGTCCCATTATCGTTCCTTTCTGAGTATTTAATCTATCTGTCGCGGAGATTCCATCGACTAACGATCATTACTTTTTATTAGAACTCGCGTTGCAATTCAAGACATCCAGAGTGTGGCGTGTCAGTCGGCCGCAGTAGTTCCGCATGCTCTCAATCCTAGTAATTCGTGGAACATTTTATAACCGGCTTTGTGGACGCCGCGTCCCTTTTGAGCTGTAAATCGCCGCATTCAGATAAACACCACGCGCGAACGGCCACGCCGCCGCCGCGAGTGCGCGATAACTTTCGTATGTTTTATCTGTACCAAACAAAAATAATAGCATTACCGCTGATATCGTCCGTCACCCAATAACTTGCAAGCCAATGAACTCCTAATTCTAATTCTTCAATATAGTTTGACGAGTTTATAGTGCTATTAATGCGAACTGCAAACAAACATACATATCTCTTTTATATGTCATGATGCCACTCAAATATTATTTGAGGTAATAAATCATAAGGTCTCCTTGAACGAAAACTTCCGAGAAATATCGGTCAATCGTAGCATCCACCGATATCGAGCAGCATTCTACGTAATGCCGATAAACGCACTCGCGTACATCGTTGAGGAAATTTCGACATTATCATGTTTTTTCGCGTTACACGCTGAATCGCGGCCATTACGATTCCGTTTCACGCAGCAGTTGCGTAAAGATGCAATCTCCTGAGAGATCCGTGTTTATAATAGCAATGGTTGAACTGCATAACACCGTTATTAGATCGGAGTCACCATTTGAATCACTAATGACTTCCCTTTTTTAATGGCCAGGAAACGCGTCCCGTTCTGCCCGAAGCATATAATATAATACCATGAGACCGCATTTTACATCGATTTATAAATTGTATTTTGTGTACGATAAATGTCCCGTTTCAGAACTGATTGGCAAAGACAATCTATGTACAATAACGAAATTCATGCGCAGTACGTCCATAAATGTCAACTGTGTGTTCCATTTGCACACGATTAGATTCTCAAAACATGTATTTGTTTCATTGTAGTTTTTTGTCGAGAGACAATGCAACCTTTGTTTTCTACCTTCCAAATACAAGGTGTCTCAAAAGAAAGTTTATATTTATTTAGCTTGCTGCGTGAACGCAACGAATCTGAGGGGCGCGGGGGTTATGTCAATCGGTAGCCTGGCTCTTGGGAATTCAGGCGCTATGGAGCGTTTCTCGAGTGCAGACCGCGCGTTGTGCGTGCGAGGGTTTTACAAAAACGGTGATTCGGCGACTGTAGCGCGTAGAAAGAAGATTCTGCAGTGTTCGAGGTTTTCGCCACTTAAATGATGCGCCAAGCATTCCTCTTATTCGAAAATGGGTCAAAAAGTTTTAAGAGACCGGTACAACGCTGGAAAAACCATAATCCGGGCGACCAAGGTCATCAAGAACGGTAGAAAACGTGGAGAGTGTTAATCAAGCTGTTCGTGACGACCCGAACCTTTCAATTCGGAAGCGCGCAAGTGAAATTTGCATAGATCATCGTTACACCGCATTTTGCACAAAGACCTAAAGCTGTGCCCCTACAAAATTGAATTGGTGCAAGAATTAAAGCCCCAAGATGCCAGTCAGAGGACCTGCCGAGCCGTCATAAGAAATTTTAGTCTCGATTAAATGAGTGCCGCGAACGCGAGGGTCTACATTTGGACGATATTATTTTGAAGAAATAAATTCCTAAATTGTGTACTTTAATAATTAATAAACTTTCTTTTGAGACACCTTGTGTTACGTCCTACATTTGAAGCCACTTACATAATTGTCAAACGTCTCGACATATAAATATCACGGTCTCCCTAATATCATCGATTTTATTATTTGTCTGTTCTGTTTCTCGTTTATTTTGCACAACTTACTTCCTTTACTTTTATATTGTAATCTGGGTGGGCGCAACATTTGCAACAGATTTCACTTCTTCCATCAAGTACTACATCTGCTATCGCAATTGAGATTCATCGTCGTGCACTATTGGACGCGTCTCACGTCGTCTATAATTAGCCGACGCAGATGGCCTCAAGCGATTGACCCCAATCCAGCCCTAACACTACCATCGCATCATAGTATTTTTATCACTCCCCACAACACGCTCGTGTAGTTCTCCTAGCTCCATATATGTCTTTATCTTGTTTTAATCTATTGTTAACTAATTAATTGCATCTACTCTGATCACTTCGTTGACCACACTTGTTATTTTAATGCTAATTATTAATAAAATTCTGCTCAAAACCGTGCGCCTATTTTTAGCACGATCGAACTATTTTATTGTTTTGTTTTTCATTAATCTCAACACCTGTTAAATTATCAAAAGATTAAAAGTGTACCTAATTATTGTAAATACGTAATATTATGTTTTTGTTTATCAACGCTGTAGTTTTCCGCGAGTAGCTTTCCGTACGAAAACATTTCACAATATACCACCGGACTCTACGAATAAAACATGTACCTATTTCCTGTCGCAATGAATTTGATAATCTCGTTTTTACATAATTGTCCTGATTGTTTTATATTAGTCGTAAAAGCTAAAGAACAGAACGACAGTAATTGAAATTGCAACTTGGCAAACAATTCATTTTGCATACATTTTAATATACACAGTAGGTAGTATATTAACATCTCAAGCATCAGGCAAACGTAGCGCGACCAGTATTTAAACCGGTCCACCTTGAAGAACGCCATCTTACATGGCGCACGATGAATGTACCTGCAGCCCGTATATATTTCGGATTCAGTTGTACACGGTTTCTCGCCGGTTTTCGTAATATCTACGCCTAACGTTACGTCATCCGGGTAGATATGTTTGTGCGTACCGTCATATTGATGTGTAGCAGCCATAGCTTACACCACTGACCCGGTTTCACGCATCTGTTCAAACATAAATTTCTTTGATTCTGGTCAACTGTTTACATTCATTCTACTCTAAAGTTTCTCCGTGATGATTGACGCCACGAGCTCCGTGTGCTGGTTGATGTACCACCGCAGCACCCCGTTAGTTTTTGTCGTGTTTCCAAGATGTCATTAGCAAGTATTATGAAGACGGTGTTTATTTGTTCGGAGGTGCGTGTGGAAATTTTTATTTGCTCCAAGCACCATCGTATGCTAATTCCCTCGTTGTATACGTGATTTGCATGAGCTAAACGTGACCCGACGGGACTCGCCCGGCCGAGAATAGACACGGAAGGAAAGCCGGCACTGGCGCGGAGCTGGAGTGGAGACACGTGCTCTCTTGATTATGCGGCCGATTCGTGTACGCCCACCAACTGGATAAAGACCCGGAGACGTCAGGAGGTCACACGATTCGGTCGCGTGCCGCCAATAACGTGAACAAGCGTCGAGTAATTTGCAACTAAGAGCGGCTCCGAGAGAGCACGCGCCAGATCGGAATCGCATCACGAACCCAGGAAACGCTAGAAAAGTTTTCTTGGAAAACAAACCTGCTCCTTGTAATGAAGCCGTTGTCGCGTCCGTAACGGTGTGATCTGTCTGCGATCTTGTGTGGACGCCTGTCACCAATTGAAATTTTGATTTCGGACATCTCTATACCCACATTTTAAAGTTATTTCAATGAACACTTCATGTTCATCAAAAACCTTTTTATTTGCATAGTAATCGAATGCAACCTTGTCGGAGTTTTATGAATAGCACACATTTCATTTTATATCTTAACTTGTATTTTCGAAACCACTAAAACATTATCCAATAAAAACGTATTGCTTTCCTTGAGAAAAACGTTCAAAAGATACCAATCGCGCGATCACTGTTTCGTGAAACGTAATACTAACATTAACCTTGCCCAAACATATCTGCATTGTATTTATCTGTTATATATCTTTCGATATTAATCATTTCTAAAATGCTAAAATATTATCTAACTAAGCATTGGAAAAATATAATATCTTTGGAAATCTACCAGAGTTTAAAGTAAATCTTTAGATTACCACAATCGTAAACAGGCGTTGGTAGATAAACGCTAAACAGATTGCAAACACTAGGTACGGTAAACATGTTTTCGCAGAAAATATCCACCAATTTTTTACTGACATCTGCTGTCTGTAAGCTTATTTGTTGACTCCATTGAATTTTGTATCAGAAAGTAAACGTTCGTTTTCGATGTATTTATTTTTTTGGCATTTGCTTGAAGTTTTATTCACTGATAAGATTTAAAAATATTATTTTTATTATTATTTTTCTTCTAAAATTCTTTAACCACAATATTGTTTACACTTATCCCATAAATTTTCCGGCTTAATGTTATTATTCATATGTGTTGCTACCTTTATAAATAGTAATGATGTTGTTTATTTTTCTTCGATACACACGATGGGATGAGTATTGCAATGACATCACCTCGTAGGGTCAAAAGACCAGTTTTGATTACAGAGTGTCCGACCTCTACAGAACAATTTTCACTTGTTTGTTTTAACTTATCGCTGTGATAACGTATAGCTACGTCAATACGTGTTTACATTCATTAATTTATTGGATTATTTTATAAAGTTTATTAATTCCATAAGGAAATCGATAAGAGCGTCTGGCGTGTACAAGGCAGGTCAAGGATTGGCGCAGTACTAGTAATTGGATAGATCCGACCTTAGACCTTATAATTTATCGAAAGCTGTATTACTTGAAGTAAAAAGGCGGCAATAACTAATAATATCGGAGTGAAACCCCAATACGTTTACATTTGCAACTAAAGAAAGTAATACATGTAATTAACGCAGAATCGGAAATTACGCGCAATAAAGAAAGGCTGCTAGCAACCACAAAATAAAAACAACACGCAATACAGTTACAAATATCGGTAGTAAACATTACACATCCATAAAATATATGTTTCAATTGTGTCACGAATATTAATTGAGCATTGTTTTAAGCTGTGCAAATACATCTTAACATAAGCTTCCACATAATGAAAACAATATACGATCTCAAGAATATTAAAACAAATGTTTTTGTCATAACTTTGCTGAATTAATACGTATTTTTTTTTTTCTATTTGCAAATTCGGATTCCGCGGCGATTTGTGGCGCTATATCATTGCTATATTTAGTCTAAAACCACTGACACTATTGTTTGATATAGCCGATATAGGTACTGTGCCAGTGTGTGTGTGTAGTATTTATAATAACATTGTCATTGTTGGAATTAAGAATATAATTATTTGTTTATTAACACTAACATTAAGTCATACTTATTTGTAAAACCGCGTGATGTATTAGGTGAAGGAAATATTTATATAATTCCTTTAACCATTTGTCCTTTGAATACGTAAATGTTGACTGATTAAATCTTGAGAAGTTGAGATTAATGGTAATAACAATTGTAAACGAAATGTTGGTTTTAAAGCTTTAGTCTATGGAAAAGCGTTTGCAAATACATGTGTGCACGCTGAGGTGAAAACCGAAAGAGTGAAGTGAACCATGTGTGGAGAATCATGCCTGCGTGACCACTTTTACGAATGTTCTTTGAAAGATCGATAACCCGTTTTACAAGCTGATGCATATTGATGAATTAGTCAGTCCCCACAAGTAAGCATTTATGGAAATTTAATATTCCTGTCAAGAAATTTTCATTTGAAACCAACTAGAAATTCTCTGCGGCATTCTGATGTCGTCGTAAAGTTACCTTATAATATTAAATTACTATAAACGTTATCTGCGTTTACTCTACTAACATTAACATTTACACGTTATGTCACAGAATGTCAACTAAACATACTGTGATTGATATTCAAGAATGAGGTGTAATAAACATAATTATCGTTAGCAACATTAATGCTCAAATAAATAATAAGACAATTGACAACAGAATATCATTTCTACACCTACAATATCGTCCTCTACACTGCTCCAGTGTCACACAAGGTTGGCGTCTGCGTTAACATTGTGGCTAGTTAAACTGTGCTACATATCGCAAATAGATGTTCAATATATGTTATGTGCCACGTCCATCACATATTTAGTAAACATCAACTTCGCGCTGCGCCCACTCAAACGCTTCACTAAAATCCAAATAAAGTTCATGTACCATATTTGTACAATATGTATTGTAAACACGACCCGTATCTACTGCTACGATCATTACTATGGAGACTTCATTTATCTGTTGTTTTGGTGCTTGCCGCACACATGTGTGTACAAACAGAATGTTTTTTAATAGAGATGATGTCACTAATACAATTAAATTAATTCTCGCCGTCTGCTCAAACTGTTTTCGAGTCGTGTTCAACTTCAAACCTGTTTTTTTACCTTTGCTTTTTAGTCGTCGTTCTTTGTTTTGATAATCTGCTGTTGATGATTGATAAAAACATTAGGATTACGTAAGTGCAGCTAATAGCCGCATGGATATCATTCTACTTCAACAATATCTTTGTTATTGATATTGATAAGTCCTAATCTTGGATTACTGTATTTTTAACTTATGATAATAAAATAAGTAGTTGCGTCCTAACAATGTACATTAGTCAACATTTATTGTCCATTTGTTGTTCTTATATTAAAACCACTATACACAAAATTTAATCTGTAGAGTGTAGATGATATGAATAAATTGTATCCGAGATAGATTTGGTTGAATCTAGATTGGATCACAATGAATGGTCCCAGGTGTCTACTACATGTCGTATCGTATTTGCCGGCGCGGCAGGTTATAATTAAAAACAATGCGACAGGTTTTAACGTAGGTATGCCCTTGGACGGGTTATATCATCAGACGCTGTATTTGGTGCGCGGCTGCGCAAAAAGTTCAGTGCACTCCCCGTCGCATCATGAACTTTCTTTCAAATCTTACGTTTCTTATTACAATTTTTCTTTGGAATTCTAAAGTTTGTCCTATTTACATGTTTTTCACGTTCTCTTTCTTTATCTAATTTACCTACTGAGATGAAAATGTGGGTAAACAATGATAAGTTCTGTTTTACATCGCAAATAAGGTGCTAACAATGGTAAACTGCGTCTAATTACTGTTTTCTATTTGTATTAATTTGCACGCGAAATTTTCTAGTTTCTCTTGAGCTTGGTCTCAATTGAACGCCAATATATGTTGTGATGAGTACATTGGCGCCTCATCAATCTGTTAGTGACGCGAGCCTCAATATTGTCTAACGAGATCCGGCGCAGACCGGTATAATTTCAGCACAGATTCTTCTAATTGAAGGTCGTGATACCCACGTAAGAGCAACTTCACTGAAGATTTCATCAAGATTTCTATTTATATCCTGTTCTAATTATATCATTACTGAAATCCACTCACACCACACCACATTTAGCCACTCAACGAGCCTTAGTGCATATCTTGACTCACCAATCTTCAGGATGACTCGAAGTTTGCTCTTAAAATTGTTTTCGTCGCTCTTTCGCGTAGCCGCTGCGTAGTGGTTGTAGGCGTACGTGAATGTCTCTTAAGAAACATGTGAATTCTTTAGCATACAGTTCATAAGATAATAAGATAGTCTATAAATGCTTCTTACATTCTTGTAGATTTATTATGACATTATAAACATTGTATTGCAATAATGTTGGCATTAGATCAGAATTTATTGCAACTTGCTCTAATATGTATTAAAATGCTTGTTGCCGACCTATTTCATTCATTATCCGCGTTCTTTGGGCCCATGACATTACAAATGATTACCATAAAAATCTCAGACCCATTACTGTGATAAATTCCATAAGTACCATAATGTCCTGTCTCGGCTGTATCTTTTCTAATAATGAATCTGTTGTCTTAGTTGTCTATAACGTATTAAAATATTCAATCGTTGGAATTTGTGATTCTTTGTTTTTATTTCTTTAAACTGTTATGTAACCTTGTATTAGAGCGCCACTTGTGTAATTACAATTAGTAACATTCCGACACAGTTAAATGTTTTTATTTTTGTCGTCAGCTGCTCTTTATTAAAGGCGAAAATTTTCCAATGAAGCTTAATTGGTCCGAGTAAACAGTAGTTCACGAGTGTCGTAAAAATATACTAGGTACTCACATGTAAATCTTTATTTAGCAACAACTTATTTGGTATTCACGCATCCAAAGTTCATAATAATATGGTCTGGGTTTTCCTTCTTTACTACTATATATTTTGAGTTTAGCAATTTCATTATCGATGTGGTACTTGTTTGATGTTTTTCTATCTACACAAATTTTTGTAAGTGCATGCTAGAGTAGAGGCTGTCGTGAAAGACTTTTTATTTGCTCCAATTTATAGCAGAGTGTACGTCAATTACTTCGTAAGTTTCTTAATAGTTTCTTAATAGCACATAATCGATTGAGGTTATTTCTCCTTAATAAAATTGTTCGATGGTAAATTCTCAAAATTTGTTTTCAAGTTAGGTCATATCTTGTTTTTGCGCGTGTGTCAATACAAAATCTGGAAAATAAGGGCTTCGTTGATATCAATGTAGGTTGTGTCGTTGAGTTCAGGGTGCACGGTCGGCTCGCGTGGCGTGGTGACGTGTTCGCCGCCATTTTAAATAGGGCGAGCGCGCGCGCAGACCATCAGTCGCCTGGTAGGACGCGAGAGAGCAACTTCGCCGCAATAGTTCGCGAGTTCGTCGTTATCGTCAGTTGAGTTTCAGTCGTTGCCGGCAACGCTCATACATTCAGTGACCCTGAAAATAAATTTATCACTCAGTTTAAACATGATCGACATTGTACAAAAGCCTAGGGATGGCTGCCTGTACGAAATCAGACAGAAAGGACAAAAAGATACCTGTTACGTGGTCGTGCCAAATCCAAAAGTACGTTTTGTTTTTAAGTCGTCAAACTTTTTTTTTCTTCTTTTTTTTCACAAACATTGCCAGTTCGTAAAACGCATTACGTTTGGCTTAAGATAACAATTCAATCGCGTGTTCTAATCGGTTTATAGAGCCTCTTCAGTCCAAACCTAATTCAAATTTAATTAAACATTTTTTTAAATAATCTTTGAAAATACAGACTTTTCTGATAATGTAACACATAACTATAACTTAATTTTTTATGTTGTTTCAGGATCTGGTTAAGAGCCACTTGATGTTCGCGGTGCGCGAGGAAGTGGAAGTACTAAAAGAGCGCATCGCGGAACTGATGGAGAGGATCAACCAGCTCGAAGTGGAGAACACATACCTGCGCGCCCACGCGAGTCAGGACACGCTGGCGCAGCTACCGGCCGCGGCAGGCGCGAAGCCGCCGGCGGCGCCGCAAGGTCCCCAGCCGCCGGTGTCGTAGGGCGGCGGTGCGGCGCCGCTGAACACGCCCGCCGGCCCCTGCCGGCCCATGAGGTCCCCGGCCTCGCCCTCGGCGCGCGACCCCGCCCGCGGCACCCCTCCCACGGGGTCACTATGGCTGTGCTATGTTAATTCGTAGGTTAACAAGGAACGAGTGTAAGTACACCGGTCGAGCGCCGAGGGACGCTGCGCGCACGCACCGCCGCACCGCGCCGGCGCGTCTCGCCTGTCCTCGTATAAATCACACAAGTGTCTAGTTCGAGCGGCGCCGCCCCGGCACAGCTCGCGGCTCTGGTAGTCTGGGGCGGCTCCCGCGCACCGCACCACCAGACATTATGCTTCGGATTCATAGATATATATTTTTCTGTTATTAATATTTAGGGTGCAGAATTTCGTGCTAACTGCCATGCTTTTGCTACGCATCTCAGCAACGAGTCTTTAGTGTTTTGATGTACGTCGTGTATATTTTATTTGGTTTAACGTTTAGGTATCCACGTAATGTATTCCATTTAAGATAATTATAAGACGTGTGTTAATATAATAAATGTAATGAAATAGTTAAATATTCCTATGCATTGAACAAGGACTGTGTGTTAATTTATTATCTATATATATTTTTTAATTGTAATTTAAGTTATTTATCACGTTTCTCTGTATGTATGTACGTTGCGTTAGGTAAATTGCAAGTGTTCCTGTAGGGCCGATAATGATCTGTCGATAGCAATGTACTGAATGAGTTGTGTGCAGTTTTCATTTAGTTGGTACTGTTAATTACATATTAAAGATTAAATATAAAAGTTTGAATGTATGTTATCCGCAGTCGTTGTAATGTAAAGTTAACCTGAGCAGTCGTTTAGATTTAGAATCGTTGCGAGAATGTGACCTCGTACGATGCTGGCTTTAGTAAATTTTGCACGCTGAAACTGAAAAAAATATACTATTTTTATTCCAACCCTATGATAATGGAGGTATATAGTAATTTAACATTGTATTTTTTTAAATAATTAAAAATTGTTTGTATATAGTACAAGTTGTATTAGAATTGTGAGTCGGAACGATGTATATAACGAAAGAATGTGATTTAAAGGAACCGATTCCGTAGTCTGCCTTCAAAGGTTGGTATCAGATGTTATCGCGAGAGGTATATCTAAACGTTATAATTTAAAATTATTCGCTGTATTTAAATAGCTTGATTGTTTAACATTAAACAAGCGAACAAAGTGGCTGGTGACTGACTGTATGGATTGTAACTAGTGGGATGAGACGATAAAGTCAGGCTCTATGTTTGTTTAAAAGCCAAAGTTAGGAAGGCGTGTCCCAGCGACTGAAGTGTGACTATTTTACCTATAGAGTAGTATTTTGTACAACGCTACTACATTATATGTGTATAGACGATTTTTGTTAGGTCTTCATAATTATTGTGAATATACAGTAATTTACTCCTAGAAGCATTAATCTAGATCTAGATATGGTAATATGAATTTTATGATTATACCGAAACTTGTAAATATACTGTAAACAAAAGTCCATTGTAGCTTATGTTGACCAGAAAGGTTCCTCATACCCAATAAATGCAAAACTACTCAAAACATTGTATTATTTGTTATATACCCTTTATCATGAACGAAAACATCAATAAACCTTGCACTTTTTAAAATTGCCAGGCCTGCTGATGAAGCAGGTTTGTGTACCAGCAATATTCATCTATTCGGCGATATCGGGAACAGTTTTGTAAAGTAAAAAAATATATCAATCACAAAATTTGTAAATATGGTTCCAATACAGAATACCGAAAATATCAGTCTGGAAACCAACTCGCACTGGGCCCATGCGGTGGACTACGGCCCATTCCTTCACACATAGAGCGAGGTTTATGTCCCAGCAGTGAGAATGAGAACATTATCTGATTATGCACTTTGGAATTGTAAATACATGGCACCGAATTAGCTTTTTGATTTGATGGAAGGCACAAAAAACATTATAAAACTATTTGGCTGCAAATCCTACAAGGAAACCATACTACTAAAAGTAGAAAAATAAACATCTTAATTTAAAAAATGGGACACGAAAACGACTTCCGGCTGATCCGGTCCAAAAGTTCATAGAAAGCATTGTTTACAAAGTAAGAAGCGGCTCAACGCTTCTCACGTCCGTTTTGGGGTAGACCAAATATGGATGATCAGGTGATTCAATGTTTTCCTGCAAAGCAATCAAAGTACAGCGCCATCTGCTGGTAGATATTCTTGCTAGTTATAAACGTCTGAAGATAGAGGGCGCTAGAAGAGCATCATTAGCCTATCAGTCAACACGATAGTTTTAAAATTCACTGCTTTGCAGTATTGTTTAAAAATAATATCATAGATGGCGCTGTCCTCAAAGGGTTGATTGGATGATAAACATAAAATAATAATACATATTTAATCTCCAAAATAACGCACAGCAAGCGAAAACAAACTGCGTCAAAGTCATACGTTCATAATTTCTGTTTCATTTTTCTAGAAAGAGAAACTTATCACGAGCAAAAATATTTTATTTTGCTACTCAACAATAGATGGCAGTAAACAAAAAATTGACAATACCATAAACAAGTGCATAATGCAGAGTTTACTTTGAAAATCTGGATTTCTGAACGAAATTGCTATTGTCAATTAAAGTAAACTCGTTCCAGATTAGTCAATCAATGTGGCAACTATTAGCATTGGACAGAATTGGTCTACGTCCTTGTCTTGTGCTATAAAGGAAATTATTTATATCTATCACACAAAGCCGTGTTGGAACACGCTGATCCAAAAATTGTGTACGTCACTAGCTGTCATGGAATGTCATCCAAATTGAAAAACATTGGTACAAAACAATCAGAAATGGATAATATGAGTTTAAAAGAGATTCAAAGCAAGCTGTTACTATGGGAGGCTTCAGACAACCCCTTGGCGCCTCTCACGTCTGATCAGAGGGAAGCTATCCTGGATTTAGAGTCGCTAATACTCGGTGTATCCGGCGACGTTGACGATGTTTGTATTCTTGTATTATTACTTATATTTAGACATTCATTGGTTTCTAACCACTTATAATTGAGTTCAAGTCTACTACTGTACCCACTAGATTAGTAAAACTTGAACAAATTATTCAATTATCCCAAAAATCCTTACTTTTGCAGACATCAATTTGTTGTCTTATCGCATAAAACCATTTGATTGCTTACAAAACAGCCATGTAAACTCAGTTTTACAAATCATCTATATATCTATACAATAGATACCCAACTATAACTATTTCTAGGAGAAGTCTGAAAATGCATATGAAGAGACAGAAAAAACTAATATACCCACTGTGGACACCACATACGACTTTCTGGAGTGGTATGAGAGCCTGTGCGACAGCAACCTGAAGTCTGACGATACCCCCTATGAGGCTTACCATGCGCAGCTGAATGCTAGAAGAAATGAGTGTGTTGCGCTGACCAATCAGGTATTGTGTTGACCGATAATGGTTTAAAATAGTTATTTATGACTTTCCTTAATATCCTCTATTGAACAAATGTACTCTTCCTAATGCTAAGTCTGCCTTCTACAGTATAATTATTATCTAAATCATTACTATCAAGATTATGTCTGTATATCGGCTGCTTCAGTCATCCACAAACAATACATTCCTCCTGCAAGATTGTGAAATATAATGATTTATGTAAAACTGATTCCAATATCCTATTTGCAATAATAAACAATTTCATTTCATTACTGACTGAAAATAATCAAACAAAATTAATTAATGTATTTCAGATTGGAGCCACTATGTCTGACCTAGACAAACTATCAGAGCAATACAACTTTGTATCAAATAAAACGAATGCACTGCACACTATGAGTGAACAGCTGCTAGCTGACCAAAACAAACTCTCCAGTATAGGTATGGTTGTTATCTAATAATTGAGGCATATAGAATCAAAGGTAGCTAATTGCCTCCATGCCAAATTTTCAGGAACCGAAAGAACGGTTTTCTAATTTAAGAGTCAGGGGTTTTCATACTCTCTGAGTTTATTCACCATACTTAGTAAATTTTTTTAAAGTGTGGCACTTAGCTGCCTTTGATTCTATATGCCTCAATTATAGAAACTTAGTAGTCTTTGGTGACTACAGAGACAGGTAATCAGATCATAATTATCTGTAAGGTAAATAGCTAGAATTTTATGGGATCAAAATTCTAAGCAAGTAGTGAAGTATTTATGTGTTATAAACTCCCCTGTTTTCTGACGCACTGTGACTTTAAACCAGAGACTTGAAAACTAAATGAATTTCTTTCCATTATCACTAATGTTATCATATAACGTTCCAAAATTTGTAACTATACTAAAACCTAAAAATATCAATAATGTTACAAAAAATAATGTTATGGAATCATTGAGTTAAAACGTACTCTGTACTAGAGGGGACACCTCAACTCGCTTGTTTGTAACACGAGTTAGAGCGCACGCACTTTAACTCGCTTAACATAACACCCCCCGCTTGCCCCGCTGTCATCAAGTGCGTGCGGTAACTTTTGTTTGAAATAGCTTCTCTAGTACATAGTACATTTTAACTCAATGTATGGAATATCATTTTCGTAGAACAATATTATAAGTATCAGTAACATTAAGCTTATCCGCTTGTAATGTTACAGGTGAAATGTTACAGATTCATAAGTAACATTATTCTTCATACTTTTTCGTCATCTTATAAGTCATGAAGCTGGCAATGTTGAGAATCGAAATGAATAATGTTATACTGATACTAATAACGATATATTGATAATATTGTTAGTGAACGGTTTAAGATTTTGTTCCGTTTGTCAGTATCATTATAGCCAAGGAATTAATTTTGTTACGATCCTGGTGGAACGGTACAAATTATCGGTACCGGAACTACGCGTAACGTTATTTTGAGTAATGTTTCGAGTCCCTGCTTTAAACACATTAGCCATGTGACTAATAAGTTTCCTAGGATGGAAATCAGTCTGTGTAAACAGAAAGAAGCACTTTAGATATTTTATATTTGCCATACATAAAAGACATCACAATTATCTCATTTCCAGGTGATGACATCAAACAGAAGCTGCACTACTTCACGCAGGTTGAGCATCTCTCTCAGCGACTGAACAGCCCCACCATGTCTGTGAACAGTGAGACGTTCTTCAATGTGCTCGCCAAGATTGATGAGTGTCTTCAGTATATGAGGATTAATGTAAGTAAATATTCTAATAAGCTGTTTCTACACTGCATGAAGGTCGGGAAAAGGAATAACAATTCACTACCATTAAGATTGCAATACTTAATGTATGATGTGCCACCACAGATATAGATAAGTACACCTAGATAACGTAAGAGCAACTACTTCGCGTGCCAAAATTCAAAATCGTAAGTCGCCACTTTCGAGCTCAGTTCTGTGTACTGCTGGCTGGGTGAGCGTGAGCGCTGGCGCTAGGCCCCGGGGAGCACGAAGGGTGCCGCACGCTTTTGATTTTCTTTGATTTTCCCATCACTAAATACTGCTTGTGACGTCATAGTAGGTAGTCAAGAAATGGCATGCTTGGTTTTCATACAGATCGTAATACTTGCGTTATCTGGGAATTCTGGGATAGGTCTATCTATATCTGTACGTGTGCCACATAATCTTCCTGAACAAAGAGTTAAAAGCACAAGGAAAGTTTGAAGCTGCCATAGTCTATATTTTGAAGTTGAACAATATTTGCCTTCGAATGGTTTGTTTTTGATAAAAACATAATAATTTCAACATTCCAGAGCAACTTCAAAGAATCCCACACGTACTTAGTAAAGTACCGTCACCTACAAAATCGTGCTATCTCGCTCATACGCTCTTACGTCACGCACGTATTGAACCACGCCACGGAACAGATGCTAGCGCCTAAGGATGAGGATCAGAACGACCAGGAAACTATGGACACAGCGTATGCAGTGTATTTCGGGAAGTTTCAAGCGGCTGCACCTAAGCTGAAGATGGTTATTAGTGAAATTGAGGGTCGGGCTGAGAAGAACACTGAGTAAGTGGAATTGATAACATTGTATTACTTGTTATTTTTTTTTTTTTTAATGAAAATCGTCTACTTTTGCCATGCTTGTAAATATGTGAGCACCATGTATCTATCAGATAATTAATTTATATGTCATGGTTTTATTTTTAATTCTTTTACCTATTGTGGTATAGTCATTTTATTTTAGGTGCATCGTCTTTACATATTATTATATTAATGTATGCAAAATATTGTAAAACATTTTAAAACAGTAATGGTGGAGTTTCTTGCCCATTCTTCTCCATACGAAAACTACCTTTTGGAAGGAGCGACTAGAATCAATTCTTTTATTGTAATTTTTGACATTCAAAAGTGCCTTTTATGTGCCTATTTGAAATAAATGCTTTGAATTTCACGCGAGTTAATTTTCACTCTTGAAGAAGACAGACGGGGAGGCATATACATATCAACAGTTTGCCCGTTATGTATAGTTGACGTCCCATGCAATGGTAGAGGTTGAACCTTTTGCATTTAACTGGGCTCAAATCCAGATTCTAGGCTGCTACAGAGAAAAGATAAGTTGTGGAATCAGGCGTTACTTTGCGAAAGTCCATGATAGTAAAATCTTACAAAAAATTATACGCATCTTCTGAATGCGCATATTTTTGGGGCTTCATTCTGTACCCGCTTTTTTTTTTAACTAGTCTGCGCTGTGCCACTCCTGGGCAAAAGCCTCCCTACACTCCTTCCATTTTTCCACGAGCCCGCGCGTCCTCCCTACAGTTTTGACGGAACCTATCCAGCTCGTCCCGCCATCTCCTACGTGGTCTGCTGCGATCCCGCCTCTCTGTCTCAGGGCACCAATTCTGCGCTATTTGGGCCCACAGTTTGTCCGGCATGCGGCAGACATGTCCTGCCCAGTCCCATTTAATGTCCTTTACTTTGAATTTATTGCTTCTTTCATCTATCCACAGCTACGCCTCCCTCCTAGCGGACATTCAACGCGAGTACGCGCAACGTCGCTCGCGCGTGGCCGGCGCGGCCACAGGGGGCGCGCTACAAGCGGCCGCGGCGCGACAGTTGCGCGACCATTGTTCCCTCGCCCGCGCGGCTTGCTCGCTGTTAGCACATGCCTGTAGAGACGAGTGTGCGCTGTACAACCACTTCTTTAGCAACACCTCGCCTGCGTTAGAGTAAGTATTATATGGTTATGTGGCCCCACAGTTGCGCGACCATTGTTCCCTCGCCCGCGCGGCTTGCTCGCTGTTATCACATGCCTGTAGAGACGAGTGTGCGCTGTTCTTTAGCAACACTTCGCCTGCGTTAGAGTAAGTATTATATGATTATGTGGCGCCACAGTTGCGCAACAGTTGTGTGATCATTGTTTCCTCGCCCGCGCGGCTTGCTCGCTGCAGAGCCGAGTGTGCGCTATATAACCGCCAGTTATATGGCCCCACAGAACGCGACCGTTGCTTTTGTGTGGCACGAAAGTGCACATCTCTTATACTATCAAAACAACACTTTGCCAGCTTGTGTATGATGAGGTATGTGGTTCTGGCATGAAATGGACCGCTTTATCTTGATCTTAAATGAATAATGACTGGTTGAATACATCCAGGGAATAAGCCTCATCCTAATTCTATAGCCAACGCAAGTGCGGTGAACTAAAAATAATATTCTTTATTTATTTCCAGAGAGTACCTGCAGTCCCTATGTACCGGTCTATACGAAACGTTACGGCCTCACATCATCCACATCAACCATCTAGAAACGCTCGCTGAGCTCTGCGTCATACTGAGGGTGGAGGTTATAGAAGAGCAAGTCAGTAATGATCGTGAGTATTATCATTAGTGCAACACAAAAGAAACACATTTGGTTTTTGGGTTTTGAGGAACTGACGTTTTTGATAATCTTTTAGCTTTTCTGAATGTTTTTGTAGTTCATACTGTGGGTTACCATAGCATTTACCATTTTATATCAATAGAAACAGAACACAATATTTGATACGGAGGAATGAGGAAGATAATTTCGTAAGAAAAGTTTTGAGTATGAATGTCGATGGCTATGAAGACCAAAGAAACGATGGATGGACTGTGTGAATGATGATATGGTTAGAAAAGGGGTGACTACCGAGATGGCGACTAATAGAGAAGTATGGAAGAAAAAGATGTGTTATGCCTTATGCGCCGAGGATAGGAGAATGTTTATGATGATGATTTGTGGGCTGTTTTATCCTCGATAAATAGGTACCAGTTAACTAACCCCCTTACTAATAAACGTATTATATCAGATGAATAGTCACACACTGATTTCTCTCTTTCAGTCGTCAGTAATTTGACTTTCGAAAGAAGAAGACAAAGCGTTGTGTAACTATACAGACGCTATACAACGTTTATTAGTAAGGAGTTAGCTGATAAATCCACACAAATTCTGTTTCATATGATTCTTCTTAATTTACCTTGGTTGGTGATAGAATGGGCAACTTGGGCATTACTGAAACGAAGTGACTTGGACACTAGTGAAATAGGCCCTTGGTTAAATGATTAAATCTTAACTGAATACTGTAAGGTAATCGAAACTTTTGAAATAGCATTATCTCAAGTTTGTCCAACTATGCACTACTAGACTGTCAGTTACGCTACCTTCAGATGGACCTTAATGACTGAGTCATTTTTTATGTGATAAAGAGATTAAGAATACATGATTTTAAACACGCATCGAGATATTTCGTCGGTTATTAGAAAAAAAATTGGTTGTCTGTAAAGTTGGTTTACGGACGATAATTTTACGTGATAACGTCATAAGAAAACGTCAGATAGATGCGTCACAATCACAAGCCGAACGCTTAGGCTGATCGTGCCTCTCTATCGCGTGTTCCGCGCTCTCGCTTGCAAGCTCGGCTTAGGCGGAACGTGAATATAAGTCATGCTTTTTCGTGCGTGCAGCCGGCGTTCATCGATTTATAAGACGTTATCTCGTCAAAAAATTACTCTCCCATACATTTTAACCGCGTAAGTATGCATTTTTGTATGAAACAGCAGATCGTTTTTTTTGATAACCGACAAAAAATTGCTATGCCAGGAGCTAGACGTCCTAGCGTAAAAAAATTAAGAATATGCTGAATTTACGGTTTCAATTTGCGCGTCGACGTCTCTATGCCACCTTGTATACAATGCTCCTGCTCAGTGGCGTGCATTGCATATATACCTCGATATATAAACTTAAGCCTGTCAATTATCTTAGTGTGTGTGCCCCACATTAAGAAACTCACTAAATTATCATACCTAACAAAAAACAAAATCTTCATACAAACACGCGCGGCTGAAGGCAGTCGCCGGACGGCCTACTCGGCTCCCGTGCTATTCGCACATTGTCATTGGTCTTTACCTTACGTCTCACGCGTAATACCATGACGTTCGACCTTCGCAATTTATCACCCTTAAGTAGGCATGCCTACTCAAATAACCACACTTTTGCCCTTCCTTTTTTTTTCTGATTAGTGACCGCGTTTGCCTAGACTAGACCCGGCCTAGTGCCTACATATTCTGAAAACCAATGCACGCCACTGCTCCTGCTATTCTTCTTACCCTTGTTTGTCTTTATCCACAGCAATCCGCCTCGCTGCTCTAGGACAATGCGCGCGCGCTCTCCTGCAGGACGCACAAGAGCGCCTCGTGTTCCGAGCGCACGTGCACTTGCGAGCCGACGTGTTGCTGTACAGACCCGCGCAGGGAGACCTTGCGTACCCGCAGAAGTTGTTGATGATGGAGGTGCGTACCCACTACGTAGTTGATGGCCACCTGAAATGGTTTTTGGCCTAGTGTCTGTTTTAGATGCAATGGAAAGTCCAACCGCAGTAAACTGCAATCATTATTAGCAGTAAAAGTAACCTTATGTCAGTGAAGGGCCAAGTTATTGGCTTGTGGCTAAGTAATAACAGCCGTACGGGTCGATGGATTAGGTTAAGCCGCGCTTGCCGCGGTTGGTCCGTGGATGGGTGACCATCTTTACATACTAAGACCCCTCCGTGCCTCGAAAAGCATGTTGAGCCGTTGCATCCGGCTGTCATTCGTGGATCTTTGAAATTCGTTACGGGTCGTCAGAAGCCCGAAAGTATGACAACCAGTGTTACCAATAGTATTACCCAATAATTGGATTGTGGAGGTCAGATAGGCAGTCGCTCCATGTAAAATACTACAGCTGCATCTGGTTAGACTGGAAGCCGACCCTAACATAGTTGGGTTTAGGCAGATGATGATGAAGGGCCAAGTTATAACTGGTAAAAAGTAGTCCCGCTTGCTAAGGAATAAATCCCGAACTGCAGTTTTCTATAAGACGTCGTGGCTGCTTATTGTTATATTTCGAGTTGTAGATCTATTCAATGCATTGTCAATTTGTCAGGTACCTAATAAATTGTGCATCCATACTAATATTATAAATTAGAAAGTAACTCTGTCTGTCTGTATGTTACCTTTTCACACCCAAACCACTGAACCAATTTAGATGAAATTTGGTATAGATATAGTTTGAGTCCCGGGAAAGGACATAGGATAGTTTTTATCCCAATAACCCCACGGGATCGAAACTTATGCGGGTGAAACTGCGGAGCGCAGCTAGTAAATAAATAAATATTCCGTATCTGTCGTACTTTTAACCGACTACAAAATTTACTAGACCAGACTTAAAGCAGCTTTTGGTTCGTGTTTTAAAGTTTTTCCCCTACCTCCAGTCAAACTCAAAAAATATTTCTATCACTGAGTTAAATGTACTTGCCCTAACTGAGTCATGTACTCTTAAGTTTTAGCACAGAATACTTAATAGTACTACGTACAGAAAGGACACTCCCTTCCCCGCACTCATATCAGATACCGCACCTCACCCCGCGCTTCGAGGTATTCGTCGCCGACTATTTAGCAAGGGCGCAATTGTAAGAACCACAGCGCTGGCTGTATTGCTGACACGAACACACAATTTTACGATTTAAAAGTTTTAATTACGATGGTTGGATATTGTGATGCTTTTCTGACTTTGTATTTACCATAAACTGTTTGTAAGATTTCGCATTTTTAATACCATGCGATTGAATATCCGATTATTTAGAGATAAGTCATTTAAACAAAAATATTTTTGCGTTTTTATATCATTACGAACCCGACTATATTATAAATAAACAATTGAACTACAAGGTCACTTCATAATAATGCACAAGTTCGGGCAGCGCCCGCCGCTCCGTCGTCGTTCGGACGCAAATCGGTTTTTGCGCTATTTTTTACGCTAAGCACGACAGCCAACCCTACTAGAGTTTACGCACACATTTGCACGTATACAAACGTCATTTGTTTATGTAGTAGTAATAGGTAATTATTTTGTGAGCGTTGTATGGAGTGTCCGGGGTGTGGTTTTAGCCTGTAACTGTGCGTACATTGTGCAAATAAAGATATAAATAAATTATACAATTTTATTTTTCCACAGCAAATCGCGATGTCAATCCAAGAGCAATCCCTCAAACGAAGCGACTCTCGCAACTCCATGGTATCTGACATCTCCGCAACTTCACAAGAAGTAGCCAACATTAACGTGGAGGCCCAACGAAGACCGCAGGCCTCCCCCGCCGACCTACACGGCATGTGGTACCCTGGCGTACGAAGAACATTAGCAGCCTTATCTAGACTATACCGATGTCTTGAGAAAAAAGTCTTCCAAGGTTTAGCGCAAGAAGCGATTTCGCTTTGCGTTCAAAGCGTAGACAGCGCTGCAAAGCAAATTTCAGCAAACACGACGAATATTGACGGAGAACTGTTCCAAATCAAGCATCTTTTGATTTTAAGAGAACAAATCGCTCCATTCCAAGTGGACTTTATCGTCAAAGAAACTACTCTAGACTTTAGTAATATGAAAAATGCAGCATACGGTCTCATTCAGAAACCAAGACAGATTTTCTCTTTGAACAGCAACAATGCTTTGTTGGAATTCTTATTGGATGGTACTCCCTTGGTGAGGGAACACCTCTTGGATTCGAGGAAGGAGGTCGACAGACAGTTGAAAAGTTGCTGCGAAATGTTCATCAGAGATGCTACTGAGATTTTGGCTGGACCTATGATTGCGTTTATTGAGAAGGTGGGTAAAGAAGTTTGTTAGTTATTTAATTTTCGATGAAAGGCTGACACGAAACTCTCTAATGCTCTTTATAGTTTTACGATGTCACAAGCAACAGGAGGCGAGTCTATATTTATTTGTATGATTTTTGGCAAGAAATTGGCTATCCGTTTGTACAGAAGAGGTTGTCGACTTCAAGACGTAAAATGTACTCGGAGAATTTGTCAAGTAATATAAACAACATTGACAAACATTATCACAGGCATCCAAAAAGCCTCAAAAACTTTTTTTTTTTCAAAAAAAAATCTTTTAAAATTATCGTTGTTTCATCTTTTTCATCATGTCTATAAAAATATACAACATCCATGTATCTATGCAAAGTTTAATTTTAGTGCAATTTTTCCAGGCCACAGCCTTCACCCCCATAGAACAACTGAAGTCCCAACCGTGGGCAACTCCTGAAGAGATGGCAGTAGCAGTGAAAGAGGCTCAGAAGAAGATACGCACACATCTGGCTCCGTTGCAGCGATCCATGCAGCTTTACTTAGCCAATAAGGAGACGGAGTTTATACTCTTTAGACCTATTAGGGTGAGTAAACATTTCATTTTAAATGATAAGATATGAATTCTAATACCTATTGTAAGAACTCTGAGGAAGTACTATTGATAAATACTATTACTGCCTTAATTTAGGTACGAACTTGATATTATGCAGTTATGTATCAAGATTCAAAATGCCTATATAAACAGCATCATGCGTTATGAACTGCCAAAACGTAATAGCCTTGCAAAATCTGGTTATATGGAAAAGAGAGAATGCACAGAGAAACTTTTGACTACGACGAATATTGCATTATGCAACAATCGTCATGCATTTGTTTTGCAAAATGCAGTTTATGCCAATAATCGACCACAAATTGGTTCCTGCATAGGCGTGGTTAATTGAGGCGTTATCGATATAAATGTTTGTTAGACTAGCAAAAGCAATAAACTTGCGCATTTTACTGATGACATTACGATCGATCCAACGCCAACGGCATGACCCGCATAGCGTCTCGATTCCAATCACTGACTTTATTTTGATAGTAGGTATTTTAGGCTTAAAATAAACAGCTGTTTATGCTTAGCACTTACATACAATTAAACTTAAAACAAGAAAATAAACTAACAAACACAACATTCCTTTTATCTGCAATAATGTCAACTTTCTTGTATTATGTGAAACAAACAGGAAAAAGGTCGACGCTAAAGTCTTTTGTACTACAAAATAATCTATCATAAACCTCTTTTGTTTTAATTACAGAACAATGTGGTTGGCTACTTCGTCCAAATTGAACAGCTGCTCGCAAATGCAGGTTATACTTATGAAGACACCCTCATTGTAGCCTGTCCTACACCGGAACAGGTGTCTGTCTTTATATCCTCGGCAAGCCTGATCAGTCACAGTGAACCCGTGCAGCCTTATGGCAGTAAAATAAAGCAGAGTGTGATTAGGAAACCTAGTGTTACTAGCGTGCAGGAAAAAGAGGAAGTTGTTGTTGCTGTGGAAGCTACACCAACTACTGTTACTATTTAAGTAGAAGGTAGATTATAGGGGTGATGCAAGATATAAAGATGTGTTGTAGTATTTACAAAAATGTGTTATATATTTAGTATTTACTGAATTGTAATATTGAGGATTGGCATTTATGTGAACATTATAATAGTCATGTGTCGGTCAACACGCGATTCTGAAAATACTGTAATTCTTGCCTATATTGTGAAACATTACACATGCTACCTTGCATGTTGTGTAATTTGGCAGGGAGTGTCTAGCATAGCCAACGAGATTTTATTATTTATTCCATATTGTAATTAATTTACCCTACTTGATTATTATATTCTAGAAATTATTCAAATATTATTGTTGTTGCCATTAAAAAAAAAAAAAACAAATACAGAATCACTCATGTTTATTTACACATTTATTTCTTACTGTCCTATAATAAATACAGTATTCACCAAGACATCGTGTTTTATTACAATAAAACAACAGACATTGGGAGCAAAATGTTTAATGCTTTTTCGATCTTAACTGATTTTTAATAACGTTTCTCTAATTTACAACTATAATTTTTTACACCCTAAGCCAGTACATTCCAGCGCGGATCCTAGTGTAGTCTGGCAGACCTTCGGTGGGTCCAACGGCAGCAACAGCAGGGCAGCGGTCGTATAAGTACTTATAGCACACATCACGGACATTCTGTACTGACACAGCTTCAATACGGGCATCCAACTCATGGATTGGGATGCGGCGGTTATAACACAACATTTGACGGCCGATGTCTTCACACACTGGGGTGGTGCCATCAAGCTGCAGGAGCATGTTGGTCTTCAGAAGATTCCTGGCACGCTCAACCTCTCCCTCAGTGACGGATGTGCAAAGCTTCATCCACTCCTTCTGGATATTGTACAACATATCATCAAGCTGCAGAGGTTCAGCTACAAAGTAGATTCCCCAGAGTCCAGTGTCCTTGTAGCATGTGTTGAAGGACTGGAAGCTGTGGCACAGGTTGCCAGCAGAGGCAGCACGGGCCAGGAAAGAGGCATTGTTGACACCACCACCCTGTGAGCGGTCCCAAGCTCCAATAAGTGTGTTGGCAACCATCAGAGGAATGTTGTCGGCATCAGTCCATCCTGCACCTTCGACAGCCACAGCAACATGAGCCAGGGGCATGGAGTCGTCACGTACCCTGATCTCAGAGCCAGTGTAGCGGCATGGGGACAGCTCCACATCAGAAACAGTGTTCTTCAGTCCACTGAAGTTCTTGTTGGCAAGGTCTACCAACCTCTGGTGGTCAACTCCACCGGCTCCAGCAAGAACAATGCGAGCAGGCTGGTAGTGAGTCTTGATGTAGTTCTGAAGGTCAGCTTTGGAGATCTTCTTGATGTTCTTGGTAGGTCCAAGGATGGTCTGGCCCAAGGGTGTACCTTGGAAGGCAGTAGCGTGGAGGTGATCAAATACAACTTCTTGTAGGTTGCTTTCAACATCCTGCATTTCGCGAAGTATCACACCTCGTTCTCGTTCGATTTCGGGTTCTGCGAGCGAAGAGTTCTGAATAATGTCAGCGAGGATCTCGACGGCGGCAGGCACGTCGTTAGCAAGGCATTTAGCGTAGAATACAGTCTGCTCCCGAGACGTGTAAGCGTTTAGATGAGCGCCCATGTTTTCTACGAGAAGTTCTAAGTCGGTTTGCGACCTCTTGCTTGTACCTTTGAACGCCATGTGTTCAAGGAAATGGGCAACTCCATTGTTTTTGGAGTTTTCATACCTGGATCCGGCGTCAATCCACAGTCCTACGGTGGCGGTCGCAGCACCGGAATCTTCGGACGCAACGCGGATTCCATTATCTAACACTGTGAGTTTTGTTGGTGGAACGTTTACAAGTTTTTCTTTGTAACCTGCAGCTGTGGCGAAAGAACGCACCTGATTGCCCTGTTTTGAGACTAATCTCAAAGTAGTCGCCACCTTCAACATTTTTGCTGTGATTCTGATCCTTTTTGTTGTAAATTTTTGCTCGCAGATTTACGTAATAAATGGGCAATAGAAGTTCCAAGGATGTGTCAAAAAAAGGTGAAGTGCAATGTTGCCGAGGCAAATTATTGAAAATGTACCATATTTCGTATTATATTTGCACAGATTTGTGGAAATCATGTTTCTTATGGTATCTTCAAGATTTGCTTTAGCTAGTTTTTAATTTTCTTTTTGCTGGCCGCATACGTCCGGTTTCCTGATCAGGAATTCAGATTCGGAATTCCGAGAGACTAGCGCAGGCTTCGTTTTTTTTGTATTCGGAATTTATACTGCTAGTACGTAGAGATACGCATTCGCGAAAACATGAAAAGGCAAGTTAAATAAAAGCTTGTAATAAAAAAAATACATTTGTTTGCTTTGTCTGTGCACGTTTCCCAATCATTCAAAACTTCTTTACAGAACTGCTCGCAAGCCAGGTCCTTTAGGTCTCTGTTGTGGTAGTCCGTATCAATGCATGGATGTTTTTCCACCGAGATTATCAAATTTTCAGGCTTACACATTTTTATAATAAAACAATGATCGCCAAAAAAAATTAAACTACCTCACATCCACGCGGCACAGCGCTCTGGCGAGGAGTGCGAGGACTGACTGACCCGGTATCTTATAGTACTCTTTGGGACTGATTGAAAATTTGTGTGCGTGTGTGGCGGATAGTACAGAGGCCAGCACATCAACCTACCCCAATCTGTCAAATTTCTTTGATAGATTTTCAACTTTACTCCAAAGGAATAAGGTTCATATTCAATTGCGAAAATTTGACAGATTGGGGTAGCTTGATGTGCTGGCCTCTGTACAAAATGTTACATGCGAGCGCTGCGTTACGGATGACGTCATTTGGTTTTTTTTCCGTTCTTCATTCAGAACGCTCCGGGTTCATTCCGAAACGAACGTCAGGAATTATTTCCGTTCGAAAAATATAAGAACATGTGCGCTTAGATACGATTTCGTATGAAATGCTTGCATTCGGGTTTCCTGATTCGGAATTCTGATTCGGAGACCCCGAATGCACGCATTTCATACAAAATCTTCTCTTTAGGCTGGGCGCATACGTCCGGTTTCCTGATTGGGAATTCAGTTTCGGAATTCAGATTCGGATTCAGGGTTTCCGAACGGAAAATATAAGCACGTGTGCGCTAAAGAGAACATTTTGTATGAAATGCTTGCATTCGGGTTTCCGAATCTGAATTCCGAATCAGGAAACCGGACGTTTGCCGGCCTAAGGCCGGCCGCAAACGTCCGGTTTCCTGTGTATAGGTATAACACGTTCTTATATTTTCCGTCAGGGTTTCCGAACAGAAAATATAAGAACGTGTACGCTAAAGAGAAGATTTTGTATGAAATGTGTGCATTCGGGGTCTCCGAATCTGAATTCCTGATTCGGGAATCGAATCATACTAAATACTAAATCATACTAACCGGTATTCTTTATTTTTTCTTTCTAGTTTTTGTTGTCGTTAATTTGCTACCATACAATGCAATAAAATGCAATGGCAAGTTTAGTAATGATTTTCTATGATTGCTATATAAAAAAATAAATGTGGATAATAATATTTAAAATTCAATCAATTAATTTAATTCTTAGAAATTGTTTCGCAATAACATATACTTGTTTTATTTGATATTTTTACAAAATGTTCTTTTCTAATCGTGAAGTCGATAGAAACGGGGACATCTCTAATTTTGTCGTAACTTTTTGTCGTTCCGTTTCATAGTTCCTCACTGACTGTTACCAACTCGGACTATTTTGTGATAAGGCCATCTGAAATTATATCAAACCTTTTTGCCTGATAACCTGATCAGTTCAAAACAGCTTACAAGAAGACAATCACGCCAATGTCATAATTTGTCTTATCTTTCATGGCCGGATTTGTAAAATTGTCATTTTAAAAACACCAAGTCCCTTACTTTCCGGAGAAAGGAACGGTATGTTCAATTACTCTGGGAATCGTTCATTTTTTATCGCACGTAATTCGTGGGATTATTACGAGAGCAACAATGTTTAGTGAAGATTGTTTTAAATTCAGTTTCGTTAAAGATTTCTGGGAAAGTGTGTGCCGGTAATACATAGGTGTGAACAGGGTCCCCGCAAGATGCTATCTAAAGTTTTATCTGTGATCTAGTAAATTCGTCATGTCTTCAATGAAGAACCCTAACCCGTCGTCGACTAAGGCATTATTTAGCCACATCAAGTACGAGCACCTGGTAGCTGGCATATCAGGTGGCGTGACTTCCACACTCATACTGCACCCGTTGGATTTAATCAAAATTAGATTTGCTGGTGAGTGTCGTTAATTTTTTTCACGTAATTACCATGTGAGGTCTCGTGATTTTATAAGGTTAAATATTATCGATTGGCATACTGACACTCGTGTAGAACGTGTTCAGTGATAATCAATGAATTCATTAGTGCTGGTTAATTAACCATGTGTAAGTTTCAACCTTGAACTTCACTTAGTGAAAGTGAAGACAAGGCAGCTTTGTTTACATTGCACAGATAACTTCCTGTGAGTCTGTTGCCACATGTTTTATGAATTAATGACTCATCATCTGGCTACTTTCCCAACTACCTATATTGGGGTTGGTTTGTCTAAGAATTAATGACTGTTCGCTGCAAATTAATCCCTTCCCTATTTTGAAATTTATGTTCAGTTAATAATAGCCTGCTGAAGGTACTTACCCAGAGAACTTACATCAGAATTCATTCCAAATATGAATTTTATTCTAAATTCAATTTAAAATCTACCAAGAATGTAGCAAGATGTTTTACAGGAAGAGCTCTGTTGAAAGTGTGCCTTTGCCTACTTTCTCTAAATGAGAAATTTCTATTTAGAATATAAATATGCCAGTTAATGGTGAAATTTCTTTTATGTTCCTTTAAACTGCACATGCCATTATTAATTCTCAATCAGTGTTGCATTGTTATTGACATTTTGCAATTCACATTCAAGTGTCAATATCAACCTAACAATGCAAATGTTTTGTTTTTAATTGCAACTGCATAAATCGTAATTTACTTACTTGCTGAGTAATGTAATATATTAATTTGTCATTGAGAATTCAATGCCTTCATTATCAAAATCAAATTATACTATAAAATGATAATATCGCTCATTTGCAGTTCATCAATGTAACTGCTACTTTTTTTTTTAGTCTGCTTTCCTAACATAAATTCGCTTTCTAAGTGCATTGGCATATTTAACTCATTTTTGGGAAAAATACAGTTATGTCAATGTTTCTTCAAATGAGCGATATAGTAGCTGCATTATAGAAAGCCTTTTTCCTTTTGATTGGCATAAATACAGCGCTCTCTAAAAGTTAGTTCACATTATTTTTTATGATAAGTCAAAGGTAGTTGAATTATAGTCAATAAAAACGCTATAGCAGTTCAAACATTTGGATAGCTAGAATTTTAAATCATAATGTGGTGTCTCACAGCTGAAATGGAAAAATGACAACTAACTTTTGGAGGGCACTGTATATTAATTTCACCTGTCAAAAATGCAAGCAGTTTTATACAATCATAATTATAATTATGATGGTAGAATATAAACATTCATAATCAAGACTATTCCAGATATCTCTAAACCATAGTTAATAATATTATTTGTGGAGATTAATAATCCAGTTTTATTCCAGTGAATGACGGCAGGACCGCAACAGTTCCTAGGTACGATGGACTCAGCAGTGCGTTCGTCACTATTGTTAAGAAGGAGGGAGTGAAAGGACTATACAGAGGAGTCACACCAAATGTTTGGGGATCAGGCTCCGCGTGGGGCTTCTACTTTTTATTGTGAGTATTTTATTATTCGTCAAAACTAACACTGATTGACAAAACTTATGTTTTCATCAGTCACCGCATTTTAATATGTTTTTATTTTCTAATAGTAATTATTTAAATAACTTCATGAACTTTCGGTCAGTGGGTCGTCTTAGCTCAGAAAGAAATATGGCATAAATGACAGAATTTTGTTTAATTCGGTAAACAAAATTCTGTCACCAAAACAGCTTCATTAATTCCATGAGATGATTTACCCAATAAAATGTATTAAGCCAGGTAGATATTTTCACAAAACTTTTAACATAAACTAGCAGAATAATATGTGCACAAATATCCCTAGTAGTATTTAATGTAACAAATTAAAAAAAAAAAAACAGAAATCTGTAACATATTTCTGAATTTCTCTTATCAAGAATATGTTATCTTCATGTGAGTCTGATATAATAGACACACTTTTCCCTGACGGAAAGTAAAGCGGCGACAAAAATCGACCAATAGCATTCTAGTATTATCACGTCACCTAGATCAATATTGTAACATCACTAGTCATCATTGGTCAATTTCTGTAATCTTCGTTCTACTTCGATGGACAGGCACCCGAGGCGTGATAACATCTATCACTTATCAGTATCACCATCTGATGATGTTATTCGGCCCTCGTACTTAGACGTGTTTCAAGTTATAGGGCCTATCGCCAATTATCGAGCACAGTTCCAATCCCGTGCATTTAGGTATTTTTATGATGTAATTTTACAATTCGATTGGCTATGTTGCTAACTGGCTTGCAAAACCTTTTGTGGCTACCGTCAATGGTGGCATAATGTACATAACTTCATGGCAGCTACCATGGTGCATACGTATCGAATCGACCCACGTGCAGTGACTCAGCTCTTGGCCGTTGCGCGAAAACTCGCGATAGCAATAATTTTTGGGGCTAACTGTAGGTAACTATTGACCTGAGTTGAAGGAAAGATAGAAAATGCATTTATTTGATCCAGGTAAAGGCAAAGACTCTCCAAACGGTGAAGGAAAACATCGTGAGGAAACCGGCATGCTCTAGAACCAAAAATTCTAAGACATGTGATATCTGGATTCTGAAACATTTCTCCGACATTCGTTTCGCCGTTGAACGGTTCACCGATAGAACGATTCACTTTTCATTGTTTCACCGATAGAACGTTTCAATGACGAACGATTCGCCGACAGAACGATTCACTTTTCATTATTTCACCGATAGAACGTTTCAACGGCGAACGATTCGCCGACAGAATGATTCACTTTTAAAAATTTCATCGATAGAACCTTTCACCGGCAAACGATTCGCCGACACAACTGTTCGTCTGTCCCTTTTCTTTTTTTTTATGGATGGAAAATCATCAAATGACCCCTCCCGCTCTGGGTTTAGCGGAAGGGAGTATCAGACTCTTACTGACTAAAACCCATCCGTGTTCCTTCCTTAGCCCTTTATGTTCCGGGGTAGCGGTAACCCTTTCGGACAATCCCGCACCCCCGGCAGGCTTCGGCCCTGCCAGGCCCCTTCCTTTTTGCTGACATCTCTTTGAGGCGCGCGTGGAATACGTACGCGCCGTCCGGCGCGGGCCTGGTCCTGATCGGACGGTGAGCTACCCATTACTCTCCGTCCGCAGGCCCGCGCCTACGGTGGCCGGGAGTCGTCACGCGGCTCCCGACGCCCGGAGCGTCTCCCGCGGCGGCTGGGACGTGAGGCTCTCTCCCTCAGCCGTCCCGCCACCTCCTTCGCTAGCATGACTGCTTCGCAGAAGGAGATGACTGCCTCCACCACCACTATCGTGGCGTGCCCTGCGCTGGGTTGCGAAAGTCGCTCCTTCCATGCCACCATGTGATCGCGCTGGAGGTCCGTCCGCTCCGCCGCGACTTGCCGCGGAAGCGGAGTTTCCCCCCGGCGTAGTGACTCCGCGCGCCACTCATACAGGCGCGCGAGGACTATCGCCTCCAGATCCCATGGCGGCAGTCCGGCAAGGAGGCTTGCCGCCTCGTCCGAATCGTGCGGTACCCCCGGATCAGCCTTACGGCTACCACCTTTTGCATTCAGATAGTGGGCGGCTCGCCGCCGCAGAGAACACGCCCACACCGGGGCCCCGTATAGGGCCATGGACCGCACGACCCCCGCGTAAAGCCTCCGGCAGGAGGCGTTTGGCCCCCTTAGGTTGGGCAAGAGCCGCTTAAAGGCGGCCCCGGTCCTTTCCAGTTTGGGGGATAAACGGAAATAGGTTTACATGTCGAATACCTATGTTTTATACCCCAGGGGCAGACGAAGAGTTGTGTCGGCGAATCGTTTGCCGGTGAAAGGTTCTATCGATGAAATTTTCAAAAGTGAATCATTCTGTCGGCGAATCGTTCGCTGTTGAAACGTTCTATCGGTGAAATAATGAAAAGTGAATCGTTCTGTCGGCGAATCGTTCGTCATTGAAACGTTCTATCGGTGAAACAATGAAAAGTGAATCGTTCTATCGGTGAACCGTTCAACGGCGAAACGAATGTCGGAGAAATGTTTCAGAATCGATATCTGCCAACCCACATTGGGCCCTCGTGGTGGATCACGGCCCTCTCCCTCTCACAGAGAGGAGGCCTGTGTCCCAGCAGTGCGAACATTATAGGCTGAAAACAAAAAAAATAAAAGAATCTTAGTAAGGAGAAAGACAAGTAAAAAGTCAAGGGGTGTCCCTTTTTGAGAGCGATCGATATAGCAATTAAATTTCGTCTAACCCTGTCACTGCTGCTACCGTACGTCACACAGTAAACTAATTTCGCGAAATGTATGTTTTATATTATAATGCATTGAAAGAAAAACTGAAACATCTTTACTGCTTGGCACGTGCGTGCCTTTGTTACATTGTGAACTGAACGACGACGTCAATGTTTATTTAAAATTCTCTCTCATCATGTCGCTTTCAATATGTCGTAGGTACAGAGAAAATACAGGTCACTTACGACCTTTTTTCCGCTTGTATAATAAATCTGTGGTAATGACAACGTAGAATTCTCAATGCATAATTATTTAGAAGTCTATGAATTTTAGAATTTGCATGAGCTGTCGTCGTGTTTGAAATTGGCAAGATTTCCAATTTATGAGTAGCTGAGTAGGTACGAAGTTCAATCAGCTAGAACGGAAGTGTACTCCCCGTAGAATTGTAAAAAACAGGTACTCCCCGTAACTGAATGACTGGGTTTTAGATAGTAGTTAAAAGTAAATTTTTTATTTCTTAAACCGTTTATGGACACACATATAAACAGACAAGAAGAAAGTAACAGAAAAATATGTACGTACTTACAAAGGTGATATACTAAAGAACTCTAAAGATTAAAAAATTGGTTCATCCATTTTTTTTTTTAATAAAGGCTAGAGTCAAAAATAAACCAGTTACCCAAAAATACTAATAAACGTCTTAATAATTGCCTGGCATTTATCATAATATCACTTACTTTATTGAGGTAGCCAGGGAATTTAGATGATGCGATTTCGTAGACTAAGGATCGCCCTGTGTAAATATTTAGCCATTGTGAATTGTTATTGTTATCAAACTTGTTCATGTATTTAAAAATTATTCGTGTATTTTTCGTATTGTCAAATTAACATGGGACAATAAAACAAAGAGCATTGTTTCAAAATCAATGTTGTCTGGTCGAATCACTGACACAACTTTTGGTAAATGTCATTAACCGTAAATATATGTAGTACGTTACTACGTTTTCGCCAAAAATAACTTAAGGGGGATGCGCTACCGTAGTCCGCGAAATTCGAATTTTCTTGTTTTTTTTTTGCAGGCCAGTGTAAGGTTAGTGTATGTTGATTAAAATATGATTCGCGACCGTAAGAAAATATGGCTTTACAGAATTATAATCATTAGAATCAGCAATACAACTCCTTAGGTTAGAATTAGTCTCAAATGTCTTAATTTCATGTACCTACTTATGGTCAATGTAGCGGTATCTACAACGCCACATGCGAACAACGCGTCATACTGACGTCACGCAAATCCTGCATCGCGCAAGCAGAGTTTACCGCGCAACTAGCATAGATACAATAGCCCGACATGACTCATTGGGCAGTTGCCCGCCAGACACAACACCCGTCTGGTCGGAGGATCCTCCCTTTTCTGATGGAGGTTGAGTGAACTTTACACCCTGTTCCTCATACCTCTATAGTCAATAATATAATCAATAGGGTATAAAATAAACTTAAAGAGATGTATTGATATTTTATATGATTATAATTCTGCATACCTATAAATAAATATTTCTTACGGCCGCGGATCATATAGATCAACATATCTGATACTGACTTGCAAATTGAAAAAAAAAATGCGATTTTCGCGGGCTATCTTGACGCTTGCGCCTTAATGAATACCTACCTCGTTACGAAAGTAATTAGATACTGATGCCGCTAATAATCTTTCGTAAAAAATAATTATAGCATTCATTTCTACACAAGTTTTTGCTTGTTGCTAATCAAGTAGGTACGTAATTAGCAACAAAGATAATGAAATAATCTTTCTATATCATTTGTTACATAATTCTTTTGTCTGTATGTTTGAAGCTTGAGAAAGGTAGGTACCTAAGCAGGCTTTTTCTCGCCATTAATTTTATTATAATAGTAAATTGATATACCACGTATAAAGTGCGAAAACAATTTACCTACTAATCCGATAGTCAAGGGTAAATATTGGAACTATCGGAATGCATATCCACGACCCACAATGCGTGTAAACGTGACTTCAGCGTCACGTGTCTTTCTTGAATCAATTGTTCCGGTGAATATCTCCAGTTTCAGAGCAATCTATTGATTTTTATCCATATGTTGTGATTGCGATATGATGTCGCTACTTTTATTATTAAAATCTGACGTGGTTTCTGATTATGTGAGGACAATGATATTCACGCCTCTAATCACCACAGGGTTAGGATAGAGGTGTACAAACCAGACCAAACCAACCAGATATGATGCTGAGGTTCTTACGCTTGTGTGCACCATCGTTGTCCTTAAAATAGCTTACCATCAGCCATAACAGAGGTCATTCGCGAGCCTATCAAATAAAAAAGACGGGTTGCACTCCGGGAGTGCCGGCAGAAGTGAAAACTTGAATATTAACGTTGAAATAAATCAATTATGAATTGAATTAATATAACTATTTTTTTTTCACTATTTCTGCGTCACTTTTTTCATTAATCGATGCACTTTGTTCAATTTCCATATTTTAAACACTTTATATACACGAATTTTACGAATACACAGCAGTGTGGCTACTACACAGACGGTCGAGCCATCAGCTGTCCATCCATCCATCCACATCCACGTCCACCATCACCGTCACCGTCACCGTCACCGTCACCGTCACCGTCACCGTCACCGTCACCGTCACCGTCACCGTCACCGTCACCGTCACCGTCACCGTCACCGTCACCGTCACCGTCACCGTCACCGTCACCGTCACCGTCACCGTCACCGTCACCGTCACCGTCACCGTCCGTCCGTCCGTCCGTCCGTCCGTCCGTCCGTCCGTCCGTCCGTCCATCCATCCATCCATCCATCCATCCATCCATCCATCCATCCATCCATCCATCCATCCATTATTGTGTCTCACTTGGTTCACTTCGGTTGGCGCCGCCGTAGAAAGAGGGGGGGGGGGGGGGGGGAATCTCTCCTGACGGTCACGTGTCCTGACGCGAGTTTAACATTTTTTCCCCATTACAAAAAGTGTGCAACGCCGCTAAAGAAGTTTTCACTTCAAAAATACCCAGTCCTTTAGTTATGGCATAGAACAAAAAAAAACCCTATTATTCATTCCCTTTGTTAAAAGCATGAACAGGTTGCATTAGTAAAGTTAGCTAAATCCATCTGTTGCGTCGTTCGTCATTGAATTAGATATTCAAGTGCATTATTCTCAAAATAAAGCCATTAATAAGTTATATTAGTCATCTATAAAATTATTAGGAGTAAACAGAAACGGCACTAACGCAAAACTGGGAACATGGAAAGTGACATATTTTGTTCTTTACCTGTGTCCCATAGATTTTTCCTGCACTGATGTCAGGAGATCATTAATACGGGGTGAAATTTTAATCACCGTTTCCCTCTTAAGGGGTCATTGTACTCATCATTATGAACAACTTTTACTATGGAACTAAACATGAAATCGCGAAAAAAAAATCAGCTGTTCCCTACATTTTGACGAGTTATGCGAACATAAATGTAGGTAACAGCTGTTTTTTTTTTCACGATTTCAGGTTTTGTCCCATAGTAAAAGTTGTTCATAATGATGAGTACAATGACCCCTTAAGAGGAAAACGGTGATTAAAATTTCACCCTGTATAGTAGAAAGAGTCGTCTAAACAAAATTAGTGCAGAAATTCCCGTTTAGGATCACGAATGCACTTATACAGAGCAGTTTCATTTGGAATGTCAATAATGGCATGCTTCCAAGTCTCACTCAGTTGCTATTCGTCATATCTCAGCCCTTTGCCTGCATTTGATCGATCTTTATTCTGTACCTACTAAATGGAGTCTGTTACTTTCGGTCACCTTTTGGACACGCTATTATTGAGGCGTAACCTCTCATTTTCCACATCCGTTGTTTTAATATTACGCATAGGTATAGGTATCTACACGCTAAATCACGTGCCTTTTTGTGAAATCTGCCAAAACAAATATACGTCGTGTCAGCAGTGAATGAGTTAATTTTAATTTAATGATATTTTACATTCATCGCACTTATGCCCGGTTTCTGAAGAATTCTTAAACGGAGTTTAAACTTTCAATAGCTTTGTTTCAACATAATTATCCATTCAAGGGAATTCCTTCCTTATGCTCGGTAATAATTCACTCGGCTTTTAAGCTAAATTCTTCCTTAATGGCGTGTTCAGAAACACGATATCGAACCAATAAGTCACTATCGAATGGATAAACTCCGTTTAAAAACCTCAGAAGCCGGGCATTAGAGGTTCAAATATTTTAATTGCATTGTAGAAGAGAAAGGATTTGATAGAAAACATACGAGGTGCCTTGAAAAACAATATAGGGAAATTCTCATATTCTGTGGGAGGTGGGAGCCGCTTACTTCATTCCAGATAGGGATATTTTCTTGTTTCATATTATGTGTTTTCCTGCTCTATTCGACTCGCCTGCACTAGGTCATCCGTCATACTTACGCGATACATCTTGCGTCACTTGAAAACATAATTGTCTCATTTCTGAGACTTGTCGGCTCGTCAAACTCAGTTTATGCCCAGACCACGTGCCGATACTAATATGCTCTAGAATGTTCGCCATCAAATACTTACCATTATTACCAAACTAGGGTAATTACTTACTTGGTGTTGCTGGGGTTTTTCGTTTCTATGGGCTTAGGTCCGTGGCACTGGCATGTGGCCTGTCCGCGATAAAAAAATCAAAATTACTGTCTCTGTATTCGTTCGGAGTCTAGATTTGAACTGTAAACCCCCTATCTATACATGTCTTAGAGAAAAATGGCGAGTACTAAAGTATATTATGTTTGACCAAACCAATTTCCCCACAGTTATAACGCAATAAAAACATGGATCCAAGGCGGGAATGCGCGTACGCCCCTCGGCCCCGGCCTACACATGTTAGCCGCTGCGGAAGCCGGGGTGCTATCCCTCGTCATGACGAACCCTATCTGGGTGGTGAAGACCCGCCTCTGTCTCCAGTACAGCGAGGAAAGCCTGACTGACAACAAACGGTACAAAGGCATGGTTGATGGCCTGATGAAGATCTACAGGACTGAAGGGATAAGGGGACTGTACAGGGTAAGCAAATAATCATTATTTTTAACGGACTTAAAAAAAGGAGGTTCTGTATTCGATCGGTATGTAGTCAGTGTCAATAAACGAAAATTCGGAACCAACGACACCGACATCCGAAATTAAAGTTATAAAATTTATCACTTAGTAGGTAGTGCTATTTATTTTGAAGGCGGTTGTTTTTTTTTTTTTTTGTAAAAATGTTTTAAGTACCTATTTTGTGTTTTTTCTGATCTATGGCTGGGTGACCATCTTTACACACCGAGATCCCTCCGTGCCTCGGAAAGCACGTTTTAAGCCGTTGGTTCCGGTTGTCATTCGTGGATCTTTGACAGTCATTACGGGTTTTCAGAAGCCCGAAAGTCTGACAACCAATCTAAGCCTAGGGGTATCCTGGTACCCATGTTAAACACTGGTATTTAGCTGCATCGGGTTAGACTGGAACGAAGCCGACCCCAACATAGAAGATGATTTTGTGTATTTTTTCATTACTTTTCCCCGCTCTAGTAATTTCTCCTGTATCTGTGTTGTCTTAAATTAGACCCATTGCAGATTCTGGTTACTTAAATGGAGCGCTGATATAATGAATGACCTTTGGCCCTAATTTAGATTGACGTTTCGCGGAATGAAATTTGTTTTTGCACTTTATAAAAACGTACTTATGGTCAATGATTATTCTTTATAATGCCTAAAACGAATTATATTTAGACGTTTTGCAGTACCTACGTAAGTTAAAAGATACACACAAGCTATCGTAATTAGCGTTTAAATCGCTTAAAACAAAACTGTTTCAATCGATTTTCAGTGTAATATTACTATGTGAAAGAAAATCCATTAAAATGGTACCTAATGAATGAAACAAAGAAAATATGTGTTGGAGTCTTAACAATCGTTAGACCATTTAGGCCAGCCCGTATTGCTGAACCTCTCTCAAAACTCATTAAATACTTAAGACTCATTTAAACCCATTTGATTGGTTGAAACTAGTTCTAATGCCCGTGCCAAACCAACGGTAAAAGCCAATAATTATCGCGATGACGGGCGTTAATCGTAGGTGCAGCCAAAACTTATCGCGATAATTATCGGCGTTTCCCGTTGGTATGGCCCGGGCATAAGAAATACTTGACTGTCTTGAGTAAAGTTCAGCAATACCGCCCTTGGGCTTGGACTCAGTTCGTCCGTTCCCACAAAGAAGATACAATATGATATTATTTTCATTGTGGGAAAGAGTATACGTGGGGTATTAGTTACCTACTCGTTCTTTGAAAATAATCATCAACACTGTTGGTTGCATAATATAAACACACTTTGTGTTTTATAACATAACCAAGCAACGTTAATATTCGCGTTGGAAGTTAGTCACACCTCGCCAATAATACATACATACAACACACATACATACATGACATACATTCTGGTTGTAAATATTGAGAATTTCAAGTAATTATTAAGTTGCTGATTTAATTAATAAGTATTATAAACGCAAAAGTTTGTGAGGACGGATGGATGGATTTATGGATCGATGTTTGTTACTCTTTCACCCAAAAACCACTGAACGGATTTGGATGAAATTTGGCACACATGTAGTCTATAACCAGGATTAACTAAAAAAAAACTGGATTAAAGTATCCAATGTGTTATTCCAATGTAGAAACTATATTGCTGTAAAATTTCATTAAAATCGATTCAGTAGTTTTTGCGTGAAAGAGTAACAAACATCCATCCATCCATCCTCACAAGCTTGCGCGTTTATAATATTAGTAGGAAGTAGGATAAATTATTTAGAATAAAAATAATGATTATCTTATTGATATTTGCCACATCTGTGTAACATGTGTATCATACACATTTCTGTCTATAGATACTTTATATCGTGGACACGATAATTATTATGATATATGACATGACGTCATCATTAATTTGTTTCTCTAGTGATGATAATGTAGAGTGCTTGATAATGTTACAGATAGCCCTTTATTTATTTTGTGAATTACGTACCGAAATTAACGAAGTTTAATGTCCCTAGTAGGGGTTGCCAACTTTTTTTATCCATACTAATATTATAAACTAGCTGCGCCCCGCGGTTTCACCCCCGTAAATGTCGATCCCATGGGAATATCGGGATAAAAAGTAGCCCATTTTTTTTTCAGGCAATTTTTTAAATTTTTCTCTCCGTAAGAACCATCCTCGTACTTCAAGGAATATTATAAAAAAAGAATTAGCGAAATCGGTTCAGCTGCTCTCGAGATTTGCGCTTAGCAACTAGCAACACTCAGCGATTCATTTTTATATTATAGATGAGTCTGTCTGTTCTGTTACCTCTCTTCACGCTTAAACCGCTGGACCCTTTTTAGATGAAATTTGGTATAGAGGTAGTTTGAGTCCCGGGAAAGGACATAGGATAGTTCTTATCCCGATATTCCCACGGGAAACTTATGCGGGTGAAACCGAAGGGCGCTGCTGGTATCAAATATAGTATTTTGGAGGTACAGAGGGGATTTGATAGGTAAATGTTGTCACCCATCCACGGACCAACCGTGGCAAGCGTAGCTTAACCTCATCGATCGACCCGTGAGGCTGTTATTACTTAGCCACAAGCCCCTCAAAAATTAAATCTGATGTACCTACGAGTAAAATAAATCGATATTTGCAGAATAATCAGCGGGGTAATTGCGTAACAAACTAACGGTAGGAATGGCTTTCATTTTGACAGTTCAACAACATTCATTGCGTTATTTACGTTGTTGAGCAGACAAATTTTTCGAACATATGAAGCAATGGTTTAGCAATATCCTTCAAAATGATTCAGATTGTGATTGGGAGCAGTGGTGGCCCAGTGGTATCAGCCGCGACTTACAAGTTGTAGGTCGTAGGTTCGAACCTCGACAGACGCTTTACTTTGTGTAAATTATTTCATCACCACTGCTCTCAAAACGGTGAAGGAAAACATCGTGAGGAAACCGGCATGTCCTAGAACCAAAAATTCGAAGACATGTGACATCCACCAACCCGCACTGGGCCCGCGTGGTGGATTACGGCCCACTCCCTCTCACAGAGAGGAGGCCTGTGTCCCAGCAGTGGGAACGTTATAGGCTGATTATGTTGTTGTTGTTGTTGTGATTAATAGTGTGTTACGCAATTAGGGTGGCGGTTCACCACAGTCATGACTGATAAGATTTGAGGTTGTCGGTATGAACTACAAACTTAAAATCACGTGCTCGTCGAACTGCGAATATTAGTTCAATCTAGACATTATTATAGCTGACACAAATCTAGACTGTTTTTCCTGTCGACCAATAATGAGCTGTACCTACCTACACAGTCTCATTCTGATTTAAAATAGCCCTAAATATTCTAAATGGTTCGCATGTCTCCGAACAACCATTTAGAATATTTACGGCTATTTGAAATCAGAATGAGACTATGAAAAATTCGAGTTATTCTGCGGGGCAATTGCGTAACACTTTATCAATCGGAATCGGTTTCATTTTGACAGTTCAACAACATTCATTGCGTTATTTACATATTTACGTGTTGAGCAGACAAATTTTTCGAACTAATGAAGCAATGGATTAGTGATTGGCTTCGAAATGATTCTGATTCCGATTAATAGTGTGTTACGCAATTAGGGTGCTGGTCTGACCCCCTGAACCTCCCCTCCACCCCCCTCGATCCCCTATAGATTGTCAAATTAAATTAGCTAGCGCGAACGTGATGGGTATCGATATCTTAACACGAAGAACACAGATTTTCTCAACTCATACTTCACAAAGTAACAATAAAAGACGGGTTGCACTCCGGGAGTGCCGGCAGAAGTGAAAACTTGAATATTAACGTTGAAATAAATCAACTATTGATTGAATTAATATGACTCATTTTCTTTCGCTATTTCTTCGTCACTTTTTTCATTAATAGATGCACTTTGTTCAATTTCCATATTTTAAACACTTTCTATACACGATTTTTACGAATACACAGCAGTGTGGCCACTACACAGACGGTCGAGCCATCAGCTGTCACCATCCATGGATGCGCGTGGCACGCTGTAACATAAACACACACGAACATTCGCGCAAGCGCCCTGCGCCGCCTAAACGAAACAGCAGGCATACATTTTCGCCGCGCCGTAGAAAGAGAGGAGGATACTTCCTCTCCTACGCCGCGCCGGCTGTCTACTCTCCATCCGTCTTACGAATTTTCGATCAGGTCACGTGTCCTGACGCGAGTTTAACATTTTTTACCCATTACAAAAAAAGTGTACAACGCCGCTAAAGAAGATTTCACTTCAAAAACATCCAGCGGTTGTTGAACCCAAAAAAAACCGTCAGATCTTTTTTGTTTCATCATGTCTGCAGAGTTTCGCTAGCTTATTTGACCCTGTATGCATGACCAGTGGTCCACTTTAGCCCTGTATCGAAAGAGCTGGAAGTCATGGGGAGAGGCCTTTGCCCAGCAGTGGGGAGATGCAGGCTAACAGTAATAGTATGTATACAGGATGAAATTGAACACATGCGACAAATCGAAATGGGAGATTGTACTCATCATTATGAACAACTTTTACTATGGAACCAAACCTGAAATCGCAAAAAAAAAATCAGCTGCTCCCTACATTTTGACGAGTTATGCGAACATAAATGTAGGGAACAGCAGATTTTTTTTTTTCGCGATTTCAGGTTTGGTTCCATAGTAAAAGTTGTTCATAATGATGAGTACAATCTCCTATTTCGATTTGTCGCATGTGTTCAATTTCATCCTGTATAAGTTTATTTGTTGGAATATCCTGTTTGTGTCTTTACTTTGTGACGTCATTTACATAAGATAAATAATCGGAAGGAATGATTGATTTGTGTATCGATTGTTACAAAAATAAATATGTTTTGATAATGATCGATTTAAAACTTTTATCTTTTATTCTGGAAATATTTTTGTTTTATAAACGGATTAGGTACACGAATTGTGGTGCTTTTTAGTTTGTAATATTTATGAAATCTATACTAATATTATAAAGAAGTAAAATTTGTTTGTAAGTAGGGGGTAATCTCTGGAACTACCAGTCGGATTTGAAAAATTCTTCTTGCATTTGATAGCCCAATTCTTGAGGAAGGCTATAGGCTATTTAACATCACGCTATGACCCTTAGGAGCCGAGCAAAAAGAAAAAAGTCAAAAAGAACGTTAAGTGATAGCGCGGGCGGGATTTGCGATACGAGGGGGAACGGGGACGGCTCGGGGGAAACAAGAAGTTTCACGCGAACGAAGTAGCGGGCTGAAGCTAGTAGGTAATACATTCATTTAGCATATTATGTAATAATAGTATTTGGAATTTTTGCTCTGTAATAATGATCAGAACTTTACACATTGTAGTGTTGCATTATTGTCATCTAATATTGAGTTGCATAAATAAAAAAAATATCATGGACAATGAGGCCTCAAGCCTTTATGATAATGTGTACGCAACAATTGACGTCAGAAACAATAAACAAAACGCATGTTGTTGTGATTATTTTGTCACGCTCAGCAAATAAGTAACAACAAGATTAATCGAAGGTGATATTTATATTTTTGAGATAACATTAGGAAAGGACTTGATAAACAGCCTATAGCAATTCACTGTTGGACATAGGGCTCTCTTATCACGCCATTTAACTTACATACATACATACTCAGCAGTTCCCACTGCTGGGACACAGGCCTCCTCTCTGTGAGAGGGAGTGGGCCGTAATCTACCACGCGGGCCCAGTGCGGGTTGGTAGATGTCACATGTTTTTGAATTTTTGGTTCTAGGACATGCCGGTTTCCTCACGATGTTTTCCCTTCACCGTTTTGAGAGCAGTAACTTGATTCTCGGTAAATCTCATCCAGCTGCCTAGCTGCTACCCTGCGGACACATAAACTCTTGTGAAAACACTAAATTCTCAAAAATTTAGTTCTATACATATTTTAGACTAGCTGCGCCCCACGGTTCCACCCGCATAAGTTTCGATCCCGTGGGAATATCGGGATAAAAAATAGCCTATATATTAATCCATCGTGTCAGCTACCTCCATACAATTTTTTTTCGAAATTGGCCCAGCCGTTTGAGCGTGAAGAAGTAACAAACATATAAACACACACACACACAAACTTTCGCCTTTATAATATTAGTGTGATAATATTATAAAGACCAAAGTTTCTAGTCTAAATCACACTAATGTGATTTAGACTAGAAACAGTGAATAATAAATAGTAATAGTCTCTTCGAAGACTCAATTGGCTACAGTACCTACTAAAAATACGAATAATATTCAGTACCGTACATCTTCAAACGATTATGTAACCAAGTCATGACACATGAAGTCATGACTCACCTACATGAAAAAACCCGCAAAAGCTTTCCATAACTTAATTACCTGGCGTACGTAGGAAAAAAAGTCTAATAATAACATATTGTTTCAAGGACCTTAGAATGCTTGACGTCATACACTTGATAGATTATACTTGAAGGCTTAATCAATGTATTGATCGTATATGCTGTCAAGTCGAGTGAAGCTTTCAGTATGGCTTTTAGTTTTGTCCTTTAGATGGGAAAGGTTAGATAAAAGACAGGTGCTAACATTTGGAGGACATTAGGACATATTATGCCCGTCTTTACATACATCGTCCGACCAGACAGGCCCGAGTTGGCGGTGCAGTGTTCCACACGCGCCACTCGAAAGTGGGTGCGGTCATTATAGGAATGGGCGCACGGGGTGGTGGGACCCGCCGAGGAACAGCGGGTCGAGGCCTGTCGGGGGAGCGGTGAATGCTTATGCGAATCCCGTACCCCCCTGTCAACCCCACGATAGAGGAAGTCCATGAGAATTTCCACCGCGGAAAAAAGGTGACTCCTAAACTCCTAAATTAAAGCCTAAATATGTACTAGCGCACTGTCGGATTTTCAAATTTGAGCATTGAGCCGAGGGTTGCGAAAACGAGCATAAGATTTCCCAATTTAGAAATGCAATAGTGATTTGGCTTCCTGTTGAGCATTCAGCGGTTTTAAGCCATGAAATGGCCAAGTGGTAACGGCCGCGACTTACGAGTTGTAGGTCGTAGGTTCGAATCCATACAGGCGCTTTACTTTGTGTAAATTATTTCATCATCACTGCTCTCAAAACGGTGAAGGAAAACATCGTGAGGAAACCGGCATGTCCTGGAACCAAAAATTCGAAGACATGTGACATCTGCCAACCCGCACTGGGCCCGCGTGGTAGATTACGGCCCACACCCTCTCACTGAGAGGAGGCCTGTGTCCCAGCAGTGGGAACATTATAGGCTGATTATGTAAGCCATGAAATGCTTTTGAAAATTTGTCTCTAGCAAGATAATTATGATCTTCAACAAAGCACTGTCTTAAAAATAAAAGAAGAGTGGCTGTGGCTGATGATAATGATGAAATCAAAGACAAATATTTATAAAATTCGAATCACATGATTCCTAACGAAACGACGACAAATAAACAATATTATGAATAATGTCTCTAAGTCCTTGAAAAGCGACCTTCGCCGCTTCAATACAGATCGTATTGAGGAAGCGATAGAGCAAAATAGAGGCTCCAAGGTTTTTGCTAGAGATCTGTCTATTGGGCAGAGCCAGCTTATGAAACTGAAGACTGATGATGGCAGGATCGTATCCGCCAAACCTGAGCTGTTGAGAGAGATCGAGAGGTTCTATGGACAGTTATACACGTCAACAAGCAACCCCGTTACGAATCTGGCAAACGACCCAAGAGCTAGATTGACCCGACACTATACCGAAGACATCCCGGACGTCAGCCTGTACGAGATTAGGATGGCTCTGAAGCAGCTTAAAAACAACAAGGCACCGGGTGATGACGGAATTACGGCCGAGCTCCTGAAGGCCGGCGGAAAACCCGTTCTTAAGGCCCTTCAGAGGCTGTTTGATTCCGTCATACTCGAGGGTAAAACACCACAGGCATGGAACAGAGGTGTGGTGATACTTTTCTTTAAGAAGGGTGACAATGCCCTTCTTAAGAATTATAGGCCCATCTCACTTCTGAGCCATGTCTACAAGCTGTTTTCGAGAGTCATCACGAACCGTCTCGCGCGCAGGTTTGACGACTTCCAGCCTCCCGAACAAGCCGGATTCCGTAAAGGCTTTAGCACCGTAGACCACATACATACGCTGCGACAGGTTATACAGAAGACCGAAGAGTATAACCTGCCTCTCTGCTTAGCGTTTGTGGACTACGAGAAAGCCTTTGATTCGATCGAGACATGGGCTGTACTGCAGTCTCTTCAACGGTGCCAGATCGACTATCGGTACATCGAGGTGCTGAAGTGTCTGTACGAAAACGCCACTATGTCAGTTCGACTCCAGGACCAGACCTCGAAACCTATCCTTCTGCAGCGAGGTGTGAGACAGGGAGACGTTATCTCTCCGAAACTGTTCACCGCTGCTCTGGAGGATGTCTTTAAGGTTCTGGACTGGAAAGGAGCTGGCATTAACATCAATGGCGAGTACATAACTCACCTTCGGTTTGCCGACGATATAGTAGTCATGGCTGAGACTATGGAGGACCTCAGTACAATGCTCGATGACCTCAGTAGAGCCTCTGAAAGAGTGGGTCTGAAAATGAACATGGACAAAACGAAGGTCATGTCAAATGCCCATGTAACACCCACTCTCATGAAGATCGGAGACGCTACACTCGAAGTCGTGGACGAGTATATTTACCTAGGACAAACTGTCCAGTTAGGTAGGTCCAACTTCGAGAAAGAGGTCAATCGTCGAATCCGACTCGGCTGGGCAGCGTTCGGGAAGCTACGCAATATCTTCTCGTCCCACATACCGCAGTGTCTCAAGACGAAAGTCTTTGACCAGTGCGTGTTGCCAGTGATGACATATGGCACTGAAACGTGGTCGCTCACAATGGGCCTTATTAGAAGGCTGAAAGTCACCCAAAGGGCAATGGAGAGGGCTATGCTTGGAGTTTCCCTGCGGGATCGAATCAGAAATGAAGAGATCCGCAGGAGAACCAAGGTAACCGACATAGCCCGAAGAATTGCCAAACTTAAGTGGCAGTGGGCAGGGCACATTGCTCGCAGAACAGATGGCCGATGGGGCCGAAAGGTTCTGGAGTGGCGACCGCGTACCGGAAGGCGTAGCGTTGGAAGGCCTCCCACAAGGTGGACCGACGACCTTGTGAAGGCCGCAGGAACTCGTTGGATGCGAGAAGCACAAAACCGGTCAAAGTGGAGGTGCTTGGGGGAGGCCTATGTCCAGCAGTGGACGTCTTTCGGCTGAAATGATGATGATGATGATGATGATGAATAATGTTCCTTTAAATCCATACTATCCATACTAATATTATAAATTCGAAAGTAACTCTGTCTGTATGTGACCTTTTCACGCCTAAACCACTGAACCGATTTATATGTAATTTGGTATAGAGATAGTTTGTGTCCCGGGAGAGGACATAGGATAGTTTTTATACCAATAATCATCCTTTAAGAGAGTGAAAAGAAGGGTGGAAGTTTGTATGGGGAATCAATAACCGCTGCACCGATTTAGATGAAATTTAGTATGGAGAAAGTTTGAGTTGTGGGAAAGGATATAGAATAGGTTTTATCCCCGAAATTATCCCTTAAGGGTGTAAAAAAGGGGGTGGAGATTTGTAAAGGATCAATAAAAAAGGACTATAATACTTTTATCGCGGGTGAAACCGCGGGGCACAGCTAGTGTAAATATACTTCTGATTAGAAAGGTCACGCAAACACTCACTATAGTATATCATTGTATGTAGGTCTTAGACCTTGGTACCTCCATCCAAGGCTACAGGGGCCCATAAAATGAACAAATGGAAACGCTTTGACAAGGTCGACATGGAATGTTCTGTAAATGTCTACGAAGTTGAAGAGAATAGAATTGGAAATGATGAATTATAGTAGGTAAATGAATCATGTATGATTTATGTTCAGAAATTATGGAATAAATAAAAAAGGATGAATGTTTAAGCCACGCTTATGTTTTGATAAGCCAATTCATAAATTGAAGGAGTGTAAATAGAAAGAGAGTTTGAGAGAGTATCGGTCGTCCGGCGGCAAGCTAGATGGGCGGACGACATTGTTACCATCGCCGGCAGAACCTGGAGGAGGCGGACATAGGAACGTGGGGATTGCGACAAGAAAAGAGAGGCCTATGCCACGATAATGTTATCTAAAGTCTATTCAAAATGTTTCAAATTGATGTTATTTCAAGTTAAACAAAAATAATAATTAAAAAAATAGTCAGAAGTAGCTATAACAGGTAAAATTAGCTTACGAATCTACTATTGGTAATCAAAATGGTTCGTTTTTGTTTATAGGAACCGAGCGCAAGATAGCCAATGTCTTCGACCCTCACCTAAAGAGGCTCTCGTTAAAAAGTTAGGTCAAAAAGATAACTTGGAGCCCTGACCACCAAGTAGATTAGACTTTGTACATATAAACGAATATCATAAGTCTTAATGCCAATGTAAGTTTAAAGATGACTCCTCGCTTCACCTCTGTAAAATTAATTGTAGAATCGAGTAAATAATATTATAATTGGGTCTGTTTGCATACCAAACGTTCAATCCAGTTTAAACCGGTCAGCTGATACTCACACCCGTTCACAGTTCATAGATATGGAATTCGGATTGCGATATATCTTTTGAATTCGTTATATATTCTGTATATTTACTAATGACGAGCGGGGATCGCAAAATGAGTTTTATTTTGTTGGTTACAAGATTGAAAATTGAAAAGTTCATTGTTGGATATCTTAAGGAGAATATGACGAAAAGTACAGTCTTAAATATGAATGTGGAAGGTTATAAGAAAAGACAGACCGAAGCGAAGATGGTTGGGTTGTGGAAGTCATATTAAAGCTAGGAAAGAGTTTAGAAGACGTCTTATCTGTTTACACGATGTATGGAAGAAAAGTAACCCAAATCAATTGCCAAAAGGACAAAAGGATGCTAATGATTATCAGAACGAAGTCTGTCTTCAAAGCAAGAGTGAATAGGCATCTTCTGGGCTTGCTCGCTCCATCATAGACCTCATCCATCGCTTTACACCAGGCAAGAACGAGGTCAGGAGCTGGCCTATTTTGCAATAAAAAAAAGAAAAAAAAAAAGAAGTAGATCCAAGGCAAATAGTCCAGGAAAATAATATGAGGAGTGGCGTTGTTCTAAATCTAAACTAACCTTCGCGAAATGTTAAAGTGAATAATGATGAAACTCCGGTGGTCGTTGCCACAGCTGTCATTGCATATGGTTAAACCCGGTTTAAGCCGATGTGGGCCCGTTTTATCACAAAGTTCATTATTGTTAGAAATTCATTGAATTGCGTGCCAATGATGTGTCAATGAATAACTTGCGTTAATTGTTTTAAGGGTATTATAGCTTTAAAAAATTTTTACGTTAAACCGTTACTATTTTTCAACGTTTATAAATAAACCCCATACTTACTTACAGTTATGTTAAACGGTTCTATTTTGCACAGGCACGTGTTTTAGTTCTGTCCTGAAAATAAATAATAATAAATTAATTCATTTCAGGTAAATAACGCCCATTAACAAACATAAATTACGATAAATCATAATGAAATAAATCAAAGTCAAATAAACTTCTAAGAAACTTTCGGAAGTTGTCGCTTATGGACTATAATAATAAAATCGATTAATCAATGATCGTTGTCGGAATTGATTGAGATAAGTGAGTCATTGATATTATAAATCTGTTGAGACTTTATAGACTAGATATACTTACTAGTTAAACTGAAGTCGCTCCACCCGCGATGGCGTTAATTTTCGTCATTTTTATTTTATTTTCTAAACACATACGATGTAACTCTGGCTCTTGAACTAGGTTGGCCTGTAAGTTAGGTCAGGAGCCAGAATTTAGATTACCGTGAAGTAGTTTAGGTATCAAAACGTATCTAATTATGGCACTACTAAAATTAGTTCTTAATTAAAAACGTCAAAAAACAAACAGACAAAAAACAGTGCGAACATTTGCAACAGTCAAGCCCTTTTCATAATATTATTATCATCTAATGTCCAGATGACGTTAGGTCTTAAACAAACATCTACAATTACTTGGTTTTTCCACAGTAATCATACTTTAGTTCACAAATATTTGTTTGGCGTAACTAGTTCGCGTTTATGTAAAATCTACGTACAGGGACATTACTCTGTTGCCACAAACCTAAGAAAACATTAGAACATAATAATATGCGCTTTTATAAATTTTAACTCGACGATATTTTTGTGGACGTTTACGTCCATGAAATGTATGGAAATACTTGAACGTTATTATAAGTAACGTTATCGAGGACGGTTTAAAAGCGTCTTCATATATTTTACTTCCCTATGTTATTGTGATGTCGTCGTGAAAGTCTAGGTTAATATCGTTCCGGTCGAAATTATAAGAGTTAGAAATTATGAGTGGGGGATATCAGCCGCACGGGTCCATGGATCAGGTTAAGTTACGCTTACCGCGGTTGGTCCGTGGATGGGTGGTCACCCATCCAAGATGATCATCTTTACATACCAAGACCCTCCCGTGCCTCGGAAAGCACGTTAAGCCGTTGGTCCCGACTGTCATTCGTGGATCTTTGACAGTCGTTACGGGTCGTCAGTAGCCCAAAAATCTGACAACCAGTCTTACCAAGGGGTATCGTATTACCCAGTAACTGGGTTGTGGAGGTCAGATAGGCAGTCGCTCCATGTAAAATACTGGTATTCAGCTGCATTCGGTTAGACTGGAAGCCGACGCCAACATAGTTGGGAAAAGGCTAGCCGCTAGGCAGATGATGACGTTAGAAATTATAAAAACGCCCATTGGATACTTCTTCTTAGCGTGGCGATGGCAAAAATATAGTTTTTTTTTTTTAATTTGTTTGGCCCAATATTCTGCAATGCGGATAGTATTCGACGTAGTAGTGACGCAGACATTAGTTCCTCACGTGTGCATGTGACAGAGCAAAACCATGACCCAAAACAACCTGCGTCATTTAATACCGGACGATGGAAACGCGGGTACAACCAAGACATATTTGTCAGCTCAAATTGGATACTCAGTAGTATTTTTTACGTACCTAACAACTTTTAATGCCCATTGTGTCACCCTTTGTAAAAAATTTACATTAATAATCTGTAATTTTTATGTTGTACGTAATAAAGAGTATTCTATCTATATACCTACAGTGGCGTAGCTATCGGAGGGCTCAGGCGGCCCCTCGGCCCCTGACCAGCAAACCTCGATCTGACCTAGCAAAAAATTTCATCCACCTTCAGAACAAAAAATTTTTGTTCAACAGAAAAAAATTATTATATTTAATATAATAATTTTTTTCTGTTGTGTAAGTTCTTGTGTTTAGCCACTTCAACCAATCGGCTGTTATGCGGCCGATTTATGAATACGCTTACTCTACTGAAATATTACTAATGAACTGCACTCCCTTTTTAGGGTTCCGTAGCCAAATGGCTAAAAACGGAACCCTTATGGATTCGTCATGTCTGTCTGTCTGTCTGTCTGTCTGTCTGTCTGTCTGTCCGTCCGTCCGTATGTCACAGCCACTTTTTTCCGAAACTATAAGAACTATACTGTTGAAACTTGGTAAGTAGATGTATTCTGTGAACCGCAGTAAGATTTTCACACGAAAATAGAAAAAAAACAATAAATTTTGGGGTTCCCCATACTTACAACTGAAACTCCAAAAATTTTTTTTCATCAAACCTGTACGTGTGGGGTATCTATGGATAGGTCTTCAAAAATGATATTGAGGTTTCTAATATCATTTTTTTCTGAACTGAATAGTTTGCGCGAGAGACACTTCCAAAGTGGTAAAATGTGTGTCCCCCCCCCTCTAACTTCTAAAATAAGAGAATGATAAAATTAAAAAAATATATATAATGTACATTACCATGTAAACTTCCACCGAAAATTGGTTTGAACGAGATCTAGTAAGTAGTTTTTTTTAATACGTCATAAATCGAAAACCGCAATTTACCTTTCACAAAGTTACAACGAACTACAAGAACTTTTATATTATGTTACTTGCTGCTACGGAACCCTTCATGGGCGAGTCCGACTCGCACTTGGCCGGTTTTTTTTTGACAAAATTCCATATCCTTGACATCTTCTACAAAATATTGTTACGGTACTCCTACACCCTAAACCATTTACGTATGTATGTATTTATGTTTTTTACTTGATAAAATAAAACCTAACCAATTTAGATAGAGCCCCAACTTTTTTTTTGCACCGGGGCCTCTGGTCACGTTGCTACGCCACTTAGTCGTGCCCAGAATCGTCTGGTTTTCGACCTTCAAACTGTCTGAATGTCGAACCTATTTTTGTTCGAAGGCTGATACTATATTGACGAAATTCCAGTTACCAAACAGGCCTAGGGTAGAAATTGGAATGCGACAACCTTCACTAAGTACTTCTGACTGGTTGACGAAGCCTGTTAGACGGCCATGTTACTCCTTTGTTGTCTGAAACTAGCTTACTACAATACTATACCATATTTTCACGTCTTTGAATGAAATCTGTCACTTGTACCTCTGAATTTAAGTTTCAGATTTGCATGACGTCTCCATTTTCAGCATTTTGACCGACCGCAGAGGTCAATTACTTGACTGTTTTGTGCTATCAATGTCTAGAGTGAAGTACTTAAACAATATTGCGTGCTTAGATTGACTGCTTAATATGATAGCAAATCTGGTTTTCATTTTACCTTTTAATTATTTATTATAGGTAAAATTATTATATTATGTAGTAAAAGTCTAACCCCCTTATTCATAAAACTTATCAAACCTATTTTAGTTAAAATGGGGTTTGTCTCTTTCTTACACACAGAAATGACAACGTGACAGATAAAGACAAACGTTCTGTAAACCTATTTTAGCTAAAATAGAGATAAAATAGAATTATGAATAAGGGGGTAAATGTTTGATCAGTATTACAATGAAATGTACATAAAAAAGAACTTTAGTATACCTAATAAATAAATTTAAAAAAATATAATATCCTGACTTAGCTAAAACTATTTTGCATCGGTATATTCCAAATTTTCCCTTCAATCAGCTAAGTCTATCGCAGTCCACTGCTGGGCATAGGTCTTCCGCAATCAGTCTGTCTTAGCCACCTTTTTAAGGTCGGCCTCCCAACTAGAAAAAAAAAAAAACTTAAGTAATATGAAAACATCTTCGTCTTACGACTTAAGACATAAAATATTCTGTGAAAATATTCAGTGCTCATTCGAAAGTATTACATAAAACGTTTTTATGAAATAAGTCTTTAATCTAGACGCAAATAAATCACATAACTTTATCTGTTATGTATGACTGTGATGTCATAGATAAGGTGTTGAAACTGTACACAAATATTTACGTGAATTGCAGCTAGAAATAGACGACTTATTGCAATAATATTGTTATGAACATAGTATTAATATGTCCATAATACATCTTCTATGCTGCAGCTAGGTTGGTTCAGGTCGAGCTTCATCAGTAAGTCTTTTGGCAGGGTTCTACTGCTTTCTCGGTTCTTTTGTATGTCATTGCTCTGTTGTGTTGTGTTAGATGTTATACAGGGTGTCCCTGGAGGTATGGATCAAATCGAATAGGGACGTGGGCAACGTCATTTCCAAACGTTTTAGTAAAAAAAAAAAACTAAAAAAAAAACTAAAAAAAAATACTAATCAATTTCTTTTTTCTTTAGATAGCCCTGATAGTATTTTTTTATGATTAATTTCTTTGAACACTAAGCGAAGTGATTGAAAAAAAAATTTAAATCGGTCATAACTTTTGAACCGTAAAAAAAATTCACTGACATTCTCAGGGTTAAAAAGTTTGGAAATGACCTTGCCCACGCCCCTATTCGATTTGATCCATACTTCCAGGGACACCCTGTATAATAATAATAATAAAATTCTTGTGAATGTAAAAGAATTAAAAAATTCTATCGATTCGTATTCTAAAAAATCTTAACCATTTATGCAAAGGTGGGTCAGCTAATTGCTATAACTGAATGTACATATAAACTAGTACGCTCTGTATATATATTCTCCTATATACCTGTATATGGCAGGGACATCGATGCGCAACCTATTAGTTACCATGAATTCAGTACGTGATTCATGGTTACATGGTTACAGTTGCGATGCACCCTGTATTCTCTTACAACAGGAAAGAGCCAATTTTCATCAATTTCGAATGACGCACAATGCTATACAATATACTGTCGGTTTTTTTTTGAAGAGCGTTAGGTATTAAAATGACAAATGATTGATGTAGCCTTGCCATCCTATGTAAGATCGAATTCGAGTCAGTTCGTACCAATTTTTAAACTGACCAATATTTAAATAATTGTTTTAAATCATTCATGAAAGCAATGAAAGATTGGTTGTGTAATAAAAATAAGATCGACTTTTATTAAAATGCTTTTGTTATCGAATCTCATTGCATGACAATGCACGTATCTTTAAGAGTTCACTCGAGCGGAAATGATGCTGGCTGCTATATCAGGTCATATCTATAAAATTCATGTATTGTCATCTATACGGAACGAGTATACAAAGTTTCAGTTTGATAAGCCAGCACCCTAATTGCGTAATCCACTATCAATCGGAATCAGAATCATTTTGAAGCAAATTGCTAATCCATTGCTTCATAAGTTCGAAAAATTTGTCTGCTCAACCCGTAAATAACGCAATGAATGTTGTTGAACTGTCAAAATGAAACCGATTCCGATTGATAATGTGTTACGCAATTGCCCTGCTGGAGACTTCTACAAAACTATTTGATGGTACTAAAGAAAAGCTAAAAAAAAGTAATAAGTGTCATAAAATCATGAATCAATACACATTATTTAGATATGGCAACCCCATCCCTCAGTTTAAAAAAGGAATGACCTAGCTTGCAATAGTGGAACGGGGTGCGGCTGAGGATCGATAGTGTACGCCCTAACAATCATGGTGACTGCATCTCCACGGGAGTTGTAGTCGCTATAAATGTTAATTTAACTGGTCTAGTTTATCGTTTGTGCTTTTATTATCGTGTAATGGATTACCCTGGATATACAGCAGGTTGGATATTGTTAGCTAGACTCTTAGAGTAGGGATATGTACAGGATGTTGCTTTTTTTCACTGAGTCCTTGTTAAGGACAAAGGATTTGTGGATATGATGAATTTCTTTATGAGATTTTCCCTTTGTCTTGATGTTTTGTCCAATATATTTTCTAATTGAAGTAGGATGTTGCGAAACCTTAATAGATGATTTGGTTACAAGTGGCTTTTAAAATATTTTAGATAAACCAAGTACGCAGTTGCGACGCCATTTGCAGTAGTCTTAACTAATGCAGATTTATTTTTCTTTTGGGCTACGATGGGGCTGTCCTGATTGATACCATTGATTATAAATAAGCCTCTAAATAAAATTATTATTATCTGCCGTTTGTCTCCCACTGCAACTTCGATCCTTCCACTTATCCCTATCTACTAATGTGTATGTTTAAGAAAATTTAAATTAAATAAATATAATAAGAACGTAATATTAATGTATAATGTTGTACGTTCCAGGGCTTCGTTCCCGGCATGTTCGGGGTGTCGCACGGCGCGCTGCAGTTCATGACGTACGAGGAGATGAAGAATAGGTACAACGAGTACAGGAACCTGCCGATTGATATCAAATTGGTAAGTTTACATACATAAACTCACGCCATTTTACCAAGAGGATAGGCAGAAACTATAGAATGCCGCCTAGTACGATCCTAACATTCAAGAACTAATATTATATTAATATAATAAGCATCAAAATCATCTAAAATCTTCTTAAATTACAAAGGATTAATCGTTTGGTTTGTTACTTTTTAATTGCTGAGTATTATTTCGCACCTAAATTAAATAGATATGACTTATTTGAACCAAGAGAGTAGATCAAAGTGAGTTTTTAAATAGAACCATTTATTTTTAACTAGCGGCCCGCCCCAGCTTCGCACGGGTGAAGTTTTCGAAATTTTCTTTCATAAAAACCTTGTCCTGGCAATACCGAACACAACAAAAAAAGAATTATCCAATTTGGTGCAGTCGTTTGGAAGTTATGCGCGTACATACATTTCGGTGATTCACTTTTATTTATATGTATAGATTAACGTCTTTAAAAAATTAACCTGAATCTGTTTTTTTAAATAAAAACATCCTATATTAGTATTATTATAACAAACGTTTACCATGAATATTATTTTCAACTTGTATATAAATCTAATGTTTAGTTTAAAATTATATAAAAAATCAAAGCTGGTTCAGTGTCGACCATTGAAGTAATAAACTAAGTAATATTATTAATAGTTTATCACAAGTAATGTTACCGAGGTAAATGCCAACTTATTTCAACCTTGTCGTTTAATAGTCCAGAGTTTTAATGGATTTAGGGAAAATGTTTCTTGTGTGTGACATCAATATAATGTTTAGCTAACCATTTTATAATCGACAGCTGAAATGAATCAGACGTCGGACATAAGTTCATCATAATAATTACGGTAGCTTGTTTTCAATCTGAAACTTGCTACATCATCAATTTTGTAACGGAGGGAATATTTCATTTTGTTACCGAAGGAAATGTTGAATTTGCCAATGATTTAATCTAAACTTAAAAAGTAAGCACACTTGCTCAAAATTGAAGCGAGAAAAAGTATATATAAAAGTCTGAAAGCCAAGTTCCTGTCCACAAATCCCTGAACTTATTTAGCTGGTTAGACAAGCCAAGTAATTGCTTAATTACTAATTGGCTGGGGGGTAATTGTGTAATACACTAGCAGTAGCAGTGGTTTTCATTTTGACAGTTTAACAGCATTCATTGCGTAATTTACGTCGTTGAGCAGACACATTTTTCGAACATATGGAGCAATGGATTAGCAATATCCTTCAAAATCATTCAGATTGTGATTGATCGTGTGTTATGCAAATACGGTGCAGCACCAGCACCCTGATTGCGTATGCTCCATATGTTCGAAAAATGTGTCTGCTCAACAACGCAAATAACGCAATGAATGTTGTTGAACTGTCAAAATGTAACCCATTGCTAATGATAGTGTGTTAGAGATAAACCATTCTAAAACTGAACGCCCCTCCACTAAAATTTCTATACAATCATTTAAAATGTGTATGCAACAAGCAGTGGAAGGGCGTTCATTTTTTTTAAATGGTTTATCTCTACGCAATTACCCTGCTGGTCTAACCAGCTAAATATAGTATAGTAGTGTAGTATAGTATATTAATTACGAGAAATTAAGCCTATGTCTGAAATATCCATCCAGTCTTGAGAAAGTGTGATGATGACCAATGCTCGTGCATTCTCGGTATGAGAAGAGGCATTTGCCCTGTAATGGGACAATAATAGCTGGGTATAATCTATACTATAATAATTATAAAGAGATAAAATTTGCTAGTTTGTACGTAGGTGGTAATCTCCGGAAATACCAGTCGGATTTGAAAAATTCTTTTTGCATTTGATAGTCAAATTGTTGAGAAAGGCTATAGGCTATTTAACATCACGCTATGACCCCTAGGAGCCGAACGAAAAGAAAAAAAAAGTAAGAAAAAACACTAAGCGAAAACGTAGTGATACCGCGGGCAGGTGATGCGTTTCGACGGGATGGGTCGGGGGAACAAGGAATTTCACGCGGACGAAGTCGCGGGCAGAAGCTAGATAATTATAAGCCTTAAACTGAAGCTTAGACTAATAATAATCCTCAAAAGTTTAGCATCGACCATGACACAACCACGTCACACTTTCCACAAACCAGACCTTCTAGATTAATGCTCATTAGGGTTGCCATTTAACAAAACAGATCGTAAAGGAAAATTACCCGTAATAAGCCACGCTTGTACTCACACAAGGTCAATGTCATCGTAATGCCATGATATTGTCCTCGTTATGTCGGCTGACGGGTTGACTATTGTAATATTGTTTTATATTAATGCAAATGTGATGTATTATGATAGGTCTAATCGTTCGGTCTATTAAGTTAATGTTTTTTTTTTGTTGTACAAATGTACTGTTATGTGCACGTGGTATTATAATGAGAAAGGTTTTATTAGTCAGTCGCAAGTAGCAGCCACCTTAAATAGACTTCGTACCCAAGTAGGCAGCAGCAAGGACAACCTCCACGAGTAGGGGTTCATGGAAGGCTCTGACCTCCAATGTGTATGCGTTGTCTTTCCATAGATAATGGCTCACCTCCCATCTTGCACCGTATGCCCTGCCACCTGCACACGTGAGGACCTTAACGGCTGCGGCAGCGAATGCTATCCGCGTTGCTGAATTTTAAGCCAAACAAAAAAAAAACAAAAAGTGACACTCCGGGAATGCCGACAGAAGTGAAAACTTAAACAATTACGTGTGTGTTTTGAATCGTCATATACCTAAACAAAACACAAACAGAATACTTTGCCATCACTCACTGACATATCAGCTATACATTAAAACCGAGTACATCCCGAGGACAACATCCGAAAACATCCGAAGCGGTGTCGGTTACGGTAACAATTGTGCGAATTCAATGGTTTTTACCCATCTCAAAAAAAAAAATGCCTATCGCGCCTAAAGGAGTTTTCACTTTTAAAAAAAATATTTTTGGCAAGACTCGCTTATAAGAAGCAGCAGGCTTGGTCATACCCGTGTAGTATTTGTATTGAACCTGATTTCAAATTGGTTAATCCAGAGTCGACTTCCTGTCTTTAACTTTGAATTGAATGTCGCTCCCAGCGCATCATACAATGCATTTGAATTTGCTCATAACAATGACTTTTATGTAAGTATTGTTGCTGTCACTTAAATATACAATTTGCAAGTGCATTACTGAATCCAATTGTATTATATGGTTGAATTGGTTGTGATATCCTGTAAATAAACTGTATTTTTCGAGAAATACAAACGATTAAATCTATACATCGATATCTATACATCAATTATCTATACAAATACATAAATAAAATTGAAAATGAAAATATGAAGATATGAAAGTATATAATTATTTACGGTACTTATAACAAAAAATCAATTTTTATACGTTTTGTCTTTCTGTCTGTTTGTTCCGGCTAATCTTCAAAACGGCTGGACTGATTTCGACGGGACTCACTGGCAGATAGCTGATGTTATAAGGAGTAACTAGGGCTACTTTTATTTTAGCAATAGAATTAGGGTTCCGCGCAAAAAAATTAAAACGACATGCACGCAAACGAAGTCGCGGGCACAGCTAGTCAATATATATAAAATTCAAAGTTCTGACTAACTGATATATCAACGCACAGCCTAAACCGCTGGTCCTAGAGACATGAAATTTGGAGGGTGTGTTCTTTGTGAAGAGTAGGTATCCGCTAAGAAAGGGTTTTTCGAAATTCCACCCCTAAGAGGGTGAATGGGGAGGGTGAAATTTCACGCGGACGAAGTCGCGGGCAGAAGCTAGTATTAAATAAAACTGTGTCCGCGTCCATGCAAGTTTAGAATAAATTAATAACTCGAGGAGACAGCGAAGTAGTACCTAGTTATTGTCAAGTCATTGGTACCTGCATTGTGGTTAAATATTTCTTGGTGGTTTGGTTAGTTAGCCTATTTTGGACCGCCTGTATGTAAAGATTGTAGTTATTGCTTTAGTTCTAATGAACAGTGCAAAACTAATTTTAGTTATGATTTCACAAATGACCACATGAGGAAAATGGACACTTATTCATAAATTAATATACAAATATTTAAAAATTATATGTTAGGAACAGTCAACAAAAGAGATAAGTATCCAGGGTCGTTGGATTTAGTTGAAGTTTAGTAAGAAACCGATGAATGTTGTCGACTAAAATTTAATTTGTTAAATGAGTTGTTTGTTTTCTATTAATAAAATTAAATTTTATTCGAGTACATCCATCGGTTTCTTACTAAACTTCAACTATATCCGACGATCCTGCATACTGATCTCTTTTGTTGACTGTACATACACTCATATATACGGATACGATGCTGTTGATACCGCTACGATCCTAGCATAGCCGTCTGTTAATAAAATTATCATTTTGCCAATCTGCACACGCAACACGTACCAGAGCCAATTAGTACCTAGGGATCGAAACTGTGGCTCCTAAACACAGGCTATTTTGTAGCCTAGTTAGGAGGACAGAGCTTAATCCATCTTATTGTAGACTACAATTCAGTGTTACCTAATCTATACTTCAATACTAATATTATAAAAAGGTAAAATTTGTTTGTAAGTTTGTATGTAACGGGTAATCTCTGGAACTACCAGTCGGATTTGAAAAATTCTTCTTGCATTTGATAGCCCAATTCTTGAGGAAGGCTATAGGCTATTTAACATCACGCTATGACCCTTAGGAGCCGAGCAAAAAGAAAAAAAAGACAAAAAGAACGTTAAGTGATAGCGCGGGCGGGTGATGCGATACGACGGGGTGGCTCGGGGGAAACAAGAAGTTTCACGCGAACGAAGTCGCGCGTATTATTTAAGTAAAAAGTTGATGCAGTCTGCCTACCAAATAAAGCCAACCAAACTTTGTCTTTTTCTCTTAATTCCAGACATCAGTAGAGTACCTAACGTTCGCCGCCATCTCTAAACTGATCGCCGCCGGCGCCACGTACCCGTACCAGGTCGTTCGCGCGCGCCTGCAGGACCAGCACCGCTCCTACGACGGCGCGTGGCATTGCATCAACGAGACATGGAGGTACGAACGAATCAGAGGCTTCTACAAGGGCCTAACGCCGTACCTGCTACATGTAACGCCTAATATTTGCCTAGTTATGCTCATATGGGAGAAATTCACAAATAACGATTGAGTCTTATTGTCATCTGATGGGAAATCGCGTACAACACTATTTATTATTTTTTAAATTTGTTTTTTTTTTCTGTTTATGTTTTTGACAGTTCGCTCGCAGGGTTTATTATGCCGCAGATCTTGTTTAGTCTTTTTTTTTTCGGTTGTCTTGGAGTGTTTAAGGTAAGCGATTAGTTTTAAGCGGGATAATAATTTATTGTTTAGTGTAGTCTATATTTGTATAATTATGCATTTTGTTTTGTTTGTATTGTATGATAACTAACATTGACTTGACTTTGACACTTCGAAATGGATTTCCTAGTCTCCCCGCATTCTAGTAGAAGTTTTTACTATTAATAATTATGACTTTAACCAGTTTTTGGCATAGTTGCCGCTAAAGGGACAATAGTTGGCACGATTTCAAAGCGAATTTCGTAATTTTAATTGTGACGGATATGTACTAAAAATAATATAATTACTGTGAAAATGTTCTGAGAAAATGTAAACCTATGTATAGAAATTATAATTAAAACTTTAGTTTTTTTTTTAATTGTTTTACAGTCCGTAACACAAACTTAAAGTTAACTTGTTAGCTATGCGTATTCTTATTAAATGGCTCATAAAATATAATTTAAAATGTTAGTTATAAAAAAAGAATGTTTAAATGTTAGTTAAGTTAGCAAATTTTGATGATGCATGCAGATTGTATTACTGACTGTACTATATTAATATTTTTATTAAAATGTAAAATCTGTCTCACGACATATGTTGTGTTTTTGTTTTTATTATTTATTTATTTTTCTAACAAATATTAGTAATCTCTTGTAAATAGTAGTCGTACTCTTTCCCATCAGATAGTGACTGACTTAATTTTAAATCTGGCAATACCTTGACAAGAAGTGTTGCCAGGCGTAGCACAATTTAGTTTTAATTTATCAATTTTTTGTGATAATAGGGTATGTACTTAAACTGTCGCGCTTCCCGAAGTATTTAACAATTTAAAAGTAAAAAGACAAGTTTTCTTTGATATAACGTTACATGTGTGGTGAGACGACGTTAGGTTCTTTATTATATAAGATAGTTTCGTTTCTGCTTGCTCATAAATATAATATAATAAATAAAAAAATAGCAAATGTATTTTTCTCAAAAATATTAAGATGTTATGCAAGTATGAAGCTAATCTGTCTTAAATCTAAATATTAAATGTAACCCGCCTTTGTTGTAAGTCAAAAATATTTCATCTCCATAATAAGAAAAAATGGTAAAAAAATAATTTCGGTCATCCCCCTTTTCGTCACAGCAAAGTGTAGTACAATCACGCACAGCAGTCGCTCGTTCAAGTTTTAAAATATTTAGGACATTGTAATTTTAATTAGGTACTCTATTTATTTCATGCAAGATTCACTTAGCGACGGCTATAACGTAAACATTAGGCAACTTGAATAAATATTACAGTTAACACAAAATATATATTGATATAAAAAGTTATTATATTGACACGTGGATCGAACGAATACATACACCAAATAAAATGTGATTAAATAAGCAATCGGAAATTATTAGATGTTGTTTTAATGTACGGTTTCAACGCTAGAGTTTCGTAAGGGGGATAAGCTTGCTATAGTTTTTTTTTTGTATAGTCTGTGTCAAACTTGGTTGTTCTGGCAACGTGTAATTGTGTGCTCGGGTTGGGTTAGGGTGGGGCAAGTTTGGTTTACTTTTATAATGTGCGATCAACCAGCAGCCGTAGCGGTTTGACACAAGCTGTATATAAGCAAATAATGCTCAAGGCAGCTAGGCAAATTGACTGACTTGCCTAAAATATGTTCGTGTACGTCAAACTGACATCCGCAATGTGACTGCGGCGACCTAACTGCCAAAAGCGTTATGTGCCTAACTGTACACGAAAATATCTTGCTTTTTTGTCCGTTTTTTGCCATGTATAATATATTTCTTAAACATGCTTGGAAATTTGAGCATTATTTTGACAACCTTCTTCGAGATAAATCGAAATTGCTGTACTGGCCAAATACATGCGAGCAGCGGCTGGCAAAAGTTGTATGAGAATCCATATCTGTCGTGGTTTAGCGTTCAAATAAATTACATAGTAAAGTCGTTTTTGTCGTGTAATTTAAAAATGGAACGATCTTTTACTCCGAAACATAGCAACCAAGGAGGTAACTTATTAAAATATCGAGGTTTTATTTAAATTTCGAACTGGCTTGCACATAGAAAGTTGTTTATTGAAAAAAAAAAAGACAAATAAACACTCTAACGCGGGAAAAATAATTGTTGTTCGTCATTGATTTTGAAAAGTAATTGTATTTGACAAAAAAGTTTTGCCTAGGTACTACTTAGTTTTAATTTCCGCGCATTATTTGAGAAAAATACTATACAAGCCTTGGCCACAACTAGGCATTGATGGACGAACGTGTAAATGTGGGCCCAGGCGAACAATGCCTCTTCTGCTGGCCGCTGCTTTAATGTACTATTATATATTTGTAATTTATTATTTTTCATTTTATATGCGTTTTTTTAATTCATTTTGTTGTGACGTCATTAGCTCAATACATATCGAATTAAATAATAACTACCTATCCTCCCAAAATAGGATTTATAAGCATATATTTTGGAAAATACTTTCAGGTTTTTATTATATTCATATTTCTAAATGTACCTATCCGTTATTTTAAAGGCTCGAACAGTGGTTCACTTGCGCTTGAGTATCGTCAACATTAATCGAAAATTACATTGTCATAGATTTAGCTCACATCAACGCGAGTTTTAAAACATAAAATGATAATTTCGCCTCGATCTCTTATTCCTTTACTATTTATAAACATACTTACTGCAAAAGTCCAGGGTTTGCATCTATTCGGGCCTTTAAAGCAATAAATCCATATAATTTAAACAAAAAATGTACTTTCTAGCAGTGTCCCTTTCACGTACGTACCTGTAGCGTTGTAACCGGTCTGTTATGATTATTGTCTTATTCGGTGGCTGGCCACAAAGCAATTTGTAAGACATATAAAATAATCAATTATTATATTTTTATATAATCAGTCGAAGTTCAATTGTTTCAATTCGCCTATTCAATTTGTTTAATCAATAAATGATAGCAAATTGACAATGAGTTTGTTATTTTCGTCAAACTACTTATTTAATTATCTTCAAAAAGATTTTCCATTCCTTTTTTAGATTTTAATTCGAATGAATACTTTTATTTCAACCGTTAACACAAATGATTTGAACAAAAAAAAAATTACAATAACATCATTAGTTTGCAGGGTGGTTTACTAAATATTTTCACTCATAAACCCTTGATTGATCCCATAAATAAATCAATATTTGCAGTACTTATCAATTTAAAAAATATAGTACCAATTTAGAACAATAAAATCCTAATTGTAACCGCATTGCCACCAATTTCGATCAACTTTTGCTATCCATTAAATTCTCACACAGAAATTCCATAAAAAGTGACACAAATAATTCAAAACGTAAGTAATTTAAGGTAAGTGTCTTTTATATCAAAAACATTATCAACATTAATTCTAATTTAAACATTTTCACAATTTCCAGGCACGAAGGGTGGCGTGGATTCTACAAAGGACTCAAACCGAACATAATTCGTGTGTTGCCAGCTACAATGATCACATTCTTGACTTACGAGAATGTTTCCCACTACATGTTGAACAGGTCACGCGAGATTAAGCTGCCTGTTTAATGGAATAAGGTTCATTTTATTTTATTGGTTAGTTAGCTTTTTTTTCGTTATTTGGATTTGAGCAACTTGAGTTTACAACTGGTGATGCGTGCAAAATGAAAAAAATGTTAGTCAATGAAGAATGGTTGCAATTTAATTTGCCTAAAACTGAAGTGGATTTCGCAGTGCCAATTTGCGATATGTTTAAGGCGAAAGTGACTGGGTAGCCCGCAAAATTCAACTTTTCTTATCGTTTTTGAGATTTGCAGGACAGTGTCAGGTTGTATGTTGATTAAAATATGAATCGCGACCATAATATACAGAGTTACTTGTAATTCGACAGATATCCGTCAGGAGCTGATAGGGGGGCCAAAATGCAACAAATTTAACCCCCCATATGTATGGCCGAAATTCAATAGTTTTCGAAATGTTTGAATTTTAAGTGTTTTTCGATATAATTTCAAATAAAAAAAACTACATATTGAATGGGTACTATTAAAAACGATATTATAGCTTGCACTTCATGAAACAGTCATTCAACAGGCTAATATGCACTTAGAGAGATGTATTGATGATTTCTATGACTATATTTTTATTATTAAATATTTGTGACAGCCGCGAATCATATTTAGATCAACATACAACATGACACTAACCTGCAAATTGCAAAAAACGTAAGAACATTTGAATATCGTGGGCTACCTTAGGGGCCGTCTCCACGAGCGAGAGAATCGCGGCGATATTGTCGTCGTGCCACGTATTTCTATACACTCTCAGAACGTGTCTCCACACAGCGATATCAGCGCGGCGAAAATTTGATGGCACGGCGAGACTATTGCTGCGGTTCTCTCGCTCATGGAGACGGCCCCTTAGCGCAACTTTATTTTTCTTTTGTTTTTATTCATAATTACCTGCATTTTGTATACTTACCTGTCCAATATTATGGACAATCAAAGTTACGGTACAGTACAGCCTGTAGAAAATTAAATAATTACAATAAATGGAAATATACTATCAAAATTGCTTTGAAAAAATTACAAGCATTAAATTAAGTTCATGTTTTCAATACTGCAAATCCAATATTAAACTTACTATTGTTAAATGTTATGGCAACTTTGAACTTTTTTTGATTAATTTGTCAAAAACTTTAGTCTATGGCCGGAGTATAGGGCATCTCTTTGGTAAAAAATTGGCTTATTACGCGGAATGCAAATCATATACAGTTTAACTTGGTTAACTGGGCCCTGGTTATGTGAGAAACAGTATGTATGTACCTTTGCAATGAAATACCTCTGTTACTGGGAATAATGAAACCTTTTTAACGGAAATTGGTTTTTTTTACCAATTGCATGGCATTGTGTAGAGGAATTACGAGGTCGACAATACAAACAAAGCGTTGTTTGACAATATAGACTACATAATTTGTCGATTAATAAATTGAGATTAAAATTAAAAGAATTATAGCTAATTAAAATGAATGAGAGTCAGTCATGCTAATTCAACGTTACGGTACTTTAGAAGTTTAAATAATTTTAAGTACATAGGTGATAAGGGATATTTAAGGTTTATTGATATCGCTCGAAAAATGGAACTATCTGTAGAATTAATGTAATTATAGTTAAAATAACAGCGAGATTTTTGGTTTGAATTAGAGTATTAAGTATATGAGTAAGTCAGTGAGAGTATTACAGTACGTACAGTCACCAAAAGAGATAAGTAACCAGGGTCGTCGGATATAGTTGAAGTTTAACAAGAAACCGCTGGATGTTTTTGAATTAAATTTAACTTGTTAAATAAACTGTTTGTTTCCTATTAATTAAATTAAATTTTATTCAAAAACATCCACCCGTTTCTTACTAGTTTTCAACTATATCCGACAACCCTGGTTACTTATCTCCTTTGGTGACCGTACATTGTGACCGGAACCTAATGCACCAAACTATATTAACCTTTTAAGCGCTTGGCTAAATATCAATTGCCGTGCCCCTAGCGCACGGCTAAAATTCGATAAAATCAAGATAAAATAATAACTATAATAAATAAGGAGGAGAAATCGTTGTATCGATTAAAAAATAGTCAAAAAGATTTTAGTTGTACCACGCAGTTAATAGGACGAAAATAGAACGAAAAAATCATGCATGTTCTCTGTCGCAGAAATACGGCACGGGCGGTATGGGCACGGAAATATGTGTAGCATAAATGCGACACAAGTTGTCAAAAGGTTAAATACATACATAAACTCTGCAGCCTTCTTTCCATGACGGTAAGCAGAAACTACAGAACGCCACCTGCTATGATCCTTACATACTCCTTTTGCCTCGTTTACGCTCATACATCTGAGGGGCAATTCTCGTAATTTTAAGAACGTTCACAGTCTGATCTCAGTCTCAATCTGTCAAAAATACCTCGAATTTCCCTACATTTTGACAAGTTTTTGACATTTGTTTGTCGCTGAGATGAGACTGCGATCAGATTTTGAACGTTTTAAATTACGAGAATTGGCCTTTAGGACATGCACGCCGGTTGCGAGTACTACGCACCTGACCTTTCTGAAGAAAGGTCAATTAAGGTTTTTACTGCAAATAACCCTATCGCCCTGTTTCGTTTGAGCCACGATTTTTTTTCCACCCTGTATAAGTTAGTTAAAAAATAATTTAAGCTTTATTTTTCGTTTCAATGCACGATATTTTGAAACTAAACACGAAAGGTCTTATAACGAAAACTTAGACACATGTTCAACGCGTGTCTAATGTCAGTCTAACATCAAACTCTAATATGTCATGTTTAGAAAAAACAACTGATAAACACGAATTTGTGGTACACTGCTGCCACAGTCCTTTCATATTTATTTTACCAACTACAACCTTATTGTAACGTCAATAAAGATCAATGTGATTTTGACAGACCAGTCAATGGCAACAACCCAATAGCAACGTTATTGTAACGAGAATAAAGATCACTTTGATTTTAATGCAATTTCAGAGGTAAAATAACTTGAAATGTCACTTGAAGTGTATTAAAAAAACAAGATTTTGGCCACACGCCAAAAGAACCTCGTAACGCTGCAGTAGGAGATTTAATTAATTATTCCTATTTTAAAAATATCGTGCAAATAATTTTTCTCTTCTTTTAGGAAACGCGCAAATGTAAATAGAAGCCGCGTTATATAAACGTTCAGCGTTTATTAGAATAACTTAGTATTAGGTCTTAGATTTTACTTAGTTTTAAGTTATATTAGGGGAGCACCTTCACCAAAAGCGTTTGACAATGAACTTTAAAGCAGCGAAAATAGTAAATTATGCATATACAGGGTGTCCCTGGAAGTATGGATCAAATCGAATAGGGGCGTGGGCAAGGTCATTTCCAAACGTTTTAACCCTGAGAATGTCAGTGAATTTTTTTACGGTTCAAAATTATGACCGATTTTTTTTTCAATCACTTCGCTTAGTGCTCAAAGAAAATAATCATAAAAAAATACTATCAGGGCTATCTAAAAAAATAAATTGATAGCGCTGATAGATTTCACGAATTCGATCTTTCTTCTCTTTTTTTTTAAGTTTTTTTTTTAGTATTTTTTTAGTATTTTTTTTTTGCTGAAACGTTTGGAAATGACCTTGCCCACGCCCCTATTCGATTTGATCCATACTTCCAGGGACACCCTGTATATGTATCGTTTATTATTTTCAAAATTGCATACGACCTTTATACGAATTCCAGTTATTCCTAAATATATGAACCCACATTCATTTTTTTCTCATTTTCCAAACTAATTCTTGTGATTTTAAATAGTTAAAGCTGATGAATTTAATCTTAATATGATAAAAAATCTATGTATAAGTTTTGGGTATGTATTGAATTGTTTTACCGGAATTTATTTGAGACGTTATTCGTAACTAGCTTCTGCCCGCGGCTCCGCCCGCACAGATGTCGTAAATTATCCCACGGAAACGTGCTACCGGGACAAAAGTTAGCCTATGTCCCCGGGATACCATCTATCTCTGCTAAATTTGATCGAAGTCGGTTAAGTGGTTTAGGCGTGAAAATGTAACATACAAACAAAGTTACTTTAGAATTTATATCGCACTAATACAATAAAACCGAAAGTCGTGAGTGTGTTTGTATGTTTGTTACTTCTTCACGCAAAAACTACACCATCTATCTCTGCTAAATTTGATCGAAGTCGGTTAAGTGGTTTAGGCGTGAAAATGTAACATACAAACAAAGTTACTTTAGAATTTATATCGCACTAATACAATAAAACCGAAAGTCGTGAGTTTGTTTGTATGTTTGTTACTTCTTCACGCAAAAACTACTGAACGGATTTAGATGTTTGGCACACAGATAGTTTATAACCGGGATTAACACATAGAATACTTTTTATCCCGATATTCCCACGGGATCGAAACTTATCCGGGTGAAACCGCGCGGTGCAGCTAGTTATTATTATAGTATGGATAAACATTGTGGGTTGGTACGTTTAGGCATAACAGAAGGCCAATTCTCATAATTTAAAACGTTCAAAATCTAGTCGCAGTCTCATCTCGGCGACAAACAAATGTCAAAAACTTGTCAAAATAAGTAATAATTAAATCATTTTTGACAGATTGAGACTGAGATCTGACTGTAATCGTACTTAAAATTACGAGAATTGCCCCCCCGGTATTCTGTACTAAGGTTGAAAGATGAAGTTGAAACAACAAAGGTTCACATGTCGCCAACGCTTGCTTGCGAACACCTAAGCACGTGAAAATTAAGATCTTAATGGCCCGCGTAAAATAAAATAAATATAAATTGTTTTTAAGTAGGTTTATTCTAGAATATAATATGTGCCTAGATTTAATTTCTTTCTTAAAGTCAGTGACGAACCTCAGTGGGTCACTCTTGGCCTAGTCTATGAATATAATAGGTTATATAAGAAAAAGAGACAGTAAAGGATACAATATCGTGGGTAGGTTTAGTTTCAGTTATTGTTAAGGCATTACCAAAAGCATACAACAGTGAACATTTAGTCTTGGCTATGAACATGAAGGAGTGCGGATTTTTGAAGACATTGAAGAATACACTTTGTAATCAGTGTCTTAAAGTGCAAACTGGTACCAATATTGGCGCAAACAAGAAAGGCTCCTTAGGTATCCTCGCGTGCAGGTCATTTGCACTTTGAGACACTGATGATAAGGTTTCTTATTCAATGTACTGCACTGCGGTCCTGCGAAAATAAAAAATCAAACTAGTAAGTTAGCGCACAGCCTTCAAGCATAATACATTCAGGCACAGTAACAAAGTTTCATTCGAAATCCATGTTCTTTAAAATCTATTTATGCTTAACAAGACATGCCCCTGCTTTGCACGGGTGCAATGACGTCGTGTCAAAAACTAGCATTACCCAAGTTACGTATTATTTGCATAATCCTTCCGGAATAAATTTCTAATGAATGTTCGACACGTAACAAAGTATTCTTCAGGTAACAAAGTTATTCTTTTATTCTTCAACAAATGTTCACCAAACAAAATCTTAGACTTTATTTACAAAGAAAAAAGAAAAGAAAGAAAAAAAAAATATACTTAAGTATTTAATATTTGTTTAGAAAGAAACGCGAGTGACTTGTAAATATGAAACGCGTGATGTGCCACATGGACCGAATACATAAAATTAGAATAAATTGTAGAAAAATTAATAAGATAGGGTAGATTTTTTTTTTTTAAAGGACGCGTGTATTAACTGCCGTCTAGAATACGACATGAATGAGACTTTAAAATAAGGTTGTAGGATAATACATTTAATTAGATTTTAGAATAATAGACTAAATAGGATAGTTTTTTTTTTGTTAAGCACGCAAAGGATGATGCCCATTTCGGTACCCCCAATAGCCATATGTGTACATCGTTGTATAGGCCGTTTTAAACTGAATAGAAGTTACTATAGCTTCTAATTCCAAATCCTTGTCCGTTCAGAGTTATACTGTACCAAACATGTCAGTTTTAGCAATACACACATTACTGAGAAAAGTTTGTTCCGATTTGTAACTTTTCTAGTACCTACTCGAAAATCTAACCTCAGTTGGCCCTAAAGAGTCCTTGATTCCTTGTACGAAACTGCATCGATATGCATCATAAAAATTAAATGTAAGAATTAACGTTTTAATAGCAGAGTACCATTTTTCCAAAATCTGTTAATGCCGTTAGAAATTACTCAAGAAGTTCATGACAGTCTTCTATGAACGGTTAAGGTAGCTTCCCTTACGGCCTGGTCTCAACTTCCACATTGTATTACTGCGATCTCTCAAATCAAAACAAAGGCCCTTGGAATTCTTGAACTAAATCTTAATACCTGTCTAATGATATACTGGGCTATTGGAAAAACACCTTTTACTATGGACCAAACCTGACATCGCGAAAAAAGAATCAGCTGTTCCCGAAATTTTAACGAGTTATACGAACAAAAATGTAAGGTACAGCTGATTTTTTTTTCGCGATTTCAGATTTGGTCCCGTAGTAAAAGTTGTTCATAATGATGAGTACAATGACCTCTTAAGAGGTTGTTGGTGGTTTTCCAATAACCCTGTATAATTTATTCCTATTGGCGCGGGCACCAGCTTCCATACATTTCGTGGCATCATCCTTTCTTGTAAATATTAACCGCGTGCTCATTCCCTTGTGGACCGGGTCTTCAAGCAAGATTGTAGAATAATAAATTGAATCATATTTTAGAATAATAAACTAAATAAGGTAGATAATATTATAGTCTTTATTTCTTATCTTTTTAATTAAAAACGCGAATCTTCTGTAAAAATATTAACCGCGTGAATGTCCGGGTGGACCAAAATAATTAAAAATGGTAGAATAATACATTTAATAATATTTTAGGATAATACATTAAGTTAGATTTTAGAATATTATTAACTAAAAATAATAGATAGACTTAGTTTTTATTTATTTTCTTTTTTTTTTAAATTAAACACGCAAACGTTTTGTAAATATTTAATGCGTGGGTGAGTGTCTCAAGTGGACCGTAATAAGATATAAGATTGTAGAATAATAAATAACATAGGATTCTAGAATAGTAAATTAAATAAGGCACAGGTAGGTAGTGACTAAAGAAACGATGGATGGACTGTGTGAATGATGATATGGTAAGAAATGGGGTGACTACCGAGATGACGTCTAATAGAGAAGTATGGAAGAAAAAGACATGTTGCGCCGACCTCAAATAAATTGGGAAAAGGGCAGTAGAATGATGACATTTAAGGGGCTTACAGGACCTAAACGCAAAAAACACAAGTTTTAGAAACAATAAAAGTATATGATCGGCTACAGTAAACAAAATCAGAAAAATATATGTATGATATTTTTCAGGATATATGCTAGCTAGATAGTGTGTTGAAAACACAATACAACTAATTTGATACGATATTAAAAAAACAAGAAGATACCTCTAAAAACTTTCTTTTACAATAAAAATCATACTAATATACATACAATCATTATGATTTTTTGTCAGATTATTCTACAAGCAACATACTAAAGCAATAGTAGTGTTTTAATTTTTTAGTCCAAACAATAGATTTTTTGTAAATAGATAATTGCTTCATAATTTGCAATAAATTACCAGCGTTGTGTCATCGCCTCTTTCTTTTCTATGCAGTCTGACAGTCACCGCGCTTTAGGTCATGTAGTCCCCTTAAGTTAGAATTTAGAATATTATTAACTAAAAAAAGATAGGAATACTTAGTTTTTATTTCTTTTCTTTTAATTAAACACGCGAATGTTTGGTAAATATGAACCGCGTGCGCGTGTGTCTCAAGTGCACTCAAATCGGATATAAGATTGTAGAATAATACATAAAATAGGATTCTAGAATAGTAAATTAAATAAGATACATAGGTAGGTAGTGACCAAAGAAACGATGGATGGACTGTGTGAATGATGATATGGTAAGAAAGGGGGTGATTACCGAGATGACGACTAATAGAGAAGTATGGAAGAAAAAGACATGTTGCGCTGACCCCAGGGCAGGAGAATGATGACATAGATAGGTAGTTTCTATTAATATGTTTTGGGAACGCGAATTTCTTGTAAATATTAACCGAGTGAGCATTCCCTGAAGGACCGGCTTTGTAACATGATTGTAGAATAATAAATTTGGTAATATTTTAGGATAATTAACTAAATAAGATAGATAATATTATAGTCTTTATTTATTTTCTTTTTAATAAAAAACGCGAATCTTTTGTAAATAATAACCGCGTCAGAAAGTCCAGGTGGAATGAAATAATTAGTAATTGTAGAATAATAATATTTTAGCATAAAAAATTAGGTTAGATTTTAGAATGATAATATTTTAGAATAAAAAATAGGTTAGATTTTAGAATAATAAACTAAATTAAGATGATAGTATAGATTTTATCTCTTTTCTATTTTTGTTCTGTTTTTTAAACGTGGATGTTTTGTAAATATTAACCACGTGATTGTATTGGAAGAGCCCTATATAATTAATAATAATATTTAAGATTAGAATAAAAAATAAAATAAAAATAGGTTTATATATAGTTTTTAATGTAGTTGGTAGGTAAGGCCCATATTCATCGAAGGCATTTGGTAGTGAGCATTCGTTTAGAGCAAAAAGTATTGTTATTTGAACTCTGGATTTCTTTAAGCTGTTACACTTAAACGTATTAGTAAAATGAACTTAATTTGAGCAGAAATATGGTGTATCTTGTATTAACTAAATAAAGTTTCTTTTTTCTCATAAATACGCCTCGTGGAGTGCCAGATATTGACAAATGTGTGATTAGGTTATCCACAAATAAGATTGCTTCGTTTTCCAATCTTTACAAATCATATTTTTGGCAAAAAATAGGTCAATGAATCGATGTTTTTATTATGCTACGGCTACATTGTCGCGATAAAGCGAACTACACTTCGCGCGCTGTCTTTCGCACTTCGCTCGACATCTCGCTGTAATAAGATCTCGACCCCCTAATTTCTCATAACGCAATTTACAGGTCAGTGTCAGTATGAATGTTGATCAAAATATAATTTGCTACCGTAATAAATATATTTCTTTACAGAACTAAAATCATTACAATCAATATAATTCTCTAAGTCAGAATTGGCCTCAAATATCATATTGTTGTTATTGTTTTTTTGTCAACAATCGCCTTCTACGATGTCCTTCTCACCGTACTGGCTTCATTCATTCTTCTTTCTTTGTCCAGGCGGTCTTTCTGTGGAATGCGCTCCCTCTGAACATCAGAACGGCAACCAGTCGGTTATCTTTTAAATTGAAGGCACGTGAACATATCCGGCAGAAGTTGGCCGTAACATCCCAGCGCTGATTTGCTGGATTCGTTTTCTCCTCTACCGATCATTTTTCTCCTGAAAGTTCATTTGGTTTATATGTATGTATGTATTAGCATTTATTCTTGTATTTTATAGTCATTTCCTAGCTATTTATCCTGTACGTTGCACCTGTCATGTTTTGTCTCTGCCTGCATCACCCTAAGGTTGACTGGTAGAAAATGCCTCAGGCATTAAGTCCGCCTTTGTACAGTATTTTTTTTTACTTGTGCATAAAGTTTTAATAAATAAATATTTAAACTTGTGGAGTTATATTGCTGATTTTATTGATTAAATTATTTTGTAAATACATAATTTGTAATTGTAACGGTCGTGAATTATATTTTAATCAACTTACAACCTAATACTAACCTTCAAATTGCAAAAAAAAACGTCAGAAAATTTGAATTTCAGGAGCTACCTTAGTCCGCCGATATACATACCGCCATAACCAGTCGACCGATCAACGCTTAGCTGTGTTACCCTGGCACCTTCGCCTTGAGATTGGACAATATGCTGATATCGCAAGCACTTGCTTTCAAACAGTTCATGCTCAATTTATTAATCTATCGAATCCTCACTTATGGACGCTTTCGGTGAGTTTAGTGCAATAAAGTTTAGGGCTGGCGCGGACCTGGCAAAGTCCAGTCTTCACTGCCGAACAAATATCAATCTTACGCTTCTTAAAATAATATCGAAAATATAACCGCTTCGATGCCCTCTCGGACTAATAGAATTTTTTTTTCAACTTTATTTTCATCTAGCGCAAGGTTGATAATTGTTTGGCTGTGGTGCTCTGATCCTCGTCAGATCTGCGCCGGTTCTAAGTAATTATATAAAACATAGAGTGTAAAATTAATGTAATGTTCATTTTTATTTTTTAGTACATTAAATGGTGCCTGGCACGATTAGTTTAAACGGAACGCGAATTAATTGTAAATATTGTTCGCGTTTCTTCGAAACCACAATGCTCCTAAAAACGCTACTGTAAATAAAATTAATATAGGATAGATTGTAATTACTTTTAATAAAATAGATTAATAATACTTATAATAAAATTAAATAAGTCTAGTAACCTCACATCGTCACCACTCATTTTTGCGCGTTTGGGCATTGAATAGCTAATATTCAAGCATTTAAAACTGCTAGCAAAAATTTTTAAAGAAATACTTCAGAACTTCTTCATTGGCAAAAAAATGTTTCGATGTTAGTTTAGTTTATTTGATTGATTTGATTTGACCAATCTAGTTTGTAGGAATGATTAAAATTTTTAGTTTGATTTGCAAAACTAGGTAGGTAGGTATGAATGCAGGAGGTTGTCCCTGGGATTTATTACTGGGACAACCACAAAATATGTAAGTTAATGAATTTACATATTTTTGGAGAAAGGACAATAACGGTAAGAAGGCTTGATACCGATTGTATTAGTTTAAATTGGGTTTTTATTAGTAAATAAGTAGGTAAATTAAAAACAAAAGGTCACAAGTATATTGTATATTTTTGCATGTGAAAATCGTAAAAGAGATTTTTTAATAATAATAATATGAGCGCGTCATATTCACGTGTTGTAATGAAAGATTTAATATCTGCTGTTTTAGATACTTGCAGTTCTTCTGGATATATTAAATTATTCGCGTAGCGTTTCACCGAAAGTAAATGCAATTTTGGGAAAATAAGTAATAAGTATTAGGTAGGTATGTTTGTAAAATGAGGACGCCAAGTCATGTCTCAGAATTATTAGGAACGTTAAAATGGTGGTGCCGATCAGCGGGTTTCTTCAAGTGCTCATCACCAAATTTCGCTCAACTAAAAAACCCACCAATCAATATTACTTAAACTAATAGTTAAGTTCATTTGCAAATTTGAACGTTTGGGTCTAGTTCATAAGGTTGGATTTAGAACTGGCTGTGTCCGCATCAAGTTCCTTTTATTTAAAATACATTTTAAATTACCCAAAGACATTTTTGTGTTAAACTTAATTAAATTAAGTTTTTCTGTAGGTGTGTTCGATAATGTATTAGGAGTTTAGGCTACATTCATAATATGTATGTAGTTACTCATTTAATAAACATCTCAAATATTTAAAAAAAAATTGAGAATGTAAATTTTCTGAAATATGTTTTAATCAAAATTGTTCTAAACATGTCACAGAAACGAAATTAAATATGATCGTCATAATAATAGTGTTGTTTTTGTAAAACTACCGTTTGTAATAATATTAACTTATAATCTTGTGGGAGCACAATTTAACGTGCTTATTTTCTGCATTTACATTTTAAAATAAAAGGAATAACCAAAAACAAAAGACGAGGGCGCCACTGTGCGGTCGGCGTCGCCTTAATAGATTTTCAACTTTATTGCTAAAGCATAAGGTTCAAAGTTGATTGGGAAAATTTGACAGTTTCGGGTAGCTTTATGTGCTGGCGGTCTGTACATTCTTCTCCCAAAGAGATGGCCTATATTCGTCATAGCGTTGCTGGTCTTATATTTAACAACGCAATCATAATCATGTTTTTGTTAATTAATAGTTTGGAGACTGTTGCAATATATCACATTTGCTACTATTATCAATGTTCTTGTCTGTAATATTATGTAAGTAGATTAATTTGTTTTTGTTTCTTAATAAATGTATAAAAAGTATTTATGTGTTGTTTAATTTCTCTTCCTTGTTATTTGATAAGGGTTAGCGCAGACAGAGAGGAATAATCCCCGCGCGGTCTCGGGCATTTTCTTTACGGATCGCGTATGCTCGAGCTTGCGCGCGACCTCGCGAGCCTGCGTGAGTAAACCGTTCTGGGTTACCACTCTACAGTAAACATGCCAGTTTGTCGCGAAAGTTCGTTAACGATGGTGGACTGGGATATGATTATAATTGTGCTTTTGGCGGAAGAAGAAGAAATGGAAGAACATGTTAATAAAATAAGGCGTCAGACAACACTGAAAGTACGCGTACGACGCGTGCGCCGACTCGACGCCGCGCGGGGATTCCCGCGTATCTTCGAGGACGCGCGAGCATTTTTTGTCAGGTTCCAGCATTTATGCACTTTATTGTAATAATTTTAAAGTTTATTTTCAAGTGCGTTAATAAAATCCTCTCCGCTGCGCTCCGTTCTGTCTGCGCTGAGCCTTATGCGAGGTCGATACCATCTTCCAATCGATGTTGGCGAAACAGCCTTTCAAGAGGTTGATTCCACTTTCAACCCTAGACACTATGATTGGTCGATTCAATATCCAGCCGATGTTGGCTAACAGGCTGACGATAGGTACGGTCAGCAACAAAAGTTGATTAACACTTCAGTTTTTTTAATCTTAGTTTTGAGCAAAATATTTGTTCAAAATTGCAGCAGAAGAAATTTTTGTAGAATATAAACTCTGCTATTATGTGAAAAGCTAAAAAGCAGTTTATTGAAAAGAATTATTGTCAATTTAATAACATGTAAAAATGACAGTGTTAATCGACTTTTGTTGCTGAATGTGCCCCCCTTAACAACTAACATGGTTGCTGCCACCTATTTTACTTAAACATGGCCATTTGAAACACCAGTGGTATTACAGATACGAGACCCAAGTTTCAACACAAGTTTATAAATGACTAATAAGCCTGTAATTTACCACCACCTATAATACCCTACAAAAAGTACCTAATGCTGCTAGACTAAAGCCATGTCTTCTCAGTACACGGCTTAAAATACTGCAGTAATCAACACCTATCTATTCTCCAGGCGAACTTTCTGAGGACACACTGAGCTAATCAGATATGAAAAGAATGATTTGTCTTAAAAGTACTGTCAACTGCACGTCTATGGTGATTTACATTGACTATGTACAGTCAACCACACATCAATGGAAGCACTTATCCAACGGTCTATAGCCCGTTGTCACTAACACTACGAACTAAATGTATCGCCTAATATAAGCTCACTGTTGTATTTTCAACGCTCGGTTCAGCGCCGAGAGTTGAAAATCCAACAGTGGGTCAGTTAACCCATTTATTTCATTCATTGTTAATCTGAAACAGACAACTCACTTGTGGGGTTGTAGGAACTCAATCTACCTACTGACTTGTAGTAGTGCTCAAATTAATCTTTGTGTCCACAATAACCAGCATTGTTACGATTATCTTCAGCGTTTGACTGAAATACATCGTTATTTGAAACTTAACCGTGTGTAAATAAGGTTGAAATTGTGTTAGGAGGGTTCTTTTTGTTGCAGTAGATAGGTTGGTACCTACTTTCATCATAAGTACTGAATAAAGTGGTTCTTCATAACATAAATGGCTTGGTATAAATACAGTGTTCTCTTGTGATCTTGTGTTATTCAGTCTGAAATTGTCTGACGGAATTTAAGATCATTTCCTGTCAATTTAACTTCTAAAGTAGGAAATCTTTTGCCCGCGTTTTATACTTTTCGCGAGTGACCAAGTACTTAGGTACCTAATTTTTTATAGATTTAATTAAGTACTACCTTCTATCGAAAATTCTTTATTAGGTATACGGGGTATAGGTTAGCACCTAAATAATATGGTAGATACCTACATCGTTATATGTATATACTTACATAATTATCTACCTACTGAAGGCTGCGTGTCTGGTACCTACTTACATATATACAACACGTGGGTACGTACATTTTCTAAAACTGAAGTGTCTGAATCAAAAGTTACGTACCTATTCATTTCCTTAGTCAGAGTTAAATCTACTTCCTCAAAGTGTTTCCGGGGTCTCAAACCACGATAAGACCACAGTAGCAGCGATAATACGAATAAAAAAAAAACCACCGCGATCCCATAAACCAGTAATTAGAAACAAACATAATCATAGCGTTATCTACGCACAAAACATGTGCACCGCGGTCGCGCGCATCGCGGCAGTCACCTCGCGAGAACCGGCCAGATGTTTACGTAAAAAACCTCCCGTGTCTTTAAAAAAACACAAACCGTATTGCCCTAAGTACCGATCAACCAAGAAGCTCCAATTTACCACTATGGTAAGTACATTTAAAAAAAGTTTAATAAATTGTCTATTTTTCTCACCGTAGTTCTGCATTTCGATCATAGATGGTGCTGTAATTATATTCTTTTGTTTTTCCTTTGCGCGGCTAATGTACCTTTCTTTAGAAGTGTGTCATCCAGTAGCTCTTAAGGATGGATGTTCAAATATGTCTGGTTGTGTTATAATTATGTCTATAAAGTTTCCAACACTTGTACAGTGTTGATATAGGTACGGTGTAAGCCTGTTATCTTGTTCTTTATCAGCAGTTGGTAGGTACTCCTTAGGAATTAAAAATGTACTATTTACCTATCTATTATTTTGTAGTATGTTATCTTGTCATTCATAGGCGTGATAGAGATAAGAAAACACGACTTTATCGTGATGTTTTCTTGTTTCTTATTCATAAGTAGATTCAATTAGAAAATTATGCTTTCTCAGCTAAAATAAAACGAAAACCATAAGTATAATACAAGCAATTGTTTTTATTTTTAACCGTCTAATAAGCTATTGCATAATCAAGTCCGACTGCAATTGCCAGTGTTGAACAATAATTGCATAGGTACTGATAGGTAATGAAGTTGCTTATTACGTACAGTCAACAAAAGAGATAAGTATGCAGGATCGTCTGATAAAGTTGAAGTTTAGTAATAAACCGATGGATGTTCTCGAATAAAAATTAATTTTATTAATAGAAAACAAACAGCTCATTTATCAAATTAAATTTCAGTCGACAACATCCATCGGTTTCTTACTAAAATTCAACTATATCCGATGATCCTGCATGCTTATCTCTTTTGTTGACCGTGCCTACTCTAGATTTTCATACGGGTCTGCAGGGCAATTGCGTAACACATTATCAATTGGAATCGGTTTAATTTTGACAGTTCAACAACATTCATTGCGTTATTTACGTCTTGAGCAGACAAATTTTTCGAATTTATGAAGCAATGGATTAGCAATTTGCTTCAAAATGATTCAGATTCCAATTGATAGTGTGTTACGCAATTAGGGTGCTGCTGCTGGTGTGTAGGTTTCATAGATTTAATTAAATAAGTATATAAGGTGTAAAAAAATTAACCGTAAAAACTTTAAGAGGTGCTTTAGACCATCGAACTGAACAACTTTCACTATGGGACCAACTCCGAAATCACGAAAAAAAAATCAGCTGTTTCATACAAAAGTTCAATACCTACTCGGCCAAAATGTATGAAACAGCTCATTTTTTTTTTTCGTGATTTCAGAGTTGGTCCCATAGTGAAAGTTGTTCAGTTCGATGGTCTAAAGCACCTCTTAAAGTTTTTACGGTTAATTTTTTTACACCTTATACGGGTGTTACGGAAAGGGTATATCAATACAAACGGGTTGAAGAGTGTATCTGGTCTAGAATCTCTGTACAAAATTTCAGCTCAAAAGCAGTAACTTTGAAAATGCTTAATATTTTTTTATTTCGATAGTTTATTAAATTGAAATCATAACAAACGTGTCATAGCACTACGAGGGTCATTATCCATTATCTGTAGTGTGTCTGTGCGCCTAGTACACGCACATCACGCCGCCGCGCGCCAGTGCAGCGCCGTGATGTCGAAATAAATAGTAGATTGTACAACTAAGGCATAAAAGAAGCTATTTTACCCCGAGACGTTTATATCCACGCGAGCCGCAGGCGAGGGTGGATAGTTAAGTCGAGGGGTAAAATGGCTCGTTTATGCCTGAGTTATACACTCTGCTTTTCACTTCGATTGCGAGAAAATGAAACAGGCATAAAGTATACAGTACATAATTAATCAAAAATGTTGCAAAGCATAGCTAATTCCCGCCACCACAGATAATACCGCCACCACGGATAATACCGCCACGAAACTTTTTTTTTTATTTCAACATTTGTCATTCGACTTGGGTACTTCATACTGCCAAGTCATAAAAACGTTTCTTTGCTTTTTTAAATAATAAATGACAACTATTTTACCTGATTTTATTAAATTAACGATAGAAAACACGGAAGTGGTATAAATTAAAGAAAATGAAATAAATCACGACTTTAATCTGCGAAGTTTTATTGTGCGTGTGGCTGTTGGGCCTGATTACCTTAGTCTCAGAAAAAAAAATTACTTTATGCACTAGAACATAAAAAGCGATTTTATGTCGCCTAAGCACAACATAAAGACGAACTTTTAGAGCATGAGAAGTGAAAAAAATATTAAGCATTTTCAAAGTTAATACTTTTGAGCTGAAATTCTGTACAGAGATTCTAGACCACATACACTCTTCAACCCGTTTGTATTGATATACCCTTTCCGTAACACCCTGTATAGGCGCCTATGTTATTTGAGTTGGGCCTCTTGCAATCTATTCTATATTTTATGGACCAGCACCCTAATAATACACACTATCAATCACAATCTAAATCATTTAGAAGGATTGCTAATCCATTGCTCGTCTAAAAAATCTGTCTGCTCAACACGTAAATAACGCAATGAATGTTGTTGAACTGTCAAAATGAAAGCCACTGCTACTGTGTGTTACGCAAATACCCCGGTGGCGGTGTTCTATTATAATTATATATGTTTAAACATAATAAATAATTACACTTGGAAAATATTTGACCTACGCCACTACCTATAATTGGTATTTTCAATGCTTGTAGGTGGGTAATATGATACCATCAATTTTGAGATTTGCTAATTAGCTTTCAAGTAGGTACTTGCCATTGCCATTGCTCCCATAAAGATAGAACTAGGTATATGCATAGATAATATTAAAAACAAAGTTCGTACTGCATAAAATTTGCGATTTCTTTTTTTCGTGCTACGGCAGTGCTACGAAGGCCTACGAGGTTGGTCAACAAATAAATAAAAAAAAAACAGCTAGGGTTTACTGCTAAAGCATAATCTAGCACACATCACGAGCATAATAAAGTTATATTTGCAGTTTATTTTGTTTCGTGCTACGGCCAGTGCTACTCATGCCTACGCTGTCGGTCAATAAAAATTATTTTATCAAAAAAAAAAAAAAAGACAATTGTCTACTGCAGCAACAGCAACCTACTATTGCCATAGCACAATATTCCACATCAGAAAGAAAACTGTTACCGAAATAATGACCTGCAGTAAATCTTCTTTTTCGTGCTACGGCAGTGCTACGCAGGCCTACGCGGTTGGTCTACGAAAAAATATTAATCATCATAATTTATTTGTCAGAAGAATGCTTCAGAAAAAGAACGCTAATCTTAAGTACATGATTTATGATCTTAAGATTAGCATTATAGAAAATAAAATAACAACTACTGCTAGAGTGCTAACCACACTACGATAGCCCGCCCCTAGGGTTGCCAATTTTTTTTATATCATATTTTATATAGTATTTTCGAAGCCATTAATGTGACAGATTGCGAAAAAAAATTGTAGTTAAGTAAAAAAAATGCATATTTTTTGCTTCTTTGAGCCTTTATTAACAGTTTTTTTAATGACTCATAACTATTATTACACTCTAAATTAAGGTTACAATATACCACCGGTCAAGCACCGCGCGTCGCCCATTGGCGACGAAACAATAGAAAATCAATTGTGTCTCATTAACGGAGCTTGACAGATTAATTTAGCTACACACACAACTACACACACATTACACCTCACATTTACTCACCTCAACTGTATTTTGTATGTCTATTATAGCTTCTATTTACTCACATTTTTATTTAAGTATAGATAATTATTAATTATAAAATCAAAAATTAAATTATAAATATTAATAGGTAATTAATATGAAATCATCAATACCAGTATTGCGCTAGCAGAACTGATTCAATTAGTAACTTTGTATAGTGTCTGGGTCACCAAGATACAGGCTGTGCTTAGTTTGGGACCCGCTGTTAAATCTAAGTTTTCTCTCGGTTAGAACTGCATGCTAATACTTGTATGTTTGTAAACAGGTGTAAGTTTAATAAAGAATTTGAATTTTATGATAATAATTCTGGCCCTATTGCGCTTAGTTCGCCATTTTGTATTTAAATAATAATATAGTAGTTTCGCCTTCTGTAATATATATTTTTTTCAAAATAGTATTTAGGCCTCTAAAATAGCAGGAAGAAAAAAAAAAAACGAAAAAAAAATGGTTTATTATTTTAACAAGTGATTGGAGCTTAGGTATACTATATTATATAGGTAGTAGGGTTGGCAACCCTATCCGCCCCTGACCAATACATTTTTTATTCATAATTAATGATCACTGTTATCATGCCGGCGCCGACGACAATCGTTAGGTTTCCGCGGGTCAGTTAAGATATTGGTGGCGACACGATCATTATTACTCACTAACTACTTACAATGTATCTAATTATATCCGTTTATACACACGTAGGGTGGCAGTGCTCATAGATGCCCCACTTATGATCCCCGGGATCTATAATATCAACAGTAGTGCTATTCTGTAAAAATCTCACCGTGATAACTCGAGTGAAGTGAGCTAAAAGTGAACTGTCATTAGTAATGTCAATCCCTAGCATCATCAGATGGAATGACAGCTCACTTCACCTAACTTCTCACGGTGAAGTTCTTACGGAATCGACCGGCTGTTCATCTTTTGCCAAACTTTGTGAAGTGAGCTGTCATTAATGTCAATCCCTACCATTATTTTTAGGTGGATTGACAGCTCGCTTCACGTTGATATTTTTCGCGGTAAAATTATTATAGAATAGCCTGGCAGGAGTCTGTCTCAGATAATTGTGACGTGCCTAAGCTGATTGAGACGTTGCGTATAAGCCTATTATGGTGGATAATAATAATACTTGAAATGAATATTTAAGGGGGGGGCTCCCATAAAACAGACGTGATTTTTTTTTAATATTTGGTGTTAAATAGTCCAGTAGTACGGAACCCTTCGTGTGTGAGTCCGACTCGCGCTTGGCCGGTTTTTTTGTTTACCTTATACTGTCTCACTGCCGGGCAAAGGCCTCCCTCAAGTCCTTCCAGTAACTTTTTTCCCGCGCACCCTTGAACCAGCCATCGTGTACAGGTCGTCAAGCATACCCCTAGAGTAGAAAAAATAGTCACTGAATAAAATATCTGTTACAAATTGGATATTCTACCCCACTCAACGAATAGATAAAATTATCAATATGTACCTAATGGAAATGTGGAAAATAACTAGGTGATGTCTTCAGTGGGATTAAGTGATAAATGCCACTTGTGTGTGTCACCTAGTTTCGTAGTAGGCTCAAATTCCATTTATTAAACAATAATGAAATTTGGTAATCTTGCTTAGAAAAGAACTGCCACTGCCATAACATTACTCGTTTAACTAGTTTAAAATACCCAATATATTTTTTTAACATTTCCTGTACTTTAAAGTGCGTTGACTTAGTTGGATTATTTACTTTGTCACTACAATTATTCCAGGTTCCTAAATAACGTTTGCTTTCTAATTTACACCTTTCAGACTACAGAAATAGTTTACTTAATTATTGATATTTTTTTAGAATGACCCATCCATCCATACTACCTAGAAGTAGGTACCTAACTCGACAAATACGAGTCTAAGACCGGACTCGGTTTAAAACGTACCTATATGATATTAGTGAAATAAGCCATGGCCTGAATCTCAGAAATAACTGTGAAGATGACTGATGATGAATTCTTACCCAAGTTACCCAGGGGTATTGTGTTACCCCTTGTGGAGGTTAGATTATATGGAGAGTTGGTCGATTACTGGTATTCAGCTGCATCTGGTTAGAATGGGTGCCGATCCAAACATGGTTGGGAAAAGGCTTCGGCAGATAGATAATAAATTATTTTCGGCGAAAATTGTTTCATTTAGTTAGTTCGTAGTGCTACTAACAATTGCTCTAGACCTCGATCTCGCGCGAGGATGAGGTCTTAGGGTCTTACGCAGCCGCGGGAGACGCTCCGGGCGTCGGGAGCCGCGTGACGACTCCCGGCCACCGTAGGCGCGGGCCTGCGGACGGAGAGTAATGGGTAGCTCACTGTCCGATCAGGACCAGACCCGTGCCGGACGGCGCGTACGTGTTCCACGCGCGCCTCAAAGAGATGTCAGCAGAAAGGAAGGGGCTTGCCAGGGCCGAAGCCTGCCGGGGGTGCGGGATTGTCCGAAAGGGTTAGCGCTACCCCGGAAAATAAAGGGCTAAGGAAGGAACACGGATGGGTTTTAGTCAGTAAGAGTCTGACACTCCCTCATTTGATGATTTCCCATCCATAAAAAAAGGGTCTTACGCAAAAATACAGATAATTATTAAAATTCACATCGTGTCCGCATTTTTACCGTGGACCTGCTACGAATTCTACGAGATATAAGGCTGACGTAATTTCAATGTTCAACTAAATTGATTAATTAATTACTATCTAGATCTACACTACTTATACCTACTACTACGCTCGCGAATTTACGTCTAATTTTACTATCATAGAATTCGTCACCAGCCCACCCAACGTAAGGGGCGATTTAATTCAATAAATGATTTATATCGAGCCACTAATGGCATTGTTATTGTTAACTGCACGTTGACCCAAGTTGCTAACCGCATAAACAATCTTTTACTGAAAATTAATATTGTATTGTAAATAGGCATAAAATGTATTCTCAGTTATCTTCAGAGAGGGCAGACAGTGATGTACGACGAAGCTTATTTCACTGCGTTCGATTGATAAGAATACTTGTGCGTGCTCGATTTTAATTTTATAAAGTTTGCTTTTCGCGCCTTTATTTGACATTTTTTTTTTTTTCTAGCAGTGTGCATAAACGGTAGTGTTGGCATTATCGAGATAAAAGATTATCGTTACGTCACTATAGTTTTTCACGTTCGTGCATTAGAGTGTGCGTATCGAAATGCTAGCGGGAAATATTTTATTCGTTTTATAAAGTGATTGTTTTAAATGTAAACTGAAATATGATAAAACATCTGAATAAGAACACAGTACACGAGCATCTGTTGCAAAAAGAGAAACTGCTGGAATCTAAAACCAAGCCGAAGTACAGCGGCAGTATGTCGACCACGAGGAATGGGAGATGGCTGTCACAGGTGCGTTTTTACAACTGCCCTTTTTAGAGTTCCGTAGTCAACAAGGAACCCTTAGAGCGGTTTCGCACTACGTCAGATCCGAATCCGAGAAATCAATCCGAATTGGAAATAGTTCTAATTTCTGACGGATAGCGTTCGGATCTAGCGCGCAACCCCTCATACAAATAGGACAACGGTCACTTCGAACCGACATTTCTCGGATTCGGATTCGGTTTCGGGATTGCGCACTAGATCCGAACAAATAGGACTATGGGCTACTTATTTTTCGGATTCGGATCGGACGTAGTGCGAAACCGCCCTTATAGTTTCGGCATGTCCGTCTGTCCGTCCGTCCGCAGCTTAGCTCAGAGACTCTCAGTACTAGAAAGCTGTAATTTGGCATGAGTATACATATTAATACACGCCGACAAAGTGGTAAAATAAAATTTTGAAAAAAAAAAATCCTACACGTAAAGTGGGGATGTTTTTTTTTCTCGTCTACCCCATGGTGTGGGGTATCGTTGAATAGGTTTTTCAAAAATAATGCTGGTTTGTGAAAACAATTTTTCGATTCAGGGATCAGTTTGTGAAATATTTAGCTTTAAAGTGCAAATTGTTATTACAGTCTTGTCCAAAATGGTTGTTTTTGGATATGTGAAAAAATTCACGGTAAAGTTAAAAGGAAAACTATCACAGCTAAGTAGGCTTTACAAGTTTACGAGTAATTAAAAAAACTTACATTTGCAGTTGCAATGTATAGGAGAACATGATTTTCAACTACAATGTTTAGTTTGTTCTTGGGATAAATCCATTCTAACTACGGAACCCTTCATTGTGCGTGCTCCGATACGCACTTGGCTGGTTTTTATTATCTACCTTCTATCTATATCTATACTAATCTGTACTAATCACACTAATATTATAAAGGCGAAAGTTTGTGAGTGTGTGTGTTTATATGTTCGTTAGGGGGCATCCATTTAATTACGTGAGGCTTTTATGGGGGGGAGGGGGTCAAGCCGATTCTCACCCAATCTCACGTGGGGGAGAGGGGAGGTTCTGGCAAGTCTCACGTAATTTTTTATCTGCAAGAAACAGTGTAAAATTGCGAGAAAACTGGGTAGAATTAATCTTAACTAGTCTTAAATAAATAAACAAATTGTTTTGTTTTTTAATAAATCCAACGCAATGAAGCATGATATATATTACCGTATTTACACTGAAAACACGCATTTTGAACAATCTCGCGTGAGATTAGAGGGAGGGGGAGGGAGTCGAGCAAAATCTCACGGTTTCTCACTAAGGGGGGAGGGGGGGTCAAAAAATCGCCAACATCACCTCACGTAATTAATGGACGCCCCCTTACTTCTTCACGCTCAAACGGCTGGACCAATTTTGATAAAATTTTGTATGGACGTAGCTGTTAATCCAGGGTGGATTAACATATGGGCTACTTTTTATCCCGATATTCCCACGGGATCGACATTTACGCGGGTGAAACCGCGGGGCACAGCTAGTAATACCTAAAGCTGAAGTATTTGTTTGTTTGAACGTGCTAATCTCTGGAATTACCAGTCGGATTTGAAAAATTCTTTTTGTATTTGATAGCTCAATTCTTGGGGAGAGCTATCTAATAGACTAACTACCTCTAACATTACGCTAGGACCCTTATACCCTGATTACACCTGCCGAGTACAGTGGCGAGAGAGTGCCCTCGGCCGAGCGCTCGGTAGATACATTTAACTCTCTCGCCGAGTGACATTTTACTCTCTCGTCGCTCTACTCGGTAGGTGTAATCAGGGTATTAGGGAACGAGCAAAAAGAAAAAAACTAAAACCCGACTACTGAAAAGGATGAAACAAGAAGGTGGGTCGCATGCTACCATAGCTTATGTATGTTAGTACAGCGGCATGCGACCACGGGAAGGTACCTTCTTGTTTCATCCTTTTCAGTAGTCGGGTTTTCGTTTTTTAAACTTATTTTTTATTTAATTATTTTGGGGCTTATTTCATTAATATTTATATTTTTGAAATGTGCTAATTAAGCCTTTCATTTGACATCCCACACGGCATGATTAAAAAAAATTGTTTTTTTAGGTCGCGACTTTATGTCCGCTAGAGGGCGCCATATTCAATTTAATGTGACGTCACATAGCCTATAATCAGCGGACAATCAAGACGCTTCCAACGATACCTCATTTGTCTAATTATGACAAGAAGTTTAGAAGTTATGAGGGAACAGATGAACATACGTACATACATACATACATACCGGTCAAAATCATAACCCTCCTTTTTGCTTCGCCGTAGTCGGGTAAAAATAAGTAATAGCGCGGGCAGGTGATGCGGTGCGAAATGGTGGGTCTGGGGAAAAAGAAAATTCACGCGGACGAAGTCGCGAGCAGAAGCTAGTTTGGTCATAAATTTTATTACGCACACAATATAAAGGGCAAGTTTGTCACGGATGTTATTGGGGTTTTCCAATTGGAATTTCTCAGTTGCTACTGAGAAATCCGAACACAAATCCAGACTCCGGGCTGCAGCCCGGAGTCTGGATTTGTGTTATGTTTGTCACAGTTTCCTCACAGCCTGAATGAAGTTTGTACTTACAAGGTTACAAGGCTTACAAGGTTATTGTTCTTTTTCGCATGGAATTCGGATAAGATTATGTTTATTTTATTTTACCATATATGTACACACGCATACAGGGTGACAGGGAAATATTATTATATATTATTCCGTGCCGTATTCCACCTGGAACTGGACTAAATTTGTTGCTAATGACCTGGTGGTCAGATAGGCAGTCGCTCCATGTAAAATACTTGTATTAAGCTGCGTCCGGTTAGACTGGAAGCCTACCCCAACATAGTTGGGAAAAGGCTAGGCAGGTGAAATATCTTTAGACTACGCTTTAAACCTAACTCTATTCACAGATTTTGGACAAATGGTACTGTCAGCTAGGAAAACGCGAATTTCTGCGTTTAATTTTTGTAATACCAAGATGCAGTTTCGTATAAGGATTAAAGACTTCTGGACTAACTGAGTTTAGAGTACCTTCTTATATACGAAAGATCAAAAATGAAAAAAATAATATGAATTAGGGCTGATTTTTCAATCATCTGATAACTTTATTCGAGGAATAATTTTGAAATTTTGACAGTTATCTCATACAAAAACTGCCAAACGTCAATTTTATTCTTCGAATAAAAGTTATCGGGCGATGGAAAAATCAGAACTAAGTGTGATATAAATTCCAAATTTTTTTTTGTCTAGCCTGCGCTGTCCCACTCCTGGGCAAAGGCCTCCCTCCACTCCTTCCGAAAAAATAAATTCCGATTGTATTGCTAATATTATTCGGCACCACCCTAATTGTTTAACACTATCAACCACAATCTGAACCATTTTGAAGGATATTGCAATCCATTGCTTCATATTATTACTTATTCGAAATATTTTACTGCTCAGCAACGTAAATAATGCAATGAATCAAAATCAAAATCAAAAGTCATTTATTCAAACTAGGCTGAGAATCAGCACTTTTCGAACGTCAAAATTACAAAAGACAGTCCCCCAAAACGCCCGCCCTTCGCCACTTCCTAGTGCTTTCGCTGGGGAGAAGAAGTGGCGGAACAAACTCCCCAGCAGCACAGCTGTCTATTCAGTTAGAAAAGAATTAATTTTATACAATACTATGTATGCAAAGTAATTAACATTACAGGACACAGAACCTTAAATTAAATTATTTGCCATAGGTTAACTAGCCACGCCAATATACCAACAAATACAATAAACACTATACGTACTCAAGCAAAAAAAAATTAAAAATATAACCAAAAAAAAAAACTTACTGACCAAATAAAAGCCTCCAGGTATAAAGGGCGTGACAGCTTACATATATATGCAATGCTGGGTTCTGTTTACATAGCTGTCACTTGAAGTCACAAATGATAAACTAGGACCATCGAAGTAAAATAAATAAACAAGTTATTACTACTAATAACAACAATAAAACCATGGTCAGCAAGACGACCAGTCACCACAAGCAGCACCCGTTCACGAGCATAACGCAAAGATCAGCCATTACCCCCCTCGCCATATTCGAGGGAAGGAGGCAACCCGACCCCCGACGCTACCGCAAGCAATGACATCTAAGGGAGCATGACGAACTTGCTGCCGGTTGCTCAAACAAGAATAATAATATGATCATTCGTAGAGGTCGCTAGCTAACCACATATTGCAATCAACTCATTAAAAGACATTGAAATGAGTAGATTATGTCAATAATAAATTACAATAAAATTAAACCGAATTGACTAAAACTCTCAACTAAAAAAAAACAAAAAAATAAAAATAAAATAAAAACAATTATATAAACTCATATAACCTGTCAGTAAGCTAATTCTGGAGAAAGAACATAATAATTGTCTTGAGTTAATCAGGGCGACCAACTATTCTTATCGTTTAAGTAGTCGTTGATGGAATAGTATGCTTTTGAACAAAGGTTGGATTTTACTTGAGCTTTAAATCTATTAAAAGGCAAATCTAGCAAGGAAGAAGGTAGCTTGTTATAAAAGGTTATACCAAGCCCAACAAATGAGTTATGAACCTTATGAAGCCGGTGAAAGGGAAGCACGTAGTTTGTCCTTATTTCTAGTGTTAACATTGTGAGTATCACTGTTTTTAGTGTACAAGTGTATATTTTGCCTAACATATAAGATGTTGGCAAAGATGAACTGTGATGCAACCGTGACAATATCAATATCTTTAAAAAAATCTCTTAGAGAAAATCTGGCGCCTAGCTGGTAAATCGCTCGAACAGCTCGTTTTTGCAGGACAAATATATTTTGTATATTAGCGGCTTTGCCCCACAGCAGAATACCGTAGGACATAACGCTGTGAAAATAACTAAAATAGACTAAACGAGCTGTATCAACGTCAGTGTATTGTCTTACTTTCCTGACGGCATAGGCAGCCGAACTGAGCCTTCCTGCTAGGCTTGATATATGTGGTCCCCACTGAAGTTTGGCATCTACTGTTATTCCCAGAAAAACTGCCGAGCCCACTGTTTCAAGCACCACTTTATCTAAGACGATGTTGGGTCCTAGATTTCTAACATTTGGTAAGGCAAACTTTACACATTTCGTTTTCTTGGCATTGAGAACTAGGTTATTTGACGTAAACCAATCCGTAACTATTGATAGTGCACTGTTTACGTCGTCAAAATCTTGTCTATTCCTGTCAACTTTAAAAATAAGAGATGTATCGTCTGCAAACAGTACAACGTCACAGATGCCCTTTAAATGGAATGGTAAATCATTGATATATACTAAGAACAAGAATGGACCCAGTATTGAGCCTTGTGGTACACCTAACTGAACTGGTAGCCCGGAAGATTTTACACCATTAACATGAATGTTGTTGAACTGTCAAAATCGATCAAAAAGTCATTTATTTAAATTAGGTTGAGACATTTTTCGAACGTCAAAATTACAAAAGACAGTCCCCCAAAACGCCCGCCCTTCACCACAATTAAAATGGAAGCCATTCGTACTATTAGTGTGTTACAAAATTACCTCGCAGGTAAAACAACACTGACTGAATAGATTTTCATCTAACAGCTAACCAACTATGTTGAAACTACCAGCCTGCTAGTAAAAAAAATCCCATTGAATTTGGTTCATCCAATTAGAAGCTACGATGCCACAGACAAACTAACGTAAGGACGGGCTTCAAACTAAGAACTCCCCTCATTCTGCGTCGGGTGGTTAAAAAAACTCATTGTTGCCATTTAGGAGTTGGTATCATGCAAAATATGCAGACCTTATCGATATCTACTGATAAAAAGGCGATAGCTAGATTAAAACACGTGTAATAACGATTAGTATTGCGTTATACTCGGTACGGGAGAGGCACAGTATCAAAAAAAGTATCTTTTATAATATTATTTAAAAAAAAAAACTTGATATTAGATATTATATCGCCTCATATCCGCTTATGGCGATAATGTGTTATAAATAAAGACATTTCAATGCCAATAACAGTTTTTGAGATAAATAGTAACAAAAGGTCATCACCCTAATAATTAATAATTAAATTAATTACGTTAAAAAAATAATTTCTGATTAAAAAAAAAATAGTGATGTGACATAGGACTTCTGAATCGATATCGATAGTTTGATAATGTATGTGTGACGTGAATAATAAAAGACTATTTTTAAATCAGTCATGATGTATGCTGAAGAGGCATATCACGCTGAACTCAGTGGAAGAATAAGAGTGAGTAGTTTCGTGATTAATTTTCATACTTCACATAACACATACATAAACTCACACGTGCTTCCCTTAGGGGTAGGCAGGAACTACAGAACGCCACCTGCTGCGATCCTTACATAATAATTAATATCTACTCTTTGCTTCGTATACGTTCTCTGGTCATAGACTACGCGCCGGTTGCGAGAACTACACACCAGAAAACCAATTCTCATAATTAAACGTTTACGTTCAAAATCTAGTCGCAGTCTCATCTCAGCGACAAACAAATGCCAAAAGCTTGTCAAAATGTATGGAAATTCGAGGTTTTTTTGACAGATTGAGACTGAGACCAGACTGTGAACGTTCTTAAAATTACGAGAATTGCCCCTCAGATGTTCTACCCCCCTCCCCTTCCTTTTCCTTCCATTCCGTCCTTCCTGTCCTTTTGATTTTCATAGTTCATTGACTATATAATCGTATAAACTCCTTATGGCTTCTTTAAACGCTGTTTAGTTTCTGTTTAAGTTCTAAGTGCCGTAGGATCTACCGACAATTGTAACTAATCATTGATCATCGATAAAAGAATCCCTCCTATCTAAATCCTCCCTATCTAATTCTGCAATATCGAAAGACGAAAATGTGATTAGGTAAGGCCGGCGGCGGTGTAATTGCGTAATAGTTTTCGTTTTGACAGTTCAACAATATTCATTGCGTTATTTAAGTTGTTGAACGGACAACATTTTCGAACATGTGAAGCAATGGATTAGCCATATACTTCAAAATAATTCAGATTGCGGTTGAAAGGGTGCTGAATAATTAGTATTGTAATAAAATGTACGTACAAGAAAATATAAATCAAAACTTCAATACAGTCCTCCTAAAGGAAATCCTCATGGATGACGATAGAGGGACATCTGGGGAAAACGGAGGGTTATGTCGAATTCCTACCTACTGAAACCCCACGGTTCCTTCCACTACCAAGAGTCGGAGGCCCGAGGTATATCTACTTGTACCTACTGCCAAAAATGTAAGAACAAAAATTATTTTTGTTGTAATATTTGAGAAAAAAAACGTGGTCATCGTGGTCGTGGTGGAAAACATCGTGTGCAGGAAAACCAGTAAAGGAAAACGGGCATGTCCTAGAACCATTGAAATTCGAAGACGTCTGACATCTACCAACCTGCACTGGACCTGCGTGGTAGATTAACGCCCACTCCCTCTTGAAGAGAGGAGGTCTATGCCCCAACTGTGGGAACATTATAGGCTGATTATGCTATGAGTCCTAGCAGTGTTAACAGTACTTATAGGCTGATTATGCTATGAGTAGCGTACTTTAAAACGAGTTGCTGGTCATTTGCCTGGTCACCTATCGATCTGGTTAACTGTAACCATTCGCTGCAACCCCAGTACATAAGATCTTTTTTTTTTGTTTTCGGGGGAAACCTTCAAAAGGCACCCGACCTTCGGGGAGGAAGGTCGGGGAGTGTGGGATTTTTACCTCACTAAAACCACCTCGGTGATCAGCACATAGGGGTGGTCTCGGTTCCTCTTAAAAGACCAATTCCGGAACCCCCCTGTGCAGTGCCTGTAAGGCACATCTCTGGGTAGACTGTAAAGGGGCCTCCCCTGAGCCTCGCAGTACTTTACCTATCTAGTATAAATTCCCATTCCCAACAAGTTGAGATTATTTGACGCAAATTGAGGCAATTTACCCAGAAATACTGGTTTAGCACATGTTGGCAGGGCTCCCTAATGTCCTTTGATAAAATGTCGTTGCGAGCTTCCGGTTTTTTATGAACGTGATAATAGTATTGTCACGGAGTCATTTGATATCTATATCTATACACATACGACTACAACGACTACGATTACGATTATAAATTGAAAGTCGCTTTTCGTGCCTGTATGTATGACCGCGTTGTTCTTCAAATTCAAATGACGCAACAGATTTTGATGCGGTTTCCACCATAATTTAGGGAATTCATTGCGGATGGCGTAAAGGTGTGTTTAATTATAAAAATAAAGAAATCTGTTTGTTTTGTTAAGTCGTAAAATTTGTGCGAAGCAGGGGCGCGTCGCTAGTAATTATACACACTTAATTAAGTTTATGATAAGTACATGATTATGACAGAACCAAGACTCAAAAATAACAAATAGATAGATACAGTCAACAAAAGAGATGTTGTAAGCTGAAATTTAATTTGATAAATGAACTGTTTGTTTTCATTTTATTCGAGAACATCCATCGGTTTCTTACTAAACTTCAACTATATCCGACGATCCTGCATACTTATCCCTTTTGTTGGCTGCACATATTTTGATTAAACATGCTACAGCCATTAAGCCTATCCATACTTGATATCTTGTTAAAAAGACAAAACGAAGCCGAGAGTCACTTGTATTCCCCGTCATTGTATTTTTTTTTTACTGGACCATATCTGGGCACCTTCTGGTTACGGAGATATTGAAGGTCAAAACTCCAACTTTTACTGACGTTTTTTTTTACAAAAAATAACACAACTTTAAATACCCCCACGGCCCCTATACCGTTGCATGCACCCATAAGTACGAGGTACACGCCGAGGGTACAGTTACTGGAGTCGCACCGCAACGTCAACTTCAAGGCGTTCGTGGTGCGCGTGCCGAATTGCTATCTGCCCGTCGTCATGGAAGATGACTTCTGGCCGCAGGACGTGGTGTTCCGTCACTTCCGCGGATAAGTACCTACCACGGAACTGCACAAGAGTTAGCTATTAGTGAAGTACTGTTTTATAATAATAAAAATATGTATGTTTAGGTTAAGGTATTTATGTATGGTCCTGCGTCGCCTGAAATAAATAAATAAACCACGCTACGCTACGTACGTTATGTGATGGATCTTTATACAACCTGTATTTAATTAGAATGATACATCGAGTGAAACATTGTACTGCGGTGTAATTGACAGATAAAATGGCAATCGATCCCAATGCGTTTCATTTTGACATAAAATTTGTCGTTTTCTACAATGTAAATAACGCATTTAAAAGGACTACATGACCTAAAGCGTGGTCACTGTCGGACTGCATAGAAAAGAAAGAGAAGCGCGATGACACAACTCTGGTAATTTATTGCAAAATATGAAGCAATTAAGTATCTATTCAGGAAAACACTATTGTTTGAACTAAAAAATTAAAACACTAGAGTTTTAGTATGTTGCTTGTAGAATAATCTCACAAAAAATCATAATGATTATATGTAAGTATATTAGTTTGGTTTTTATTGTAAAAATAAAATTTTTAGAGGCATCTTCATGCTTTTTTTCTATCGTACCAAATAAGTTGTATTATGTTTTCAACACACTATCTACCTAGCATATATCCTGAAGAATATTATATATTTTTTTTGATTTTGTTTACTGCAGTCGATCATATACTTTTATTGTTTCTAAAACTTGCGTTTCGGTCCTGTAAGCCCCTTAATGTGGCCGAACTGTCAAAATGAACGTCATTGCGATTGATTGATTGATACGTGTCATTTATTTAGCCAGGAAATGATAAAAGTTAATTAAGTTTTATCACTTGCGTCAAGTTAGCCCTCATCACAACATCCTCTTCAGTGAGATCAAATTAACACCACATTTACTTCTACGCACCAAAATTATGTCCGACCTGATACGCGAATGAAGTTCGACACTAGGGTTATCGAGGTTTTTCTAGCAGTTCTGCGCACTTATTTTTATAGCTAAGAAATTGACGTTTTTGTGAGTGTTTATGTTATTGAATGAATATGGTAATTGTGTAGTGTAAACTAATCAATTATATAGGACGTAAAGTCTGTTCTTTATGTTTCAAATTGATGTTATTTCAAGTTAAACAAGTAAGTATCAACTTTAGTAAAATGTTAATTAAATTGATTTCAGAGTGACTAGCACTATTGATAAAGTTATAAAAATGTTTGAAGTATTAGCGTAAACTACACTTTATTTTGTAGGAATTAAAGTTACTTTTCCATAAAATAATATTTGTTTACATTTTTGGCAAATAAGTTGCGAATGCAGATTAAATGTTCATATTCCTAGGTACCAAAATTTTCGTGACTATTCCGAATTTCCATGGGAAATGACTTATTATTGCATGAGCATAATATAATAAGCCTATAATGTTTCAACTGCTGGGACACAGACCGCGTCTCTGTGAGAGAGAGTAGTCCGTAATCCACCACGCGGGCCCAGTGCGGGTTGACAGATGTCACATGTCTTCGAATTTTTGGTTCTAGGACATGCCGGTGTCCTCACGGATGTATTCACCGTTTTGAGAGCAGCGGTGATGAAATAATTTACATAAAGTAAAATGTCAGCCTGGGTTCGAAACCACGACCTACAAACTCGTAAGTTGCCGTCGTTACCACTGGGCTAACACTGCTGTTGCCTGTAAGCCTTTACAATACTGCCATTCAATCCATTTTGAGTCTTCACTTGATAACATAGCATAAGTACTAGGTACCCTTTCATTCATGCCTAGGTATATAAAATTCCCATTAATCTTAAAGAAGTATTTGGTGTGGAAGCACAGATATAGATAGACCTAGATAACGCAAGTATTACGATCTGTATGTAAAACACGTGTGCCATTTTTTGACTACCACCTACTATGACGTCACAAGCACTATTTAGTGATGGGAAAAACAAATCGATTTAAAGACGCCGCCGGCACCCGTCTCGCCCCACCCGCGGGGCCTAGTGCCAGCGCTCACGCTCACCCAAGTCACGCAGCCAGCAGTACTCAGGACTGAGCGCGAAAATGGTGGCTTACGATGTTTGTACGTAAGCTGGGTACATGAAGTAATTGCTCTTGCGCATCTAGGTGTATCTATATCTGTGGGTGCAAGTAACTAGCATATTACAGGTCGTTACGACAATCATTGATACTTCCTGTATCGTACTATCATTGAGTTTCGACATCTTGACTCATGCCTAAAACGGTTCTCTTTTAACTCATGAGATGATGAGTTCCTAGGGTCATAATATTTTCTGCTATGAGACTTGAATTGATTATCTGATCCGAAGTATCCGTCAACTTAATGAAATTTAGCTACTTTTGCTCATCAGACTATTTATAAAAATTTAAAGTAACTTAAGTACTACCGTACCTCCTGCATTTTTTTCCTTTTCTAGTTTGTCATCCGATTTATCCTGATACCTATAACACAATCACACAATCCATACAGCAGCGGTCGGTGGCATGCATGCAGTGGCGGGCATTGGTTTTCAGAATAGGTAGGCACTAGGCTGAGTCTAGTCTAAGCAAACGCGGTCACTAATCAGAAAAAAAGTGAGGCCAAAAGTGTGGTTATTTGACTAAGCATGCCTACTTAAGGGTGATAAATTGCGAAGGTCGAACGTCATGGTATTACGCGTAAGACGTACGTATTTTTAATTTTGTCGTATTGACCAAGTAAAGACCAATGACAATGTGCGAACAGTACGGGAGCCGAGTAGGCCGTCCGGCGACTGCCTACTGCCGCGCGGGTTTGTATGAAAGATTTTGTTTTTTGTTAGGTATGATAATTTAGTAGATTTCTTGATTGTGGGGCACACACACTAAAATGTAATTGGCAGACGTTGATATATCGAGGTAGGCACTGCTTATATGCCTATATGCAATGCACGCCACTGCATGCATGAGCAGTGGTGGCCCAGGGAAACGAACGTGGCTTACGAGTTGTAGGTCATAGGTTCGAAGCCAGACGGGCAATTTACTTTGTATACACTATTTCACCACCACTGCTCTCAAAACGGTGAAGGAAAATATCGTGTGGGAAGGTATGCCCTAGAACCAAAAAAACGAAGACATGTGACGTGACATCCACCAACCCGCACAGGGCCCGTGTGGTGGATTACAGCCCACTTCGTCTCGAAGAGAGGAGGCCTGTGTCCCAGCAGTGGGAACATTATAGGACGATTATGCTTAGATAAGCCAACCAAAGTTTCTTTGGTCGACAGAATTTTCACGTTAAATTTATTGTAATCGATATCACGTTTCTACTTATTACAAGATATTGTTGAAATACTGTAAAAACAAAATAAATGTTAATGTGACGAAAACGGTTTTGTCACATCGTAAAAAGTGCACGAAATTGCAGCCGTTCATTGCAAATTGCAAACCATATCGGGCTAAGTACAAAAACTAAGCGTTTTCTACGAACAATATAATGTCTATATTAAAATATGTATGTATTATGTAATTTTTTTTGTTTTTGTATTTTTTAATTTTGTGTGTGTATTTAAATGTGTGTTATTATTATACGTCTTTATTATGTCTATATTTAATGTCTGTAATTTATATGGTGTACATAATAAAGAGTATTCTATTCTATTCTAATACCTGAAGTTTTTGGTGTCTTGGTAGGTACTTATATTATTTAGTTAGACACAACATAGCAACCTACTTATTGAGTCCAATAGATTTAATACTATTAAAATTAATACTTACTCTAGATTTGGAGGGCTTGTGGCTAAATAATAACAGCCGCACGGTTAGATCCATCAGGTTAACCTACGCTTGCCGCGGTTGGTACGTGGATGGGTGACCATCTTTACAGACCAGAGAGAGACCCCTCTGCGCCTCGGAAACGCGTTAATCCGTTGGTCCCGGCTGTCATTCGTGGATCTTTGATAGTCGTTAGGGGTCATCAGAAGCTCGAAACTCTGCCAACCTGAGTATGATACGCAACATAGAAAAGTGTAACACCGAATAACACGTCCCCGTAAGTTTACGAATACGAAACACTTAACAACGAATGCACGCTACCAGGAAAAACTTAACGCCGTAGCAATGGGATCTCGAAGAACTAAATCTCTAATTCACTTTTTCGAAACTTCAGAACAGTCTTACCAAGGGGTATCGTATTATACAGTAACCGGGTTGTGGAGATCTGATAGGCAGTCGCTCCATGTAAATACTGGTACTCAGCTGGTACATACTTAAGAAAAGGCTAGATAGATGATGATGACATAGTGCTCTAAATTTCACCAAACACCTGCAGGGTAATTGCGTAATACACCTTAGCAATGGGTTTTATTTTGACAGTTCAACAATATTCATTGCGTTATTTACGTTGTTGAGCAGACAATTTTTTCAAACATATGAAGCAATGGATAAGCAATATTCTTCACAATGATTCAGATTGTAGGTACACGTGTTAAAAGTTAAAACATGCCGATTAAACGCAACCAAATGTACTTACATTGAATCCGAATTCTTAATTAGAATCCGAAGTTCAAAAATGATGCCTTACCTACTCGTATTATAACTAGATCGTCCAATTAATCGCCATCGTTAAACGTTTCCGAATTAATTACAAATTATTGATGTTTTTTATTTACATTGTCTTTGACACTTCGTATAATTATCTCGTTATGCCTCATAACGAGATAATTATACGAACTTACAATCACTTCGTATAGGTACTTATCTTTAAATTAACGTGTCATCACACTAATATTATAAAGGCGAAAGTTTGTGAGTGTGTGTGTGTGTGGGTTTATATGTTTGTTACTTCTTCCCGCTCAATCGGCTGGACCAATTTTGATAAAATTTTGTATGGAGGTAGCTGACACCCTGGATTAACATATAGGCTACTTTTTATCCCGGTGTTCCAACGGGATCGATATTTACGCGGGTGAAACTGCGGGGCACAGCTAGTATTTTATACGCGTCACAAATTCGTTATTAGTTATTCCAATATAGGTATTTTATAAGTAGGTATTATACCTACAAGGTAACAAACTGTACCATAAATAGGCAAATTTAAATAACGTGCGTCAATTTTATTTTTTTTAACTTCGATCCAGGGACATAAAAACACCTTCTATAAAGGTTACGGAATTTTAAGTGTTATATATTAAATTGATAACAGAATCAAATATGTAACATTTTATGTATGTGTTTTTTAATGTGTTCACCATAAACACTTACAAAAGTGTAACCGTAATATATTATATGAAAGTGTTAACAGTGTTAATAAGTGTAACCGGTAAACGCGGCGTTGCCAAAATAGCCGCAATCCGGACTGGATTGTAGCTATTTTGTCATCACAGCGTCTGTCTGTCCGCCGCGTGTTTTATACCTACAAATTCTTATTTCTGTTACAAATATTACTTATTAGCTGCGCTCCGCGGTTTCACCTGCATAAGTGTCGATCCCGTGGGAATATCGGGATAAAAAGTATCCTATGTCCTTTCCCGGGACTCAAACTATCTCTATACCAAATTTCATCTAAATCGGTTCAGTGGTTTAGGCGTGAAAAGGTAACATACAGACAGACAGACAGAGCTTCTTTCGAATTTATAATATTAGGTAGTATGGAAGTATGGATATGGATTAGTATGGATTAACACATATAAAAGCTTACACTTTGAATCTGTAACATTATTGTACCTATCTGTTAAATTTCGAAGTGTTTTTCTTTTAAAAACAGTTTTAAAAAACAGTGTTATAAACATTTATTACGGTTACAATTTGAGTTGAACCTGTTGATCGACGTCTTTCAATATTCACGCAGACTAAGAAATAAGAATAGACAAAACCAGTTCACGGGACGTTCTGAAATACACTTGGGAGCAAATAAATCGAGCCACTTCCTTTTTTCACGTATAATGGTTATTATTTTTGGTATTATGGAACGTATCAAATCGAAACATATATCGCCTAAGAGCTTATTTAATAATCTTTACAATGAGGGTAAATTATTGAATGATAACCTTATTTAATGATAAATTATTGGCTCTGAAAGAAAAACGGTAATTTTGATAGAAAATTGTCAGTCCAGAAAAAAACAATTAAAAACAAAATTATGGTATAAACTTATTCTTAATATCTTGTATTACCCCCCCTTGCCCTGATTTCGATAGATTTTCTGGACTGTTTTAACCCTACAATTTTCTATCAAAATTACCGTTTTTCTTTCAGAGCCAATAATTTATCACTAAATAAGGTTATCATTCAAAAATTTACCCTCATTGTAAAGATTATTAAATAAGCTCTTAGGCGATATATGTTTCGATTTGATACGTTCCATAATACCAAAAATAATAACCATTATACGTGCAAAAAAAAGCAAGTGGCTCGATTTATTTGCTCCCAAGTGTATTTTTCTGGATAATCTAAAAATCCAAGAAACTCGTCACCTAGCCAGACACCGGTGCACGGGCGCATCGCGCCGCGTGGTACTCGTACTTCATTTGAATGGGATTGCAGTCTAACCTGGGCCAGGCTGGGCAGGAAAAGAACCGGAGTTACCGACATAGCTTGCATAGTAAGCAAACTGAAGTGGCAGTGGGCTGGCCATGTCTGTCGAAGGACCGATGGCCGCGGTGGAGCAGACGAGTCCTGGAGTGGAGACCGCGTGCCGGCAAGCGTAGTGTGGGACGCCCCCAGCTAGATGGACGGGTGACCTAAGGAGGTGGCTGAGGTAGACTGGATGCGGAAGACGGAGGACAGGGTGCTGTGGCGCAGTCTGGGAGAGGCCTATGTCCAGCAGTGGACTGCGATAGGCTGAGTTGATTGATTGATCTGGGCCAGGCAGGTGTACCATAAAGCGCGACAATTAGCGACATGTATCGCGTGACATTATTTGAGCTGTGGTAACGGGACGTCCCACCTTACACGGGACTTTTGGCTACCCTAGCCGTTATCTACCAGGCGCGCGGGCCCGGTGCGAGTTGGTGGATGGCACATGTCTTTGAATTTGTGGACATGTCAGTTTCCTAACGAAGTTTTGCTTCACCGTTTTGAGAGCAGTGGTCCAGAAATTATTTACACAAAGTTAAGCGCCTGTCTGGGTTCGAACCTACGACCTTACAACTCGTAAGTCGCGGCTAACCAATTATCTATAGGTACAGATGGACAAATTTTAACGCAGCGCTCAGTACGTCTAATCAAAGATATCCAAGCAAAACTTGGTAGCGCCCTTAATTGTAAAACGACACTATGGTAGAGCGGCTGGTAGTGTCATTGCCAAACCATGAAAAAATCACTGATTAAAGTGATTTTATTTTGACCTAAAATAATAAATTGGCGGCACATTAGTGTATTTTCGTTAGCTGATTATTTATTTTTTCTTGTAAGTCTTGTATCTAATGCGTTTTTCTTATAATATTTTTTACCATCGTCCTTATTTTGGTGGTCTGAATGATTTCTAAAAGTTTGTCCATCTATTTTAATGGGACCTTATGTAACCAGCATATTATAACGTTCCCCCTGCTGGGACATAGGTCTCCTCTCTGCGTAGAGTGGGTCATAATCAACCACGCGGGCCCAGTGTGGATTGGTGGGCACCAATTGCAGGGCGACAAATTTAACTACCTAAGTACTCGACAGCATTACCACAGAATACTTAAAGTACTACGTACAGAAAGGACACTCCCTTCCCCGCAATAACATCAGTTACCGCACCTCACCCCGTACTTCGGCGTATTCGTCGCAGTTCTTTAACAAGAGCGCTCGCAAACACAAGTACCTCACGCACACATTTATACGTATACAAACGTCATTTTTTAATGTAGTAGTAGTAGGTAATTATTTTGCGAGCGTTGTATGGAGTGTCCGGGGTGTGGCATTACGATAATCCCCGAAAATTCCACAAAATAGATGCTACGTCTTCACAATTTGTGACCCCGTCACGACTTGTTGAACCATGTATACAACTACGCATTTGTAGGGACTCGCACTTAACGGAGGAGAAACCCCACAAGACATTACCTTTGATATCGACTGACGACATTCAAACGATACGGAATTACACGGTATAATGTGCCGAATGGAAAGAGCCGGTAAAACCGGTTTTACATAGGTACCTATCTGCTTAGTTAGATGGTTGTTGAAATTTTCCGATGATTTCAGGAGTTAGGACGCTGAAAAGTTCATGAAAAGTGATGCTTATAGAGTTTGGAAATGGGAACTGAAATCTTTATCGGGAACGTGTAGATTTGAAAGTTATTATATCTATACTTACATAAAACAAAGTCGGGTTAATTACACCATTTGTAACTCAAGAACGGCTGGACCGATTTCGATGATCTTTGATTTTTTGGATTTATCTCCACCCCGAATAGCTGAATAGCTATTAAAACATGGTAAAAATTCATGAAAAAAATAATGAAGATAATTAATTTTCTCATACATTTTGTATGGAACGGCTTTTTTGATGATATCTCGAGAACGGATTGACTGATTTCGATGGCGGTACAAAGTTCGAGCTAGTTATTTATGTTTATGAAATGTTCTATCAATAAATGTAGGCATACACACACTCACACACATACCATCGATCAATTTCACGTTCACCACATTGACGACCTTTACTATGTGATAAAAAGGGGGACCTGGTGTTCTAAAAAACAGGCCTAGGCTTAGTTTAGACTCCTGATCGGGAACAAAATGACAAAATTTTGATTAAAAAAACCTGTTAATTTAACAACTAGTATAAGAATATAATTTGTGGACATAAATAATAAACATTATTTATAAATACAAAAATTATTTAAGAGAGCGAGAAATGCCTGTAGCAGCTCAACTGTGACTAATGAGACAATCGTTATAAATCAAATTTTGATTTTAATTAACAGTTGCGGATATGAAGTTGACTTTTTTTGAGTTGTGAGGTTCGCAAATCGTTTGTCATTTGTTTTATCTTGATATTGTTACCAGCTCTTTCTGTTGTTTCCTATTTGTTTTGGAATTTAGCTTATGGTTTTATGTGCTCACGTAAACGTTCATTAGTTAAAAAAAAATGCGTACGCGGAAATCCTATCAAAATTAACATTGGCCTTCTAAAAAAACATTGCGTGCGTATAACTAAAGTATTATTTTAATATATTATCAAAGAAAAGACACTGATACGGCCTTCGACATAGGCTACAAACCAGAAAATGAATGGACTATATACACGTGTCTAATTTCGCGCGCATTGTATTAACTTAGTATACATTTCGCCTTCCAATCCTCAAGACGCTTTGAAAAAAATATATTCTTAATCTCAGTTGATAGACTGGAGCAAGGACCTGCGGTTCACGGCCTGCTGATATGCACTGGGTGAGATGACTCAATTTCTTATCATATTTTGACTACTCTTCGGTGCACGCTATAGTTTATTTCGGAGCTCGTTCAATAGACGTCCTGTCAAACGCTCTCCATAATTTCAGGAAAGTTAGTAACCAGGAAAGTGTTTGGAATCTATCAATTAGTGTTCTAGTTAATTTAATCAATCACGCCGTAGTTGGAGTTAGTGATCCGTAACAGGTAGGTATCAGGGAACAAGGCCGCGCGGCCGGCGGCAGGCTGGACGCCAGCCCGCGGCAGTCGTCGCGGCGCGCTCCGAGCACCACCATGCGGGACGAGGAGCCCCCCTTGCCGCCCCCTTCCCCCGCACGCCGCACGCCCTCGCGCCTCCGCCGCACTCTACACACGCTGCGAACACCGTTCCGGCTTGGTTCGCCCTTCCACATCGGCTTGATCAAGCGCACAGGTTCCTCCAAATCCGTTGCCTCAGACGGCGAGATCGCCCGCGACGAACGCACGATGCGTAAGCGAAATAAGAAACAACGTGACGCGGCCAGCGACGCGTCGCGCAGCACCGACAGCTCGCCCAGCGTCGACAAGAAGAAGAAGGAGGGGAGCTTCTTGCGGCGCGTGGGCAGCTTCGGCAAGAAAAAGGCTAGCGGGTCACCTCAACCACCCCCAGAGTCGCAGCCAACAGACTCACAGCCAACGACCGCAGAATCAACCCTAGACCTAGAGCACACCCTAACACCACCCCTCGAAGCGGAACCACCTACTCAGGAACAATCTACTCCGGAACAGCCTACTCCTGAGCCACCTGCCGTTGACCCAGTAAGTCCCATCGCAGTAGAGCACCCTGTCGCGACGCGCCCCTTCTCCAAGGCCGCCTGGAAGCGCAACAGCGAGCCGGAGATGGAGAAGCCTGTGGAGGACCCCAGCCCGGAGAGTGCATTGCGGAGGCGCATCGCATTCGTAGCGCAGGCGTCGGCGTGCCTGTCGGAGGACCACGACGACGGAGAGAGGGGAGCCGCCGAGGTGGGGTCGCTGGAAGAGGCAGTGGCGCTCGCGCGCGTGCGGCTGTCCGTGCCCGCGCCGCCCTCGCCGACACAGTCGCGCGACACCGACACGGAAGAGGAGGGGTACACGGACGCGATGCCGGCGTACGGAGACCTCATCGAGCCCGACGGCAGCGGGACCGACGCTTCGGTGAGTGTGCTGTGTTGCAAGCCGCGCGCGCTCAGTGACCGAAGGGTCTCCGAGCGATGCGCGCGCGCCATGACCTTCGAGGAGGCGGGTGACGACTCCTACCTCACAGTGTGCGAGTGCTGCGGCTTCAGCGCCGAGACAGCCGTGTTTGTCCCAGTACGTTACATTTCACGCTAGTTTACAGCGGACGTCACGCGGCGCGATGTCCTTCGTGAGTACGAACTTGCTCGTGTGCGCTTCGCTTTACCAAATGTATCCTTCAAGCGGTGTTTTGTTTGAACAAGTGCACGCATTTTCTTTAGGTTGCAATGGTAGATACTCCGACTCAGTACCTATAGTTATAGGTTGAAAACAAACAGTATACCTAACCTAGCTGTACAACATTCACGTGTAGACAGTTTAACATCGACTTAAAACATTTTATTTTTAAAAACAACATATTAACTTAGTTTTTTCTATAAAAACTATGTGTTTTAAATTAATTCAAACGTTTTGGTAACTCTCTAGACACCGGGTATTTATGTAAATCAGTTATTTCTTTTATCTAAGTGGCACAGAAAACATTAAAAAATTCAACTTTATGCAAAATTTATTGAGACAACCCATTAGAGAATGATTTTAATGTTGTTATTTACATAGGTACAAAGCAGTGTTTGACATATTTTAACATAACAAACAATTGCTACAATACGGTAAAGTATTGCGAAAATTATTTGCATTTGTGTCTAGAATAAGCAGTAACTACATCAATGAGCAGTAAACACAATATAAAAATGGCTACGATTTTAATTATGAAAATTGATACTTACAGTAGTTTTTGCAATAATTCATTAATCTGTCAAGCTCCGCTAATGAGACACAATTGATTTTCTATTGTTTGGTCACCGATCGGTGTCCCGATAGTGTTGCCTTAATATTATATTACAATTATCCCTGACCTATGTACCTATGTCATAAAACGAATGATTGAATATTATCTGTATTTAACACAGCACAGGTGTAATTTTATCAGATAGTTACAGACGATTGCTCAACCTTGAAAGTTACTGACGGAAGGTGGGAGTACTAGGTATACACCACTGCTAACCCTTTCCAGGTATATAGGCGTGGTGTTAGGTCCATCTCTTCCTTACGTGTTCAAATGGAAGAATATAATGATATACTGTTTTTTTGAAGAACGATTCAAATTCAGAAGTTTCTTATTTATCGGCAGTACCTATAACCGCTTTCCGTTAAGAAGTGTCAATTTTGACATTTGACCATAGAGTGACGTCAACATATTGTCGTTTTGGTTTTTTGATACAACATCTGACCATAGAGTTATCACGTTGTTACATAAAATAATACGAAGTTACTACGTTGTTAGATACAAGCATCGCCTTCAGTTTCCCCTTCACTAAATCTATTGAATTCTTTGGTAATGCAAGATATTTCGTTATCTCGACTCTTGACTAAATCGTGAAGAAAATCTATGACGTCGCTGCGAGAACTCGTTTGGTCACATTTTTTTCGGTGATGATAGTTATTTTGTGTTAATATATTTATAGATTTTATAGGCTGTTAAGAATGAATGTGGATGAATATTACAAAAGAGGTTGACCAAAGAAAAGATGAATGGATTGTGAGAAGAATGATATGGCTCGGAAGGTATAGAAAACTGAGTTGATGTCTGATACAGATGAATGAAAGAACATTAAGTTTTATGACCCCAATAAAAATTGGTTTAGGGTCAGGGGGATTAAGAAGGCTCTCGTAGATAACCCTTTAGCTACTCTATACAGGGTACATCGATGCGCGTTCTGTAACCGCGCAATCAGCAGATGATTCTTAGACCCCCGAGCGTCGAAATTTATGGTCGGTTATAAAAAAAAATCTGCTGTACCATAGAAAAGTGCCTAAAACCTACGCGGTCAAAATTACGATTTATTACCGTTGGATCCCGTTTTTGAATCCCATTTTAATATTTTTGGCGTTGGATCCCGCAAAACATTATTATGTATTTCCGTTGGATCCCGAATTTAAAAAATGCAAGATAATTACGTTTTATTGTCGTTGAATCCCGAAAAGTATTTCCGTTGGATCCCGAATGCTTAAAAAAATATGAATGCGGGTACTTTCAACAACAAAATTGTTTATAATAAAATGAGGGCTTCACTAATGTTTCACCAAAACTCCATTGACAAATTTTTAGTTTACAACCAACGCGACGTTTCGTATACTATTTATTTCACAAACAACTCATTTTCTATATAATCTAGTCGTTTCTGGCACTCGCCGGCCGCTGCCGCGCCACCGCTCGCTTCGCTCGCTCGGCTCGTGCGTAGGGGTCACAGTTTTAACCTAATCTAACCTAACATTGTTTTTTTTTTAATAATTAACCTAATCTAACTAGTTCGGTTCCGGGTAACCCACTAAAAATAATCTCTTTTTAGTGTTTGATAAAGGTAAATCACTTTTCTTCTGAAATGTACACATGTTGTTATAATATGGGATTCAACGGAAATAGCAAACGGGATCCATCGGTAATACCTAAAAAACGGGATCAAAAAACGGGATCCAACGGTAATAAACGAAAATTACTGTTCCATACATTTAACTCATTTTTGGGAAAAAATACATTTACGTGGATGTTTCTCCAAATGAGCGATATCTACCTTCCATTATTAGATCATTAGCATATCATAGAGTTATACTTACCTATGCATTTTTATTTATAAAACGAGTTCCTTAATCGGTTTTGGTTAAAATGGTTAAAGTTATAGAACATTGTATAAACTCGTTTCTGGAAATATTTTAATGATCAGATGTTCAAGTAGGCCTGTAGGAATTTGTAGGTATCAGCTCATCATCCTCATCTGCCTAGCCTTTTCCCAACTATGTTGGGGTCGGCTTCCAGTCTAACCGGACGCAGCTGAATACCAGTATTTTACATGGAGCGACTGCCTATCTGATCTCCACAACCCAGTTACTGAGTAATACGATACCCCTTGGTAAGACTGGCTGTCAGATTTTCGGGCTTCTGACGACCCGTAACGACTGTCAAAGATAAGAATGACAGCCGGCACCAACGGCTTAACGTGCTTTCCGAGGCACGGAGGAGTCTTGGTATGTAAAGATGGTCACCCATCTACGGACCAACCGCAGCAAGCGTAGCTTAATCTGATCGATCGACCCGTGCGGCTGTTATTACTTCTCTAATCTTAATTCGGCGAAGTTTATCTTTAGTAGCTGACCCATATAAAGACTTTCTTTATCCATAGATCGGTAACGTCTGATGTTGATAACGGATACCGTTTCTTTTTTTTCAAGTAAAATTAATGCTTTAGTTAGGAACATGGTCAGTTGGTCATTATATTTTATAAATTAAATGTTTTTATGTATTCAGTAATGAGTTAACCTTTGGCATATGCACCCCATGATAGTAGGAATTATGTTTTAGAATCAACTTTAAATGGTCAAATTACTGTATGTAGCTCCTCAAAAATATATGTCATTGATACGATCTTGTTTTAGGGAAATTAACGGTTCAAAAGACGATAATTTGTAATTTGCTATGAAAAAAAAAATCCGAAACAGGATCAATTTCAAAAGCTATTTTTCGTGTAACCGGTCAAGCGGCGCGCGTCGCCGATTGGCGACGAAACAATACAAAATCAATTGTGTCTCATTAGCGGAGCTTGACAGATTAATTTCCCAATTACAGCACAAAATAATAATTATGAAAATTGCATGTATCATGAGATAATTGTATTTTAGAGGGAATTTAACGGTTGGGTTTAATAGATTTTTTTAAATAAATACAAAATCGGCGGCGCATCGTAAATAAATCCGTCGCGTTGCATTTGGGCGTTTCAAAGGCCCGATGCAAATGGTAATAACTAAAAAAATCTTCTCTTTGATGCCAAGTTTGTTTTGATTGGCAGTTGAAGGGCTTGTGGCTAAGTAATATCAGCCGCACGGGTCGATCGATGAGGTTAAGCTACGCTTGCCGCGGTTGGTCCGTGGATAGGTGACCATCTTTACATACCAAGACCCCTCCGTGCCTCGAAAAGCACGTTAAGCCGTTGGTCCCGGCTGTCATTTGTGGATCTTTGACAGTCGTTACGGGTCGTCAGAAGCCCGAAAATCTGACAACCAGCCTTACCAAGGGGTATCTTACCCAGTAACTGGGTTGTGGAGGTCAGATAGGCAGTCGCTCCATGTAAAATACTGGTATTCAGCTGCATCCGGTTAGACTGAAAGCCGACCCCAACATAGTTGGGAAAAGGCTAGGCAGATGATGATAAACCACTGTTTTTGTCTGCGTCTGAGATCAGTCAGGAAATCAAATAAAGTAAAAACCACTTCGGTAATAACACTATCGTGACTGCATCTCCTAAATGTTAACTGATAAGCATCCTATATACTACCTACTCTCTTACATAGACAAGTGTATCTCAGAATTTGTTAGTCGTGATTTGTTTGAGAACGTTTTGACACTCTTTTGAATTAATTTTAGATCTATATAAAATATAACTTTGTTGATACAACTAATATAAGTAAGTACCTAATAATTATAAAACCAAATGGATTCAGCTAGAAGTCAACTTTCTCCATAATTTTCTTTCGTTCCAATGCGTTAAATGAATTTAAACGTTCCTATCCATAATGTTACAAAATCTTGCAACATAACAAGTAGCATGGCGGTAAGTAATTACTATTCTGTAAAAAATCGTATCCGTACCCGTATGTCATAATGAAACAAAGATATGATATTGACCACACACATTGACACTAACTTGGCTCTAATTTTTAATTTACTAAACGGACCTTTTTGTTGTAGCACCAAATGTCATTTTAGTCTAGTAAATTAAAAATCAGAGTTTAGTTGACAACCAACACGGATTTAGAAGAGAATTCAATCTAGTGATTTTACCACATTTAACTGTTCTGTGGTTTTTGCAGTATAGTCTGGCCCTGCTTTTAGCACTTTTCAGTTGAGAAATATGCGGATATTATCTAGTCGTGATTTTCTCTGCTTTTCAATTTATTATTAACTACATAAAAGGTCGTAAGCGCCAGCATATTATGTGTTACAAGTTCTCCTATATCCTTTGTCTATACAAAGTAAGTCGACCGAGGGATATGCATTACAATGACACTTACTTGCGGGCGTTGGACTAGTAAACTCTTGTCACTTGTGCAATATTACAGCTAGTAGCAGCTACTTAGGCTTAATAAAAAAAGGCTAAGTGCGAGTGGGACTTGCACACGAATGGATCCGTACCATCTTAAAATATTTCTATATTAATATTTATTTATTTATTTATTTTATTATTTATGTACACACAGTAAAATACATAAGGAAATTTTATAATTATAATTTGAGTACAAAGGTACTGCTTATTTCTTAAGAAATTTCTTCCAGCAGACCTGCGAAAGGAGAAGTAAAAAAAGAAATGTAGACAATAGTGTGTGAGAACAAGAAAAGAGAAATAGGAATGTGTGAAGCCTAAAACTAGAATAATAAATAAACCTACACATATAATGCAAAATAAAATAAAAATAACATAAGTATACTTAAATAAATACATAATGCTGAAATATATAAACATATACATATATATATATATACTCACAGTACAGAGGAAAGGTAATGCTCTTTTAATCGACATTTAAATAGAGAAATAGTTTTTAAATCACGAATGCTAGGCGGAAGTGAGTTCCACAATCTCACAGCATGGACAGAGAAGGAATAAGAATAGTAGCTTGTTTTATGGGGATGTGATTTAAGGAGGGATCTTAGGTGTGATCTGCACGGTGCGTCGCTAGGGCGAGCGTAAGAAAAACGCTCACGCAGGTAGGAAGGATAAGACGGGTTGTGTAAGATGTTGAAGAGGAGACATAAAATCCGAGTATTCCTGCGAAGGCGGATTGGGAGCCACTTGAGTTCCTTGCGAAGGTGAGAAACATGGTCATACTTTCGAAGACCGAAAACAAAACGAATGCACAGGTTTTGCAAGCGCTCAAGCTTGTTTAATAGCTCTTCAGTAGCATCCAGGTAGCAGGCGTCGGCATAATCTATAATCGGCTGAATAAGTGTTTGTGCCAAAGAAATTTTAGTCTTCAAGGGCAGAAGACTTTGAAGGCATTTCAGCGAATGAAAGGAGAAATGAAATATTTTTATATTTCGATCATTTGTTCTGTGTCTGGGTGTAATTTTTCTATAATATGTATGTATTTAGAAATATATAAGTATGTTTATCAGTTGTCTAGTACCCATAACACAAGCTCTGCTTAGCTTGGGACTAGATGGCGTTGTGTGATAGTTGTGGAATATTATTATTATTTCAAAAAACGTTTCGTGTGTTTATTTATTTTTATTATTTCAACAACAATTATTTACACAGGTTCTATGCTAGCTAAAGGTAACATGCGAAAGTGTGTATGCAACAATCACTTACAGGCAAACTCCGCATGTTTAAGAAGATGTACAAAAAAATAATTATTAATCTAGTTTTAAATTACTTACTTATCTGAAAGTGTAGACAATGAATATAACGATTTATAATGATATAAGAACATGCAACAATATAAGGTACTTATTATAGGTAATTATGTAAACACACATTTATTTACGAAGGTTTCAATTTATTATTAGTGTATCGGGACCCCATTTAACTTTATTTTATTAGTTGTACTTGCGGCCATAGTAGTGGACACGCTGTGAAAGTTTCAAGTGTCTTATACGGTTACCTATTACGGTTCAAAAGATACCGCCCTGTGACAGACGTACCGATGGCAGAGCCTTAGTAACAGGCAGGGTCCCGTTGGCATTGTGTATGGAACCCTAAAGAGCATACAATGTATATTGGCGTTGAAAAAAAATAATTCAAAAGTAGATATCGCACTGCAAACACAAGACTATCAACTCAAAATGAAGATTTTTCAGAAATGATGGAAAAAGTGAACACTGTTTTAAAATTGGTGATAAAATTAAGGGGTTTCTTTAATTATGAGTAATTTCAGAGATTGCAGGTTATCTAGTTATTTCATTTAAATATGAAGAATGAGTTATCTCGAATTTGTCTTTTTTGAGTTGATACAATCTTGTGTTAGCAGTGCGATATATAAATCCTAGCATTTAGACGAAGAATCTTTATAAATAAAACAAAGTCGGGTTAGTTACACCATTTATAACTCAAGAACGGCTGGACCAATTTTTATGATCTTTATTGTGTTGGATTTGTCTCCGCCCCGAATAGCAGAATACCTATTAAAACACGGGAAAAACACGAAAAAATAAAATAATGAAGATTTCATTGTATGTAACGGCTTTTTAGGGTTCCGTAGTCAACTAGGAACCCTTATAGTTTCGCCATGTCTGTCTGTCCTTCCGTCCGTCTGTCCGTCCTCGCTTAATCTCTGTGACCGTTAGCACTAGAAAGCTGAAATTTGGTACCAATATGTATATCAATCACGCCGACAAAGTGGTAAAATAAAAATTGGAAAAAAATGTTTTATTAGGGTAGCCCCCCTATATGTAAAGTGGGAAGTGATTTTTTTTTTTAATTTCAACCCTAACGTGTGATATATTGTTGGAAAGGTATTTAAAAATGAATAGGGGTTTACTAAAATCATTTTTTGATAATGTCAATAATTTCGGAAATAATCGCTCCAAAAGTAAAAAACAATGTGTCCCCCCCCCTCTAACTTTTGAACCATAAGTTTAGAAAATATGAAAAAAATCTGAAAAGTAGAACTTTATAAGGACTTTCTAGGAAAATTATTTTGAACTTGATAGAAACAACAGTTTTTGTACAAAAAAGACAAAAAGTTGTACAAAATCATTTCTGGACTAACTTCGTAGTATAATCGTATATGCAAGCATTTTTTTTTAACTTCGTTTGCATATTTTATTATCCTGAACGTATCTTTTTTCAAACAAAAAAAGAATTATTAAAATCGGTTCTCGCAATCCAAAATTACCACCGAAAACTTCTGGCACGTCTATGTATTAATTAGTAACCCAATTCCCCGAGAGATGGCGCTGTAGGTACTTATTACATTGGGTCGGGTATTATCGAATTGTACGTGGGAACACTTATTGTGACGGACGGGATACTACGGAACCCTACACTGAGCGTGGCCCGACACGCTCTTGGCCGGTTTTTTGATTCTGGTTCAGCTAGTAACTACCTTTAAAAGTGTCAGCTTTGCTGTCAGCAAACAAAGTTCACCAATGCGCGACGGCAATGAAAAATAAAAAAAAATTATTTAAATATTCAAATTACGAACATTTTACTTTTATATTGCCACTAAGTGAAAGGAAGTGGGTCTATGCTGCCATCACGGAAAAGGAAGTGGGTCATAGAGAAACCTTATAAATGAGGTGAAATTACAAGTTAATGGGTTGGAAAATTTGATAGTTCAATTAGCGCGTTCATATGGCTTCATGAAATTGATACGCGTTTACAGACACATGGTGTGAACCTAAACCTTAAAAAAAAAAAAAGTTGTAAATGAAACTAAGCTTCGTTTTTTATGTGCCAAGGTACAGGTATGGAGCAGATTTTTCTAAAAACTAACAACTGCATTTTGGTTTTTCCGAAAAAGCTATTATGCTCTAATAATCATAGTTTCGAGTTTTCGCCCTGAAGAGTGAAGTTTCATCTCATAAATTCACCCTGTAGGATACGTCCTACTCATTTGATTTTTTCTTACAAATTTTAGTAGATAATAATGAACACAAGTGGTACTATGACTTGCATTTTAAATTTAATTATAAATCATTACCTCATTCGTTACCTACGCTAATCTTAGGACAATCATTAAGTTTTTCTAATGGATTTCCGTGATTCATTTTTTACGGAATTGGATCATTAATATTAATAGCGGTTTTAGACGATTAGTAGAAGACAAAGCAACAAGGGATTTCAACAAATGCATTAACATTGCATAATAGGGTTATTATGTTTAATGTATTTTGTTAATGAACAGAAAATAGTGTTACTTATAGCACTTAAAAATAATACACTCCTTCCAATCATTTCTATTTTTATTTAATAGATTTGAAAAAAGAATATCCAGATATGGATTGGAAGTAACTCTACCTTTCAAAACATCCCAACATGTAAGTAGTTCTACTTCGTTACTCTAGTTCACTATGCTCAAAAATTTTAACCCGTCTAACCTCAAAGGCCTCCAACTGTCAGACGTTGCCATATTGATATACCATTCCCTGTGGCATGCCAGTGCCAGTCGGTCGGAGGTCGTCGCTGATGCGTGTACGTAACTTAATACCTGGGCTAGACTTACCGCGGCCGCGTCGCGGTTCCAACGGTTGTGCAATGTGCATTCGCTGACAATATGTGACTGCGGCAGTATCGGGTTTGTTGTCTATGAATCGAAAATAATTTATTGGGGATTGTCTAGAAACCTTGTTTAACTTAGAAAGTATTGAATGTTACATGAAAAAAGGCTTTGATTACATCATGGAAATCACAAAAAGAATAGAGTAGAATACTCTTTATTATGTACAAATTACAGACATAAATATTGAAATTTTACAAAGGGTGATACAATGGGCGGTCTTATCGCTAAGAGCGATCTTTTAAAGACAACCTTTGGAAGGATTAAAAAGGGGAAGGAGAGACAAATACTGTCGTTAGTCTCTGGTGTACCATTTACATAATACATCTATAAGTACCTATAATATATATAATAATAAACATGAAATAGGAGCAAAGAAAATATAATGATGATGTTTAAGGAGAAAAAGGTTTGTATGGAAGCACTTGCACATGCTGGAATTGCCTTCTCTACCTCGCTGCAGTAATTAATAAATTATTAAGTAAATACCCACCAACCAACCCAGTAATACCTTATACCCTTGTAGGTATATGAATTGTATTTTGCCGATAAAGAAACTGCTCCATCGAAAGTGAAGCAACTAGATCCGTGAAAGGTGTCTGTAAAAAAATCTAGACGATAAAAAAGATCTGCTGATAACGGCCAATACAGACAATAAAAACAAAATCAGTATTCTATTACATTCTATCAAATATTATGTTCGTTTCGACAACAAAGAGAATGGCATTTGTCTGAAGAAACCTATAGAATATAATAATTCCTATTGTACCTATCTGTTATAATCTATTGTAAAAAAAAAACTAGATAGGTAATTTCATGTAGGTATGTCTCAAGAAAACCTACGTTTATATGCTAGGCTTTTATATCTTCCACCAACTGCATCTACATTAATTTCATAAAGGTTAAAATATGATGTTACTGTTAGGCAAATATTGTATTATGTGTATATTTGTGAGAAGCTGAAACAAATACTTATAACAAAAATACTACAAAAGCTGAAGTTTTTTAAAGTTACAGTGCCCTTGCCCCGGTCAAGGGAAAAAAACCGGAACGTAAAAAAGCGTCTTTATTTATCAAATCGACACAATATTGGATCCGTTACTGGCCAAGGAGTGCAAATGACAAATACTTGTCGTTATCAGGTGGCCGATAAGCGCTATCTTTCCACTCCAAGCGACTTCATAAATAGCTGGTCATCGGACCGGCTCGATAGTTTGTATTCGAAGGCTGAACGATTAGGTCCGTGATCCGCATAAAAAAATAAAAATTGTCTATTAACGCTCTAAATTCAAATTAAAAAGCCGCGCCCAATTTCGTGCATTCTTTTGAACATTGTTTTATTAAAAAAGTTATTATTGAGCATACCTGAATATTTTAAAGCATTTATTGATTGCATGGAGGATGAGAGAAGATAGTTAAAGTATAATACAAAGTGAGATGTGGTATACACTTAACGAAATCGAGAATATTCTGTATCGTGCGAGTGATTTACTATTTCGGACTTACTTTTGTGTTTCTTGACGACTTGTGTGTCATCGAGGATTTCTGATTGATGATGTCTCCCAAACAGAAAGCCAGCAGTAGCGTAAGTTTATAATAATGTTATATTTAATACTATATGTGCTCGCAACTTCACTCACGTGACTGTGTATTCTATTGACATTATAAGTTAACTAGCTTCTGCTCGCGACTACGCCCGCATGGATGTCGAAAATTATCCCACGGGAACGTGCTACCAGGATAAAAAGTTGCCTATGTCATGTCCTTTCCCAGGATGCCAGCTATCCTTGCCAAATATTATCAAAATCCGTTCAGTGGTGAACCACTGAAAAGGAGAATGGGCGTTATTATATGAGTTGCGTCCCAACCCTTGTAACAAGTTGAGACTAGTCTAAACATGTTCATTTAGGCTTTTTTATGAATAAAAATCCAAGATGTTATTACAATTGCGTGCAGGTCAAAAGTAATTGGGCTTCAAGTGAAAAAAAGGTTTTTGTATTAAATAATGCTTTAGGTAATAGGTAATACAGGCTGGTGTCCGCAACTCCACGTCAATGCGCGTATTTTGCGTACTAAATAATGCTTTAATCATAATATCAATCAATACTTTTTTACATGTTGTGTTACATATCCACATAATTATTACATTTGTAATAATTGTACATTAATCACAGGTAGTAACGGTTACTTTTAGTCAGTTATTAATAAACGCACATATTAAAATACATAAACAAAAAAAAAATGATACAATTATCACTGAATAATTCCCTTATGTAGGAGTATGCCTCAAACAAATGCACATTGTACACATATTGGTACTTGTGATATAATAATAGATTAATTAAGTAGTCTCTATATTCTATCGAAAATAAAAAAATTAAAACCTAACTTAACTAAAACTATACACAAACTAAAATATAGCGTCGAAAAATTCTAACTAAACTAAACTACCTGTAGGCAATACAAATATTTGTTCCGTGCAGGAATCGAACCTACGGCACGCAGCGCAGTAGTCGATCGCTTAGCCACTGCGCCTACCGTGTCGTCATTAATAATATAAGTATGGAAATATAATGTCTCCCCAGTTACCTCTAAGAAACCGATTGATTCATAGTTTCGTTGCGACGGCGACGTGAAAAAAGCACAAACATAAGTTCAGAAGAAAACAAGCACATAACAGACCTGTTCTATTCTCATATGCTCTGAAATATATTCAGCAAAACGCAGTCTTGCTTCTAATATAGTTCTTGAAACTACATGTCGCACTCGCTGGTCGAGTCAAAGACCGAGCACAGGTGACACACAAATGTTCCATAGTTCGTAATCGCAACAAACCAATAAAAAAATAATATCAAGTCCACAAAGTAAGCCGAAGTCGATAGTTGTAAAGGAATGCGTAAGTCGTCAGTAAATAAACAGAGGAGCAACAATTTAAAATACGGTAGTACAGCACAGCTATAAAAAACTAAAAGCATAAGTGCATATATACCACTAGATAAATAATGGTATCTAGAAGCACCATAGATCAATGAAATTACGAATCGCTGACACAAATGACTTTTATTTTGACATTTAAAAAAGAGTAAAAAACTATAAATATAAAAAAGACAAAAACCTTAATAAAATAAAACTTAATAAAACTCATAAATATATATACTTATTACAAAAAGTTGCAACAACCATGCAACAACCGACAACCATCTCTTTCCAACATATAGCCTGTCTTTAAAATATTTTTCGCTGCTCCTGCGCTTACAATAAAAAAAACAATGGCAGTGCGCGGCGCAGGGTAGTAGAGGGGTGCTGGGGGGTGTTGGGTCAGAGTAGGAGTAGGTAGTTATAAATAGCTTTAGTCCTTTTGTCATTAATAGACTAATTAATTAAGTTGTATTTAATATTTTATTAAATAAATGAAACTACTATAACATTTTCCCTGCACGAGATACAGAGTTATGCCCATACAAAAAAAAATAACACTCACTGAGATCTTCCATATGATATAGGTCGAAACATGTTACAACACTTGGGACGAAACCGCCCATTCTTCTTTAATTTGGTAAATGAGCCGTTTGTTTTCTATTAATAAAATTAAATTTTATTCGAAAACATCCATCGGTTTCTTACTAAACTTCAACTATATCCGACGGTCCTACATACTTATCTCTTTTGTTGCCTGTACCTACTCATGTCCCAATAAAAAATAACTAAAGGAATCAAGGAATATACAAAGCTGGGAATGGTACATTTAAACTTAAATTTTTCATTGTGCGTCGTATAAACGCCACTGCCAACTGACGTAGAGTGTTTATTTGCTTAACAATTAATGTCCCTGACTTTACATAAGAAAGTAAGTACCTAAGTAATATTATTTTTGTCCATGCTGCATAATTATCTTGGCAATATTTCTTCAGAATGTAACAGTTATAAAAATGGATAAAAGCAATTTCAATTATGTATAAGGGGCTCGAATACTTACGCATCTGTGGATATTTCCAGCCTGATTTTAAAACATTTATACATGCGTCATAATAAGTGCGATATTTTAGTCCTAAAATTTTAATTAACATTATTTATTGTCGTTATCTTTGGTGGTAACTTAAACAAATTTCAACAGTGACCTCTTATGTCTCATAACCATAATAAATTAGTTATAATTAGGTACTTAGGTTATATCTAAAAAATATTGGCAATAGGTACTAATTAGTTAAAATGACACGAAATTATTTTAAAGAGTAACAACCAGTGGTATTTTAATTTAAACAATCAATTTTCATAAAAGGAACTCCTGCAGGATAATTACGTAACACACTATCAGTAGCAATGGCTTCCATTTTGACAGTTCGACAACATCCATTGTGTTGTTTACGTTGTTGAGCAGACAAATTTTTCGAACATATGAAGCAATGGATTAGCAATATCCTTCAGAATGCTTCAGATTGATAGTGTGTAACGCAATTAGGGTGCAGGACTATTCAGTAAAAATCTCACCATGTACTTATACTTAAGTGAAGTGAGTTGTCAATACTGTCAATCCCTGTCCCTAGCATCAGTGTGGAATGACAGCTCACTTCAAGTTCACTTCACCTCAGTTATTACGATGAGATTTATACGAAACTAGCTTCTGCCCGCGACTTCGTCCGCGTAAAATTTCACCCTGCCCCCATTCACCCTCTTAGGGGTGGAATTTTGAAAAACCCTTTCTTAGTGGATACCTACTCTTCACAAAGAACACATCCTCCAAATTTCATGTCTCTTGGACCAGTGGTTGAAGCTGTGCGTTGATATATCAGTCAGTCAGGACTTTGAATTTTATATGTATAGAAGATAGACCGGCTGAACTGGACCTAAACGCTATAGGTATCACACTAATATTATAAAGGCGAAAGTTTGTGAGTGTGTGTGTGTGTGTGTGTTTATATGTTTGTTACTTCTTCACGCCTAAACCACTGAACCGATTTGAATGAAATTTAATATAGAGATAGTTTGAGTCCCGGAAAAGGACATAGGATAGTTTTTATCCCGATATTCCCACGGGATCGACATTACGCGGGTGAAACCGCGGGGCGCAGCTAGTAGTTTTATAATTTGCTCACCACAGCAAAGTGCAAAATAATCTTGTTACCGGATTAGTAGATTAAGTTAAGCTGAGGTGTTACCGCATCTTTAAAGCCCTAAACAGTCAGTCATCGGAAAAAACAAACACAAGGAAAGCCTAGTTACCTACTATACCAGGTTTTTCTTGTGTTTTTAATTCCCTAAAGTCAAGCAAGCTTTTTTAAAAATTCATATCATTCATATACACGGTGTAAGGGGCATCGACTCGCAAATTGTTACCATAGATTCAAAATCTGCTGTTTCATACAAAATGGTTTTTTATTACCTACGCGGTCAAAATGTATTTTTTAAAGTTTTTTTTTAAGCTGGGTGTCTATTATCGTTTGCTGAATGGTAACAGTTTGCGGGTCGATGTCCTAACACACACACTAGCTATTGCTCCAATTCGACTGCGTAATATACAATGTGTTTCAGAGGGGTGTGACCAAACTTCGGGGTGTGGCCACCAAACTGAACAACTTTTACCCGGGGACCAACATCGTAATCGTGAAAAAAAAAAAATCAGTTGTCCCTTGTGCCATACGTTTGATCAAGTAGGTGTTGAAGTTTTGTATGGGACGACTGTTGTTCTTTCAAGATTACGATGTTGGTCCCCGTGAAAAAGTTGTTCAGTTTGATGGCCACACCCCCAAGTTTGGTCTCAACCCCTTTGAAACACATTTTATTTTTCATCATGAATATTTAGGATGAATAGTACCATTATATTATGTGCGTCCCCAAGTTCCAGGCTTCCATTTTGTTAAATTTCATTACGATCGGTTTAGTCGTGATGAATAGTAACAAACGGACAGACGAGTTACTTTCGCATTTGTAATACGAGCGTGATTGTACAGACGACGCCAGCACATGAAGCTACTACAATCTGTCAAATTTCTATAATAGATTTTCAACTTTATCGCTAAAGCATGAGGTTAAAAATTGATCGGGAAAATTTTACACTTTTGGGTAGCTTGATGTGCTGGCGTCTGTACAAGAACATTTTACAATTATTATAACAATGGCCTCAAAGATAGTGTCAATGAATCATGACTTATTTTTCTCACATTATCAATACTGCTAACAAAACAAAGCTGTGTTTAATTGTTTACTCAATACCGGTAAATGTAACTCCGTTGTTATCTTAGTACAAGAGATAGTGTTCCTGAGACCTAGATTTTACTCAATAGGAGGAGAGACACTTGAACACAACAACAACAGCTGGGGTATACTTATGTAACTTATGTTACACAATTTTGCTCTTCAACTAACTGGTTTTGTAAAACAAATGAGTAGCAGAGCTATTCTGCAATACTAAGACTTGGAACTAAGTTTCTGCGAGCGTTAACGTGAATCAAATAAAATGAGGATTATGAAGTACTAGCTGCGCCCCGCAGTTTCACCCGCGTAAATGCTGATCCCGTGAGAATATCGAGATAAAAAGTAGCCTATATGTTAATCCAGGGTGTCAGCACCTCCATACAAAATTTTATCAAAATTGGTCCAGCCGTTTGAGCGTGAAGAAGTAACAAACATATAAACACACACACAAATTTTCGTCTTTATAATATTAGTGTAAAATGTGAAATGACGGAACCAATGACGTAATATCATTGGACGGAACCGCTCTTTTATGAAACCATAGATTTAGCGTCTAGTTACGCGTCGATCTGTCAAAATCATGCCAAAATTGCATTGATTTTGACAGATCAAAGCGTAAAGTGCATTTAAGTTAAGTTTCGCCTCTGTGTCATACCCAAAGTGCTTTTAAATCTGTAAAAGATATAATGTAGCTTTAATACGAGTATTTTGCTTACCGACACTGTGGATACAGAAGAATTCCAAATAATAGCCTATAGTTTACAGTTTTTCCTGAATTATAACTACCTTTTTTGTAACGATATTCAATATTGAACAACACTAATAAAAATGTTACGACTCTTTAAAACATCTTAGAAACAAAATGCCATTTGATGACTTCGATAAATCCGATTCAACCAAAGCATATCAGTTTTCTAGCTTGTCAATCTAGTTCTGCATTCGATTTTTTTTATTTAACGCTTTATTTACATCCTTTGTATGGAACATGACACGTTTTTATCATCCAAGCTACTTTAAGAAGAGAAGATTTCTCTTCTTATTTTGATCGATCAGTAATATGTCACAGTGTGTAAAAGTTTTCGTTCACTGTGTAAAAGACACATCACATATCCGTCACCTACGCATTCAAACAGCAACATTGCACAAAAATAATTACTGGGAAACGACTTTTATTCTTGGTGTGAAAATTTGCTGTTTGCGGTAGTGCTCAATGTAACGCGAGAAAAGCATTGTGCTTCTGGTGCATGCATCGGAACAGTGGTCGTTGGGGTATTTAAAGTTGTGTATAACATTAAAAACTTGTTTTCGTAAAAAAACGTCAGTTAAAGTTAGAATTTTGACCAAAAATATCTTCGTAACCAGAAGGTTCCCAGGTACGGTGGTGGAGTACAAGTGACTCTCGGCTTCGTTTAGTGACTTTTTACACCCGTTATGTTATCATTTTTGAATTGACATTAATAAACAAGTCTCGAGGTTTCTCCCTTATCAGTGAGAAATGGCTACAGGGGTACTGATATCGTCGTGTTGCAAGTCTATAACGTCATGTAAACAAACGTAGGTACAACATATATTTATTCAAGTAAACATAGCCGTCTTCTGATAAAATTCTAGGAATCGTATGCGTTTTGTCTGGTATTTTATTTTCTTGTTGATAAAAGTGCATAGGTACGTTCTTAGTACTTACTGATGAAAAATCTAGTTTCGAAAAACAATTACGAAATGTGTAGGATCGGAAAACAAGAAAGAAAATTCATAAAGTTCTTTAAACAAATAAAAACTCTTTGGTCTTGATAACAATGTAATTTCCCGATTTCTTAGTTTGTACAACTGTTACTAATATCAGAAATAGACGTTACTGTAATAGTACCTACTGTAGCGAAATGAAACATAAAGACACTTCACTAACAAACACGTTTAATTTTTGTATATAAAAAAAATCGAAAACACTAATATAAAAAAATATAAAAATACAAAAAAGGAAAAAAACTAAATATGAAAACTTGTCACATTTAAATAATAGGAAATTATTGCGTTATATTTTAAATTTAGGTTTTAAATGCTACGTAACGAATTATGAGTCGGTTGCAACCAGATCCGTAAAACGAAGACGTAACTTTTGTTGAGAATAGGTACGACTAAATGTATTCAGAGTTTGAAATAACGCGGTATTTAAATATTTAAAATTAACAGATTTTAAAATAAAAAAAAGGCTAAATCTACTACGGAAAATAAAAAAACTTAAAAATCTCCCATATCTTATCCAAAACCTTCGCGGTGACGTAGAAGCTCTGCCAGTTGTTCCAATACCTCACTTGCTGACCTCTGAGATATGAAGAGGATGTCCGCAGCGCAGCGCGGAGCCGCAAATAAAAGTTAGTATGTAGGTGGGTGGATGGAGCCGAATAAATCGGCTCGCAGAAAATTCGGACTTCTATCTGGGGCAAAAATTATCACCATAAGAATCCCGAGTTGCAAGCAGATCTCATAAAACCCCAAAAAACGTACAATTATACATACCAGTCAAAAGGATTCAGTCCAGTCTATAGGAATATACGTAGTCTTCCGTCGAAGAAGTGGGGAAACCTTTAGCACAGAACGGATGGGATTATTATATTGAAATATGACGAAAGGCTATGAAAGGCCAAAAAGATAAAAAAATACATACCCCGAATCAAATAATAGACATGCACGATCCAATTAAGATTTGTTGATTTCAATATTAAATTTGGGTGTTGGTTCTCAAAAAATTCCGGACGTCGTATCAGAGAGTATGTAGACAAGTGAAGTATGTCACCAGGAAAAAATCTCATGTCACGTAAAAGAAATTATTTCAAAATTATTATGAAAATAAAGGTTTTTGATAGGGCCAGTACAAAAAGAGGTTGATTATAATGTTGAAGAAGGACGAATGGCGAAAATAATCATCATGCAGTAACTACTAATGCTGCAGTACCTCCTTTCCAAAAGAAAAAAAAAAAAAAATATAGGTAAGTGAGAGAAGAGAAAAATTCTAAATATAATCGATGAGTAAGAACCCAATAAAAATTAACCTAACTTACCCTAAACAATAAGTCCAAATGATAAGTAATCTAAATTAAACCTAAATGAACGACATCGAAGTGCAGCAGATACTGAATAAATACGAAATCCGGACTTCAATCTAAACGTTATCAGTGCGAACTCCAGACGCGTCGACTAAAATCTAGGAAATAACAAGAAAACTAGAAACTAAACTAACTTATTATCTAAGACTTAAGACCTAAGTAAAAAAGGAGGAACCTCAAAGAAATATAATTAAAGAGCAAAAGTTAAATAATGAACAAAGACGACGAAAGAGAAGACTTAAAATAATGAAAGAAACGACATAAAACAACCAAAGGACTTAAGCCACACAAAGACTTTTAGTCAAAGACAGAACTTTAAAAAAAAATAAGAAACTTATGCATGTTTCTTATAAAAAGAAAAGTCATCGATAATTATAACGATTAACAGAAAGGAAAAGAAATAATATTTTAAACAATATATTATTGTGATGTTATCGACAAAAATAGGTCGACAGTGTCCCGACACTAAAGAACAACTATCGATAAGTGTTAATCGACCGTTTCCCAACACTAGAGCTATTATGTCAGACGTCACAACATGACATGTGCATGTAATGACATCTACGGGCGTAGCCTGAACTATAAAGCATTGACACATAAGAAAAGGTAGCTAACAAATTGTTTCGCTCAGGAAAAACTAGATGTCGCTGTTAACGTTTTTTGAAACTAGTAATTATGAATGAGCTTATTTATTTAAGTAAATATAAAGGGAATTTAATTTAAAGGGGTCAAACTAAACGTAAACATAACATTCCGAATGGGAATAAGTTAACGAGATTACGAGTTTAGAAATTGCCAAGAAATTATTTAAGAATATCTTTGATATGATATCTTCCAGAGTGGACAGAATCAATATCATGAAGTTCATAAGTGGTCCTAGAAATAACCCTAGTCACACGGCATTTAATAAAACGAGGAGCTAGCTTTCCCGAAAAATAATCATCGCCTGAAGATCTGGAAAAATTCCTTCTCCATACAGTATCACCAACATTCAGCGTGACGGCTGAACGATGCATATTATAAGCTCGTGAATTTCGGAGGAAAGCCATAGAAAGATTATCAGCAACTTTCGCATAAACCTCTGTTAAGGACGATAAGTTCGATGCGTGCTGGGCCCGACTCTCAGCTAAATTTACGCTTTGAGTCTGACTATTAGCACGAGTAGGAACCATGAGAACTTCTCTACCAAACATAAGGAAGTTCGGTGAGAAACCTGTAGCTAAATTAATACAAGAGTTGAGATAAAGTTTAACTTTATGCAACATTTTAGACCAATTTCTTTGATTCTCACCAACCAAGATACCTAAACATGTAACCACGCTTTGATTATAACGCTCGACAGTATTTGCCTGAGGAGTATAATAGGGAGTATAGGTCGGTGATTCGATGTGAAATGATCTAAGAAAGTTTAAAAACTGATTACTGCGAAAAACAGTTGCGTTATCGCAGAGGATACTACGCGGAACTCCGAAATTGAAAAATATTTCCGACTCTAGAGCTTTAATAACAGAACAAGCATTAACTTTCTTAAGGGGTATAAGCCAAACGTACTTTGAGAAAACGTCAACCATAGATAGAATATACTTATAACCATAGTAAGCAACGGGCAAGGGACCAATGACATCGATAGAGATTACCTGTAGAGGCATGGAAACATCCTTCGGATAGCTCATCTGACCACGAGGTTGAGTATTCGCTATTTTATAAGCTTTGCACACCTCACATAGCTTTAAGGTCTCTGTCACGTCACGAAACATGTTCGGCCAGTAGAAGGTCTCTTTTAACTTAAGATATGACTTGGTAACGCCAGGATGAATAGATGGAAAACTATTGTGTACCTCCCAAATAGCGAGTGGAACCTTCTCTGCCGGTAATACTACACGCCATGGATCTGAAGATAAGGGACTGGTGATAGGCATGCGTCTTAAAAGTACACCGTTCTGTATAGCGTAAGCAGGAAACATTTGGGGTGAATCACGTGCCCCTAAATAAACCTTTTTATACCATCTATCGGTGGTGTGCTCTGGACCTTGATCGAAAGAAATAGGACTTGCATATACCCTAGATAGTGCATCTGGAACGACTTGTTGTGAACCTTTGCGGTGAACGATGTCAAAGGTATATTGAGAAATAACAGTAGCCCATCTAGCTAAACGACCAGAGGGATTATTTAAAGTAAGAAGCCATTTTAAAGCCATATGATCGGTTATAACAGTAAACTTTATTCCATCTAAATAACAACGGAAATGCTTAATAGAGTCAAGAACAGCCAAAAGTTCACGTTCGGTGGTACTATAATTGCGTTCTGCTTTGGAAAAAAGCCGAGAGTAATAAGCAATAGGATGCTCAATATTATCAATATTTTGTGAAAGTACCGAACCAAGACCTACAGCTGAAGCATCACACTGTAAAATGAACGGCTTAGAGAAATCAGGACAAGCCATTACAGGTGTGTTCATTAGCGCCTCCTTCAGTTTAATAAAAGCATGCTCGGCGTCGTCACCCCAACTGATAGGATCACGACCTTTCCTTTTTCCTAAAAGGGAAGTGAGTGGAGAAATTATAGAAGAAAAACCTTCAACGAAACGTCTATAATAGGAACACATACCGATGAAACCGCGCAGAGACTTTGCGGTGGTCGGAGTAGGATAATCCCTTATAGCATCGAGTTTACTAGAATCAGTCTGTAGACCCTTTTCGTTTACAATGTACCCCAAATACTTTAATTCACTCTTACAGAACTCACATTTGTTTAAGTTAATTGACAAACCAGCTTCTTTGAGGCGGTTTCGAACCTTTCTGAGGAGAGCGAGATGACTATTAAAGTCTTTAGAAATCAAAATTAAATCGTCAACATAACCAAAGACGCAGTCATCACTAGTTGAGGTAAATTCGAAATTAACAATCATATCTGTAAGACGTTGCATCTCAGATGCCGCATTAGTGAGACCAAATGGCATCCTAACAAATTCAAATAAACCACGTTGAGGGACTATAAAAGCTGTCTTTTCACAACTCTCTTTATCCGCAAGAGGGATCTGCCAAAAAGCACTTCTAAAATCGAGCGAACTAATGTATCTAGCACCACGAAGATTATCAAGTATATCCTGTATGCGGGGGAGAGGATAAGAATCCCTGATGGTAACGCTGTTTAATTTCCTGCTATCGACGCAGAAGCGAACAGAACCATCTTTCTTAGTGACCATTACCACCGGACTAGCCCACGGAGAACGGGAGGGACGAATTACTCCGACCTCTAACATCTTATCTATCTCTTCGTTGAGAATCTTTAACTTAACAGGAGAAAGAGGGTAAAACCTCTGTCTTATTGGCTGTCCAGTTGTAATTATTTTGTGTGAGAGCCAAGTAGTCCTACCAAGACCAATCTTGTCTGACGAGATTTCCTCAAACTCATCGATCACCAGTTGTAAACCTTGCTCTTGGTCAGGTGTTAGAACGTTGCGAGGATGTATATAACGTACCTCACTTAAACAGGAAGGTTGGGAAAGGGAATGATTTACAGAAGAAAGGAACATGTTACCTTTAATATTTTTATTGAAAGCCCTACTAAAAACTGAAGTTAAACCAAATTTGTTCCAAAATTCAATCCCCAAAATAACTGAAGAAGACATACATCGAGCCACTAAAAACTCATGGTCAAAGGTCGTACCATTGAAATTAACTGGAAGATAAACAGTACCTAGAATATCGATTGGCGAGTTATTAGCAGAAATAACACGAGAATGCGAATTATTTGACTTCAATGGGATACCAAGATCCTGAATCAAGCTATCACTAATAAGAGACATTTGAGCGCCAGAGTCAAGAAGAGCCTTAACCACCCGATCACGTAATAATATTTCAATAAAAGGTCGGTTATCTGATGAATTAGATTTAATCACCGGTGACACTGTACGGAGAGAGACGTGCCGCCGGCAAGTTATACATTTTTTTGGATTACACTTAGGGCAATCACGAGAAATAAAGCCAGGGGTACGGCATTTAAAACATAATATACCAGGGAAATCTGGGCAAAAACGATAGGAATGTCCAGTTTTATTACATTTCCAACATTGTTGAGTTTGATCACAATTTGAACAAAGTTGGATACCGTTACGACTAGGTTGGGTTTGGTTAAGAACCGGGCCTGGTTGGGATGATCTAACTAAACTTGAAACAGTTTTCACAGATTTTTGTAAATAACTCTCAAAATGAGTTACAGTTTCGATTAGTGTATTGAAATCGGTAAATCTATGAATTGATAAACAGGAGAAATATCTATGATGCATATTATGTGTTACGATATCTAACAGATTAGATTCATCAATAGGTTTGCGTAGCGTTTGGTTCAAATAAGATACGCGAATAACAAATTCCCTCACTGATTGATCAGCTTTTTGTTTCAGGTTTCTGACCTCTTGCTCTGTTTTGAAATCGAAGTCAACCGTACCAAATGTACTCAAAAAGGCCTGCTTAACCTCGAGATAAGTCAAGCCAGGTCGACGAATTGATCTAAAATATTGTAGGGCAATTCCTGATAAAACTTCATGGAAGCGTTTTAAGAGGTAACCATCGGAAATATCATCTGCTTCTTTATGTTCTTCAAGACTCGTGAAAAATTCACGAACGCATGAATCGCCAGAATAACTAAGCCTCCACTTCATGAGAGAAAACTGTTTTTTAAATAATTGTTGATCTTCGGATCTCTTCGGGGAAAGGGCCATTGATGGAGAAGAGGAACAAGATGGCCTAGGAGGTATAGGAGGAGGTCTTGAGATAATAGGACTCATACGTCGCGGCGTCTCGCGAATAGAATACTCTTCCTCTGCCATGATAGTATGCCAAAAAGGACAGAACAAAACTAAATAGGCAAATGTGCTAAGGAAGACGACTACTACTTACGGTGTCTGTAGTGTGTCTGTGTACTTAGGAAGAGCTAGAAATTCAGTGATTAGTCTGATAGGGAACTGAACGGCAAAAAAATCAGCAAAAAGAAAAAATTGTTGAGAATAAAAAGCAATCAGACCCTAACAAACTAACACTAAACGATAAGCAAGGCTGCAAACCAAAGCAGTTAGGCAACCAAAATAATCTAACCTTAAACTGCTATAGTAAAGAAAAAACCAGCAAATATACGGGTCACATTCCACGTTATAGGAAAGTGTTAGGCATCGGGTAATATGGTTGATATAGGAATGGTACAACAACGTGACTTCACAGGAACAGCTGGGCTAAGAATTCAAAGCAAAAACAAATAGAAACTAGGGGACCAACTGTACCAAAAAAGACAACGTACAGCTGGGCTAGAATCAAAAAAGACAAATAGAATCTAGCAATCAGCCGTGCAAAAAAAATTATTTCAAAATTATTATGAAAATAAAGGTTTTTGATAGGGCCAGTACAAAAAGAGGTTGATTATAATGTTGAAGAAGGACGAATGGCGAAAATAATCATCATGCAGTAACTACTAATGCTGCACTACATAGGTAGATAGCATGTTGATAGCTATGGCTGCTAGACCTAACCATATCTAATTGATAGCCAATTGAACTGATGAGCGCTTCATAATTGCAACTATGACTTGCACACGCCATAAGCATACTGCCTATAGAACTAAGCTGTACCTAGGGTTACCATTTAGAAATTTGAAAAGTCCTGACAAAAAGCCTGACATTTCAATAAAAGTCTGGACATTATAGTCACAAAGTCCAAACATAACCCACTTAGTTACAGTGGTATGGTAAGGGTGGCATGGTAGCACACGCTCGCGAGAAGAAAATCCGGACAAATTAAAGAGCCGGACAAAATTCTAGAAGTCCGGACAAATCCGGACGGATGGTAACCTTAGCTGTACCTAAATAATAGACCCTCATATGATTACCCTATATACCCTATACACCGTGTTCTTCACAATATCCATAAACTTTATCAAACGCTTCCATAGCTTTTACAAATTAAATCTAACAAAGGAAGTAGGTAGTACTTGAAAAGGCTTCGTTACAAAGATATTGTAATTTCATTTAGTGAAATTTAATTGAGCTATGCAGTAAGAACAAGTTTCAGCACGCCAAATCTTATAAATGAAAATACGTCATCGTTGTCAATTCGGATAAAGAAGCTTGCATATCGGGCGATTTACGTCAAGGTATTTAGTTTGTATGAAAATTAATAAAAAATAAGAATTCGTTAATATGTCCATAATGAAAAATGCTTATTTCCATGGTCTGAACTTCTGGTCGAAGTTTATGTATATCGTCCGGAACACGGTGTATACAGGGTGGCAAACAGGTGGTGGACAGAACTATAACTATGAATACAGCACATGATTTTAGAACCCCTAGCGTAGAAAGTCTTCGTAGGTTACATTTCTAACAAATTTTATAAAGAGTTGAATGATATTTTCATTCAATTTTGTAGTAATGATTCAAAATAGATCGCAATTGCACAGTTGCTTGATGGGCCTTTTGAAATTAGTTTTTTTCATTATATAATTCTCAATACCTACCAGCTCGACCCGTCCCGTGTTAAAAAAAAGACAGGACTAGAAATATATCTAACTGGCAGAGTGTATACGAGTAGACACCTCTGTTTGGTACCTGTAAGGAAAACGGAATATGTACTGACTGCTGCCATATGATTAACGTCACTAACGCGATGTCCTGCGTGAGCGACGAATTCGACGCGACGCAACGCAACACGACGCGGCGTAATGCGACGCGATGCTACACGCGACAAACGTCCTACGTGATGTTGGTCATTACTTCTCGAATCATGGAGAAGTACAGTACAATTTTGCTCAAAAGTTCATATGTAGTTCGTGGTGTCGCATCTGGTCGCCCTCAAAACAAGTACGCGTTACGTCGCGTCTCGCCGCGGACTGTCATATAGGCCGCAAGCAGGGTATGCCGTTGAGTTGATCGCGTTCGTCGCGTTCGCAGCGTCGCGTCGCGTCGTATTTGTCGCTCACACAGGACACCGCGTTAGGGCCAATTTCACCAATGTAATTGAAGGAGTTTAGCACATATAAACCGCAATCAAGAGATGTCAACTACAATAATGTCACTGACAGCTCTTGAACGCGGTTTAGACGTGCGGATCGCGTTTCGTTGATGAAATTCGACCTTAGCCGTCACCAGCACTTTCCAATACACTCAAAATCTAACCTCCCCCTTCTATCTCTTCCAGTCACACGCTTCGCCCAGCGCTGAGCGTAGGGAGCACCTGTACAAGATCCTGGTTATCGGAGAGCTGGGCACGGGGAAGACGTCTATCATCAAGCGATATGTGCACCAGTTCTTCAGCCAACACTACAGAGCCACCATCGGCGTGGACTTCGCGCTCAAAGTATTGAACTGGGACGCGAATACCATCATTCGTTTGCAGCTATGGGATATTGCGGGTGAGTTTTCTTAATACAGGACAGGTTGAAATTGAAAACACGCGACAAATCGAAATGGGAGATTGTACTCGTCATAATGAACAACTTTTACTATGTTGTGTATGTTATGTTCTTGTATGTATGTATGTATGTAAAAGTTGTTCATAATGATGAATACAATCTCCCATATCGATTGGTCGCATGTTTTCAATTTCACCCTGTATAAATAGTTAAATACGTAGATCTGTGTTTGCTATACCCCGCGGATTTATTTAGTTTAGCATAATCAGCCTATAATTTTTCTAATGCTGGGACACAGGCTTCCTCACTGTAAGACGTAGTGAGCCATAATCCACCACGGGGTCCCAGTGTGGATTGGCGGATATCTCATGTTTTCAAATTTTGCCTCTAGGACATACCGGTTTCCTCACAATGTTTTCCTTCATCGTTTTGAGAGCAGTGGTGATGAAATAATTTACACAAAGTAAAGCGCCTGACTGGATTTCGCGACCGTTACCACTGGGCCACCACCGCTCGTATTCAGTTTGAGCACCCAGATTCTGCATTATTTTTGTTTAGTAGTCGAATAGGCGGGGTATTCCTCGAAACGCACCAAAAGAATTCCACAAAAAAATCTTATAATTTTATTCCTCGAAATGTATCAAGGATGAAACATAAAGAGCATGAAGGATTAGTAATAAATGATATCGATAGACGTTTCATTTGGTACGTTTCAAAGTTGGTGCGTTTCGAGGAATACCCCGAATAGGCTAATCACGATTTCCTGATTAGGTAAAAGGATCACATCCGAAAGCTATCCATTTGATCATTAAGTAGTAAATTCGTAGTAAGATATGAGGCTAGATTTTGTTAACATTTTGGCATTACACACTCAACATAACACCTCGTCTTGTTTCCCCGAACGGTTGGGCAGAGGTGTACCTATTATAGTACAGACGCCAGCACTTCAAGCTACCCGAAACTGTCAAATTTTCCCAATCAACTTTGAACCTTATGCTTTAGCGATAAAGTTGAAAATCGATTACAGAAATTTGACAGATTGTAGTAACTTGATGTGCTGGCGTCTGTACACCCACATTTCGCCAGTATGTTTAAATTCCATGTATAAGGGGGTGAGCCTAACAATGCTAAAATAATTAATTATATTTATTCCGCGATCTCCCGAGTCAACGTTTCAACTATCTAGTTGTAGCGTGAGTGTGACTGGCTCTACAAATATTTATGGACCATTTGTGATTTGTTACAAGTACCCACCAACTTATAAGAATGGACCAGTGCCCTCCTACTGAGTGACTTCCTCCTATTATCAGATAGACCTTGGTTAATAAAGGTCCATTGTTGTCGGATATGATGTTTAGTTGGTCTCAGAACACGTTGACTTCGTCATTTTTGTACTTTTTTGTGATGAAAGTGTTTTGCAACCAAATGCGTGACTTTGGCCAAAACGGTTCAGCTATAAAGTCTTATCGATAACTCAAATTAAAATTAACCTTGATAACATGTCATTAAATTATTTTTATCGGGAACGTTTCCTGTGACGCTGTTTGTGATAGAATTTCAAGAACAATCTATTTACTTAATGTGTTCTTTCAATCAATTATCATCTTTGACTTTTATCTCTTTTATTTTCTCGTACATTGCGGTGCCTAAAAGGCACATGAAAGCACTAGATCATCATCATTTGCCTAGCCTTTTCCCAACTATGTTGGGGTCGGCTCCAGTCTAACCGGATGCAGCTGACCTCCACAACCCAGTTACTGGGTAATACGCTACCCCTTGGTAAGACTGGTTGTCAGACTTTCTGGCTTCTGATTACTTGTAACGACTGTCAAATATCCACGAATGGCAGCCGGGACCAACGGCTTAACGTACTTTCCGAGGCACCAAGGGGTCTCGGTATGTAAAGATGGTCACCCATCCACAGACCAACCGCGGCAAGCGTAGCTTAACCTGATCGATCGACCTGTGCGGCTGTTATTTTTTAGCCACGGGCCCCCTATGAAAGCACTAGGTATTACCACAAAGGTTTTTATGTATGTTTGAAGGCAAAAAATTTCATCTAAATTCAAATGTCATGTTGTATCTGTTGACTCATAGACTACTATTAAAACTATGTTAACTTGACTTTCAATGTTTTCCACACGTTTTTGATTATAATAATATATCGTGTGTGACTCGATCGTGTAATTAATAAATAAGTGAGTTCGTCAGTTACCTACCGTTATTCCGTTGCAGCAGTGAATTTACCAAAATGATGGACGAGGATTGTGAAGCCTTTTACCTGGTGTTTACATTAAGTTTCGCAACGTTAGGCTTATTATTCATGACGCTACTATTTATAATATAAACAATAATATTATAAGTGAAGAGTTTTTTTAAGTGAAGTGACTTAGGTTCTTCTTCATCATATTTTTGTTTTTTTTGTAAGCATTTGTAACATTTGTTTTTACATTAAGTATAGGCCCAAATAGGCCGTTTTCGTTTCGTATCTTTTAGTATTTTATATTTGCTAGATCATCGACTGACAGCAGCTCGTCGTTTCGTTATCCACAAAAATCACAACTACACAGTCTATGAGTCTACACACCAAAATTGTCACACTTAGAGTCTTATCATACTAGCGGATTGCGAGCGTCATCAAAGCGGAGCGGGCGTGCAACGAACACGCGGGGCATGCGGAGCGAATTCGTTGCGAACGCGCAACGAGATCGCCGCGAATAGCAGCTTTGACGCCATTGTTACTGAGTGTATTGTACGTCGGCGTCGTTAAGGCGGTACCCCGACCAATACCGCGTTTTTCTTCATTATTGAGAAGCTATTAACTCAATAATTATAAGAAATAAACTACATCTGAAAGCACATTATTAATGTTCGATATCCTATCATCATATTGCACGTTATTGTTTGTTTTTATATGTTACTAATACATTTAAAATCTCCTTTTAAAAAGTGACTAAAATTATTGATTGCATGCATCTTTTGCTAAATTTGACGTTCTTATAATTTGAGGGTTTCACCAATGGATAGAAAATTTAAAAATCGAAATAATCCATGTTTTAATTTACATATTTAAAAAGATCGCTATTCTTTTTTTATTAAAATAATTCCAAAAATTGTGCCAGTTCTATGATATGTGCGCTGCATCCCTTTCGTACGAGGAAGTGGTGTCGCTCTCTGTCTCTGTCGCAATGCTCCAGGTTATTTGGTCGGGGTACCGCCTTAACATGCTACAAACACGCGACGAAAACGTTGCGAATTTGCCACGCGTCCGCGACGTCTTCACTGTGCAGCCGCGGCGTGTTCGCGATGCATTCGCTGCGCGCCCGCCCCGCCCCGCAGCCGCTCGCAAACCGCTAATGTGATAAGGCCCTTAGTAAAAGCAAATAGGGATGATTGTATAAGCTTATATTTGTAGTTGCAAAGGTGTTTTTGCTTACTCTCTTCACACAAATCCGCAGGTTGTTTGCTTACTTGTGACTTGGACCAACATATCTTTTTTTTTTTACTCTTAACATTCTCATCTGCTTCTTTGATCAAGTGGTCACTAGGACGACTGCTAGAGTTCTCTGCCAGTCCACGGTTCAGGCAGTAATATTGTTATTGTTTTTAATAGGAAATCTCAGTCTAAAGAAGAATAGATTTGTGCCTGATTAGGGCCGTATAACATGGGACCTATTACATTTCTAGCGATAATATAGTCAGTGTACTGTTACATGCCTACCCACCGCTTTAGGTAATACAGAAGGAGATGATATTTATAGAGGTATGAGGAACAGGGTGTAAAGCTCACTCATCCTCCATATAAAAGGGAGGATCCTCCGATCAGACAGGTGTTGTCTGGTGGGCAAATGTGCGACTATTGATGTCGGGACATTATAGCCGATGCTAGTTGCGCGGTAAACTTTGCTTGCGCGATGCAGGATTTTGCGTGACGTCAGTGTGATGCGTAGTTCGCATGTGACAATGTAGATGCCGCCACAATATTCTAGGCTCGTATTGCAGTTCCAAGGATGCCGCTCCTCATTCTCTTAAGATACACAATCCCGCAAGGGCTTCGCTTGCAACTGCAGCATAAAGCTCTGGTCAAACAGAGGTGATACAGCGCGGGGCGAGAAACGCAACTGAGCGCGTCGATTGTTTTAATGATTAAGAAGTCACGGGGCTATTCGTGCTAGTTTGAACACCTCCATACAAGTTCGTTGACACAATCTGCGTCAGCGCATTTCATCCCACATTCCGCGCGGGATTCACTTCAGTGTGGATAAAACTTAAAAGTTAAATATCACATTATATCACACTAATATTATAAAGGCGAAAGTTTGTGAGTGTGTGTGTGTGTGTGTTTATATGTTTGTTACTTCTTCACGCTCAAACGGCTGGAACAATTTTGATGAAATTTGGTATAGAGATAGCTTGAGTCCCGGAAAAGCACATAGGGTACTTTTTATCCCGATATTCCCACGGGATCGAGACTTATGCGGGTAAAACCGCGGGGCGCAGCTAGTGTGTACATAATTTCCAATTCGGTCGAAGTGGCGGTGCTTGGGGACGCCTACGACCAGTAGTGGACGTCTTCCGACTGAAAATGATGATGTTATGTTCTCTAATAAGTTCTCTAACTTTATATTTCCTTTTGTCAGGTCAAGAGCGCTTCGGAAACATGACCCGGGTGTACTACAAGGAGGCTGTGGGTGCGTTCATAGTGTTCGACGTTTCGAGGGTCGCAACCTTCGAGGCCGTCGTCAAGTGGAAGAATGACCTGGACGCCAAGGTCCAACTGCCGGATGGTTCGCCCATACCTTGTATATTGCTGGCGAATAAGGTAATTAGTTCTTCTAGATATTTTTGAATTGGTGTTGAATAAACTACAACACATAATTTAAAATCCCAAAAAAAAAAATTAATCCCAATTGCTTGTTGTAGTAAAATGTTTTACAACGCTATTCGTAATAAATATTTGTGGAATGGAAAAAGAAATTAAAGTCAGACACCTTATTTTTTTCCATATTAGTATTTACTATTGTGACTCTTTGAGCAACGTTTATTCATAATCGTTCAAAGAGAACGTTAAAACAAGTCATTAAACGTCAAAAATGTATAAATGTATGGTTAAACGGTTGCTTATAACGTTTAAAAATAAAGGAGTCTACGTCTTTTCATCCATCATAAGGGCAATTCTCGTAGTTTTAAGAACGTTTACAGTCTAATCTGTCTCAATCTTTCAAAAATACCTCTAATTTCCCTAAATTTTTTACAAGTTTTTGACGTTTCTTTGTCGCTGAGATGAGACTGTGACTAGATTTAAACGTTTAAATTACAAGAATTGACCTTCTGATCTGCAGCCATCCCTCTAGAATTCTAGATCAGATTTCAGTATACTTATTAAACTACTAAAGCAGTACTAAATCGATCAGCGACACATGAGTTCTAACTCACAGATTTACAAGCAATCAGACTGTTCTCGCAATTTTTGACTCGGGCGTTTAATAAAAGTAATTTATTTTCATCATTAAGTCTTGCACATTTTATTGAGTCTATTCATCTACACCCCCTGCATAATTAGCTTTTCATTTCCTCAGTGTGACCAACAAAAGGAAGGCATAGTGAACTCACAAGCCAAGATGGAGGAGTTCTGTCGCGAGAAAGGGTTCGCCGGTTGGTTTGAGACATCGGCCAAAGAAAACATCAACATTGAAGAGGCAGCCAGGTCACTAGTTAATAAGGTAAGGTTCAATATTTAACTTCTAATTGTTTTTTTTTACTATAGGGTATTTTTTCCCCCATCAAGGACTATGGGCTGATATCTAAGGTCTGATGTGGTCCTAAGATAGTTCCTTCGGGTATCCCGCACAATATTGCTTAGCGATTGTATATCATGGTTTTCGAAGTTCTAGATTTAAGTTTAGTTGTAGGGAACTATTCAACTAATTAGTTTAAAATTCATTCTTATTAAATTCTTCTAGAGTTTTTGTTATTAGAAACAAAAACCAAGTAAATGCTTTCAAGACCTTCGAATTTGAGCTTCAAATTCCACACTCTGCTATTAATTTTTTAAATTTTTATCAACGTAAAGAATTTTTTATTCGAACGCTTTTATTTTCTATAAATATGGAAATAAATCTATAAGCAAACACTAATGAAATAATCACCACAATATCAGAAAGAATTATCATAATAACGTATAATAACGGTATTTTTGTTCCCTACACAAGTGAGTAAATACTATAAATAAATCCTCCATTGATTCGATCTACCATAAACCCGTTTGAGAGTTATTTTTAAACTTTTTTAGGTTACCTTGTCGCATACCAAACTTAAGGCGAATGGGTAGTTGTAGCCCGCGAAATTCAATTTTTCTTACGTTTTTTGCAATTTTCAGGTCAGTGTCAGGTTGTATCTTGATCAAAATATGATTCGCGACAATAACAGGTACGTATTTACAGAATTATAATAATTAGAATCATTAATACATCTTTCTAAGTTAGATTTCTACCGTTAAGAACAAATCTCGTATGGAAAAGTGTTGGTGGTAGAAATCTAACTTAAACAGATGTATTAATGATTCTGATGATTATAATTCTGTGAATACGTACCTGTTATAGTCGCGAATCAAATTTTCATCAAGATACAACCTGACACTGACCTGAAAATTGCAAAAAACGTAAGAAAAATTGAATTTCGCGGGCTACAACTACCCATTCACCTTAAGTACGGAAAGTTTCGACGGTCTACTAGCATAATGGAAGTAGTTTTTTAAAGGTCGTGCAATATAAATGTCGACTGATGTTACTAATGGCGGGAAATAAAAGTAACGGTTTGGGTTTAGTGGGATTTGAATAGCGTAAATTGGGTTACTATGCCAAAAAGTTCCGTAGTTTCCCAAACAGGAAGCGATTGATACCTCCACCACACTATGGGAATTGTTGAATTATTTCTATTACAACTTTTGAAGTTTCTCGTGCAAATATTCAGATTAACAAACATGATTTAAATGGTTCATTGTTGTGAGTGTAGATCGCTCATTAAAAATTTTTGCTGGTTTTCGGGACTTTTCCAAGTAAATCTTACTAAGTATTTTCTTATAACCGGGCGAACACTTGTACCTATATTGGAAATCATTCCAGGATTCAAAAACCCTATCGACATCTCGCATTTCAATAATTCTAACATTAATAATAGGGTTAATTAATTTAAAATAATACATTTATAGTATTATTTTAAATTAATTAACCCTAAGGAATTTGGACTGTCCATAATAATATTCATATTTACTTAGTCTGATCAGTTCTGTTTTAATGTTGTGCAATATTATACCGTAGTCAAACTCGCTTGTCTTTTATACCATAGAGCCGTTTATTTTTATTACGTCCACGGAAGGCGGGAAAATTAATGTTAGCTATGGCCGTTATAAATGTCTGTTTGGCTTTTAATGACTGCAGTACTACGATGAAAAATTGTAGCCCATTTTGGAGTCTGTGGTGATTAGGTGTCAGTTGCTTTGATAAATGGCGTGAGAATTGAAAAAACATAATTGCTAGGTTTAAAGTTTTCACCATGTATGGCAAATTGGCAACCTTCTTTCCTATAAATTGATTCAGCTTTACCCATTTTCTATTCGACTCCAATTACTTGAGGTATTCCATAGCTTTCAAGTTGGTTCACATTGTCCTTATGTACGGCAACCCTCTTCTTTTCATAATTTTCTCAATTTCACACTAAATCATTTCCTTCACATTTTTCTTTCGTCCATTTCCGCACCGCACTTTCTATTCGAAGAACCCTTGCCCTTCTGTCCTTCTAATTTGTTTCTAGATCGTTCCGTTGTTCATACATGAAGTTAACGCATTATATTTGTAAAAGGTCATGGCTGTATGTTTTGGGCCTCTCTCTATGGTCCTATAAATGTCTTAAGCAAGAATATTAATTCAGACAATCTTATTTTTCTTAAAATCTGCCTGATTTAACGATACAATGCTGACACATTATAGGTTACTAGCTGCGCCCCGCGGTTTTACCCGCATAAGTGTCGATCCCGTGGGAATATCGGAATAAAAAGTATCCTATGTGTTAATCCTGGTTATAAACTATCTGTGTGCTAAATTTCATCCAAATTCGTTCTGCCGTTTGTGCGTGAAGAAGTAACAAACATTCAAAAACACTCACAAACGTACCGGTATTTTACATGGAGCGAGTAAAACCCCTTGATAAGACTGGTTGTCAGACTTTCGGACTTCGGACGACCCGGATCCACGAATGACAGCCGGGACCAACGGCTTAACCTGCTTTCCGAGGCACAGGGTCTTGGTATGTAAAGATGGTCACCCGTCCACGGACCAACCGCGGCAGCATAGCTTGATCTGATCGATCGACCCGTGTGGCTGTTATTACTTAGCCACAAGCAAGCCCCTCTCCATCAACGCTCCTTTTACGTATATCAATTATTATAAGTAACTTTGACAAGAAACATTCGATGGCCTTTTAAAGCTTGTTGACAAGAATCAACGTTTTTCAACTGTAGCTTATTTTTTAACATTGAGCAATATTTTCTTCTAGAATAGTTACGGAGGTGTCCAAATATTTTAAAACCAAATATTTTAAAATACGGATTATATACCTATTACCTAATACTTAATTATTCATGCCGTCTTTAAAAACTCGTTTAAAAATAATTAAACTGAAGCCTAATGTAAACTTTTGACTGCTAGAATCGTCAACAAGATAAAAATAAGTTCTTAAAGGAATTATTTTTTCAACCTCGCATTAATCTGGTTGAATATCGTATATAAGTTACTTTGGTCATTAGTTATAATTAGACTTGTTATCTTCATAAAAAGTAGTGATTTGAGACATTCAAGCAAGATCATCCAAACTAATATTATAAATGCGAAAGTAACTCTGTCTGTCTGTCTGTCTTTTCTTCACGCCTAAACTACTGAACCGATTTCGATGAAATTTGGTATAGAGATATTTTGAGTCCCGGGAAAGGACATATGATAGTTTTTATCCCGATATTCCCACGGGATCGAAAGTTACGCGGGTGAAACCGCGGGGCGCAGCTAGTCTTGCTATAATCTGATAGTTGTAATTTCAAAGCTTGTCCAGAATGAACTTTTTGCGCCCAAAATATATGCGTGTGTAAAGTGAAGGTCTTAATTAAATTCATTATTATATACTTATTTGTCTTACGTCTTGTAGATGGTAAACTTTGATTATTTCTAATTACAGTTCTTCTTCTAACATCCCTTAATCCCGGTTCTATTTGGGATCGGGTGATCGGAACTTCTTGTAAAGCAGCGCCAGGACGATCTGTCCTGGGTTGTCATCGGAGTTAGGTTCTGTGCTTTCATCTCCCTCTCGATGTACCAACATGTAGCGGGGGGTCTTCCTCTTCTCAGGCATTTCGTAGGAATATTCAAGACTATTTTTACTGAGAAAGTTGAGAAACTATTATCTCTTCTCATTACGTGGCCGTACCATCATAGCCTTCATTTATTTTGTCCGTTATTGCGGTCACTCCGAAAGATCCTCTCACGTGCTCATTGCATGTTCTGTCCTGACGTGTTATACCGTCCGCCCAGCGCAGCATCTTCATTTCGGCTGTGTGCAATTGCTATTTCTAATTACCGTTTAAGTCAACATTAAATACATTATGCCCGCAACCTTTCGTGTATGAATATTGAATGTTCCATTCGATAGCCTATGGTAACTTCCTCATGGTTGAAGACAAACCTTATACATACCCAATTAATTTACTTTTTACTAATCACTTACGTTTTTCCTTCCAGATACTTTTAAACGACAAACTACTCCAGAGCAATGACAACAGAGATGGTGAAAAATTCGCGCTTGACCACAAGATCGCCAACGGCGAGAACAGTCGGGATGGCACCACCAAGTCCTGCTCGTGCTGACCAATCACCGACCGCCATTCGTAAAATGGCCCAATCACAACGCGTCACACAAACGCTCCCTTACCCAAGGACCAATCACGTTTGATTCTAAATTTTTACTCTCTATTTTTAAAATGCACTTTTTGTTTGATTGACGTTATTGAAATTTTTTTATACAATTTAGAGATTATTGGAAATTCGATTTTTGATTTACTTTTCGAAGATATAATCTCAAATACAATGCAATCTGATATTTCATTTCTTGACCATTGACTTTGCCGCCAACATATTTTTTTGTTAAGTATGAGAATAAATCTTTATTTTTCTGTTCAATCCTTTTAGGATTCGTCTTCCTTTTAAGCTTTTTAACAAACTAATTCTGTATACTTTAACGATTAGTTATTATTTTTGTAATAGGCCGTCATATCTCGACAATTTGAAGAGGTTGATCAAAGTGCCTATGATCGAATTTATTTTGTTTAAGTCTGTATTTGACTCTAAGAAAGCTGTAAGAGTCACTAGTGCCATTAGGCTGAAGTCATAAATATATGGTATATTATGATAGTGTACTATACGGTTATTGTAATAAGTATTATCTACTTATTGTATGAGAGTGTGAGAGTTGTTACTGTAAAATAAAATGTTTAGTGATGGACAGGTTTTTGTTTTATTGAATCATATTTGATTATTCAAACATAGACGGCTACGAGCTAAACTATCTTCCTAATGGTCAATGATATGCTACTCCTGAGACGTCATTAGAATTTCGTATATACGATTAATTTGCATGCACGATGACCGCTAGGCAAAAGAATGGGTGCTTGAAGATGGACGGCGCCGAGGTCGGCCTGAATGAGGTGGCGAGATGACCTGGACGCGTACCGCCAGGGCTGGTTCGAGGTGGCGCGGGGATAAAGTTCCTGGAAGGATTTGAGGGAGGCCTTTGCCCAGGAGTGGGACAGGACAGCATAGGCTAACAAAAAAAAAATGTCAGACGAACATAGGACCACATTTGTTCGTCTGACATTTTTTTTGTGAGTGATGTGTGTGAGTGATGTCTCTTGTGACATCGCAGCAGGTCCAGACGGAGATGGCGAGATGAGCTAGACTCCTTCAATAAAGACTGGTTCTTTGTCGCCTTACATCGCGAGAAGCGGAAAGAGAGTAGATACCCTGCAATGGGACAATACGAGATCTTAATTATAATAAATTGCATGCATGCACAGATAACAGAGAATTTGAAAACTAGTTTGCGTTGCCACAAGTACATAATCACATGCATGGGTTTCAGAAAAGCATGGTCAAATGATGTCGAAACTAATAATTATAAAAAAAACTTACAGTATTTCATATTGGTTAGACTTTTGCATTTCCTAAACAAAACCGGCAAAGGAAAACATCGTGAGGAAACCGGCATATCCTAGAACCAGTTAATGCGAAAACGTGAAATCTACCAACCCGCACTGGGCCCGCATGGTGGATTACGGCCTACTCCCTCTCACCAAGAGAAGGCCTGTAACCCAGTAGAGTAGTGAGAACACCATAGGCTGATTATGTATAGGTGCTTTCAGAAAAGCATCTGGAAGTTTGAGACAGCGGTCAAATGGTGTACAAACTAATATACGTATACTTATGAAACATTTAGAATAATTCGTACTGGTTGAACCCTTGCATTTCCTAGACACCAAGCTTTCAAATATGCGTTCCATAGACGATATCAAATTATGTTCCAATAAATAAAAGAGCAACACTTTTAGAAAAGGAAAAAGCGGAGAGTTGAATCCAGTATCAAAACCTGTCCGGACTCCGAATGCCTTTGGGACAAATCTTAGATTAACATATACGCATCTGGAGAAATTTAAATAAATAACAGTTAAGTATGTTAATGTGATAAGTGGGAGTGTGGGAGTGTGTGGTGGGGGGGTGTGTGGGTGTGTGGTGTGGGTGTGGAGTTGAGTATACAGTCTACGTAAATAGTTTTTTGTTTGTTTTGTGTTTATAACTACTACTATTTACCTATTATTTAGTCTCAGTATGACCGAGATAGCGAAGGTCAGGCATTTCTTAATTTTTTAACGGGCTACTGGACAAATACTTGTTCTTATGAAAAGTAGAGAACCGTGGTATAGGGAGACATGGACCAGATTTTTGGGAAAAGTAAAATAGTATTACTAAATATTTCAAAACAGCTGGTTTAGGCTGCGATTTCACAAGAAATGAGCGAGGATGCACAGCGAGGGATGTTTTTTTATATTTTTTTTTTATTGCTGAATGGGCCCGCTCTTGACCTCAATCACGCCTGATGGAAAGCGATAGATGAGGTCTATGATGGAACGAGCGTGCCCAGAAGATGCCAGCTTAACATAGCTTGTATAGCTTGAAGTAAGTTAGCGTTGGTATTGGTAAGTTTTACACACTCACCTCGCTACGCATCCTCGCTTATTAACTGGTAGAAACGCAGCCTATCCGGGAATCAAATCTAGATAGAGGTAAGCATTTTGTAAAAAAAAAAACCGAGTGTGCTTATGACCATACGACTGAAGTGAAACTTCAAACGTATTTGGCTATGAGAGGAAGAGAGAAAGAAAATGTGCGCGCGAACTGCTTTCTCTTGCTTATATCCCCCACTCAACTCCCGTTCGCCTCGCCCGATCACACTTTTCGTAACGCTTACGTCACGCGTTCGCCAGCTTACTCCTACTCCCCAAGTCAAGCGTGCGTAGGTAAAGAAGTTTCACTTCAAAAACCTGTTGAAAGAAGAATGGTCATTTGTGACCCAGGCCCGATACGAAAGAGACATTTTATGCCAGTATTGTAACATAACGCTAAACATACACAATTAAAACAATTAACTTTCTAGCCGTGGAACCTTTTTTTTCGTTTGAGTATTTAACAACAGTGCAGTGCAGTGGTGGCTCAGTGGTAACAGCCGCGACTTGCGAGTTGTAGGTCATAGCGTAGGTTCGAACCTAGACAAGCGCTTTACTTTGTGTAAATTATTCATCACCATTGCTCTCAAAACGGTGAAGGAAAACATCGTTAGGAAACCGGCATGTCCTAGAACCAAAAATTCAAAGACATGTGACATCTGCCAACCCGCACTGGGCCCGCGTGGTAGATTATGGCTCAATCCCTCTCACAGAGAAGAGGCCTGCTGGGGTCCAGCAGTGGGGACATTATAGAATGATTATGCTATTATTATGCTACCTTTCTCAATGAGCTCTTCGTTGACAAGGTAACAGCAGCTACATATCACATATATTTTTTGGATATTTTCCCCAAATTGGGGTCACATGAATAGCCTCCGATCTAATAAAGATAAGAGGCAAAGTGTCGCAACGTCGCCGTCGGACGTTTTAAATAAATAATATGAATATGTATGAATCTTACATTGACTTGTTTAGATAAAGATTAGGGCGTCATATTATCATAATTTAAAATTCGATGACGGCGAACGCTTTTAAACTACAGTAATTAACCCAGATGTTACTGAAAGATAAGTCGGATCACATACGCGCCACGTGACGGATTTGTGCACCACGTGATTTTATACTCATCATCATCATCATCAGCCTATAATGTTCCCACTGCTGGGACACAGGCCTCACAGAGAGGGATTGGGCCGTAATCCACCACGCGGGCCCAGTGCGGGTTGGTAGATGTCACATGTCTTTGAATTTTTGGTTCTAGGACATGCCGGTTTCCTCACGATGTTTTCTTTCACCGTTTTGAGAGCAGTGGTGATGAAATAATTTTACACAAAGTAAAGCGCCTGTCTGGGTTCGAACCTACGACCTACAACTCGTAAGTCGCGGCCGATACCACTGGGCCACCACTGCTCAATCAACTTCAATCAACTGCTCAATTTTATACTGTATGTAACAAATTCAATGAAAACGGGGGGAATTTGGCTCCGTTCCCCGTGCCCCGTCGCGTGAGGCGTTATAATGCGTGATCCGCCTATAACCCCCCTCCCCCACATACGCCTGACATTGTGCCTGTATTCACCGAAGGGTTAGGCGGCCCGTACACAGTCAATCTCGATCGTGATTGATCGTGATCTCGGATCACAGGATCTCGTCACAACATTACCCAGTCAATCTTGATTTCTTCAGTCCGTGTATCGTAACTGCCGCGTTAACATCTGTCGTCATGGATTTAAATAAAGTTAAGGCAGTAGTGTCCCTTGTTTTGGCCTTAACGGTCAAGAAAGGGATTCGAAAAAGGCGCTGGGTTAAACAGTGGTTACCGGTAAAATGAGGCTACTTTGCTCCGTGAAGTTAAATATGCACCAAATCTCTGATTTCGACTAAATCTCTAAAACTGCAAGGAAATTGAAATATTTTTAAACGCATCCGATAAATAATAAAATATAAATAGAAAAGTTCCTTTAATTTGTTCAAACCATATTAATAAGACGAGAAATAAAAAAATTGCTTCCTTATTATTATTTTTGAAGATTAGTAACAGCTGAGGCTGGTAACTTTGCCACTGTCTCAAAAATGTTCCTGTTTTAGTACAAGTTAAATGTAGGAGCAATGTTTCCGAAAGGGTGGGTAACATTGCTCCATTATTAAAATAAAAAAAATGAATGAAAATCAAAGTAAACAACTATTTTTGTCATTGAAATATTAGAGCCAGAATGTTATATAAGTTGTGGAAATATTGTCAAAAGCCATAACAAAGAAGCATTTTACGTCAGTCACACTTTTCAAAATTTGGAGCAAAAAACGGGGCAAAGTAGCCTCATTTTACGGTACTTTAAAGAGAATTGTACAGAGGCCAGCACATCAAGCTACTTTCCCAATTGTAAATTTTCCCATTTGAATATGAACCTTATTGCTTTGTAGTAAAGTTGAAAATCTATCAAAGAAATTTGACAGATTGGGGTAGCTTGATCAACCTACTACAATCGATAGAGTTGTACACACGGCTACACATCAAGCTATACATAACCAGTTTAAGCTGACTTCTGATTGCACGAAAAACTTATACAGGGTGTTACGGAAAGGGTATATCAATACAAACGGATTGAAGAGTGTATCTGGTCTAGAATCTCTGTACAAAATTTCAGCTCAAAAGGATTAACTTTGAAAATGCTTAATATTTTTTTTATTTCGACATCACGGCGCTGCACTGGCGCGCGGCGGCGTGATGTGCGTGTACTAGGCGCACAGACACACTACAGATAATGGATAATGACCCTCGTAGTGCAGTGACACGTTTGTTATGATTTCAATTCAATAAACTATCGAAATAAAAATATATTAAGCATTTTCAAAGTTACTGCTTTTGAGCTGAAATTTTGTACAGAGATTCTAGACCAGATACACTCTTCAACCCGTTTGTATTGATATACCCTTTCTGTAACACCCTGTACAATGCGAGGACAGCTAAAACTGGAAATGTATAGCTTGATATGTAGCTGTGTGTACCTATGGTAGGTACAGGTATACCCACATTTCGCCAGTTATGTTTAAATCCCATGTAAAGTTCGTCTCACATCTGGACATGAGTTACCTTGTTATCCTGGACATGAGTCACCTGTAAGTCTTTAAACAGACTCCGTATACCCAGGTTTGCCGAAGCAAGGTAAACCTGTTCAGGAGATTCATAGACGACTCCGCCTTGGAATTTAAATGTGGTGCTGTGCCACAAACGATGGAACACTTCATATCGTGTCCTGCGTGTCCTGTCAGCTGCACGTTACAGGAACTGATAGATGCTGGTGATGGCGCCAAACAAGTGGCCGAATTCTGGGCCGAGTCCATTTACGAGATCGTAGATTGCTATCAACACGCTAAGATGAAGAGAACGTCTCACGAAAGAAGACTCAAAAAAAAAAGCATTCACCGCTCCCCCGACAGGCTTCGACCAGGATGAAATTTGGAACCCATGTACCAAATTTCATCCAAATCCGTTTAGGCGTTTTAGACCATGATCTGGATAAGGACAAAGGATACTTTTTATCGCGATATTCCCACGGGATCGAGACATGCCGGTGAAACTGCGGGGCGCAGCCAGTACACTATATAATGACGAAATGTTTCATAAATTGTACCGTAAGTAGCACAGTTTACTAGAGTAACATACATGTGCACATTCTATCTCACCCTACACATATGAATCAAAAGATAAAGAGAGCAAGATGGCACATTTAATGCGTTTTCGCTAGCAGAGAACAGCAGCTTTAAATAACACTAGCTCCAGCCCGCGACTTCGGCCGCGTGAAATTTCTTGTTCCCCCGACCCACCCCGTCGCATCGCATCGCCTGGTCTGCCCGCGCTATAACTTCGTTTTCGCTTAGCGTTCATTCTGACTTTTTTTCTTTTTGCTCGACTCCTAGCGCGGTATTAAATATACAGGGTGTTACGGAAAGGGTATATCAATACAAACGGGTTGAAGAGTGTATCTGGTCTAGAATCTCTGTACAAAATTTCAGCTCAAAAGCATTAACTTTGAAAATGCTTAATATTTTTTTATTTCGACATCACGGCGCTGCACTGGCGCGCGGCGGCGTGATGTGCGTCTACTAGGCGCACAGACACACTACAGATAATGGATAATGACCCTCGTAGTGCGGTGACACGTTTGTTATGATTTCAATTTAATAAACTATCGAAATAAAAAAATATTAAGCATTTTCAAAGTTACTGCTTTTGAGCTGAAATTTTGTACAGAGATTCTAGACCACATACACTTTTCAACATGTTTGTATTGATATACCCTTTCCGTAACACCCTGTATATAGCCTAGCCATCCTCAAAATTCGGCTGTCAATTAAATGCAAAAATATTTTTTTATATCCGACTGACAGTTCCAGAGATTAGGGCGTTCAAACAAACAAACTGTACAGCTTTATTATTAGTATAGATAAAGATATACTTAGTTACAGACGCCAGCACATCAAGCTACCCGAAACTGTCTAATTTTCCTAATCAACCTTGAATCGTATGCTTTAGCAATAAAGTTGAAAATCTATTAAAGAAATTTGACAGATTGTAATAGCTTGATGTGCTGGCGTCTTACAATATTATTATCTATCGAAACTGGAAACGACTTAATAATATTATATATTTCTACTGATTACCATACAATATGCATTACGAAAGTCTTTGTTAGAGGACATGCAGCCATGTCTTCAGAGATAAACTGATGTGTCTTATTTTTATCAACATTATCTGTTTGCAGAATGATTTCTGTATTTACTGAGACCGTCTGGTTCATTTCTTCGTGTTGCTCATTAATTGTTGTCCCAATTTGTGGTTATGTTTTTTTATAATGCTGTTAATTAGTGTTTTTTAGTCGTTCATCAGTGTTTTTAGTGTTCTCTGTGTGTGAAATGGAGTTGGGCTTGGTATGTTGACGTATTTCGTTCTATAAGTCATTCTAAATTAGTATTTGTGTGATTTTATTCGTAGTGTTTTAATTGAGCTACCGTCTTATATAAAATCTGCATTATTAAGGTTCATAGTGCGAGTATTTCATCAGCTTAAAACATGTTGCAGTTTGTAAAGAAACACGTACCGTATCTTACTTAATATCTGCGAATACAGGAATCCCTTGTTTTACTTAAACTTTTGAACGCCATTGTCACATATATGTGACAAACGAAATCTTACCCTGAACGCCAACGTCACAAATATATGACAAAATACACGTCGCACGGGTCGCACCACATTATGAAATAAACAATTTAATCATTACTTTTGTGTGTTTTTATTTATATAGGTAATTTAAAAGTTTAAGCTTCCGTCTATATAGTATTGCATGAAACTAATATAAATAAACCACGAATATCGAGAAATTTGTTGTTTTAAGTGTGTGTGTGTGTGTTGTTTTGTTAAAGTGGCCTGGCGTCAGGGGTAGGTACAGCGATACGTTTATACTCTGGCGTTCAAAAGGTTAAATTGTAAATTCCCATTAAACGCGAAGTGAACGATACTCGAAAGTTATATAGATATTACAGTGTCCAGAGAAAAAACAAAAAAAATACCATTCCTTGGATCCAGTAAGTGTTTTATTTTGCCCGCAATTTCGTCCACGTGAAATGTATTGTACCCCCGATCCATCGCGTCGTAAATATCGCATCGCCCGCCAGTTCTTTCTGACTTTTTTAGGGCTGGGTAGCCAAATAGCAAAAAACGGAACCCTTATGGATTCGTTGTGACTGTCTGCCCGTTCGTATGTCACAGCCACTTTTTTCCGAAACTATAAGAACTATACTGTTGGAACTTGGTAAGTAGATGTATTCTGTGAACCGCATTAAAATTTTCACACAAAAATAGAAAAAAAAACAATAAATTTTGGGGGTTCCCCATACTTAGAACTGAAACTCAAAAATTTTTTTTATCAAACCCATACGTGTGGGGTATCTATGGATAGGTCTTCAAAAATGATATTGAGGTTTCTAAATTTTTTTCTAAACTGAATAGTTTGCGCGAGAGACACTTCCAAAGTCGTAAAATGTGTGTCCCCCCTGTAACTTCTAAAATAAGAGAGTGATAAAACTAAAAAAATATATGATGTACATTACCATGTAAACTTCCACCGAAAATTTGTTTGAACGAGATCTAGTAAGTAGTTTTTTTTTAATACGTCATAAATCGTAAACCGCAATTTACCTTTCATTCAATCAACTAAAATAAAAAAAAAAACATTTAATTTCATAAACATAAACCTTATGCATAAACCGTGAACTTTTATATTATGTTACTTGCTGCTACGGAACCCTTCATGTGCGAGTCGACTAGCACTTACTTGGCCGCTTTTTTTCTGTTTGCTCGGCTCCTAAGGGTATGACCCATAAAAGCCTACACATTACCTTCCCCAAGAATTGAGCTCAAATCCGACTGGAGATTAGCGCGTTCAAACAAACAAATTCTTCATCTTTATAACATTAGTAACATGTAGATGAAGGACGAACCGTAAAGTTAATTCAATATTGTGAATGACAACGAAAAGCAAGAGTGTTTTAAGGTGAATGCGTATTGGTAGACCGCGAAATACAATTTTTATTACGCTTTTTGCAATTTTCAGGTCAGTGTCAGGTTTTATCTTGACCAAAATTTGATTCGCGACTATAACAGACTAGCTTCTGCCCGCGACTTCGTTCGCGTGAAATTTCTTATTCCCTCGACCCATCTCGTGAAATCTCGTCGTATTGCATCACTTGCCCGCGTCTCCTGCTCTATCACTTCGTTTCCCCATAGCGCTTTTGCTCGGCTCCTAAGGGTCATAGCATGACGTTAAATAGCCTATAGCCTTCCTCAAGAATTGGGCTATCAAATGCAAGAAGAATTTTTCAAATCCGACTGGTAGTTCCAGAGATTACCCCATACATACAAACTTACAAACAAATTTTACCTCTTTACAATATTAGTATAGAGTATAGATACGTACTTACAGAATTATAATCATTAGAATCATTAATACATCTTTCTAAGTTAGATTTGTACCATAACAACAAATCTCTTATGGAAAAGTGCTTGGTACAAATCTTACTTAGTAAGATGTATTAAGTAATGTGTCTAGATTTGTACATACCATAACAACAAATCTCTTATGGAAAAGTGCTTGGTACAAATCTTACTTAGAAAGATGTACCTAAGTACTTATTAAGTAATGATTCTAATGATCATAATTCTATAAATACGTACCTGTTATAGTCGCGAATCAAATTTTGATCAAGATACAACCTGACACTGACCTGCAAATTGCAAAAAACGTAAGAAACTTTGAATTTCGCGGTCTACCAATACACATTCAGCTTGACATCAGAAGTAACAACTGTGATTGGTAAAATGATTTATCAACATTTCCCAAACGCTGCACAACCTAACTGGATCCTGCTAAGAAGGATCCAGCTGAGTTTATAGCATAATTATCCTATATGTTCCCACTGCTGCAACACAGGCTCCTCTCGGTAGTAGGGAGTGGAAATCTACCACGCGCGCCCAGTGCGGGTTGGTAGATGACACATGTCTTCGAATTTTTGGTTCTAGGACATGCCGGTTTCCTCACGATGTTTTCTTTCACCGTTTTTGAAAGCAATGGTGATGAAATAATTTACACAAAGTAAAGCGCCTGTTTGTGTTCAAACCGACGACCTGCTACACATAAGTCGCGACTTATGATTGGTACCACTTGGTCACCATTGCTCTGAGTATGTACAGACGCCAGCACATCAAGCTACTACAATCTGTCAAATTTCTTTAATAGATTTTCAACTTTATGGCTAAAGCATAAGGTTCAAAGTTGATTGGGAAAGTTTGACAGTTTCGGGTAGCTTGATTTGCTGACGTCTGTACCTAGCATTTATTAATTAATAGGTACAAACCTCAACATCGACTGTGTTATTTACAGTACGATAAGGAGTTGTTGGAGAATGATGTGGTCATCAGAATCAAAGGTCTCAAGGTTTGGACCCCAGAAGAGAAGTCATGGTGGAGAAGGAAACCTACGAAGAGTAAAACTGTGATTCTTAATAATGGTATGTATTTTTCTAGACCTAAACTAGCGATGATGTAACAAATCTTGGTGAAGCGGTTATATTTTTGGGATTTTTTGTCAGAATGTTTTTTTTTTTAAGATTTAATAGGTAAAACTGTGATAGACATAACAGCCGCACGGATAAATCTTCGGCTTATTCCCAGAGGCTCCAAATTTATTGTTCTTCAAAAAATTTCACTCCATACATTGATTCCCAAGAGCTCCATAATTTTATTGAAATATTAAAATACCTACTAAAATTATTCTCATTGCTTTTTTAATTTAGAGCCGCCGGGAATAAAATTATGGAGCACCTGGGAATAAGCCAAATCTTCAAGGTTAGGTGACCATCCACAAACCAATAAGTACCGAGATTTCATCGAATAAGGTAAATTATCGAATATACAGGGTGTTACAGCAAGGGTATATATCAATACAAATGGGTTGAAGAGTGTATCTGGTCTAAAATCTCTGTACAAAATTTCAGCTCAAAAGCAGTAACTTTGAAAATGCTTAATATTTTTTTATTTCGATACTTTATTAAATTGAAATCATAACAAACGTGTCACCGCACTACGAGGGTCATTATCCATTATCTGTAGTGTGTCTGTGCGCCTAGTACACGCACATCACGCCGCCACGCGCCAGTGCAGCGCCGTGATGTGCGAAATAAAAAAATATTAAGCATTTTCAAAGTTACTGCTTTTGAGCTGAAATTTTGTACAGAGATTCTAGACCAGATACACTCTTCAACCCGTTTGTATTGATACACCCTTTCTGTAACACCCTGTATAAAAGATATCACAAAGATTGGACATCCTATTAAAAAACTTTTCTACTGACAACGCAACGCAGCATCGTTCTTGATGATGTTTGGAAGACATTGCTTGATTTGTAATTGTTTTTAAGTAATATTTATTTTATAGTTACAGGATGCATGAGACGAGGCGAGTTTGCTGCCATCATTGGGCCGAGGTAAATGAATCAACCAAATTATGTTTCACGATAGAAATTACATTATACTAAAATCGCAGCGAAGTCAAAACTCTACGTAATTTAAAATTCGTCCGCATCGTTGTCAATATGAAAAGTGCCCAAAAGGCTGGCAACATTGCCATGCTGTATGGCAATGCTGATTTATTGGCCCCAATATTGAATAAATGAAACAATAAAAGAATATTTAGGGGACAAATATAAGATAACGAATCTTATCTTAAACTGATGAATATAAGAACTACAAAAAATAAAAACTTCCTTACAAAAAAAAAACAACAGTTAATTGTTTTATACAGTTTTTCTTTTCCAGCGGCGCCGGAAAAACAACTTTCCTAGTATCCCTAGCTGGAAAATGTACGTTACCTTCGGAGGGGTCGGTGACCTTATGGGCGCGAAATGTCAAGGAGTGCCCGGGAGCCGTCGAGATCGTCCCTCAGCACGAAGTGTTTATGGACGGGCTGAGCGTCAGGGAACATTTGGTGTTTATGGTCAGTTTGCCTTAATAGTGTCTATGGGCTTCCTGGTTTGAATGTCAGGATTTTTGGGGTGTTAATGGGTGGAGTAGGCCTATCAATAGGGAAATATTATTGGGGATACTAAAGTGTTCCTTGTCATGATTTGGGAGATTCGATTAGACTGGTGTTAACTACCAAATTAAAAGGCGACAGTAAAACAAAGTAGATATATAATATGTCAATCAAAAGTAAAAACCAAAAGGTAGAAAAAGCATAAACGAAAGGTGCAATAAGGTAAAATATCAAAAAGAAGAGAAAAGACTTGCACAGGTGTATTAGAGACGTTAGGTATATTCATAGAAATGTACTATGGGTATATTCTTTTTGTTGTGGTTTGACCCTGGTAATATTTAATAACTATAACCTTATTAACTATTTATTCTAAAATAACATGTCGGTGTGATGCGTAACACACTAACAGTAGAAATAGCTTACATTTTGACAGTCCAACGACATTCATTGCGTTATTTACGTTTTTGAGCAGACAAATTTTTCGAACATAGGAAGCAATGTATTAGCAATATCCTTCACAATTAAGTGCGTTACGTTATTAGGGTGCAGTACCTACTTATTGATCGCCGATTTTAAGTATTGTTTACTTTAGGAATTGATTCATTTATTATAAATTAGAAAAACCTAAAAAGAAATGTCAAATGCTAATTAAAATCTATTTTATTTATTACGCTCTTACATATAGATTGTGTAAATGTCATCTTAGACAAGATAATTTGTATTCATTGGATGTTTAAATTAAAACAATGCTTTTACGCTGCATGCATAGATAATCGTGGCCATTTTCCAGTTATGTAAATCCCGAAAACATTATATATACATTGAAACAACATCTTGTTTCTATTATAAAACGTTCTAGATTCGATAAAGTCAATATGTCAAGAATGGAATGTTTTATCTTTTCTATGCGCTGGTAAAAAAACAATGCAATAACCAATTCGTGATGAAAATAATTTGTCTATGGTTACATATTTGTCTATGACTCATAAGTATGATGTTACATAATTATGTTTTATTATCACAATTGTGATGACTCATTATAAGCCTATAATTTTCCCACTGCTGGGACACAGGCCTCCTCTCAGTGAGAGGGAGTGGGCTGTAATGTACCACCCATGTGTATGGCCCAGATGTGTGTGGCCCAGGGCGGGTTGGTAGATGTCACAAGTCTTCGAATTTTTGGTTCTAGGATTAGTTTCCTCACGATGTTTTCCTTCATCGTCTTGAGAGCAGCGGTAATGACAAACATAATTATGATGACGGAAGTATTATTTGTTGACGAGGGTTTATTTATAGAGAACATAAGGAAGTTTTTGAATTTTTTTATGGATACTACACTAGCCAAGTATTTTTTGGATGAAGCAAGTGTGAAACAAGTACTGGAGGCCAAACGCATCATATTTTGCATTTTTCAAAGACTGACGCTACAGTTTTGCTAGGCTAACAAATTTTTCATAGTCCTGTTTTCCTAACCCGTAACAGTGTTTAAGGCCCGGACTCCACTGAAGCGGAGCTGATTGGTCGATTCCTGCACGTCTCCGCTCCGCTCCGCCCAGCTCCGCTTCAGTGGAGTCCGGGCCTAACCTTCGTATAACGTGGATCCACGCAAGACACACGGGCTTTTTAATTGTTACGGAAATTACGCCATTCAACCGGTTAATATTTTATTACAATAAAATTATAAGTATGGTTAACGTTTCAGACAGAAATGAAGCTAGGCCGCTGCAAGAACCCACAGAACCAGGCTACGCTGGACAGCTTAGTTGAGGAGTTCAAGTTAAAACCTCACATCAATACTCCCGTTGGTAGTCTGTCAGGGGGAGAGAAGAGGTTGCTGTCCCTGGCTACCACGGTAAGATAACTAATTAAAGCGAAGTCTCTTTATTCAATTAATAGTCATTTTAAAATGCTATCCTCATCAGCCTATATCAGTCCATTACTGGCTATAAGCCTCTCCATTCGACGCCATGTAACTCGATCTTCGGCTACTCTAATCCAGCTGCTACCAGCCCCCACTATGGTAGGTTCCAATTACTGGTGTAGCGGTATCAACAACGCCACATGCGAACAACGCGTCATGCTGACGTCACGCAAATCCTGCATCTCGCAAGCAGAGTTTACCGCGCAACTAGCATAGATACAACGGCCCAACATGAATCATCGGGCAGTTGCCCACCAGACACAACACCCGTCTGGTCGGAGGATCCTCTCTTTTCTGTAGAGTATGAGTGAACTTTACACCCTGTTCCTCATACCTCTATATTGGTTTTAAAGGAAGCCCTACTTTTGGATTGCAATTTGCAGTCTGCAAGAAACTGGATACCTGCATAATTATTCTCAATTGTATACCTTCCATAAAATCATTACAAAGCTCAATCAACACACTGCCTGGTTGAAGCTACTTACGCCGCGGAACACAGACATATACTTGAAAAACTTTCTTTTCCCAGCTCCTGTCAGACCCTCAAATCCTGATCTGTGACGAGCCCACAACAGGCCTGGACAGCTACAACGCACTCCTCGTGGTAGGCGTACTGAAGAAGCTCTCGACCACCGGCAGAGTGGTCATCTGCTCCGTGCACCAGCCGTCCTGTGACCTGTTCAAGGAGTTCAGCTCGGTATTGCTGATGGCTGAGGGGAAACTTCTATTCCATGGTTCCCAGGATGAGTGCAAGGAAGTTTTTGAGAGGTAAGTACGTCTAGCTTTTGTTTATAATATGGGGCTGTAGGTTCTGACAGTTGGAGCTCGTGGATAAGTACGAGTAGTAACAGCCGCATAGATGGATTGATCAGATTAAGCTACGATTACCGCGGTTGGTCCGTGGATGGGTGACCATCTTTACATATCAAGACTCTTCCGTGACTCGGAAAGCACGTTAAGCCGTTGGTCCCGGCTGCCATTCGTGGATCTTTGGCAGTCGTTACTGGTCGTCAGAAGCCCGAAAGTCTGATAACCAGTCTTATCAAGGTGTATCGTAGTACCCAGTAACTGGGTTGTGAAGGTCAGATAGGCTGTCGCTTCATATAAAATACTGGTATTTAGCTGCAACCAGTTAGACTGGAAGCCGACCCCAATATAGTTGGGAAAGGGCTAAGCAATGGTGAGGAACTTGAAAGTTCTGGTAATAGAGGTTGCTGGAATGATGACATAGAAACATGATCTATCCTTCGTGATTGCGAAAACTTAGTCTTAAAATGGCCTTTAAGAATAATTATAATATGCTGGGGTAAGTTCGTCGCTGGGATAAGACCGTACGAATCAAATTCCCGACTTATTTGGCAATATTTTATAATGTGGATAGCATTGTATTCTACGCCATTTTATTCTGCCGGAAGACGATCACGGCAATTTCTTTTTGCTACAAAATGCCACAGAATCTGATTCATACGGTCATATCTTATCCCAGTGACGAACTTACCCCAATTAGGCCGTATTCAGTGCTCTCCTGACGGTCGGGGCTTTTTGCATTCAGTGCTCCACTGAATGCAAAAAGCCCCGACTCCACTGTCCGTCCGAGTCCCGCTTCCGCAACGCACTGAATGCTCCGAAGCATTGTATAGCGCGTCAGTCACCTGACGTACGCAGTACCAACGCGCTCGACTGGCCGTCTTTGTCAGTATTGCGTATGCGGACGCGGTCAGTGCTGCTCTGAATGCACGCATGGTTTCTATAGCGATAGCTACGGCAGACCGACGTGAGTCCTGACCGTCAGGAGAGCACTGAATACGGCCTTACTTCTTAACATACAATAGAATAAGAGAGCAGTGGTGGCCCAGTGGTAACGGCACCGACTTACGAGTCGTAGGTCGTAGGTTCGATGTGTTCGAACCCAGGTACCTAGGTGTTTTACTTTGTGTTAGTAATTTCATCACCACTGCTCTCAAAAGGTGAAGGAAAACATCGTGAGGAAACCGGCATGTCCTAGTACCAAAAACTCGAAGACATGTGACATCTAACAACCCGCACTGGACCTGCTCACTCTTTTACATGAGTCAGCATTTATTTAAATCAAATATTTATTTGTCTGCATGCTTCAACTAAACTTTTAAAAGCTACTGAATTTATTGCTATATACAGCTTTTAGGGCTATAAGAAACGCCATTAGTGTGGATTTAATGCAATATTTTGATATTATGCATGCTAATGTTGAACCGCCCGTCGCGCGTCGTCGACTTGTCAGTCATAAATTGATTCTATTTTAACTTTTATAATCAACATTTAAAGCATAAATTTAATTAAGCTGTTATTCCTACTTCTGGACAAATAAATATCAACCGGGTGTGGACAATAAAATATAACAAATGCGGCAAATTGCGCGGAATATCCATATTTTACAGATATAACGCGATTTTCGCAATATTTTTATTTTTCGTAGCGGCGTAGACCCTAAATATTTCAATAAATATATTGTCTATATACAAAACTAGTATTTATATATTGTCCACTAGCTTCTGCCCGCAACTTCGTCCGCGTGAAATTTCACCCTCCCCCAATTCACCCTCTTAGGGGTGGAATTTCGAAAAACCCTTTCTAAGAGGATTACCTACTCTTCACAAAGAACACACCCTCCAAATTTCACGACTCTAGGACCAGCGGTTTAGGCTGTGCGTTGATATATCAGTCAGTCAGGACTTTGAAAATAACCTACGTTAGAGGTTCTAACTTTAGCTACCTCACACTTAAAATCTTAATGACTATTTACACTAAAATATTCTTATAGAATTATACCCAGAAATAATATATACAACTCACAACAAAAAAGAAATGAAAAGAAAGCTGAAACGCCTGTGCAATACTATCTACCTATACCTACTTCACTTAAAAATAAATACCTATAACTACTTTAATTAATAAAAGTACCTACGCTTAATAATTTGTAATTTGAACGAATATTTAAACACTACCAAAACAACTCATACCTATTTTACAAAATAACAACAAAAGAAATTCAAACAAACTATTTAAAGACTAAAAGTCGCGCTGATAAGCACGGTTTCTCAATATCAATTATTGTCTGTCAATAAGGTCGAACGCTCTGAACGCATCAACAGCCAACCTCCCGCCTTTTTATATCCTACCGCCGCCGCGACCCGTGTCGAGCGCGGCAACCGTTACACAAAAATAATCCTTATAGCATGATTCAGTATTTACGTGCGACGGCGCGATGGCTTATTTCATGTATAAGTTTGGTGTTTCTATACCGATTTCTCCGAGGTTTTACCGAGGTCTCAAGACGAAAGTCTTTGACCAGTGCGTGTTGCCAGTGATGACATATGGCACTGAAACGTGGTCGCTCACAATGGGCCTTATTAGAAGGCTGAAAGTCACCCAAAGGGCAATGGAGAGGGCTATGCTTGGGGTTTCCCTGCGGGATCGAATCAGAAATGAAGAGATCCGCAGGAGAACCAAGGTAACCGACATAGCCCGAAGAATTGCCAAACTTAAGTGGCAGTGGGCAGGGCACATTGCTCGCAGAACAGATGGCCGATGGGGCCGAAAGGTTCTGGAGTGGCGACCGCGTACCGGAAGGCGTAGCGTTGGAAGGCCTCCCACAAGGTGGACCGACGACCTTGTGAAGGCCGCAGGAACTCGTTGGATGCGAGAAGCACAAAACCGGTCGAAGTGGAGGTGCTTGGGGGAGGCCTATGTCCAGCAGTGGACGTCTTTCGGCTGAAATGATGATGATGATGATGATGATACCGATTTCTATGATTCTTTTTTTATTGAATAGGTAATAATGTTAACTTTTTTAAATTAGGGATGAGTGAGAGTATTATAAACGTAAGAGTAAACAAATATAATCAGAATGCTCCGAACTGCTAAGCTATCAGGAGTTACACGTGTTATTGTGAGTCAACCATAAAAGATAGACATATGCTGTTGCGGGATATTTTTTAGACAATTTTATGTAGAATATTTCCGTCATACATGATTTCTATGTAACTTTAACCATTAAGGCTGCACACGCGACGGAAGCTTAAAAAATGGAGTAACTTCTCCCGTTTTCCCCACATTTCCCTTCACTACTCTGCTCCTATTGATTGTAGCGTGATGAAAAGTATACTATAACCTGCCCAGGAGTATGAAGAATAATTGTACCAAGTTTCGTTAAAATCCGTCCAGTAGTTTTTGTTTCTATAAGGAACATACAGACAGACAGACAGATGGACAGACAGACAGACAGACAGACAAAAATTTTACTGATTGCATTTTTGGCATCAGTATCGATCGCTAATCACCCCCTGATAGTTATTTTGAAAATATATTTCATGTACAGAATTGACCTCTCTACAGATTTATTATAAGTATAGATAGGTCTATATTGTTCAATCATAGAAAGTTTAATAGACACATTTACTCATGCATTTCATAAGCAAGACCGTTTTACAAAATTACGTTTTTTTCGTAGGCGCGCCGCTCAATACACTTTTTTCGTAATAAACAATTTTGATAACTAACTTGGAAGGTATTTATTATTATGAATTAACCCTACAGTTACTGATAAATTTCTCATTTGCAGCATAGGCTTGCGGTGCCCTCTTAACTACAATCCGGCCGAATTCTACATCAGAGCGGTGTCAAAATCAAACGGTAATGTAAAGAAACTGGTGGAAATTTCCGAAAACCGGTCAGAGTACTGTGACGGCACCAGTACGATGCGACCCGATGCAGTTCACTGTTATAATAGAACGTGAGTATGTTCATTTATGAAGATGAATTGTTAAGGCCTGCGCAGACGAGGGACAATTTGTACGCGGACAAATTGTCCGCAACGATAGAACGTACGTAAATCTATGCAATAACGCACACGAAGGACAAGTAGACTGCTGGGATTTCCATACATTCAATCGTTGCGGACAATTTTTCCGCGGACTGAGCAGGCCATTAGACTGATTTAATATTCTGTTATACTTACTATTCTTAGGCCCGCGTGCACCACAAATCACTAAACACATTTAAAGCGAATGCATCAGGATAGCCCGTGAAATTAAAATTTTCTTACGTTTTTTTGCAATTTGCAGGTCAGTATCAGGTTTATTTTATTTTATTGGGACATAAAACAGTTACACGTTACAATTTTAGTAAATAAAAAACTAGGGTAACAGAGGTATATTTACAAGTAACCCACGCCAATGTCCGCGGAATAATTTATTATGGAGAAATAAAACGATACCACGAGGCGATATAGGTTAGGAAGAATTCATAATTATTGTGCAAGCAGGTTGTATACGTAATGGCTGTTTTATGAAATCACGACATTTGAGGCCAATTTTAACTTGAGTTGTATTGCTGATTCTAATGATTATAATCCTGTAAAGTTATACTTGTAATGGTCGCGAATCATATTTTAATTAACATACAACCACTAACACTGACCTGCAATTTGCAAAAGAAAAAAAAAAAAAGAAAAGAAAATTTTAATTTTGCGGGCTTACGTAGCGCATCCATCCCTCTTAACGCTAAACGAATTTAAATCGCTTCTCTGTCATCTTCAAATGATTGACAAAAACTGAACGGTGTTTTACATACCTACCTTTATCGCTAAACCCGATTAAGTGATTTGTGGTTCAAGCGGACCTTAGAATAAAAATATCTGCAAGAAGTTGGATTAAATATTCTCATAATTTAAAGTTACCTCCACATTTCAGTCGTTTCTTAGAAATATTCCAAAATGGACGTTTTTGACAACTTTGATTGACGTAGCGTGTTTGAGGCGAAAAAAGATTTTCAAAAATAAAATTAAGATAGGTAGGTACTTACTTCATTTTCTCATACATTTTTAATGGAACGGCTTATTGATTCTGAGGCGGATACGAAGGTCGCCGGGTCAGCTAATTTTTATTAATTATCATGTCAGCTTTCTAAGTGCTCACGTGATGAGGGATTTTTAATATAATATGTAATTATGTACCTACTTACAGAACGGTTTAGTAATGTTAATTGTTATGACTTTGCCTAATAGGTAATACATGAGGATTATGTGTCTGGACTTATGGCCGATTCCTATAATTTAAAAAACGGACCGTTATTGGCTAAAATTAAGAGTCTTCTTTACGAATAATGAAGCAAAGACCTCATAGCTTGGCACAGTAGACCTTCTTATATGCAAGTATATAACTATATGCAAGTAGTTATCACTGGTGAAATTAGCTTACGAGCTTACGAATCTATTTATATCCCCAATTTGGCAATAAAATGCCAGCACTGGTAAGCAAAACGATGCGTTTTTGTTAATAGGAACCGAGCAATGAGCATTAGGCAACGTATGAAAATCCTAACGGATATACCCGTCGGGGCAAGGCGGAGAGTTATTTCGAGCTCCTACCAACTACCGATGCTTCTTTATCAGCATGTGCTGAGACTCCAAGATATAAAAGCTCCCTTACGTTTACGCACTACATTGAAAAACAGGTTATGGTGCCTAGTAGAGCTTCTGAACAACATGTTCATTAAAATTATGTACCTAGATATGCTTTGTTATTTATTTATTATTAAGGCACATCAACAACACAAACATTTACAAATAAAAGAGAACAGAGACATGGACTAGTGTTTACGTCAATTACAGACGTGCACAGCATTCACAACAAAAGAGAAGAAAAATACAGTTATAATCAAGTATGATGTTTTTTACAGCATACAACGGAACTGGTTCATACAAGTATATCTATTGATATGGCGGCTGTCTTGGACATTGAAGAGAGAAATTAGGAACCAACTTTTACAATTATTTATATCTGTGGTAAGTTATGGATGTTTTATGATATTAAATAATGAATGAAATGAATGAATTGCACCGATCCCAGCACGGTTAAACCAGACTCGATTAATCGAATGAACCCCAAGATTCGCACTAGCTCCTGTAACCTCATGTTCATGGTGCTACAGCGACCATTGCATATCAAGGAATAGACCGGGGGGCGCGGTAATGGTAGGGAAGACGTGCCCGAAGGATAGGTAAGGATTTAAGAGCCTACCGGATATGCATCCTAGAGCAAGCATTGGACTAGTGGAGAGATGGGTAATTATATCTATGGATGGGCATCTTTTAACGACCTTGCCGCCAGGTTGGTTAAGGTTGAGCTTCATAGTTGAGTCTTTTGGCAAGGTTCTACTGCTTTCTCGGTTCTTTTGTATGTTGCTGCTCTGCTGTGTTGTGCTAGATGTTGCTGTTTTCAATGTCATCGTCAGAAGTTTCGCTGCTATCCGTTTCCGAGGTAAAACTTGAAAGGACCAACCCGAGAGAATTTAAAAAAATTCAGGTGGGCGGGGGTTAGTTGAAAGAAAATTTTAATAATTTATTAGTTTTTAAATTTATATTTACTTTGCTTTGGAGCAGCATCATTCTAATATTTGACGGTTTCTACCACAAAATCACAATATTTTTTACATTAAAAATCGAATTTTTTCAGTATTTGTAACTCTGCTTTTATTAAGTTTCTTTCCTTGCTCCATACTTATTCCATCATGCGGAAAGAACAAACGTGATGTGTAGCGACGTGCGAGCGACGGATTCATATAATTTTAGAAAAACCGGAGAAATTATTGCATCCCTGGAGGTCGGGAGGTTAACCATTATTACCAGAGTCTCCCAGGCAATCCGGGAGGGTTGGGAACCCTACTTGCAGCCCACTTGATACTTAGGTGGTTAAGGTATGGTTTTCTTGAAGAGCGGTTCCGTCATATTATAGCGACCGTCATGAAAATCTGTAATTTTCATCAGTATTTGACATTAAGGTGTTAAGGGGCCCGTGGCTAAATAATAACAGCCGGACAGGTCGAACGATCAGATTAAGCTACGCTTGTCGCGGTTGGTCTGTGGATGGATGACCATCGAGACCTAGAATAATATTCTAGACAAAGTCGTTAAATAATTATTATAATATATTAGTATTGAGATATAATCTGAATGATTTTAGTATATAAATCTTCCATAGGAAACTATCCGAATGATCGTTAATACCGAATCAATTAATCCATGAAATAGTTATGAAGCTCTCCAATTACACAAACAGGCGCGATTTTATTTGATACTCTTTCGAAACCATCGAACTAAACCTACGTCCAGACAAACATTCTCACATTCCCTTCAAATTAAAAGTAACAAAATTAAATCCTAACTTAACTAAAACTATACAGATATATACTTTTGTTATTTTGATTAATTAACTAGCTGTGGCCCGGGTTTTCACCCTCATGAGTTTCGATCCCGTGGGAATATCGGGATAAAAACTATCCTATGTCCTTTCCTGGGACTCAAACTATATCCATACCAAATTTCATCTAAATCGGTTCAGTTGTTTAGGTGTGAAAAGGTAACATACAGACAGACAGACAAAGTTACTTTCGAATTTATATTCTTAGTATGGATTAGGTATTTGTTATTATTTGCTTATTTTACTATTTGAATAAAAGTTCCATTTACTAATTTAAAAAAAAGTATTTTATTTCACATAAACCTACATGAAGCGCCAGAAGTTAGGTGCACGGTTCCAATTGATCGTTTCCCATGTAGAAGATCCGACACGAAACTCCATAGTTATTTCATTCATAGGTATTTTTAACAAATAGAGATAGAGATAAATTAAAAGTGTCCATGGAGTTTCTTGCTTGTTCTTCTCCATAGGTACCTACGCTTTGGAATGGGCAACTAGCTTCATCTTTCTGACTGACCGACCCCTTGACAATTCAAAAGTGCCTATAATTGGTTTAATTGAAATAAACGCTTTGAGTTTTGAGTTTTTGAGTTTTGAATAAATAATAAACGTCTTTTTATTTCCCAGGTAGTAACCTCAATGGTCCTCGGAGTAGCATATGTAGGAGCCTCAGGCACCACTCAACGAGGAGTCCAGGAGATCCGGGGCTTCCTCTGGCTGATCACGAGCGAGGTGTCCTTCGGGGTGTCATACAGTGCCCTGTACGCGTTTGAGTATGAGATCGCGTTGTTTAAAAGAGAAAGGGGGGTCTATATGTGCTCGGCATACTTTGTGTCGAGGTTGTTGAGTTTTGTGAGTATTTTCTATTATGTTTTAGGCTGAGACTACAGTAGGCAGCGATTTGCGATGCGACTGGAAGAGCGAAACGAGAATGCTATGGCTACATTATAAGCGAAAATCCGCGTATATTCGGCGATGACGTGGCTACAGTACACATGCTATCAAATCATACATCGCGGTTTACTATTACGCATAATGTAGCTATACGCATATTTAGTAGCAATATTGAACTAGTCGTGCAAGTGAGAAATTTTCTAATAAATTCGCTTCAATTCCGCTGATATGTTGATGTAGCCGATACCGTGATTACAGTAATGTTGTTCCTATCGAAAAGAAATCAAAGATCGCTAGTAATATTTGATGTACGGTGTAGCCATATACGTGAGCATTCATTTACTTATTTGTTTTAATCGCTCATTTGTGTCGCTGGTCGCGTCGCGGCCTAATGTAGCCTCAGCCTTAGTGTTACATTGTTAGTGTATCTGTACTGTAAGGAGTGCGTAAAAAAAAACAGATGCTGTCCAGTAAAAGCAAAGAAGTAATGCTTATACGTACATATCCTGAGAAAATAGTTTTGTGCTTTCACAAATATGTTTAACGCTGCCAGAAATGGCTGTTAAAATAAATGGTCAAGGGAGAAAAGTCTGCTAGTGTTTAAATAAACCCAGCGATCTGCCGTATCGGTTTTTTTTTTAATATGATCACGATGATAGACGTGACTTGTTCTTTTTTGTGTTTGTGTTCCTTCTCTGTGTCATGTTTACTGCAAATAAACGTATTTTCTTTCTTTTTCTTTTATCATTTCACAATCTATTTGAGGGCATTTCTCCATGTAGCACTCGTACTTACCCTTTCTTGATATTTCAACTTGCTCCCACAGATACCACGTTGCATAATATGGCCGTTCATGCTGGTGTCCGTCGCCACTCTAGCGGTAGACCTTCCTCACTACATCATGACTGCTACGGAGTTCATCATCCTCTTGATCCTCAGCTCAATTCCTGCTGTTGCTTATGGTAAGATGTGTTACATATCTTAAGAGAATCTAATCTTTGTACTTACCTATTGTATGCTATACTTCAGCAACTTGGTAATGTCCACTGTTGGTACATCATCATCATTGATGGCTTCATTCAAGCTCAAAGGAGCTTGAATGAAGCCGACTCCAAAAGGTTTGATAATCGCATTATCAATGTGGTCTAACCGGTTGAAACTGGTTCTAAGGGTTCATTAGAAAACCAGCGTCAGACAACATCTGTCTGGCATTAAAGCTGAAATGAACCATTTTGGCGCAGCCGTGAGGCACACACTATTGTTGTCTGAAACATTATTTTTTATTTTATTAATTTTGTATTTTGTGTTTCACGAACTGTGCCAAATAAACTTTCTTCATTCTTTCTTTCTATGAGTACCTACCATATATGCATAGAAATATATTTAGTCTGTAAGATGTCTGTCGAAGGACCGATGGCCGATGGAGCAGACGAGTCCTGGAGTGGAGACCGCGTACCGGCCAGCGTAGTGTGAGACGCCATCCAGCTAGATGGACGAACGACCTAAAGAAGGTGGCTGGGGTAGACTGGATGCGGAAGGCGGAGGACAGGGTACTGTGGCGCAGTCTGGGAGAGTCCTATGTCCAGCAGTGGACTGCGATAGGCCGAGTTGATTGATTGATTGAGATCTGTAGGATGTCCCCAACTTATACGTATAGCTTCTACGTAGATGTGTGTATAAATGGGTGTATTGAACCAATAGTGTTCAAGTTGCAGTAACAATACGACCTAGTTCCCTTTATTGACTCTTACACTACAGCGGAACGTTATTCATAGAGTTCTTACGCAAATAGAATCGTACCTTCTATAAATAGAAACTAAGTAATTTTTTTGTCTACAAATTCGTACTAAACCTGTATGATACAACAATGATAAATCACTGTCTAATTTAACGTGACAACTGGCCCTGGTTTTTACGGTTAAAGATATTTATTTTCTCAAAAAAATTACAATTCACTTATAGAGAAAACATAAATCAGAGATGATCGAATCGGAAACCCTAACGGAAAATATAAGAACGTAAGCGCCAAAGAGAAGATTTTGTATGAAGTGCGTGCATTCGGGGTCTCCGAATCTGAATTTCACATCAGGAAACCGGACGTATGCGGCCAGCCTAAGGGTGTCTCTTGTGAAAAACTTCATGTTGCTAGATCCAGTGCGTCTAGTCTAGAAATGTCGTGTAGTCTAGTTCTGTGCGTCGTCTGTCAGTGAATGAATGATCTTTAGAATTTTATTAAATACTAGCTGCGCCCCGCGGTTTCACCCGCATAAGTTGAGATCCCGTGGGAATATCGGGATAAAAAACTATCCTATGTCCTTTCCCGGGACTCAAACTATATCTATACCAAATTTCATCCAAATTGGTTCAGTGGTTTAGTTGTGAAAGGATAACATACAGACAGACATAGTTACTTTCGAATTTATAATATTAGTATGGATATTGTCTTCTCCAGGTCTAGGCATGGCAGCCCTCTTCACCTCCACGGGCATCATAAGCGACGTGATGCCGTGCGTCGACCTACCACTGCTCCTCATGTCGGGAGCATTCCTGAGATTATCATCCTTGCCTCCCTGGATGTTCCCAGTCAAATACATATCGCATTTCTACTACACCATGGATGCGATCAGCAATATTTATTGGAGACAGATTGAGTACATCGGTAAGTTAGACTTGAAAAAGATGATTCTAATTATTTCCAATAGAAACATCAATGTCTCCTGTTTGTCATAGGCAAAACATGAAACATCCGTGGATCTCAAATTATTATACAGGTTGAAATTGAAAACATGCGACAAATCGAAATGGGAGATTGTACTCATCATTATGAACAACTTTTACTATGAGACCAAAAATGAAATCGCGAAAAAAAATCAGCTGTTTCCTATTATTTCGACCAGTTATGCGAACATAAATGTAGGGAACAGCTGTTTTTTTTTTCGCGATTTCAGGTGGTCCCATAGTAAAAGTTGTTCATAATGATGAATACAATCTCCCATTTCGATTTGTCGCATGTTTTTAATTTCACTCTGTATAAATAAAATAATTATTATACAGGGTCCCATTAAAATAGATGGACAAATTTTAACGCAGCGCTCAGTACTTACGTCTAACCAAAGATATCCAAGCAAAAAATCACTGATTAAAGTGATTTTATTTTGACTTAAAATAATAAATTGCCGGACATTAGTGTATTTTCGTTAGCTGATTATTTTTCTTGCAACTGTCTAATGCGTTTTTCTTAATATTCTTTTACCATCGTCCTTATTTTGGTGGTCTGAATGATTTCTAAAAGTTTGTCCATCTACTTTAATGGGACCTTATATAAATAAATAATTATATACAATGTGATAGGGGTGAGACTTCTAACCCGTTAAGGCTGAGTACTACATCTAATTTTATCGACAAAAAAAATAGTATGGGGGGTTGAACCCCCTTCCCCTAAAAATTATGGCTATTTGAATATTTTTTTTTTAATGTACTACGGCGCGCTTGATTCTTTCTAATAACCTTGGCTAACTAATTCATTACTTTTTTCATATGTTTGATAATGTTTTGGTGAGAAAAAAAAATCGTTTCTGAATTATTTTGACCGAAAAAATCGCTATTTTGCAATATTTTCATATTATTTTTTTTGTCGATATTACCCCCCATATTATTTTTTTTGTCGATAAAATTAGATGTAGTACTCAGCCTTAACGGGTTAGAAGTCCCACCCCTATCACATTGTATAGTGGACACAAAAATGAGGATTAAAAAAGAAGGAAGACATTTGCCTGAGTTTAACCCATATTAATTGTAAATCCATTGTAATTTCTCTCTGAATACATGAGATAACTAACATTAGTAACTGTCATCTTTGGCCTCTCTAATTCTAGGATCTCATTTTAGTCCGTTTTCTATAATATAAATATTAGTGCCGATTCTGTTGTTCGCAAACTAAACTAAATTTAAGTTCAGTGCATCTTTTTCTTTCAATTTCATTAAGAAAAGAACGGAAGAAAAATTTTAGTTTAGTCCTGTCAAATTAATCAGCGATTGACGTAAATTGATGTAATTTTAGTAGTCAAGTTTTTAATCACGTCTAAACTTGTATGGAGTTGTGTCAGGCGCTGATTAATTTGACAGGACTAAACTAAAATTTATCTTCTGTCCTTTTTTTTTTTTTTTGGGGACTCATTACCAAAGGGGGTTCCTTTTCTCTGACGCTGTCCGTACAAACACATTTCGCCAGTTATGCTTAAGTCCCACGTAAAAGGGGTCGAGCCTATTGCCATCAACCGGATACTCTCTAAATCCAGACTCCGGGCTGCTTCTAAGAAGTTCCAGATGGATCTAATAGGTAATACTTTGCCTGACATGGGAATCGAATCCAGGACCTCTTGCTTAGCAGTAGCGCTTGCGACCCCAAGACCACCGACGCAGTTAAGAGGAAACGCGGTCGGAGAGACTTTTGAAAAAGCATAAGTCAAAAGTCATAATTCGAGGTTTGGCTCTCGCCTATTTCCTCCAATTTAAAAGATATTTCATAAACTGAATAAGAATTAATTAATAGTTGTCAAATTTTTACACTAAACCTCTGTTGACAGCGGCAATTTTGAGCCTTTTTAAGGGTTCTAGTGCTCATAAAAATAATGTATCATCGAAAAGGAAAACATAGGGACATACAAGTAGTTAATATATATTATTGTGTAAAAAAAATCATTGCTTTATGATCATTAGCTAGAAAGAAAACAGGCGAGAGTGTTTCTATGGAGAAACGACCACCCGCATTTCCTCTTAATAAAACAAACCATAGAAAGCATTCAAAGTTATCAGTGCCATTTGAAGCGTTTCTTAGTAACATAGAAGATTAATGATGAGAGATACTACTGCTGATAATAATTTATTATAGGAACCTTTTATAACACTAAAAGCATTTTATACGAGGCCGTTATACATCATTCCATGGTTGGGCCATCTTTTTAGGCGCTCCACACACTGCACCGCGCTCCGTCGCGGTGAGCAGAATCACGCGCGGGGGCGCGTTATCTGCTCACCGCGACGGAGCGCGGTGCAGTGTGTGGAGCGCCTTATAGTTACAGCGTTTGTCCACCGCCACCGCCTCGAGTTTAATGATCAACATAGCACACATGTATCATAATGTACTATTTCAACACACTTGCTCGTAAAATGGCTCTTAATGCACCGCTTTTAGGACCATAATGCAGTGTATTACAAACGCGTGCTTTTTCTTTACGTTACGGTACTTGTGCTTTATTTCCACAGATAACTAACGGGACGTCAACGAAAAACTAAATCATTTGATCCGAACGTGACGTCCCGGACGTGCAGTGCACACGTGACTACTCGTATAGTAAATGTATGTAGAGTACGTTTCAACAAATACTTCCTATGCCGTTATGTTGGCAGCAATGTATACCACTTCTTATTCTTCACCACTCCTTAATGTTTTGGGCATGATTCTAACACGGAAACCTTATAAATCTTAAAAATATCCGCAGAATCGTCTTTCTATATCTACTATCTTGACAGACATGGGCATAAAACACATATACTCCCAGCGGAGGACAGGGGAGCCAACAATATAACAGAACTATTTGTTCAAACGCACTCTATCGCTACTTCGGCGCCGTCATCTCGTTCTCGTTGACGTCCCGTTGACGTGGCGGTGGACAAACGGCCTTAGGCTGCGGTTCCACTGAGGCGGAGTGGAGCGGTGCGGAGCGAGGCTGAGCTGTGAAAAGAGGTAGGTGTTTCCACTGAAGCGGAGCTTCAAGCTATATGATTGGTAAATCGCGGCACAGCTCGTCTCCGCTCTGCTCCGCTCCGCCTCAGTGGAACCGCAGCCTTACTATGCGACTTAGAAAGTTGATGGTAAATTATTTTTTATCATAAATTATACTTTATGTCTAGGTAGGTACCTTAATTCACTTAAATTAGATTTTATTCTGTAATTTTCCATATTCAAAAGTATGTGCTAAATGTTCGAAAATTATTATAATTAGAGATTTAAATATTGTTTAGTACGTATACTTACTGCTGGCTAGGTAAAAGGGATTTCTTCATTATTACTTTTTCCCACGCCTGCTCGATTTTTAGTCAAATCTGTCATGAAAATATCTAGTTCGCCATGCTGTTTTCTGCGTCGTTGTATCATTTTCTTTATTTATTTGATGATAGTGTCGCTTAGCCGGGCGTGGATACAGGGCGGCAACGAGTGCAGTTGAGCTGCGAGCTGCGAGCAAACTGAATCTAAAACTCTAAATTAGACATAAACATATATATTTTATAACCTGTATTTTTACTTTGTATACAGTATATTACTAAGATATGAATAGATAAGTCTAACTTCATCCTCGAAAAGGGGGCACAAAGTGTTGAAGGAGGCTTTCAAGGCTTGAGGAATGCGGTCGCGGGTTTTTCGAAAGAGTTACCGTGGCCTGGCACAGGCAACTGAGGGAACACGGGTGGGTTTTAGTTAGAGCCTGACACGACCTCCCGCTCCACCTAGAGCGGGAGAATTTATTTGACAAGTTCCCACCCAAAAAAAAAGGCTTAAGGCCCCCTTCTCACTAAGCGAAAACCTAGATCCGCCTACGCCTAGCTTCTTCTTTCATTATTTATTTGATGATTGTTTTACCTAGGCATCATTGTAAATTGTTTGATTATTTGTTTTTTTTTTTGTCTAGATTGTCCAACAAACGAGACTTTAACCTGCGTAAAGGATGGAGCAGCAGTGTTACTAGAAAATGGTTACGTTAAAGACTACATTTTTCAAGACTCCTTAGGTTTTATTTCGTTAACTTTATTATGGTGTCTTCTGGGGTATCTAGGATTGAAGAGGGAGGAAAGGAAAGGATATGCTTATTAGTATAAGGTTTGTTTCTATGTAAATTAAATTGTTAAAAATAGATACATGTTTTGTTTTATTGTATACAAAAACACTATACTTAGAAAGTTTTTTGATATAGTTGTGAGGTGATCGCGCCACAATATAGTGTCAACAGCCGTTTAAAATAATTAATTATTTATTTTCAGTAGATGAATGCAACTTCCGAAAGGTTTTTCCAAATATTGCATAATTATACGAGATTATTATGTTCTAGTGTCAAGTTTCAGTTCAGTTCAATTTCAGTACCCATGCAAAATATTGTAAAACATTTTAAAAAGTAACGGTGGAGTTTCTTACCCATTCTTCTCCATACAAAAACTACCTTTTGGGAAGGGCGACTAGAATCAATTCTATTTTAAGGTAATTTTTGACGTTCAATAGTGCCTTTTATGTGCCTATCACACTATCACACTAATATTATAAAGGCGAAAGTTTGTGAGTGTGTGTGTGTGTGTGTGTGTGTGTTTATATGTTTGTTACTTCTTCACGCTCAAACGGCTGGACCAATTTTGATGAAATTTGGTATAGAGATAGCTTGAGTCCCGGAAAAGGACATAGGGTACTTTTTATCCCGGTATTCCCACGGGATCGAGACTTATGCGGGTAAAACCGCGGGGCGCAGCTAGTTTGAAATAAATGCTTTGACTTTTGCATGTTATTGGCACTAGATATAAAAACAAAGCTAGATCGTGGTTTAATCGGTTTTTAAATAAAACTGGTTTAAATTAGAAAGTGTTTATAAAATATTAGGTATTCATAGTTAAAAAAAATTTCTACAGAGGTAGTTTACTACAAATACATTGAGCTCTTACACAATACACGATAATACAAAATAATGTACTTATTATTTAAGTATTTTCTTCTCAATTATTATAAAATACAATACGTTTTCACACACAAGTTCCCCAGTCTTACCAGTGGGAATCGTGTTATCCAGTAACTGGGGGTTTATTTATAAACGATGATTAAAGTTGAGTGACGTTCAAACGTCAAAAATGTATGGTTAAACAGTCGCTAGTCATTAAAGCATCGTTTATGAATAAAGGGTTGTGGAGGTCAGATAGGCAGTCGCTCCATGTAAAATACTCAGCTACATCTGGTAAGACTGGAATCCAAGGTAGTTGAAAAAGCTAACCTTTTTTCATCAGCATAGAAGAAACATTTTCACACACACAATCTATTATTTACAAGTACATACTTACTTAGTCCAATATTACAAACCTTAAGTTTTTATGTAGTCAATCTCTCGATACCTCTATATATCTACAAAATTATTTACTAAATATACGTTTTGCAAAGCTTGTGTATAGTCTTTAATTGATTTAAATGGATTATCTTACACGGCTCTAGCATAACCAATCATCACTTGGGTGGCAAAATGATTAATGTTTTTATTCTCTCCGGCTGTCATACATATATTTAATAGTATAATTTATCACCTAATTCAATATTCAAAGTTTAAAACGACTATAGTATAGAGATATACATATAGTAGCTATTATCTATGGTCAGGTATAAACGGCGCCTCTGCATTATGGTCACTAATAAAAAGTCCGTTAACAAAAAGTTTAGGTTACCTACTTTTTAATGTTATGCAACTTATTGTGATGGTGAATGAACTCTAATTTGTTCAAGAATGTTGCTAATAATAGGTACCTACTCGTTGGTTTTTTTCATAACACTCAACAAGATTTTAATTAATTATGGATTAAGTTAGAACTTCAAATTGTTTATAAGTTTTTTAATGAACCCATAAGTAAGGGACTCCTGTAGCTTATACAGGGTTATTTTTCTATCACCATCCAAATTTTTACAGGGTGTTCTATCCATGAATATGAACAACTTTCATTATGGGACCAACTCTGAAATCACGAAAAAAAATCAGCTGTTTCATACAAAAGTTCAATACCTACTTGACCAAAATGTATGAAACAGCTGATTCTTTTTTCGTGATTTCAGAGTTGGTCCCATAGTGAAAGTTGTTCATATTCATGGGTAGAACACCCTGTAAAAATTTGGAAGGTGATAAAAAATAAGCCTGTATAAAGCTGGCCTTTTCAAAATGTAGCATTCCCCATTTTTATTTCTTTTGAACAATCTTACTATGTATAGCTTCTGCAATGCGCAGGCACATCCCACCCGGGCTATTGCCTCTTTTTCAGTTAGCGCCGTTTCTGATTTTTTATTTTTTATTTTAACTCGGCTATTAAGTATTGTAGCATGATGTTAAATAGCCTATAACCTACCTCAACAATTGAGCTATAAAAAAAAAGCAAAAAAGAATTTTAAAATCAGAAAGGTAGTTCCAGAGATTATCGCGGTAAAACAGACAGACAGACGCGACGGGGAACTTTGGTTTATAATATGTAGTAATGCTATAGATCCCCAATGCTGTCATGAATCTTGGCTGATACAGATAACAGATTTTACAGTTATCTAGATACAAATCTAGTTTTAAATCGTACTTTATGTCTAAGCTTCATATAAAAACATAATATCTGCAATAATAAAAAAAACATTGACATTGTGACGTCTGCATCATTTTATTCTTACAAAATATCCTTATACATACGTATACCTTAACTCAATACACCGGCGTCCCCCGACTCCTCTTCACCACCATTGCAAAAGCCACAATATTCCCTACAAAGTACATCGCTACCAAACACACACAATTCCTCCAGAAGTTCCTCTCATCGTATCCAAACCTGGTCAGCACCCCAGCCCCAGTCCTGATACAAGGCAGACCTTCTGCGTCCACACAATTTATGCTGTCAACTAAAGTCCATTGTAAAACGGAAATACACTCGGTTCCATAGTAAAAACCGGAGATGTATCGAAGCCAGGAGAAGTATACAGGTGCAGTGGCTAGGTTCAGATAGATTCCAGAAAACATGAGTCCTATTATGTCGTAGGGAACTGCGATTAGAGCTGCGGTTTCCATTTTGTCGAACGTTGCTGATAGGAATGAGCCTGGAATGACAAAATGTATAAAATTCCATTTGTAAAATGGACTCTTTCGCAGTTTGTCCATCCACCACCGTCTACGGGACGTCAACGAGAACAGAGATTATTCGAACAGGGACCCGTCGTGCGGTGGACACGCGGCCCTTAAATGAATGTATCGCACAGATATAGATATATGTACCTAGATAACGCAAGTATCACGAGCTGTATGAAAACTAAGCGTGCCACTTTTTAACTACCTACTATGACGTTACAAGCTCGCGCTCTCTCGCTCAAGCTCACCCAGCCAGCAGTACGCAGGACTGAGCGCGAAAGTGGCGGCTTATGAAATTCGATCGTAAACTGGTGCGATTTTTGGCACTCGAAGTAGGTGCTCTTGCGTTATCTAGGTGTATGTATATCTGTGGGACCCGTCGTGCGGTGGACGCGCGGCCCTAATAAATGAATGTATCGCTACTTCGGCGCCGTCATCTCGTTCTCGTTGACGTGGAGGTGGACAAACGGCTAATGGGTACCAGGAACTATCATTACGTAATCCATTGTTAAAATGGACTTGGTGTTGACGTCTTTTTTGTCAATTACAAAATCTTCCAATCAGACCACATTATTTAAATAGCGTAGATTTACACAGTGGAGTCGTAATTTTTTGTAAGTTTTTATTTCTTTTCAACTAATCTTTAGTAGGTAAGTTCATGATTATCTTTTGTGAGCAGTTCAGTAATGATAAAATGAATAATGACAAAAATAAAACAAATCCTATTGTATGATGCCAAGAATAGGCAAGTCATTTTTCGTCCACAATTAATTAAATTACATAATATATAATAGGTTGCACAAGCTAGGGAACTGTTGCCTAGTAATAAAGCTCGTTAAGCCAGATTAATTGTATGCATATCTACATGCAGGCTAGGAACTAAAACGATGTTGTGTGTGTGCCTGCACATGGCGATCCATTTTAGTTATTTATTCCAAGGGACTTTCGTGCATAAGGGTAAGGAATTAGGCAGGGTAGGTATAAGCTAAAAAAGCATACAACAAACACATATGAAACTTCGTAGAGTTTATTGAGGAGCCAATTCATCAGATCTAAAATGATTGCCAATTCATATAAACTTGTTGTAAAAGTTGCGTTTTAACAATAAGAATTTTGTATTACGTCAATCCTGTTTTAACAATAAGGCCACATTTATTGATTATTGACTAAGTTACCCTGTTCGCCTTAATGGCACGGGCAAGTTTCCGAGCAGCAACACGAATGGTGCTATTGATAAAAGCTATATACAATTGAACTATTTTTAATATACAGGTGTGCCCCTACTCCTCCTTATAACCATGAAAAAGGCTATGAGATGAGCTATGCAGTACATACAGAACAAACAGAGACAGTTTCGCCAAAAATTTTCTTCTGCGAACCCAAATCTTCTTAGCACATCAGGCCCTGTTCTTATACAAGGCATACCGACAATTTCCACACAATCAATTGTAGCGATGGAAATCCATTGAAGAATGGAAATACTCTCGACGCCATAATAGAAACCTGATACATATCTAAGCCAGGCAAAGTAAGGTGAGACGCTTGCTAAGTTCAAGTAAAGGCCAGAGAACATAGTGCCAATGAGGTCGAATGGTACGGATACCAGTGCTGCAGTCTCCATTGAGTTGAACGTCGCTGATAGGAACGAGCCTGGAATTTTGAAAATAGAATTGCAATGCCAATTATATAATGTAAGATATTCCAGTGAATTGGAATCTTATAATTTCGAATTTTGATGTTTTACTATTTGTCATCCGTTAAAATGATGGAATACGTTCATTTTTGTAGTTCAATCTTTAATTCAATTTTGAATTTTAATGATTTTTATTTTGATGATTTTATCAATGAGCATTTTCATGCTTATCATTTGGAACCTGAAGGTACTGAAACTGCATTATTAGTATCTTAGTACAGGTAAGGTCATCTACAGGGAGCTAGGCAAAGAGGGTAAGCTATGTACAAAAAAAAGTGTTTAGACTTACCATAAGCGTTCGCATAGTTAGCGCACAAGATACAGACGAAGTTGAAGCCCAGCCAGCCCAAGAATCCTCCGTGGAGACCAGCCACCAAGAATATGAGGGTCGTAAAGAGTGTCGGCTCTATCACTGCTCGGGGTATCTGGAAGTTAAATGAATATATCATGTAGGGGATATCTGTTCCAGTGCAAGGGTATGTTTTTCGTTTTATTTGTTTGCCTATCAACCGTCGAGTTCATTCCTTTGTCTGTAATGTTGTATTTGTCAACAATTTGTTTTCAAAGATTATGTTGATTCCTGGCTTTATTATAATAATATTAAACAGTTTTTGTTTGCTAATTTATTTTACCGGGAAAGCCTTATTACTCTTTCATTAATATATTAAGATAAAAAAAATAGAGTAACTATAAAACGCCTAAAGAATTCAGTGAATTGATAATAACAGTGCATTATAAGGAATGTGTTATACAAAGAGCATTTTTTAAATTCAAAACCTCTTATTGGTAACTCTTTCTCTGATAACAACCTTGAAAACGATAAAGTTGAAAATATTCCAAAACAACTACACAATTTAACGACGTGAACCATAAAAGAAACTGGTTTGACCATGCTAGAAGATAATTGTGTTTCACAATTGAAAGGGCCTCGTTATAAAAAAAAAAATCTTTCTAGCTCATTATATTTACATCAATATTATTCTCAATCGCTTCTGTATATACACATACTTATAAATTATAGATTTGACTGTTGTACAACTTGTACACCATCTACGGAAAAGGTAATATTTGTTGGAACATTGTGATTTAGATGATCATTCTCTTAGTTAAACTTAATGTACACAAAAATCGTAATTAAAGGCTATCACACTAATATTATAAAGGCGAAAGTTTGTGAGTGTGTGTGTGTGTGTGTGTGTTTATATGTTTGTTACTTCTTCACGCTCAAACGGCTGGACCAATTTTGATGAAATTTGGTATAGAGATAGCTTGAGTCCCGGAAAAGGACATAGGATACTTTTTATCCCGATATTCCCACGGGATCGAGACTTATGCGGGTGAAACTGCGGGGCGCAGCTAGTATACTCATACAGTGTGTCCCATCATGCCCATTGGTCACGGACTCACCTAATAACTTTAATGTACTGAGTAAGGATGCTGGCTTCCTTAGAAATCTTTGAAAAGGTTGAAAAGTTTTCTTCGTTAACGTGATCATAAACGTTTAGTAGTATCAAGAACTATAGTAGTTAACACAAACCAGGGTTATATGCATACCCTGGTTTGTGTTAACTACTTTAGTTAAAAAAAGGGTATATGCATAATACCCTTTTTTATACTCAAGACTTACCCAGAATATCATCTTCGACAAATAATAAGGTAACGGTGAATACAGTCCACTAGCCGTTTCTCTCAGCAGTATGGGAACCTCACTAGGGAACGTGATGAAGACGGCGTATATGAAGAGGAATATCGTCTCCGTTATTGTGAGGTAGAGGAGACCTTCCACGTTCTGTATGTCACGCTGATCCAGCTCGTCGAAGTGCCCGTGGTAGGGGACTGAGATTATCAGGCCCACGAACTATAGAGAGAGAATGAAGCTTTAAAATACAGTTAAAGAACTACCAGAAGCCAGAACAAATCAAAAAGCTAATTTCTTGAAGATTCAGAGAAAACAAGTTGGTCATAATATTTATAGAAATGAAAATGACATATGTATAGAACCATGGTTGCATTTATTTGTAACTATAGAAGCATCGGTACCTAAAGATATGAATTTAAAACTCACCATGAGCAGTACGAACTCGGCGATCCAAATGCTGTAGTTGCTCTTGAGCGCTTGTAGGTTCCTCCACATCAACCAGTAGAATTGTACGAAGTAATTCACTTTGACTCTGCAATACCATATTTATTTGAAACAGGTCTTTATGGAGTAGTGCAAGGAGTTAATAAATAGAATCTAGCACAAACGTTTGGAATCGGTGAAGATTTTTGTATTGACGATTTATTTAACTAAACAATTTCTATTGGGGATAGAAGGATAATTTGTCTCTATACGACGAGCATGATTTTAAAAATGTAACTTGTATTAAAGCTGTTACTTTTACTAAGTTTCAGCAACAAGCAACTACCTATACAAGTATTAGTACCTATTTTATCAAAAAATATTAACTAGAAAAGAAAAACCTAAAGATAGGAACAAAAACAATAAAATACTTACAGAGTTATATATCGCTCATAATATTGATCCTGAAATAAAACATATTAAAGTTAATAAAGTTAATATTTGCTTATTAACAATAAATGTGACTGTTTTACAAATCAAACCTAAATTAAAATATTCGACACTGATGTTCATAATCTTGGCGTGAGAACGTTATAAATAAGTATTAGATCAATAAATTCATTATTTATTTTAGTATTAGCATATTGTTGGTCTAACAAACACATTATAACACTCGTAATATAGAATTTATGAATAATGTTTTGGCGAATGTAAATTTTCTAAAGACTTTTATTTCATTTGGCACATAATACAAAGTTTATGTCTCAACGATCAGAGATTAAACTACAGATTAGCACAAATTTGGATCGTGAGAACAACAAGAACTTTGATATCATTGATTTTAATTGTATTTCAGATAAGAATTTGAATTACTAGTTTGTTTTATCTCTAAATCCTGTTTTAAGCGTAAAGTGATTTGCCAGTTTTATATACATATTATATCCTAAATGTTAAATCCATTAAGGTTACAGATGAGGACAGCTTATATTCAAATGATAATGAGAATATTTCAGAAACACCTCAAAGACCTTTTGCGAAAGAAAAATGCAAGTAGAACAAGAAGAAGAAGCTTATACGAAAGATAAAAACAAACATCGCAGAAATCAGGGTCCAAAATGTTAATGATAAAGAATTATACTTAGTTTATTTGAAAGACATTCTAAAAATGATGAAGAATTATACTTAGTTCATTGGAAAGACATTCTAAAAACTACTTCACTCCACATACCTTGCCATCAGTTTCACCATTAAAGTACGCAGTTTCATCTTTAACCTGACTGACTTGGCTGTCAATCTCAGCAGCTATGTCAGACCGTGAGTATTCGTCGCAGATGCGCCGGATTCGGTCCCGGCTCTCAATCTCCTTGTCTGCTTCGATACCCAGCAGGGATATGTAGTACTCTGCTGCATTGAAACCGAGCGGACATTTGAAGCTGAGACTGTGGAAAAAATTACAAGTTGCTTAATGAAGTTTGCTATATGTCTGTCTGTTACCTTGTCACGCCTAAACCACAGAACTGCTAATTCTAATTGAGTAACGCACATTCAGTCACAATCTGAATCATTTTGAAGAATATTGCTAATCCATTGCTTCATATGTTCGAAAAATGTGTCTGCTTAATAAAATAAATAACGCAATGGATGCTGTTGAACTGTCAAAAGTAATGCCATTGCTACTGTTAGCGAGTTACGCAATTACCCCGCCGATCGTTATGAAATTTGACGAATGGAGACTACCTGCGACCTGGAGAAGGTCATAGGCTGCTTTTCATCTACACTAATATTATAAAGAGGAAAGTTTTGTATTTTTGTATGTTACGAATAAACGTAAAAACTACTGGACCGATTTCAAAAATTCTTTTGCCGTTAGAAAGCTACATTATCACTGAGTAACATAGGCTATATTTATTACTAGAAAAAATTAGGGATCCTTAGAAATTCTACTAAAACCAACCCAAGGTGCAAAAAAATAGCCATAAAATGTCTTTCATCGCATGCGCTGCGGAAAGTATTGATGATAGAACAAAAAAATGTTCTACAATATTAGAACATATCAATATCTACAAAAAACTTCACGAGACCATATGTCCAACTATTGTAGTTATGTCACTATAACTACTTTTTTACATTTTAAAAGTTGATAGAAATGCCGATCAAAATCAGACCATGTTATCCATAACCTTTGTTTTAATTCTTATCCAAATAAATTATTTTGTATTCAAGACTGTATCAATACCTGTTGATTACTTTTTGAATTATTGAAATCGGACATTCCATTCAAAAGATATTACGAAATTAAAAATGTCAGTAGAAAAAAAAATACACGCCGACGACGCGCCGCGCCCCGGTGCGTGGGGCTCCACGCAGCCACAGCAGCGATAAAATTCTCGTGTCCACAGTGTTTGTAACAAAACTCCTCTGAAACGGCTTGACCGATTCTTATGAAATTTTGTGTCTATATTCAATAGGTCTAAGAATAGGACGTAAACTATTTTTTATATTATTTTAACTACTACTATTGATCGTATAGGGTAGGGGTAGGGTAGGAGTAGGGTAGGGGTACGGTAGGAGTAGGGTAGGAGTCGGGAAGGGGTAGCGTACGAGTAAGGTAGGAGAAGGGTAGGAGTAGGACACCATGCGAACGAAGTCGCGCCAGGCCTCTAGTCCTGGATATTTGCGGGCAAGGGCTAGTGGTTTCAATTTGTTTTTTTTAATAATAGTCATGGGGATAATTTTTAAGTCTGCAGTACCTAGTTAAAGTTCTGGTTTACGCTCCGAAAATAAGACAACATGCAATCTAGTGGATTTTGTTTAGGATTATTTAGCGTGTGATATAAAAGTCCCTCAATCCAACACTATTGAACTGAGCAAGAGTTTCTTCAGTTGAATTCCAATCTCAAGATACAGGGATAAGACTTTCGATTGACCGGCTGTTTTCAGCCATATAGTTCTTTAAAAATGCTTGCTTGGCGAGAAATTAATACGGTAGTCTATCAACATTAAGGCGAGTGGAACGAAGATCGTGACATCTTTTCTTATCCATATTTTATACATATATCTTATCACTAGCTTTTTTTCTATTTAATCTTTACTTTTTGTTTTTATTTGATGTATGTATTTGGTGTATTGTGTGTCTTTTAGTCTGTGCTAAATAAATGTATTTTCTTTCTTTAGCTGCGCCCCGCGGTTTCACCCGCGTAAATGTCGACCCCGTGGGAATATCGGGATAAAAAGTATGCCTATATGTTAATCCAGGGTCTCAGCTACCTCCATACAAAATTTTATCAAAACTGGTCCGGCCGTTTGAGCGTGAAGAAGTAACAAACATATAAAAATACACTCACAAACTTTCGCCTTTATAATATTAGTGTGATGTGTGATTATCAGGTTTTTGAGTTTTGTAATGGTCAAACGTCTATCATGTATCATAAATATCCGCTGAGCAATAACTAGAGATTTTCATAGATGATAACATTGCCTTATCTTTTAAAATCATTGGATAATAAGTTAATTCTTGTTCTATCATAATTATCTGGACAAATCTTATCAGTTTATCTGAATATTTTAGCAATAAATTATGTTAGTTACGAAGTTTATTCAACCTTGACTTTGTAGCACCTATCCGTAAATAGAAATAGATGTTTGATTTCTTAATTTGATAAGGAGCGTGTCAGTGCCTTGTAAAATCTATTTTAAACTAAGTTTAAAGGCATGTACAATAGGCTGCAAAAGTGCATGGGTAGTACAGAAACAAAATCGTATGAAGCGAGAAATGACGCCATCTAGCGTAAAAACCAGTTAACGACTAACAAAATTTAATTATGCTGTTATTAGATGGCGTTGCTTTGCTTTATATGATAAAATATTTTTGTAGTTTCTTTTTGTCTCTTCAAACATTCAAACAATTTATAATTAATAGTTTCTTTTAAAGAAAATTGTTCCTAATTATTAACCTACTATGTTAAAATTGAAATTCAATTTATAAGTAGATAGGTATCTGAACTATCTGATCTGATCTAAGTTTTAGTTTTCAAACTTGAGAGGGTAGGTTGAATATGGATTTATAAATAATTGGTAGGTGGTATGAATAATACTTAGATCGAAGATTTATGACAGCTCAATTGATCGTTCGCTAAGTTCATTTCGATTACCTCGTTCGAGTGCCTTTTGTTCAGTTTTTATTTATGATCAGGCGAATTACTTATTTTACCAAAATGAGCACGAGTTATAATATTGATTTCGTTACAAGAGCTCAAATAATTGCTTTGAATAATCAAGCCAAAAACTTGTCAGAAATAGCCAGAGACCGGTGTAAACGTAAGTAGTTTTATTTTTACACTTTTATGTTAAAAACTGGATTATTTTTTTGTTACTATACTACATAATAATCATTATTGGGTATTATATATTTCTGTTTTATTGTTGCAGAGAAAAACAGTTGTTCTTTGAGTACGACGATTTGAAGAGGAGGGTTCTTTGACACACCATCAAAGAACTGGTAGACCACGACTTATAAAACACATTGCAGCATCAAACCATGATAAGGGTGTATGAAGAAAATAGATTTCTGCCGACGAACCACCATGCTGGTTTATTTGACACAAGTTTTGACACTGTCCGTTGCGCTCTTCATAGTGGGCCGCGGAGGCATGCTGTGACCTTGCTCACGGAAAACCATAAAAAGGCAAGATTACAGTTCGCTTTGAATCACATAAACTTCGATTGGAGTAATGAGAGTGATGGAGCGTGATTGGTGTAAAACATTTAAGTCCAGTGAACACGGACGCTTATGTTTGTGGCGTCGAAATAATACGCGATACACAAGTGGTTACGTAGCTACGAGCTAAATAATTATACTTAGATAATATTATTTATATTGACTGGAGACCTGGTTATGTGTGTATAACCTATAACTTACGTATTTTTAGTAATTTAAAAAATTATGAACACTTCAAGTTTAAACAACATAGTTTTTTGTTTTTTATGTTGCCTACCTACTAACCATTTGATGTTTTTGTGCAATTTTTTAAATTTTTAGCCTACTTATTTAGTATCCATTTAATCCGTTTGACCTTTGTAATAAAATAACCTGGTCTCCTGTTTGTTTTTATTGAGGTAAACATAAGCTTCAATCCTCTTTCCGATTTTGGAAACGAATACTTAAGCTGTCACCTCAATAACTAATAAACTGACTACCTGTAGTGTTTGTGCTCTGTAATCTAGTAAATAGACATGACGTTGTCTCTGGCACACGGGTAGTGGGGTGGACAGTCGCGTGAGAGCCACGGGCGAGAACGGACGTCTACCTGCATGCTGGTGTGGTAACGAGCCAATGGATGTACCTTTTGTGACGCGGAGCACTACATGTGGCGACGAGGTAAAAGGTCAGGTAAATAGAAAATAATTTTGGAAAAAAAGGGGAGAGGAAGGTTGAATAAGTATGTAGGTGTGATTGATTGCTAAATTACCGCAGGGTAAGGAAAAAAAAAAATTAAATAACAAATACCGATGTTTTAAGTGTTAAATTAATAGAATATAATTAAACACGTTGCAAAAATATATCATATTGATTACTACGTGTCCCATTGGGCCGCTAATACAATTAAGTTTTAGGTATACTTCTTCCCTTATCTCCAAAATTATTAACATACAGGGGGTATTAAAGCTTGTGATATTCTGGAAACACTAGCTGTGCTCGTAAACTATATTAAAACAAAATATAATATTTATCTATGAGCTTAATTTATCAACCAATATGTAGGTACCTTGTTTTGTTTATCACTGCACTTTGTAGGCCTTTTGAATCACCGCGTCGCGGCATCGCTATGCGGTGGGCAGGTATTGTGTCGGATTATTGTAAACAAATTAGAGTTTTATACTATCCACATAGATTCAGTTCAAATTACCAGTTACGCTATTATATTATTTATTCGATGTTATGACATTTGCAAGGAATAATTTTAATGGATTAAAATTAAAGCTTGGTGATCTAATTAGTTATAACGGTATATTGACCTAATATGGTTGATTTCTCGTATCATAACTGGGTACTTACCTACCTGAAGGATTATTCATGTGGGTGTAAAACGTACAGATATTTATTTTAATCTCATCTCATTTTAATCTAATCTCATTTTAATCTAATCTCATTTTAATCGGGTAGTACGAACCTGCATGAAATTGCAAATCGTGCGTAATTGAGTATCGGGTAGTACGAACCTGCATGAAATTGCAAATCGTGCGTGATTGAGATCGGGTAGTACGAACCTGCATGAAATTGCAAATCGTGCGTGATTGAGTATTGGGTAGTACGAACCTGCATGAAATTGCAAATCGTGCGTGATTGAGACCGGGTAGTACGAACCTGCATGAAATTGCAAATCGTGCGTGATTGAGACCGGGTAGTACGAACCTGCATGAAATTGCAAATCGTGCGTGATTGAGATCGGGTAGTACGAACCTGCATGAAATTGCAAATCGTGCGTGATTGAGTATTGGGTAGTACGAACCTGCATGAAATTGCAAATCGTGCGTGATTGAGACCGGGTAGTACGAACCTGCATGAAATTGCAAATCGTGCGTGATTGAGATCGGGTAGTACGAACCTGCATGAAATTGCAAATCGTGCGTGATTGAGTGTAAGGTAGTGCGAACCTACATGAAATTGTAAATCGTACGTGATTGTGTGTCAGGTAGTGCGAACCTACATGAAATTGTAAATCGTACGTGATTGTGTGCCTAAGGTAGTGCGAACCTACATGAAATTGTAAATCGTACGTGATTGTGTGTCAGGTAGTGCGAACCTACATGAAATTGTAAATCGTACGTGATTGTGTGTAAGGTAGTGCGAACCTACATGAAATTGTAAATCGTACGTGATTGTATGTCAGGTAGTGCGAACCTACATGAAATTGTAAATCGTACGTGATTGTGTGCCTAAGGTAGTGCGAACCTACATGAAATTGTAAATCGTACGTGATTGTGTGTCAGGTAGTGCGAACCTACATGAAATTGTAAATCGTACATGATGGTGCATTAAGCAGCAAATGCCTTAATGCCTTCTGAAAAAAAAAAAAAAATATGTCAAGCGTAACAGTGCACAACAGTTGATTCGTGTTTTGCTGAGAATTCGCTGCAAGGTGGACAACTTGTTGTGGCCATCAGTAAGGCACACAAAGGAGCAGCATCAACGTGGCTGTCGTGGGTGGCATACCGGGGACGTAGCGTGGAGCTGACAGTGATGTAGAGGAGTGACTTTAAGAATCGAGCCAAGCAGCTTCAAGCTGCGTGTACTTCAAGTGTGGGAATCCGGGGCGTGTCACGGCCCGGTGCACGAGCAGTTGCAGTGCAAGCGGGTAGTGGAGCGCGTGCCGCAGGCAGCAATGGCGAGTGAACGTTTGCATCGTACAACTACCCTCAGACACGTTGGAAAGGATAGGTGAGCTGTATTGTTTTGTTTACGATTCTGGTGCTGAATACTCGTTAGTAAAAACGAGTTGTGCAGCCAAATTAAGTGGCAAACGAGTTAATAACGTTGTTGCGTTGACTGGTATTGGTCAAACACGTGTATTCAGCACAGAACAAATCATATGTAGCGTTGCGATTAGCGAGCAACAACTTGAGAATTTATTACGTATACCCGACATTTACTTGCAAAGTAATATTATAATAGGACAAAGGCAGCTATAACAGCATTTTGGGTTGGCGGTTTCGTGTTATTAGAAAACGAAGAGCGAAATTTATCAGATTAAGTTAGATTCGAAGTTCAGAGGTCCGTTTAAGGTATCGGAAGTTTTGTATAGTGATCCCCATACGTTAAAAGCTTTAAATTCTAACCGTACTTCTAAATAAGCTCAAGATAGGTTATGAATGATGCCAGTACGTCATGTACCAGTCGAAGTAGATGGTGATCGCAGTGTGAGAGCAATGCGATTACTGGTCAGCCGGAGAGCCGTGGCGTTAGAGTGGTTTACTCGTGTGTGGTTTTCTCGGTGTCTAAGTGTAAAAGATGGTTGTAATGTGGATAACGATGGTACATGACTCTGGTGGATGATTTTCGCTATGATTAGATACTCAGTTTGTTTACATGGCTCTGGTCATTGGACGTTTTGCTATGATTAATCAAAGTTTGTTTAGTCAATTTAGAGGTATTAGTTTGTAGGAACAATAAGAAGAGGATTAATGTTTTCTGATTTAAAAAAAAGCCGTAAATGGTCAGAATTGGCCGAGGAGAACATACACTGTTGTTGATTTTTATTTGGTTACAAGTTACACACAAGAACGTGTGCAAGCAAGATGGCAGTGTCGGACAGCGTTGCGCTCTTTGGATCTCCTGTACAAATAATCGCTGATCAAGGACGGTGCGTTTTAAGCAAAGAGTTTCGCGACTTCTGTCAAGGTAAAAGTATCAATCTCAACCTTATTGCGACTAGGTACCTAGTTCATCTCTTGCGAATGATCAAGTAGAAATAATAATGTGTGTGCTCAAGTCAATGTTAATTGCGATAGAGACTTGTAGTGTGTTAGGATAAGTTAACGTAAACCTATTAATTAAACACTACTTTTATAATTAAATATAAATGTTATTAACATAAATAACACATTTAACTAAAACAATAATGCGCGGCGCGAGTTACGAAAATACATGCATTCGCCGTACAGGTTTGTCGCGAACTAGTGAGGGCGACCGATGGTTGCGGCCGTGCGCGGGAGACGCAGGGGCGCAGGCGGCGGCGATTCGATCGTGTCGTGTTCCACGAATTCGTCTCGCGGTCGCGTCGTAGGTATCAACGGAGTGCGCGGCGCAGTGCGGGCGCAGGGCTCCGCTAGCCGTGGCGCGCGGTCGAGCGGTATGTAGGCAGTAAGGCGGTGTACAGAGACGTGAAATTATAAGGCCGTGTACTCACGGTTGTGGGTGTTAATGTTATTACTGTTGTGTATGTGTATGTACCTATGTGTTTGATATTTATGTGTGTTAGACAAATAAAGTAGTGTCTGACAAATAAATGAACTCTGAATTCTGAACTTAGTATGTATAGCCTACAGACTGATAAAGATCGGTCGTGGCAAGACTCGTTAGAAGATGTACAGCTAGCTCTAAAGCTAGTCCATTAGAACTTTTGATAAGTAAGGTAGCACGAACACTTGATTTAATGAGTCCGCGTATCGCTGGTCGGTTTCCCGTCTGTCGTCAGTTTATTTGATTCGCCAGTTTCGTTGATTGGTCAGTTTCACTGATTCGGCAGTTTTGCCGATTGGACGGTTGTGTTAACTCGGAAATTTCCAGTGGCTAACGACAATGACGATATTATATATCTTGATGACGTTAGGAGATCAGCCTCCGAAGGCATTGAAAAGTCTGCGCGTTATAATAAAAGTCGTTTTCATAGTACTAAGGCAAACGTGAATTGGTTCTCTGTCGGTGAATTCGTGCTTATTGAAACAACGAGCGTAATCAAACTAAGCTTGACGTGAAGTATAGACTATAGAGGTTCATTTCAAATAGTTGAAGTGCGATGCTGAGTGGCAATCGGAATGTTTTAAAATCTTTTTAACAAGCGTACTTACAAAAACGCTCCATGAACGTGTTTGGAAGATGCCCGAGGGCCTACTACCAGTTGAGGTTGCAGACGAAATAGATGATGAGTTGGCATCACTTTAGTGTGTACTCAGGTTCTCGATTCATTGGGTCGGAGACCGTACCAGAGTATCGTACTTACGTACTTGCTAGACCGTGGGTACGTAGTACGCGGTAGCTCTGTGTAGTACGGTCGGGTCTAGCCTCAAAGCCAAGACCGTAGGGTCAAAGACGACTCGGCATTCCTCCGGGAAATGCGTATGTAACAAATGCGTCCCACCGTGAATGAGATACCTGAGGTTTTGTTTTCTTTGATTAACATCGTGTGGAATCGTCGTACTTGGTCTCGGTAATCTCGAAACTAGATAGTTCAAATTCTTAGATTATCCCAATTGTGGTTTCTAATTTGAATCTTTATTGCAAATTGATCGTGAAATAAAACAGATTTTAAAGAGTCAAGTCCCTTTAATTATCTCATCAGTCTTGAGTCTTCTTATGGGAGGATGCGGAATATGACAGAAGACAGACAGAAGTAGTAGTAGTAACAATGAGGAAAGTATTTAAGGCGACTACACGACCTAAAGCGCGGTCACTGTCGGACTGCATAGAAAAGAAAGAGAAGCGCGATGACACAACCGTGGTAATTTATTGCAAATATGAAGCAATTATCTATTTACAAAAACTCTCAAACACCAAACAAATAAAAACCGTATACTAAAATTCGGGGAATTAAATTGTCTTTTAGATGGTGAAAGTTTTATGAAAATACACCCGATAGTGTTTGCGTGATTATCGTTTTTATGTCCGCGGTAGACATTACAAATTAATTACACTATAAAAAAAAAAAAAAAAAAATATAATTGCAAATATTCACATATCAAATTACGAAGCAAATGGTCTAGTATAACATTTATTTTTTTCAAAGAAATCAGTCTGGTCGATTAGACGTGATGTTGAATTTAAAATCATTAGAAGTCGTATATCTGCGCCTTAAGGCGACTACACGACCTAAAGCGCGGTCACTGTCGGACTGCATAGAAAAGAAAGAGAAGCGCGATGACACAACCGTGGTAATTTATTGCAAATATGAAGCAATTATCTATTTACAAAAACTCTCAAACACCAAACAAATAAAAACCGTAGGTATACTAAAATTCGGGGAATTAAATTGTCTTTTAGATGGTGAAAGTTTTATGAAAATACACCCGATAGTGTTTGCGCGATTATCGTTTTTATGTCCGCGGTAGACATTACTTTACAAATTAATTACACTAGGTTAAAAAAATATAATTGCAAATATTCACATATCAAATTACGAAGCAAATGGTCTAGTATAACATTTATTTTTTTCAAAGAAATCAGTCCGGTCGATTAGACGTGATGTTGAATTTAAAATCATTAGAAGTCGTATATCTGCGCCTTAAGTTTGCATGATGATTGGACCGTACCAGAGGTTGTCATGTAGCCGTTGCCGTGAGTACGCGGTAAGCAGTCAACTCTGGCGGAGGTCGGGTTTCAGTGAAAACCATAGAGTCCAAGAGAGACTCTGTGCTCCCATAGGGGTTCGCATAAAGGAAAGATGAGTAACTGGAGGTTACTGGGCTATGTGTAGCCAGAAATCACATGCAGAACTTAAGTGTGTTGATTAATTTGGTTTGATTGTGTAACATTGTAAGGTTGATTATAACCAAGTACTTCTTTGATTAATAAATTTATGTTAAGGGAGGGATGTAGTGTTTGTGCTCTGTAATCTAGTAAATAGACATGACGTTGTCTCTGGCACACGGGTAGTGGGGTGGACAGTCGCGTGAGAGCCACGGGCGAGAACGGACGTCTACCTGCATGCTGGTGTGGTAACGAGCCAATGGATGTACCTTTTGTGACGCGGAGCACTACACTACCTATTAAATTTGAATAATAAACTGTAAGAAATAAACCTCTATAATTTTTTATAGTGCCTTTTTTTGCGAGCCCACAAGGCGAGCCTGTTTACCTGCGATGAATCTGCTCTTTTTTCCTGTTGCTAAGTAACTACCAATTCGAATATTAAATTAATTATTAAAATACCCACTCGTTAGCTTAATAAATATATTCCTATCGGTTTCTTTTATTATTTTTATCATTTAAGCTACGTATGCTGGTAAATGTAATGTAATAATTAGATAAATGTATTCGCCTTGTAACTCCTTGCTCAATCCTATTTAATACGTTTCTTCCTAACTCCTTACGTTTCGTAAATTAGTCATAGTTGTGAAGAAACCAACGCCATCTAGTTTATTTTCGAAAACTTGAATTCAAACGTTCACGGGAAAATAGACACTAAGGTACCCATGCAATTTTGCTGGCGACTGTACCTCATCGAAATTTTTTTTATTTTCGCGCAATGGAATTTCAATGCATAGCTTAGCGCCGAGGGTTGAAAACCCAACAAACATGATTTTTCGACGTGCTAGGATGCACTCTGTTGGATTCGCAATACTTGGCTCAACACTGAGTGTTGAAAAATCAGTGCGCATTTATTTTTTTGAAGTAAATACTTTTTTAGGCGCTTTGGGCATTTTTTGAGATGGGGAAAAAACTATTGAACTCGCGCCACTGTTACCGTAATCGACACCGCTTTGGATGTGTTCGGCTGTCCTCGTGATGTACTCGGTTTTAATGTGTATCCGATATGTTAGTGAGTGATGGTAAAGTAGGTATTCTGTTTGTGTTTTGTTTTCACTTCTGTCGGCACTCCCGGAGTGTCACTGTTTTTTTACTAGCCTAGTCTGTCCGGCTGTCCCACTCCTGGGCAAAGGCCTCCCTCCACTCCTTCCATCTTTCGCGAGCCCGCGCGTCCTCTTTCCAGTTTTGATGGAACCTATCCAGCTCGTCCCGCCATCTCCTACGTGGTCTGCCGCAACCTCGCCTCACTGTCTCAGGGCACCAATTCTGTGCTATTTGGGTCAACAGCCTGTCCGACAGACATGTCCTGCCCAGTCCCATTTAAGTTGAGCAGCCTCTTGTTTAAGACGGGAAGAATACACATGTCTATGAGTCTGCGTTTCAGTGCCATAGGCAACTCACCCTTCAATAGTTCCTTTAAAGACCAGTAGCTCTTCCAGGCGTTTTCCGTTCTTGTGATTTCTTTATATCAATATAATATAGAGATATTTTTAAATATTTCGGCGTGATTCGTACGAACGTGGGCTTATTCTAAGATCTCTCTACTCTGGCATTCGCTCTGGCAGTCAAGATAAAATAGTTGACCACAGTCTTTTAATAAATGTGCTTCTTACAATGTGGCATTGGCATTCATATTTGGGTATTTTACTAACAAGAGCGGTGCTTAGCTCTGAAATAAAAAATCATTTCATCCCTTTTAGCTGTCCCTCCATGATATCGAACTGGGGTCTTGTTCATTATATAATCTACATGTTACATTATACTAGTTCAAAAAGATGTGTCACAGATAATAGCAGTAATAGGTCCTACTGGTACGAACAGCTTCAGAGAAAAGGAACCCCCCAAGACTTTAAAGATTATCGCCCGAGCGCGCTCGAGCCCGCCGTCGCTCGTCGCTCGAGCGATGGCGGGCTCGAGCGCGCGCGCTCGGGCGCGTCACGTGGCTCTGGCCTCAAGCAGCTCCCTCCTCCGCTGCCGCGCGGCGCGGCGCATCCATCTCTGCCCGAGCATCCACCGATCCCACTCAAATATTATTTGCAAGTTTTTAAATAATTATAATATGGTATTTTTTCGGCTTGTTGCCCGAACCGTATCCCAAGAATAACTTAACTTACAAAAAGACACTTTCCGTGCGATTGAGGATACGAACCCGCATCACCAGGCGCCAGCCGATCACATAGACCGCGCCTTATACCACTAGACTATTGAATCAGTTAGCCATCTTAACGAAAATAGCTTTACTCCTTTTATCGAACAAGGTTGATAACGGTCTAATCTTCTAGATATTAAGGTTTAAATTTCAACTTCCACCACGTATTATAAATACTAACACCTTACCGTCTTGTTTTACAAAATGCAATTCGTAACTCCTCAATTTACTAAAAGATAAGGTTGAAATTTGCATAGATTTCTTGTTTGGTTGAATAGAATGTGCCTGATTCCGATTGTTGCACTACCTACCGTAATTTTACTTCAGAAACTTAACTAGCTGTATGAACTGCGAGTTAAGGTTGAATTTAGAATACTTCTTCGCCTTATTTACTAAACTGTGATTGAGGGTATAATTACTTTTCAAATCGTTTCGTTTTCGTGTCGATCCGCTTGTGCGTAATTATCTTCGTCGAAATATTATCCAATTTATTAAGTTTTTGAACAGTTGATTATATTAACCGATAGTATTGTTCGATTAATAACTTTTTGAAGGCTAGAATTAAATAAACTGACGACTGAGGGAAACTGACCAGTGATACGCGGACTCTAAAATTGTTGTTCTCTGGGAACAGGAACAAAGCATAAAGAACGAGATATGGCCATAACGGTAAGATTTACGTTATACACATATATGTATTTATTGTTGCAATCATGTTGCATTATTACTGACAAGTTGGATTTTTTTATGTATTCCTAATATTATTATTTTCGTTCCAGAGAAAAACAGTTCGTAGATGGATACAAAGGTATCATGCAACTGGTGATGTGAAATGTGATCGCCAAGGCCCTCGCTCAATAATTGTTTACACTAATGAATCGGGGCGACACCGTAATATTGTGGAAGTTCACTCAGTGACACCCTTCAAAACTACGCGTTCAAGTGTGACTTCAAGAAGTGATAGACAGTGACGGCCATCCTCTCCGTTATTAATAAGCAATTTACTCGGCAGATTTATTGTGTAACTGATCTGATAAAATTACATTGGAGCGTATGAGCAAGTGTTAATAATTCCCAATATTTGTGGAATCATTAATTCGTAGTTAATCAAAAATAAACAACCTTTATTATTATCAATCCAGATCAGATGCTTTTGTTTACAAGTAGTCTTGTAATGTGTGATGCACCATCTGACCTCACATATTTTTATAATTTCTAATGTTGTGTTAAATAAGTAAGGGTTATCAGAAAATGTGATAAAAGAGAAAGATGTATATTGCTATACTTTTATAGTTTAGCATGTTGGTTCTTCCTCTGTAATTCACAGGCACAAATGACAACATTTAATTTTTTAATCTTTTTTTCCGATAAGATCATACAAAGTATAAAAAATTAATGTTTTCACAACTTTAAATGAATAAATATTATTGTAGTTGTTTCTAGAAAAATCTATAAATAAACCGTTATCTAATGTTAAACATTCTAAACCTCACCCAGGGTATCTATTTTGTGTTTAGTTAATATTCTAAGTAAATAACCCCAATTTAACACACATAGAAAACTGTATATTCAACCGTGAAGTGGATTCCATGAAGTCCTAGAAATGTAATTAGAGAAATAAATGAATATTGTTTATGCAACATGCCTAGATTTTCTTACAAACCTCATACCTACTTCAACATTTGATTTCTTAAATAATAATTAACAAAAATCACATGACATGATAACCTATAAAAGAAACAAAAAAAGAACTTCTCGTCCGAGGATTTGAACTCGAGACCATCGAATTGTTAAGCCGCTGTCTTAACCACTAGACCAACACGCCATATGCAATACGTTACTTAAATGGGTTTAATGTCATTACCAAAAGGGGTTCCTTTTCTTTGAAGCGGACTGTACAAACTTCGAGCACTCAGTGCGTTCAGGCCAATAACCTTACATTTATGCTCTTTTTTTTGTGGATGGGAAATCACCAAATGATCCCTCCCGCTCTGGGTGGAGCGGAAGGGAGTGTCAGTCTCTTACTGACTAAAACCCACCCGTGTTCCTTCCTTAGCCCTTTATGTTCCGGGGTAGCGGTAACCCTTTCGGACAATCCCGCACCCCCGGCAGGCTTCGGCCCTAACAGGCCCCTTCCTTTACATTTATGACCTTTTGTTACAAATAGTACAAAAATAACTTACCTACCTACAATATAAAAAACCCAAAATTGTTTAAAAAAAAAAACAGCGAATAAAAAGTTCCAAATTAGTCCATGTCACATAAATTCGATCAATATAGTCCGGGTTGCAGCAGCTAAATAAAAACTTAGAACGACCTAGAACTTAAAATCTATCGGCCAATCAGGTTTTTTTGTTAATTTTTATTTATTGTAATTCCTTTGGGGTAACCGCTTGATCTACACACGAAAGCCTTATATAAACACATTTATGCAATTTTTAACATCCTTGTTTTTATTTGAGCAATACGTCACGTGTTTTTTATAGTCATCTGCTAACAGCATTAGGTCGTTTCTAGATATCATTTTCATATTTATATGAGTCGCCTTTTATGCGGTTTTTAATTTCTTTGTTTACACTCGGTGATTCTGCATTCCTATTCCCATTTGATGAACTTTTTGATGACGGCTTTCAGATTAACAAATTCAACAGGTCAAGAGCGGACCAATTCAGCAATAAAAAAAATTCAAGATGGTTAATCAAAATGAATCTTAATTATCTTACTGCTTTATCTAAAGTGGTATAAGATTACAAAGATAACACTTATTTAAATAATAAATGGATTCTTGTCAATATTTTGACAACCAACACGAGGTCTGTTGACCGTAGCACCGGTAATGTTACCGAAGATCGTTTATTTTAAATAATTGAGTAAGTATAGATATTGGGACTACGAAATTAAGAAAATGGCAACTATATAATAATATCCGTAAATGATTATTATTCTTCTCTTTATATTAATATTGTGATATCTTGGGAAAATCCCGTTCTTATAATACGATTAAAGTCCTTTATTTGACCCCTGGGCAGTCGAAAGTTTATATTCTTTTCTAATAGTAGATATATTGTGTAAGGGTGTTTGTGATAGTGTATATATAATGCAAATTGATTTCTAAAAAAACTTTACATTTACATACAACTGTATTTATAATAATAATAGGGTATCAATTTCTTCGGCGAAAATCATTGGCAAGGAGCAATTCCAACAAGTAATAAAAAATACATGAATGGTCAGTTGTCGACCATTCGTTATAAAATTTATTTAATTTATATAAAGGGCAACCTTCATAAAACCCATCACGCTTATTTACCATCGAACACAATTTATTTGTATTCAAGGGCCAATTTCATAAAAACATAATAGCTTATGTTTAGCTTCATCAAAGTTTCCCAAGAACGAAAATCATCTTGATTGCCAAGAGAATGATTAACGATACTAATTACAGTCATCATCAATTCGGCTGCACGATTACTGACAAATGCGTGCACTGACTGGACAGGTCCACTCAATCTGAGTGGTTCTTTGCTCAAAAGACTATTTCAGACCCAGTTTATATGGTGTGCATATGATCTGACCAAGATTATGTCTGCACTTTAAAAGAGACTGTGATCTCTGAGTTAGTTTCGGCCTTTCTTCTCAGAGTAGCGAGATAGGAAACTTCGACGTCATCTAGTTTTATTTAAAAAATATGATTGACGTGTAAAAGTGTACAAAGCTACTAACAAGAAACTACTATACTTACTTAATTTATGTTCAACAAAAAAAAACTAAATTAATATAATTATTAAATTACGATGCATAGCTTTTCCTGGTATCACGTTTGGACCAGACAGACTGACTATACGAGTATTTTCTTTATTATGAGTTCAGAAACCAGTTGGTGCATAAATTAACCAACATGACACTAAGGTGATATGTTGAAAAAATGTGGTTTTTCTATTTCGTAAGTATGTAGAATAGGGACTTAACATTTTGGTATATGTTTTTTGACTCTTTGGTGTAAAAGGAATACACGATTCAATTAATTTTTCTCGATACAAAAACATTGCAAAGTTATATCTATTTTTTTCGACATCACGTCTTAACGCTTAAGTTATTCAATAGAATTTACTTTAAAACATAGCGAATTATCATATCAAAGTTTACTCAAAGTATGTTTTAAATTTAATTCATTTATTTCGTTAAAAAAGGAGTAAATTCCTTTTGGCAGATACGTCGTTTTATTCACACAATATAGCCATCACTCTTCTTTTGTATTTCAAAAGTAATTGCATCACTTTCTCTCGCTTAGTAGGTTTTCGAGAATTTTAGATTTTCGATGTAGCCCCTTGAATAAAAACGTAAAATAAAAAAAAACTGGACAGCTTGGTGCGAAAAATATAGATGAAGGTAAACCATCAAATACAAATATTCATTCACAATTACCCTATAATGTTCCCTCTGCCGCTGCTCTGAGCATACGGCCAATTTACCTACCTCTCATAGCTATCATTGTTAGAAATGCTGCAGATTTTTTTAAAAGTGCCCACGTAGCAAAAAATCTTCAGCTCCATGGAAAGCTATCCTTCATTATCCAGCAGCACGACTAAGAGCGAGGCCACACGATGCGTTAACGATGCGGTGCGGCACCGCACCGTCCGCACCGCAATTCATTCGAGCTATAGAGTGCCACACGGGCGTTGCGGCACCGCAGTAGAACCTGTGGTAGAACGCTGTTTACCGTGGTACGCGCCGCAGTGCATCACCCCTCCCCGCCTCGTCTCGCAGGTCACAAGCGCGGCGCGCCTACGGTGCGACGCCGCACGGCGGCCCAACGCATCGTGTGACATATTATGGCATAGTGATTTGTATGTAGGATGACGTTGCGGCACCGCTCCAGCGCCGCACCGCACGGTTAACGCATCGTGTGGCCTCACTCTTAGTGGAATAGCAGAAGACGGTTAATGCACCATGAACAAAGATTAGCTAGAATCTGCTAGAGAGAGATTTGGCAAAGGTACCTCAATAGCTTTGCCAAATCTCTCACTCGATGCAACAAAACTGATCAGCCTGCTCAATAGTACCGAAAAACTCTATCCTCCCATTAACCAACAGCACAACGTGGTGGAACAGCTGGAAGACTCCAGAAGTAGGTTGTTGTAGTGAGCATGCAACCTCCATACAGACTCCTTAAGAAATACTGCAGAATATATAAAAGATATTATACTTACGATGCAAAAAACTGGTCAGCCTGCTCAATGGTACCGTGGAAGGCTATCCTTCCACTAGCCAGCAGCACAACTTGGTGGAAAAGCTCGAAGACTCCGGAAGCTGGTTGATGTACTGAACATACAACAAGTTTTCCTCCTATGGCTAGTTTCCTTAGGCGGGCTACTACGGCAGCGGCTGCCCAACTGTCAAGGCCTGTTGTCGGTTCGTCGCAGAATAGGATTGGAGGATCGTTTAGGAGCTGTGGAAGAGAGTCTGTTTTAGATTTTGTGGTGAGTGCTAAACATGCATAAAGTACGACAATGCTCACAAGAGTCGTATCGCATGGGTCGATGATTTATAATGCAGCATTATTTCCTACTCCTAGATGTCTTTACTGTCATCTGTTATTATTGAATGTACAGTCACCAAAAGAGATAAGTAACCAGGTTCGTCGGATATAGTTTAAGTTTAGTAAGAAACCGATGGAGCGATGGTTTCCCGCGCCGAAGGCAGGTTTCCGATGAGATTGGTTGCCATGCTCGAAATTCGGTCTGAAGGACTTTTTTTATGTATTAATTACTGTTACCACACAAATATAAATAACTAGCTGCTGCCCGCGACGTCGTCTGCGTGAAGGCTCTACAGCACCAAAAATACCTAAGATGCCAGTGTCGCTATAGCATTATAAGTAAACAACTTTTAAAATAGCATTAAAATATAAGTTTTTTTTGCAAGCAAAGCAAGTGAAGAGAGTTATATGGGAATCCTGCCGAGTTCAGTCATAAGATGTGACTGAAGGAAATAGAGAAAATAATTCAGGAATACATTCCAGTACACAAAAGAGTAAAAATACGTACAAAGGTATCATACCTTACAACACTTCCCTATAAACTACGTTGGTAGTTAGGCTGTCAGGTGCCAAAATGTAAAGAGAGTCAGGACTGGTGACGCGGGAGCAAGTGACGTACAGTTGCCCGTGTGAGAAGCAACTCGTCCTGAGATCGACACCCGCTGGCCTCAGTGTTTGCCCCTGCGACTTATTGATGGTTATCGCGAAGCAAACACTCACGGGGAACTGTACGCGCTTGAACTGGAACGGGAAGTTATGAGGTATGAGGGGAATGCGTGGTATAAATACTGCCTCGCCGACGCCACAACCCGTAAGAATTTTCGCCTTAATGGTGTGTCTGTGGAGCGGGATGACTTCAAGGCGGGTCCCGTTACACAACTTCGGAGGAGATAGGTTCCGAAGAAGCATAATCGGGACACCGACCTTAGCATGATGGTATGCGCTGGAAGTCCACTCGCTGACAGGGAGTTCAGAAATTCCACGGGATAATGTGTGGCGTCATCTTGCTCGACAACAGTGTTTATCGAGGTGTAGACCACTTCATTCCCCTCAATTTCCGAGAGAATGCATTCGTTACTTGTTTTTGGGCGTCAAAATGGCCCGCTCACACACCCAAGAATTCTGCTGGTGCGGTATACGACTAATGTCCCCGTACACACAGCCAATGAGTTCTTCTAAGCTAGATACCACTCTACCGAGAGAGTCTGGAAGCACCACCTCTTTTGGTAGAGTTCCTTCGCCAAGACTTAGAAGGACATCGGAGAATTCTTGAGCACGTGAATTGCCGCCGAGCCGAGCTCTCATATTAATGGTCAAGCGCGGCGTACGAACTCGTGACCACAACAAAGCATTCACCTCGTCAGCCCTCGATCCCCGTGTCACCACGGGAAGCGTTTGCCGGAAATCGCCACTGAACAGAACTGTGACACCACCCATCAAATGTTCGTTCCTGCGGATGTTCTGCAGGGTTCTGTCCACGGCCTCAACTGCCTTCCTATTGGCCATCGTACACTCATCCCATACGATCAGAAAGCAATCCTTGAGCACGTGTCCCTTATCGCTGTTACGTGACACACCACAAACAGGCGTTTCGGCGATCTCTAAATCGATGGGAATTTTAAACATGGCATGTGCTGTCTTGCCACCCGGAAGCAGTGTGGCAGCGATTCCCGACGACGCTACAGCAATAGCAATTTTGCCTCGCCTCCTGACCTCTGCAAGTATGTCAGTGGTAACAAATGTTTTTCCTGTTCCACCAGGAGCATCCAAGAAAAACATTTTACCCTGGTTATGCCCAACGCTTTCAAGGACGGTGTCATAAATTTGTTTTTACTCTGAAGGGAACAAAGCGACATGGTCATTTCGCCCGGATCGTAATTTGTCTCAGCGTTATACTCCCGATTTCCACGGTCTTGATGCGGTGATGATTGGGGAGCTGGGAACCCATATTCGATCAGTGGATTGCCGCCGATAGAAATGACCACATCTTGAAGTGAACTGAGACAGGGGTTCAGCACGCGTTCATCAGTTACTTCGACTTCGTCTCCAGTAGGAACATAACTTTTTTGTAATACTTAACACCGCGTTTTTTTTTAATTGTCTTCCTCAACTCTGCTCAAGGCTTTGAGGGTTTTGTTGGAACTCGAATTTATCAAAATGAACTATCAACTTTTATGAAGAAAATGAATATTGCCATCTATGAATTTTAAGAATAACTAACTACTAACCTCGCCAACGTGATCAAATTTAAATTATTAATTTCCAAAAAGTGTCAACATGTAACTTGATTTGATTTTTATGAAATCTCATAGATGGCGCGCTGCTTCAAAATTTTCTTTATACTACTAAAATTCATTAAACTATGTTTTTTCTGCCCAAGTTACTTAAATGGCGTAGTTTTTATAGTGTAAAGCTAGATAATAGCATGGCTTACTGAAAAACAACATTTAAATATGCGTCGTTAGATTACACGCTGTCACAGAATGCGTAAGAAAAATAAAGATTCACAGCTCCTCCCCCATAGGTGATAGCGTGATAATATGTAGCCTATATGTTGACCCGACCTCTTAGTAATATTCATGCAAAATTTGAAGTAAATCCATGCAGTACTTTTTGAGTTTATCCCGGACATACAGACAAACAGACAAACAGACAAAAATTCTAAAAACTATATTTTTGGCTTCCATATCGATTGTAGATCACGCCCCAAGTATTCTTTTAAAAAAATATTCAATGTACCGTTTTGACTTTCCTACGATTTTATTATATGTATAGATTAATATGTATTAACTGAGTAAAGTTAGTAAATAATAACCTGTAATGTTCCCATTGCTGGGACACAGGCGTAATCTCTGTGAGAGGGAGTGGGCCGTAATTCACCACGCGGGCCCAGTGCGGGTTGGTTAATACTTTGTACTTATTAATCATTTATATAGTGTGGTAACAGTGATTGCTATCGGGTTCGAGACTCTTACGTAACAGCCTTCTGAAAGAAGGTTCCTACATTAATTAAGTCATTTTAAGACCTTTTTGCTGCAACATTGAACCAATTTGTGTTTAAGTATTGAATCCAGTCTTCTTCGTCACTCACCTGTACAGCCAAAGCGACTCTTTTCCTCTCTCCGCCAGACAGCGCCTTCAGTTTAGTTTTTTCACAGTTATTGACTCCGAGTTCACTTAAAAGAAGCTGAACACGCCTCGCTCGTACTATTTTCGTCGCTCGTTTGTCCATCATCATACGGGCCTGGGATCAAGAAAATGGATTTTTCTATTCTATTTGGTTATGAACTTTTAAATAATGGAGGAAAATGTTTTTAAACCAATTGGAATGACGACAATCTAGGACTCACTTCTTCAGATCGCAAATAATGGAGCATTTTCGCTATATTACGACTATGAACAACATCGTCATTGATTTACCATCAGGGGTCTTATATTCTCTGACACAATGAATGAAACCGCACGAAATGAACGCGAAATTGGCGGAATTAGCTAAGGAATTGACGTGGTCATAGTGAATTAGGGCCCTACACAGCTATTTGATACGCTTGCGTGCCGAGTTGAACATCAATCAATGTTTTCGTAGGAGTCTTCTAAACGCTGTTCACAAATCCGAAACCCGAAAATATGGACAGTTTAAACCAATTAGATGCACCGCTATTCTGCCTACAGCTATTTGCTGTCGGGACTAGGCAAAGCAGATAACCGAAAATGTGTCATTTTCGATTCGGAAGCCTGTCGATGGTTGTGAATCGTTAATTAGTTATGCTGATAAGACAGTGATGGGCAAACTTGTTTAGCATTTAAAAGTGACCAAGATTAAGTGGCACAAATAATTCATCAAGTTAAAAACTACTTAGTGGTAGAAGACGTTAGAATTTTGGCACGTTATTACTTAATTATTTTACCTTTGACCTGAATAAAACAAATTACTAGGGATTGGATCTTGAAATGTCAAATTATTTTGATGTAAATTACCTACGTATCAGATAAACATCTAAGATCGTTGTCAGTACCTCAGTAACATGAGGCGATGAATAATATTAATTAATTAATTTACCGACCAAAAACTATAAACGTAGTATATTATATCCAGAAAAGTTTTATAAAAATGTGGCTATTATTTTAGCATATTGTGGTGTCTTACGACTTCCATGCTAACGAAGTCGCGGGTAGAAGCTAGTTTATTAATAACCAAGTTATATTCACAATACAAGTTTAGTAAAGTTTTAATTAATAAATATTTACTTATGTAGGTATGACATTCCGAGACATCTGAAATTCTTTTGATAATATCATTTGTCAAATGTCCTGGTTTAAAAACTGATGCAATGGTTAAATTACCATTTCAATTAGGCAAACTCTTCCGCATTCTCTCTTTGTTGAAGACAACGTTCATCTGTCGCTAATCAACTCAAAAAAACAATTTATTCAAATTAGGCTGATTATCAGCAGAAAAAGTTTGAAAGTGGCACCGGTAACTGAAAAGTTGTGTGGAAATCGGTTGTCATCATGTGTCACGGAGAAATGAGGAATTAAATTAATGTCGTGAAGAGAGTTTTTAGTATGAATGTCGATGGCTATAAGAGTAGGGGATGACCAAAGAAACGATGGATGGACTGTGTGAATGATGATATGGTTAGAAAGAGGGTGACTACGTCTAATAGAGAAGTATGAAAGAAAAAGACATGTTACACCGACCGCAAATAAATTGGGATAATGGCAGGTAGATGATGAGGCTGATAATCAGCACTTATTAAAAAGCAGACCCCAAAACCACTTCCTAGTGCTTTAGCTGACAAAAAGAAGTAGCGTTACAAAGTCCCCAGCAGCACCTCCGTCTGAGAACTTGATTCTATATAATAGTATGCAGTAAAATTAACTTACCATAAACTCCATATGTTCAGAGACAGTCAGGTCTTCAATAGCCAAGTCTTGCTGCGGCACGAAGCCAGAGATCATGGAGATAAGGTCTGCGCCAGCTAATCTGCCGTTCAGCATCAGGTAGCCGGTCATCGCGCTTTTGTCACGACGGCTGATGGCGGCCAGCAATGTGGTCTTGCCGGCACCACTGAGGAGGAACGGTTTTTTTTTTTAATATCACGTGTAGGACTAAAATACCAGAAGGCCAAGACAACTGGCAATCGCTTCCTAAGCGTTTGGTATTTCTACACCGAGTTTCAACAGCATTGACTGATGTTTTTCGGTAGCTTTATATGTTCAACTAGCTTTGTCCCGCGACTTTGTCCGCGTAAAATTTCACCCTCCCGCCATTCACCCTCTTAGGGGTGGAATTTCGAAAAACCCTTTCTTAGTGGATACCTACTCTTCACAAAGAACACACCCTCCAAATTTCATGTATCTAGGACCAGCGGTTTAGACTGTGCGTCGATATATCAGTCAGTCAGTCACGTCTTTGAATTTTATATAGGTATTTAATTTAGATACATTTTCACTTTTCTATCGTCGTCATCGCTGATAGAATGTCAGTTTAGCTAAGCAGTCAGCGGGGTGATTGTGTAACACACTAACAGTAGGAATGGCTATCATTGACAGTTCAACAACATTCATTGCGTTATTTACGTTGTTGAGCAGACAAATTTTTCGAACATATGAAGCAATGGATTAGCAGCATAGATATATGAAATTTCTATGATTAGCAGTATCTTTCAAAATGATTCAGATTGGGATTGAAAGTTGAAACGCAATTAGGGTGCAGGTTACAAATTATGTACTCATTATAAGTTAGGTACAGACGCCAGCACATCAAGCTACCCGAAAATGTCAAATTTTCCCAATCAACTTTGAACCTTATGATTTAGTGATAAAGTTGAAAATCTATTAAAGAAATTTGACAGATTGTAGTAGCTTGATCTGCTGGCATCTGTACTAGAGATATTTTTTTTTAATGAAAACTTACCTAGAGCCCATTAAAGCGACTAAGTTGCCAGATGACACGATGCCATTGACTGAAAAGAAAAACCATTATAATAAATAAAAAAAAGACTGCATAATATGAATGTTACATAAATGATGCAATTCCAGGTGATGATCATCCCGTGGAAGTAAAGATAAACTTACTTCCTAACTATGTCGGGGTCGTCTTCCAATCTAGCCAGATGCAACTGAATACCAGCATTTTACATGGAGCGACTGCCTATCTAACCTAGCTCTTAGCTAACCATATCTAATGTGGCAAAGATTATAAAAAAATTGTAATATATACCTCCATGTAAAACCCTGATCTCCTCATAAACAGGGGACCTCCATATACTAGTCTGTGTCTTCTTCTTCCTATAAACGGACAGGTCTTTCCAAGCCAGGGTCAGGTTGTTGGGGCTGTCCTCGAACCCCATCTCATCATCCTCCCAGTTCACCACAGCCCCGGTCAACAGATTGCGGGTGGGCAACTTTAGTTCTGCCTCCGTCATTTTGATGTTACGTCATTGGCACTAGAACAAAAAATTTAATTAAATAAAGTTGTAAAAATGGTAAGTAATAAGTTTTATATTTCATTTGTAATTGGGTGGTGTTGGATTCCATAGCTGTCATTTCGTTTTAACAGCTGTGCATTGATTGTTAATTAGAGCTAATTTTGATATGTAATCGATGCACACAATTATTTATTCAATCGTTTGTCAAGAGAGGTTATAATGGCCAGAACAGACCAGAACAGTTATTTTGGGCATGGATATGCTAATTTGTGGGTATGAACTCCACATTAGGTTTATATGCTTTTTATTTTTCTTGTGTTTACCAAAAAACGAACAGTGCTACTGTTTTCTTATTGGAATCAATTTTTTCAATATTTGTGATCTTTAACAGAATCCGAAAACGCGACGTTAGCGCGGGTAAAGAACGTCTACGCAGCATCTTCACGACATCAACGCAACAATTACGAAGTGCCTACGCGACAACCTCTACGTAGCGCCAAACACCCAGACAGTGCTGTGAAAGAAACAGCTGGGCGAATTTTGGGAAATTGTCACCATGACTCAACTTTATATAAAAAACTATAAATTTTATATTAATCTAATTTTTAGCTAGTTTGAAATTTAATAACATATTATTAGATTATTTATTATCTATGCAATCGTAACGGTCCATTTTATTAACTTTTAGGCTAATCTTCTTCGGTAATAAAAGTTTATGTACAGTGGTCCTATTATATCTAAAACAAGTGACAATGCAACTTCTTACTATACTTCCTTTGCGAGAATTGAGCGAGTTAAAGGTTATCGTACATATCATCGAAAATAATTAAGAATAATTACCGCTTTTAACCGACTTTACGAGGTTTATATTTGAGGTAAATACATTTTTAATTTGTGCGATCCTTTTATTACGTAGGCATCTTCATAATAGTTAATTGTCTGGTAGGGATTCCTTATTGTCATCATCATCTGCCTAGCCTTTTCCAAACTTTGTTGGGGTCGACTTCCAGTATAACCGGATGCAGCTGAATACCAGTATTTTACATGAAGCGACTGCTTATCTGACCTTTGCAACCCAGTTACTGGGTAATACGATACCCCTTGGTAAGATTGGTTGTCAGACTTTCGGGCTTCTGGCGACCCGTAACGACTGTCAAAGATCCACGAATGACAGTCAGGACCAGCGGCTTAACGTGCTTTCCGAGGCGCAGAGGGTCCTGCTATGTACCTAAAGATGGTCATCCGTCCACGAACCAACCGCGGCAAGCGTTGCTTAACCTGATCGATGGACCCGTGCGGCTGTTATTACTTAGCCACAAGCCCCCCCCCCCCAGCCCCTCAGCCTTTTCAGAAATTATGTTGATAAAGTTACGATTTCGTTAATATATTTCAAAGAATGAAAATACTTTGAACTGTTTCTAAAGCCGTAGCTCAAACAGCTTAAAAAAATGTCGTCTATTTGAAACCTAACAGTTACAACGTGAATGTGAGATAAGTAGATAGGGGGACAAAGATACAGCTTAGATTAGAGAGGCAGCTTGTTTGATAACAGGCCTTAGTTTACTTTAGACCCTATGTAAATGAATGAATAAAACATAGATACATTAGTGTTGCGCAAGGGAGTTCAAGGGACCCAGAATCTTACCTTACGGAATTCCGAAGTTTCCGAACCAACATAATATAAGTTTGGGTACTCTATCTTCTATACTTATAAATAAATAAGCTAAAGAGTTGGCCAGAGGCTAAGCATTCTTTGCCATACAACGTGGTAATGCCACCAGTCTCTTGGGTACATTACTAGTCGACAGCGATGCGGATGAATTTTCCGACGCTATATTTTAGTTTGTGTATAGTTTTAGTTAGGTAAGTTAGAATTTAATTTTGTTATTTTTATTAATTAACTAGCTGCGCCCCGCGGTTTCACCCGCATAAGTGTCGATCCCGTGGGAATATCGGGATAAAAACTACCCTATGTCCTTCCCCGGGATGCAATCTATCTCTTTGCCAATTTTTATCGAAATCCGTTCAGTGGTTTAGGCGTGAAAAGGTAACATACAGACAGACAGAGTTACTTTCGAATTTATAATATTAGTTGGATTAGGTATTAGTTATTATTTGCTTATTTATTATTTTAATTTACAGCAATAAATATTACTGTTAGTTAAAGAGTTTATTTGTTTTAACGGGCTAATCTCTGGAGGAACCACTCATATTGTCGGTCGGATTTGAAAAATTCTTTTTGCATTTGGTAGTCCAATTCGTGAGAAAAGTTATAGGCTATTTAAGATCACGCTAGGGGGGCACTAATGAGCCGAGCAAAAGGAAAAAAAACCTCAGAAAAACACAAAGCGAAAACAAAGGAATAGCGCGGGCGGGCAATGCGATGCGACGCGGTGGGTCGGAGAAAAAGAAATATTACGCGGACGAATTCGCGGGCAGAAGCTAGTATAATTTATATTGTTAAGTATCGTGTTTTAAACATTTTTAAAAAGGTAAAATCTGTACCGATCGTCGACCCTAGCCCAATTTCACGTCCGAATCTTGAATCAAACTGCTCAAAGGATATAACCATATCCTGTCCAGTCCTAATACCTACCAATTGATACAAATTGAGTCGGTTTCGACACTTAAACAGACTTTGGACATAGGTAGCAACAAAAAAAAGTATGTGTATGGGAAAGACACGGTTTTGGTTATGATTATGCAGGTCTTGCTAAGCTAATGCTTTGGTTTATTAATAGACTAGTTAGTTCAGCCTTTAATTATAGGCCTTGAATAAAGTGCGTGATATTTGTTTATAGGATGAAAAAATAGTATATTGTACAACTAATGCATAAAAGAAGCTATTTTACCCCGAGACGTTTTATCCGTATATTTATGGATAGTTAAGTCGAGGGGTAAAATGGCTCGTTTATGCCTGAGTTATACAACTTCGATTGCGAGAAAATAAAACAGGTATAAAGTATACATAATTAATAAAAAATGTTGCAAAGCATAGCTAATTCCAGCCACGAAACTTTTTAAATGTTTTTTTTTTTTAATTTCAACTTGTCATTCGACTTGAGTACTTCATACTGCCATAAAAACGTTACTTTGCGTTTTTAAATAATATCTAAATGACAACTATTTTATCTGATTTTATTAAATTAACAATAGAAAACACGGAAGTGGTATAAATTAAAGAAAATGAAATAAATCACGACTTTAATTTACGAAGTTTTATTGTGCGTGTGGCTGTTGGACCTGATTACCTTAGTCTTAGAAAAAAAAACTTACTTTATGAACTAGAACATAAAAAGCGATTTTATGTCGCCTAAGCACAACATAAAGACGAACTCCTAGAGCATGAGAAGTGAAAATAGTACATTGTACAACTAAGGCATAAAAGAAGCTATTTTACCCCGAGACGTTTATATCCACCCGAGCCGCAGGCGAAGGTGGATAGTTAAGTCGAGGGGTAAAACGGCTCGTTTATGCCTGAGTTATACACTCTGCTTTTCACTTCGATTGCGAGAAAATGAAACAGGCATAAAATATACAGTACAATGTACAAAACAAAATATGTTGCATCCATAGCTAATTCCCGCCACCACAGATAATACCACCACGAAACTTTTTAAAAGTTTTTTTTTAATTTTCAACATTTGTCATTCGACTTGGGTACTTCACACTGCCAAAAACTGTGCAAAAAATGAAAACGTTTCTTTGCCTTTTTAAATAATAAATGACAACTATTTTACCTGATTTTATTAAATTAACGATAGGAAACTCGGAAGTGGTATAAATTAAAGAAAATGAAATAAATCACGACTTTAATCTGCGAAGTTTTATTGTGCGTGTGGCTGTTGGGCCTGATTACTTTAGTCTTAGAAAAAAATTTTACTTTATGCACTAGAACATAAAAAGCGATTTTATGTCGCCTACGCACAACATAAAGACGGACTTTTAGAGCATGAGAAGTGAAAAAAATATTACCTTCAGTTGTACAAAAACATTTACCTACCTACCTATCTAAACACTACGCAGCGTTACAACTAAGGGAAAGAGCGTTTTTGGTGAACTCTGGCTACCAAAGTAAGATTTAACTTATGTTTAGGGTGTCAGCCTCAGGATAATTTCATGATCTGGGTTCATTAGATCGAGGGCGCATTAAATCAGAAGCAAAGTTCAGCAAGAACAGTCTTTTAGTCTTTTTGAAGCGGCGTTGAACACTTTTTGTAATGGGTAAAAAATGTTAAACTCGCGTCAGTGCATCGCGTCAGGACACGTGACCGTCAGGAGAGATCCCCCCCCCCCCCCCATCTCTTTCTACGGCGGCGCCAACCGAAGTGAACCAAGTGAGACACGATAATGGATGGATGGAGATGGTGATGGCGATGGTGATGGTGATGGCGATGGTGATGGAGATGGCGATGGCGATGATGATGGCGATGGTGATGCGATGGCGATGGCGATGGTGATGTGATGTGATGGTGATGGTGGACGCGGACGCGGCCGCGGACGTGGATGGACAGCTGATGGCTCGACCGTCTGTGTAGTAGCCACACTGGCTGTGTATTCGTAAAATTCGTATATATAAAGTGTTTAAAAAAATTGAAATTGAACAAAACGCATCGATTAATGAAAAAAGTGACGCAGAAATAGTGAAAAAAACTTAGTTATATTAATTCAATTAATAATTGATTTATTTCAACGTTAAGGTGAATGCGTAGTGGTAGCCCGCGAAATTCAAGTTTTCTTACTTTTTTTGCAATTTGCAGGTCAGTGTCAGGTTGTATCTTGATAAAAATTTGATTCGCGACTATAATAGACATGTATTTACAGAATTATAGTCATTAGAATCATTAATATATCTCTTTAAGTTAGATTTCTACCATAAACACTTTTCCATACGAGATTTGTTCTTAACGGTAGAAATCTAACTCAGAAAGATGTATTAATGATTCTGATGATTATAATTTTGTAAATACGTACCTGTTATAGTCGCGAATCAAATTTTGATCAAGATAAAACCTGACACTGACCTAAAAATTGCAAAAAACGTAAGAAAATTTGAATTTCGCGGGCTACCACTGCGCATTCACCTTAAGGTGAATGCGTAGTTGTAGCCCGCGAAATTCAATTTTTCTTACGTTTTTTGCAATTTTCAGGTCAGTGTCAGGTTGTATCTTGATCAAAATATGATTCGCGACAATAACAGGTACGTATTTACAGAATTATAATAATTAGAATCATTAATACATCTTCCTAAGTTAGATTTCTACCGTTAAGAACAAATCTCGTATGGAAAAGTGTTGGTGGTAGAAATCTAACTTAAACAGATGTATTAATGATTCTGATGATTATAATTCTGTGAATACGTACCTGTTATAGTCGCGAATCAAATTTTCATCAAGATACAACCTGACACTGACCTGAAAATTGCAAAAAACGTAAGAAAAATTGAATTTCGCGGGCTACAACTACCCATTCGCCTTAATATTCAAGTTTTCACTTCTGCCGGCACTTCCGGAGTGCAACCCGTCTTTTTTTTTTGTTTGTCATCTGATAAAAATATACACCTGCACCCTTATTGCGTAACAGAATATCTAGCAATAATAATTTGAATAATTTGAAGGATATTGCTTATCCATTACTTCGTATGTTCGAAAAATTTGTCAGCTCAACAACGTAAATAACGCAATGAATGTTGTTGAACCAATGATGTATAAAACTATACGTCATTGTGTTGAACTGTCAAAATGAAACCCATTGGTACTGCCAGTGTGTTACGCAATTACCCCGCTGGACTTCTTCTTCTATACATTTAGTCATCATCTTAGTAGTTAGTCTTTCTAGCCATACTTATCATCTTTCACAATGTCCATCCATCGTTTCATTGGTCTTCCCCTACTTTCGTATTAGGGCATGCCATGGAAAAATTTAAATTCGCCAGTCTACAGAGTGTCCCAGAAATCGACCGACATACTGTAGGTGGTGATAGCTTTGGTCAAGCCCTCCCAAAATAACAAAACATATGTTCCGCAAAATCTTATAGTTTTCGAGTTATACTAAGTTTAAAAAAAAAAAACAAAATTACCGCCATGCGTCATTCTTTTGACTTTTGATAATGATGATGATAACTCGAAAAGTATAAGATTTTGCGGAACATATGTTTAAATAAAGTATAGAATAAAGAACATATGTATAAACTTGTCTATGTACTTATATAGCTTTCGGTCGTACGCTGTTCATATACATGTACCAGTATTATCACTTGTTCTTGTTCATGTTCTTTCATTACAACCTACTGATTGATTTCGCAATTAGTCAAACAAGTTCGTTATAACAACATTAGAATTCAAATTAATTAATATGTAATACAATATTAAAAACTAATTAACTCATTGGCCAGATTTGTTCAACACTCAAACGTGATAATGATACAAAAGGCGACAAAAAAACCGAACTTTTCAACTTCAAGTAAGTAAGTATCTACATATAATTATGTCAATTTTTTCATCGACATCTAAGTTTGCACTCTAAAAAAAGTTGACTTAATATCTAAGCTAAGCCTACGAAAGGGGCTAACAGAACCCCCAAGCCATAGAGTTTATTAGAGGAAGACCTTAAAGTACCTATTGGAATTTAAAAAATCGCCGTATAGCCGTCAATGGACTTCCACTAGTAAATGAATTTGGAACGGGGTGGGTGGACAGGTGAAGTGTTAACGTATTTATTTCTCAAGACCCTTTAAAACATATTTATTTTAGAATTTAAATGTATGTTTATTTGTATGTATGTAAGCATATTCTCATATTATTTGTTTAGTTTTATATTAAGTGAATTGTTTTTAGATTTTATGCATTTTTTTTACTCTTATACACGCTGTCTACATCTCTCTATTTCTTGTCCTATCGCAGGTACGCTGGAAGAAATTTCTTATGAAATAAGCATCACCTTTGTACCTATTTTTCTGTTCTGTTTGTTTTTTCTTGTCTGTTTATATATGTGTGTACATAAATGGTAAAATAAATAAATAAAACCTTTAAAATAATGATTAATGTCATTACATTCCAATTCCACTCATCGTTCTCCTGTCCTTATCGCAATTTATTTGGGGTCGGCCCAACATGTCTTTTTCTTCCATACTTTTCTATTAGTATACATCACTGTCATCTCATTACATTCTTCTAACATATTCGTTGGTCCAGATGAACAGATTATTAACTCAAAAAAGCGATTTGGAGTTTTTAAATTTTAAAAGGTAATAGGTTATACGGGCTGGTATCCGCAACTCCACGTCAATGCGCGTATTTTGCGTACTACTAATTTTTTAATGTAATAATTGGTTAACCTCACCTATATAGCTATATATTTTTTAAACATCAACGGTTTTGTTGTCATTTCGTCATGCGATCACGTTCTTTAGAAAGATAGCATGTTTATTAGTAAAAATCGTAAATTTGAGTTCATCGAAATGAACGATTATTATCCCCCTTACGAATAAACGTTGTATGGCGCTTGTATAGTTGCACAACGCTTTGTCTTCTTGTTTGTTTACTGACTACTGAAAGAGAGAAATCGGTGTGTAACTATTCATCTGATATACCTAATACGTTTATTAGTAAGGGGGTAAATGTATATCAACTAAAGTCCTATATTGTCTTATTTTATTTTCCTACTGAGATTTCGATTTTGAGAAAATTCATATGGTTAAATCGATGGAGCTTTCGACATACTTATAGTCCATTTACTATAGCATTAGACAAAAGTTAAAAAAGGCTCTTTTAGGGGCACACTTTGTAATAAAAGTACAACAAACATTATTACAGTCAAGAATGACGTGGAGTTAAATATAATCAATTTAAATAACAGCAGTCACACTTGATTGTACTTATTTAAACTATCTACCTTCTGAAATTACAAGGCTTTCATTTATTATTATTTAGTTTCTACATAAAATATTGTCGTGTCAATGTTTAAAATCTAAAAGAAGCAGGGGCGGACAGTACCGGGAACGTTTTTCATGTCACTATAACTCTACCAAATCTAAAATGTTACCTATTCCCTTCATAAGTTGTGGCAGCACGTGTTTTTTTTAATTTTGTCGGTTTATATAAAGTTGTTTTTAATAAACTGATTGTTACTATAAATTGTTTCATTTCATGTACCTATCCAAGCATCGTGACGAGTAGATAGATAGAATATGCTTTATTGTATGCCATACATTGTTACTTACAAAGAAAAGCACATACATTATTTATTAAAATTGTTTGAACTTAACTTGAAAATAAAAGGTTTCGTACTCCTGCTTCTGCGAGCCTCTTTTTTCTAACGTTATAAATTATAATAAATGGAGTATAATTCATTCGTATGTGTTTCTGAATTGTGTGAAAAATTATGATTTTTGTGTACCAAATATATCAATCCCGATATTTCCAAAGGATCGAATTCGATCCTTTGGGAATATCGGGATAAAAACTGTCCTATGTCCTTTCCCGGGACTCAAACGGTACCTCTAAACCAAATTTCATCTAAATCGGTTCAGCGGCTTAAGCGTGAAGAGGTAACAGACAAACACACTCGCATTTATTATATTAGCATGGATAAGTTAAAATACACTGTAGAAATACCCGTCATAAATACTGTATATGCAAGCAAGCGAGCATTCAGGAAGTGAGCCAAGTAATCCAATGTTAGGGAGATTGCGCCGCTTTCCACGCCCATGTAACATTACCACCGGCGTAAGTGTCAAGTTACCACAAGTATGTACAAACTTACATTCTACGCGTCAATGTTGACGGGAATAAATTTAATTTTGAATTGATATACTTTAATGTTGGACTAGAAGGCCATGCTGTGGTTAACGACTTTGATTATGTTTGGACGAGCGGTTAACTATATTTAGGGCAAGATAAATGGTCAATAGTTAGAACATATTTTAAAATCACACTAATATTATAAAGGCGAAAGTTTGTGAGTGTGTGTGTGTGTTTATATGTTTGTAACATCTTCACGCTCAAACGGCTGTACCAATTTTGATGAAATTTGGTACAGAGATAGCTTGAGCCCGGAAAAGGACATAGGGTACTTTTTATCCCGATATTCCCACGGGATCGAGACTTATGCGGGTAAAACCGCGGGGCGCAGCTAGTCTAATAATAAAGCTGAAGAGTTTGTTTGCACGCACCAATCTCAAGAACTACCGGTCGGATATGAAAGATTATTTTTGCATTTTGATAGCCTAATTCTTCTTCTTCTTGAGGAAGGCTGTAGGCTATTTAACATCACGCTATGACCCTTAGGAGCCAAGCAAAAAGAACATGCAACGAAGTGGCAGGTAGAAGCTAGTACGCTAGTACGATATATGTATAAGAAAGACGTCAATTTCTGACTCATACTGTCTTAAACTTGGGTCTTGAATGTTAGACTCGAATGACGTAAAGACTCGAAAAGACGGTTTTGGTTTAGCTACCAAAGATATACAGAAAATGAAGCAGAGAGGAACGTAAAACTATAGAGAAGCCAGCAGAAACATATGAGGGAAGAGATCCGAGGACCACAGAGGACTAAGAGAAGGCTGAAAGAATAACTAAAGCAAGGTAAGATAATAGAACTACAAATAAAAGAACTACAAATAAAAGAACTACAAATTCTTATTTAAAAAATCTTAGTTCCAACACCAACTAACCATAAATGTCAAAACCATATAGAGAAACCAGAAGAAGGACATGTCAGAGATCATAAATAGGTATATGTAGTGACATACTTTACATAATATATTGATATTTACTATTTTGCTTGGGTCGTTAGCATTGCATTCCAAAACCAGAACAACCAGTTTACTTAAATCCATAAGTTAATTAATTTAAAGTCACGACAAATTCTTTATGCATCAATGTCGCTCCGGAAAAGATTTTAGTATATTTTCCTGTTGTTGCCCAAAAAGGGTTGTTGCAGGAGTTGCTTTGAGGGTATAGTGTCCAAATTATCCATAGGTACTTATATTATACATGCGAAAGTAACTCTGTCTGTGCCTGTTACCTTTTCACACAGATAACCTGGGTGCCATGGGATACTTTTAATCTTTTTATCCCGGAAAGAAGTACATTGCCATTGGATAGTTTCCGACCACCACGCGGGCGAAGCCGAAGGCACAAGCAATACCAAAGTATGGCGGATGTGCATAAAGAAAACAGAAATACAATCAACAAATTGGCTCATAAAAAACCTACTCGATTACTTAATTCCTAAAGAATTCATGGAACCGATTTTTATCCATTAAAGTCCCATTTAGGTGGCAACATTAACAAAGTTGGCGTCTTGTGGTAGGTACCTACTATTGCACAACAATTTAGGACGGGTTTCGAACTTTCATGGCCAAAATACGGCAACGTGACTTATTTTAATGGAATGTTCTCAAGATGAACTGATGAAAACGACTGTTAGTTTTTATGTGATTTTTTATGTACTTTTAAGGGATTTCCAAGGGCTATTAATTGCATATACAGTTGGGGAGTAAAGATATACACGGCTGATACATAAACTCAAAGAATATTAAGAAAGTAAATGTGAAAAGTTGTACTTTTAAGGGTATTTCCAAGGGCTATTAATTGCATATACAGTTGGGGAGTAAAGATAGACACGGATGATACATAAACTCAAAGAATATTAAGAAAATAATTGTGAAAAGTCATCAATAAAAACAATGAGGTTTATTCTTCCTCTGTTCTAGATTTCAGGCCAAATACCTTTATAGATAAGATAATAATATTACCTTGACTATACAAAACGACGTTTCAGACGAAACGGTCATTAGGACGAATTACTCGCGAGTTTACTACAAATAAAAATATCGTTGTTATAGTGTATTAGGTATTTATATTTTATTACTTTTTACGTTTCTTGTGGCTAAGTAATATCAGCCGCACGGGTCGATCGATCAGGCTAAGCTACGCTTGCCACGGTTGGTCCATGGATGGGTGACCATCTTTACATACCAAGATCCCTACGTGTCTCGGAAAACACTTTAAGCCGTTAGTCCCGGCTGTCATTTGTGGATCTTTGATAGTCGTTACAGGTCGTCAGAAGCCCGAAAATCTGACAACCAGTCTTACCAAGACTGGTTGTCAGACTTACCAAGGGGTATCGTATTACCCAGTAACTGGATTGTGGAGGTCGGATAGGCAGTCGCTCCATGTAAAATACTGGTATTCAGCTGCATCCGGTTAGACTGGAAGCCGACCTCAACATAGTTGGGAAAAGGCTAGGCAGATGATGACTTTTTACGTTTCAAGCAAGTATGCAGGCACAGGTCAGGGCAGGGGCTTTGTTACTATGTGAAAATTGGAAATATACTTAGTCTTCTAAGAAAACGCAACGTATTTCATCTCAACTAATTATACATAGTTTTATGTTAGTTTAACTTTGACTAAAAGTTTATATTAAATGCTATATGACCATGTGGAAACGGGAAGTATATTCTTGTAAGAAAATCCGGTATTTCATCTCAAATAATTATTATTTATTTGAGATTGTGCTTTTAAAATTAGATAATGGATCGACGAACTTTTAACCGCTCTATAAAAATGGAAAACACCCAAATAAAGTACCGAGCTATACAATCAAAACACCATACAACTAAAACATCATGAAAGAGAAAACTTATTACAAAACATACCGGTAGAAAACCACGCAAACTGATTGTTTCACAATGTTTATTGCAAAACAGTATGTTATATAAATAACATTATATTCACTGAGTTCCTAATCAGGTTCCAAATACACTAAACCGAAAAACTGAAAACACTTGTGCCTAGTTAAAAAAAAAACAACGATACACTGTCTGGACGGTTACGGTAAAAAAAAAAGATTGACTAACGTGTGGCGCTGTGGAGCCTCTCCGAGCGACTGTCTTAATTAACTATTGGGAAGAGCTTGAGCCATCCTAGCTTATTAACAAAACTATAATTACAATACCTAATGAACTATTTTCCATTCCTATTTAATAATACATTTTCCTGACTAATGTGCTAAATACACATAGTGCTGTTTTTTTTGCTGCAAACGTAGTGGCGATTGCTATTAGTGCAAAATGACGTTTGTCTTTGGCGCGTAGCGTATGGAAACTCGTTTGATTAAAAATTTAATACCTATTAGATATTGTTGCAAGAAAATATCCGGTTGCAATCTAGTTATTTCTTAATAAATGAGAAAGAATTGACAGGTTATTTTTTTACTGACTTTATACTTTACATATTAATTTATGAAAAAAATCTTTCTACGTGAAAGCTTTTTGTAGATAGGGTACAAACTACTTATATCTTCCCCATAAAGATCTAGAATAAAAAAAATTCTGAAACAGTAGGTAGGTACCTACCATAGGTAAATACTTATCTTATAATAAATCCAAATCTAGGTTTCCTAAACAGCTGTTACGTAAACTGAATAACATTATAACTAACTGTCAACATGTATCAATAACATAATCAACCGATAACGTTCCCACTACTGGGTGGGACACGCCACTAGTAACACAGGCCTCATCTCTGTAGGAGGGACTGGGTCAGGCCACAATCCACCACGCGGGGCCAGTGCAGGACCGAGTTGGTTCACATAGATCAACGTTATCAACAATCATGATGATACGGAACCCTCGGTGCGTGAGTTCGACTCGTCTTCGACTTTCATCAGAATCAACCCTGACTGCCCCGAGTCTCCTTGCGCATGTCATGTTTCTCTATATTTTAGACTTTTGGATTTGGCCATCCAGTGGCGGATTTACCAATAGGCTGAGTAGGCCGGAGCCTAGGGCGGCAGATTTTAGGGGCGGCGGTTTTTTGTTTAAATGTCTTACTGAAATTAAAAAGGTTAATATTTATATACCTACCATGTTTTTTTGGAAAGAATACAAAAGCACCTGCCATCTAATCTCTTCACCACCCTTGGTTGACTGGTAGAGAAGGCCTAAGGCATTAAGTCCGCCTTTGTACCTTTTTGTGCGAAAAGTTTAAATAAATAAATAAACTAAGTGAATGCTCAAATTCAGGCTTCTACCGTAGATTTTATCATAGTTGCCGATCTTTACAAATCTCTTTGCAAGTTTTTCGCAGCTGATGAACGAGAACATTTTAATAAGTATTTTAAAGAAAAGGTGAAGCAGTATACAAAAGACATGGGACATTATTGTAGAGGTCGGTAGGGGCGGCAAAATTTGAATAGCCTACTGGCGGCAAATGTGTAAATCCGCCACTGTGGCCATTCATACGCATTTGGAAAATTCACCCTGTATAGATAATTATAGTTTAGCAGTAGTGGCCGACTAGTGACGGCCCGACTTAGCTTCGTGTCCTAATTCGTGGGTACGAACCCAATCAGGCAACTTATTTATTTCATCACCACCGCTCTCAAAAATGGTGAAGCAATAATCGTGAGGATATCGGCATGTACTTGGTTAGAACCAACAATTCGAACACCCACACTGGGCTCGCGTGGTAGATTATAGCCCACTTCCTCTCTGTGAGAAGCATGGGAGTGGGCGATAATCCACCACGCAGAGGAGGACTGAGTCCCAGCAGTGGGAATGTTAAAGGCTGACTAAATATGCTATGATGTACTTAAATAAATAGCATCACGCTTGCCTCTCTTGAGGATTAAGCACGTTATCATAGGGTTAAGTACCTAACGAACTAAGAAAACATAATGCAAATACAATATCAATGCTCGCCCTTTTTTTTTTGTCGAAACGAATTACCATGCAAAGCCTTAGTTTCGAATTAAAATCTCTACTGCCAGCGCCATCTAGCGGATAATAACAGAACTACCACCATGAACATCTACGGTAGAGACCTGTGTCAGAAGCCAATGACTGTGTTGCATTTTTATTGATGAACGGCTGAACCGTACTCTACTGGAGTGTGAACTTACGCTTCAAATGGTCCCAGATGAGCGTAACAATATAAGGTATGACAAGGGTTTACTGGGTGTACGGGCCCGTAAACCGGATTTCCGATTACAACGGTTTCTCTTGTTGTTTCATAAAGTAACAAAAAAACTACCAACATTTTTTAGTTGTCCGTTTGTTTTTAGTTCATCTAAACGGAAATCACATGGCACTTTAATAAGACCTTTTTTTTAATTATTCCTTCTCCCAGACAGTTTACGAGTTGATACCTACTTTATCAAACTGTGGACATACCTACTTGATATTGAGACTGCTTACCTCGCTTCATCGTCGCACGGCGCGGTAAGCCATTGATGCCACAGATACTACCTACCTATTGCTGCTGCACCCAATGACTTTATTATAAAGAAAAAAATACATACTTACATAAAGGCTGCACCTACGTTTTTTATGGTATCTTCAAAACAAAGTCTATCGTCATGTTTGTGCATTTTACAGACGTAAGTAGATAGGTATGTACAGAAGTAGGGAGATACAACTTTATAAATATTTTTCAGATAACATAACATAACTCAAATAATCTTTGCAAACAATACAGTTTATAAGTATTTAAAATACAAAAGGATTACTTACTTTGACAGTAAAAAACTAACTAGGTAATTTATACTTTAAGCGAGTACCTACCTACTGTTTGCGAAATATATATAATTAAATGATCACATTGTACATCGTACTAAATTACTTCACAGGTACCTTTTTACAATAACAGAACCAAAATACACACGTCTTTTTCCATAGTAAGTACTTTATAAAATAAAAGGGGCATAATTAGAACATCAATCATTTTGACGTTAACGAAAAGTTAACCAAATAGGTACCTATTAATTAAACGCACCTATTTGTAGAAAATTAAGGTTGAATGCAAATATTTACCGAACATCAATGCGATATCGTGAGTTTGCAGTTTATTTGTTGTTTAACACTGAACATTCTGACTACCTATGCCTATGTATTTAAAAAAAAAAATTGGCAAAATAGAACCTAACTCAGTTTCGCGCTTTGTTAATGGCCAGTCACTTGCATAACCGCACTGAAAATAAGTGATACCAAATTAAAATACCTATCCTTGTGCTTGTACAGCTCGTTGCCTCACTGAAAATTTTTAATTCATTTATTTCACACTGGTTCTATGATTTAAAAATAGTCCAATACAAACTTCATTCCAAATAGTTTTTTTTATTTTAAACAGTGCATAATTAGCAGCGCTGTCTATAGCTTGTCAAAGCTTTCACTCGTTTTTCGCCGTTCATTTGTTTTTAAATGTGGAAACCAATAATTTTGGACGTCGAGTGCATCGTTTGCAACAAATCGTTGCAAAAGATCAACCACGTTCCAAGAGACGAAACGCAGAAAATGGGCAAGATTATAAAGCTAAATAACAACCGACGACTAAGGACGCCTAATTGGTCCCTCGAAGAAAAACAGTACCTACTCGAGTTAATTAAGGAACGCAAAGAAGTGGTTGTTACTAAAGCCAACAATGGTCCGAACCATTACGAAGAAAAAGACGTCGCATGGAATGAAATACTACGAGAGCTATCCGCAAAATTTGGTTGTAAGTTTACTACTGGTAGTTCTATAAAGAAAGTGAAAACCCAGTGGCAAAATATGAAAAGAATAGCTCGTGAAGAAATAGCTTTAAACGGACCTCATCTACAAAATTATTCGCGATTATCTTTAGAAGTGTGCAATATCATTGAATTAGTCAAAGACGGCGTCCTAAAGGGAGAAAATGCAAACATAAATGAATCTTCATCTTCAATCACAGCTAATATTGAGATTAAAACTGAATGTATTGATGAGTAAGTGCAATACCTCTATTTCAAATAATCACTTTACATTGTATATTACCTTAATTTCCCAGGTATCCTTATAACGTAGACACGAAAATAATTATCTTAGTTAAGACAAAAATAACTAACTTTTTACAAATGAATATAGAAATCCGAACGTTGAACACTATTACATAATTATCTGACAGTCTAAAGTTTTTTAAATTATTACTTTTTATTTCAGGGAACAACCAGCGAGCCAAGCAAGTTGTAGTGATATTAATAATACCTCAGCCTCCATGGATGCTGATATGCACGATATGCCTCAAGATAAAGCCAATAGCACAACCCAGTTGGAGTCGTCCGCATCATCAGTTTCTGAGCAAAACTCTGAAGCAAATGATTTTGATGCGCCAGAAGAAAATATTACAGATAAAAGTAACTGTAACAGAACAACTGTCGCAGCTATGACTATGACTGATATAACTTATAATAATGCGGAGGAAGCACTGGAGGAAGCTTGTAAGATTACAACTCCCTTTCACAGAGAGCTACAAGAATATTCTAAGTGAGTTATTTATTAAATAATAACTACATTCTCTCTTTTTTGACTTCTCTCTTTCAGTCGTCAGTATTTGACTTTCGAAAGAAGACAAAGCTTTGTGTAACTATACAGACGCTATACAACGTTTATTATTAAGGGGGTTAATGTTTATTTAACTTTGTATTATTCTCTTATAGGTATACTGCAACAGAAAAGCAAATGAAGCTGGAGACATTAAAAGAAGAACGTCAAGTTATGAGAGCCATGAGAGAGACTGCTGAGCTCAACAAAATTATTGCAGAACAAAAATTGAAGCATTTTCTGTGGGCGAAAAAGCAAGACATGGCGTAAGTTCTATACTTTATAATAAAGTTAGGTTCAAGTAGAAATAATAGTATATTGCCTTATATAATAGAATAAGTACATATAGAATCAAAAAGAAACATCATTAGAAAATATTTTTTCAATATTTCATCATCTAAATATTTAAATCTTCCCGCTTTGTTTCTCTTATAGTCTATGGTTTTAATTTAATTGAAGAGCTAGGTAGATAGCTTAACGTGCAAATAACTTTAAGTTTAATTCATTTTACGTCAATGCAAATTATATCAATTTGTGTTCCAGTAATTTGTTATTTTCGTTTTTACCAATTACTGTACGGTGGGAGTAAAAGCCAGGGTTTCAAACATGGGCGCATACCTAGCAAGTAATATTCTATTTTTGCCGCATACATACCTGTGTCAACGTCGCTTTATTTTACCGTCCAAGGTTCAAAATCTGATTTTTGAACTGTGTATTTTCCGTTAGTTGTTAACCACGATATATATTATTATCGGTTATAGCAGGCTGTTTTGAGTACACAGCAGAAAGTCTAGCGTTTGCCTTAAAAGGTCCATCAATGTTATCTGTATTAACATGAAGTTAACAAAACTTAGTCTGTGTGCTATCCGACGTACTATGTAAGTACTTACATGCATTTAAATACTGTCTCACTATTTCATATTGCATGAAAATTCATCTGTAAATAAAACAGGTCAAACCCTATCCGCTCTATGGCCTTGTCGCAGATCTATGGGTCAGAGAATGCTACGTAAATTATTCGCATCGCATTCTCCCATAAAATGTAATATAACTAACTTAGTATGCGTGTAACTCTTCTAACATAAATCGTCTAATTTAAAATTACGCGCCCCCCCGTTGCTTGTTACGTACATATTTAAAATATTGAGCGCGCAATTTTAAGTTAGACTATCATCACATTACTTTTGTCGTTTTTACATTTCATGTAATTTAACCTTATTAATAACCTGGCTGTTATTAATATAAATCTTTTTAATACGTCACAATAATTAATTTGACAGAAGACGTCATAATAATAATTTAATTTTATACTATTTTGTGCCCATGATTTTTCATGTCTACTTTTAATAAATCATAGGCGCATTTTCTTAGAGAAAATTGTTTGTAGAAGCGGGTGCTTTTGATGGCGTAAGGTTGGTTTCCTATCCTTTTCCTTTGTCATGAGTATTATCAGAATAATATTATGTGCTCTCAGATTCCATTTCTACTATTTCAGTTTATGCTTTAAGTATTTACTTTTTGTTAGACGCATTAACACTTATTTTTTTTCCCTCTGAAGTAATTTGCTATTGCTTAGGTAGGTACTTAGAGCCGTTGCGCGTTGCTAAAGAGTTCAGCTGCTGAAGTAGCCTTAATAACAGTATGCAGACAAAAAGTTGCAGTACATGTTCTGTGTGAACGGGCGTGATAATTACTTTATGTTTATTTAATTATTTTATTTGATCGAAATAAATTCCCTTTAGGTATTATTGGTACAGGGGACAGAGGAGAACAGGTCTCTAATTCCAACTTGGCGATTTCATTCCTTAATGGAGGCATCGATTTATATCAACTGTAGGTACGGTAACTACAGTCTACTTCTATATCGAAGTTTTTGTAAAAGATGTTACCTAATGTTTTGTAGAGTTAATATGTAGTTGTTGTTTAGTTTTAACTTTCATTTGTAAGATTGTAGTTTAGGTACTGTTCGATCTTATATCTTATTATGTTCCACGTTCACAATAATCATTATTATAGAATTTAAAAAAATCTTTATGAAGGAAACATTATGAGCTTAAAAGCCGAATATTTGCTCCGTTTGCTCGTTCAAAAAACAACAATTATCTTTGGTATGTTAGGTAGGGTAGGAAATCTGTCATATTTTGCAATATCTATCGAAAATCTTTTCAGTAACTTGAGGAATTCGACATAAGTTAATAGGTCTTTATTAATTCCATTTACACTTTTCAATCATGAGCTTTATTTCAAGAACGAGGTCAACTCTGTCGCGGGCTATTGTTAGCGTGAGGTGAGAATTCCTACCGGCGGCATGTCAAGTTACGCAACCTCCACAGTTAAAAATTTGCAATACCCTTACTTTACATTACCTAGTTACAATAATTACATCAATGCTTCACCCTATTTGTCAGGATGCACTTTCGATCATAATTAATCTCATCAAAACGTCATTGGTAATGATTTGTTTTTTATTCTATTTATAGGCTTTATGATGACACTACATACTTTGGCCCAAAGGCCAGTGTCGAGAGTATATAACCGTCAGCCGATGTTTTTCTACGCAGTGTTTACCTACATTTTCATTTCTAAACTTTAGTGCAAGTTATCTTTTCTAACAATTTGTTATATTCTTATTAAGTAGGTAAGAGTACCCTCTATGTGTCTTACTTAGAGTTCTTGTGACATTGTTTTCACTTAGAAGCTAATGAGAAGAGCCTGTAACTTGTTACTTCAATATACAAAAGTAGATTGTGCAATAACATTGCTAATTTTTGAGCATTTTTATCTCCAATGTGCATGATTTACCGCTGTCTTGAAAGTATGCAATCATATTGTTTCTTTGTCCAAACAATGCTAACAATAACTTTGGTTTTTAACAATAGAAAGAAATCAATTGTTTGTTAGGCTTGTGCATTTTTAAATTGTGTTTTTCAAGCCATGCATCAGCTTCTTATCATAATGTGAAACTTGAAGTAAGCTTGCATTTCTTTCTTACTGTAAATATGCATGGTCCGTTACCGTTGGGTAGAACAGTTCTTTTTACTCAGACAGATGCAACATTGTCTTTTCCATTCTCCCCGGTCTGCTGTCACCTTTTAGTCTCCTTTTTAGGGTTCCGTAGCCAAATGGCAAAAAACGGAACCCTTATGGATTCGTCATGTCTGTCTGTCCGTCCGTCCGTATGTCACAGCCACTTTTTTCCGAAACTATAAGAACTATACTGTTGAAACTTGGTAAGTAGATGTATTCTGTGAACCGCAGTACGATTTTCACACAAAAATAGAAAAAAAACAATAAATTTTGGGGTTCCCCATACTTACAACTGAAACTCCAAAAATTTTTTTTCATCAAACCTGTATGTGTGGGGTATCTATGGATAGGTCTTCAAAAATGATATTGAGGTTTCTAATATCATTTTTTTCTGAACTGAATAGTTTGCGCGAGAGACACTTCCAAAGTGGTAAAATGTGTGTCCCCCCCTCTAACTTCTAAAATAAGAGAATGATAAAATTAAAAAAATATAATGTACATTACCATGTAAACTTCCACCGAAAATTGGTTTGAACTTATGAAATATTAGTATTATATTTCTTGTATTGGTTTAATATACTTAATTTAATTAGGTTCAATTGAACATTTCATGAAATTCAATTTGCCAACTATCAAAATATGTAAAATGGGACCAAGCACGGCAATTACATTGATTGAAAAATTATCTAAGTAGCATACTAATTAAGTTGAAAAACATAAATGCTAATATTTTGTAGCTTGTAAAAGAAAAATCAGATAATTTATTAGCACATCAATTCTTTTATACCCTCAGACACAAAGACTGAACCTGTCCATGTGCAATCTTCTTTGTTGAACTATGTTGCCATCATTTTTAAAATATGAACGCAACCAAACCAATTAAACACACAGTGTAAGTGCAATTTTGCTTAACTAATCTCATCTACACAGGGGCCCCGTGATCCTTATGTGCCCCGAGCCTCAAATAGGTTAAAGACGGCCCTACCTAGAGTGCAAAATTTAAGACAATGTCATTTCCATAATGATTTGTTTATTGCACTATAATTTCATCATGCATCACATTGCCTGATAATATGTTTGCTGAGCTATAAAAAAAGTTTAAAAATAGTTGTGATGCAGGTCATGCAATCAGTTGCCAGATCTCATGCAATCAGTTTGTATGCAAATACAAAAACAGTGACACACTGGCTTATTTATTGATCAGTGTCCTGCTGGCTTGGTAAAAGATATTGTTTTTCTTTATGTTAGTATATTTTCTAACCAAGAGGCTTGTGGTTAAGTAATAACAGCCGCATGGGTCATGGGGGTTAAAGTGCGCTTCCCGTGGTTGGTCCGTGGATGGGTGACCATCTTTACATCCCGGAACCCCTCCGTGTCTCGGAGCATGTAAGCTGTTGGTCCCCACTGTCATTCATAGATCTTTGACAGTTGTAATGGGTCGACAGAAGCCTGAAAGTCTGACAACCAGTCTTAACCAAGGAGAATTGTATTACTCAGACACTGGGTTGTGGAGGTCAAGGCAATTGCTCCATGTGAAATACTGGTATTCAGCTGCATGCTGTTAGACTGGAAGCCGACCCCAACATAGTTGGGAAAAGGATAAGAAGATTGATTTTTGTTTTTTTCCAACCAACCCCCACTGTGTCCACATGATGGATTACGGCCCATTCCCTCTCACAGGACAGGAGGCCTGTGTTCCAGCTGTGGTTATAGGCTGAATATGCTAGTTATGCTTACCTTTTTCAAGCTGACCAGAAACGTAGTAACTGAGTAGTTACCAAGTTTCTGGTCCTTTGGTTTAGTATTGACAGTGTGTTATCAAGTCGTAGGACTTGATACCCTTCTTTTTTTTTCTCAATGTTTATGATAGCTACTGACAATATAAAGTGTTATTGTAATTATACCAATTATTTTATGATGCAAAATATTATTTTTACTTCAGGATATACAATAAGAAAATTCCTTATACCCAACCTTAATTTTACTCAATCACAAATCAACTGATTTCAGAATGTACAGCGGTGAGCCTGGTTCCGGAGCTGGCAGGGGTGGCGGCGGTGGCGGTGCCATCCGCGAGGCTGGCGGTGCTTTCGGCAAAATGGAGGCAGCCAGAGAAGACGAGTACTTCTACAAAAAGGTATACTAAACATCCGCTCATATATTTAAACATAACATAATCAGCCTATAATGTTCCCACTGCTGGGACACAGGCCTCCTCTTTGTGAGAGGGAGTGGGCCGTAATCCACCACGCGGGCCCAGTGCAGGTTGGCAGATGTCACATGTCTTCGAATTTTTGGTTCTAGGACATGCCGGTTTCCTCACGATGTTTTCCTTCACCGTTTTGAGAGCAGTGGTGATGAAATAATTCACACAAAGTAAAGCGCAAAGTAAAGTATATTTAAAGCAGACGCAATATTTAAACAATTACACAGAACAGGATGTGGCTCCTAAAATTGGAAAAGAATTATTATAAACTGTCTTTTCTACATCCTTCCTTTACTTCTTTTTATTTCTAATTTATTTTCTTTGTTTAGTGTTGTATCTGCACAAACTAAATAAGAATAGAGCATGTTTATGCTACCTCTATGGTGGCTGGGTTGACTTGTGCCAAACATATGTATTTTAATTTAAGTATTACATTTTGCCATTCCACTATTTAGAACCCAACTGGGTCGTCTAAAATGTCAAATGTGTTGTTCAAGTAATACTGATTCTCCTTGTACACCGAATAAGCGGGCTTGGATGAACACCAATTTGTGCATTTGTTCCCATCCTCTCTCAGCAATAATACTGCGTTATAGTGTGCCTAAACACTATAAAGCTCCCAAAACATGTCATTAACATTCTGTTTTGTAATTTACAGCAAAAGCAACAGCTCTCCGAGCTGAGGAGTCACTTGGATCAGGAGATTTCCTTCCACCAGGACCAGATCAAGCGCCACGAGGACGCCATCCGCCGTCACAAAGAAAAGATGGCTGAAGTGGACACGAAACACGCATAAGAACAAAATGCCATAAAATCGGACGCAGTTTTTAAGAGTTGTTACTTACTCAATTATGTTTTAAGAATGTCAACTTTTTGCTTTTATTTTGTTTAGTTGTTATAGAAGGTCGAACTGGAATTATATTAATGGTGGCATTAGAACATTGTGTTTGATTGTATTCAATGTTGCAACCAGGAAACGTGTCCAAAGTGCTGTTGTTTGTTTAGTTAGCTAAACTGTAGTTTAGATACTTGTCTTTTAGGTAAGTATTTCTTGTATGGCTGATCTTTCCTTAGAACTATCGGTGATATTCAAATATTAGTTTCAAATAACAAAATCAACCGATGTTTTAGAGGATATTACGAATATAATAGAATACACACTACACAACTTGCAGCTGCGGGCACAGCTAATCTATATAATAAAGACCAGGTATATCTCCAGTTAGTTTTAAAAAAACAACATGCGGGGGTTTATGTGCTTGCGCGTTTTATTACCACGTAGGTATTTCATCAATCATTTCTTTTATAAGTGTATTAGTCATTACATTATACTTCTTGTTATACAGTGTCCTATCTTTTCATTTTGCTCCACCACGACCTATCGTCGCGATCGTCTTGGTTAGAATTAGGCCAAGTATGATAACTTGAATTTGACTATCAGTCATTTATCAAGAGTGAATAGGTACAGTCGAGTTCATTAATATATTGGCAGTGACAATGTTTCAAAATATTGTAAGCGTTAAAATGATCATATAGTTCTATACAAACTTAGACATCAATAAAATGTTTTCATATAAACTGTTCATAAGTATGTTACGGTAGTGCAGTCAAAAATATCTGACTACTCTTCGGAACATAAATATCTAAATACTCTAGATTTCAATAAATGTGTTACAACCTAGGATTCATAAATAATACAAAATAATACAGCTTTGAATATTCAACTAAATGGCCTTTACAATTAAATTTATTTTTGCTTGCCGGAGCAGAAGTTCGAGTAATAATGCAATATTGCCGTTGAAGGATGTCATAACTGACAACTTCAAATTGATTTTGTTTCAAGATCTTTTTCATAGAAAAATAATTGCATAGATATTTGTGAACCTAACTTTGCGCTAAATAATATGAACAAGGGATTGCGCACAATTTTTAGAGTCTGTCTGTAGTAATATTATTGATATAATGTAGTCACATATTTATGATGTCACAGATTGTTTACAATTTATTGTACGGCAAAGCTGTTTAGAGTTTTATGAAACTTACCATTGCCTATATATTTTTGATTCATGAACATGCTCAGATATTAAAGAACTCGACTGTACCTACCTATATAACATGGTAAAAACAATCTGTCACGTGGCTTAGTTCATCGAACATACCCAAAATGTGTGGAGTACATAATAATATTATAATGAGATAAAATACTGTACCCTAATAATTATTAGAAACTGCATGCTCTGTGAAAGTTAGTGCGACCGAAGCGCCATCTATTGGAATACGTTAGTATTATGATCAACATGTCTCATGTAAAATTAAACACTTCGGTGTTGCAGTCTCGAAAAAAAAACGTTTTAACACAATAATCAGTACGCCTTCATTCTTAGTTTCATACGCATTTATTTCATGTTATAAACATTAATAAATAAAAAAATATTACATTCGGTATGAAAAATAACTATCTTTGGTTTCAACAGATGGCGTCACCTAGTACCCAGTGTTCCCAGTCCACCTTCAACCAACAGCTAGATGTTGTATTTATGACTTATGTTCATCAAGTTGCAGACTGCAGACGGCGTGCTACTGAAACTTATATAGCACTTTCGCTTTCAGCTAGATACTCTGTGTATAAAAATCTCCCAAATACGGACTCAATTTGCCTGTACTGGTCATTTACTAGGGAGTGTAGGGGTCGTTATCTCTGTCTTGGCAGGGAATAAATTGTATTGGACGCATTTAGATAGCTATCGCACGACTTGTTTGTTTTGACGTATCTTCAATGTTATACAGACGGTCGTCGCCCTAGCAAATAATATTTCTGTCTTGCCCATGACCAAATTTAGAACAAGTTTCTTTGTGGGGAATGCGTCAGGGAAACGGCGGAGCTGTAGAGCGTTGCATTGATCGAACGGAAGGAGAATTAAGGGCCTGTTTTTGTGAACGCGACGACTGGCCCATTATTCTTCGACGTAATAAATAGGAGTGCGTGACGCGAAATATAGCTCCATCGACCATCGGGCGACGACCGTACTCGCTCACACGAGCGAAGTTAGCTGCGAAGTAGCCGCGTGCGGGGCGCGCGCCCTCAACGCACTGAACCGAGCTCCAAGCGCCACTCAGTTTACTACAATCGCAAACCGACGCCGCATGTCGTTTCGCGCGCCGTTTCGACCCGTGTGTATGGTGTTAGTGGAATAACATAACAGCAAATTGTTGTGTGCTGTGTTATTATTGTGTGATAGTGTCATATTGCTGGTGCGACCGTTCCGGTTCACATTGTTGTGATGCATTTGAGGATATACCTATGGCTGTCTTGTGTAGTCCTCGCAGGATACGTTCGAGCGACAGAGGTAAGGGGGACCGTCTTAAATGCGGCACTCGCCCGGCTTTTTGTTGTGTTCACACAGAGAACGTGAGTTTGGTGTTATAAACGTAACGCCGAGTTTAATTTGTACTAAAGTTGCATCGACTTGCGTAACTGTTTTCAATGTCAACACTTTAGTCAACAGAGTTTCATTACCTACGAGAGTTAACTTGTCTTGTGAGTCTGTATGTGAATTAACGTGTAAACGTTAACGTGCGGCTGGGTTACATAGGTTGGTTACCTTGAATGTGCGGTAATCGCAGGTAAACAATCGTTATCGCGTTCGTTCCCATCGATTTGTGTCGCGTTATTTTGTTTCCATATCAGTGACTATCGCTAGATAGTGTGCTTCGTGGTGTAAACATAGACGGATCATGAATGGGAGCGCTCTGTGTCGCCCACGTTTTGGGAGAAAGCTGAGACACCGCACACCTACATAGGTAACCATCGGCCGGTTGAAGGCACGGGCGCAGATGCCGTGAACGCATTACCTTATGTTATTTATTAGTAACTTATTGCTAACGAACTCATTTGCTTCAACAACGGCAAAAAAGGGCTTTTACTACTTCTGACTCACAGTAAAATGGGAACACAGTATCCACTTATCTAGCTACCTACGTAAGTACCTTGGCGTCAGTACCTCTACCTATTTTAATAGATTTAATAACCGAGTACTTACGAATCTATAATTAACGATTTTATGCTTGACTTTAATCATCACTCATACAATCGCACGTGACCTCAGTTTGTAGATCTAACTCAGGTTTTGTACCTCCTTATGTAGTACATACCTATCTAGATAATACATATAAGTAACATTATTCTTGAGGAATTCATTTAAGGTTATTTCGAATGACAATCACGTCTTGTAAAACGAAACCGGCCGACAGGCAGAAATAATCTAAGAAACTAGAAACGAAAAAAAAATATCTAAGTGCCTATGGTAAGTACCTACTCCTACTATGTAAAGTTAGGGAAATTAATTGTGAAGCAAATTGACACCCTACATGCCCTACACCAATTTGTCGTAGCCATTCCATACATCTTTCAAAGATTTTTCAAAGTACGGATTTTTTAAGTTGGTATTCAATTTGCATACTTAACACTTAATTTCCCTGACTTAACCTACCTACTTACTTACATACCTACACAAACCTATTAACTTAATATGACATAAAAAATAACTGCGACGATCAGTTCTGTCTAGACTGGTTTCATTATATGCCTAGGTGCTCCAAAGGGCTCTTAGACGTTACCAATCGAATCGTATTAAATCTTTGATTGAATCGGTGAGCCTTGGATTATACCTTCTACCTATCTATGGCATTATAGGTAGTTACCTACCTATAAAGTCAATCGAAAGGTGTGTTGGTAGCTCTTAGGTAATGGATGGATTCGTAGATAAAACCCCACCTAAGTATTATACATAAAATAATATATACTTACGCTTATTATTACCATCTATCTGCCTAACCTTTTCCCAACTACGTTAGGCCCGGCTTTAGTCTAACTAGATGCAGCTGAATACTAGTATTTTACATGGAGCGACTGCCTATCTGCGCTCTACAACCCAGTTACACGATACCTATTGGTAAGACTTCCGCTTCTGTCTACCCGTAACGACTGTCAAAGATTTACGAATGACAGCCAGGACTAACGGCGTTTTCCGAGGCACGGAGGGGTCTCAATATGTGATGGACCCATCCACGAACCGGCCGCGGCAAGCGTAGCTTCACCTTCGGTCGATCCGTGCGGCTGTTTCAATTGCAATTGCATTCTTTTAACAAAACTCTTCCATAACAAGTGGAACCTACTTACTTGTTATCTTCAAACCAGAACAAATACAAAGTAATTCAGTCTTGCATCTGCTTGCGTCAATAGCTTGAAATAATCCGATACCCGACAAGGGTAAAGACATTTCTGAGAAACACACAAGTAAAGAAATTTCTATACACCTACCTTCACGGTATTTAGGAATGCACTTTCCTTTGATGTTGTCGGTATGCAAACTATTTGCCTCTCATTAGAAATAAAGATCATACCAATGTCAATACGTATCTCTACATTTTGATTATAATGGAAAGTGGTCAACTAACTACAGAACAGACACGAGAGATCCTCTCTTACAAAATTTCTCAACGTCGTGAATTGTATAGTCAAGCGTCGTAATTATTCTACGGAATTCTCTCAATTTTGACAACAATTCCCAGTAAATTGAAACTTCAATAAGGTTGAGACCATGGTATAACCATGGTTGAGACTATCTAACTGTCACATAGACCATAGAACAGGGACGTTCACAGTTTTTTCCCCTCTGACAACAGCTACCTTATTTTGACGAGAATAAAGATCATAGTGACGCTGGCAGAATAGTCGACATCGGCTCAGTTGCCATTGAAAAGAGAAAAAAAAAGATCACGGTGATTTTGACAGACCTGTCAGTGGCAGCGACCCAACAGCAACCTTATTAGATTTATGATAAAGAACACTGTCATTTTGACAGTGATGCAAAATCAGAGGTGAAAGGACTGTAGGTGTCGTTTTATGATGTGCAAGTGACATTCAACCTTATGGTGATAGATTAAGAGTTCGACTATGATACACAAAATCAGTGCCATTTTGACCACAGTGTCAATGCCATTTTAGACCCTAATTATTTGGGTGTAGAATAATAATCGCGCAACATCTTTACCCGCGACATCAACCATTGAACAACAAGAAACTCACACCCTTTTCCTAAATGATATAGCTGTCTATAAATAAAACAACATTAAACCAGATGTATTTTTAAGTGGTCTTAACGTACGTATCTAGTATCTACATATCTATTATTTATTACCGACTATATAACCAACTCTAATAACGATTGGGCATAATAATAACGGCGATATCAAGCTTCAATAATATTACTTTTATTTTGACATCGACAAAAATGTAAGATGATATTGGCAGGGTGTTCCATACTAGATAAGATCCCCATAATGTAATGAAAGGGGAGGCTCGCATCCAGCATATGAATAGAAACTGCTTTAAGAGACAATAGAATAATATGTCTCTGCCTCTTCTGTCAGGTGGAAGAAAGACCCTTTAATTTTAGTTAAGCCAGACACTCAACAATGCTGAAGGGATAAGGTTTTGATTAATCTATTCGGGAGTCTAATTTATGTTTGATCAGTAAACTTATGTTAGTTGTTGCGGTAGTTTGACCAAAATACCAATATCTTTCGTGTTCGTTAATTCTTCTGCGGTACTGCAGGCGAATTGCGTAATACACTGACAGTAGCAATGGCTTCCATTTTAACAGTCTAACAACATTTATTGTTTTAGAGCAGACAAATTTTTCCAATATTTATGAAGCAACTAGCTGCTCCCCGCGCTTTCACCCGCGTAAGTGTCGATCCCGTGGGAATATCAGCATAAAAAGTAGCCTATATGTTAATCCAGGGTGTCGGCTATTGTGGTACGCAATTAGGGCACTGGTGCCTCTCCAATACTAAGGTTATCAACCAGTCCGTAACGTAGAGATCTACGTTGTGGAATGGGCAACTTCAACATTCTGACTAACTGACTGAATTCTAGACAATTCAAAGTGTAAATGGTTTACTTCAAATAAATGCTTTAAGTTAGTTTATAGAAGATACAAATCCAACATTTAAATTGTCGGTTCCCAAAATCCAAAGAAGACCGCTGTAATAAAAAGCGAACCGATTCGCTTTTTATTACAGCGGCCTACTCTCAGTCCGTCAACGAACACGAGCCCTTCCGAAAGTAATTCAAAACTTCGGTATGAACCCTACACCTGATTAATTAACTTTTTCGGAAGGGCAAAAACACTACGGGAATAGGGGCAACTGTTACATCGTGGTGTCATTCATTCTTTAGGCGGGCCCCAAATTAATGTTCTTAAGTGATAAGAAGTTGAAATCGCCCGTAAGTTCAGCCAAAACTACGAAAGCCATACTTAGGAAATAGACCTCAATAAAACATGTACATGTAGTGAATTAGTACCAGTTCTCGTGCGATTCAAAATCAGTCAAAAACAGCATTTTCCAAAAGTCCCCAACGCAATCTCCGAATCAGTGAATGGATCTTTAATAGCTGTGCTTGCGACAACTTCATATTTACGTCTTTATCTCCTTCGTAATCCAAGAAATGCCTAAGTAATAATCCTAGAAATTCTTTAGAATAATTACTAAACCTTCTCGTACTAAACCGCAATGCATAGATGCCAAATGCCAAAGCATAAATTGTAACCACGCTTTGCATTTACGTATTTGCGTACTTACCTATGTTTTTGAAATGTTTAGTGGTTAGAGCATATTTTGTGGTGACAGATAGCCTAAGAGCTAGGCTTTTGCGTATTTATGACAATTCATTTTATTATCCCTTCACCATTCCCCTTTACTCTATTAGGTAAACTAGCTTCTGCCCGCGACTTCGTCCGCGTGAAATTTCACCCTCCCCGTATTAACCCTCTTAAGGGTGGAATTTCGATAAACCCTTTCTTAGTGGATGGATACCTACTCTTCACTAAGAACACACCCTCCAAAATTTCATGTCTCTTGGACCAGCGGTTTAGGCTGTGCGTTGATATTATCAGTCAGTCAGGACTTTTACACAGGGTGAATTTTTCTAGAGGGCGTGGATGGCCAAATCCGAAACTATGAGGAATAGCGAAAAATACTCAAAGGAGTCTCGGGCTCGATTTTGATAAAAACTAAAACTGCATCATTGGATTTTTGGAAAATCCATATTTCAAGCCAAGGATCGAGTTAAAAATTACTTAAAATAATAATTTAAATTATCATTTAGATCAGAGAAGCCAAAAGCAATCGTGTTAGACCCATTCGCCATAGTGAACCAGAAGTACGATGCACAATTCTATTTCTTGTCACGGCAAGATTCTAACACGTCTAAACTACTGACCAAACTTAAAGAAAGCCAGAGTGTTAACAGGAAAACGATACTGGTCATACGCTCTTGCACTTGGGTACTCTTCATCCTGGTAAATTCAAGAGCACACTTAATTGATTTCATTATATAGAAATCACTTACATGATAAACAGTCAACCTAAATTCTATCATTAGCGAGAAAACCGCACAGTTGGCACTATCGAAGTAAGAAGAGACATAAAATGGCGACGGATTGAAAATAAACACCAACATAATAAAGCTAACGGTCTGTAAGCAGCCTAATCGCTACCAAAAGCGTATTAGTACGTTTTATAGCCGTCCTTGTATGCTGAGACTAAGACTAAGTCACAATTAGAGAGTAGAAGCGGTTTCATAAATTGCTCAATAACCACCACTTCTTCATTTGTGCCAAAAGATGGGAACCTGTTTTTTTTTTAATGGCATCTCGCAGGTCACTATAGGAGGATGTCGTCTGCTTAGCCGTACTTGCCTGTGGGTGCCACAGTAAATTAAGGCCTCCAGCCAGGGCTTAAAAAACTTAAGAAAGTAAGCGACTACACGCTAGGGCACCCTCTGTGGGGTACGGACCTCGGCTTAGTGCGTCGCTGGGAGAGGGCAGCAAGGGAAATAATTCCGATAAAGCTTTGATCGGAATTATTTAGGGACGAATTTAAAGCTACAGGCTCAGCGGCGTGGGCTGGCACAATCGAGGGTAAGGGCGGAGAAAGGAACCTCTCCGAGTGACGGCTACAAAACTCGTAGAAGTTCTCTTCTTATTTCTTCTTCAACTACGGCATAAGCGTTTGTCTGGTGTCAAACTCAAACTCAAAGCATTTATTTCAATTAAACCAATTACAGGCACTTTTGAATTGTCAAAGGGTCGGTCAGTCGGAAAGATGAAGCTAGTTGCCCATTCCAAAGTGTAGGTACCTATGGAGAAGAACGGGCAAGAAACTCCATGGACACTTTTAAATCAAAATAATATGGTTACAAAGTCTTGGTGTACAATGGGCAGTTAGCTCTTCCAAACTTCCAAATTGCTACTGACTAATCATCCATAACAGCGATATGATAAATGTTCTCGTATAGCTAGCACGATTGGAGAAGAAGCCAAAACAAGGCACAGTAATACTAGATATATTATGTACACACGGCTACACATCAAGCTATACATAACCAGTATAAGCGGACTTCTGATTGTAAGAAAAAACCTATACAGTGCGAGGTCAGCTAAAAGTGGAAATGTATTGCTTTATATTCTGCCGTACTAGCGATAAGAGCAGTAAGTATGTTTTGCGTAGTTTTGAGTAATTGGCGCGCAAAGTTTTTGTTACAATTTTGTTTTTCCGGACTTCTTTTTTTAAGTTATATTAATTGTGATGGTTGAAACGTGTAGCCCAAATAAAGCGCTTTTATATTCTTCACTCAATAAAATTGTATATATATTAGAATAGTTTTAAATGACGAAAATCCTTTTATATCTAGTGTTAGTTGAAGCAACTGAAATATCAATTGCTTAGAATAATAGCAGTAAGTAGTAAGTTACTGCTGTTATTATAAGTAACTCATAATAGGTTTAGATTATAGCTTAGAAATAAAAACAAAGTGTTAGATTAAAAACGTTTATGTTTATTAATATTTCTTTACTTACATAATTATTATTATATTAAATAACGAGGTTTCACTAGTTTCACTATCTGAGAACAATAAAATTTTAAGAAAATAAACTATTATACAAATTTAAATCAGTCTTTCTTACTTTGAAAGTCTTATAAAATAATTATATTTTTTTTATTGAGCTCCATTCTACTCTCGTATATTATTATAATACAAAAAACTTTAAAAAATATATAAACATTGGCAAGTTAGCCATATTTCAAAGTAACAAACAAAAAAATCAGCCTTTCTACGTATACAATTTGAGATCAAACTAAGTTAAAATACTAGAATAAAAAAAATCAAACATAATGTAAGAAATAAAATAACAGAACCTTTTTTTGGGGTGTCATGATATAACAAAACGCATAAAACTATCTAGCAAAACTTAATCTATATCACTGACTTATTTGAAAAAGGTAAATTTAACCAAAACCCCTTTCTGTTATCTGGCATTAATTCTAACAGTTTCTTTAAAATCTCAGTCTTCGTATATTCTGGAATTTCTCTGGGTGTCAATTTTGAACTGAATTCAGGAAATGTTCTTGATTTCAGATACTTCAACTGTAAAAAGTCTAAGCTTTGTACTTGTTCGTCAGCATGGTTAGTTTTGTATTGCAGTGTGAACTTGCCTCGATTTGCGACTAAAACCATAATATCTTTAAGGTACACTCTAGGTTGTACTTTCCTCATTTTATGTTGCGAAGATAGGTCGATATAATTGTAAAAATTATCGACTTCCATTATTTTTACAATGGTTTTTCTTGAGTTCGCTTGCTGCACTGCATCAACGAAGTCGTTAAAATCATAGACCTTATTTTTTCTTTGTAAAGCCTGTTCCACCTGATGGTGAAAGCTGTCTGCGGACATAAAAGTATGACCAGGTTCAAAATACTTCAAGGTGATTGTTTTCGCATTTATTTCATTGCTGTTAATAATATACACCAGATAACTCAAAATAGCCCAGTTTTTATTTTGTGCAGAACAATTATCCATCCATAATACGATATGATCAGCATCACGTTTATGTAAAAGAAATGCATTTAGTGTCGAGATAATATCTTCCTGTTTTCTTCCAGTTATACTCTCGTTCCAGACGGCTGCAAAAGGCACGTTATCTTTTTTAGATCTTCCTAAAGGTACAAAGCTTTCGTTGAAGGCAATGACTCGTGGACAAAATATTGCGCACTTAAATTGCTCTATTCGCGGTATCATTATTACTTTTTGTAAATCTACGGAGTAGTAGATGGAACCTGTTGCCTTTTCAGCTTCCTTAACATCATTTTTGTACGCCTTACGGGACTGTGTATATCTGGATTTATGGATTGCAAAACTGGTGCAGAGCTCACAATCCATGTTTTGTAATTCATGATTTTTATGGAATTCGAATTGGGCACATACTTCGCATTCCTCATTTCCTAAATGTGCAAAAGAAATATTCATTTCTTCCTTCTTAGCTCTTAAATTAAAATCATTCTTGCATTATATCAGCGGCAATGGTATGTCGAATTAAAAAGCTGATACTTTAAGTAAATTGAACTCTCAAATTCAATAATATATTTTTCTTATTTTAGTCACAGTTTAATATAGGTAATTATGATTATTACTGCTTACAGTGTAAGTGATCAAGACCGAATGTGATACTTCACATTCGGTCCTTGCTTAATATAACCACAGAATGATGAGTTACTGCAGATATTCTAAGTATTCAAAGAAGAATAAAAAACATACATTACATAATATATCCACAGTATGTTTAGTTACTGCCGATATTCTAATCAATTAAGACCTAATTAAAAACAAACTCTACTTATTATATCCACAGTATATTTAGTTACTGCTGTTCTCCTAAGTCATTAAGGCAAAATAAAAAACATGCTTTACTTATTATATCGACAGTATACACAGTTACTGCACATAATTTAAGTAAAAGTAAAACCTAAATGATAGAGCTTTACTTACTAATCCGGGGTAACTATACTTACTGTTGTTATGTTAAGGAAGATTTGTCATTTATTGGACTTACTGCCTTTATCCTAAACGAAATTTACTGCTTCCCGATAAGCTATTAAAACAGGTGTCAGCACATCTGGTAGGGCTCATTGCGCTGATTCGGGATCAATTTTTAACTCATTTTATCAAAAATTTCACTTACTGCTAATATCGCTAGCGCGGCAGTATTGTGTAGCCGTGTGTAATTGACGAGGATTTCTAGTTTTTTTTTTTTTTACTTAAGGAGAATGGGTAGTTGTAGCCCGCGAAATTCAATTTTTCTTACGTTTTTTGCCATTTTCAGGTCAGTGTCAGGTTTTATCTTGATTAAAATATGATTTGCGACTATAATAGACATGTATTTACAGAATTATAGTCATTAGAATCATTAATATATCTGATCTCTTTAAGTTAGATTTCTACCATCAACACTTTTCTATACGAGATTTGTTCTTAACGGTAGAAATCTAACTTAGAAAGATGTATTAATGATTCTAATTATTATATAATTCTGTAAATACGTACCTGTTATTGTCGCGAATCATATTTTGATCAAGATACAACCTGACACTGACCTGAAAATTTCAAAAAACGTAAGAAAAATTGAAATTCGCGGGCTACAACTACCCATTCACCTTAAAGGAGTTCTGGAATTCGTGTTAGTAGAACTGGATAAACAGACATTAAATTCATGTTTTATCAATGCAAATATTGCTTATCTTTTGCAGGTGTACAAACATGTTACGAAAACGTTACTAGTGAATTTACATAATATTTTGAGTTCGACATGATAAAAAGGACTCTGTAAAATCTAGCATATAAATGACTAGCTTCTGCTAGCGACTTTGTCCGTGTGAAATTCCTCGTTCCCCGTCCCACCGCGTTGCCTGCCTCGTTTTCACTCAGCGTTCTTTCTGAGTTTTATGTTTTTTCTCACCTCTTAAGGGTCTTAGCTTGATGTTAAATAGCCTATAGCCTTCCTCAAGAATTGGGCTAACAAATGCAAAAAGAATTTTTGAAATCCGACTGGTAGTACCAGAGATTGGCGCGTTCAAACAAACAAATTATTAAGCATTATTATTAGTAAATAAATTATTCAGCATTATTATTAGTAAAAAGCAGTAGAACCCCTCCAAAAGACTCAACGATGAAGCTAGACCTTAATCAACCTGGCAGCAAGGTCGTTAAAAGATGCCCATCCATAGATATAATTACCCATCTCTCCACTAGTCCAATGCTTACTCTAGGATGCATATCCGGTAGGCTCTTAAATCCTTACCTATCCTTCGAGCACGTCTTCTCTACCATTACCGCGCCCCCCGGTCTATTCCTTCATATGCAATGGTCGCTGTAGCACCATGAACATATATGAGGCTACGAATCTACGGAGCTAGTGCGAATCTTGAGGTTCATTCGATTAATCGAGTCTGGTTTAACCATGCTGGGATCGGTGCAATTCATTCATTCATTCATTAGTACAGAAGATTGTAAGGCATTTGTTATAGTGTGTCCAATTTTCAACAAGATAGACAGATAGTAAACTAAGCCGTTACACGTGTCACGGTCGGGACTATCTAGTGCTGCTAAACCGCTAGAAGCTAGCTCTGATATTACTGTATATGTATTGAAAACCGTAGTTTTATAATAGCTGTGCGCAGACCCGAGTCAAGAGAATCTTCAGACAGACTATCGCTATAAAACAATTATGCGAACAATCGGCGACAAATCAGAGGGGTAATTGCGTAACAGACTAACAGTAGGAATGGACATACCAACTGAATTTCGACAAACTGTAATACGACAAGATTTTATTTCGACACTATAGTACTCCGACACATCTTCATTTCGACAATACTTTAGTTCGAAATACCTTAAAGTTCAACAACATTCCTTGCGTTATTACGTTGCGAGCAGACGAATTTTTCGAACATATGAAGCAATGGATTGGCAATATCCTTCAAAATGTAGTGTACGATTGTGTCTGATAGTATGTTACGCAGTTAGTTGACAGTTGACAAAAATATACTTATTGTGAAAAACAGTTTTGAACTTTAAGACAAACTATTCATATCTTCATTTGTATTAAAATACGGAAAAAATGGGTAGTAATTTGCTTATCAATTAATTTCGCTTTAAAACTTGATCGATATAATGACATGAATGACTTTAGACCGTCGTACATTGCCTATTCCTAGAACAAACATTAAATTCCACTTATCTTTTATTCAGCAAGGCACGCAATGTATCGATTGTCTTTTTAACAGTCGAGACACAGTTCGCGAATTCCACTTCAACTATTAAGTCGGGGCACGAATCGATTCATCGCATCGTTCGATTTGAGTGTTGCTGAGAGGCTATGGCCCAAAATGTTTTTGAGGAGGGTTTTGTACTTTTGTATCACAAGATGGTTTATTTCTGTTGCTTATTATTCAGGAAACGCAAAATGTAGATGTGATTTAGTGTATAGTCTTATTAGCTTGCATTGCCATTGAAAAGTTTCTATATGTATGTCTGTAATTTATATGGTATACATAATAAAGAGTATTCTATTCTTTCTGCCAGTTTATTCTGTAACAATTCCACTTGATCCTTTTGACAACTTAGTTCAGCTATGTTTTCACGATGAGATTTTTAGAGAATAGATCGCCTAGTTTCAGGTTATTTGCTTGCAAATCGTTTTGTCTTGTCGTTTTAAAACTCGAAGCATTTATTTCAATTAAACTAAATGCAAGCACTTTTGAATTGTCAAGGAGTCGGTCAGTTAGAAAAGATGAGCTAGTTGCCCATTCCAAAGCGTAGTAACCCTCTTTGGAGAAGAAAGGCTAGAAACTCCATGGACACTATTTTAAATCAAAATATATTATTCTGATTTCGAAGAGACGTAGCTTGTTTTATGGGAGAAATGAGTACATAAAGGTGCCAGCAATCATCACACCTGCCACAAACATCCAAACCACACCAAACTTATTATAAGATGTCCAGAACTCCAGGCAACTAACAAAGCAATAATAAAATTTGTCAGAGCGTGCTGCGAGCTAGACAAAAAGGGCGCTCCGTCAATAGAAATAAAAGAGAGTGCACGGTCCGACTTGCAGCCGGGACCGGAGTGACGCCGCTTGGTAACTAGCTGTCGCAAAGGCATTTTAGGGTTCCGTAGTCAACTAGGAACCCTTATAATTTCGCCATGTCTGTCTGTCCGTCCGTCCGTCTGTCCGTCCTCGCTTAATCTCTGTGACCGTTAGCACTAGAAAGCTGAAATTTGGTACCAATACGTATATCAATCACGCCGACAAAATGGTAAAATAAAAATTGGAAAAAAATGTTTTATTAGGGTAGCCCCCAGTATATGTAAAGTGGGAAGTAATTTTTTTTTTAATTTCAACCCTAACGTGTGATATATTGTTGAAAAGGTATTTAAAAATGAATAGGGGTTTACTAAAATCATTTTTTGATAATGTCAATAATTTCGGAAATAATCGCTCCAAAAGTAAAAAACAATGTGTCCCCCCCCCCTCTAACTTTTGAACCATAAGTTTAGAAAATATGAAAAAAATCTGAAAAGTAGAACTTTATAAGGACTTTCTAGGAAAATTATTTTGAACTTGATAGAAACAACAGTTTTTGTACAAAAAAGACAAAAAGTTGTACAAAATCATTTCTGGACTAAGTTCGTAGTATAATCGTATATTATGCAAGCATTTTTTTTTAACTTCGTTTACATATTTTATTATCCTGAACGTACCTGAAAAAAGAATTATTAAAATCGGTTCTCGCAATCCAAAATTACCACCGAAAACTTCTGGCAAGTCTATGTATTAATTAGTAACCCAATTCCCCGAGAGATGGCGCTGTAGGTACTTATTACATTGGGTCGGGTATTATCGAATTGTACGTGGGAACACTTATTGTGACGGACGGGAAACTACGGAACCCTACACTGAGCGTGGCCCGACACGCTCTTGGCCGGTTTTTTTTTTCTTATTTTTTGCGTTATGGAAAATGGCAGTTGGAATATTTTACGCTGTTGGTTAGATGGTGGGTTAGATTTTTTTTAAGGCTAATGTTAGGACTATACATGATGTAACGGAAGAAACGCAAGTCCTGTAAGTAGTTTGTTCATAATTGACTACTGAATCGTCTTCAGTAACGTTTAATATAGGTATTTTGTCAAAAATTATGTATTTTGGCATACTGGCTACCGATTGAGCCAAAGAAAATTCAATCTTATCCCAAGGAAATAAAACTCAATTTCAAATGCATAAAGTAATGAAAATAGCTTCAAATAAATTAAGTTTTGGTCATTGTATTATGCTTTTAACTCAATACTGTAATTGGGGTGTATGAGGAAGACCTCGTACACGCGACTTTTATTTACAATATGTAACATAATTAACACAAGAGTGTTAATTATGTTACATATTGTATAAATAAAAGTTTATTTGAACAGCATTTTTAAGTAGGCATCGCTAACGTTTGCGTTGCTAAGGGCATTGTGTTTTGTTATTGGAAACCGCGAAAGTAATAAAATAAAATATAATTATGATTGACAGTATTTAAAAGAAAATATGTTTTGAAATTACTACTCTATTATCCTGAAAGTCACATGATATCTTCAGTGAACCTACATTATTTTATAAAATAATATACTTTTATTATCTAAACAATAGCAGCAACTATATTATTCGAGAATATACTAACCACAGTTAATAATGCAGACTATTTGTGTACGCACTTGCGTTTAATTTATGACCACAATACACTTTTATTTATTTTCTTCTTTTTACGGAGGAAATCATTAACTATTGTTTTAATTACTGAAACGTTTATTATTGTGAACAATTTCCATTTCATGCTTACATGTATAAAAATACTACTTGACGCATAACTTGTCTAAAATATGGCGGTAAAGTATTTTCCTTTCGCTTTCATTTAAAAAACCAGACAAACCAAATAGATTTATAAGTTATAAACTTGAAAGAAATCGTATTGACTTCATTTGCATTGTTTCAGCGTTAATTAATTTAGACTCGCTTTCCACCACTATCTCGCCTTATACAATATTAATCATAGATTAGAAGTTTATAACAGAATAATTGATTATTGTCTTCAGTATGTCAGCTAGTAACAGTACGTACATGTACAGATTTTATATAAAACAATGAAGCTGCCGACGATGGTGCACGCTTGCCTTGCCAAAAATACTAGCTTTCGCCAGCGGCTGCGACCGCGTGGAGGTCGGAAATTCTCCCACGGGAACTTACTACCGGGATAAAAAGTATCCTATGTGTTAATCCAGGTTATAAACTGTGTGTCAATTTTCATCCAAATCCGTTCAGCCGTTTTTACGTGATTGAGTAACAAACATCTAAACATACAAACTTTTACATTTACCTATAAAATTAGTAGGATAAGATTTAAACCCCAAGTAATGAATAAATCCCACTAAACCCCTATTCCAATGCCACACAAGTACACAAAAAAAACAAAAGAATGCTAAGCGCCATACTGCCATCAAAATGCACTGACAGCTACCTACCATGGCGGTGCAAGGGGCAGTGGGGAGCTGGGGACCGAGACGTGTGAAAATAGGCCGGACGAGGCCGGACGACCCTCCCCATTGTTGCCGCAGTTTTTGTTACATCTTCTGACCAGACATTCTTTGAGTCGAGCCGGTACGGTTATAGGTACAGGACGTAAAATAGATGACGGTTTGTGGAATTTATTTGTAAGTCATTAAGTTAGTACTAGAGTGGTATACAAACAAAAAAAAAAGACGGGTTGCACTCCGGGAGTGCCGGCAGAATTGAAAACTTGAATATTAACGTTGTGCATTTTTGATATTTTTCATTAATAGGTGCACTTTGTTCAATTTCCATATTTTAAACAATTATATGTTATACTAGCTTCTGCCCGCGACTTCGTCCGCGTGAAATTCGTACTTTCCTCTAAAAGTTTCGAAAATGTATGTTGGTATGATCTTTATAATTAACTTAAATAAATAAGTATTCGGGCCAATTTTTAAGTTTATAGAACAAAGGAATCAGATTTTTCAAAGAAACTATCCCCGCTTTTCACCCCCACAGGGGTAGAATTTTGAAAAATCGTTTAAGATGTGTTCATAACTTGACTCAAAGTTTATTTATATACCAATTTTCGAGTTAATCAAGCCACGCAGTAAAATCCTCCCCTTTAAATTTAACTACCTCTTTTCATACAGTTAGGGGTAGATTTTCGAAAAACCCTGATACACGTTATTAATTATTTTTAGTCCTTAGTATAAATACTGAGTTTTAAGTTAATCGGACAGGGCGTTAAAATTCTTCCATACAAATTTTAACACCCCCCCCATTACCTCTTTAGGGGGTATTTTAGAAAAACGAAAAATTCCAAACTTCATAATTTACTTAGATAAGTATTCGTGCCAAGTTTCAAGGTTATTAACTCAATAAATAAGATTTTTCATACAAACAAAATCCCCCCTTTTCACACCCTTAAAGGTTGAATTTCCAAAAACCCTTTCTTATTCGATACCTACTCTGCACAAAGAACACAACCTCCAAAACTCATGTCCCTAGGACCAGCGGTTTAGACTGTGCGTTGATATTTCAGTCAGTTCGTTCATCCCCCTTTGGGGGAGAAATTATCAAAAACGCTGAGACACATATAAATTAATTTTCAATCGTTAGCCTAAATACAAAATTTGAAGACCCTAACTTTTAAACTGACAGACTTTCATACACAACTTCATCCCCCTTTTTAACCCTTTGGGGTTGGAATTATCAAAAACGCTGAGACATGTATAAATTAATTTTTAGTCGTCAGCCTAAACACAAAATTTGAAGATCCTAACTTTAAAACTGACGGACTTTCATACAAACTTTCATCCCCTATTTAACTCCCTTAGGGGTTGAATTAAAAAAAATCCTTCCTAATTCCTTGTCTACATTATAAAGGGAACCATTGTGTAAAATTTCAAAATAAATACCTATAACTACTTTAATTAATAAAAGTACCTACGCTTAATAATTTGTAATTTGAACGAATATTTAAACACTACCAAAACAACTAATACATGGTCCTAACTTTAGCTACCTTACACTTAAAATCTAAGTGACTATTTAAACTAAAATATTCTTATAGAATTATAACCAGAAATATATACAACTCACAACAAAAAAGAAATGAAAATAAAGCTGAAACGCCTGTGCAATACTATCTACCTATACCTACTTCACTTAAAAATAAATACTTATAACTACTTTAATTAATAAAAGTACCTACGCTTAATAATTTTTAATTTGAACGAATATTTAAACACTACCAAAACAACTCATACCTATTTTACAAAATAACAACAAAAGAAATTCAAATAAACTATTTAAAGACTAAAAGTCGCGCTGATAAGCAAGGTTTCTCAATATCAATTATTGTCTGTCAATAAGGTCGAACGCTCTAAACGCATCAACAGCCAAAATATATTGAATGAGGCTCGCTCTTTTTTTTTTTTTTTTGTAATGGCATCTCGCAGTTCAACCTATGAGGTTGTCGTCTGCTTAACCGGGCTTGCCTGTGGATGCCTCAAAATTAAGGCCTCCAGCCAGGGCTTGCGGCTCGCTCTCGGACCTCCCGCCTTTTTATAGCCGCCGCCGCGACCCGTGTCGAGCGCGGCAAACGTTACACAAAAATAATCCTTATAGCATGATTCAGTCTTCACGTGCGACGGCGCGATGGCTTATTTCATGTATAAGTTTGGTGTTTCTATACCGATTTCTATGATTCTTTTTTTATTGAATAGGTAATAATGTTAACTTTTTTAAATTAGGGATGAGTGAGAGTATTATAAACGTAAGAGTAAACAAATATAATCAGAATGCTCCGAACTGCTAAGCTATCAGGAGTTACACGTGTTATTGTGAGTCAAACATAAAAGATAGACATATGCTGTTGCGGGATATTTTTTAGACAATTTTATGTGGAATATTTCCGTCATACATGATTTCTATGTAACTTTAACCATTATGGCTGCACACGCGACGGAAGCTTAAAAAATGGAGTAACTTCTCCCGTTTTCCCAACATTTCCCTTCACTACTCTGCTCCTATTGATTGTAGCGTGATGAAAAGTATACTATAACCTGCCCAGGAGTATGAAGAATAATTGTACCAAGTTTCGTTAAAATCCGTCCAGTAGTTTTTGTTTCTATAAGGAACATACAGACAGACAGACAGACAGACAAAAATTTTACTGATTGCATTTTTGGCATCAGTATCGATCACTAATCACCCCCTGATAGTTATTTTGGAAATATATTTCATGTACAGAATTGACCTCTCTACAGATTTATTATAAGTATAGATTATTTATATGTGAAGACGACCTAGAATAAAATTAAGTACTGTACCTAGGTAAAAGAATTAAAAATGAAGCCATGACAGATAAATCAAATATTTGATAGGTAAGAATCTGACAGACCCCTCCACACACCCCAGGGTGGTGGACATCCATGAGTATTTCATTACATCCATGGGCAACTACCTTCATCTTTCTGACTGACCGACCCCTTGACAAATCAAAACTGCCTGTAATTGGTTTATCCATACTAATATTATAATTGCGAAAGTGTGTCTGTCTGTCTGTTACCTCTTTACGCTTAAACCGCTGAACCGATTTAGATGAAATTTGGTATAGAGATAGTTTGAGTCCCGAGAAAGGACGTAGAATGGTTTTTATCCCGATATTCCCACGGGATCGAAACTTATGCGGGTGAAACCGCGGGGCGCTGCTAGTTTGAAATAAATGCTTTGAGTTTGAGTATGGTGGGTAAATCTCTGCATAACCAGGGGTTATGATATTAAACCTGTTTATTTAACAAACAGTCTTAAAGTATTCCAGTTACTTATGTAAATAACCAGAAACATATAATTCTTTTCATACTTAGTTATGCAAAGTCTGTAGTACGAGTTTATTCACAGACGTTCACTTGTTTTTTGTAGCTAATTTATAACTCAGTATGCATCCAGGATTGTTACCTAAACGAACATATGCACATACTTACCTAAGCTTATTTATAGCCAAGTAATATTTCACTGTTATGTATCCTATAGTTAATCTGTGAACAGCGTTGTGGGTTGCATCTTGCATGCAATATTGTTTGTAAATTTTGTGTAGGTATTACTATGTTTTTTTTTATATTGTAGCTGTTTGTTGTTCCTTTTGAATCAAATGAAATAAAAAAAGTGGCACTCCGGGAGTGCCGACAGAAGTGAAAACAGAATACTTTGCCAACACTCACTGACATATCGGATATACATGATACATTAAAACCGAGTACATCCCGAGGACAGCCGAACACATCCGAAGCGGTGTCGCTTACGGTGACAGTGGCGCGAATTCAATGGTTTTTTTTCATCTGAAAAAATGCAGAACGCGCCTAAAGAAGTTTTCACTTCAATAACTCAATATGCATAGTCAGTCAGAAAGCAGTGGTAACGGCCGCGACTTACGAGTTGTAGGTTCGAACTCAGACAGGCGCTTTACGGAGACTACAATTACAAGATCTACTCTACAATTAATTCGCAAAATTCAAACGCATTTTCTTCTAAAGTATTGATAGATATGTATTTTATGGTGTTCTTTTGATCATCGTATTATCGAAACCATACAGCCTAATAAATACATCTTTAAAATACATCTTTTCACAGTGTTGCAATTTTTATTTCTCGAGGAAAACACTTTTGAATTTTGCGTAACTGTAAGGTAGATATGCTCGTGTCTGTATTAGATTATTAACTAAAGAAAAGAACACAAGAAATAGTGCATAGTAACATAGGTACCAACCTATGTTTGGAACTTATGCTAAGAGTTGTGCAACAAAAAATGAGGCTGATCGGTTAACTGTGTCAGCGCGATCGTTAGCCCAACCAATTTGAAGAATGGTGTTGTTTTATGTTTATTTTCACCGATCTATCGAGAAATTTAAATAATAAAGAATTTAAGGTTACTGACGTTTAAAACACCAATTATAACAATTATGTCTTATACCAAATCACTACCAATACTAAACGCTGAGACAAAAATTAAAATAAAAGCATGAAAACATTTCAGATCTTCTGAATCATCACCCAACAGCATAAGAGCCATTGTAAAGACAACAGAATATTCTTCAATTTCTAACCATGTTATCTTAAAGACGACCAACTTTTTATTAACAAGATAACTCTAGCGAGATAAAAACAAGACATTCACATCGAAACCCATTCATGCTTATATTGGGACATACTAGCGGTGATTCATACGAGGCTGCCTACTCACCTTGATTATATATTATATAAATACATATTATATAGGTACTACGTTATAATACAGGGTAATTGGAAGATGGGCGCAAAGCTTTAAGGCGAAGATAATACAGACAATTTAGAACCATTTAAGGTGAATGGGTAGTTGTAGCCCGCGAAATTCAATTTTTCTTAAGTTTTTTGCAATTTGCAGATCAGTGTCAGGTTGTATCTTGATCCAAATATGATTCGCGACTATAATAGACATGTATTTACAGAATCATAGTCATTAGAATCATTAATATATCTCTTTAAGTTAGATTTCTACCACAAACACTTTTCCATACGAGATTTGTTCTTAACGGTAGAAATCTAACTTAGAAAGATGTATTAATGATTCTAATTATTATAATTCTGTAAATACATACCGGTTATAGTCGCGAATCATATTTTGATCAAGATACAACCTGACACTGACCTGAAAATTGCAAAAAACGTAAGAAAAATTGAATTTCGCGGGCTACAACTACCCATTCACCTTAAGCCATGTTTGTCTTAGACGAAGTCTTACCAATTTTTTTTTACCTAATTTTTTTAATGTCCAATGACTTAAAGGCCTAAAAATGTTTCGCTAGATTGCTTACTCAAAGTGGTCGAAGATATATTCAATATGTTATGTAATATGCTTAAGTAAACTCACGTGGAAGTACAATGTTTGAAATAAATTCGCCCGTATCTTTTGTGCTCTAAAGGTCAAGTTTGGTTTGTCGTTGGAATATAATGGAAATACCTAGCCATATTTATAAATGTCGTGGGAAGATCCCCAGCCAGATTTGGAATAATAGGGTAGGGACGAGCAGCAGCATCTTTCCAATTCTGTGTATCGCTCTGGGTCTACCTATCGTGGTGATAATCTAACTGTTCCTTATACTGCAGGTTCTTCTATAGCTGTTATAATTTTAACTGTTGCTAATTGTCCAATAACTGGTTAAAATTGTCGCTTTGAGCAACAACCTCCACGATCCTAAAATGAACTAGCTAGCAGTGTAACAACTTTAAACATAATCAGCCAGCCTATAATTTTCCCACTGCTGGGCTGGAACACAGGCCTCCTCTCGGTGAGAGGGAGTGGACAGTAATCGACCACCCGGGCCCAGTGCGGGTTGGTAGATGTCACAAGTCTTCGAATTTTTTTTGTCTTGGACATGCCTGTTTCCTCACATCGTTTTCCTTTACCGTGTGTTGTATTTCATAATAGGTTGTGTGTGGTTTCGATAATACGATGATCGTAATAATACTATAAAATATAATTTTCAATATACTTTAGGAGTAAATCTTTTTCCTCACGATGTTTTCCTTCACAGTTTTGAGAGCAGTGGTGATGAAATAATTATTTACACAAAGTAAAGCGCCTGTCTGGATTCGAACCTACGACCTACAACTCGTAAGTCGAGGCCGTTATCACTTGGCTACCACTGCTCCCTAAACCACAAACCTGCTTAGGCCCTAAAAAAAGACATTGCATGTTCCACATATTAATGATAAAAAATTATTGACAAATAAATGAATTTAATTGAAAAATTGCACCAATACACGCCCAGTTGTTTACGAGGTTAGAAATACGGTACAGACAGACAGACGCGGTCGTACGTACTGATACGAGCTTTTAACGTAATTAATAAACATATGGCTCCGTTTTTGGGTCATGCTTGCTTTTGCTCTTATTTTGTTTACGTTTCATGTTTTTGCGAAGTGGTAGCAAATTGATTACTACTTTCAGTCTATATAATACCTGAAATATGAGCGATGTGGAGTTGAAGTGTTCTTTACATTTCGAAGGAGAGTATCTAAGCTCACTATACCTAAGTTTTCACAGTGAGATTTCTTACAGAATAGACCGGCTGGTTGCCGCTTAGAGGGTTTTCTACATATTGTGTGTAAGAAAAACCTCACTCGACTTTTCATTTACTGCCAATTTAATTGTAACTAAATAATCAAGTAAAATATTAGATACTTATAACATAAGGCCTTTTTTCCCCTGAAGAGTTACGCAGAGTTGAGCCCACGTTTCGCCAGTTATGTTTAATGAAGTTACATATTATATGGACCTATAAATGAATATAAAACCACGTTGCTACTTAATACGACCACTTTTCCTTCATTCTGAGCCAAAATTAAATGTCACTACCGAATTATTTTGCAAACCAAACTGCGTGCTCGGTGACCCACACAATATTTCAAAATTGTAACCCATTTTTGATCACTTTCCTAATTAAAGTAGCCAAACTATAGCCCGGGCCGTAATTGGTTCCAAGTTAAAATGGCCGTAGTGGAGCCTGAACAAATATTTGAACAGTTGATGGGAACTAGACGCTGCCAGCAAAAAAAAATGTTTGTTTTATTATTGAACCAAAGAAAGTTATTAGACGGTTTTTATTAGGTACATTATATTATTATGTTTGGGTTGTACTTCAAGTTTTCTGTAAGGAAAAGTTGCTGGCTGGTTTTCCTTAATTGAGAAGGAATGTATCTAATTTTTTTTTTTTTTTTGTGAATCGGCATCTCGCAGTTCAACCTTTGAGGTAGTCGCCGGGCTTCCCTGTGGTTGCCTCAATAAATTAAGGCCTCCAGCCAGGGCTTAAAAAAAATTAAAAACTCAGCGACTACACGCTGAGGGCATCCCCTGTGTGGTACGGCCCTCGGCTTAGAGCGTCGCTGGGAGAGAGCATTTAGGGACGAATTTAAAACTACATGCTCAGCGGCGCGGGCTGGCTCGAGCAAGTGTCGGGGCGGACATGGTATGGGGCGTCGCGACAGGCCTCGACGGCGAGGACGAATGTTTCTAAAAGGATCCATTTCCAGCTGCCTCGTTTGTCTACTGGTCGCAAGCGCTACTGCTGAGCATGAGGTTCTGGGTCGGGCAAAGTGTTACTGGATTTTTCTATCTAGAATTTCTCAGTAGCAGCCCGGAGGCTGGATTTGTGGAGTATTCCCGTTTGAGCACCTATTTTTAGAGCACCTAGGAGAGACCCTATCAATGGAAGAAAAAATATATACGATTTGAAATAGGTGCTCTAAAAATAGGTGCTCAAACGGGAATACTCCGGATTTGCCCGGTTTATGGCAATAGGCTCGCCCCCTATTACGTGGGACTTAAACATTATGGCGAAATGTGGGTGTACTATTTAATATTATTTAGGTAAACTTTTCGTACACAAAGTAGGTATAGACGCCAGCACATCAACCTACCCGAAACTGTCTCCCAATCAACTTTGAATCTTATGCTTTAACAATAAAGTTGAAAATCTATTAAAGAAATTTGACAGATTGTAGTAGCTTGATGTGCTGGCGTCTGTACAAAGACCAGACCTCTGCCTTACCCTTCGAGGGACGCAGGCGTGATATATGTTATGTTCTTATCAGTAATTGCGATTTTTTCTTCTTGGTTTAGCATGACCGCCGTAGAAACAGGTTTTGTCGATGGAAGAATAGACAAAATAACAGATTGTAGAAATATTTGTACGCGTCTAAGCATGGCAATGTGTCATTTTGTCTATTCTTCCGTCGAAAAAACGTCGTCATGCTGCGCGTGATGGACATTTTGTATCTTACGTCGCGCGTCGTGCCATGTAGACGGAGAACTCTTTAACCAAACAATGACCTTTGAAAGAGACGAGGTGGTCTATAATTAGCTTACTACGATGAAGATCAGTCGAAACATCCTACAAATAAAGGAGAGAAGGTATACGTCAGCTAATAAAAGCCAATGTTTTAGTGCCCCAACATTTGCTGGAACTAATCTAGATTTCTTTTTCAGGCAGACGGTATTACAGCAAGGCCTGTTTGGCTTGTTGGCCTGTTGTTTGATAAGTCATTTTAGGTCTGTTAAAGTAGGCTAAATTTGGGGCTAGGCAAGACCAGCGGGGTAATTGCGTAACGCACTCATCATCAGTAGCAATGGGTTTCATTTTGACAGTTGATCAATGGATTAGCAATATCTTTCAAAATGATTCAGATTGTGATTGATAGTTTTTTACGCAATTAGGGTACTGGTGCCGTATTATAACGTTTAACCTTTTCGACGCCCATGTATATAATGCGCGATGTGTCCTCCAGCGCCACGCTACAAATGTATAACGTATCTATAGTAAAACGTAGGGATGGGATTAATGTCTTATCGACAAATAATATTATAAGTTGAAATTAATGTTTATTCACCAATTTACGAAGCTAAATAAAAACTGATACCGTATTTTCATATTTTGTTTTATTTCATAAAAAAAATCAATATGAAAACCTGGATATATTTCCCATAATAAAAGAAAAGAATTGTAAATTTATTAGACGTGTGTTCTAGAAGGCACATCCCTATTTGTCTCCAAATGTAATCCTTCTACTTCATATCAAGTCGTTGGCGCTCGAGGCACGTCAAAATCTTTTTCGATATAAGGATGTCTAGATGTCGATGTCTATGGTATTTTTCTTTTTTCTATTCACTGTGGTCGAGTTACACGTGCATAACCTCAACCGATTCATGCATAATTTATTTCGTTTACTTACAATAAATAGAACCAAATACAATCAATAGAAGCTAGATACGTGGTTTTCTACGTGTTTTTTGAAGTGAAACTTCTTTAGGCGCGCTTGACTTGGGGAGTAAACTGGCGAATGCGTTACGAAAACGTGTGATCGCAAGTAGGGAAGGTACGTAAAAAATAGCTGGAAATACCTGGTGGAAAAACCCGGTCCCGGTCGCATAAATATGCGACCGGGTTTTTACACCAGGTATTTGCTTCCAAGTACGCACACCAGGTACCGACTCAAAATACTTGCAAGACTATTAAGTAGTTTATACGGCTACTCGCTCAAATACGTAGGTACTCAACTGCGTTAGTTTTCGCAAATGCGATCATGCTCCTTTTGGAACAATTTCGTATGCAAGTATTTTTTACCGACTTCACAAAAAGGAGGAGGTACTATGTTCGGCTGTTTGTATGTTTTTTTTTTTGTATGTTTGTTCATCGAATACTCCGCCAATTGTCGACGGATTTTCAAAATTCTTTTTTTGTTCCAAAGTAGATAGTTTTTAGGTGGTCCCACTGTCACCAAGTTAGGATCTGATGATGTGATCTTAGAGACCTTTAAATTTTATAGGCTCACTTATTGTTTTTCGCATATTTTACGAAGTATCTTGTGTATTTGCGTATGGTTGTCACCATCTCAGGTAGCTGGGCTGATGATGGAAGTTACAACTCCTTAACAGTAAGAAGTTACTCGAACAGGCAAGGACTGTTTTAGTAAATTGTTTTGATGTTTGATAGGGCATTTGCCACATTTGGTCTCATGATCATCAAGTCATGACCTGATGCTGCAGTCAGGATAGTCTGCAGAGTACCTAACTCCTCGACAACTAACAGCAGATATATCGTGTTAAGGCTCATTGAAAAGGGCTCGATGTGTGGATAAACGTACTGTTAATGAGGAACACCGAAGTACATAAAGACCTGATGCTGAAGCCAGGAGCATTAGAAAAAGTACCAGCCTTGAAATTACAGCACCGTAGTCGTGTTTGGGCTCATTTTAAACAGGACTAAATTTTAAGTTCAATGCAATGTTGACAAGTCTGGCCTGATGCTGCAGCCAGGATTATCAGCATCTAGTCTAAAAACATCAGGGCAGGATTTGATGATGGGATCCTGGAGAAATCGAAGGAACTCTTCAAATATTATAGGCACACCTATAGCGATTTGGGTATTTTTTAAAGTAACTCGTGCATTTGCTCTCGGAAAGCACTATTTGGTGTTGTGGAACTGATGATGAAGACCACAGATGGCCACCGGAACTACTCAATAATATCTAAGTATTTCACGGGTTGCGATTCGATTACTTTAATATGGTTACTAAGCAATTTATGCTCGTCACAATGTGAATGGTGATACGGAGCTGATGGTGGATCTGGAGAACTCCTCAACAATTAACTTCCCTGTATCGGGAAAAGCAATATTTTGTTTGTAAAAGGCGATGATCACTAGGCTATTGTAACTTAGATAAATTATAAGCAGACCCACTAAAAAGCGTGAAATAAAAACTTTTAAGAAAAAAAAAAACCGACTTTCAAAAAAACACTACAAAGTGAAAAATATCTTTAATTTCGGAAGTCGGTGGCAAAAAACTAAAATAAAGATCCAAAGACATCGACTTCCGAAATTAAAGTTATTTTTCACTTTGTAAAGTTTTTTTTGGAAGTCGGTTTTTTTTTTCTTAAAAAGTTATTTTTACTTTAATGGTTTGCAAGTATTTATTTGTAAACGCGATTTTGCTCCTTATTTATTCGAAGTCATTGATCAATTTCCTATGCAAGTAGTTTTACTTCCAACGGGGCTTTTGAATACGCGATTGTATTTCTTATCTGTATGAAGTTATGGATCAGTTTTCTATGCAGATAGAAAATACTTGAAAGTATCTCGCTCCGTTGTGCCTCGACGCTCGAGTACGTAGGTACTCAAATAGTTCAACAACCGCGTTTGTTTTCGCAAATGCGATCATACTCCTTATCAGTAAGAGCACAGATTACTTAATAGTACTGCGTACAGAAAGGACACTCCCTTCCTCGCCCTCATATCAGATACCGCACCTCACCCCGCACTTCGAGGTATTCGTCGCCGACTCTTTAGCAAGGGCGCTCGCGAACCGCAGCGCTGTATTGCTGACACACAATTATGCGATTTAAAAGTTTTATTTGAGTTTTAATCACGATGGTTGGATATTGTGATGCTTTTCCGAATTCGTATTTACATATACTGTTTGTATGATTTCGCATTTTTAATAACATGCGATTTAATAACCCATTATTTACAGATAAGTCATTTAAACTAAACTATTTTAGTGTTTTTATTTCATTACGAACCCGGCTATATAAATAAACAATTGAACTACATGGTCACTTCATAATAATGCACACGTTCGGGCAGCGCCGCCGCCGACGTCGTTCGGTTCCCCGACACAAATTGCTTTCCGCGCCATTTTTTTTTACGCTACTAGATTTCACGCACACATTTGCACGTATACAAACGTCATTTGTTTATGTAGTAGTAATAGGTAATTATTACCTATTTATTTGCGAGCGTTGTATGGAGTGTCCGAGGTGTGGTAAGAGTCTACGGAACAATTTCGTATGCAAGTATTTTTACTTTAATGGTTTGTAAAAGTATTTATTTGTAAACGCGATTGTGCTCCTTATTTATAGGAATTCACGGATCAATTTCCTATGCAAGTACTTTTTACTTCCAACAGGGCTTTTGTTTGATAACGCGATTGTACTTCTTATTTGTATGAAGTTATGGATCAGTTTTCGATGCAGATAGAAAATACTTGAAAGTTTTAGGCCTGGTTTTAGGCCCTGGTTTCTTAAGGTGGACGTACTTGGAAGCCCTGGTACTCGATTTTGCAAGTACGACCCATGTCTAAGGGCTACGGGCGAGGCGAACGGGAGTTGAGTGGGGGATATAAGCAAGAGAAAGCAGTGCGCGCGCACATTTTCTTTCTCTCTTCCTCTCATAGCCAAATACGTTTGAAGTTTCACTTCAGTCGTGTGGTCATAAGCACACTCGGTTTTTTTTTTTTAATTAGGTTACAATTTCCATTATGGACCATCGATATATGGCGCGGGGAGGGGTGGGATGGAAAGGGGGGAGGGGGCCTACCCCCTGTACCATCCCTACCCCGCGGAACCCCATGGTTATGGAGATATCCATGGTTAAAGTTTTTAGGTTAGAATAGCGCTATTTAATCAAACTGGGGGGAGAGCTTCCCTTTCCTTGTTTGACTCCGCCTTATCTCCGGCGCTCCAGGAAGAGCAGCCCTTCCGCCCTTGCGTGCCGAAGCACGGTCACTCATGCTCGGTTCCGTCTTCGTCACAGCGGGCGAAGGCTGCTCTCCCTCCGCGCCTCCGTTTTTTTATATACACTCTAGGGGTAGGGCATACAAGACCACGTGGAAAGTGGGGTGCTCTGATTCGGTTTTGGATATTCATATAATGAGAATAAAACACAAGAAATATAGGGCTTCGGAGACGCCGTGGTTGTCAAAAACGATCACTGCGAGGGTAACAAACGAATGACAAACGATGACTGACTGACACTGATGGCTAACAGATAAAAAGTCGCTATAAAACAAAATGGCGTCGCTTCACGTTCTGTTCCACAGTGTAAACAAAAATTCCTTATTTTTTTGTGTAAAAAAGTCAATGTAATTGCATAATACAGCACGGTTATTGTGCACATTAATTACACACCAAATTTAAATGTGAATATGTGAAAATAAAATAAAATTTAAATAAAAAATATGACATAAAATTGAATTAAATACACCTCTACCGTCAACGGAACGTGAAATGTCAACTTTGACGTCTACCGTGACAATTTATCCAACCTAAAAATTTGCAAATGGCGTGCTATTTTCCAATTTGTATGGAAACTTCAAAAAATTATATCTCATAAACCGTGATATTCCGCAGCTTGAAAATTTGTAAAAAGCTTTCTATTTATGAGTACTATCTACAAAAAAAAAATTAACTTCTAAATCAACGGTCCATAATGGAAATTTTAGCCTGAATCTATTCAAAAAGAAACATTGCACTACACTAAAATGCACAGTCACTATGACCTTGAAACCCATCCGCTTATGACGTCACAAATTTACTTCTATACAAGTTCGTGGCGTTGTGCGCACTGACAACTAGCCACTTTGTAAGGATGGGTTTTTCAAACGGTGTTTCACTATCGACAATGATTAAAAAATCTATTTATTCTTGATTAAGGTGAATAAAAGGTAGTTTATAGTTTACAATATTTATAAAATATTATTTATTCACGTCATTTTCTTGCAATAATAGTATTTATGATCGTTTCGACGAGATGAAATATAGCGAGGTCTTCATCGTGTCCCATCACTAGCTTACTTTATATCAAGTACTTGGCGTTGGGGGCATTAAAATATTTTCCGGCGTTTTTGTTTCTATTGAATATAAAACAAAGAAGAACTTATTATGTGTGAAAAAGTTAAAAATATGGCTTATAGCAGGGCAATTTTCCATAAAAACAAAATAAAAGGTCTTGTAAAAGTCGTAAATTTATTTTATACTCTTATTACTTCTAATCAAGTAGTGGCGCTGAGGGCACGAAAATCTCGAACTTGTATACAAGTGATTGGCGTTCAAAAGGTTAAATGCCATCGTGATTCTAGTGCGAGGGAGAGAGAGACGAAGCTATGCATGACCGATTGCACCATCTTTTTGTCGGACTGGAATCAAAATACGGCCCCAGAACTGGCTTTATTGGCATTTTGTTTAAAGTTAAAAATTGTTGAATTTAATTGGTATTTTATTGTATATTGATATAATTCTTTTATAACTGAAACCGCAACTATTACGACTATTAGGCAATTGCAAATTGCAAACAATAATATTTGCCCCATACATATTATTTAATAAATATTTCTGCCACGTCCTGCCACCCCACGTGGTGGTAAAACGTCATCGACAAAGTATGAATCATACTGTAATGTCCCGTTTTATTTCCAAGAACTAACACAATACAATAATGACAGACCGAATTCTATACAATCATGTTTATCTTCAAACAAACACTTTCCATTTTGTAACAAAAATGTGTGTGAAGTTGTGAACGGACCGTATGCTGCATTTCACAACCGTTTAAGGCGCTTACAGGACCTAAACGCAAAAAAACGGTAGTTTTCGAAACAATAAAAGTATATGATCGCCTACAGTAAACAAAATCAGAAAAATATATGATATTCTTCAGGATATATGCTAGATAGATAGTGTTTTGAAAACACAATACAACTAATTTGGTACGATAGAAAAAAATCATGAACATACCTCTAAAAAACTTTCTTTTTACAATAAAAACCATACTAATATACATACAATCATTCTGATTTTTTGTCAGATTATTCTACAAGTAACATACTAAAATGATAGTGTTTTATTTTTTTATTTAAAACAATAGTTTTTTTGTAAATCGAATATTCATAGTTCCGAACATAAAAAGTGCGCATGTGTGCGTGAACGCCCGTGTAGCGACACTGCCGGCCGAGGCCTGATGCTATACGGACGTGTCGCTCTTTTCGCCGCACTATTTCCGTCAAAATTGTTATGTTTTTGTTAAGTTTTATTTGTAAATTCATTGTTTATTATTATTTGCATTATCTTCTTTCCGTAAATATTTTTATTTCGTGTAAATATAAAATACTTTTAAGTTTGTTATGTATGGGTGCAAGGCGCGCGCCATCTATTGTACGGCGAGTCCCAACTCCCGGGCGTTTCACTTGTGTCTACCGGCAGTGGTCCGCGTAACCTAACAAAGTTAAAATAGGGTAATAATTTGTAAATAAATGGGAAATATAGTGAAACATTCCGTTAGGAGGACTACAAAACGTTCATATAAAACAAAAGCCGAACATAATATGAACGAAAGTAAAAAGTATGAGCATTTTATTTTTAACTGAATATTTTTATTTTTGCAATAAAACTATGAATTTTGGAAACATCTAAGAAAGTGCAGTCGGTATTTTCGACTTCACGTACAACTGTCACAGTGACGTATGTGGACGACGTGTAGATTTGTATTCGAGAGTCCCCGGGTTCGATTCCCAAGATTACGAAATCGTACTTTCTTTTTAAATTTTATTTAAATGTATTTTGAATTTTTAGATAGATAGTGTTTTGAAAACATAATACAACTAATTTGGTACGATAGAAAAAAATCATGAAGATACCTCTAAAAACTCTTTTTACAATAGAAACCATACTAATATACATACAATCATTCTGATTTTTTGTCAGATCATTCTACAAGCAACATACTAAAATAATAGTGTTTTATTTTTTTAGTTCAAACAATAGTTTTATTGTAAATAGCATAATATTCATAGTTCCGAACATAATAAGTGCGCATGTGTACGTAAACGGTAAACCCCCGTGCGTGTAGCAATAATGCCGGCCGAGGCCTGATACTATACGGACGCGTCGCTCTTTTCGCCGCATTATTTATTTGTACCTACATACATTCATTGTTTATTATTACTATTTGCATATCTTCTTTCTGTAAATATTTTTATTTCATGTAAATATAAAATACTTTTAAGTTAAAATAGCGTAATAATTTGCTATCAATTATATCATTTGTAAATATGGGAAATAAAGTGAAACATTCCCTTAGGAGGACTACAAAACGTTCATATAAAACAAACGCCGAACATATGAACGAAATTAAAAAGTAAGAGCATTTTATTATTACTGAATATTTTTTTTCGCTATGAATTTTGGTAGTTTAAGAAAATGCACTTATTACGCATAAGCTCAGTTTTTTCGACGAGATACGCAATCGTTACATTGGCTTATGTAGACGACGCGCAGGTTCGTGTTCAAGGGTCCCCGGGTTCGATTCCCAGTGATACGAAATCGATTTAATTTTATTTAAATGTATTTTGAATTTTTAAATATATTTTTATAAATAACTAAAAAAACGTCTACAATGTAATTATCTTTCACAGGAGAAAGAAAGTCGAAAATATCAACACGGAAGTTACTTCTAATGCGTAAGTACCTACACGTTTTCTATGCCATTGTAACAATAAAAAAAACCTAAATTTATTAACAGACCGCGACTTATTGATAATATGCATAAAGAAATCACAGATTCATCCGAAAATTGCGATGAAAATTATCACAAGCAAGAGTTTAATTTTTATTGATTGTGTTTATAATAAATAGAAATCATAATAATTATGTATGAATGTTAGGTACGAGTACCTAATCCTTGAGGCCGTTTACACATCATGCCGAAGCTGCAGCGGCATCGCCGCCGCCGCGGCGCCGCTGCATCAGTCACCCTTGGATTTGTATGAACACACGGCGCCGCCGCGCCGCCGCGCCGCCGGCGGTGCGGCGCGGCGACGAGTTTTGATAAGATCTATCAAAACTCGCCGCCGCACAGTGGTCTGAAAATCGAGCTCCATACTCATAGAAACTTAAAGTACGGAAATAAAAAAACAAAAATTGTAATGGGTCTAGTATACCTCCCTTTACGTAATATTAACGTATGGATGGTATCAGTCGCTCCACGCGTGAGAAAAAAAAGTTTTTTGTTTTTTTTTGTATGGGAGAAAACACTAACCCCCTTATTCATAATCCTATTTTATCTCTATTTTAGCTAAAATAGGTTTATAGAACGTTTGTCTTTATCTGTCACGTTGTCATTTCTGTGTGTAAGAAAGAGACAAACCCCATTTTAACTAAAATAGGTTTGATAAGTTTTATGAATAAGGGGGTTAATGTACATTTTTTTGAAATGAATGGAACTGATAGGCTGGAGCTCACACGAGCTATTGTACCATACACGGCCATCAAGATGACATACAATTCATGGACCGTTGGGCGCCGCTTTGCACGTAGCAAATTTTTGAAATTTTGTGTTTTCGATATGTGATTTTTCAAATCTTTGACGTGAATAAATGAACTTGCCGATCGATTTACTTATACTATCGTTACTTTTAGCCTGCTTATGACCTTTATGATGACAACAATTAAAAATTATGTTGATTATAAGTACCTATACGTTTTTTTTTAATTTCATTCCAAGAACTACTTAACTCATTTAATCACCGTTGTAGTGTATCTATTAAATAGATATGTAAACACTGTCTCATTCACACAAGCGGGGTAGCTGCTGTCAGTTATGTTATGTCATCTGTCAGTTACGAGGAATGGCGGGAAACAGACAAAGTGAAGCAGGCTATATACGATGGCGCTTGGTGTGGTAGTGAGCCAGTGAAGTGATATGTTTAACATAAGTACGGAATCAACAGGATTCTACAACCGTGATTATGGTTGAGTTATAATTAGATACTGCTTCAATCTGAGCCTCAATCAGAGCCTGTTCTTCCACGATGTTCAACTTGTTTTCGTTTGAAAACTTAAAATAAATTGGTCAGCAGAACATTGTGGAAGATGGCTTTGGATTCTCCCATACCTTTTCTTCGCCACAAACTAAGCGCAGAGGCACAAAAGAACACATAAACATACTGGAATCGTCTTCGTCTGCCATAGTTTGCTTATACAAACTTTGCCCTGAAGCACCATCAAAGCCATACTTGCATATAATTGTTAACTCTTTGCCATCCAGCGAAGGTTCCACACGTAGGAATTTTCCAAGCTTTGCACAGTTTTATCCAAAATTTAGCTTTACTTTTACCTCTCCTTCCGTGATGTACAATGGTAACTTTTGGAGGGCAGCAGTCCTTCTTCGCCTCAAGGATGGCAGTATAAGAAGGACACAGTGGTACTCCTTCTTCTTTTGCACAAGATCTTAATGTTATATACTGCCACTTCGAAAGCTTCAATGAGGTCAAAATAAATAAAGCTTTATCAGCGGAATATATAGGCACAGTTTCCTTGGGCTTTAACAATTTATTTATCCTTGTAGCCTCTTTGCTCCGAGACTAGTTTAACGATATCTGCTATATTCTTGTCATGTGCTTTCAAACCGGTTGCATGAGCAAGGCTTTCAGTGCTATACGTTAGGAGGTCTTCCGCTCTCCTTCTCTTCTGTAGCGGGCTTAGCTCTTTAAATGGTTTTCTCGGCCTCACAACTGATGTTGATGTTCCAACACTGCACGTCTCCGGTGTGTAGGATGTTGATGCACCCTCATTTAAAACAAAGTCAGAACTGGAACGGGTTTGCTGCTCTACTGACACTAAATAAGGGGTCATCTTTCCTTTCATGATCTCAGGCCATTTTATGTTCTCTTGCAGCCATGTCTCATACTTTGTTATGTATGTACGTCTCGTGAGATTACACGAAATCCATTTGTTCCTCAACGAACAAACATAAGTCTGACAGAATTGTTTCAATACCCTCTTTTCATTTTCTGACAAATCAATAGTATTCTCAAAAACTTCAAATAAAACATTGGGCTGTGAAAAACAATTGTTGTTTGACACAAACATGACAATGTCCAAATTGGTATCACAACCTTCCATCACAGCACAACAAAAAAAATAACGTAATAAGTTAGCGCGCACAAGTACTGAGAGCTACTGATAAAAGTAAGCTCAAACGTCCTGTTTTTATACAACTACCCTCATTATCGTTCGCTATTCTTTAATTAGGTTTTACAGACTTTAATATTACAGACAATAGAATTTTATTGTGACTAGGGCCCATTTGGCCCTGCTAGAGCTGGTTGATACTCATGTCATTAGTATATAATTATAAATGAGTTAGTTCTTGGAATGAAATAAAAAAAAAAACGTATATAATCAATATAATTTTTAATTGTTGTCATCACAAAGGTCATAAGCAGGCTACAACTAACGATAGTATAAGTAAATCGATCGGCAAGTTAATTTAACCTCGTCAAAGATTTGAAAAATCACGTATCGAAAATTCAAAATTTCAAAAATTTGCTACGTGCAAAGCGGCGCCGAACGGTGCATGAATTGTATGTCATCTTGATGGCCGTGTATCGTACAATAGCTCGTGCGAGCTCCAGCCTATCAGTTCCATTCAGTTTCAAAAAAATGTACATTAAGTGTTTTCTCCCATACAAAAAAAATAAAAAACTTTTTTTTCTCACGCGTGGAGCGACTGATACCATCCATACGTTAATATTACGTAAAGGGAGGTATACTAGACCCATTACAATTTTTGTTTTTTTATTTCCGAACTTTAAGTTTCTATGAGTATGGAGCTCGATTTTCAGACCACTGTGCGCCGCCCGCGGTGCCATACTATTATATTCTGTGGCGATGCCGCTGTATTGGTTTCTCTTGGATTTGTATGAGCCCTTGCGGCGCGCCGCCGCGGCGCCGTGTGTTCATACAAATCCAAGGGTGACTGATGCAGCGACGGCGGTGCCGCTGCAGCTGCGGCATAATGTGTAAACGGCCTCAAAGATTAGGTACCTAACATTCATATATAACTATGATTCCTTTTTATTATAAACAAAATCAATTTTAAATCTAATTTCTTGCTTTTGATCATTTTCATCGCAATTTTCAGATGAATCTGTTACCTATTTCATTATGCCCATTATCAATAAGTCGCGGTCGGTTAATAAAAACATTAGGTCAGAATTTTTTTTATTTTTGTAATAGCTTAGATAACGTGTAGGTACTTGCGCATTAGAAATACCTAACTTCCGTGTTGATATTTTCGACTTTCTTTCTCCTGCAGACTTTTTTTAGTTATTTATAAAAATATTTAATAGATATATTTAAAAATTCAAAATGACATTTAAATAGAAAATTCGATTTCGTAACCTTGGGAATCGAACCCGGGGACTCTCGAATACAAATCTACACGTCGTCCACATACGCCACTGTGACAGTTGTACGTGAAGTCGAAAATACTTAGCTTATTCGAAATGACTGCACTTTCTTAGATGTTTCCAAAATTCATAGTATTAGAAAAAAACACTGCAAAGTGATAACTTTTATTTCGGAAGTCGGTGTCGCTGGTTCCGCATTTTCGTTTTTTGACACCGACTTCCGAAATTATAGTTATTTATCACGCTGTAGTGCTTTTTTTGAAGTCGGTTGTTTTTTTTTCTTTCTAATTGTACCTACTTACCTCACAAAAATTCAATTAACACTAGTGCATTGAAGAATCATCAAAATTCGCATAGAAATGCCGGAGATGCAGTACATTTATGCATATTAACTTCGGACATACTACATAAGAATAATTACCTAATGTATTATATACTAAAACCTTCCTGGAAGTATGTAGGTAGATCACATTAGTGAAAGAATGATCAAAATTGGTTCATCAGTTTTTTAGAAAATCTCAAATATATATACAAACATACACACATACATACATTACATAGGTACATACATACGGGTCGAATACACAACCTCCTTTTTTGAAGTCGGTTAAAAATGTTTTAAATTTCATTGAATCAGTTTTATTTCAAAATCACCCACATCCTTAAGTTTTTCAAGTCACACTCAAAACGAATAAAATTTATTATGTTGTCACACATAACTACATAATTTGTTTGTTAGATCTTTAACTTATTTGCACATCGTTTCCGCGCCATCTATTAGAATACTAGGGCGTAATCTCACAAAACCGTTACTTCTAAATCTCATGTATGCTTTATGTCATAATTGTGATGGGCGTCGTCGTTAGATGGCGTTTGCGTCGATTCTGCATATGTGTGCATGCGTTTTTCAAGGACACTTAGGTCTAGTAAGCCTCTTAACAAATATTTAATTCGCAAATGAGAACAATAATTACAATGTACACTAATTCATTTTACACAAATGTACGATCCAAACCATCTGTGCGCAATATAAATTACGAGATAATCCATTTTGTAACGACTAATTTTATAATTTGTAATAAAAAAGAAAACAACGTACTTAGTAAAGTAACAGCTGTGTTTAAGTGTCATATTACTCCAGATTTCTTACATTTCAAAACACATTATCTTTAGATCTTAGACGAAGGGAGAAAAAGTGTAAAGTAAGTCTTGAAGATAAATCATACAAATTACGAATCTTTTAGTCGACGCATCTGCTACACATCTGTCGTCTGGTCTCGAAAGCCGAAGCACCGAAGACTCGATTCATTCATGATTTCATAATAATAAACACTTTTGAGTCCTGTTATGTAAAGTTATTCTGCATGCGAATATAATGACATATTTAGAATGGCATTTGAATTATTTGAGGTCGAGACGACTACTGCTTTTTTTTTAAATATCATTACTTATTCGTATTTCGTACGACTCGTAGGTAGAATTATGTGTTTTTCTTTACCGATTGATTTTATAACCCAAGTAAAAATGACAATAGGTGTTAGTTATTTTCATTGTCAGATTGACTTCATTTTACAAGCAGAACACGTGTTAGGTTGGTATATAACCAGTTTTAGATTTTAATACATTATTTTTTGCGGCTTCGTTTGACACCTGTATTATTTGTATCTTTAACTTAAATCAATCTACAACTTGTTTAATAGCAATCATGATGACAGCCAAGAACTTGTTCATTCAAAAATAATGCTCATCTAAAGTAAAAGCATGTGCTCTTACTTTAGATGGGTTTGATGCAAAATGTGCACTTCGCAAAAATGTGCACTTCGCAAAAATGTGCACTTCGCAAAAATGTGCACTTCGCAAAATGTGCACTTCGCAATGAGCATTATTTTTGTTTAAAAATATTACTCTTTCCATCTCTACTCGATCAGTTTTTTTGGCACCAAAATTGTCCTCAAAACTACACGAATCCGATTACGGTAAATCGGCAAAATCCGCACACAAGTTTCTACTATTAATGGCGTAGGTAAGGTCAAGGTAAATTAGGATATCGGAATTACTTTTACACGTCATTTTATTAAAAAAAAATAAGCTAGATGAGTTCGGCGTTTCCTATCGAGACTACTCTGAGTAGAAAGGCCGAAACAAACTCAGAGGTCAATACAGTCTCTTCTAAAGCCCAGACATAATCTTCGTCAGATCATGTGAAGACAATGTAGATGGAAACTAATACTTACATCATCCAAAAAACGTGACTAATCTTCTGTGTTACAAAAGAGTGCGTTACTGTTGGAGTGTCGAACAATAATATTATGACGGTGCACGTCTATTTATGACACAATCACTAGCTACGAAGTAATGAATGGTGAGTGGTTATTAAACTTGAACAGTCACGTCTACGTCACGGAAATCGACGTAGATCTCGGCTAGGAACGGAAGGCCGCAGGTCAGTGGTATCAAAACCAGTATAAGCAGCACCCTAGAAAGAAAATAAAGAAAAATACATAGGTTTATTTGTCACAGAAACACGTGCATACAAAAATAAAAGGTGAAATTGAATTCATGGGCATCCTTTTAAGGGGTCATTGTACTCATAATTATGAACAACTTTTAGTATGGGATCAAACCTGAAATCGCGAAAAAAAATCTGCTCTTCCCTACATTTTGACGAGTTATGCAAATGTAAATGCAAGGAACAGCTGATTTTTTTTCGCGATTTTAGGTTTGGTCCCATAGTAAAAGTTGTTCATAATGATGAGTACAATGACCCCTTAAAAGGATGCTCATGAATTTAATTTCATCCTGTATAATTAATTCGAATAATAAGATTCGAATAAAAATAAAAACAAAATTTTATCTTTAATCACGAGCACAAAGCAGAAACAGTCGACGGCTGCACGTCATGACTGTGACAAGAAGGCTTCCACTCAGCATGACACTGTGCTATAGGGGACCCACACAGCACTGCGCTGATTTTTAGTGGTTACCCAAAAAGTACGGAAACCAAGTCAGATCAAATGATTCGTACTATAGGAAACAAAATAAAATAAAAACAAACGGTACACTAATTGCGTAACACCAAAAATTACAATCTGAATCATTTTGAAGGATATAAATTGCTTCATATGTCGCTCACTTGGAGAAAAATCGACCTAAATGTATTTTTTCCCAAAAATGAGTTAAATATGACAAAGCACTTAGAAAGCGTATTTACGTTAGGAAAGTAAAGAAGTAAAAAAAAAATAGCAGTTACGTCGATGTTACTCCAAATGAGCGATAATATTATGTTCAAAACAAAAAAAAGTCTGCTCAACAACGTAAACAACGCAATGAATGTTGTTGAACTGTCAAAATGAAACCCATTGCTACTGACTACTGATAGTATGTTACGCAATTGCGGGCCGGCCTCTTATACTATTGAAACTCCGTACTACACTAGGCCAGCTCAAGGTCAAGTGTTACCACGACGTGAGGCCTACTGTCCCTGAGAACTGTACAGTGATGAATGAAATCCACACGCACACTCCTTCCTATAAGTAAAATTGAAATCATTGTCTAGTTTTAGTGTACGGGAAACCATAAAAAAATATGTACTTGGGGCGGAGACCTGGTGGTCTGAAATACAGGCTTCGGCTCACATTGGGGATGGAGCCAATTTTTTGTTCAAACCACCTAGAGATCGCAAAAATAAACCAAATGAGACAATTTTTGTATAGAAATGTTTGTAATTAAATTCTAAAGAGACTGACGAAGCCGGATTTCTAATACTTATTCCTTAAATGTAAAACTTCATAACCCACTAAAACCAAGGTAAAGCGAGTTTTACCCTATTCTTTAACCCTTTCAGTCACGCATTTCTACTAGCACTTGTATGGAAGTGCAAATGTACAATGTACATATAAATATAATATCTCATGATCACTAGAGTATAATATAAACTCAGTCATAATATAAAAAAAAAATTATATTCAATTCATATGAATTTTTTATAAAAAAAATTACAACCTAATTTCGCAAATCGGGCTTTGTGAGTGCCTTTGGAATTTAATTTCAAACATTTCTGTGCAATAATGGTTTAATTTGGTTGAGGTCTCTAGGTGGCTTTGAATATTCTGTCCCCAATGTGCGGCTTAGCTTAGGCACCAGTCTCCCACAATATTTTTCTTTAAGCCCATGACTGGACAATTTTATTTTTTTTGTGATTATTTTATAAGGATATTGTGATGAGAAAATAAATAAATTATAATTGAAAAAAAAATTGTAGCTAGCTGAAGATCAGCCTCTTTTCTCTACTCACTTGAAATCTGCAAGTCATTCAGTTCTAGGTTCTTCTTCGTGACAGTTGGTTCCTCTCTGTTTATGATCGTGGCTTCTGAATTTATCCTCAGGATAGAGAGCGTCCTGACACGGATAAAGACACAGGATCCCCTCGATTAAATATTATTTTCGACCTAAACAGAATCCACTTACTTAATAGTATTATTTTAGACTAGCAAAGCCTGCGACTTCGTTCGCCTGGATGTCGGAAAACAATAATGTGCTTCTTTACTAATTCTTTTTCTAAAATAAAAGTACTCCTTATTACATCAGCTATCTGCCAGTAATAGTTCCGTCAAAATCGGTCTAGCCGTTTCGGAGATTAGCTGGAACAAAGAAACAGACAGACAGACAATTTTTTTTTTTGTTATACGTTCCGTATAAACTTTCATATGCATCTAGTAATAATAAGTTGTTATGTTGACATTACAAACGGACACTTCAATTTTATTTACTTGTGCAGATTAACCTAACCTTTGGTTGGATCCACCAAAGCAAAACAAGGATGTTTTTCTAGAACCACGACAATAAATTTAGACTTCTGGAATGTATTTACGAGCACTAAATCTCCAAAGCTTATTTTTTTATTAACTCAATTAGGAAGCAGACAATTTCGCCAATTTACTGTAGGTCTAAGGACAGAAGTTACAAACTTGATTGATAGTAATCATTTCAATGTTTATGGTCTCTCAGTAAAGTAAACATGAAGTGAAATAAATCTGTCGTCTCCTGTACTATGTATAAATATTATATACAGGGTGAAATTTTAATCACCGTTTTCCTCTTAAGGGGTCATTGTACTCATCATTATGAACAACTTTTACTATGGGACCAAACATTAAATCGCGAAAAAAAAAATCAGCTGTTCCCTACATTTTGACGAGTTATGACTTATGCGAACATAAATGTAGGGAACAGCTGATTTTTTTATTCTTCAGTCTTTAATCAGTCAAAAATACCCCAAATTTCCCTACATTTTTGACAAGTTTTTGACATTGACTGTCGCTGAGATAAGATTGCAACTAGATCTTGAACGTTTTTAATTACGGGAATTGGCATTCTGACTGTGAACGATCATAAAATTACGAACGAGAATTGCTCCTGTCGTGTTCCTCGGTTATACTTACAGAGGCTTTTTTTTTGGATGGGAAATCAAATGATCCCCCCCGGTTTGGGTGAAGCGGAAGGGAGTGTCAGACCCTTACTGACTAAAACCCACCCGTGTTCCTTCCTTAGCCCTTTATGTTCCGGGGTAGCGGTAACCCTTACGGACAATCCCGCACCCCCGGCAGGCTTCGGCCCTGACAGGCCCCTTCCTGTATGCTGACATCTCTTTGAGGCGCGATCCAAGGCTAAGGTCTGTTTTTGTAACATAACTGCAGCATAACTTCCATCTATGTATAAAGCCAACCTGCACATAGAAACAGTCACCAATGCAAATAGCTCAACAAAACCTAAAGACGTTGATAAGTGACATGAATTCCTAATAACCTAGTCTACAATCACGACACGACCCATCCAAACAGTTGACGCTGCGAACTTACAACGCAGGCCGGACCAATTGTATCAAAATGCAAATTGCTCCCAACTATTTAGTTAGGGCTAGCGCGCAATGGTGTTGCCATTGCTCTCGGTCTGATAGTTGGCGGTGTTGCCAAGATAAAAGTTTAGTTTGAAGTTAAGGTGTTGAGAATGGTTTGGCTTTTGTTTTTTGTGTTAATTATCCTGCTGGAGATTGAGTTTTGAATTCTACGTAGAATTTTCGTGTCGTTCACACAACATTTGGATGTTTCTAATGCGTGTAAACATTACTGCTCGTTCCGTCTGATTGTGAGAAGATGCCTTCTCCCAAAAATGGGCAATAACGGGCTGGTTCAGCACCCTAATTGCGTAACACACTATTTAACAATTTTTTAGACAATTTTTTTTTAAATTTTCTTTTCAACAACGTAAATATCGCAATGAACGTTGTTGAACTGTCAAAATTAAAGTCATTGCTTCTGTTAATGTTTGCGTCAATTACCTCGCTGTTCTATTTTCGGCGAGTTTTCCCATTTTAAATAACAACAGTAACTTAAGGAGAAATTGATGTGTCTTAACCTGCTGATGTGCCTTTTATTTAATGATTCACCAACACGCAACATCCGACAGTACAGCAGTCGATCAAAAACACGCCACAGATATAAATCCTGTGGACGCGCCCTCATCCACGCGGCATCCTACAACGCAATACGGGTCTTAACTAACCGCATCCGTCTTGTCTAGCTCAATGTTTCACACAAGGACTCCTTGTCTCCAACTAATGGAATGGTTTTTTTTACTAACACACTCTGCAGTAAACTTTTATTCTATTCTACAGAGTAAAAGTCTTGGAGCAAAGTGGAATACAAAGTCCTGAAGTCGTGTGGGGTTTACGTCTGGGAATTTACTTTCAGCAGCATGAAAAAGGAATATTTGATGATCATGTAAAATTGCCAAAATTATTGACTTATGACGTAATTGCGTAACAGTTTTTAAGTTGCAATGGCTTTCATTTTGACAGTTCAACAACATTCATTGCGTTATTTACATTGTTGAGCGGACAAATTTTTCGTACATATGAAGCAATGGATTGGCAATATCCTTCAGAATGATTGAGATTGATAGTGTGTTACGCAGTTAGGGTGCTGTCTAATTTGATTACATGATGCCAAACTTGTTTTTTTATGTAAAAACGATCGGGGCACTGGTATAAACGTAATTTTTGGTTGTGATTACAAAAAGGATGTCAACTCCGCTAATAAATTCTCAGTCTCCTCTTTTGGTAACATTATTGTTGTTTCACGTCATCTTCTTTTTTATCTGCATTAACCAAGAGAAAGCTAGGACTAAAAATTTCCTTAAATAATAACATAACATCAGCCTACAATGTTCCCACTGCTGGGACACAGGCCTCCTCTCTGTGAGAGGGAGTGGGCCATAGTCCACCACGCGAGCCCAGTGCGAGGTTGCGGATTCTATAATTCCCTTGGAGTAGGTAACATAATTAACTTAAAAGTTTTGATACCTTGTAATCGAATAAGTCTCACTTTAGAGTTGCAAATAGTTGCTTTGTCACCGTACTTTGTAGTGCAGTCTTTAAATACCACTCTATTGTTAACTTTCCTTTTGTATACGTTCCGATTTTGTAACGTTTATGCAACGATTTAGTGTGCTTCCGTATTTTTCCGGTCTTAAAATAGTACCTATACGTTCTTCTCCATTTTAACCCACAGCCGTGTCTCGTTGTGGGTTGTCTGTAAGTATTCATCTACCTACCAAGAGTGTATCATGCCATCTTGTGCAAGCTATGTCGTAAGCACGCAATATCTGATTGGCAAGCCTTCTGGCTTTACGCAGCGATCTGTTCATTTAAATAATGAGCCTTTAATGTTCCCACTGCTGGGACGCAGGTCTCCTCCCTTCGAGAGGCAGTGAGTGGGCTGTAATCCACCACGCGGGCCCAGTACGGGTTGGAAGATGTCAAATGTTTTCGAATTTTTGGTTCTAGGACATGCCGGTTTCCTCACGATGTTTTCCTTTACCGTTTTGAGAGCAGTGGTGATTAAATAATTTACACAAAGTAAAGCGCCTGGCTGGGCTCGATCCTACGGCCTACAACTCGTAAGTCGCGGCCGTAACCGCCACTGTTCATTTAGATTTGCTCAATAGCTCTAAAATGCCATTTCAAACATTTCCATTCCCTTCTAATAGTTAAAACTATGAAATCAACTCCAGATCCCTTGCCTAAGCCGTCGCTTGAAGTATAATCTCCGTTAAAATTCATGTTTTTGCTTCACTTAGCCTGGATCAGGTCGGATCGCCGCCTCGGCCGGGATGGCTGGGTCTTGAGGATTTAAAGCGCTAAGGGTTACATCAAATATCACTGGATGATGAATATTAGTTCAGGGTTTTCTTTGCTGGAGGAGATTTTTAGCTTGTTGCGAGATTGGATTGCCGGGTCATCAGAAAGCAACGGAATATGTACATATAATCGAGTAGCTGTGCCAGCGACTTCATTCGCGTGAATTTTGGAAAGTAAAAATGTGTCTCTTTACTATTTATTTTTCTAAAATAAAAGTTACCTCAGTTACTCCTTATAACATCAGCTATCTGCCAGTGATAATCCCGTCAAAATGGGTTCAGCTTTTTCGGAGATTGGCCGGAACAAACAGACAGACAGGCAATTTTGTTTTTCGTTTATACTTTCATATGCATTTAGTAAAAAGCTGTTATTTCGACATTACAAACAGACGCGTCTATTTTATTTATTCTATAGATGTTCTGTTGTTTTCGAACGTTTCTTCGATTTGAAGCTTATGCTAAGTTTTTATAAAGTGTGATTTCGTGTTAGGAATTGTTGATTGCCGAACGTGACTATATTTTAAATCTCACAGTTGAATTTCAGAAATGAGGCGTATTTTCTTTTAGAAATTTGTCTAAGAACTCATTAGCATTAATTGTCGGCCATTGTTCAAACTTTTTGTAAGATATTTTCAGTGATTAATTATTTTGTTACTTCAGAACAGTAATTAAGATTGTGCAATGTTGTAAAACTTTTTTAAGAATATGGTTGGTATTAATACCTCTTAATACCAACCATATTCTTAAAAAAGTTTTACGTTTAAGTTTTAAAGTCCTCACTTTAGACGATCATCTAGCATCTGTTAAATCCGGTCTATCATCGACAAATCATTGAGACGAATCATTTTGAGTTGAGATCAGAGGGGCAATTCATGTAATTTTAAACGTAAACGTTCACAGTCTGATCTCAGTGTCTCAAATGTCAAAAATACCTCTATTTATTTTTCCTACATTTTTGATAAGTTTTTGACATTTGTTTGTCGCCGAGATGAGATTGCGACTTGATCTTTTTAAATTACGAGAGTTGGCCTTCAGATTCCGTGTGTGGATATTTTATGTCAATCTAGCATGACACAGTGACCGTATTCGATCAATCCGTCAGCAATATAAAACCAAGGTGACGAATTAAACCGATGCCAGATTAATCGTCTATGAACACCCCATGATTTAACTGTTCCTGAACATTACTTGTGTCGACGGTACCAATTACCCAAGATGTCAACAGGCCTTGTTTAAAGACCCTATAAACTTGTACGGTGAGAAAACCGTGGTCACAGTTCCAACGATCATCGGCGAGATAAACGCGGAATGTTGTGGAACATCTGGATATACTTACTAGATAACAAGATAACGATGATCGGACACAATCTATGTAAGATGCAATCGATTTATTGGGACGTGATTCGGACAGCTGACGTTTAGTAAGTTATTTACGAGTACCTTCCTATAATTTCGATTGCTATTATACTATAATTTCGAAAAATTATTATCACACTGCCTCTTTGAGCTAGTAGTAAGCGCTACTGCGAGGCATAAGGTCCTGGGTTCGATTCGCAGGTCGGCAGAATTCATTAGTATCAACCCGGAGTAGATTCGGCCCGGCTGATGGCAATAGGCTCGCCCGCCCCCCATTGCATGGGACTTAAACATAACTGGAAAAATATATATGTGTTAGGTACACCTCTACCTAAGCTTTCGGGGATTGCATTGATTGCGTTATGTTTATGAACTTATGATCGTACTTTTTGCTTGATTTTCTGCTATCTTTTTAGGGTTCCGTAGCCAAATGGCAAAAAACGGAACCCTTATGGATTCGTCATGTCTGTCTGTCTGTCTGTCTGTCTGTCTGTCTGTCCGTCCGTCCGTCCGTATGTCACAGCCACTTTTTTCCGAAACTATAAGAACTATACTGTTGAAACTTGGTAAGTAGATGTATTCTGTGAACCGCAGTAAGATATTCACACAAAAATGGAAAAAAACAATAAATTTTGGGGTTTCCCATACTTACAACTGAAACTACAAAAATTTTTTTTCATCAAACCTGTACGTGTCTATGGATAGGTCTTCAAAAATGATATTGAGGTTTCTAATATCATTTTTTTCTGAACTGAATAGTTTGCGCGAGAGACACTTCCAAAGTGGTAAAATGAGTGTCCCCCCCCCCCCCCTCTAACTTCTAAAATAAGAGAATGATAAAATTAAAAAAATATATATAATGTACATTACCATGTAAACTTCCACCGAAAATTGGTTTGAACGAGATCTAGTAAGTAGTTTTTTTTTAATACGTCATAAATCGAAAACCGCAATTTACCTTTCACAAAGTTACAACGAACTACAAGAACTTTTATATTATGTTACTTGCTGCTACGGAACCCTTCATGGGCGAGTCCGACTCGCACTTGGCCGGTTTTTTATGTTCTTTAGATCGTATACGAAATCTTTCATCACACCAAATTACCCTAGGCATACAAATAGACTGCTACCTACTCCTAAATACTATGAATCGATAGGACGGTACAGTTTTATGGGCACCATTAATTATGCATGCGACTGAACTCGGTAATGAGCTTCCCATGCTAGCGTACGCTACTGTGAACCACTAACTATACATAGGTGAGTACCTGATACTATCTAACTAGATACTATCAACTATAGTGTTTCAAAATGAAGTGGTGACAATGTAAACAAATTGATGAATCAGAAACCGTATCTGCGGGTGCCAGTTTCTAGTGCCATTTACATATTGAGAATAACCTTCATTTGATAATTGAAGAAAGCTCAATTTAAGTCGATGATTTTCCAATTAAAATGTATTAAATGTTATTCCATATTTATATTCCACACATATTATGTGTATAACATTAGCAATCCATCTCATTGCGACTAATACATTAATCAGTCTAATATTCGATACCGCCTCACGTACCAAACGATGAGTAACGAGTACCATAAAATTATAGTTTGTTCAATAAAGATAAAAAAAAAATTGTTAGAAAAAGTTGAAATCTTCTTGTTACTATGTAAATTCCGTTTAGTGAGCAGTTTTAGGCCAGTGGTAACGGCAGCCTGCCGGGGTCGCGGGTTGTTCGAAAGAGATACCGTGGCCCCTGGCACAGGCAACTGAAGGAACACGGGTGGGTTTTAGTCAGTAAAAGTCTGACACGCCCTCTCGCTCCGCCCAGAGCGGGAGAAGTTATTTCATGATTTCCCACCCAAAAAAAAAAAAAAAAAGTGGTAACGGCAGCGAATGTAGGTAGGTTCGAACTCACAGGCGCTTTACTTTGTGTAAATTATTACATCACCACCATGCTCTCAAAACGGTGAAGAAAACGTGAAGAAATAAGGTTTTATCGGAGACGTGTAACATCTGCCAACCCGCCCTGGGCCCGCGCGGTGGATTACGGCCCACTCCCTCTCACCGTGAGGAGGCTTCTGTCCCAGCAATGGGAACATTATAGGCTGATTATGCTTGGCTTAAAGACGATTATTTGCTGTTTCGCAATTATGTCGTGTGATGTGAAGGAATAATCTACCTTTTTTTTTATGGATGGGAAATCATCAAATAACCCACCCGTGTTCCTTCCTTAGCCCTTTATGTTCCGGGGTAGCGGTAACCCTTTCGGACAATCACGCACCAGGAATAATCTACCTAAGAAACAAATGAAAAACTAGTTCCAGAGGGTTTCTATTGAACTACAAATTGATTGATTAATCAATATGGTTTCTAAGCTATGTCTTCTATCAGTCTTCATTTAGCGCCTAAGGTCAAACTCATGGAATTCAATAGCGACCTTAATCATGTCCGCCTTTGAATACTAATGGGCGTAGATTTGGATACTAATCGATGTTTATTGTTGCTTATTGATTGACCTTTAATTTATGATCATAGCACCGAATTTGCACGCGCGCTTCTTGTTATCCACAATAGGTATTCGAAATGCTAATGTAAATTATCTTTGCAGAGCATAAAATGTACTTGAGAAGGATTATTTTCCTTAGCATCCTAAATGCATAACACACAATCAACCTCAAACTGAATCATTTTGAAGGATATTGCAAAACCATTGCTTCATATGTTCGAAAAATTTGTCTGCTCAACATCGTAAATAACGCAATGAATGTTGTTGAACTGTCAAAATGAAAGCCATTGCTACTGATAGTACTCTATTCTATAGTGCTCCTTTTAGTTTGTTTATGTTCATACATAAAACAAACTAAAAGGAGTCATATAAACATCGTAGCACATAGCGTTCTGAAGTTTCTGTCTCGTAATGGGGAAAGGTCTCACACCTTTATGTCATATAAATGTGTTTGATCAAAAAGTTTGAAATTTGTCTACAAATGTTTGATAATAAAAACGAATAAAACAGAGAACCTGTGAAGTAACAAGCAAGTCGATATCGTTGACTCGAACAGTCATAAATGTCATATAAATTAGGGTCGATACAATATACGGCCGACACGGCGTGACACTATTTTATAGTCTATGTGACGTGACCATAGAAATATAAAAAAAAACATATTTCTTATATCTTTAGACGTGGCGTAATCAGATTGGCGCCACACCAAAATAAAACACCAATTTTAATAATACATAATATTTTAATTTTTTTATAGACTTAATTTAGAGGATTAGCATGTTGCATGATTAAGCAATCACACAAATATCACACTAATATTATAAAGGCGAATGTTTGTGAGTGTGTGTGTGTGTGTGTGTGTTTATTTATGTTTGTTACTTCTTCACGCTCAAACGGCTTGACCAATTTTGATCAAATTTTGTATGGAGGTAGCTGACTTAGGTACCCTGGATTAACATATTATATAGGCTACTTTTTATCCCGATATTCCCACGGGATCGACATTTACGCGGGTGAAACCGAGGGGCGCAGCTAATTCTTAGTAATTTAAGAACTTGTAATTGATTGATTTAAATAATATTTTCACTTAACATAATTTGGAGGCTTCCACGTAATGTTAATAATAGTCAAGGATTGGCAATTTTTGTTACTACTCGCATGAACTTTGATGTATACAAAGAGATTTAAGATAGGTACAATAGAGAGGCTATGCAAAGAAATGTCATACAAAAACTGTGATCCCATGTCTCACTGACGCCATCTAGCATAATATAGCAGAATTTGAGCGGCATAATATAGCAAACATGAATTAAATTTGTCAAAATATATTCAGCTATCGCTCGGTAGGTGGCCAGTGTGGCCAGTGTTGCCAGATCCGATTTTCAATCCATGGATTAAGGTAAATAAAAAAATATCGAAAACTTGTCTCAGAAAACAAAAAATATTTTTAACCGACGAAAAAACGGAGGAGGTTATCAATTCGACGCGTATATTTTTTGTTTTTTTTTTTTTTTTTTTTTTTTATGTATGATCACGCATAACTTTTTACAGAGCAGTCCGATTTTGATAATTCTTTTTTTATTGGAAAGGATATACCCCGAAGTTGGTCCTATATAAATTTGGAAAAAAAAATCCAACCCTAAGGGTAGGAAAACAGGGGATGATTGATTGTTCACTCACTGATTGTAATGTATGAGCACGCATAACTTTTTACAGAGTAGTCCGATTTTGATAATTCTTTTTTTATTGGATAGGATATACCTCAAAGTTGGTCCCATGTAAATTTGGAAAAAAAATTCCTACCCTAAGGGTGGGAAAATAGGGGTGATTTATTGTTAATTCACAGATTTTAATGCTGAGCTGTGTATTACAATTAAAATAAAAGGCCTATCTATGTTGGTATATAAAGCCTGTTTTTTTAGGTACATATTTTATTATATTATACAAAAAAGAATAATTAAAGTAGGATTATATAACAGTTAATATTTAAAGTAAGGTAGGTAGCTATTTTAAAAGTAGTCAAAAATTAAGCATGTAGTAATTAGTAAATTATAGCCTCAAAAAATTATAAAATAAAAACTTTTTAACAAAAAAATTAAACCTCCGAAAAAACTGAAAAGCAAAAAATAAAAATCTTTTTTATTTTACCTTAATAAATAAGTTCTTAAACTAATGCAAGTATACCTAAGAAATTTTGAGTCGGCGCCAAACAATCAATGAACAATGATCACTAAATTACCTTAAATTTAAAGAAATAACCAAATCAAATTAATAATGCAACGTGAAATCTCCAGCGATAAAAATAACATTCCAAACAAAAAATGCGCTCTCCGCACGACCACTCGCAACGATATTAAGTTGCTTGTTTGGCGCCGACTAAAAATTACTTAGGTATACTTGCATTAGTTTAAGAACTTATTTATTAAGGTAAAATAAAAAAGATTTTTATTTTTTGCTTTTCAGTTTTTTCGGAGGTTTAATTTTTTTGTTAAAAAGTTTTTATTCGCTACTATTCATTGTCCGTGTCACCATCTATGATAGGGTATCAGTTTCAGTGTATGTTTTTATGTAAGTAGATAATGTACATGTTAAAATAAAATAAATTTAAATGTGCCTGCTTTGCCGCCGAATTATTATGTTTTTTGTGTTTTATATTTGCTTTTTGTGTAAGTAGACCTATTATGTCACAATGGGCATAGTTGTTTGCAATTGTCGGTTGCGTTTCGTTTTTAGCAAAATTATTTTTATTACTCTTTTGTTTGCAAATATTTGTAAATCTTAATTGTAAAGAATGCAACCCACTTCACTTCTAGTACAAGGTACCGATCCTTTTTTTAAAACGGATCTACCATTCTTGCCATAGTAAATGTCCTCACTTTTAAAATGCTTCGAGCATAATTTTGATAAAGCAGATGGTAGCCAATCATCTTCTCTACGGTCTAACTGAACAAACCGAATCCACTTTTCACGTTCTAATTTATTGACATTCGGAAATCTAAAATAACAAAAAGGAACAAATAGTACATGAACGAATAGTACTTGTTTATTTATTGACATATAAATAAAATGACATGATTATGTTCAAACAGTGTTATATTTTACAAGTTATTTATTATTTACCAATAAATATTATCGATAACAGAATCACATCTCTGTAAGGCAGTATAGTCCGACTTTTAAATAGCTGCAGTAAAATGACACTTCTTACTATAATTTTTTTTTAAAAATTTGCCACACTAAGGGTCTGGACACATTGTTCGACGGCCTTTCGCACTTTGCCGATTGAAAAGGAGCACACATGCTCTCTTTTTGTATGGACAAACCGTCGAACGCCGTCGATCAATGTGTCCCGACTCTCTCTACTAGTGATGATATTGAAACGCAATGAAACATCGTTTTAATTTAGACAGGCATTCGAAATTGAGCAGTGTTGATTTAACCGTAAACAAAAAAATATTCTTTGTATTGATCGGATAAAATATATGTTATAGTTTCAAATCAGCGTAAATACATAGTCTACCAAAGATAATTTTGTTTCAATTTTTGCTCTAAAACTCCGATCTAAGAAATCAATTTTTTAAATAAATTAAAGGATTACTAACTTTATAGGATTATTTACAAAACACCAAAAACCTCAAAAATAAGAATATTTAGAAGATATGTTTGTGATTAGAATGAACGCTTTTTATAAATCTAATCCGATCACTGATGTGATGACAAAACAGTAATTAGTCATTGCTCAATGTTTTTGTTGTAAACTTATATTATCCTGTATTTCATTATAAATATCATCTTCTAATAATAATTATCCTCAAACTCAAACTCAAAACTCAAACTCAAAGCATTTATTTCAATTAAACCAATTACAGGCACTTTTGAATTGTCAAGGGGTCGGTCCGTCAGAAAGATGAAGCTAGTTGCCCATTCCAAAGCGTAGGTACCTATGGAGAAGAACGGGCAAGAAACTCCATGGACACTCTTTTAAATCAAAATAATATGGTTACAACGTCTTGGTTACATCATTCACGTTAAAAATTATACATGTGAGAACGATGCAGAACGTTAAAAGCGTCCATAACGAAAAGATGAGAAAAAACAACAATTCAAATATTAAATTAAAATAAAATAAGCCATGGCAGCAAAGAGATGACCAGTCCCTACTGACGGCGCCCGTTCACGAACATGACGCATGTATTAGCACCATTCAGCTCAACCATTTTGAAGGGAGCTAAATGATCCAACACATGCGCCGCCATCAGCGAGACATTTGAGTGAGCATGACATACTCTCAGCCGCCAGGGCACATTCAGTCAATGAAAGACGTACCCAGTAAATGGTAGCTTTATAGTATGTACATAGTACTCAACATGTGCTATGCAATTATACAATACTAGGAGATTGAATTTATACAATGCAAAGATAGACTTACAATCTTCAGCAGCTCCAACAGCATTTTTAAGTGTTAATCAAATAGTTGTGGTTGTGGAGCAGGACCAGCATTGAGCCAGGCATTTTTATCAGCGATGTAATCCCCTAACTTATAATATGCCTGTCTGCATAGTGTGCGTTTAATACAAGACTTGAATTTTGTCTCATTCAGTTGAAGAATCCTCTTTTATAAAATCAATTTAACAATCATGATCGATTTTGAACTGAATGTTACTAAAATTAATCGATTATTTGGTTATTCATAAACCAGAATGACAAAAGGCAAAGGATTTTTGGCTGTAAAAAAAGGGAACAACACGGAAAAATTTAGCCGCAGTTGCCGTAAAATTCCGTGAGTGGCATTCATAGACACTCTGTTTATTCATTACTCTGTGATCTCACTTAACGGCAAGACACCCATATTAATGAACATTTAACATGTACCGGCTACACATCCTAGACAATTAGATTTATTTGCGCGTCTCCCTTCCTGATCACAATTTATTGGTTCTCGTGACTTGAATGCGAGACTCGAGTCATTGCCAATGTCATGTTCTAACAATACTTAATTGTTTTATGATTATCGATTAATTATTCATTAGTCTGAAGAGACACTTGTTTGTTAGATACCGCGTTGTTATTGATAGTTTGAGTTGTATTACGCTTTATTTGTAGTATCACACGTGTAATCCCCGAAAGGTTCGGCAAAGGTTTAATAGGTACAACCCTGCCGAACCCTACGAGGATTGTAAAAATATGGGTGTACTATAGAGTACCCCCTACATTTCTCAAGTCATGCTTAAGTCCCATGTAATAGGGACCAAGCACAGATTAGATAAACCTAGATAACGCAAGTATCACGATCTCTATGAAAACCAAAAACTTAAAAAAAAGTAGCAGTTACGTCGATCTTTCTCCAAATGAGCGATATCCATACTTCAATACTTAATATTATAAATTCGAAAGTAACTCTGTCTGTTTGTTTGTCTGTATGTTACCTTTCACGCCTAAAGCGCAGAACTAATTTAGATGTGGTATAGATAGTTTGAGTCCCGGGAAAGGACATAAGATACTTTTTAATCCGATATTCCCACGGGATCGAGACTTTGCGGGTGAAACCGCGGGACGCAGCTAGTAATCAATAAATATCTGTCCATGTAAGGATCTCTTAGGTATTAGGAAGTCAAACGATAATTTAAATCGCCCTTACCTTTTATGGTCTTGACATAATAACTGGACACGATACTTATCTGATTCATTTTTAATTGATTTATCATTGAATAAGTTCGAGCCGTGATTAATTCGATCTGTTACACAGTTTCCAATTAAAAGGTCCTCGACTCTGACACAGGTAATTCTTTACACTGATCCTAAGGCCGAGATCTATAACGTTTATCGACCTTAGGCATTAGAAGGTAGTGCTCTCTGTCCAGTCAGAGATCTGAAGGGCAATTCTCGTAATTTTAAGAACGTTCACAGTCTGATCTCAGTCTCAATCTGTCGAAAATACCTCTAATTTCACCTACATTTTGACAAGTTTTTTCACATTTTTTTGACGCCGAGATGAAACTGAGATCAGACTGTGACTGTTCTTAAAATTACGGGAATTGCCCCTCAGGACGCTCAGGATAGTTGACTGAAAATTGCCCATCCATTGATTGCTTCATTTAATTAACGAATACATTGTAATAATCAGTAATAATCACCAAGCTATACAATAGAAAATCAATTGTGTCTCATTAGCGGAGCTTGTGAAGTCATCATAATGATTAGTGATCGCAAAATTATGTCCAACTGGAAAGCTTTCGATCGTCTAAAATACCCTAGAGACATCAAACCATTTAATAAAAACACGTACAAGTTGAATGAGTGTCTCTTCATGGTCTCTTCTCTACTTGTAACAAATTTTGTTCAAAAACGGTGATGGAAAACATCGTGAGGAAACCGGAATGTCCTAGCTTGAACACAAATTTTCTAAGACATGTGACATCTACCAATCCGCACTGGGCCCGCGTGGTGGATTACAGCCCGCGCCCCTCGAAGAGAGGAGGCCTCCCAGTAGCGGGTTATAGGCTGATTATGCTGTTCGAAAACCACAAGAAAATAATCGTCCAAAGTCATCCAATTCATTCAGATTCGCCATCAAATTAGTCCAAAATTCACAGGTAGAATACTCGTACCTGTGACTAATGTGAGTTTTAAACACTAAACCAGTTCTCAGCCATAAACGCAAAATGCAGGTGACGATATCACAATTCTATTTAAGACCACTTCCTGGTTGAGATGAAAGTCCTAAGGAGTTTATGGCCGAGCTAGCGGAAACTGCGTATTAATTGCATTACAACGTGCAACGTACCGACGCGCGACGTGAGAATCCATAATTTTCTCATGTTTTCATATTAGAATATTCAACGATAATTGGAAGTTGGCAATTTTGGCGGGAATAATTTCCTGTTGAGTTTTATTTGATGCCAGGTGGCGGACATCTTGGTTATTTATTCGCCTTTAAATTAGGCGTCTATTCAGAATTCGTAGAAGTTTCTTTTTTTTCATCTAATTTTATAAGATAATGTTTCACGTCTTTGACATAAAAATGATAAGAAAGCCTAGAAAAGTGGCAATCGCTTTCAAAGCCTTTCTTTTTTCTTCAACGACTTTCAACCAGACAAGCTGTTTTCGATAGCGGCAATTTGAGTTTTAGATCATGCTTATCGCTGATAAAATGATACTGACCTTAAGGACATACATTTTTTTTATGTCTGGTTTCCACTGATTCCTTGATCGGTTCCAATGATTGGGTAGCCCTGTCTTTAGTTTTGCTCGTTTAATGCCAACAAGCGCTCCCCCAAATAATAAAAGGCACACTTGAACATTTGGCAAATGGTGCGATAACAACAGCCGCACAGGTCGATCGATCAGGTTAAGCTACGGTTGCCGCGGTTGGTCTGTGGATGGGTGACTATCTATACCGAGACCCCTCCGTGCCTCGGAAAGCACGCTAAGGCGTTGGTCCCGGCTGTCATTTGTCGATCTTTGACAGTCGTAACGGGTAGTCAGAAGCCCGAAAGTCTGATTTATTACCGTTGGATCCCGTTTTTGAATCCCATTTTAATATTTTTGGCGTTGGATCCCGCAAAACATTATTATGTATTTCCGTTGGATCCCGAATTTAAAAAATGCAAGATAATTACGTTTTATTGTCGTTGAATCCCGAAAAGTATTTCCGTTGGATCCCGAATGCTTAAAAAAATATGAATGCGGGTACTTTCAACAACAAAATTGTTTATAATAAAATGAGGGGTTCACTAATGTTTCACCAAAACTCCATTGACAAATTTTTAGTTTACAACCAACGTTTCGTATACTATTTATTTCACAAACAACTCATTTTCTATATAATCTAGTCGTTTCTGGCACTCGCCGGCCGCTGCCGCGGCACCGCTCGCTTCGCTCGCTCGGCTCGTGCGTAGGGGTCACAGTTTTAACCTAACCTAACCTAACATTGTTTTTTTTTTTAATAATTAACCTAATCTAACTAGTTCGGTTCCGGGTAACCCACTAAAAATAATCTCTTTTTAGTGTTTGATAAAGGTAAATCACTTTTCTTCTGAAATGTACATATGTTGTTATAATATGGGATTCAACGGAAATAGCAAACGGGATCCATCGGTAATACCTAAAAAACGGGATCAAAAAACGGGATCCAACGGTAATAAACGGAAAGTCTGATAACCAGTCTTACCAAGGGGTATCGTATTACCCAGTAACTGGGTTGTGAAGGTCAGATAGGCAGTCACTCCATGTAAAATACTGGTATTTAGCTGCATCGGGGTAGACTGGAAGCCGACCCCAACATAGTTGGGAAAAGGCGAGGTAGATGATGTGCGAAAACTCCCTAGGGGAATACAGCAGCGGAGTAGTTTTATTTTTATTAATTAGGCGTAATAATGTACGTTGCTTAAGGTGAATGCGTAGTTGTAGCCCGCGAAATTCAATTTTTCTTACGTTTTTTGCAATTTTCGGGTCAGTGTCAGATTGTATCTTGATCAAAATATGATTCGCGACTATAACCGGTACGTATTTACAGAATTATAATAATTAGAATCATTAATACATCTTTCTAAGTTAGATTTCTACCGTTAAGAACAAATCTCGTATGGAAAAGTGTTCATGGTAGAAATCTAACTTAAAGAGATATATTAATGATTCTAATGACTATGATTCTGTAAATACATGGCTATTATAAACGCGAATCATATTTGGATCAAGATACAACCTGACACTGATCTGCAAATTACAAAAAACGTAAGAAAATTTAAATTTCGCGGTCTACCATGGCACATTCACCTTAATCTAAGATTCGTCTTGAAATCAATAAGAAGAGAGATACACCAAGGAGGTATTGCTATTTCAATTACGAAGCTATCAATACATTTAAGACGCAATTAACTACTTACAAATGTTTTAAGTGGTGCTACATTAGCAGTCGAGATCGCTTTGATGTGCGCTTCAAAGAAGGTATGCACACGATTACGTGTTTATTAATAAATGTTACTTTCTTTGAATGAAGCGTTTCTTGTTAGTTAGTGTTTTATTCTTTTTTGGACTAATTGTCATGATATTTTGTTAGTAAATTAGTCAAGAGTAAGCCAAGGTAATATCCGATGAAGAATTAAATAGGCTGCGTAGTGATTACTTAAGTACTTTAAACTAGTAAAGCTGCTGGTTAACCATAATCATCCAATAATTCAATCATTTAAGAAAAAAAGTAAAATTTAATTAAATTAGGTAAGTCGACATTTTATGAAATACTATTGGTGCCAAATATGAAAACATACTTCAAGGAATCCTATAAGATTTTAATTATGAATACAGAGCAAACCGTAATAATTTCCCAGTGCCAAACTTTAAGATGGACATAAAACCCAATCGGGTTGAACGGAGGCCTGATTAATATTTGCATTCTACGATCGATCCCACTACCCAGTCTACCCAGCACCCAGATTGCGACGTAAAACTGATTATGTAACCCTTCCTTACGTCTAATATCCGATCGTATCAAATAAGATGGGATTTGGTTCGAAAATTGACATTTCGATAACGAAGTTTTGACTTTATTTCACGATGAGAGGCTAGTGTGTGGGATTTAAGTTCAACAACATCAATCAACGTGCGTGTTGGGATATTATTTAGAAGTGGTCATCGTATAAAGGTTTGGTTTCCTAGAAAAGCGGTCCCTTCATTATTATTACCGCCGTCATGAAAAACTGTCATTTACACCAGTATTTGACATTAAGTCAAACCCCGCTGCCCAAAGATTTAAGTCGGTAGATTTGCTCTCACCGTACTTGGTCACGCGAAAAAGTGTCAATTGTGAGAAGAATGAGCTCACGCATGATTGAATAGCGTTTCCATTACAATCAAGCCAAGTCATTGCGTCAGAGGTGTCAAAACGAAACAGAAACGAGACTGTCTTGTCTTTAGACGCGGTAGGGCGAATCTAACGATTTAAGTCTATCACGGACATAATTTTCATTACAGTCGTCACTGGCCGATATTAAGTGCGTCTACCGCTCTTCTAGTGAACTGGTGCTGTAGTGATTCAGCAGCTTCAATGTCATCAGGATTGTGCCGGAATATAGCAGTTCGCCGTGGACGAGGTACAACAGCGGTTCTCTTTACATCATCCCTGTCATCAGACACAGCCGCCCCGCCACGCAACGCAACCATCGATGCGACACTGCTCGAGTGACTGTCACCAGCCAGTGTCACTCTTATCCAACCTTTTTGGTGATTTCAGTAACTTAGTAATGAAACTAGACGGCGCCACTTGCAGCGCTGTCATATTCATAGGTATTTTAAGAATCGCTCATGCTGTACGAAGTCAAAATGTTTGCCAGGCTGCTTGCAGGCAGAGACAGTGGGCTAAATATCAAAAAGATAGTGGGTTATTTATTATTTTGGTTTGTCACTTGCGCAGGGTCTTCTAATGCCATTCCACGAAGACTTGAGCAGGCTATGATCGTTATTACAATGTAGGTGATTGCACAAGACACTTGCAACCGCAATAGCTTTTACAGTTCAGCAATGATCGTCGAGTTGCGCGAAGATTAATCCAAACAATAAATGTTGATTTTAAAGATAACTGTTAACATACTAGTTGATTGAAGAGGGTTTATAACGTAACAGCAAAATGATAAATCTTTTTTGTAACAATCAACCAAAAATTGGCAATACAATACAGAAGATGGATCATATGAATATTCTCCGTTATAGCCATCCAATAGTTTTTGTGTAGCAAATAACTCGATTAGTTCAATTTTCACCTGCAGGCTGATAATTTAATTTGAACAATAAAGCCAATGATTCCGAGAGCCAAATTAAAAATGGCGGCCTCGAATACTAAAGTTTTCGAGTTCAATAACCTTTTGACAATGCGTTCTAGAGAAGGATTGACCGACTTGGCGCGAATGCGTGTACGACAGTTCTATTTTACGTTTGTTGAATCGATTGTAAAATTCTGATTCCACTCCGGACCCACCATATACCCCTGGCCATTCGACATCAATTAATTATAACTTATTGTAACTGACGAAACATTTCTACGCTAGGGGGTCTAGAATCATCATCATCAGCCTAGACTCTTCCCAACTATGTTGGGGTCGGCTTCCAGTCTAACCGGATGCAGATGAATACCATACTAGGGGCCTAGTCTAGAATCTAATGCTGAATTCTTGGTTACGGTTTGTGCACTGGCTAAAAACTTATCCTGTAACCCCCTTACTAATAAACTTTGTATAGCGTCTGTATAGTTATACAACGCTTTGTCTTCTTCTTTCGAAAGTCAAATTATTGACAACTGAAAGAGAAATCGGTGTAGGTAACTATTCATCTGATATAATACGATTATTAGTAAGGGGGTGAGTATTATAGCGTAAAATGATTTTTTTATTTCGTTGATGACAGGGTAATACAATCCAGCCAAGGCTAAAAGCTAACTTCTATTCTTCCACACGATTGGAATAAAAACAGGGCCACAAAATTCACCACAGCAATAGTTTTATTAAGCTGAAGGCGTTGACTGTAGATTAACTGGTCGTGGCTCCAAATCCGATCCAATCCAATAATTGGATAATGCTCTTTACTCGATTTCAAGGTTCGCTGCCTTGCGCGGTGCAGCTTCACTAGTTTAGCGGCGATGTCATTTTACGTGGCATCGCGAGGGTTGGAAGCAGCTGAGTATATTAGCTGTGAAGAAAAAGAGAGTGAATGATTTGAAGGAAAGAATGATCCTACCATAAATATGTCATGTAAAGTAGGTTTCCAAGACTCATATATAACGTTTTCACTGATCTAATGTAGAGC